>CM076468.1:8558961-10958961 GCA_038419695.1 Scomberomorus guttatus | reverse complement strand
AACACACAAACATAATTGGCTGATGCCCTTACTGTGGCATGCTGCATAAGGGTGGCACGTGCTGCTCACACACACACACACACACACACACACACACACACACACACACACACACAATTCCAAACAGTCCCCTCTCCACTCTGGTTCCCTCCAGGCAAACCTCTGCTAAAATTAAACCTCTGCGATCTAAAAATACCAGACGGCCATGTGAGCCAAAGACTGGATGGAGAAGACAACAAATGAAGGGGAGAGAAGGGGAAGGGGTGGTGGTGACAAGGGAGAAGAGGAGAAGAAGGGTAAAAAAAAAAAAAAAAACATTGGGAGAGAGAAAATGGTTTTAATCAGCTTTAAAATTACAGTCAGAGGAAGAAAGTGCAGGAAAACATTCTCCAAATACAGGAATCAGCCACCAGTAACAACATGGTGACTGCAGGAATTTTACTTTAAAAAGACAATCTGATATCTTTAGATATGACTTGATAGGACTGGAAAACATCTGGAAAGCTCATCTGTATTTTTCATCTGAGATCATAGAAAACCTTCAGAAGGGCTTTAAGAGTGAATGGTGCCGATGCCTACTCGGTTTTGAATGAGAACACTCCTTTGCAGCGCTGCTGATAATCTGAATGGATATCAGCGCCATTGCAGCTATTGTGAATGGCAACTATTCACTCTCAGTGATGCGTTCAATGGCTCCGCAGCCCCTCCATCTGGTCAGAAAGCGAAGTGACGCCCGGCTCAGTTTTTCCTTACCTCTCATTAATTCACAAGCTTTGTCCCAGTTCCATTCTACACCCTAATTCTAGGCAGATGTGGTATATGTTTTGTTTTCACACTGGAAAAGTGAAAAAAACAGTGAACTGCAACTGTATGCATACTAAAAAACCTGATTTTTGAGTGTGCTGTTTATGTTCTGCAAAGCAATACACAAAGGAAATAGAGGTGGCTCCCATAGCTGCAAAAATGTAATAAATTGCAGATGGCAGTGACAGTTCCAGGAAGATATCCGGAAATCAATTTTGCTTTTCTTTGTGAAAGTAGCATTGGCATTCTAAACCACGGATTTGATCATATTCCAAATACTTATGCAATATCCCAATTGCACCATTATAAGAGACACCTGTAGATTTAGATGAGGTAAATTAATCTGTGAGCAGTAGAACTGTAGAACCTTGAAGTATGAGGTTGTAACGGGGGGACGAAGTTCTCGGTTTACCAAGTCGGTCTGCGCTCCAACCTTCACCGATGGTTAAGACCTTTGGGTAGTGACCCAAAGAAGATCAACTTTGTAGGGTTTCCTGGCTCACCCTTGGAGACGGGATGAGTAGCTCCTCCA
The DNA here is from genome assembly GCA_038419695.1 of Scomberomorus guttatus. Lineage (NCBI taxonomy): Eukaryota > Metazoa > Chordata > Actinopteri > Scombriformes > Scombridae > Scomberomorus > Scomberomorus guttatus. The sequence goes on along the minus strand of CM076468.1, from coordinate 10,957,625 downwards.
TATTGAAAGGAGCCAAGTGAGGTGGTTTGGATGTCTAATCAAGATCTCTCGTGGACGCCTTTGGAGGTATTCCAGCTACATCCAATTGGCAGAACACCCCGGGGCAGACCTGGAACACTGGAGGAATTATCCCTATCCCATTTGTCTTGGAGCTGGAGGAAGTTGCTATGGAGATTAGAGTCTTTGGTAGGGACAAAGAGATAAAATGGGATAAAATGGGTTAATAATGTTTGCCATGTCTTTCACTCTCCAGGCCGACTGCGAGAGCAACGGAGGAATCATGAAAAAGCTTCCCTCCATCAAGGAGGACGAGGAGGCGTCAGGGTCAGAGGGGGAACACTCGCCTCTCCCCAAGATGCCTCCCCTGGGCAGGCTGGGCCGAGGTCTGCGCTCCCCCCTGCGTTCCCCTCTGCGCTCCCCGCTGCTGCCGCCGAGACCTTTCAGGCCCACGAGCAATCTCACTCGGTCCCCCGGCCTGCAGATCCCTGTGGTGAGCTTCAGCTGCCTGCAGCCAGAGCTAAGCCCTCGGTAAGAAACCATTCATTGATTTATCAACTGGGTACTTAGTGTCAGCTTGACTGGAGGAGTCCATTCAGTGGTAGCAAGTAGCCCACAGTGGGAATTTGACTTGCATTCTTTGTGACTTTTGACATTAATCATAAACGCAAACCATCTACAGACTAATTTGCACGGAGTCCCTGGAGAGGTGGCAGCAGACTCTGGACTGGAGGAATAAATTTGTTTTTGATTCGGCTGCGAGAGGGTGCACAGACACATAAATTGTGTTATTGTGTCAGCATCAGTGAGATTTCCTTTTAAAGCACACATGCAATCAACTATCAGCGGGACAATTACACTTGTACACCTGTGAGGAAAAAACAAACAAGCTCCACAAGACCAACAACAAAATAAGAAACACAAAATAGGAAAGCAAACATAAATTAATTTTAAAAAATGATTGATTGTTTTGTATTTTTTTGTATTTTAGTTTTTCAGCATCCTATTTGCCTGGCTGGAAACCAGAGCTCAGTGTTTTTGATGGTTGACTTTGACAGATTTCACAAAAGATGCCTGGTGGACTTTACCTTACACTGCTTTTTGCTAAAAATCCCACTATGCAATACTTTGCTTTTGCACCTGAGTTGACAGACATGTAAAATGTGCTGTGTGGAGAGAACAGCGAATGATTGAATGAAGCAGAGATTAGTCTGACACAGCTTTAGTCTCAATTCTGTATCAGAGTCTGCTTGGTAATTAGTATGCAGCTGTGTGCAGCTTCTCCTGAACATACTCTGCTCTCACTGCTGATTGTGGACAGCTGGATGACATTTCCATAAGTGCTCTCTGCCATGATCCATCCACAGGCAGGTGCAGTATCCAAGTCGGGAGATTGAATTTGAACTTTGTAAAGTTTGTAGAGAGCACAAGCGGGTCACCACGAGACATTTTTCTCTGCTGAAATGAAATGTGTTTGTTTTAACTGAGGCTTTGATAATTTTGATGTCCTGCTAAAAGCTACAATATATGTTTCTATGTTATATATGTTTTTATGTTCTTAAGTAAATAGTATTTAATTTAATTCATAAAACTGTACATATTTGCCTGTTTTGCGCACTACATCATTAGGTGGTTGAACACTTCTATGGTTAAGTTTGTTGGTTTGTCAAGATATCTTTTGCAGATTTTAATTATCTAAATGTAGATTTCAGCAAAAGTTTTTACTGTAGAAACAAACATCTTCATATATCAGCCAGGTTAATGTACATTAGGTTATTATTAGCTCTGACAAAGTCGTTGAATACCACCGAAGAAGAGACTTCATATGATAACTATATTTGATGCTGGATTCACTGAATGAATGAGTAGTTTTTTTGTTGCTGTGATGATTAAACCATGTCCAGTTTGTGTTTATGAATAATGTAATGTCACAAGAGATATGAGGGATATTGTATGTTGTCTCAGACAAGGAAAAGCCATTTGTACCCGCCTTGATGTGTAACGAACCAAGTCACGGTGTGCTAAAGCATACAGCTTAGTTGTAGTTTGCTCTTATGCACAGTATCTTCACTTTGGCATCATTGGTTTTATAGTCTGCTGCCATCATGTGGAAGTTCTGCCTTATTGTCTCGCACTCACTCAGCAGCAAGCCTTAAAGGGGAAAGTGTTGTCAGCAAACTCAAGTATGCAGGCTGCTCAGAGTCCCCTTCCTCTGAAATCTATCAGTTCACCTGTTGGGGCAGTGCAGTATACTAACTGGAAATTATCTGAGATTAAAGTCATCATTTTATTCCCATACTGTAACTCTACAAACCAGAATTCTTACTTTTGATACCTTCATATTTTTTTTCCTCAGGTTTGTGGATGGGATCGAAACAGAAAACAAGAGCGGTTCGGCTCAGAAGTTTGATTTTTCTCCCAGTGCAACTCAGAGTTTTCTACCCAGCCCTGTTTCAGCTACCTCAGGTGAACACACACACATAACATACAGTATTATATATCAGAGTGGACCAGATCCCATTAAAAATAACTACTTCTATCAACCTCAGTCTATAGAGATGCATGTGTGCATACATGTGATTCTGTATGTGTCCATAGGGGCCCATGATGAGGGTGACACCATGCAGACTATTGCTAAGCTAAAGCATGAGGTAAGGCTGGTAATACTATGGTGGTACATAGAAAACTGTAATATTGGGAATGTAAAAAAAATTACCTAAATGCTGATTTAACAAAATCCTTTCTAAAAAGATATCTTTCTAAAACTTTAAAGGGTTAACTGTGCTCCCTCTAATTTGCTGTGTCTAAGTGCAGTAAATGGAAGACTAAAGACAAGATTATTGTCTTTTATCTTGGTACGGGTATTATTAGGGTTTTATGGACACTACTACTGTTCCCTTTGATTACTGTGGAAGAAAAAGATAAAATTAAGTATTGGTCAAATTTGCCAGATCTTTAAGATTTATGGCTAATTAATGCAGTGTGTGCAGTTTCTGCAAAGCATGTTTTCTGCGCTGTTAATCTAATTTACTGGTCTCCTCAGTACCAACAGAAGCCTTAACAATACAGGATATTATGAATTAACTGATGACGCTGACGAGCTGATCTACTTAAGACACATTGGCATGTAAGCCGGTAATATTTCTTCTTTTTTCTCCTCCCTTTGAACCAGATGAGCGTCCTGTCCCGTCAGGTAACCGTCGTGAGTCAGGAGCTGCAGGAAATGACGCGTCTTCTCAAACCCCTCTTCCACAACCCCTCCGCGCTGCTGATACCCAGCGCCATGACTCCACCTCCCAGCGTCTCTTCAGACAGCTGCTCCCCGGCCCTGCCCCTTTTTACCCAACATGCGCCTGTGGACTGTTCAGAAGACGAACATCCTCCATGCATCCTGGTACCTGAACCATCCTCTCCTCAGCTGAAGGTGTTAGAGGGTTGCGGTAGTAGAGAGGAAGTAGAGTTTGATCCACTTCAGTGTTCCCGAACCTTCACCTCCTATAATCCTCCAGTTCCTCACCAGACCTCTCATTGCTCAGCTCCCCCGTCACTCAACAGCTCCCCCCATGAGCACACGGTTATGCCACATCCCTACTCATCCTCCTCCATCCCTTCTCTGTCTTCATCAAGCCACCTCTCATCCATCACTCCCCTTCTGGTAGACATATCGGGACCTGGTAGTGAGCCTCAAACACAGTCCCACCCTCAGTCCCGCCTCACCCTCCTGTCCCAGTCCGAGTCCCAGCTCATCTCCCAACATCAGGTCCCCCCCTGCCTCCAGCTCCAGTCCCAGCTCAAGTCACAGTCTTATCCACATTCCCTTTCCCAGCCTCACCTCCAGCCTCTTCTCCAGCCCTCCAGCATGGCCCCGCATCCTCAGGAACCCCTCCTGAACCTGCAGGAGGTGGAGTGGGGGGAGCCCACCGCCCAGCTCAGCTTCATCAATGAAGGACCAGTGTGAATTGGTTTAAACAAAGGCGGACACCCAGACACTAGCACGGGACTGACAGAAAGGACCAGCATGCCACACAAGTTACTGCATGACAAACATTTGCCTAAAGTTTGGCATGTGAGTTACAATGTAAATACATCAATCTGAAACTATTATAAACTATGATCATGAGCACCAGTTGTAAGCAGCTGTAAACAGATCTGATAATAAAAGAGTTTGTTTTACAGTTTCAGTTTGATTTGTTTGACAGGACAACACCTCTACATATACAAGCAAGAAGACTGATCTTTTAATAATCAATAACTCTTTCTACAGATAATTATGCATATGGATTGTCACTTTATATCAGTATATTTACTTAGCCTATCAACCCAAAATGGTACCAGCCCACAGGGATTTCTCCTGACTATCCCTCCATCACTTTACTTTAGAAACACCCAACAAATATAAGAAGAAGCTTAAAGAACCAGAATATTCCGAGTTTAACAGTCTAGCTGCGAATGTGTGTGTTATGTAATATAAATATTGTATATGTGTGGGTTTGCATTTGCTCATATGTGCCCTTGTTCCCTTTTATACATGCCCAGCCCTCTATAAATGAGACAGTTGCTTTGTCTTGAGAACGAGATCCAAACTCTGAGTCAGTGATTCCATTGGTAGTCATGTTTTCCAGGAAAAGGGAGTGATTACACTGCATAAAGACCCAGACCTCTTTACAGGAAACTGTAAACACACAACTCACAGATATGCACAAACACATTCTGACATACAGCGCATTCACTTGAATGCTCCAAACTTTTGACTGGTACTGTATATATATATACAATATCTTGATTGCTGTATAAATGTAACATTGTAGTGGTTGTTTAACCCAGTCAGGGCTGTGGCACAAACCTGTGACAGACTGGGGGTAAGTTGGCCTCCCGCCTTCTCATGCGCAGCTTTCTGTGTGCACCAAAGATGCTCTGATCATCAATAACTGCACTGAGACAAACTTACATGCAGCAAATGTAGCAGCTGCCAATCAGAGTGACAGCAATGCCACCCAATCAACGCAACAGATACTCCTCATTAAGGACAACAATGCTGCTTTTTTATCCTGTGTGTAACAAGATGCATACAGTCCTGAGACGCAGCTGGTGATTTGTAATGGTCTTACGCTGCAGTTCCAATATTGGCCACTAGATATCGGTGTTGTTTCACAATCTGTTTCCCCCATCAATCCCCTTACTTTAAACTGAACCAGCTATCTCTGCAACACCTAAACATAACCTATAACCAACACTATGGGATACACATGTGGAAACATTCTTCAAAGAGGAAAAAGACTTTGACGGATCTATAAAAACAAAAAAACATAAAACGACAGTCTTACAACTTTAAGTTACAAAACTTTTGTCAACTTTGTAAGGCTGCAATTAAAAGTCACTGAAAATGTCTCAAACACATTTGTCTAACTGACTTGGACAAAACACATAGTCAGCGTACATAGAATAATTTATGAGTGGAAATAATTGTCTAACTGTCTATACTGTCGTTTAGATTTCGGGGACTGATGTGAGGCCATTACCTACATGTCATTAACACAGTGGCACCATAGCGGGGCAGCATTTCCACAGTGGAAAGACAACAACACGCTCACAGGTGCAGGTTTTCTAGTTTGCTGTGAAATGTCAAAGCAATAAAGGATCTCTATCCTGAGTCGGATGAACTTTGTGTCATTGCACCAATGAAAAACAGGGCATACAGTAGATTAGAGATGCAATAATTAGTCGATGAATCAATTGGAGGAAAATGTATTGACTGATTGATCATTAAAGTGATTTCTCAAGCAAAGAATTTGATGGTTCGAGCTTCTCAAATGTCAGAATGTGCTGCTTTTCCTTGTCATAATATATTTTAACATTATAATCATGGATTTTTGGTCAGACAAAACAGCATTTGATGACATCCCTAATAAGCTGCATATTAAATGAATGTGAAAATAATCATTAGTTGTAGCCCTAAGAGATAGCATGAAAACCCTTTAATACACATGAATTACACATGCAGCAAAAGAAAAAAGACATTTTATCTGAAAGAAATAAGTGAATTTAACATAATTTTGGCTCATTTAATAGTACCCTCCAAATACAAGGGTCCTAAAATCTAAATAAATCCTGAAATCAAATAAGTAATTGCTCACCAGTGTCCTCCACCACACTGATGCTTTAGCAAGTACATATAAAGCTCCACAACATCAATATTTGCTGTTACAGGTAATAAGAGCTGGCTTGTTTTCATTGGAGTCTCGTGAAAGCGCTCTCTAATTGCAACGCATACCATCACACACACACACACACACAGACACACACCTCTTTCTCATGGTGAGCGGCTTGTGGTGAGCTGTCAAAGATACTTAAGATGATGTAGGACAGACAAGTGTTGGCAGTATGCACACACACGCGCGCACGCACACACACACACACACACATGCACACACAAACCACAGCGGAGGAGCGACAGGAAGGCAGACATGAGGAGTAGTAATGATAGGTGACTATTCTTCCATCTAAAATAAATCAAGAGACGCTGACCACACTGTTGGTGAACACCAGGCCTGCTATTTGGAAAGACACACAAACAAACATATAAGTGATGGACAGACTGAAAGTATGAAATAAATTCTCAGAAACTTTTATCTCTCCATTATTTAAGTTTTTTAAATCAGAATATTAAAGCTGCTCTGGGTCTTTGTCTGCCCATAAGCTCAATGAAAACAGAAGCATTACAATCATACTGTACAATGCCACCATATAAGTGGTCTTGACAGTTTGAATCCGACTCAACAGGGAACCATTAAATGGGAAAACCCCCCTATTCCTTTACAGACTCGATGACTGACATCACGTCACAGTTTTCGAGCTTAATCAGGGAATTCTGCGGGAAAAGTCAGTCATTTTTAAGATTAAAGCAGAATTAAATGGAAAGAACTCAAAGGCATCAAAGAGATCCAAAGCAGAAGTGTGGGCAGAAGCATGGCGGCTATAAAACAACACATTAACCACACGATTAGTGTTATCACAGTTAGATTATTGTTCTGTGATTGGGTCCAACACGACAGAAAATAATGGGCAGTGAGGAACAAAGCAGCTCGCATTGTTCTTCACTGCCCATATCAGACAAGAGAAAGTACAATAAACAATCATTTGTCTTGGTTAGGTGTAAAAAGCAGGTTGCATTATTCTCTAGTGTGCCTTATTAGAAAATATCATCATAACTAAAACCCCAGAAATACTTTATTGTAACCTATTTTTTTTCCCAGACAGACATCATTATTCTACTCGTCATCAGAGGGTCGTTTTCTGTCCGTCTGCCTCCGTGTAGAACTGGTTTAATACAGAGAAGAGTTCATTATCAAACAATGGTGGCATAGAATTCATTACCAAGCTTTTTTGATTTCAGAAAGTAATACAGCATGTTTTAACAAAAAGTTGAGATTGTATTTGTTTACACAAGGAATAGTGTAGAACATTTTATGACTTGATCCATCCCACTTTTATGTGTGATTTAGTGGACGAGTTGTTAAGTGATTTCTTTTCTCAGTTATTTAAGAGATGAAATTATTATATAGAGGTATCGTATGTATTAGACAGGCTTTGAGTTGGTGTTGTGTGTCTTAGTGGTTGTGTCATGTATTGTGAGTCTTATTGTGAGTATGTGTATTGATGTATTTCTGTTACTGAAGTATTGTTCAAAATACTTACGGGGACAAACAATTTTAAAAAGTTTAACGTAAATATTCTGAGATCATGATTCATTTCGATTGAGCAGTTTATAATACTCTATGAAACAAACTTACTTACCATAAAGTCCTAAAAAATCTTGAAAATGAAGGCCCTAAGACAAAAAGAAATCTGTCAGATGTAAAAACAGGGAGATTTGAGTGCCAGTATTCAGTCACAGTTCAGTGATCTGTGACCAATAAATGATTACACGGATTGGCCTCACAAGCTGTTAAATCTTTGCGTTTTTTGTACTCAATTGGTCATAAAAATGCCAAATTTTTCATGTTGTGCTATTATGGCAAAAACTTACAATCAACCAAAGAAATCAGCACAGTATATTCACTTCCTGCTGCAGTTTATTCCATCTGAAAACTGCCTTTTTTATCTCCTCCAGAACTAGACACTCCGGATATCTTATAAAGCAGTGAGTTACAAGTTGAAACCTAACCAGAAACCCTTGGAGAGGGGACTTTTTAAACCTCCTAGATTCTTCTTGGGTGACGTACCCCCTTAAAACAGTTAAAGTTAAAGGGGCAATGTTACAGTTAGGGCCGTGGTTAATTGCAGTGAAGGAGGGAGCATATTTTTGTCCCTTCCAATCCTTTAATTTGATTAATTTCCACCAGTAGAGGGCAGACAATCAGTTTCTCAATTCTGTGCTTTCTGAGATATTCTGATTATATGTAACTTTCAAAATTTTCTCTGTATCTCTTCAGTGCAGTTTATGATCCATACACATCTTTAATCTACTACTTAAGAAAGCAGTGGAGTATCTACGTCTATTTAAGAATCGTGACATTATTACTATGATGAACTTCTGACATAAATCACTTTTACTTCACACTCTCTCCACTTTCCCCCCCTCCCCTTGTTCTCCTAAATCACAGCATCTGCTTAATTAATTGTCCTTTCTAAATCTGTGAGCACATTTTTCATTTGACTTCCTACAGTGGAAAAAGAAATTCTTCATTTTACCCTTTTGCAACTTCTTCCAATCCCCACTGTGTTCAATGTCTTCTGGAGAGCTTTACAACAGTTAAGGATAAAGATTATTATTTGAGGACAGTAACTATTTTTAATGCATGTCATTCTGTCTCTGGGACTCCCTCCCAAACCCCATCTACCCCCTCCCTCCCTCTCTTGCTCTCTATCTCCCTCCCTCTTCCTCTACATGTGTCATTTTACTGCTCTTTACTCAGCCAGCAGCAGCAGTCCGTCCTGATCACTCCTTGTCTTTCTATCTCCTCCTCGATCTCCTCGTCTGGCTTTTTTTTTTGTTTTGTTTTATGAAGGAAAGCATTGGAAAATTCATATTCTCTCAGGCTGGATTCACTCATTTTCACCAATGGATGGAGTTTATTCCCCAACAAGCACGGTGACGTCTTAAAAAGTGAGTGATCATTTACTGAAAACTTAAAAACTTTCTTCACCTGCAGGTATGTAGCTACTGACTGAAAACTACATATAAAAACTAATAAAATGTCCCGCTAAAATAGCTTTAATACTGTGTAGTTTCATGGAGAATTTATACACATGTATGCCATACTTTTGACTTAACTGGGTGTTTTTTACATTAAAGTAAGTGAAACCTTAACCTAACCATAACCAAATGTGACTTTGACCATAAAAAACCTGTCATTCAGTCATTATTTGTCATAGCATTGACACAAAAATAGAGCTGCCACTTTTCATTAGATATGATGTGAAAACTTTGTATTTTCCTTTAGAAAAAGCAGATAATGATCAAGACAAACAAGTTGTTGCATTATTACACTTGATGTAGATATTTCAAGTAAAGCTAAATGGTCGTTTAATGTTACAGAGAAGATTTTAAGTAGTTTTTGATTCTGTTTTAAGTTTGAATTGTTTGAAAAATCTATTTGATCAGATTTCATCCCATATCAGAAAATATTAATTTTTTTTTTTTATCAGTTCTGGTTATTTTTGACAGCTGCTACATCACAACTAAGTGCTGATGTTTTTCTTTTACAGTATAAAAATGCAATTATTGTTTATGTGGTTTTCAGATAACTTCAGTGACATGTCTCATTCTCTTTTGGCAACAATATGTAGCGTAACACGACAGTTTGTTTAACTTGTATGTGATGGACGCTTAATATTAACTGTTCATGTCACATCCTTTCTTGTTTACACAGTCCTTGGATTGGCACTAGGGGTCACCAGTCATTTAAAATAAATCCCATTGTCTAATTGTCTTTCAGATGTACTGTATTCAGTTTTTCCAATGGAAATTTCAAAGTCTATGATGTACAGCCAACCCTGTGTTGTTGTCACATCCACTGAATACAAATGCAGGCCGTCACTGAAAAGGATAATTACTGAAGTTTCATATTGTGAGGAAAATGGGGAATGTTTCGTTATCAAAGCAGAGAAATTAGAGCAGTAAGGTTGAAAAAGAAAAAGAGCTGCTCAAGAGGTAAAGTTTTAGTTTTACAATTCATTTCAGTGACTTAATTTGTCATAACTAACATTTATGTATTCAATTACTGTATGATTCTGACTTATCAGATCACCTTTCAGTGGCATTTGTTGCTTCTGGGACTCCCAAGATTTCTATAATGTATTTTAAAGATATACAACAACTATCAAAAACCTAAAGACACTCTGTCATGGTAATTTATTGGCTGTTAATTGGAAAGAAAGTCACTGATCATGACTTAATTGGTTCGAAGCTTCTGTAAGTGTTAAGGAGTCTATCCTAGGTGTATCCCAGCATGCACATAGACAAAAAAACCAATAAAATAAGCCTTTAAAATATAATTGTATATGTGTTAAGTACTTTTCTCAGATAAGATGTGCAGTTATTAAGAAACGAAACAATTTTAAACTTGTTGCACTTTTACTACGACCCCTAAGCAACCAGCAGGAAGCTGATAAAAGAAAAAAAATCAGACAAGTTTTGTTCTCTTTAAGCCAAACTCAATTCAAAATTCTTCAAAATGATTACTGCCTTTCTTTAAAACCTTTCTCTGTTTGGTAAGTAGTCATTTATTTCAATATCCTACAGTTTAACTGACCCTTTTTCTCACAGATGTTAACGCACATTAAACACAGCTGCAGCTAATAAAACTATTAATGAGTAAACCTACGTTTGATTTGGGTCGGCCATTGAGCATTAACAATGGTGAGACTGTTTTTGTCAGTGTTCATTGGCATATATTGTCAGTAGCGGTTCACTGGCACACCTGAATCAAACAGGCCCATTATTAGCCTAATTTTATTAGCTGCAGCTGTGTTTGTCCTGCTGAGACCCGTCAGGTGAAAAGGCTGTTTGTAGAGCTAATATCTCCATAACTGCTGCCTGGGAGAGTCAAGTAAAGGGAATCATTTCTAAAGACTTAACCACAAAAACAGTAAGTGATCACTTGTATGCTGAACTTACCAGAATATCCTACAGATAAAGATTTTTATAGATAGCGATCAATGAATAATGAGAAAATAATGAATTTAGAGATATTTTCATGAAATAAGTTGTAAACTGTTTGTCTCAGCATCAGTTAAGCCATTTAATGATACAAATAATAAAAATGATGAGGATTTCAGGCACAAAATATGACTTCATACTTATATCATACATATCATCATTCATGTAATAATGATATTTTAGTGGCTTCTTTATTCAATTTAAGGTTATAGTAGTCAAGTACACTATAGAAATGATAGACTAGAATGAGCGTGATGATGATAATGAACAGAAAATGGACTTTTGCATTGAATTCAGTACAATAAAAAGGACACAAATAATCAGTAAAGGTTCGCAGTTTGATAGGAAAGGCTGCACATTTAGAAAAGTTTGCTGCTCATGACTGAGTCATCCTACAGTGTATGAACCAGGTTTTGTGGCCATGAGAATACATGATGATGCTTAATATCTTTGCATTTACCTGCATGAGCTGAGAGCCTGAGCATGATCCCCAAAACAGAGATGATCTTGATGGGACAGATGCCAGCTGTCTGAAAGTAGATGGTGGCCTTTAATATCCTCTGATGTCTGGTTACTGTGTTGTATGCAGCATTTACCTGTTTGCCTGCTTCGATTATTACATTTGCTCAGATTGAATGTCTGTCTTTCCTGCTTAAGAGTTCATCAGCTGCTAATTTAGGCAATTAAGTACAAGTTTGTGGCGTCTCGCTGTGTAGTAAGGGCTCACTGTGAGGCAGCTTTATCGCACAGTGAACAAGAATGTCAACAAAGCACTGCAGTTTGTCTCTGCTATGTATTTAAAAATGACTGGTTGTTCCCGTCAAGTTTTTTTTTTTTTTTAAGCTGTTGATCCAGATCTCATTTGATCAGACTGAGATTAGTCTGTCTACATCTTTTGTGTGATGTATTTGAACCCACTCAAGGACCCCTTGAACCCCCTAAAACCTCCTGAAAGGCACTTAGGTGTCATCAAAGCCCACTTTAGTATCTTCACTTAGAGAATTAACAGTTAATACAATTAGGAACCTTTTCAAGAGACTCCTTTTTTAAATTAGACCTGCCTAAATGAATCCACTGTTTTGCAGCCTAGTGGAGGTTTCTCTGTGTGTTTCTCTGTGATTTGTCAGTCGGAGGCTACTGAGTGTGACTGTACATTTGGCCTCCATGTGTGCTAGTAAAGTGAGCAGAGTCTGCGCTGGGAGTGTGTGGTCTCCTAGCTGTACACCCTCTGAATGTGTTTCTTGAAGTGGTTTTGTGTTTGTGAGTGAGTGAAAGACACTTTTGATAAATCAAGCTTAACGTCTTTCTCCTGTTTATTTATTTATTTATTTTTACACTTTTTTAAATACTGTATTGATTATATGAAAGGATTTGTATTATTTTGTTAGTTTGGTATGAAAATAAACACTTGGCTCTGAAAATTAATACGTTTTTAAAATCTAAACCTTAAAATAAAGCGTAAAGTCAAAGTATGAAGTCAAAAAGAAGAAATATATTGTATGAAACAGACAAGATACATAACTATACAGTGAGCTCAGGTGCATTTATTTAGCACTTTATTACACACAAGTCTTAATAAGTTCAGAGACACAAAAAGAACAGGGTGAAATGTCTTTAAGAAGCCTTGATGAAATGGATCGAAGCATCTCAGCTATCCAGGTATGATGCCAGGTCACAATAAAAGGACTTATATGGTGAAGTTGCAGAACTTGAGCTTAACTGAGTCTTTAATATCAAAATTAGAGACCAAAGGCCTTTTCAAAGAGGCAGATTTACTGAATTAACGGGATAACTGAGTCAAACTTGTGTGCAGTATTAGGGCAGTGACACTCCAGCACATTGGATTTCAAGTGAAATTATAATTATGAGGACAAAGTGTTGAGTTTCAGCTCGAAATTGAGGTTGATTATACTGATTTTTTTTTTTTTTTTCATATAGATCCCCATTGTATTAAATATGTGGCCTCAATTTTTTGCAGGCAATGACGTCTGAAGTCTTGGACCCAGTGACATCAGCAGTAACTTTCTATCTATCTTCCCTCGTGATGCTGCTATCTTCACTTTTTTGTTTGGGCTTTTTGCATTCAGCCTGGTCTTCATCAGTGAGACACGTGATCGGTTAGTTTGAGGTCAGGTGACTGACCTCCTGGGTTGCCTTGTCTGTATGCTTGTGTTGGAGTAGATCAGTTGTCCTTGAGTGACTAAAAAGGCTACAAGTCCTACACAAGTGGTTCCCAACCTGGTGGTCAGGACCCTGTTTGCAAGGCGTCGCAAGATAAATCTGAGGCATAAGGAGATCATTAAGGGACGGAAAGCAGAAAAAAACAAGCTACACAATTATATTACTTTAAAAATTAACATGTTAATTTGCTTCTTTCTTGTGAATTACATTTTTGGTTGTTATACTTGTTATAATTGTCATTTAGAGCAATAATACCAACTATTCTCTGGTTCCAGCTTCTCAAATGTGAAGATTTGATGCCTCTTAGTCTAATAAAACAAGCTGCTTGTTTGGAACCCAATATGGACCAAAACACACCCTTAAAACCGTCAGCGCTTTAATCTCCGTCAGTTCATTTCAAATCTAATGTGCTGCAATAGAGACAAACTAAACAAATAGTTCACTTTTGAGACACCAGAGTGTAGCAGAGCGAGTACCTGGAGAGCCTCACTGAGTCATGAAGTCGCACCATGTTGTTCTGCATTATCACGCTGTCTGCACATTTCTCTGTGTTTCTTTCAAACACCACAACCATCCTTTTTTTTTTTTTTCCTTCACATTTTATGTCTCCTCATTAATGGCTTTAAAAAAAAATATGTGGAAAAAAATATGAAGCAGGGCAGGGGGGTCTATTACCCCTCCAAATATTCCAAAAATGTGTTTATTAGAAACAGAGCAAACGCAAATTGAAGGAGAAGGAAAAAGAGCAGTTTACAGTATGTTGAGATCCAGTTTAATCAGTATACTTTTTATTGTATTAGTGATGATATGATACAATATGTGAGGTTAGACCAAATCAGTTGCGTGCAAAAATGAATAAAAACAATGTACTTAATCTGGATTGTGTCCTTGTTTTGTTGCTGTGTGTTGATTTGAGAAAATGACTGTGTGGGAAATTAAGCACGTAGTTATTTTCCTCCCTGGAGTGAAATTAAGTCCTACCAGAGGAAACAGATTTTTTTTTTTAGGGAACTTTTTTTTTTTTTTTTTTTTTTTTTGGTTTTGGTGGACTGGAGAATGCTCAGTAATCATTAAATCTGTTTTACGATAAATGATTGATGGGTAAATTATCAAAGGCAGCATGGGTTGAGCAGCTGCACCCAGAGGGACGGCATCAGCAGCAGGGTCAACGTGGTGGTGTTTTTTAGAGATAAAACCGCTTTTTAATCGTATACTGTAGAAAAACATTAGACATAATGTCTCTTATGGGTTTCCGCAGGATGTTTTTTTAAAGATTAGAGTTTGGATTTACTGCTTGCAACTATCTTGGTCAGTTACATGGAGGTAGAAAATTTGGTCGTAAATGACGAAAGCCTGGGTGCAGCTGAGGTGGGACAGATGAGGGGAAAGCCATCATGTCTGACTGTGATAGGCTGACATGACATCTGTCAGTCAGGCAAAACAGCCCAATTCATTCAGTTGACTCTTCTTTTGTTTAGGAAGAATGACTGCAGTCTAGTTTACTGTCAGTTGTTGGTTTTATGTGCATCAAGGGTGAGTAAAATTCACTGAGACCTTGGGTTCAACTCCTGACAATGGTTCTGCCTCGGTTTTACATTCTCAGTAACAGGATCTGTAGTGTTTATACGTGTGGAGATCATGTTGTTGGTTTAAGGGATCCTTGTCCTTGTTGCTGCCCTCGACGCTGCTACGATCTGGAAGGACGTGAATGCTTTGTTCACATGTGTGGATGAGAAATTTTCCCATGTTTACAGCCTGTGAGCGCTAACACGATTGGACAACTCAAGACAGTTTTATGATTGCAGTTGGTGATGTGAGGTTTATTTAAAAAAAAACAAAACAGTGCATTGATAATGTAGCAATATAACCATAAAAGTGAGTTTAATTACCTCAAACGACAGTCTCTGGCTGACGTGAGTGTTGACGTTTGTTTTTTCAGGCACTTCTGTATTACTCAGCAGTGGCACCAAGTCGGATATATTGAAGCTTTCGGAAACATCAGTTTCTCAGTCATAATTACAACTTGGATGTTGATATTAACTGTGTTCACGGTACCTCCCCCACCTGATGGCAGCAGCTGTTCAAGTGAAACTACTGTCATGTCTGTCTGCAGCCCTCCACAGGACGACAGGAGAGGTAGCGGTGATGGGGACTGCAGTGTATGGGGAGTTTGGCGTTTCAAATTGGGAGGAAACCAGGAAGAAAGTATGCAAGGTGTTTGTCATGGTGGTCAAGAGTGTTGGGGGAAGATCCAGTTTTCTTGGAAGCAGCATCTAGTGGATATGTTGGCTTCACCATTTATCTTCTTCTAAGTGTGTACACCTCTTGAAGATTGGAAATTACTGTCAGTCTATGCTTTGGCGTAGGCGGAACCACCTACTGTGTCCAACAGCTTGTTGGAAGATGTTTTTTTTTTTTTTTTTTTTCACTTTTCGTGAAGCTAGGCTAGCAGTTTCCCCCTGCTTCCATTGTTTGTGCTAAGCTAAGGCTAAACCCGTCCTGATGCCTCTGTGAAACGAATGCAAAGAGATGAAATTGATGAGTTTTTAAGACACAGTTTTTGGAAAGTCGTGACAAAATATATCAAATACAGAAAAGTGAAGCAGACAAACTGAACACTTTGCAGGACAGTTGTATGAAAGCCTCCCAAATTTGACTGAAGCTCTTATTACATGCTCTTTTCCTGCTAGTTGTTTTTATCCAGTACTACATAATCTCACCGTATCAATGGAGTCTGAGTGCAAATTTTCAAATATTTATATTACATAAAGCAGTAAAGAGAGACTGCAGCCGGTGTTTTCTCCCTCTCTCGTTTAAGCAAAGTGTGGGAGCGCCTCGTTGCGCTCCATATTGTGTTAATTTTATTTTTTTCTTGTTTGCGTTGGACGCGCTTTTTTTATCGGCAGCTATTAATTTTGCATGTGCATTTTATTATAATCATGTGTCGCTTTTTGGGTTGAGATTCATGTGTCGCTGCCTGCTTTACGGTCATACCAATGGAAACCACACTGAGCGAGGGGGGGAGGGGGGGGACAGACGAGCAGAGAGAGCAGACAGCTTACCCAAAGATTGTTTAGTTATGCATGATGCTGCAGATTTTGGGCTTACTGTTCATATTTACTGAGGCTTTGCTGACTTTTAAACATAGAACAAATATTGTTTTTCCTCAGACTGTAAACCTGTGTAAAGAAACCTCTTTTTTATAGTTATCAAATACATGTAAACATGATGTTTTTAATTTGCTTCTCTGAGTTTTTTCTTCCACATTTTCCATCATATTAAGAAAAGAGAGAAGAAGAAAAACAGATACTGAGTAGCTCAGTTAATTTACATTTTTTGTTGTTTTGAGCCTTTTTGCTTAGTTTCTTGTGACATCACCTCTCGTATCATGTGATGACGTGTATTATATCATGTCCTGCCAGGTTTATATGGCATCATGTATTGTAACATCGTGACCTGCTGGGTACTATCATATTTTTGACATCACTTCATGTATTATAATGTCCTTTCCTGGTTTGTTCTGTCACGTCGTTCAATCTTAAGTTGCACTGTGTCACACTGAGGTCATATTTTATGTCCCGTCATGTTTTTTTTCATGTAACTTTGTCAGTTTATACAGAAACAAATATAATATCAGAGCTTAAATCATATCATTGTCATTATCATCATGGTAGCTCAGCGACAGGAACATCATACATACACCACAGGTTCCTCATGTAAATTAGATTATTTAATTACTGCATACACTGAAGCACCTTGATGCATATTTTTGCATAATAATGAGGAATTTTCTTCTATAATATCTTCACGGTTTAAAGACTTAGTTGAAGTTAATACCACATATGTTATGTAAAGACCAGTATGTTGATACTTCTCAGAACTATTTGCTAAATATGGCTTTCATTAGTGTAAATTATGAGCACATTAGCATAAGTGTGACACTGAATACAACGTTAGGCAGACATTTGGAAACTGTCATACCTCACCTACAGTGTAGATGCTGCATTGTCACGTGTCGTTATAACGTGTCGTGTGCTCCACTGTGTCTAAACAAAGGATAATATACGTGTCTGTATTTAGTCTATGAGCGAAGTGTCATAGACCTGTGATTCGTCCCAGATGCCTCTGACTGTCTGTTGTGGTTGTCCCTGCCTTCCTTGTTTGTAAATAACAAAGAAATGTGTTCAATATTGGCGGGGAGGGAAAGAACAAAGCCACAGAGAACAGTCTGTCAACAATGGCAAAGTATGAAAGATGATATACTTGGTATACAGTGTGTAGATACACTGTAGGAAGGCCGTTTTTTAGTTACTCGAGGGAGTTACTGATGTAATGTAGTAGCTGCATGCGCTCTAACTCAAACCTTAAACAAAAAGGTAACATATGCATGTAAACATCTGTTTTTAGTGATGGACAAGGCCCGGTTTTCTTTTATGTTGGCATAGTCAAACCACGCTTGATGTGACCCGACTGTACCAAAGCAAGTTCTTCTGTTTTCTCCCAGATTCACACGCTGTGCTGGGTGCTCCTCCTGGAGTTCGCAGGGAGATGGAGCAGCGAGGAGGCTTGGGAGGGGGAACGGAGAGCCCCGGCCTCCGGGACAGCGCCAGCCCAGAGGAGAGAGGGGAGAGAGGGGAGAGTCCCGCCTCCAGCGGCCCCCCGCCGTGCAAGTTGAGCCGTCTGGAGGTCAACGGCAGCCCGGTGGCCCCACGAAGCCGTCAGAACGGCACACCACTGAGACCACTGGGAGGTGGGGTATTAACACACACACACATACTGCTTGGATACATTGCTTTAGGCATGTGTTAACAGTATGGGAACGACTAAGCAAGGAACACAGTATACTATTACTCTTCACAATGTGCAAAAATGGTAAACTTTAATATGAGTGACAGAAGTCTTTAATGCTACCAGGGACATGTGGGTGACAATGGTGTCTACTGTCTATGGGTGGGGTGGCCACACACACACACACACACACACATTCTGCATTGATATTGCAGAGCGGCATGCACACTCTAAAATACCTACACAGGGGAAAAACTCACGCACAGATGCCCATTATTCCCTCACGCAGTTGAAAACATCATCATGCATCATCACACAAGCATTGCAACAGTATACACACACACACACACACACACTCCCACACAAAGACACAGACATTCTGCCGGGTTGCCTCCCTCCACCCTCACACCGAGCGGTGGTGTTATTGGCCGATAGCGTGCCTGATGCTACTGTGGTTTGGCTCCGGCGGATCTGTCACTGCTTCGTCAGGAGGACGATTGATAGCTCGTTAATTAGCAGTTCCTCTGGGACAGAGCAGTGGACTAAATGGGTGTGAAGGGTTCCAGGGTTGGAGGAGCTTTCTGTTCTTGCCCAACAATGAGTCTAGACCAACTCACAGGAATCAGTTTCACTGTTAGTGCTTAATCATATAGATATCATGTCCACCAGTGCTTTTACAGCAGCTCTGGAAACATGTTGTATTCCTTGTGGGTTTTAATATGTGGTGCAAACATAAATACAGTTGTATAATCTTACACTCATACTGGCAACTGCCCAGTTTAACCAGAGTCTTCTACTGAGACCACCGAGCAGCTATACTGCAGCAGTGAGGGCGCGGCCACACTGATACACTACGTCACTGAATAGCCAGAATTAGTTGAAAAATGTTGCTGTCAGGCAGTTTCTGGGGGAATTGCTTTCCCACAGATCCTTTTTTTTTCACAATGCAGAAACATGACAAAAAAGAAAAAAGAAAGAGAGCGTGGTACGAGAACACCTAGAAGCCGCTGCCCGCTTCCTGTTTCAACCGACAACCGCGTCTTTAACGAGACGTCGGGATATTTGCAGCCATTTTTAATCTTTCCCCTAACTTTAACCAAGTGGTTTTTGTGCCTACACCTGACCAGACCAAACCACGGCATTGTCACATCATAAAACATCATTATTCAACTGATAACGGCCACCATTGAAACGCAGACATTCAACGTACCTGTGGTTTGCAGAAACGTACAATGCCAACGTTGTATTCTGGCGATTGGGTTGCTCAGCCTGAACATTTTCACACTACAAACTGGACGTAAACAAACGCAGCAAAACCACCTTGACAATAGTTGCCAAAACAGTAGAAATGATCTCACCTTGTCTCTCTCTGACCACATTTACCAAACTGAGATTTAAATCATCAATTTCTCAGTCAAAAGGCGGGTTCTTCCGGTGAGGCTATGGGTTATGGGTTTGTAATTTCCTAATAATTTCCTAGGACGTTTACTGCAAAGAACCACGTAATTTGCTTCTTACATGGAAAATATGTATTTCCTCAGAAGAAAAGCTCCATTTCATAACATAATAATGTTGAACTGTATGCCTGTAGACAGTATCTAAATTTTTTACATGCTGTGCACTGACTAATAGACTCTTGAGGTTACACAAGTAATGTTTTGGAACCAACTTATGATTAATTAAAAGTGTACCAACTGAACTCTGTCTCTACACTGTTCTTCCCAGGAAACTTTAAAAAATAGAAATGATTTTGAAATATTGCTATTTCCCCACAATTTAATTTTATGTGAAACATCAGAAGAGGTTTTAACTTGACTTTTGGTCTGAACTAACCAACACCTTGACCATGATTTCTTGCTGCCATGATGAACAGCTGTGAGGAGTGTTTTTATTTATTTATTTGCTATCAGAGGGAAGTTTACAAGGCGTACATCTCTTCTCCTCTGACTCCTCTCTCCTCCTGCGTCTGCCAGGTTTGATGATCCCGGTCTACTGCGTGGTGGAGCATGCAGACATGGGCGTGGCCGGCGACTGCGAGGGGCGCGGCGACCGTCACGCTGAGTTTGTGCTGGTTCGTAAGGACGTCCTCTTCACGCAGCTGGTAGAGACGGTGCTGGTCGCCCTGGGATACTCGCACAACTCGGCCGTACAGGCACGTGGTAAGTCGTGTGTATGTTCCCATCCAAATATTCCTCATATGTAATATAAGCAGTTCTCACTCTTTAAATATATTCATTCCAACTCAATTAAACCACTTCTGATGACTTTCTCATGAGCATCAGTCAAAAAAGAAGATGGTGAACATGTTTTTATTCATTTTCTTGTGTCTAAGCCTGCAAATCCTTTTAATCGCCACTAAATGCTAAATCAAAGCATACTCTTACTGTGTCAAGGTGAATAACAATCCTCAATATTTGTCTAGAAATACAAAATCTGTGGTTTCCCACCTAAGCTCCACCCAAGCTTCCCCCACTTGGAAGATGTCACAGATTTTACATCTTACACGTATTATCTACGGGCCGTAGTTATGACTCAAAAGTCCTAGAGACACAAAACAATACTAATAATTCATTCGGTTTGACAAAGCCGTACTCATTTGTTGGCAAACATTCATCAGCGTCACATCTTTTCCATTATTACTTGCTAACGGGAAACATTGCATGTTTCCGTCTCTGACCGCTTTCTTTGGTAGTTCATGAGTAATTAATTATTTCCAGCAGCAGCTGAATAGAATATAACTTGTTTCCAGATGGGTGGGGTTAGCCACACAAATACAGCAAGTACCCAAAAAAAAAAAAGATATTTACCAAGAAGGTGTTTTTTTTTTTTAAAGATAAATCTGTTTGCTTTTTCTAACACTTGTGGTTCAGTCCATCCACCTAGCAGCATGATGGGAATACTGGGAATGACGTGAGAAAGTTTGGTGCAGACTGACATCAAAACAGGAGGGCAGACAACATCCAGTCAACCGTGAAACAACAGCCTTTATACACACACACACACACACACACACACACATAGAGTATAGGGCAGTTTGACATTCCTGGTGTGACCCGTAAACACAGGGCACTCTCTAACCAAGCGGACGACGCCCTGGGACCCCCCTCGCCTCTGCCAAATGGCTAGGTTTTGTTCTGTGAAATAAGTCTTTTCTTTTCAAATAAATAATTTTTGGCTGGAGTCATGCATTTTTTCCCCCGGTGTGGTCACAACCAAAATTATACAGAGTCTCTTCTATTTTCTTCTACGATTGAATTGCATCTTGCATAACATCGGCTCGCTGGAGTATTTTTAAACTCTTAACTGGCACAGGGTTTTTTCTTTAATTAAGTTTTGCATTATGGCTAATTAAAAAGAAGCTATTTCTTATTTGGAGTATATGGTTACCTCTCTGGGTTTAACATGGGCTTAGGTTAATTGCTGGGCAACAGGATCAACCTAAATTTAACTTAAGTCTATGTTTTGGGAAGCATTCACTGATATTGCTCACTTTTAAAAATATTTACTATATATTTTAAGGCTTGCGAACCACTTTTCAGGAACCACAATCCCAGAAACAACCTGTTCCTTATGTTAAGAAACATACCACACTCAGGGGAATTTATCTCAGCTAACTTATTTTAAACACTTTTTGAGTTTTACAGCAGCTCCAAATGTCCTCCAGCTCACTGTGGATGTTTTTGAAACAGACGGCCCTGTCTCCTAGAAATTATGTTTATATGCTACTAATTTGTTTTGGCCATTCTGATCATTTTGAAACATAATTGCTACGTGGATTATGTTCACTGGAAACATTTTTTTTTTTTTTTTCAAAAAGTCAAGTACGACACAGAGGTTGTAGGGCGTTGGTCTGGGTGGATGGTGGACGTAAAAATCAGAGACCAGCGTGTGGTTAGGCTACTAAAGCCCTTTGTTTAGGAAAGGTTAGAGAAAAGGCATGATTTTTGTTAAACACTGAAATTGTAAACACTTCCTGTCTCATGCTTCAATATTTAACTAAGGCAACCATCTTTCCCTTCCTTAACCAAGTGCTTTGATTTGCCCAGACACGAAAAGTTTAATCATGCTTTAGTTGATATAGTATAAGAACAAATAAAATACTGTAACGTGCCGAATTTATTAGGCAACTTCTCAAAAGAAGTGGCTACAAGTGCCAACCGGGTGCTTCACCGCGCCCCTGAACAACTCAACAACAATGCAATGTTTTTTCTAAGACTGCCTCTTAGTGTATCATGTGATTGGCTGAACAGCTCACATTACAATACTATACATCATCTTACCTTTATGTGTTTCTGAGATGTTCAGAATGAACATTTTGCAACTTTTCCTCATCATGTTGCTAGAAAACAAGGGTCAGGCACCTCCAACACCCAGTACTAAGTGGTTTTATTTATTTATTTATTTATGCAGAGTAAGTTTAATTTATCACACCTCAATATTTTATGCTTTGGTGCATCATCCACACATTTATGAGAGGCTACCTTCTTAGAGGCTTTAAAATATATAGACAGTAAAGACTGAAGGTCTGACTGCAGGTAAATGTGACTTTATATTATTAGGTTCTTAGAAAGAGATTTGATATTGACGTTTCCCTGTTTAATCATAAAATATCAGTGCTGACAATAGTTATTTCGAATTTCAAACTTTTAAGTATGTCTGTAAATTCATAAATCAGTAACCAGGGGATGATATGTCAAAGTATTAACAATTATTTCAAAAGAAAAAACAGCTGCGGGATGCACAATAACTGCCAGTTATGAGAAGAAATGGAGTCAGACAGGAGAACAATGACCTCACAGTGTTTATTCAGCACATCAACATCAAAACGCCGCTCTCATTCACAGCCTGCTTCAGTCTTTAATGTTGAGGCTGATTTTACATTTCTCCTCTAATTAATCAACTGTAGAGTCCAAAGAGAACAGCCTTTGTTCTTTTGCCCCTATCACCACCATCCTCATGCGATGAAGACACACACACACACACACACACACACACGATTGAGGCTGGCAAGCCAAGGCCAGGCAGGGTCTGCGTTTGATTTAGCAGATCCTAACGCGATTAGGCCTGTTTAGATTTGCACTTCCAGTCACGGTTTAAGGAAGGCCAGGGGAATGTTGAACCCATATGATGCCGCAAGAGCTTCACAGATGGGTCACACGACACAAGCAGGTTTACATCAGTGATAAGAAAACACAACAACGTGAAAACTCATTTCAAATGTAGACGTTCAAACCGCCATTGAGCAGCATGCTTTGTATGTATGTATGTGTGTGTGTGTTTTCTCCAGGTATCATTAAAGTGGGACGGTGGAAGCCGATGCCCATCCACTGCCTAACGGACGCTCCAGAGGCAACAGTGGCTGACATGCTGCTGGATGTTTACCACATGGTTACGCTGCGGATCCTACTGCACAGGTCAGCCGTGTCTGTGTGTGTGTGTGTGTGTGTGTGTGTGTGTACTGTTTATTAGGTTCAAATTATATGGTGTTTTGAGCAATATTAACCAGTTTGAAGTGATGCTTAATTTAGATTTCCATCCTAAAAAAAACGCCTAAAATGGTAAAATTGCCTTTTTTTTTTTCTTGTCAGAGTCACAGTAACCAATAGAAATGTTACTTTTCTCATAGACAAGCAGTGTCATTGTATCACTTCTGAGTAAATACCAATGAAACAGCATCACATCCATTGTATCAGAGGAGGACATTCAAGCAGCAAGTCCAACTTATGTATCAGCACTGGCAGACACAGCAGGAGAGCTGAGATGACTCGCTTATCATGAGCAAGGACCACAACCTCAATGAAATTGCGAAAGATTGTTTAATGATTATGAATTTGGGAATGGTGATTAGTGTATGAGAATGATAGAGCAGGAAGACTGGCGGCGGTGTGTGTGGGGAAGGCTTTGTCAGGATCCGCTGCAGCCCCCGGACTCAGCAGACCCCCCCCCCCCCTCCCAGGGGACCTGAGAGAAAGAGAGAGAGGGAGACGGATAGAGAAAAAGGAAGGGATATGGAAAATGAGAATGAACAGGTTGGCCTTATGACAGGGCAGTGTTTTGAGGTGTGGTCCTGCTCCTGAACTTCAGTTAAAATTATCTCCAAATAAAAAGACTCGATGAAAAAACACTTTAAGAGCAGTGACAGAGGAAAGCAAGGGATTAAAAGCTCTGAAGAGGTACAAAAGACTTCTGAGTGCTTGTTTCTGGTTGTTGGATCAGGTACTAACTGAGTTAATAACTTTTATCTAACCTGCCTCTTTATATAAATACACAGCACTTGAATGATTGTAGCAGGTTGTTTAGCTGTTTCATATAAAACCGCTGTACTGTAAGTGAATTAGAGTTTGATTCTCTTTCACATGTGCAGCTTTGCGCGGCTGGAGGAGCTGCCGTCAGAGCAGTGGACCCACGCCACGGTGAGGAACGCCCTCAAAGAGCTGCTCAGAGAGACCAACCAGAGCGCTCTGGCCAAGGAGTGTCCTCTCTCCCAGGTGAGTGCTCAGCGGCACTATGGCAGCTACATAACGTCTCCAATTCAAACACCTGTTGTGTTTGCTCAGAGTGACTGAGAGGTCTTATCCAGGAAGAGCCAAGAGAGGTGAAACAACAAAGCTCAACAACAGTTCTAACACAAAAAATATCTATAATGTCACTGCTGATAGTTTTGATGAAGTGTTTAGTCTGTAAAATCCCAAATGGAATGACAAATACTAATAATAAATGCCCATTTTTTTAACCCAAAAACAGCAAATTTGAGCTTTTTTAAAGTTGTAATAAGCACACGTGTGACATTTTCCCTCGTTTTTTGACAAAAAAAACATCAAACCATCCAAGTAAGTTGTTTAATTGTTAATGAAACATACATTTTGTCACTTGAATGTTCAGTTCAGCACTGAAATAAGTCTTTATTTGTGATTTTACTTTATTTACAATAGATTCCAGTATCCTAAGGACCTTTTTACATTACAACATTTGTGCAAGAAGCAATTGAGGGGATATTAAGTTTACTGCAATTTCTGCATCTAAATATTTAACTTGGTTCGATTCAGTTTGTCACACAAACACACGCACACACTGATAGCCGAGATGCTGCTAAGTATTTTCTCTAAACACATGTGGTTTCATCATCAGTTCACCACACACTTAGTGCACTGTGTAATTTTTTTTTTCTCTTGCTCGCACACACACACACAAGTATTGATACCGTCCCATGGGAAAGGATGCAAATGCGCGCACCTCAATTATCCGGCTCACACACACCCTGCAGTCATTAGACACACTGCGAGTGTGTCATTTCGACTTGTGATTTATACACACGACTTAGTCATGATGTAATTAGTAATTAGGGGAAGTGTGTGGGTGTTGCGTGTGTTTGCAGCCTGACTCATGTGAGTTTTAATCCGTAGTGTTTCCCATGTCGAGTTTTCGCCGCTCATTCAGAGTTGCGTTTGTGCATCTTTTGTAGAAGTGACCACAGTGCATGATGGGAAAGGGAGTGGATGTGAAGAGTTTTTATAAAGCAGTGATGAGTTGGTCAGCTCCTGAGATTTGTCATTTTCACCACCTCTCAAGGCACTGCCACCCCCAAGACTACACAGGTTTTTCATGAACTGACTGTTTGCAAGAGGAGTTTCAAGTTTGTGGTGAACAGAAAAGTCAGAACTGTTGAGATTTATAATTATCATATGAATACAGACTTTTCTTCAGAGTTATTTTTTGACGCGTGGTCCTAATCCTCTTCTAAAGAATATCAATTAATAATGAAATGATGAAATTATTGTAGCTACAATATCACGATCGCTTTTTTCCAGGTAATTGCATTTTTGTTCATTTATTTCACCCTGTCAAATGTCATATTTCTAAAACGTTCCTTCTGTCTGTCTCTCTCTGTCAGAGTATGATCTCAGCAATAGTGAACAGTTCCTACTACGCCAACGTCTCCACCTCTAAATGCCAGGAGTTTGGACGCTGGTACAAGAGGTACAAGCGCATCAAAGGTAACTCTTACACCTCACACAAGCTCTGTTTATATTTCTGAACCAGCAGATTTTCCTCGAATGAATCAGACGACGTAACTCTTAAAGCAAAAAGGGAATCTGTAATGTTTTCAATTTGTATCCAAAAAAAAAAAACTACCCCGACTCTCCAATTTCTCCCTAGAGTGCTAAAGTGAAGCTGCTCAGCTGTCAAGTATATTTATTGGCTGACAGAGCCAACAGCATGCAAAGAGGATGTCTCTGAAGATGTCAGTTTAAAGCAGTGGTTCCCAAATTGGAAAAATGGGCACTCTTCGTTAAGTGTGCAGGACCTGGGGACAAAATGTCAAACACAGGTGTAACTAATAACACTATTATTCGCTGGATTGCACTGCAGTAATTGATAGAGCAGAGCCATCGTTAATGTTGTTAGTTCCACCTGTGATTTTCCTGCAATGACACGTTAAAATGTCCTGCGGTGGAAAAGTCTGAGGAAGCTAATGGGCCTTTTTCATGGAGGACCTTTTTGCTCTGTCACAGTAGGAAAAGCACAGGTGTCAATAGTAGCATTAATGATGACTGAATTCAGCTGCTTCAGTTTCAGAAGAATATCTCAAAATCTCAGCAGTTAAACCCAAAACTGTCTGGATACAACTAGACATAAGTGAAGAATATGAATAGAATTAAGCAGCACGCACACAGGGATGGAAAAACTGTTGTAATCAGACTATTATGATGCATGTAAACACATTATCCTGATTTTTCACAGTAATCTAGTTTCATGTGTGCATGCAGTTTGTCACAGGTGTTGCTTCACTTCTGTGGTTATTTTTTTTTTTCAGTCTGTTAGGATTATGATGTTCAGTAAACCCCAGTTAAGTGTCAGTCCATCTGTGAGCTTCACTTCGCCACCGCTGATGCAGTTTGGTGGCGTGCGTTGCCTTGTTAAATTCTCCTGCCTTGTTAAAAACTTTTACAGCTTTTGTGACCAACTCTCCTTCACGTGAACCATCGACTGTTCAGCTGTTTACACTTTATTTGCCTCACGTTGCTTTGAAAACTCATAAAGGTGGAGACTGTCAGAGCTCCTTTAAAAACTGACACTCACCGCTAATCACAACTCGATGGCTTAATATGGCTCACCTGCCTGGCCGCCATTGTTTTTGTGAATTTCCGTGCTTCAGATCCTTCTTTAATGAAGTTTTTCCATTCTTCTGTCCACCCCCCGCGTGTGCGCGAGCACACGTGTCAGCCTGCATGTGTCTAATCTGCTGCATGAGACGTCTGCCAGTGACAGCTCTCAGTAGGAAGGAACTGTCACACATGGTTCACATTAATGTCACCCTTAATACACATGACAAAACTAAATGCTCTTAACTCCTAATGGAAAACAGCAGCAGCCCCCCAACACACACACACACACACACCACCACAATCCAGAAATAAGAGCTCCTCTTACACTTATTCTACACACACACACACACACACACAGACAGAAGGTAAAAATCTGATGCCCTGCCAAACCTCACTTCAACTTTTATTCCCCTAATAGCCTAAAATGTGACTCCCAAAGCAGCCCAGTAGAAGCATAATAAGAAGCAGATTTGTGAGGAGATGGTTAAAATCCAGGAGAAGAGAGTTCAGAAAGAGGAACAGTCTTCAGTTATTTGATAATCTTATCTGAGTGCAAATAGGACTTGAGTGCAATGCTAAACCAAAGACTTTGTCACTGTGAGATCATCCCTCGCACCACTATACCTACCTGTCACTCTGAAAGGACGACTTGACTGAAGGAGAGCTGAAATTACCACTTAAGTCTGTTTTTAGCTCATAAATCGCCACCAAAAAACAGCTTCTACACCTCATTTAGATCATTTATGCTGTAGCAGCATATAGAAATGTTGGTACGTGTGAGACCAAGTGGGAATTTTGAATGTATCAATGAGCAATGTAGAGTTAACTAAATATACTTACTGTTCTGATATTTTCCCCTCAGGTGAATACATTGAGAAGATGTGGTCAGCGCAGGACAAATCGGATATAAAAGGTACAGAATGCAGTAATATTCCAGTTGATATAATGTACTAATATAATGTGCTAATGTTTGAGGGTCAGCTACAGGCCTTCAGTGCACACCTGTTAGTAATTGCTGTATGTTCAACTCAACTATAAATTGGAAGTTCTGTGGGTTTAAACAGCACAGTACATGAGTTTATTATTATTATTAGTCAATGAAAGCTCTTCAGATGTACAATAATACAAACCTGTTTGTGTGTGTGTGTGGACACAGTGGAGCGGGATTTGGACCTGAGCGTCCTCAGCCAGCGTCTTCCCTCTCTCTTACCCTCCCCCACCCATTTGGGCAGTCTGGGCGGCCCTGGAGCTCTTCCCATCAAGAGTAGCCTCGGGGACACGCCGACCTCCACCCAGCCTCACTGTCTGCCTCACCCCGCCGGCCAGCACCACCCCAGTCCTCCACTGCGTCCCCAGGCATCGCCGCTCCTGGCTCACAGCGGCCTCCTGTCCCCCCAGCTCTCCCCTCAGCTGGTGCGCCAGCAGCTCGCCATGGCCCACCTCATCAACCAGCAGCTGGCCGTCAGCCGCCTGCTTGCCCACCAGCACCCACAGGGGGTCAACCAGCAGTTCCTCAACCATCCGCCTATCGCACGGACCTGCAAGGGCCCCGGGGCCGCTAATGAGCCCGGCATCAACTGCTCAGGGGCCGAAGTCTCCTTCGACATTTACCAGCAAGTCAGGAACGAGCTGAAGAGAGCCAGCGTTTCCCAGGCTGTGTTCGCCCGTGTGGCGTTTAATCGCACACAGGTAATAAATTATCTAAATGTTTATCAAAGATCATCTCAGATAACATTACTTTCTTATATGTTAGTAACTCTGTGTGTGTGGCTGCAGGGTTTGCTGTCAGAGATCCTTCGTAAGGAGGAGGATCCTCGCTCGGCCTCACAGTCGCTGCTGGTCAACCTGAAGGCCATGCAGAACTTCCTCAACCTGCCGGAGGGCGAGCGAGACCGCATCTACCAGGAAGAGAGAGAGAGGACCACCAACACCAACCACAACCACACCGCCAACCACATCCCCAACACCAACACACAGAGACACACACAGGTATAATGCCCCACTCTTTATTTTTGTAAGAATGCTGCAGTTCTGCAGAGAAAAATAATACAAGATACCAGAGAAAGTGCTATTTTTCATTTAAGTGTTATGTTCATCTCAGTTTTTGTGTGCTGCTCTGTGTAGACTAAGTGCAGCGTGTCTGGTGCAGAGCTGCCGCTAAAGCTGGACTCCCTGGTGAACATCACGTCAGGGATCTACGAGGAGATCCAGCAGGAGATGAAGAGGGCGAAGGTCTCCCAAGCTCTGTTTGCCAAGGTGGCCGCCAATAAAAGTCAGGTCAGAAAAGAAACGACTATTTCTAACAGCTTAAAGATGCACTGCTTGATTTTTGTTATGGCTCCTCACTGTAACTATTCTCTCAAATCCAAAAATGTCCTCTCAGCTGTTGAGAGAATGAAAAGTACACGTGGCTATGTGGGTGGGCTGCAAGCCTAAACTTGCTTTCAGATAGGAGGCAACACATACAAATATGCTGCTGTTTGATACCACGGAGCGAATGTACAAGACAGGAGCTAAAGCAAACAACAGGACTTAATGTCTTTAAGTTGATGTTGATGTGGGAGTACACAAAAAACACAACCGAGTGAATGATTACGATGTTCAACAAGAACACACAAAAACTCTCTGCACCCTGTGTGTGTGTGTGTCTGGCTGCCTCCCTGGTTTCCTTTTGCACTCTCATCACATCCTCAAGTCTCAGACTTGTCTCCAAGGTGTCTCCAACGTTCACAACTCATCTAAGCTGTCATAGCTTCGGGGACAGCTCAGGACAAGTTCAAGATCTGTGCAAACACTCAAACTGGACGACCTAGTCGACCGCCGACGATGTTTTTACCTCAGATCTCAAATTGCGCAAAAGTCATTAGGTGTGTAACAGGAATATAGATTTTAGGACATTAAAACATGCCTCCAGGGGGAAAAACGTACTACCTGTTGATAGCCGCCTTTCCAATTATGTAGCAAGGTTGTGTTCTGATTTAAGTGATCATATAAAGGAAACTAGTGCCCACTGTACACAAAACTTTTTGTTTTTTTTCCCCAATTCCTTCATCCCCTTAAGAACTGAACGTTCTGTTGCCGTCTATGGTCTCGCTGACACGCTGGGCAATGTTTTAAAGATAAGTTTGAAGCTCTTGTAACACACACTTGTACACACAGTCACTTCCTAGCTGAGACTGATGATGTTTGAAGGAGCTGATGAGTGTGTAACAGGGAGGTGTGTGTGACTGTGTGTGTGGGCATGTAGGGTATCTGATTACCCGCTGTGGCATACCATCATGTCTCCATCCTCGGATAAACAATGCGGGTGATGGAGGGCGAGATCAAAGCACAGAGTGTACTGGAGGGAGAGAGAGGTAGAAGATGGTCTCAAGACAAGTTTCAATGCCTTTAAAAAATGTTTTACTGACTTCATGCAACTAATTTATTACCAAATATAGACAGAGAAGAGAGTTTGTATGAATTAAAGTGTGTGAGAGAAACAAAGAGATGCAGAAATCTGAAATGATAAAGCAGGAAACTGAGCGAGGGATGAGCGGAGGAACAGAAGGGTGCAAGACGGAGGGAAAGATAGATAAGATGATGGAGGGATGATCACATTATTACCATTAATTTCCAGGCTGAAGGCTGCGCATAAACAACAGCTGGTGGCAGATCCTGGGTCAGCCTAGCAGAGATAATCCAATCTTCACAAACACACACACACACACACACACACACTCACTGCTCCCCTCAGACTTCTTCCTCCTGCTTTTTTTTGGTTTTCTCCTTTCAGGAAACAACTTATATTCTGTTCTGCTCTATTACAGAACTAAATAAACAGTGTTTTAATTTAAAATTTCAAATAACGTGGTGTCATTGCCTGTTTAATAAAAGAAAAATGAAACTTTTTGTCATCTTGCAGCTAACATTTTCTCATCAGGACTTAGGAATGATCTGCGTCACCCTCGATGTGTGTGTCTCTCTCTCCCAGGGTTGGCTGTGCGAGCTGCTCAGGTGGAAAGAGAGCCCGAGCCCTGAGAACCGCACGCTGTGGGAGAACCTGTGCACCATCCGGAGGTTCCTGGCGTTACCGCAGAACGACCGAGACCAGGTTTACGAAGACGAGTCAAGGCAGCAGCACAACGACAGGATCCACACCATCCTGCACATCCCAGACCAGCAGGTACAAACATTCAGCCAGTACCCGGCATTCGGTGTTTCTGTAGAGTACACCAGAAAGTTTTTTTTGTCCTTTTTACGGTAAAAAAACAGCCATGTGCAAGCAAAAAACACAAATCAAAGTGTTTGTTTGTTTTTTTTTACAAGTAAGAGAATGTGAAAACTAGCGTGTGATTCTTTGGTGTTCAGAAAAAAAAAGTTTCCTCTGTCTCCCTCAGTCTGTCTGATCCCACCACCTGCTCCTCTGAGCAGCCTTCGTCTTTGTCATGTTTGTGTCCCATAAGTCATTGAAAATAGAAGTGGTAAATGACCAGCCCACACATTTCCTGCTAAACTCCTCCATCCCACCCTCTCCCCGAAACCAAAATGCTCGGCAGTCTGGCCTAACCTCAATATTATTCAGAACATACCCTGTAATTATTGAAGCAGAGAAAAAGGAATTGCCATTATCTTTATTTAGGTCCTTTAATTTTGATGGAGCACAGATTTATGGCGTTGGATTCCTGTGTTTGGGTGTGCTGGCTACCCCGCCCTGTTAATAAGCTCTAGTAGTATGGTTGTTTGTGTGATGAATTTGGGAGTGCAGCGTGCATGTTGGTTGGTCAGTGAGACTTCCGCTTGTACTACATTTCCCTTAATGACTCCGCAGAAGGACACTGACAGAGGAGTTGAGTGGTTCACTTATTACTGCGGTGATGAGAGTTTGATGTCTATATTGTAATTACACAGCGTGTTCAAAGGACTGTGACAGAAAGGCTGGATAAAACTGTTGTAATTCTACATGCACTTGAATTATTGAATATTTAGCACTGAGGTGTCTGCACCAGTGCTTCCCAAACCTTTTTAAAGCAGAGTGGATTTTTTTTTTTCATGTTCCCCCCCCAGATGCCCACCCACACAACACACGTACAACCTCCTCTGCTTGAGAGCAATGTCTTGTTAGAAGAACTTATTTTAGATGTAAGCAAACAGCATTGATGTAAAATATGTGACAAACAGAGCGACTTTATTATGAGACCAGCATGTTTTGGCTTGTGGCCTTCATCAGGGTCTGTATATAACACACTACAAAGAAACATCTAAATAACTTTTCAGTCTTAAGTGAAATATAGACCTATACTCTCAATCAAAAAAACAGATTTTTTGCTATGTTGTTGTGCATATTTGCAGATAACATGGAACTTAAAATGCACAATGAGAGGATGCTAAATGTTTAAATGTATGTAGTTATGTTTAAAAGTACAATTAGCATACGTTTTGTTATTTAAATACCCAAAAAAAACTATTTAGTATTGCAACAATGGTTCATTGCAATTGATTGCAAAGCTTTTTCCTGCGGATGAGGCCATTCTGGCATATTTAAGTGATTGTGATTCTGTTTCTTCTGTTTTGACATGTTTGAAAACATAATATAAAAATGTAATGGATCTTAATTTATCCTCCTTTTGTCATGTGGTTCATCATCATCATCGTTTTTCAGTTATAAAATGATCTTTTCTACGTGCAGATGTTTAGAACAACAATCAACTAATTAAAAACAGAAAAGAGGAAAAACACTTAATGTTCAGTACTCTTTCCTTTCTTAATAAGTGCACCAAGAACAAAAGTGTGTATATATATATATATATATATAAAAAAAAAATCCAACAGTAATAACGGTTGAAGAATGAATTGAAAAGAAAAATGTTAATGTGGAATGTGTTTGTTTTGCACAGATGTGCAAAATACAAAGTAGTGGAAAATGTGATTCCATTTTTCATGCTCATTTGAGGTCCCCAAATGATCATTTAGTTTGTTTTGTGACAAGCCAGCTAAGCCACATTCTTTTTGAAACATCACTATAAATATCCAACAAACAAGACCATTACCAAAAAGACTGAAGGCTTCTACCAACCTCACCAGCATGTTTTTTTTAAACTGTGTACAAAACAGAGGTGCTGTGGGAATATCTGGGTAAACATCAAGTCCAACATGGTTATCATCTTTACTGAAGCAAAGGCAGCAGAGAGGAGGCAGAGGGACAGGAAGCAGGAAGCAAACATATAATCACAAATATGGTATTTAAATATGGTATACCTCATTCTGAGGTATCATAATTTATGACATTAACAATGATGTTTGCCAAAAAATCTAAATTCAGGGTCCACCTACTAGCTGTATCCAGAGCTCCAGTCTTCATCAGAAGAAGGATGCATAGAAATGGCTCATTTGTCATTAACTTGAATATGGACTTGAATACATACAGGTGTCCGTATGCAACCCTACTAACTGTAACTGATTAAACTCCATCCACTGGTGAAGACCATGGGCCTTGTTTTGTTTTCCAATGTTAAGAATGATCTTATATAAATCTATTTTTTTAACAGGCTCTCCACAGACAGCCCCTGCCACCTTTGACAACCCCATCCCCGAGTCATGAGGACCCAAAGTCCATCCCCTTGCCGGTCTTGCAAGGCTCAGAGGATGGTCCCCAGCGTGGGATGAGCCCTGGCCTTGGAGGACCAAAGAAGGCCCGCTCACGGACAAGGATTTCCCTGGAGGCGCTGGGAATCCTGCAGAGCTTTATTGGCGACGTGGGGCTCTACCCCGACCAGGAGGCCATCCACACCCTGTCAGCCCAGCTGGACCTGCCCAAGCACACCATCGTCAAGTTCTTCCAGAACCAGCGCTACAATGTCAAGCATCACAGCCAGGCCAGAGAGCCTGGCCCAGGGGAGGACGACCGGGAGAGCTCGAGTCCCAGCGAGGGAGGCGTCTGCACGGTGGAGCACCACGGGGAGGAGGGGCTGTCTGCGTCCGAGGAGTCGAGTGATGATGGGAGAGGATCAGTGGGGGTGTTCAGAACAGAGGGAGGAGACAAAGAAGGAGGGAGAGAGATGGAAATGGAGGTAGACAAGGAAGAAGGGGATGATGGGAAAGCCTCAGCACCAGCAACTTCCTCCCTGTCCCCATACAGCAGTGTGGACAGCCCCCACTCTGCAGAGCAGCAGAGATAACAGCAGAGAAACCAGACGGAGAGAACAGAGGACATGATTAGATGGAAGCAAAGGACACGATCAAACTGTGAAGCCCACACACAGATTACCTGTGTGTCACCCCATGTGAATACACACCCACATTATCATCACTATTGTCATCATCACCTTTACCAGAGCTGATGATCAGAGCTCGTTAATATCTGAAGAACTGTGTATTTATGTTAGGTTTGACTGAAAACGGATCTGAAGGCGATATCTTCAGATACTGCCAGTATTTTTTGGTTTGACGCTGCCTCTAGACAGTATTTTAGGATATCGAATACCACTTCTAAGTTGCGTCTTCTGGTGAGGATGGAAAAGCATTTCAAACAGCATTAAAACGAGTTGAAGTAATCCCACCGAAAAACCCTCCCAAAAAAAGTTCAATCCCCGCAGGCCTTAAAGGTGAAAAAGTGTTTCTGAAACCGCTCATGCAGCACGATCCACTCTGCTGCAAAACAGGTTCGTTGAAGTATAATGTTACACACAGCTGTGTATTTAGCTTTTCGGGATTGTGACAAAACGATGCATATCCATACTGATTACATGTATGGACAGAGGAGAAGTGGATCATGCTGCAAGGGGGATTTGAGGAGTTTTTGTGGACTTTTTGTTGCTTTGTTTCAATGTTGGAATCCCTTCTGACTAAAATCAGGCTCACCACAGCTTCAGTCACCTTTTATTTATATATGTTTTTGTTATGTTTAGAGTGTATGATACTCAAAACATATATTTTGGGTGGAGTTTCTCTTTAACACAGGGTGTGGCAGGTTACATTGTAGGGGTTACAGTAGACTGGCAGTATTGAATTTGACATGTTCTCCCCAAAAAAAAAAAAAAACTGTTTGTGACCAAAAATACTGTAAGTGTGGCATTTGGCAGCTTTTGTGCTTCATTTTGTGGCTTTATGTAGAGATATACACTCTTCTTGAGGAACATTTGAGTCATCTGACCTCCCAGTGTGACTCACTAACATGTGACATGACGGCCATTAAACAAACAAACCTGGAATTGCCTTTGCCCACATTTACAGTAACAACAGCCTGAGAACAAGCCAAATGCCAAACTGTTTGGACTCTACTGTCAACGGTACAAGCTTACCCTACTGCAGCTGTTGAGTAAAATCCTCCCAAACACCACTGAAAAGATTTTTTTTTTGGGGTCAGATATTAGAATTAGATGCATACACACAAATAAAAACATACTGAAAGCTGCAGCCAGAAAGGAACTTCCATCAGATTAGAGGTGTCCTCTTGTTATGATGAGATGCAGTTGTATTGGGACCAAGTATAAACATGCTGACACTGGGCAGTAGTACCTCACGAGAAGGGTGTTCACCTTTGGGGAAATAAAGGCATGCAGGGCAATAACACTAGAACCTCCATCCAAACTGAAGCCAATTTTATATTGTTTTTTTTTTTTTTTTTTTAAATATATAATTTATGGTCCCAGTGTTCTTCCCATGATGCTTTAGGAGGTTCCTGCATCATCTGAGCTCTATGTGAAGCTCAGACACTTAAGCCTTTACGGACATTAAATCAGCTCAATAATACCCTCCCATTAGTATTTATTACTAACTTTATATTTACTGAAATCTAAGTATTATTGTAATTATAGTTTTGCTATTATTTTCTTTGATATGACGAGAAATGTCTTTGTAAATGTGACAAAAAAAGAGGACGAGCAAGTCTGAACTCAGTGTTACACATCTTAAGTTTTAAAGAATAGCTCTTATATTTACTATTTCTGAAACAGACTGGAAACGATCCAAAATGCAGCAGTTTTCGATGTAAATGTTGACAATCCACCTGCGAAAGTGAATCTGTCATCATATGTGGGACGCGACCACTGTCACTTACACTGTTTTTGTGTAATTATTTTGTTTCACAAAGGAACAGGGTATGACAACTGATTATTTGCATTTACAGGTCTCATTTCAGTTCAACAGTCATCTGTCCTGAATAGAGCGCACAAAGTTTGTTTCTGATTTGTTCCACTTTGATGTTTAATCATTGTTCTTTGACTCTGTTGTGGGCAGGACATGAAAGTCTGATAAAGATCTTTCAAAGTATTTGTGTGAAAAGTTTGCCCTTTTTGCCTTTTGAAATCCTCTGAAAGTGCAAGGTGTGTGTCAAACTGCATCTTGCTTCCACAGGTAGTGATTCACCCATTTTCAAGGGTTTTCCTGTTGTAACTGTCACCGTCAGGCTTGCACTTCCTTCGACACAGGTGCCCAGCTGCTGCGCGATATGGGATTGTCAGAGTTTACCAGGAAATAGCCACTACATTTGTTTTTAGTTGCTACAGAGAGAATCTCCAGGAGGTAAGACGTCATGTTGGGAACAGTCTTCTTGAATTTGTTTTGACTGATGGTGTGGGAGCACATCCTGTGTTTCCTTTATGCAATACTGTCTGAATTCAGTTAATTTAAATTAAACTCATCTGCGGATGATTGAAAATTTTTGTTCCATGCGGCTCAAGAGTACACCTACGGTACATGCACGCTTATGTATTACAACTGAAAAATCCACAGACATAAGAGGGGGAGCTTAATCTAATCATGTAAAAGTATGCAACAGAATAGTTGTAATTCCACACCTGATCTTTAGCCCTAACATACCTAAACTCCAACCACGAACATTATAAAAAGAACAGCTTCCAAATGCAAAGTCCTTACCAGCCTAACCACAGACATATAATGTAAAAACAGTAGTTGTAAAATGCAGAATGTACAGTGCAATTACATGGGTGGGGGATACAGACATATTTTAGTGTATTTAAATCTCCTATACGACACATATTGTAACTCCTGAACTCTGTGTTTGAGATCAAAATGTATCAGACTGGCTGTTACACTACAGAGGTGCTCTGGTTGTGTGGTTGAAATAAAATAAAAAAAACACTATATACCTAATATTCATGACAAAATTTACTCATTATAAAGTAAGTGTGACCAATACAATGTGTAATCAATTAAACTACCACATATCTGTTATACACTAGCTGCTGATAAGTGTCCTCTTCACTCTGGGAATCATTAGAAGCGTTCATTTACGAGTCCTGCCAACTCTGTGCAGCTTCACGTCGTCTTTACTTGCCAGGGCACCTGATAACGATTTGGAACAATTTAGCAACTGCCATGTGTGAAAGGCAAAGTAATGGGCCTCTTTTTGTTTGTATCTCCATCTGTCAACTTCTTCTCTACAAGACGGTGAACACTTGCTGATTCCATGAGTAAAACGCGAGACGCATCCACAGTGTTTTGGGGTGTAAGAGGAACCTTGTTGAACAGCAGTTGGTGAGGGTTTTTTTGACATAAGTTGAGCCTTTGTTACAAATTGCTAAGATTTTAAGACCATCATCTAACCTCAGGCATGGCTCTAAGCTTTACCTTAACCATCTATGACCAGGCATTTGATTAGTAGAGCTTTGGGGGGCAATAACATAACTAGAGTTAACAAATAGGTCAGTTTACATTAGTAAATCATAGGCCGAGTTATGAAATGTTACGGAAAAGTAACTGAATACCGACGGGAACTCATCATGGGACATACAGTATCAGTACATGTTTTATATTTTTACTAAAAACTACTTATGTTGAAAAAAATCACTGCTAAAGCGTAAAATGTCCTTTTGTGTGTGAGTTTTTTTCCATGTTCATCGGGTTGTTTGAAGTGTGCTGAAAACTAATTGGAGATCATAGTTTACTCACATCTAATTTTACAACTGCATCAGTGACTGTTGGTACGGTCCACTGGATTTTTGCTCACACAGCTGGCTATTAGAGCCGTATGGCAGGCTGATAAAAGGCCATTAGAGGTGTGTGTGTGTGTGTGTGTGTGTGTTGTGGGATAGGGACGCAGGTGCTCCATGGGCTGATATTACCCAGGATGCTCAGGATGGGGGCGTAGGGGTTATGAAAGTGGGTAGGAGGCTCTCTGTGGAGCTCACAAACACACCTGTGATCCCCTGTTAGCACGCTCACGCACACTAACACACACTCATACACACACTGTGCCCCCCCCCCCCCCCAACCCCTGCGCTGCAGCACGTTAATACACACTCTGATAAACAGGCTAATACTCGCAGCGGCAGCACTTTACACACCATTGAACACAACACACGGTAATCGGTGAAGCCAACACGTGGCACAGTGTGTGCATTGCATTGCCATGTATGCAACAAAGGGTACAGTGAAGCACTGCAACCTCATTAAACAACAAGTTGTGTGTGTGTGTTTGTAACAGACAGGGAAAACCTAAGCCTTTTTATATAAAAAGATAAAAGGTTCACAATTGTGTGTGTGTGTGTGTGACTTTTCCTTTAAAGTATAAAGAAAGTAACAGTAAAAATATCTCCACATGCATGATGCAGTTTCAGACAACCTGTCTTCGTGCATCTTGGACAGATCAGATCTCAAAAAAGGTTAGCCAAGCCAAGAGGCTTTCAAGACGGACTGAAATTTGAGATGCGTTCTGGCAAGATGTTGAAAAGGTGTAAATGCAGAGCTTTTCACTTGGGAGGAGCCCAAGCAGACAGAGTCACAGCAGGATTGTTAGACAGATGTACAGATACTTTTTTGATGTATTTGCAATAAAACCAAGAACATTACATAGCAGAAGAGGAAGAAGTTGTGGAGAATCCAGTAAAATGAATATCATTTTATTATTTTTCATTAAAATACTGGAAATGTTGCTGTTATCAAAAGACAAACTCAAAATGTCTCATTGAATGTGTTCGTGCTGTATTGTGCTTGTAAGTATTAAAGGTGCCACATATTATCATCAGCTACAAATGGAAACACTATACACCAAAACTCCATCACACACACACACACACACACACACACACAGATGGTGAAAACACCCCTCAAACACCCAAAGATGAAACAAGTCAGAAAACAACTACATCAGCATCTCCTTCAAAAACAAACATTTAATTATGGTGGCTCTGTTGAATTAGTGGTGGACCAGCGGGTTTTGATGTGCGCCTCTAAATAGCGTAACATTGGGCCTGTAACATTTTTTACACAAAAAGACATTCAAAGCAAATCCCTTTAAGAGGAAAATAAAAAAAACAATCAAAGACTAATAGGGCTTGAACTTCTAAAAGTCTGGAATTTGATCATTTTATGTTCCATTTATAAAGTTAAAAGTTATATTTGTTGTAAATATTAAAAAAACAAACTTGCCAGCAAATAAATTTAAAGCGAAATTAGAGTGTTCAGTCTGATTTGGAAGAACTTTAGGAATGGGCATCTTATTTTTGGTTGGCTCATTGATGCATGTGGTTTCTCTACAACTGATGAACTTCTGTTAAGCTCGATCATGAGAGAAACTTTTTCCTCGTTCCTTTCTGTGGACATTTAACTTGTCAGTTGCACTTAATAGACTACAGTGTATAGCTGGTGTGACGGGATTCTGGAAAGTTATGTGAAATGATCTACAAAAAGCTGTCAGCCACAGTCTGCTACTTAAGAAGCTGTCAGTAACGGGTTTATGATCAACTGGTTTGCTTCATATTTAACCCCATTCCACAGAGTTGAGCTTTAAGGTCATTTTAACATGTGGAGTCCCACAGGGGAGTGTCTTGGCTCCCCTGTTGTTTTTATTATATGCACTCCGCGCACATTCATTTTGCATGAAGAGGCTCTTTGAAACGCCTGCATTCAACACACCATGTTGTGTGATGTGGTTTTGAATTAGGAGGTGAGCAGGAGATAAAAGAAGAGAGGGAGACACCACATGAAGGAACCTCATTTCACCTGCTTGCGGTACCTGCTTGTTACAATAGATAGTCAGCCCTGTCTCTTTATGAAAAACTGCTCATATTGTAAGAAGCAAATGGCAACCAAATAACGCAGGAAGCAGTGTAATCTTATAGAGCAGACAAAAGGAGGCCAGCATTGTTCCTCTTAATGCATCCCTGAGCTTTGACCACCGCACAGGCCTACTGATATTCAATGAGCTATTAAGGCAATCTGTGGTTATGTAAGACAACAGTGGCTTAATTCACGCTCTGTAAATAATTGTGTCATTGCACAGTGAGCTCGCTTCACCGCCCAGGATTTCACACCATTTCCACCACTTCCAGCTTTGGTAATCTCCAAAAAAAACCTTCTCGACACACATGCTGTGATGAAACCATCGTATGGGAAGAGTCCAGTTAGGAGACACCATGTGACATTTTTATGCAGTTTTTGCAAATTTGTACCATTCTTTTTTTACAATAGTAAAAATGACATAGATAACAATAAACACGTTAATATCAAACATAAATCTCATGAGTGTTTGAATGAATTCAATCAATAAGCATAGAACAGATCATTTCCACAATAGGTCAAAGGTGGGCAACACTGACTGGACAGACACAGCTGATTTCTTTACGCCTCTTTACACTAATATCAGTCTAACTCTAGTGTAAGCCGGTGGATTTGTCGAGGAAGCACAGCTGGCTGGGTGGCTGTGGTCTCCCAACACCAGCTGCAGACTCTTGTGCAGAAATAGCCACCAGGTGTCTGGGATTTCACGCTCCTTCCCTCCTTCACTGGTTCCCACTGCAGCCTGCTGAAGCATTACTGGGTTGAATTAACACCAGCTGTTCCTCCACGGTGCCGCCACGGGCCCACAGCTCAGCACTGGTGCCTCATCTCCCTCGCAGAAGACAGAACAGGGTGTGTTTGGATTCATTTCCAAGTTTACTTTGAGTCACGATTTTGTAACCTTTATTAGGTGAAGGGTGCAAGATGTTCTCAATCTGGGGGCTCTCTGCTTGCAGACCAGCTAATCACTGTTGTTTCCACTCTGATGACAGGTCATGGAAAATACTTCCAAGACAATTTAATCAAATATAATTGAGAATAAGATGTAGGATTAGAGGCATACTCATAACAATGCTTACTCACCCAAATTATGAGAAGACACATTTTTTCACTTACCTTTGGTGGTATCTCACCATGCAAATTTATTTTCTGCCTCCACAAACTTACCAAACCTTAACCATAGCGATGATTAGAAGATTAGAAAACGCTTGTTAAAATCTGGAGGGCCCTGACAAACTGTATTTTCTCATTTAGTTTGGAGGACTTGTTGAGTCTAAATTTCCATTCACCCCCACTTAAAGCCTGGAAAAATAAACCCATCATGCATGGCTAAATACCACTATATGTTAGGCTAACAGCTACCTTAGTCCTGCTATTACAGGCGTGCGTGCTGATCAGTGTTAATTTGGTTGTGTTTTTACAACAATTTACTCTAAAATTACTTTTTCGTATTTTTTACTAAAAGCATAGCTGGTACTGGAAAACAACTGTATAATCGATTCGTGATACAACTTTATC
This sequence comes from Scomberomorus guttatus, assembly GCA_038419695.1. Lineage (NCBI taxonomy): Eukaryota > Metazoa > Chordata > Actinopteri > Scombriformes > Scombridae > Scomberomorus > Scomberomorus guttatus. Next base: position 10,915,874 of record CM076468.1, on the reverse strand, counting down.
ACGAAAATGACTGGTGTGGTGATTGAGTATCATTTCCAGACCAGACTTTTCTGCCCTCTCCTACTTTTTCTTCTCCCTCCTTCCTTCATTATTCCCCTCTTCCTTCCTTCCTTTCCTCCCTCTTCTCTGTCTCTCCTCTATCTAATCACAAGTGTTTGAAGCTTAACTGGGATGTAAACAGAGAAAGGAAGTCTTCAGAGTAGTAATCACAATCTCAGATCATGCGCACACATCAATACATACACACAAACACACACAGACATGCATGCACACATAGTGGTGAATATAATACACACATAGGCCTATATTATATTTAAAGAAACAAATATGCACACACATGGATATATACTGGTGAGTTCATATACACAAATACACACACACACACACACACCCAGTCGTCAGATCAGGCAGACCATACTTCCAGTCCAAACAACTGCTAACAATTAGAACAGTTAGTGGTTCGGCATTGCCAGCCAGCCGCACTGCCTGTTTATAATGTGATCGAACACAAATGTCATAACAGTGAAGTTTTGAGACAATCAAGATGCATTATCAACATGACAGCTGAAAGTCAGAGAGAAGGTGAAGCAGATATATAATCGAGCCGGGAAACGATTACATTTACTGAATCCTCTGCATGTCAACCAAGCCAATGTTTCTCTGTTTCTGTCTTCACTGTTACACTTTCACACTTTTTCTTTCTACTTTGAAGGGAGTAAACATTAATATTCATCATCAGCTCTAGAGATTGGTTTAGAGAGCTAAAAATCTGTGAGCCAAACTGAAAGTAATTACCTGTGTCCTGCCCCCCCGTGCTAATTATCTGATCCTTTTACAACTGGCATGTTTTCTGATACTCAGTCCATCCTGCACTCTTCAATCCACGGTGATCCATTGTGATCATGCAATGGGAAAGTAAGTAAAACTTTATTTATACAGCGCTTTTCAAGACAGCAGTTACAAAGTGCTTCGCAGTTGATAATAAAAATGCGTAATAGTACACAGCATGAAAACAGCAAGTAAAAAAAGTGCAATTTATAAGACGGAAACAGACACTCAGCAATAAAAGCAACATAAACAAACAAAACAAGATTAAAAGACAAATAAAACCAATAGGAACTGTGGAGCAACAAACTTATAAAAATGCCTGCCTATACAAGTGGGTTTTTAAAAGTTTTTTAAAATGTGGTACCGACTCAGCTGACCTGACAGTGAGGGGGAGGCGAATCCGTAGTGTTGGAGCTAAAATGGTAAAATCACTGACCCCCTTTGTTTTGAGCCTGGACTCTATGATACTTAAGAGCAATCGGTCAGAAGATCTGAGTAATTTTGGTGCATTGGGTTATAAGTTCAGAGATATAAGAGGGTGCCAAGAAATGAAGGGCTTTAAATGTGATCAGGAGGATCTTGAGCTGAATTCGGAAGCATATAGGAAGCTAATGTAATGTGGGCCAGAATGGGGGTAATATGCTCTCTTCGTTTAGTGTTTGTCCAAAGCTTGGCTGCCGCGTTCTGAAGTCGAGCAACTGGAGACACGCTTAAATAAGAAAACATGGAGTTGCAGTAATCCACGCCGGAGGAGATAAAAGCATGGATGATTTGCTCTACAATGTTCTTAGGCAATGCTGAACTGATTTTGTAACTGAGTTGTAAAAAAAAAAAACAAGACTGAACCAATTTCTTAATGCGATGGTCAAAAATCTGATTTTGATCAAACACAACACCAAGATTTCTAGCAGATGGTTTTATATTCCCTGCTAAGTGCCTGCGGTATGGACTAATACTCTTTGACACTTGGTCTGGGCCGGTGACCAAGATTTCTGTTTTGTCCACTTTCAGCTGTAAAAATAAATTGAGTGACATCCAATATTTGATAGCAGGCAACAGTGTAGAGTATCTAACAGACTCATGAGCTTTACAGAAAGTTCTTAGGTTCAATGGGAAATGGATATTGACTATGGCTTCAAGGACTCTGAATGGAAGCTGATTTGTAATAGCTCTCAATTATTCTCCTGTAACAGTCGACACAAACTCTTACAGTTTAACCTCATACGCAGGGTTTACTTGACACCTCTACGCCTCCACAAGATTAGTAGTAGCAACTCAGAATATTGTCCCATATGTAAGACTGAAACAGGGACTCTTTTACATATGTAGATGTCTGGAGCAATACAGGAGATCTATCTTGGACATGGGAAAAAAATGTGAGTGATGACCAGAATCTGCATTCATAAGCATATCATTAGTGACTTACAGCAGAGCAGTTTCAGTACCATGCAGCTGGCGAAAACCAGATTGAAATGGGTCGAGAATGTCATTAGCTTCCACTATTTCCAGTTGTTGTTTAGCAACAGCCTTTTCAACCATTTTTGAGACAAAGGGTAATTTAGAAATTGGTCTGTAATTATGAGGAAGTGTTGGATCAAGACCAGGTTTCTTTAAAAGGGGGCTGAATGCAGGCTTGTTTGACATAGTCTGTAATCAAACCAGAAGACAGAGACTTATTTACAACAGAGAGATGACAAGGAGCAATGACCTCTAATACCTCTTTGAACAATCTGGAAGGTAGAGTGTCAAGGCCACAGGAGGATAAGTGCATGTGTGACACAATACCAATAGATTATTTAGGGAAATAGGGGTAAATTCACTCAACAATGTGAGGGAGGCAACTGGAGAAGTTATACATGAGATGGGGGGCATTATAGTGGCCTTGATACCCTTAACCTTCTCAACAAAATAAGCTAAGAACCTATTAGATCTTTAGCAGAGGAGGCTGAAACCGTTAAAGGAGCAGGATCAATCAACGGTGCTAAACAGAACTCTAGAGTTATAGATTTTTGCAGCTACGAGGCTTGTAAAATACGTAAGTCTCTCTTTTTTGATTAATAATTATAAGAAGACAATAACCTTCATATGCGAGTATCCTCACTTACCCAAGGAGATGGATTTGACTGGCACCTTGACCTAATAGGAGCGATTTAAAACTGATGAACATAAAACAATAAACTGATCAACCAAGTCATTTACATCATGAAACTGAGATAAATTACACTGAGAAAAGGTCCAGAGGTCAACGAAATCATTCAAATTCATCCACCAGGAGTATCTACTGCAAGTTTTGTGAAAGCTTGACTTTGTAGAACAAAAAAAAAAGCACGGGAAAGGTCAAACGCTCAGTGCTTAAATGATGTGGCCGCAGTATCATGTCACATTCAGGTGGAGAGACGGTTCGGCTGCATCAGGACACAGCAGGAGAGCATTAACGGCTGCTGCTGGATTGAGCAGCTTTAACTGGATTAACCAGGGGAGGAGAGCTCGCAAGTGACTAAAATAAGGTTAGTGGGCATGAATAGGAGTGTGTGTGCATGTGTGTGTGTGTGTGTGTGTGTGTCATGACTCCTGGACCGGCCTTGCTCGTACATTACTCCTTCAGAAACTCAGAAACACACACACACACACACACAACTATGTAATTTTATTTCTAGAGGACAAACATAATAGGGCTTTTTCACAGGAGACATTTTGACATGTCACAGTAGGAGAAGCACAGGTGTAAATAATAAAATGAATGATGGCTGAATTCCATTTAGCTGCTTCAGTTTCAGGGTCCTGCTATTGTGCGTGCTGGCTCTCTGTCACACCGTCAGTGGCTCACTGGGACACTTGAATAGAGCAGGGCCATCGTTAACGTTATTAGTAACACCTGCGACTATGACAAGTCAAAATGCCTGCTGTGAAAAAGGCCCGTGGCTGAGCTCAGAAACACACTGACTACACTCTTTTATTAGACTTCTTATTAGTTTTCTCACATCTGCTCTGTTCAGAGAATGTGGTCACTGTTTTACAGCGACGTCTAGCTCAGGAGTGCAGCTGATAAATGAAGTAATCTGCACAAAACAATGCCATGTTGCATATTTAATTCAAAACATACCAAATTATTGATTCAAGTATCAATATTTAATATGCATCTGTATTCGTATAGCATAACAATTTAATTGTATTTAGTCTATGGGGGATTGGATTATTCCTTTTGAAACAACTACTAGTTATGCTGTTAATTCTTTAAATTTGTGCTTTTTGTGTATTTTCAGAAAAACTGGATTAAGAGATCTTTGAATAAATACATTGATTTATGTGAGGTTTCCATTTATAAATTAATTAATTGTCTTGTCATGATGCTATTGCGGCACATTGTTGGTCTGAAAGTTTGGAAATGTTTCTCTCCATGCAGGGTCAAGGGGGTCCCGCTGTGTCCGAAGGCTTGTGTAGCATTGGAGTGTACTAGCATTAGCTGGTTGTGATTCGATTCTATGTTCATCTCGGAGGTTACTCTCTTTTTGGTTAACTTTCATATCTCAAATAACTAGTTGCACAAAACTGCACTTAGTTATCAGAATTTTTTTCTGGGATTACTGTCCTATAGTCGACAGTGGATCGACAATGATCCAGCTACATCTGTCTGTCCCGCTCTGTCTGTCCTCTTCGATCTCTCCAGTCGTCTGTCTTCCTGGCAGGCAGCAGTCTATCCTACACTGGGACCGAAGCCTCCTCGGCAGACAGCGGCCCTAATTTCATTAATTATAAACCAATATGCTGCTGGCAGCCCCTCTGGAGAGGACTTTACCCAGCACTGGCATCTGTTCAGCACAAACACAGCGAGGGATGCAGGGATGGAGGGAGGAGAAAACAAGGACATCTCTGACTCCCGCCATGGGTGAAGCATGGTGCTGTGCAGGGGAACGCATGGGGAGAGGGAGGGGGGCAGGGGGGGGCGGGAGTGGTTGGTGGGGTTTTAAAAGTTCATGTTTCCAACATGGATGCTTAAAATAGTATCCAAGACAGTTTCATCAAAATAGGGAGAGTAGGATCGGACCAAGTTTAGTTTAGGTTTAAGAAGAAGAAAACAGCTCTTTTCAACTTCATTTCAAATTCATTAATTTATTGTTGACAACCCCTAATCACAAGAGTCAAGGAGAAGCTTTGGACACACCGAGCTAATAGATTTCCATTGCTGGAATTTAACAACCCATGACCTCAGACTTTCCATAAATTAAAGTTGTGAGGCTTTGGCACTAAGTTTTTCTTTGTATTTCGATTGTCTTCAGAAGTTCATTGCAGTAAATTCCCCAAAATCGCAGCAGGACATCAAACCAAATTGTTGCTTTGTGATTTGCTGCACTGCAAGAATTATGGTCCTTAATTTTTGTTGTTTCTTCTACCCCTTTCTGTGTTTCACTGCTGATTCCTTATGAAAGAAATCTTCTCCTAAATGCTTATCAGTGCATACTGTATGCCTGTGGGAAGCCACTGGCGCTTTCCATTGTTTTCATTCGTGAAAATAGCAGCCGCTGACGTTGCAGATAGTGAAGTGGCGGTTATTGTTTTGTGTTTGTTGTAGTGATGTGACGGCATATGTTCTTCTGCAATCAGGACCAACACCACAGTTAGAAGTCACATTAAAGTCACATTTTAAATCACATTAAAAAAAACAATGTAATCCCATTAATCTATGGAGGAGAGAATGCTTGATTGGTCAGCACTTCATGTGTATGTTTCCACAATTTTCAGATAATTGGGCCTTATCAGAGCAGATGTTGGACTAATGACTGCATGGTAGCACCCAACCACAGCATTACAACATACTATGACAAAATGACCCCTGACCCTTCCTTTAATGCCGCTAACAGACCAATGAAAGAAAAAGAAACAAAGAAAGAAGGAAACAAAGACACATAGAATACACATAAACAGGCTGTTAATTGATACACCAGAATCGCACACACTTACACACAAACACACTCGAGTGCATTTAAAGTGCAAAAGCATGTTACCAAAGTGGAAGCTGTTTATTCCCTCATCATTCATAAATTATACACATAAACACACACATGCACAGGATCACAGACAGAATGTTTTGTTTTATTTCTATAAACAGCAGGACAAAAAAAAATGATGAATGATTATTAGCTTTTTGCTGCGGATTAACATGAAGCGTGGTGTAATTTGAATAAAAAAGAAAAAAAAAATTTGAAAAAAACTATAAACGCACAGTATACAAAAATTCTGACTCTTGATTTGTCATAATTTTCACCTAGTTATTGTTATGTGTCTGATGCTGTAGCTGCCAGGTCCCCATGCACTTTAAAAACAAACCCGACCGCCACGAGTGATGGGAAAAGGTGAGCTACTTCCTGTATCACAGAGCAGCTTTAATGTGATTTTCAGCTCTAATTAGAGTTAAGTCACTTAGTGTGTTGTAATGTTGTTTGGCTCACAGAGCAGCAGACGCCGTCCATCAGCCAAATGAAATATTAAACTGACCTACCGCTGGAATGGTGTGTGTGTGTATGCATGTGTGTGTGTGTGTGTGTGTGCATGGATTCATATGTGTACTTGTGTCAGGAGACCTCCATAGCACACTATGTGTCCATTGCTGCCACATACAGTAAGCGCACACACACCACAAAGACAGACAGACAAACGCATGCACAAATTTCTGACCTACATTGACTATACACAAACAACAGGGTGTCAGGAGGGGCAGGGCAACAAATGTGTGTGTGTGTGTGTGTGTGTTCTGGGTGAAAATCTGCAGGTGCACTGGGCCGTGAATCTAATGCAAAATTAGTGTTATCTTCCTGCCAAATAATTCATGATCCCGCATCCGAGATGATAGCAGAAGGACTCGACTTGTCATCCCCTCGGTCTTTGTCACTCTCCCCCGTGAATGATGTTTTATTCAAAATGTCACATGAAGCAGAAACTAGTAAATAAGTACAGCTACAATTGGCAATTCTCTGGTTTGATCCCAAATGACTTTTAGGCCTGATTTCAGCAACATATATTATATAAAGAAAAGTGAGATCAGCTTTACTTATAGAGTATATACATGTAGCAATAACGCAATAATTTACAGACGCAGAAATGTGAAAAAAATACAACAGAGCTAAAACACATTAAGAGAAAAGTTTGTTAAAGGTTTTGTTCCAAACAGTCAAGTTCTGGCACCCTCAGCTTGTTCCAGAGGTAATGACCATCATTGTAGGCTCATACTGTATGAGCCTGTATACTGTACTTATCATACAGCCATTAAAAATGGATTTTCAACCAGAGAGGGCAATGAAACTTTGCCTTTAAGCCTGGTATTTAGTTACTCTTTAAAGAACAACTTAACACCTCATTTTAGCTTGAACTAATCCAAAACATGCATTCAAACCCAAACACATCTTGTTCCCGTCTTGTGGTGCAGTGTTTTTCCGCCAGTAAGGAAAGTCCAGTTGTCTCTGCATTGTAGTATTTGTCGCTGCTAACTCTACTGTTGGCCCGTTGAGAGCCGCAAACAGACCATATGCTGCTTCCATGGCACAAGATGTCACCAGCAGCCCGCAACCACTTTTCAAAAGTCGCTAGTGCTAATGCAAGGATGAGAACCTTCTCCGGCTTCCTGCCTGGAAGTACAGTCAGCATCCTTTGGAAAGCAAAGTTAAGCAAGAGGTACCTCTACTAGGAATCAAACCCCAACTCTTTGTGGTGGCAGATGGTGGAACTTAAGCAAGCAGTAAATGGCTGGGTTAAAAAAAAATCACCAGAGAGAATATTACTGTATACTTTGAGACAGAATTTTACAACTCTGTGAAGTTGTCACGGTCACAATAATTTTATCCTCCATTTTGACAATTGCGGTTGAAGGTTAACAGTAGAATTATGTTGACGTCTACCAGTCATGTGTGATTGCATGTATTTGATTGGCCAATGCAGTGCGTTGCTGGATGATTTCACATTCCTTTGTGGCAAAAGTTGAGCCAGGTTCGACCCACAGGAGTCTGAAAATGACCTTCTACTTGAAGCTACTCTTCAATCAGAAAAGGTCAGTGAAACAATGCTTTTCAGTTTACTTTTAGGTAATTACAACAAATCCATTCTCCTCTGTCATCTAGTCATCTACTGTGGGTCAATAGTCAATAAGGAAGTAACATTAGACTGATAGAACATCCTGATCCTTTTGGAGGGAACAATCAGGAACTCCACCCCTGATAATAACGATAATAACCGTTACCAGTTAGGCTCCCAGATCAAATAATCCAATGACTAGCATAGTGGGAGCCACATAATTATCTCCAGCTGGATTGACTTCATGTCACAGAACCTGACTTGATGGGTGAGTGCAGTGACATCACAATTTTGTACCTGCTATGTTCAATAAAGGAACTACAAGAGGTAAAAGAAAACAGCAAGGAGAGTTGGCTTCACTTTTAGCTCGCTGGCCAGAGCCCAGTTGACTGTGTTTACTCTATTATAGGTCAGTGTGTGTGCACACCCACTAACTATAGCCAGGGCCCCAGCATATAAAACCCTAAATAATATGTCTGCATTTAGAGAAATCATCGGGTGTCGCTGTGGAATGCAACACCATTGTGGTGAAGCATTTTCACAAAAGAACAAACAGAAAACCAGAGGAGGGACGATAAATTTTAGTTATATAGATATGATGCAATGTGATTGACACATGTTTACAGACTCTAGTTGTCTATGTGACTGCCAATAATGTATGTAGTGTAATGTCATGTAGTGTATGTCTCAGTATCCACTGCTTTTTAAATGTTGGCTTTCTCCTCTGATAAGAACAGCTTTGGAAACACTAGTTGTATATTGTTAGTTACCCCTGGGATACCTATGGGAGAATAAAATCTGTCAGTTAGATTAGTAAAATGACAGGTGAGACAATGTCATTATTATAACATTATTTTTTAACATCATTTAGCTTAATGCTCTAAATTAAACTTGCTGTAAACTTTGCAGGGAGCATCAGTGAACTCTTAGAGAAAGATTCAGAGCATTACCTCCCCGATTCTTAGATGTTTGACATGTCACAGCAGCACAGGTGTAAACAATAAAACTAGCGATGGCTAACTTACATTTAGCTGCTCCAGTGTCAGGCTCCCGGTACTGTGCACGCTGGCTCGCTGTCACACAGAGCCATCGTTAATGTTATTAATAACACCTGTGCTTCTCCTACTACCACAAGTCTGCTGTGAAAAAAAAGACCTATTATCATCCTCACTCTCTTTATTTTCTTTCTTACATCTGTGAAGTAACACCACACTCACACACACTGACCCTGCAGTCCAGCAGGGTTTTAACCCGGTTTCATAGAGAACCCTCTTAAGACATCATACTGTATCTCAGCCATGCTACACTGCCATCTCTTGGGCACTGAGAAGACGGCAGTTTGCTATACATACCAGCACATAAGGTTAAACTAAACTAAAAGAAGTAAAAACAGCATAGGATTGGACATTATTGGAAGACGTAGATAACTTTACGGGAGTTGGACTGACTAAACTAGACTCTTATGATTATAAAGGGGTCTCAGGCCTTGGCTACACTTTCTATGAGCACTATACAGTATCTACACTCTCTGACATGAGCTTGTTGGTCCAGTCTGCAGCGCTGCACTACTACAATACAATACCACATTTTAGATACAGTATGCAGACATGCACTTTGTGTCATAATTATATTACTGTACATAGTCAGATTGATCATCCAAATCTATTTTAACTAGTCAAAATACTGTTAAAGATAAAAGAAATCACCTCCTAAACTCACAAATTAACACATTATATCTAATTTGTTTCACACATACAAAAACTGAAGAGTAAAAATGACAAGTTGTTGTCTTACGGCTGCACAGCTTTATGCTAAGCTAACTGTCTCTTGGCTGCAGCTTCATATTTAAACAGATAAATATGAGAGTGGTATCAGTCGTCCTCCTCCTGATACTTTTTAGGAACAATAATTTGGATGATCAGAAAGTACTGATTTTTTTAATCTACAATTCCCTTTTTATGAGTCGGTTTGATAATTCAAGATATGCGGGATAACTGAAGATATCTGGATTAGCCAAAACTCCTGGTCTGGTTTGGTCTTACTACTCAAAAACATAACATAAATTATGTGGGTCATCTGATCCACTGGTGCAAGGTTAAAAAGGATCATTACTTTATTCATTTTCCCAGTGCAGCATTGTATGAATACTGGTGGGAGTAAGTTGGACATGAGGCCTGGATGCTACGCAGGCTACATATAATCTTTGTTTTGTCGTGATCAACAAAGTTGACAAGAAGCACAGCCAGTAGGAAAGCCTTCCTTCTCTGATAACCTAAACACACTCGCATGCAAAGACACACACGCATGATTGCACATCATGTTCACACTCAGAGCCACATGTCTTAGTTGATCATATTTGCCAGTGAAGTCCTATGATTATAACATAAACAAAACGGAGCACAAAGAGGGAGGTCTGAGCCCTGTAGTCACCTGAGTATTCGCAGACATGAAGGTGTGTGTTTATGAGTGTTTTCTTTTGCCCGCTCCCTGCTTGTAAGAAAACAGCTGACCTTGCTGTGCTCCGCCAGACTACAAAGTGATTTCATCTCAGCTCATATACAAGCTCTTTTGTTGAACCATCACATCTTGCTCGCCACCACCCCTCCACACCTCCCCCAGCAAACCCACTGCCATTTAGAATAACAGATGAATAAATGGACGAGGGGGAAAAACAGTAGACTGAAACCACAGTGGAACTCAGTAATGGTCAGCCAGGCCCACCACGCCTCAGCAAATGTTTGTCCAAACCTGTTATTTCTGGCATTGTACTGTCTCAAAGAGATCATTTTATTCTCCGAGAGGAATGCAGCAGCTATAAATAGTCTAGAGATGAAGGAGGGGAAATCAGAGATTTGTAGAGTAATTACAGAGCCAGAGTCGAACCCTTCTGTTATGGCTCATTTTTCATCAACCTCTGTCTCCACGACTGTCTGACTGACTGACCAACTGAGGTAAAAGGGCCATTTTTCTCTATGGGAAATGTGTGTCAGACCTGATATTTGACCTCAGTTTCTTCTATATGTGTTCAGAAAATACTCATATTAATTATTTTTGTAACCGTCACATGTTGTATGACACATGAGAAAGCAATGACAAATGATGACTAATACAGTATGTGTCATTTTGGAAAGCAATGACCCATAACACAGCATTAAAGCCTGTGAGAACTTGGCTTCAAATCTCAAGTATTTCGCGATAATATTAAACATTCATGACCAAATAAGCAACAATCCAAAAAAATACAGAAATCTCTGAAGCAAAATAACCAAAAACTTTGGCAGAAAATTGTGTAATTTATGTAGGAACCCCATCGCTCACAAAAAGAAGCTGAAAAATAAGTTTTCAAGGCCTTTAAAGTTGGGATAACTTGTCGTATTTTGACGCAGAGAGAAACTGCTGCCCCCCACTCTATCAAAAGCAAGAAAACACACTTTTTCATTAAGTACAAAAACCTGAACGTCAGACCCTCGCTGTCACAAAATAAATGCTGTTTGCCAAACAGTCCAGACATTAACCATTGCCAACTTCTGGAGACGCTGAGGCTAATTTACCTGAATTCTAATTTTGATAAAAAACATCCCAAGTGTTTGGCATAGCCGCCTGGACTGCTCGGGTCCTTCTCCTCAGCTCAAAGCTCACTTCAGAGCCCCATTACTCACATCCTGACATTTTAGGTAAACAAGGCAGATGATGAAATGAATGACTGGAAACAAAATTTTGTATCGAAACATGAAGTCAAGCTCAGGGTTTTATGTCCATATACGAAGGCTTTTCACACTTTTGAAAAAAATGCTCTAAGAAATATACAATATCAACATGAAATCTAGCTAGAAACCTGTCAATACAAAGAGCAGGACTAAAAACTGCTGGAACATAAATCCCTGACACACATTGACAGCTTAATCTCTTTTGTTTTAAGTAAAAAACTCAGAAACAGCCAGGCAAGTTGCCCTGACAGCACTTGTGTCTTAAATCATCTTTGTGGGGTATAAAAGGACTTTTAGCTTGTAAATTGCTGTAATTATCAAACATGCCCTTCTCATTTTGCACAGTCAGACCTCGTTGGCAAATTTACCCGGCAATTAAGAAAAGCTTTAAATGAATGACAAGTAATGGTGTGGCCCACATTACTAAGATGAGGACAAACAATTTGGAGAAAAGAGGTTGCAATGACGGGAAATGTGCAAGACAGACTGTACACATCATGAGCTTTTTGTTGAGGGTTTTAAAAGATGTATCCACAATAGTAAGGATGTGTTGTATGAAAACATAAGAACATTTTTTTAATCTTGTTGCCCCTCTTAAATGTTGTTCATTCATTACTGGCATTACCAGCTATCAATCGGTTCCATTTCTCTCAGTTGGAGACACTTTGTAGGCTTTGCGCTGTCGCTTTGTTGTGGTCTGAAGGAGGAGGAGGAAGAGGTGGGGGGCATAAGATGCAAATGACAGTGTTTCAGAGCACTCTGTCGCCAATCATGAAGAAATTACAGCTCTGTGAGTCTTGTACGCAACATCCAAAGTGGCTCCTTGAGGATCGAGAGGAGAAAAGCTGAAGCTCCAGCTGGTTTACATGGACCTACTGTACATGATTTCCTTGAGGCTTCTCTTGCCTGTGAACTCTCTCTGTCCATTAAATTCCTTTCTATTAATTATCAGTCCAAAGTAATCCAGGCACCCCTTTCCTAATGGGAGGAAGGAAGATCTCATAATCGTAAGGGAACTGCATTCAAAAATATACATGTTAAATGGAAAAAAGTCTTGCCAATTTAAGTTATTTGGTCACTCACAGGAAGACGATTTCAAGACAGTTTTTGACAGTTGTGGTTAATATTTGTGGGTCAGTTATTCCTATAATAACTGTCATTTCCGAATAAAATGGAAAAAAGTGCTGATTTTAGTAAAAAGAAAGCAGTTTGTAGTTGTAGATAAATCCTTAGAGCCAGTTTGCAAAAGCTTTGACATCATGTTTGAAAAGCAGGAAACTAAGCCTACAAAGAAACATGTGAATGTGTGAATACTTCCCAGGTCTAACTTTTAATAATTAGCTTTGATTTGATATACAGTACATACAGCATAAAGACTGTCTGAATGACATTTTTATTCACAGAGAAATGGCGCCCCTGTGTGGGAAGTTTATAATACTGCACACATCTGGCTCTTCACGGGACAGATCCAAATTCTTTGCTCCTTATATTTTCCATCTCTTTTATAAATATATACATGTCTGCAACCAGCATTTACCACAACTGAACATATACATTTCCTGGATTTGTATCATCTCATGCAATGACTGTAAAAGTGAAGGTGGAGCTAGTTTGAACTACCTTATATACAGTTAGCTAGTTTAGTCCATTGATTCCCAAACTAGGGCCCCCTCCAAAGGGTCACTAGATAAATCTGAAGGGTCGTGAGATGATTAATGGCAGAGGGAACAACTCAGACATCTGAAATGTGACCCCGACTACACACTGTTTTTTGTAAGATGTCCAAAGCCAAAAAGGTTGGAAACCACTGGTTTCATCTTTAACAATGTGTTGTATTTTAAAAGCTTGTTATATTATCCATTGTGTCAAATCCTCATCTGAAAAGTAACTAAAGCTGTCAAATAAATGTAGTGGAGTAGAAAGTACAATAATTCCCTCTGAAATGTAGTGGAGTGGAAGTATAAAGTAGCATCAAATGGAAATACTCAAGTAGTAGATGTACTTAGTTACTTTCCACCACTGTGTGTATGAGCCTTCACTTATAATGGGAAAAATGACACAATCCTAAACAGTGTTATCAATCAATGTTATTCTGAAATGAATTAAAAGAAAAAAACTAAACATGATGAACACACTGAACAACCCCTGGAGAAACTGGCCCGTGGTTGAACCTGATCTCTGACCCCCTGGTGGGCGGGGCGCCGCGGGGAAGGTGTCGGCCTCCAGAGCGCCACACAGTCGGTGGAAGGAGACGGGGGGGGGAGGCACGAAGCAGAGCTGGAAGTTTTTAATTGACCATAAATTCATCTGCGATTGTAACCTGCATAAAACTTTTTAAAAGGAAGACGTTGACCAGATAAGTGTGGCTATGGAAGAAGAGAGCCAAAACGTGAGTGAGCTGCCAGTTACCGTTTAGCTACTAGCTTGCTAGCAAGTCGCCAAAACTCGGCAGTTAATTAAAATGTTGCGCTTAACGTTATTTTTTTATTTACTATGAGATTAGTTCATCGTTTATTATAACGTTACGAGCTGCGTTCATGTCGCACTTCTCATCTCCGTTTCTAAAAATAAGCCCAGAAAGAAAGTGCTAGCTTAGCTTGTGCGGCTAATGTTAATTGGTTCAACCTGTTCAGTATTAACTTAGGAAAAGTTGGGATTTTATTGAAATTTGCTGTGTGGCTAATTAAATGCTGATGTTTGGTGGTTAAGAAGCTTTTGCAAAACAGTTGGCAAAAAAATATTCCTGGTGATTCACATTGTTGTTAAAGCTACCCTCCAAATAAGCTAAAAAGGGTGCTAGCTAATGGAAAAAAATACACTTTCAGTAAGTGAAAGAATTATTAATTTAATTTTGTGTCTAGTCAGTTACACTACCAATTTTTCATGGGATTTATTCAATTTTTCTTGGTTTGTAATCCTATGATTTATTAGATGTCACCGTTTACTCATCATTTAAATTTAATGTTACATTTGTGGTGTGACAGTACAGTTAGCATTTAACTACTGTCCAACAAACATTCAAGCTCTGAATAAATTCATGGTTTAAATTAGAGCATACAATTAAAGGTGCTGTACTTAAGAACAGCCCCGGCCCTTCCTGTTCCGTAATATCACAGCAGACGAACAGGCGAGGGCAGCGTCCAGTCTACCCTCAGTCTAACATGAGATTACAAAGAAGTAGCGCTGCCCCTCCGTAGCATTTTGATATCTTGACGATGCCATGGCACAGGTTCACTGTAAACAGTCGGCTTCTTCATCCTGCGGTGACTCACTATCACCTCTTGAGGTACAAAGTGGTATTATGAGACAGGATGGGCAGGGCCTCGTCTAACATATAGCAACTTTAAATGGCAAGTAGAAAACATGCCACGTTCAACATTTTACTGCATGTCAAGACCAATTGCAGACTTGAAGTATCAAAAAGCATTGTGGTATTATGATTATATGGGATTATATGCACACTGGCTCACATGCAAAAAATGCACAGAAATGAAGGCTTAGCAGTGGCCTGTAATGCAGACAGTTTTACCTTACTGAAACTTTTCCTATGTTGTAAGACTGATTTTATCTACTGGCTGCAGGTGCATCAACTATGTCTGACTTGAAAGACTGAAGGACTTACTGTTTATTATTTAATTTGTTGGATCTTTAATGAGTGATTAAGAAGGAGTTGTTAAAGGTTTTGGTTTTTACACTTGCTTCAAAGACAATTCTTTTTTTTTTCTTTGCTTTTTTTTTTTTTTTACTCCTCTAGCGGTTGGTTACTTCTTGGTGGGAAAGTACAGTACTTCACCCCACATTGCTCATAAAATGTGTAAGAGGCAGAGTGTAGTTACCACTTCATGCCCAACAGGGGGACACCTATGTTCTTCACTGGCCCAGACCTAGACCACGTTGCCTTGCATTTACGGTTGTTTTCTTTTTTTTCAAGTTGACATCCTGCTGTCCATCTCAGACCGGCAGCAGCTCCTCCACCCCTGATTTGCCAACTCCTGGAAACCACAGCAGCAGCAACAGTGACAGCCCGACCCACCACCTCCCCCGCCTCGGCACCGCCATCCCCAATCGGATTTTTGTCAGGGGGATTGACTACAAGGTGAGACCTGCGAACGTGCAGGATTGACTCACATTTCTGGTAGCATACAAACATGCAGGTTTGGGTTTGTGTGTCTTATTAGGGTTAGACACTAGAGAGCAGCAGAGCATGTGTATAAGCCACGGTCAGAATGATAATGTGGAAATCAAAGTTTATATTCCAATTATTTATATAGAACTGATACCTCTTGGAGGTTATTGCCACTTACAGCTACTACTGGCTTCTCAAATAAATGATCTGTTATCCAATCAGCGACCAGTTTCTTTTGTGGCGAGTGAGTCAAAAATGTGTGTGTGTGTGTCTGTGAAGGTTAATGAGAGCGACCTGCGACACGTCTTCTCTCAGCATGGTGCAGTCAAAGAGGTGAAGATTGTGACAGATCGCTCAGGAATGTCAAAGGGGTGAGTTAATTTAATTTCCCCTGCCATGTACAGTTAGTGACTAATGATGCATGCAACCATGACTTTGAGCTTTATTCACAGATTTGACATTATTCACTTTTGTATGTGAGAGAAGACTTTGGCCAATAACAGCTATGTTTCTGTCTCTTTGAACAGATATGGGTTTGTTACATTTGAGACCCAAGAAGATGCACTGAAAGTCCTTAATGATGTAAGTAAAGCAGCCTATGACACTATCTTGAAAACTACATTATTTATATGTAGCTTATCTACCAGACTTCATCATCTAATGTAGCTTCTATTCCCTCAACTGCTGCATTAAAGGTCAATGGAATCTGTTTCAAAGACAAGAAGCTCAGCATTGGTCAGGCTGTCCGCAAGTGGCAACCTTCAGGACAAAGTAAGTCGACAGTCTGCTGCTGAACGACCTTTGACAAATGGCTCAATTAATTTAATAGCAGTTTGATAACAAAATTCACTCACTATTTATGATGGTCTTTGCCAAGGTTTCAAAATAACAAGGTACCTTTTTACGGAAATGGCATTAAAAAGTCATAGAAAATGTTTATATATATATATATTTTACATCAAGACCACAATAGGAACCCTGAACTGAATATAAGTGTATTTATAACATTTTATTTGGAAAGGCTCAGTAAAAGATCCAGGTTTACTGTTTTGTGGTTTCCTTCTTTTCATAGCTAGAAGTGTCCCATTGGCCGGCACCGACCATGCAATGCCTCTGCCGATGTCTTGTAGGACCCTGCATCTGACCACCTCCACAGGCTACCCCTACACCTACCACAACGGAGTGGCCTACTTCCACTGCCCCAACATGAACCCCCGTGCCCAACACTGGCCGGTGAGTCCTCGCTGATATCACACGCACATAATGCACAAGAAATACTGTATATAGCAATATTAAATGACTGGACATTTGAAAAAACATGCTAGTCATTTGAAGTATTGCATTAGTTGACATCAAAAACACCCCTTTGAACTAAAGTATTTCATTAAAAAATGTGTTTTACAATTCATTCTTCGTGTGAAAGCAACATGCCAACTTTCAAGTCAGCTACAAAACAGCATTGCACAAAAATGCACTTTTCTGTCACACTTACCAGTTAGCCAGTTCTTTCCACTTCTGTTTTTCTTCACCCGTTTGAAAAGAGGCAATAATGAATACAAAAATAGAAGGAAAAAATCTGTCTTTTAAAAAACTTGGTTGGTAAAGCAGAAGGTTGTGAGTCAAGGGAGCACCAAGATGTAAAACCAGGTAATGTGTGATTTTTGCTTCTTCTTGCAGCATACTCCTCCAGTGATGCTCCCTCAGTCCCATCAACCTGTCTACCAGCAACCAGCATATCACCAATACCAGGTCAGTTCCAGTGGAGATGGTAGCAATTAGCAGTTTACTGTTGCTTAATAGCAATTTTTATTACTGAATGAGAATAGCAGGTGGTTGAACTTTCCGTAATAGTCTGCTCTATTTCTGCTTCGCTCCCTCTTCAGTGTGTCCCAAAGCAGTATCAATGGGATGTCGTCCAGGTAAGTAAAATAAAGCTTTACCTTCTTTGAAGCTCAGGAGAATTTGGTAGATTGTTGATCTGTTGTTAATGTCTCTCTTGTCCAGTCGCCGATGCCCTCCAGTCCTGTCGTTTACTCCCAGCAGTCAGAATATCTGTACCAGCCCACTGATGGAGGCTTTGTCCAGGACACCATACCAGAGGTACGGTGGTGCTTTAACTGCAGCTGCAGATACGTTATCTGGGTGGTGACATCTGTCTGATCACAGGGGTTCACATGTACACATTTATTCATAAGCGTTCTCATTATCTTGATTCTGTATACTTTGCAATCAGATCTCAATAGAAACTCCAAAACCACTTCTGCACTGTAGCATGATCCACTTCTCTGCTGTCCGTGTGTGTGTGCTCAGTATGTCATGAAACTGGTGGTTGTGAATGTAGCTTCCTGTTCTGCTTGCTCTGATCATGTGTAACAGTTCACATGAATATGCAGAAAGACAACTAGAGGCACATGCGTTTCATTGTGATTCTGCTGTCTAGTAAACTTTTTCCCCACAGAATCGGATGTTTCCACACTCGTGGATCCACCTAAAGCCAAAGTATCGCCGCTACGCCCATCACAAGGACTATCACTACCTGCCAGAAGCAGCAGAGCCACTAGACGCCTCCATGCGTTACACTTCTCAACCTCTTATGTAGGCTAAACCCGCAGGGGTTGTCATGTTTCACGGCATGGGATTTCATAGCCTCTTAAGATGATAATTTTGTCTGTTGCGCCTGTTCCCACCAACTCTCCACAACCAAGGTAAGCTTTCACCTTGTAGCCCTCACAGGTGTTACGTAAAACTCGTAGCTCTCACCTGATGGTTTGATTCAGCTGGATGATTGAAGTTTAGTCCACATTACACTGGCTCACACTGCACACTGTACATTAGTTACAGTGGTTGCTCTTGATACATTTTACTTCAATTAAAATGCATAAACTTAGCAATTATACATGTAATTTCCAGTAAATCAAACTTTTTCTATATTAGTTGTGACATAATAACTTGGCAGTGAATAAACAATATATTAATATTATAAGTGCAGTCTGCCACCAAGGTTTCAAACCTGAATTCTTTTGTTCAACTTTTAAAAACTAAAAATTTTTTTAAAAACAAATTTTCAATATTACATCATTTCTAATGATAAAACAAACTGAAACATCTCTAAAAAATCTGCAAACGATACTTTTGAGCAGGAAGCTTAAATCTATCGTCTCTCAATTTGAACATAACTTGAACCCTTTCTTTGTTTCATAGCATTGTTACAACAGCATAAATCTCAGAAAGAATAACCAAAGATCTGTTTTGTTTATTGCCATGTCAGCTTGTTCTCTTTCTACCTTACTGTACAGTGGAGCAATGCTGTCCATCCTCAGTGTATCAGTGATCACATTTATATGTGGAAGGATACGGGGAAAAAACTAAGCTAAACTAATCAGGCTCACTGATTAGTAAAACAGGATGCTCTGAGTTAACAGTGGGGTAATCAGTGTTGGGACCCTGATCCACTCTCTGATTGGTCCACAGTCGTTTCATGTTAGAGCAGTGCTTAAAAACACAATTTTCTACAGTTTTTCAATATGATGATGTGAAGAAATGTGGTGTGAAACCTTCTGCACTGATAATTTACAACCAGTAATAAATAGGCAGCTGTACCCTGCGAACTTGTTGAGTTGTAATGTTGGAACAGTAGATGTTCAGGACAGCAACAGGACTTCTACAGTACTTTGTGTATATTCTATATAAAAGAGGCTGATTGTTTGGTGTGTGTTGAAGTGCATATTTAGCAGTTTCTGACAGCAGGATTCATCCATGAATGAGTATAGTGGTTACTCATGTTTATTTCAGAAATAACCACTTTATATTTGGAAATACATGGAGGTTCACTAAAAACAAAAGTATGAAGGGAGTACTTAACAAATTTTAGCAATAATAAATCTGAGAGTCAGGATTTTAAAGCATGCAGGGTGGTAAGCACAAGACCATTTTAGAGCGAGTGCCTCCAGAGACTTTGTCTCTGTAGTGTGTTTGAGTGAGCAGAAGGGTTCCTGCTGCATGCTGTCTTCAAAGCTGCTCACCCTGATTTGGCAGCTTTTTATTCTTGTGCAAAATTTGCAAAATTCACTGGATTTGACCTCAACAGTTGTACAGCGATCTTTTACATTCTTCAAGTGCTCAGAATCTCAGAAACAGAAATGTGTTGCGGATTTGGCATATATATATTTTTGTTGCTGCTTCTCTCAGAGCTTGACTTTTTGATTATAACTTGAATTTGTTTGTGCACCTAAATAGTTTTATCATTAATAAAGTTCATTAGAAATACATAATGGAGTACCTTGAAAGAGTAAGTAATTAGCAAATACTTTTAA
Organism: Scomberomorus guttatus; assembly: GCA_038419695.1. Classification (NCBI taxonomy): domain Eukaryota; kingdom Metazoa; phylum Chordata; class Actinopteri; order Scombriformes; family Scombridae; genus Scomberomorus; species Scomberomorus guttatus. The sequence goes on along the minus strand of CM076468.1, from coordinate 10,895,838 downwards.
TTTTTTTCTTTCAAGGTTACGTGTATAATAACTGATTTTAATTTTTGGAGAATTGTCTTTCTCTCGTGGCCGTCCCTTGTTCCATGTCATTTGTCAGTGTGAATTAGTTGGTCTGTTACTTTTATAGTGTTATAAAAGTTCCTGTTGTGCTCCACTTTTTGGATTTGGACGTTATGTTGAGTTCAAATGGCGTTTTTAAATATTAAACAAGCCTGCCTTAACCCTCTGGGTTTTGAGACATTTTCTTCCTATTACTGGTGCCTTGACTCTCTTCATATACTGTAAAAACGTTTGTAGAAATTCAGTCCTGTTACAAGCAAGTATTGATATTGTTTTTTTTCAACACAAAATGGGCTATTTGAATATGTATGCTGCAGTGATATCACATAACATAAAAGTTATAAGACCAAGAAGTCAAAAGAAAAACGGAAGTCTGAAAATCTGCAGCAGCTACTGCAAACACATGTTTTCTGTTAACTACATACATATTTTCATTTCAATTTGTTCCCAGTTTTTGATTGGAAATAAATGTTTACTGTGGTTGAGTGGCTGTGTTTTACATTCATATGCAGCTGTTCTGCATTAGTGATTGATAGATTTATGTTGGATGGGAAGCAGTTGCTGCTTGAAAGAAGGAGAAGGTGATCTGAAGTAGTTGGGCTAAAACATGCAAAACCTCTAATCTGAAATGTGTTAGTTTATAGGCTAAAAAGTAACTAATCTCAGTGAGATTTGGAATGAGAAATGATCCTATGGTATAACAAGGGGGGGGGTCAATAATGTGCAGTCTAGCTCATGCATTGATGAATCAGGGTTTTTATCTGTATGAATGGGATCAAGATCTTGGCAGGGTGGCAAAAGCACCAAATGCAGCCTCATTAGAATGACAAAAGATCGAATCCTATGACCTTGGATTGAGGTTTCTAAAACAGCTGCGTGTCTCTGCGTCAGCTGTCTGTGCATGATGAGCTTTATATTGTGTAGACTTTTCATAATTTAACAGTTTGAGAGTAACCTGTCAGTTGTGTGTGATATTGGACTGTAAAGCACATCGTTCTAAATGCATATTCTACATTAAAGTCAGTACTTTAAAAACTAAAGTAAAATTAAAATAAGCTTGTGATTGATACATACACAGACCAAATTGCACTAAATTTTTTACATTTTGAACTTTTTCTAATTAAAAGATCCCCTCCAGACATGTATGAAGACATACACAAATACTCTGCTTGGAACAATAATAGGCGTCTTATATGGTTTCTTCACAACAAATGTATAGTTACCTCATTAAAATCCTTAAAGTAATATCTACTTCTTCTCCCTCATTAAAACTTCCATAATCTATAAATATGCAAATATATTTCATTTCAGAAGTTTAACTGCTGGACACAAGATGTCTCCTACTTCACTGTAAAGTCCATTCTCAGTGTTTGTACACTGCAGGCTTCAAGTTTCTACATCACACTTGTGTAAGTTGAATATTGGACCACAATTGGCTTCTAAACCAGCCCCTTAAAATCAGATTTTCAATAAGCACAGAGAAACTTTCTACTTTCAGTAGCTAAACAGTGAAACAGCCTTTTAGTGTCAAACTCTGCACGTACATCATTCTGCAGAGTGAAGCTCAAACATCCAACTGTAGGAACAAGAAGAAAAACATATTTTTGAGTGGAGGGGGCCTTATTGATGGGAAAGTGAATCAAAGACTTTTAAACCACAAATGGTACCCACAAGTCACATTTCTGTTGTATCTGTGACTCATCTCACTTTATTGTCTGTGGCTGGGATTAGTGTCCATCTGACATTTGCCTGCTACTGTATATTGTATCACCATCCTAACATTGTTACTGTTAGGACACTCAATGTAGAAAATGTAGATGAACTGTTCACTCTTACTTTAACCACATGCTGCCTCCATGTAAAGTGTTTCATGGATGCAGTGCCGTAAATCACCAGAGAGAGGGGCTCACTCACAGCATATATTGGCAAGTTGCAGCATATGTTTCTTATCCAAACTGGGATAAGATGAGCCAATGCATGAAATTATTTGTTGTAGTTGCTCCAGTGCCAGATCAGTAAAAAAAAAACTTTTATATTGTTTGAAACTGAATTTCTATAATGCCACAGTAGTTGGCTGGTGAGCTGTAACAACAAAGGGAAAGGCTTTATCTGTAGCTCACTGGCACACTGGTATGATTATTGTTAGGAATATCATTAGATAGCTCTTAAAGAGTTGCAGCTAGAACAAAACACAAGGAAGCAGGACACAGGACAGCATGTACAAACAATCTATACAGGACAAGTCAAGATGATTCTAAATATATTATAGATGTCTATCATTAAAAAAAAAAGCTAAAAGTGCACAAAACCATAAAGCACACCCATCCTGAGGCATAAACAAATTTAGCTACTTTGAGCCCTGTGACCACTAGGGGCCTCTCGATAAGGATTTTTTTTCAAAATTCTGTACAACAATAATTTGCAGCTCCTTAAGTTTTTGTGTACAGTTAATATACTTGGACAGTGTGGAGGTAAAGGGGGGAAGTTACACTTAGGGCCACAAAAACATGCTTATTCCGGCCCTGGCATATAGGTATCGTTTTTGAATCAAAAGCGCACAAATCAGGCCTGCTGTTTTGCTGATACTGTGAGCAGTGACACCAGGTCTCTAGCACACTGCGGTGTTTTGATCAATAGTGATGAACATGTGAAAACTGGACAACAATAACTCATCATCACACTGTGCTGCGTCGCTATACATTTGCGTTATAAAACCTATTTGGATGACAATACTTTATGCTGTGCCATCACACAGCTATTTTATATAAAAGGACAGCGGCACAGAGAGCGTCTACTGAGCATCAGTGTGGCCCCCACTAAAAGAACAATGGGAAAGGTAAGATTATTATGTGTTCCTGAAAATGTAGGCCTCGACATGTGGTGGGAGTTGATCATTAATCAGTGCTTGATCAAACGTTTGCAGATCATATTCTACGAGGACAGAAATTTCCAGGGTCGGCACCATGAGTGCATTAGCGACTGTGCCGACCTGCACCCCTACTTCAACCGCTGCAACTCCATCCGGGTGGAGAGCGGCTGCTTCATGGTGTATGAGAGACCCCACTACATGGGCCACCAGTACTTCCTCCGCAGAGGAGAATACTCAGACAACCAGCGCATGATTGGCATCAATGACTGTATCCGCTCCTGCCGTCTGATTCCCATGGTAAGCCTCATTCAACTGGTATGAAGGAAGTGTCATGGCATACTGATTTATTGCTGTGTGTAAGCTATAGACGAGAGAAAAAAACTATAACACATACATCAAAACTGAATAATGTAAAAGAAGGGATTAAACACAATCTTAACAGTCAATCCTACTACTACCTCTACATGAAAGCTTAGCTAGAGAAAGAGAACGTAATATGCAAGAATATGCAAAAATACAGACAATAGATGTACGGGGATATGTATGTAGGTTTACATTAACGTACCGTTTGTTTTACACACACTATGTATCAGTTCAGACGCATATTGACACATAATTTAGTATGTGTGCTCTCCATAAAGCTGGTGAAAATCAGGTCTTTCAAACCTGAAATGCAATAAACTTGTGTTTCCAATCTGGTAAAATATTGCTGGTTATCGCAAAACAAATTGCCGAAAGAGGAAATGATAAACGGTACAGTATTGACAGTTTCAAGAAACAAAACTATGGGTGGAGACTAGTTTAAAGGATGTTTTGGGTAATCCTCAACTTCTGCAATAAAGAAGTAATGTGTTGGATAGAAATTCCCCAAAGCAAAAACCTTCTGAACTGGACGATAAGATATCGTAGGTGACCACAAGAGGAAGACTGAGGGATTGTTGGTTAAACTCCACCCGTCCAGCACTCTATGCAGCTTAAAAGAAACCTTTTACTTTTAACCTGCAATGAGATAGGTGGGAATTAACCAAGAGGGTAGCTCTGGGTCTGAAAAGTGAAGCCAATGCCTGCATTTTCTCTAATGGCCAGCAGGGGGCGACTCCACTGGCTCCAATAAAGAATACTTCTCACTTGATTTATTACCTGAGTAAACACTTTCCTAATGAGTTTATGGTCTCAATCGCTATTTTCAAGTGTTCTTCAATACAGCATGATGTTCATTTTGTAAATTATGGTGCCATTTAGAGTAAAATAGACAATAAAGCAGGGTATGTTTTAGGGCGAGGCTACCTTGTGATTGACAAGTTGCTACCACAACGGTGCATGAGGTGTATGGTTCAACCCTGGGGAGCTCCTCCCCAGCTCCACGCTCTAACTTCTCATCACTTCTGGTTCCAAAAAAACCAAGATGGTGACAGTCAAAATGCCACATTTGAGGCTTCAAAACAGTAGTCCACAAACCAGTGGGTGACAACACTTTGTTTACATCTGTTTTTTTTATACAGTCTGTGGAATTAACACTTAAGTACTATTCTCGGGCTGTTGCATGTGTTCACAATCACCCAAAAGCACTATTGGACACTATTAAGATAAAACTGTCTGACTTAATTTTGCTCTTCCTGCAGCACCGTGGCTCCTTCAAGATCAGGCTGTATGAGCGTCCAGACATGAGCGGCCAAATGCAGGAGGTGAGCGACGATTGCCCCAGCGTCCAGGACCGCCTGCGTATATCTGACATTAACTCATGCAATGTGGTTGACGGCCACTGGCTGCTGTACGACCAGCCCAACTACAGGGGCAGAACCTACTACCTGAGACCTGGCGAATACCGCAGATACAGCGACTGGAGTGGTGCCAGTCCAAGAATTGGCTCGCTCAGGCGAATCACTGACTTCAACTAGGTCTTTCGAACCTTCTTCATCTCTCTGTTCTCAATAAACATGCTGGGTTTAAACTGTGTGTGTCTCTGTATCCAAAATATATTAATATAGTATGTTTATTTTGTAACCCATACTACTACCTCGACTTAAACTTAAACCATGAGACCTAAACTTGCACCTAAGCAAACCGTCCAACCCATTCAACCCCTCAACCCAAAGAACCTCAGGAAAGCAAAAAAAGCAGAACAGTGTTATTTAGGTAGATTTATTGACAGTTCTTTACATAAACAGTGTCTGGACATCAGCTGTGCTCACATAGTGATGCGTCTGATGGAGCCCACCCTAGAACTCATGCTTCCCCACTCATTAAACCTTCTGTATTCACCGGGGCGCACCAGGTACTGGCGACCCCTGTAATGGGGATGCTCATAGAAGATCCAGTAGCCTTCCTTCACGTTGCAGGAGTGGATGTCATTGAAATGGAAGCGCTCGTACAGGGAGGGGCAGTCATCAGTCAGCTCCATCATCTGGCCTCCGAACTCAGGGCGCTCGTAGATCATCATTTTGTGAGAACCTTGGTGCTGCAGAAAAGACAAAGGGATTAGCTTCTAGACCAGTGAGGGATTATCAAGAGAAACGCCAATAAGGCCCTCTGAAACTGTCTGACTGAGGCTCACCATAGGGATCATACGGCAGGATCGCACACAGTCGTTGAATCCCATCCAGCGCTGGTAGTCAGGATAGTCGCCCTTCCTCAGGAAGTACTGGTAGCCCGTGTAGTTGGGCCTCTCATAGACCATCCAGTCACCGCTGTCCACTCTGATGGAGTTGCAGCGGCTGAAGTGGGAATGCAGGTCGGAGCATTCGCTGCTGCACTCATAGGAGCGACCCTGGAAGTTTCTGTCCTCGTAGAAGATGATCTGGAAGCAAATCAGTTGTGGGATATTTAGAAATTTACTGCAGATAATTGTTGGTTCAAATTAAGGAAAATACGCATACGATACCAAAAACTGCTTCCAGTTCACCGGTTTCGGTTGAGTAATCCACGCAGGTATGCAGAAGTACAAAAGACACACAGCAAAACAAGCAGCCTTACCTTACCCATTGTGTCGGCTAACCTTCGTCACACTGTAGCAGCAGCCGTGGGCTCCACGCTGCCTTTATAACCCACGGATGACCTGTGTCATTGTGATTCAGGACAATGACCGGGCTCGTCAGCTTTTTCTCACAGAACATTTTTTTTGTATTTTGTGTGGTCAACAAAGCAAATCAGCTCTTTTCCTTTGAGCAGAGGTTTCTCTTTGAATTTGCTTTGGTTGTTGATGAAACACTCAGAGAATCTACAAAAAAACTGAAGATATGAAATAACATTATAATTATATAATATGTAAAGATTTTATGTAATTCTAACTTTGGGTTTTGGCTTCCGTAATTAGTCATGTGTGAAATGTGTAATTAGTAAAAGGTGAAACTCAGATTTGTTTGTCCAACCGTTTATTTCTTCATCTCAGATTTACATACAGTACCAGTCAAAAGTTCGGACACTTTCTCATTCAACTCAATGGGAAGGTGTGTCCAAACTTTAATATCTTTACACAACAGAACATGCAACATTTTAAAACATGTTAAATCCTTTTTAATGCAGATGATTGTGCAGATGATGTACACACTGCATGACCAAGGTTGTCAAATCTATTGTCTTATCTATTTCATTACTATTTCACTGTATCAATAAATTACATACATACATAATACATTAATACAACATTTTTAATTGAACACTGTAAAAGCAATACTTCTGTATATTCTGAAATCCTGTGAAGTGAACACAGCCACTACCTTGCTTCTGCACATAGCAGCAGCTTTTATATGATTTACAATTCAGACACCATTAATTTCTTTATGTCAGCATTACAAATTGTTTCTACATAGTCACTAGGTTTTCCAGTTTTGCTTTTGTTTGGCTTCAATCCCCCATATTGTGATATTGTCTATGGGCTCAGCTCTAGAATGTTATTTCAATACAGTCCGCACGTGACATATTTTATACAGTAGAGCTGCTCAACTGATAGCATCAGGTCTAAACAGCTGTTAAACACGTTTGTTTCAAGATATTTAATTTGAATCTGAGTGTCATTCTGTCCAATGACATATTTAAATAGTGTTGGGGCTTTTACACATCAAACATCCATCAAAGAGTGACACATTTGAGTATACTATTAGTGCATTCAGTACATGTTATACACCATCAGGGGACATACCTTAAAAAGCCAGTTACTGTAAAACATTCACATACTAATCATGCAGTGTATCTGGAAATCACTGGTGCCATCACGTTTAAATTTATTATTCCTTCATGTACACGCATGCATGTTTCTGCTGTGCAGTGTGCACTTAAAATAGAGTAAAAGTGTACAGTTCAAGCACAACTGCTACATTATCATTATCAGGTTTATTATGGTTATTTATTCTTTATACCTTGTTAATCTGTCTGAAAAAGATGTTATATTGTCGCAATATCTCGTTTCCTGTCATTTCTTTACTTTCAACTGTAATAAAGCTATACAATTCCCCCCAAAATTACTAATAATTTTATATTTGATCTATGTTAAATACTAATTTTAAATACATTATGCATAAATTACTGTTTGGTTTAACCAAATCTCAACTAAGATTAAGTAGTACACTCCTGTTAAGTCCCTACTAAATTTCTGGACTTGTTTCAGACAAAAACGAAGACAAAATCAAAAACGTGAAAATCTTTGAGAGACACCTGACTGAACATCACTGCATGTGAATGTAAAATGTTAGTGCAGCAGCACAGTGTTACTGTATAAAGGTCATTGTAATGGGAAGCTCTCAGCTTATTGCTTTTTTCACAGTAACTGCAAATGGGGCAGCCTTTTAATTATTTTAACAAAAATATAGGAAGTATTGGTAAATGTACTGGTAATGTGTTTAGTGTTTTTTACAAGGTGTATTTGTAGTCCTGCACAGATATCCTTTAATATAACTTACTTCACATTATACATTACCACAGACTGCATATACAGTCTCTAATTTCTGACAAAAATTATTAATCAGGGATGAAATATAAAGTTATCTGCCCTTGGTGCTGTGTAGTCAGATATGGGTTGCTGTAAATGTGCTTTATATACTTTATCCCAAGTTGCACAAGTGTACTTGTATTTTAGTCAAATTTTGGGGAAAGAGTCTTACTCTTATCATTTCCTATTAGTGGATTCAAACATTTGCCAAATACTTTGCTTAAGAGTTACTGACTGAGTCTGTCATGTAATGGCATTTGGAAACATTTCACACAAATATGCAGCAGATCATTTTATTGTGCACATCACAGAGTAAAAGAGGTAAATTCACTGGCTGGATTGTACAGTACAACTGGAACTACATGCAAACAAAGCACAAATCACAGTTTCAGGATAAAAACAGGGGTCCTTTTTTTTTGCTTCTCATTTTGACAACTTGCTAATATTAATAAAACAAAGCATCTGCAAAATGTATTAGCTGAATAACAGTCATTAGACAGTTAAGATTCTGTGATGCGTCTGGTTGAATTGAACTTCATATCGTCACGGCTAAACTCCCGGAGGTTCCTATACTCTCCTGGCCTCAGATAAAACATCCTGCCCTCATAGTTTGGCAGCTCAAACATCAACCAGTAGCCGTCTATCACATTGCAGGACTGCATGTCAGACATGTGGTAGCGGTCCTGGATGGAGACACAGTCGTCAGTCAGTTCATGCATCTGGCCTTCAAAGTTCACTCTCTCGTAGATCCTCATCTTAAAAGGCCCCTTGTGCTGTAAAAGTACAAAATGTGAAAATGGAATTAAATATATGAATTGCAGAGGTGAAATTGATATCAATCTTTTCATCTGGTAAGACAGCAACCAAACATTTCTCATCAGACTGTTCCTCTACATCGTTGACTTCCTTTGAGTCTCCTAGGTTGGTAGTATTGTGCACATATTTACCACAGGGATAATGCGGCAGGACTTAATGCAGTCATTGAAGCCAATGGTGTTCTGATACTCGGGATACTCTCCTCTGGTCAGGAGGTACTGCTGGCCCATGTAGTTGGGTTGGTCATAGACCATGAACGTCCCGCTCTCCACCCTGCAGGAGCTGCATCGGCTCAGGTGAGAGTCGATCTCAGAGCAGTCGCTGATGCACTCATACGAGCGGCCCTGGAAGTTTCTCTCCTCAAAGAAGATGATCTAGAGAGAAAGACACAGATTGGGTCCAACATCTGAAAACCTCCAGAGCTAAATACTCGAGTGAGTTCTGATTATCATAACAAATAGCAGCAACATAAATCGCACTGTGTTGCATGGCAGAGTTATGCAGTACAGTATTTTGGACAATATACAGCATAAAATTATGACTGAGATTGAGGCAGTGTTTGTATCAGATTCTGTCTCCTGCTCTGGCTGGTGCAGCCTGTACCCTTCGTTACCTTTCCGCTCATGGTCACACTATTTGATTTCTGTTGTTCTTCTCACTGGCGCGCTGCCTTTTATGCATCATGTGACATCAAAAGAATCTGCCCCTCAATTGTATGAAATAACCTTAGTCAGCTCATCAGCATGAAAGTCACTACTGTATTATACATCAAAGCCGTGAAAACTGCAATTAGTTAGATTAAACAGTAGTGGTATGGATTTGACAATGACAAAGCAAACTCTTTGAGTTATCTTGTCAAGTGCTTTCGGACTTTATTTGCATTGCATTTGCATTTTTGTGCCATTATATTCATTATACAGTAGGATAGCTTAATGTTTACAGAGCAGCGTATAACAGATTGACATTTAGACTGATGCAAGATCAAATTAAATGCTTTGATTTAAGGTTCTGCACATGAAGGTCAGTATTGATGGTGTTCTCCATCTGCTCAGACAGTTTAGTATGAATCTTTGTGACAACATTTTTGCCCCAGTAGCTGCATGGCCTTTCAGTTATCTGATTTCCAGAAGTACAGCTGTAGATATTCGTGCTGGCAAAAGCTTTCCTCTTGTGTCACCATCAGGCCAAAATTCACACTTATACAAAATATGTATAATATGGACACATTGCTGTATCGTTCTTTGAGCACATTTATGCTCCTCAGGGGATGAACCCTTTCCATTTTGGACACCCCATGAGCTTTCCTCTAGTGCCACCCTTAAGACAAAATGTCAGCTTTGCATCTAATAGGTAGATTGCAATCAATCATGCTCCCAAGAGAAAAAAAAACCTTGTGATTTTCATGACCTGTGATATGACATCTTAGCCCCACCACTGGTCAGGCTCCAAGAATACAAAATTTGTCACTATAATGTTTGTTATTGTAGGTTTAATGAACATTGTATCAGATGATAGAACCAAAAACCAGTCATGTCATGCCAATGCCAATCATTATAATTTTGTCCCACAACAGAGGGAAAAATGTTCACACACAACAAAAAAACTCAAAGAAGTTCTTCAAGTCAGTTTTTATTTGTATAGCCCGATATGACAAATCACAAATTTGCCTCTGGTGGCTTTACAATCTGTACAGCAATACAATATCCTCTACGCTTAGACCCCCTTCAAATGCAGAACTCATTCAGAGGCCTTGAGACCGCACCCAGCTACTGTAGCTGACGAGTTCATGTGAAACACATTCTGCCTCTTACCACTTTTTCCTGATTGTCCTTATTACATTTCTAGAATTGCATGGTCCATATTTGTGTTTACAATAGTCTTATGATGGATAACTTTTTATTTTCACTTTTCTTGCACATTTTTTTAAATATAGGACCGTTATAGGACCATTTATCTTGATACATGGATCTAATACTACTTCTTGAGACGCCTAAATTCAAGATTCAGTTAATCATGAATTTAAAAACAATGTATGCATATTAAACTATGGTTGTGTACCTCAAAGTAGAAGCAGGAGGTAGCTCTGATGAATTTCTATCATGCGTAATACCTAAATGTTATTCTTGTACTCACTAAATACTACAGCGGTGTATGAGTTGCTTCAGGCAACCTAGCAACAGCAGCAGCATGCGCTACATCATGAGGCACTGCTGAATTAAGAACTGGTGTAAAAATGGTGGGAAAGTTGAGCCACCCAAACATTCAGGATCAGTGTGCGATGAGTTGACTGTTCAGAAAACTTAGTCAGAGGATTTACAATAACTGTATATACTATATACATAGGGGCGGCTGTGGCTCAGGAGGTAGAGTGGGTCGTCCACTAATCGGAAGATCGGTGGTTCGATTCCCGGCTCTTCCAGTCCACGTGTCGAAGTGTCCTTGGGCAAGATACCAAAATTGCTCCTGATGACTGTGCCATCAGTGTATGAGTGTATGTGAATGCGTTAGATTCCCCTCCTGATGAGCAGGTTGGCACCTTGCATGGTAGCCATCAGTGTATGAATGGGTGAATGTTGGCATGCTTTGAGTGGTCAGAAGACCAGAAAGGTGCTATATAAGTGCAGTCCATTTACATAGACTTTGCATCTATAATATTAACATATTTTAAATGTTTTCACAGCTTGCATCAAACTTTACTGTGAGACAGTCGTTCTCAAGGACATTCTTGCCACTGGAAAATCACTTTAAAAAGTTATTGTGAATGAAAAGCAGGTTTTTTCTTGTTTTGTGAGGTGTTTACAACAATATGTATCATGCAAACAGGCCCGATGAGATAAAGTGATAACTGGCTTTATTTGGAAATTAAAGTTTCAAAACTACCTTCTGACTAAATTGTAACGCATGTAGTTTTACTCCACACAAAGAAAGCAAAAGAGATACTTCAAAATATGATCTTTATTTTTGACCCACAGGTTCTTTAAAAGACTGCCAATCAGCACACATCCATGATGCGCCTGATGGAGCTGATTCTTGTCATGTTGCTCATTCCCATATCTCTGAGGTTCCTGTACTCTCCTGGCCTAACGTATGTCATGCGGCCTCTGTAGTTGGGCTGCTCGAACATCAGCCAGTGGCCGTCCATCACGTTGCAGGACTGGCAGTCAGACATAAAATAGCGGTCCTGGAGAGACTCGCAGTCCTCCATCAGCTCTTGCATCTTGCCTCCGAAGTTCTCCCTCTCGTAGATCCTCATCCTGAACTGTCCCCTGTGCTGTTGGAGAAAGACAAGACATATCAGTCCGCTGATTCTCAATGACAGTTTAAAAACAACAGAAAACCATACACAACCAAATATCTTACCATGGGGATCATGCGACAGGAGCGAACGGTATCCATCATCGCCATTCCCATTATGCCCATCATGCTGCCCATGCGCTGGAAATCAGGGTACTCCCCTCTCCTCAAGAAGACCTGATTACCCATGAAGTTGGAGCGATCGTACACCACGAAACACCCATTTTCCACCCTGCAGGAGTTGCAGCGGTTCAGGTGCATGTGGATGTCGGTGCAGTCGCTGCTGCACTCATAGGAGCGACCCTGGAAGTTCCTTTCCTCGTAGAAAATGATCTGCAGCGAAAAAACATACAGTCGTGAAATGATCATACACCCCCCAAATGCAGGACTTTGGAAAATGTATTACTTGGCTAGAAAAGACTTTGCGTTACTGTGTACTTTACTGTATAGCCATTGCCTTGCACAACTAATTTTTTTTAACCTTTATTTAACCAGGAGAGTCCCATTGAGATTAAGAATCTCTTTTTCAAGGAAGACCTGGCCAAGACAGGCAGCAGCACAAATAAAAACACATAGTTACCGACAGAAAACACAAAAGGAGACAAATTTTTAAAAAATTTAAATTTTAAAAAAACATGAGTATTACCCTGCCCATGTTGACGGTTTGAGTTTTTGCCAATAGTGCCAACCCAATGCTACTTTTATATTGATTGGCTGCAGAACACCTTGCACACCTTTGTGTGAAACATCATGACTCATCATGAGGTGCACGTGGGCCAGTATTCAGTTTTCACAACAGACCCCCAATAGTTATTATTGTATGTTGAATGTAGGTTAGGGGGTCATGTCAGGCCATAACAGAAGCAAAACACCACTCAAATTACTCATTCATTGATTTTTTTTTTTTAATTTTCAAATGATACAAGGCCAATGCTTTGTTGTTGTTGTCTTGTAGAATCCATTGTGTATCTTGCAATTTGTTGAATGCCTTTAGTGTTACCACAAAGTTCAGTCACATCCCTAGATCTGATATTCACACTACATAGATTTTTACAGAAGAGATATAAAGTAAATAGTTGAACTTGCTGGAAGGTAGCATAAAAGTATTCTATCAACAATAACTATTGCAGATTCTGACATATGGTAAAGTCTGCCACACTATAATGCTGCACTGTTCCACAATATAGAGTGATGACTCAAAGGTTTCAGCACAAGCCACGTGGAATCATTGCGGCTCTGCAATGTATAAAAAGGGACAGGGGCCAACGTTGATATTGTACATCGAGATTTGCTCACAAATATCATGACCATGGGGAGGGTAAGTGAAGCTTTCAACATCAGAGAATACTAAACATTTTTAAAGTGAAAAGTCACTGCCTAATACAGTGGATTTTATATCAGAAAATCAGAAAAAAAAAATCAGAAAAACATCAAACAAATGTCTAATTTCTCTTAAAATGTTTCTCATTGTTCTTTGCAGATCATTTTCTACGAGGACAGGAACTTCCAGGGTCGTTCCTATGAGACCAGCAATGACTGCCCTGAGCTGACCTCCTACCTGAGCAGGTGCAACTCCTGCAAGGTGGAGAGCGGCCTCTTCATGGTCTACGAGAAGCCAAACTTCATGGGTCATCAGATGCTGGTGAGGAGGGGCGAGTATCCAGACAACCAGCGCCTGATGGGAATGAGCATGAGCGACTGCATCAGATCCTCTCGCATGATCCCCATGGTAGGTGGACGGGGTTTAACACGCTCAGCTGCACAAGAGTGAGATTACTTCACATTGTTGCAATTGAAGGCCATGCTAAGCTGCTGTATTAACGACACCAACTAGAAAAACTCTCAAACCTTGCAGTAAATCTTTTGCATTATAATTTCCGCTCAAGAGAAAGTTGTAATACTCTAATTTATAAGTAAAGCAAATGCAAAAAATCTTGCACAAAAGGCTACAAACAAATCTAAATAAGCATTAAGCATTAGGCTCATTGTTGACCTCAGGAAGATATCTGTAATAAAATATTCTGAACTCAAGGTCCACTAACTAGCATTTCAGTGCTTTCAACTGTATCTCAAAGCCTTCTTCATTACATAAGCTAAGTATGTAATGACCGTATCTTTTTCCATGAGGTACAGTCATGGGAAAACTAGTCGGTGGACCTTGAGTTTAGAATATTTCATCACAATTTTTTAAGGATTCTGCTCAGAATTTGGTGCAAATATGACCAACTGTTATTTATAGTAGCTCAAAATGGCAGAAAAAAGTCCTGCAAATAAATAAATAAATGTTTTTTAACACTTTTTCCATTTTAACACCTACAGCAGTTTTAAACACAGTCCAGTTTAGTAAAATTAGTATTTTAACAGCTTTGAAGATCACAAATACGGGAGCAGAGAATGGCCCAGCCTGCAATTATTTGGTTGTTTTCTTGAGATGATGTGATAAAATTAAATCATTACAACCAGCTTCTGTACACTAGTCTCATTACACAAGTGTATATTGTTAAAAGCTGTAATGTGCAGATGTAAAGGTTGGCTTATCTAAAGTAATTTCCCTGTTGTATCTTAATCCACAGCACAGAGGACCCTTCCGTATGAGGATCTATGAGAGGGAGAACTTTGGAGGCCAGATGCACGAGCTGGCGGACGACTGCGACAACATGATGGATCGTTTCCGCATGTCTGAATGCCAGTCCTGCCATGTGATGGACGGCCACTGGCTGTTGTTCGAGCAGCCCAACTACAGAGGCAGGATGCTGTACCTGAGGCCAGGAGAGTACAGGAACTTCCAAGACATGGGAATGAGCAACTTGTCAAGGTTCAGCTCCATCAGGCGCATCATGGATTCCTGTTAGCTCAAACTCTAAATGTATTGGGTGGAAAAATAAAGCAAGCTGAAATCTAATGTTTCTGATGGCTGTCATTTTGGTACAAAACAAGCATTGTAAAAGAGTGAATTGTGACTCCTAGTGGTTGAGCCTGTGCAGCTGTTCATTTCACTTAATGTTAGAGAACAGTTTTGAAAATTCCTCACCGGGTTTGAGAGTTAGCTATTGAAAAAAAACACAGAATTTGTTGTTAAGGGGCTAAAAGCTACAAAAAATACAGAAATAATTCATATCTGTTATATATATAGGATAAAATAATAATAATGCATTTAATTCGTACACAGTGAATCTCAAAATGCTGCAGTGTTAAAAACGCAAAAAAGAAACGTTATCAGCTTTCTGTTTATTCCAAAATGTTTGCTAGCAGGGAGGGCCAGCCCAAGGCTTTATGGGCCCCCCCCCCCCCCCGCCTCGACGCTGCCAATACTACTAATTATTGTCAATGCTTGATCATTCACACACCTACTGTAAATCTAACACATCCCTTATCAATTTCATTAGTTGTAGCTGTGTTGCTTACATCAGCCTGGCATGTTTTTACCCTTCTATGGTTTTTAATCTTAAAAGGCTCACAAGAGTGGTCATTGCACATTAATATTCAAAGTGATACAGTACTGAGTGGCATACTGAAAGTGGTGTACTGAAAAGTAACAAAATAAACCAGTAGACGATGCATTTATTGTAAACCACTTTAATAGCTTTTTTTTTTAAAATGCAATGTGCAAAAGTGCAGAACAACAATCAATTAAAATCAAATAACTTAAACAGTACCTCCCTCAGTAAAGTTTCCTTATATAACAAATAAATGCAAATGTAAAAAACAGACAATATTAAATAAATAGATACTTAAATAATGTCATAAAATGAACAGAGGAAACAGTAAGAAGATAAGTTAAAGAATAAAATATAAAGCTGAATAATTATTTTCTATGTACAGATTTGCAAAAGGTTCAGAAAAATGAGAAAAAATCCCAAATAAGTTACTTTAATTCACATTTACTCTTTTTATTTCTTCTTACAGACTACCTCAGTATTCCACTTTCTCCTTACAATCTGTGTTTTCTGGCTTTTCTGGAGGCAATGTCATTTAGCATTGAGCTAACTTACCGACAAAACACTGAGGTTACGCTCCCCTTGGCGCACCTTGTCACCTCCATACAGAAGTATCCGAACTGTAGTGTTAACTTTAAAGTCCGTGTAGAGCGACAAGAAATATGTGTTCTCAGTTTGTCACACCACAGAAAAATGTGTAATTAACCACCTTGCCAAATTTGAATGATTAAAAAAGTGCTGAATTTGCTGAGAGTATGGCCAAACTGAACAGCCTCTGAGTTAACAACACTCATACCAAACTCCCATATAAAAGTACACAATTTAAAATAGACCTTGTTTCTAGCTGTAAGGCAAGTAACATGGATGATATTTTAAAAAATAAAGTAACATTAGGAGCCTCTGTTTAATTCGGCACATATTTTGTAGGTAAATGTGGACTTGTTTCAGTAAAAATGTAACTTAAGTTACCAGTTAACAAGTGGTCCATCACCAACCATCGTTATGTTAAATTGTTCATTTTTTTCAATGGAGTTCGGTGCACTTAACATTACTCACTTCTCTGCTGAAACGTCCTCATTAGCTTCATTGTGGCCATCACCCTTGGAGCAAAAGCCGGTGCTGAAGCCGAAGCGGCAGGTGGCTGCCGGAGTCGACTGCTGCCAGCTGAGGCCGCTGGCGGCTCTGCCTTCAGCTGGGTTTAAAATAACTCCTTGAGCACTAACGTTGAAAATGGCCCCATTCACTAGTAACAGCAGATCCACCATTTCAGGCCTGCCCAAAAAATCCTAAACAGAGAAATGGTGAAAAACAGTTTAACGCTCTAACTCCACAATTCAGTACTACATAGTTCACAGTCTTTTCACATATTTTCAGCAATTATTTTCTAACATGTATAATGTGTTTAAAAAGAAATCTTTCATTTTCCTTTACACAGACTTTAAACCAGACTCCGTGTTTGTCTGTCTTGTCTGCGCATGTTTATACTTCTTTGTGTCCAACGTCATGGCCCGTTTCACTCTTGGCCAAGTGAACTATAAATAAGCTTTAGTTGTTGTTTTTACCTGACTACGGGTCCAGTGCCAAGAAACTCCACAACAAGCTCATCAGAGCTCTCTGGTCTGCACCACAACATCCTGCTTTCATTGCAGAACTCCTGTCTTTGTTGGCATGTTTCATGACAGACTCACTGAGGGGTGCACCGGTGTGTTTATGGTGAAAGCTCCGACCAACAAATTGTCAATTTCAATCATACGGGAGACTGTATAAACCAGTAGTATTAGCTAGCCAGCCCGTTAACATAATATTGCATTTTTGTATGATTACCATTAACATAATATATCACAAAAAAGAACATTTCAAGCTCTTGTGGGACATTTCAAGCGCTCGTGGAGGCCCTCTGGTGGTCACTAAGCGCCTGAGCAGGCTTACGCTAGTTCGCTTACGCTTCGTGCCGGCCCTGCTAGCAGGATTTCAAACACTTGCTGTTAGTCAAACTAGCTACTAGATTACAAGGACAGGTATGTTTAAGAGAAAAGATATAAAAGGAAAGATTTCAGAATTATTATTCCAAAGATTCTTCACCGTCTTTAATTTGATACCTCAACTGAAAGCAGCTAAGACTTGACACAGTCCACAATGGTGAATATCATTTTGGTGATTTGCAGAAAGCAGCCAAATGTTAAAAAAATAATAAATTACTAGAAAACCATAACACAGTCAAGTAGAGTGCACTGCACACAGTATATAGTGGTTTGTTAAATGGTCCATAAGAAAGTGATTAGGTCTGTTTTAATTGTGTTCTGAATTAGATAGAGAATGTATTGAAAACTCCCATTTCACCTCTTGGTTTGAACCTTATAGTAAGTATTATGTTCTGCATATCACACCACTAGTGATATGTGGAATCTATAAACTTTGTAGCAATAATCCTTTGTTGACACAACTTAAAAATCAGTGTATTCGTTGGCAGACGGCATTCATCAAGCTCCTTTTGACCTTCAGAACTCCAAGGGAGAAATGTTCATTGATGGGTAAAAGGGCTCAAAAGTTAGACCAAAATTAAGTTGAACTTTGGCCTGATGGTGGCATTAAAGGGACTTGTCGTAAATGTGCGTACAGTATACTGTAGCATGAGCCATCAGAGGTTTCAAAGTTCATTCATTGTCGTACAACAACTTTGTGGGAGAGGAAGAAAAGAAATTATACAGACAAAATTAGGCAGTTTGTGTGTAATTAAATTTTGACAATTTTGTTGTTACATAAAACACTTTTTTGACTAAATTACCCCCAAAACATTGCCTGCTTTTCTTGAACTGGCCTCTATTAACACAGTAAAAATGAAGAAAGAAAGTCTATTTAAAGAAAAACAAAAACAAAGCACTTTCGACGCAAATCAAAAATACAGTGTGCTGGCCATGTTTGACAAGTTTGTCTAAAATTCCTGAAGCTATAATATAATTAACTGCTTTCAATACACTATAAAGTCATATTTCTTATATGAACAAAACTCCATTGAATGTTTGTACTTTTTAACAAATCTAGAAAGTATTTTATTCTGCAGAGTGATTCCAACAGATATTAACTTTTCAAACATTGTAAAATAAGCCGTGAGATGTCTGTAATGTTTTGCCATTGGTGTTTTTTCCTGTTAAACCTCTTTGCGAGCAAATTTCTAGTCACAGTGTTTAAATGTCAGAAATATTTCCAGTCAGATATTTCAGAGCGTTTGCAGCTGTCAATAAAAATACAGAAGGTATTATTTAACATTGCTGTATCATTTTTTCCATCAGTGTCCAGAGCAGACTGTTCACTGTTCCAGCATGTGTTTGATACAGAGTCATCATCAGACTGGAACAAAGGCAAATCAAACAGCACCAAGCCATTTTGCTGATATGTAAATCTACCTCATTTGGGTATCAAAGACTTGCCACACTCTGCACATTTTGTTTATCGATAAATACTTTGATGGGGCTGCAGCAAAGAATGAGTTTTACAGGGCATCCAAATGGGGAAGGTAAGATAGAACCTACTACAACCTGTATGCTTTTTAAAAACCTCCTTTTAAGATATCCAGGTGCATAAAATGCTCACAATGTCTAACTGAAGCTAATCGTGCCTCTTACCTTTGCCACAGATAACATTTTTTGAGGAGAAGAAATTCCAGGGCCGCTGCTATAACTGCAGCAGCGACTGCGCCGACCTGAACACATATTTCAGCCGCTGCAACTCCATCCGTGTGGAGAGCGGTGTGTGGGTGATCTATGAGAAACCCAACTACAAGGGTTTCCAGTACATCCTCAGCCCTGGGGAATACGCCGACAACCAGCAGTGGATGGCCTTCAGTGACAGCGTCAAATCCTGCCGCGCCATAAAGAATGTAAGAGCCCTCATTATAGCAAGGAAAACTGAGCATTTTAGGTTTGACATATAATGTTTCTGGTAATAGAAAAGTGTCAGAACATATGTTTGGGCAGTGAACAGCAGGACAGGAATGCACAAAGGGCACAGGACCAAGCTGTGGGAACACTGTTAAGCCAACAGCCCACACAAGCAGAAAATAGCGAGCATTTTTGGCAGCAATTTGCACCCAGCAGCTTTTGCAAAGACGTTTGCCAAGAACATGTTAAAGGGGAATATACAAGCTCAAAAAGCTTGTTTAACGTTGCACTAATTAATAGTTTTATATTAACAATGGTTCTTTCAGCACATTGGTTCAGTCTCACATCTCTCATCAGTCTTCTTCGCAGGAGCAGCAGGCAACTGTTTTCATGACCAAATGGCCGACTAACTAACAGACTAAGTTAATGACTAGCTGCTGTAAATATCGGCACAATTAGCAGCTAAAGAGCTAAATATATTTCTCCGGAATTGGTCCAAAACAAAGCTAAAAGGTGAATGAATATTAACATTAACAACTGACAACAAGTAACACTCATCAGGTCAGAAACTCAACGAGTGCTAATGTTGCTCTGTGTCTGCTAGTTGTGAAATATTTTGCTCGCATGTTAGCCATATCAACTGTAGAGATTTAGCTTGTTGTGCAGTTCTGCCCCCAAACAGCTAAAAAAAAAATTAAAATGCAGCTTTAATGATCTTTATTACAACTATACTTGTATAGTCACTTGTAAAATGCTTCCACTTTCGATGCAGTGAAAAGTTTCTTACTTTAGGGGGGTTTTAGTGACACCTTTGGCAATGGGAGGACTTCGATTAAAACTTTTTTGGTACCGATCTAAATGTGTCCAAAGCATAGTATCAAAAACTGAAACTCAAGTACTGAAACTGGGCCTTTAATGGCTGGTCACATACAGTTTACTGACTCTTGGACCAGATACTTCCTAAAATTAAAATTTTACCAATTTTAGACAATTTTAGACAATTTTATTTAAGCTAAAGTTCAGACAACATTTAACATTTATATAACATTTATATTTCCCAAAGTAAGGTATTAAGAAAGGATTTTTTTGGGAGTGGTACCGAAATTGAAAAATGCTGCTCAGCTCTTGAACACATTTGTCTTGTGTTTCCAGGTTTACGGCAGCGCATGGAAGCTGAGGCTGTACGAGAGGCCAGACTTCGGAGGGCAGATGGTTGAGTGCTCTGATGACTGTCCCTCAGTGTACGACACCTACAAGCTGCGTGAGGCTTACTCCTGCGTGGTGACCGATGGCGCCTGGGTGTTCTACGACCTTCCCAACTACAGGGGGCACCAGTACCTCCTAGAGCGGGGCGAGTACCGGCAGCACAGCGACTGGGGGGCGTCCTCGCCTGGTGTTGGCTCCTTCCGCAGGATCACAGAGTTTTAACTCTTAGCTTTGACCAGAAATTGATGCAAGATCTTTCCAGATGCCCAAAGTGACATGACACAATAAATAAACAAGAAGCAAACTCTGACTGTGTTCTTATGGATTTTCTGTAAATATGTCTCGTTAGTTTGGAAGACTATAGCAGCGGTGCTAGCTAATAAGGCTAATTATATTAAGAAATGGTTCTCATATTTGTTTTGTTTTTCTTAATTAGGTTTTAATTACAACATAATTAACTGATTACACTTTTTAATACGTTTTCTCATTCTCACAATGAAAAGGGGGTCTCCAATAATTTAGTGTTAAATCCACAGAAGACATTATATTATACAAGCTGATTACTAGCTGGTAAAGTGACACTGATAAGTAAAATCTGTGATGTGACCCTTTAAATGTCTCATAGTCTCAGGATTTTAAGTCAATTTAAAATTTCTCTCAGAAAGAAGGTCAAAGTAGGTCTATTAGAGATAATTAATAATGGCCAAATTGGAAATGGTTTATCCTCTGAAGAGCATGAATTCCTCAGTAAACATCATGGTGATCTGTGAGCTGTGGTCACCAAAAACAATAAGATTCATCCTCTGGGGGCCATGAATATCTGCAGTATATCTGTTGATGATAATGCTGGATTGACAGATTTAAAAAAAATAGTGTAAAAGAACATTGATCCATTTTTGCTTTGTTTCTACGTTTCTACTGTAGTTACTGTTCAAGAACTCTATTTAATCTTCCATTTAAGCAAATATACAATTCCTGTACTTCATTAAATCTGACAAAATCTCACTGAAGGTCCAGTTTCATTAGATTCTTTATTGATTAGTATAAAACCATCATTCAGTATCTCCTGTAAAGTCTCTGGAGCCTTCCTGCCCTCCTGTTCTGTCACTGACTCAGCTCAACGGTTTCATATCACACCCAATGTCCTACAGTGCCCTTGTTTTTGTCAGCACGCTCTGCTGCACCCAGCGGCTTTTGGGATGCTCTGCACTTTGCGTTTGCATTGTTTAGGGAAACTGGATTCACTGCTTCAGAACAATGTGATAAGCCTGGATAAATATTTGAATCACTAATCCAGTTGAAACAAAGCAAACCATGTGCTTAGTTTTGTTGTTCTTGTTCTGTATAAAGAGAATATTGGAGGAGGCTGCTTTAATGTTTTATAAAAGTCACCAAGCCTGTTGATATTAACTATGGAGAAGGTACTTTTCACAAAAATAAAACTGCATTGTTACACATATTTAGTCCTACATATTTAATACAGTACAACACAGACTATAGGCCTTCAGATTAATGTGTGCAAAGTATGTGCATGTATATAAAATTAGGCTTATATAAAATGCACTTGACAGTCTTAAAGGTGCAGTGTGTATAATTTAGTGGCATCTAGCAGAACAGACTTGGCAGAAATGGAATATAATATTCTTAAGTATGTTTCAATTAGTGTATCATCACCTGAAACTAAGAATTGTTGTGTTTTTGTTACCTTACAATGAGCCCTTTATATCTATATAGGGAGCGGGTCCTCTTCGTTGCACCACCATGTTTCTACAGTAGCCCAGAAGGGACAAACCAAACACTGGCACCGTATGTTCTCCTACACACTTGAAAGGAAGGGGTGAGGGTGATGGGTTTCAATCTGCAACCTCACAGCTAGATGCCACTTAATTCTACACACTGGTCCTTTAAATTACATGTAATCATTTTTTTGAAAATTTGTTTGTATTCAGAAACCTCCAGGATCAATAATGACTCCAGTGACCTGCACACATGAGCCCGGGAGAGTATCCAGACTACCAGCGCTGGCTGGGCATCAATGACACCATCAGGTCCTGTCACATAATAGGAGAAATCACTCATGCTTTACTGTACAAGTACACCACAGTATGTTATAACTATATACTGTCTTCGACAAAACTTCCCCTGCATGGGAGCCTTGAAATACAAATATAAATATAAATATTAAAGATGTTTAGGAGGGTGTTTGCAAGCTCCATTCAAAACATCCCACAAGAAACCAACAAAACATTTTTTCTTCTACTTCTTTATTGTAGCAGATGTTCAGTATACTACATTTTTTTTCCTCCAGGTTGGGAATTCATTTAGGCTGAAGGTTTGGGAGAGGCCAAACTTTGAAGGCCAGTCAATGGAGGCAGCAGACAACATGCCTGTCTTGCACGAGCTCTGGCACAGCTGTGACATCCACTCCTGCAAGGTGTTTGAAGGTGCCTGGATCTGCCATGAATGTCCAACTACAGAGGGCACCAGTACCTCCTGCAGGAGGAGCGAGTACAGATTTTACTCTGAGTGGGGGGGGGGGGGGGGGGTGCAGCACAGTGTTGGCTCCATCCGCCGTGGTAAGGAACACTAGCTATGTGATCTTTTTAAAAGTGTAACAAGGCTGAACATACATATAACAAATAAAGTGATGATACAACAAAAAGATGCTATAACCGTTTATTATTTATTTCCCATCTTCTTCTTCTTCTATATTATGAAACATATTTAATGTGTTTCATGTGTTGCATTCTTTAAACACAATATCAGGTATTTATTTTGCTCCTCAAATATGAACATATTAACATAAAGCTACTGCAGAGATTAACCTATATAATAAACAATATTTGGGTGATTTGTTATAACATAATTTTAAGCAAATGTTTGATATGTTGCAGTGATTACATTATGTTACAGTGGCCTAAAGTTATATTATACAGTATTGTAACTTTTTTAGAGCTTAGCATAACTCAAAATACTTATAGAAATTATAATTTTAGCTTTATGAAGATTTTAAATTTAAGAAAATATTTTATAGCCTTGAAATACTGTAGGTATAAAACTGTAAACAGGTTACAGAGTGCATTTAAAGATAAAAATGATTAAAATTCTTCAATATAATGAATTAAAGACACAAACATACAAGGACAGTGTTTAAACAGTGAGCGACTTTATAGATTTATAGATCAGACATTTAACAGGCTGTAAACCAAGCAAGAAAAATTAAAATAGAAATAAATGTAATTTATAAATCCCTTACTTTATGTACTGTGGGAAAGTACAATATTTGCCTGTTTACTGAACTGAATGTAAATTTGTGTATATTTACTTACTGCTCACATAATACATACTGTATCTGTCTGTGCTCAACCTTTAATCAAAGGAAACTTCATTCATCTTCAGGGGAAATAGGACCTTTGCACCAGCAAAAGCATAAAGATAGAGATGTAATCTAATAATGTAATCTAATCTGATATATAATACATAGTATCTAATACATATATCTATGATAACAACAAAAGTGATATGAACAAAAGTCTTAACTCAACCAAATCTTTTTCTAGAGTCGAACAGCATTCAGTCCAAATTTCTGCATGGCCACATATAAAGGCCATGTACTTTAAAACAATTGCAGCATCAGCTAATGTGCCAAAGTTAATGGGGAGCTCATTTGAATGACAATCATTGTACTGGCAATGCATTTCATCACCCTTTATATAAAAGTGGACCATCGGTAATGCGGTGTGAATGAAGGGCTTTAATTTGATTGGGTGAGGAGAGGAACATAAGGTGATTATGGAGCGCACAGGGAAGGTGAGTCCTGTAACTGTACAACACAGTAATACCTGAATGTCTCTACTAAACTTTTTAGTGACATTTTAACTGCAAATATATATCTTTAAGAGAGCTACAATATCTGCATTTGCTTTGAGTGAAGGAAAACAGGAATTAAAGAATAAACGCAGGTTTTTTTGAAAGCAATAATCTTCTTTTTAGTGGACCAAGATTAATTTAATCGCCAAACATTTCTATATGTTGGTTTGTGCCTGATCTCACAGGGAATTCATACTTATTTGTACAAAATGTAGAAGCATCTTTTGGAAATAGTTAAGTCAGGGAAACCCTGACAAATCATTAAAGCTGCATTAATTGATTTCTGGACACTTGGGGACAGTTTCACTCTCTGTTCGCTCTGTCTAGCTCTGTTTGGAAAGTTTCACAACTGATATGACGTGTGTGATTGTTTCCACAGTAGATTATCTTCTTTTTTTCCATTACAGCTTGATGAAATGGGACCAAATTTCATCAAACTGTGCAAAAATATTTTTACTATATTTCTCTTGCACTGGGCCTTCAATGATCAGATTGCACCCCGCCACACACACACACACACACAAAGCACACTCATTGCCAGCAGCTAAAATCAAAACAATATGCAAACTACGTCATTAATTCCACATAAAAATAAGTGCATTACAAAACTGCCTTCTGACACTTGTTAACTCGTGCTCAAACCACCGGCTCAACAAGCTGAAACTATGCAAACCTGGTTATTTCTCCCACTAAGCACTAACGCATTAGCAAAACTGTCAACCCGGCCTTCCGATGGCCTCGACGTCCGCTCATGTTGCTCAACAATCAGCCAAAAATAGAAATAGAAATTTGCGCATTACAAATAAATAATTTTAATAACCTATTATAAATTATTTTAACAATAACATTATAATTACTCATTTGTAATGTTATTTTAACTAAAAATTACACCTGTCAAATGGTAGGGCCTGCAGAGAAGGCCCTGAAGGCCCTGACGACCTCCTCTGAGTTGTAATACTAGTAGATTAGTAGTAGTAAAGATAGGGGTAGTGGTAGTCTTATTTGTACTTGTGTATGTTACTGGTAGATGGTAGAGATAGTTGTAGTAGAAGCAGCACCAGTGTTTTTTGCTGTATTTTATTTAATAGCTCAGACAGCTTCTAACTCAGACTCCTGCTTGCAGATCTTCTTCTACGAGGACAAAAACTTCCAGGGTCGTTACTACGAATGCAGTAGTGACTGTGCTGAGCTCAGCTCCCACTTCAGCCGCTGTAACTCCATCCGGGTTGAGGGTGGGGCCTGGGTTATCTATGAGAGACCCCAGTATATGGGCTACCAGTATGTCCTCATGAGGGGGGAGTACCCAAACTACCAGAGCTGGAACGGCTATAACGACACCATCCGCTCCTGTCGCCTTATCAGATATGTAAGTCCAGCTTTATTTGAGTATGCTGTCTGGTGTTCGTATCAGTTAATGTGGCTATGAAAAAATAGCTGAATGTGAAACATGAATTTCATCTGGTTGCTTACATCAGTCTTCTTAAAGATTCCTTTGAAAGTCTACATATTGTACGACTGATTTGTCAGAACATCTTTGCAGCTGGTGAAGATAACGTAAACCATGATAACCTTGGCGTTGGCTGGGATGTTCACATTGAGAACTGACAACAACAAAATTAGGAAGAAGCGTGCTACCAAGTGTGCTTGCAGATACCCTGTGCTTCAGCAGGGTATCTGCAATTTTATCTGCAAATTTAAAGGTACCCTGTGGAGTTTTTGACCACTAGTAGTGCTATTGAGCAGTGTTAGCTAGCATAATGTGCTGAATCAACTGTGGCAAGAGCACAATTGCTGGTAAAGCTCTAGTACTTTTCAGATTTTACGTCAAAATCCAGAGCTTTACAACATAGCTGAATATGTTTGATAATACACTCCATATCATGAAAATTTATATGTTAGGTGAGCGTAGCTCGGTTCAAGTTAACATAACTTTACTGCCTCAGCTGGAAACTGAAACACAGGTATCTTGCAGAAGTAAACTGCCACCCATTTACCAGAGCATTTAACATATGGTGGAATTGTTTTTGTGTTTTTGTCCTTTTTGTTACATATCAATTAACATTTCTCATCAATATTCTCTATGATCAAGCCTTCCGGCAGGCACAGACTCCGCATCTACGAACGTCCAGACTTTAACGGCCAGATGATCGAGTACAGCGAGGACTTGCCCAACCTGCTGGACCGCTGGCAGTACCGTGACATTCACTCAGCTCACGTCCAGGACGGCGTCTGGGTCTTCTATGAGCATCCAAACTACAGGGGGCGCCAGTACCTGCTGGAGAAAGGCGAATACAGACGGCACACAGAGTGGGGGGCCCTTCATCCATCTGTAGGCTCCATTAGACGTGTTGTGGACTATTAGACCTCATCTTGAACCAAATCACTTCCTCCACTCCATTCTCCCAACATGAACTCTCCAGCAAATAAACACACAAGTGTAGGCAAACTGCAGCTGAATGGATGTGATTTTATTTCTTGTGGTTACAAAACAAATGAAAAAAGTAACATGAACGCAAAAATAAGACAGCAGAGAGTTTATATGGGAACATTAATTGGCTCAGAGAAATTTCATTATAATCTACCCTTTGGATTGTTAAAAATTTAAACATGAGGCTAAAGGGGCTACACCAATGATCGGATCCATCCTCTGAGGATCAGGAATATGCACAATTTTTAGATAAAGTTCTCTGCATCAAAGTGCTGGTCAAGGAGAAGTTTTGACCTGATTATGGTGTTGGACAAAAGGTCATGTGATCAACAGGAACTGTGCATTAGATATGTACAATTAATCATCCTCTTGGGACCATGAATATAGTCAAATTTAATGGTAATCCTTGTGGTAGCTGTGAAGAAATCTTAATCTGAACCAAAGTCCAGTTATAGTCCAGTACCAAGCAATTACATACACATTGGATGATTCCGCACCTTAAGATTTACATCCAATGCTAATGTTCGGTAGCAAGGTGGAAGGTTAGACTAGCAATTAACATTTTAATTAACAGTAATCACGATGTTTCCCTAACATTAAAAAAGTGGCGGTATAGGTGGACATTATCAAAATTTACACAATCACTGAACACTAAAGGTCAAGTTGTGTTGGACTAGTGAGCAGCTTTTCCAAGGAATTTTATCCACTGACTAGTCACCAAGCCAATAGTTCAAATTTTTAATTAGGCTTAGCCCATAAATAAACATAAACTGTAAGGGTTAAGCTGATAAGGTTAGGGGAACGATGTGACTTGTCAATGGTCTAACATTATCAATAAACTAAAACAGTCAAAGCATATCTGTATATATGTTGTTGTTTTTTTTCAAATATGGACAGTGACATTCCCATGTGCGTGGCTGTGAGTTGGGTGCTGATGGTTATATGGAGGTGAGCAGTGGGTGCTAATATCTGGTGGCTGATGGCAAAGCCCAGAAACAAAAAGGCTGACAAAGCTCTCTGATGATTCAGGAGGATTCACCAACAAGGACCAATGGTATGCCAGCAGCCATTGTTCTTAGACGGCAGACTGTGCCAGAGACAGCAAAACAATACAGCAGAGCAGGACATTACCCCCTCTGATGCACAGACACAACAAAATAAAAAATAAATAAAATAAAGTGTGTTGGGCAGCTTCATTAGTTTGCTAATATACAGTATCAAGCCACTTTTGGACCTCTTTTATTATTTAACTCAACTGCTTCAGCAACATCCATCTTCCCAATGCTGAAACTGGTCTTAAAATAGCAGATTCATTCTTTCAGTAGCACTTTCTAAGACAGAACCCTCTATAAATGGTTTATAAATTGTGTGATGAAATGAAAATGATGTTTCCATGAGTGCAGGAGACATTTAACTATGAGAATACAAAGTACGAAGCACAAGAGACATCTGGTGGTGCAAGAGCCCCATTACACAGGAGGAGGACTACATATATACAGTAGCTCATAGGAAAATACATGAATGGAAAAAACATTGAGTCAAAGCTACGAGATAATATATAATATATTAATATATTTCCCTATTTGGTTTTCTTCTTCTCCCTTACCACTGGTGCATACCATTTATTGGAGTGCTGCAACTTTGCATTATTACTGTGTAAAATATTTATGAAATGCAATCGATAATTGGAAGCAGAAAAAGATAAGATATCATATTTAGAATTAAAATTTTAAAATGTCAACAAGTAAAGTAAAGCCATAAAATGAAACAGAGAAAGGAGCAGAAGGAACAGGGCAGGTGTTCAAGCGGAAAAAAAGGATAACTGATAACTGAATACATGAATTCACACACACTCACACATGTGCGCACACACACACTTTGATCAATTTTACAATCAATAGGGAATCAATCCAACTGTCAAACTGCTTCCTTTCAGAACAAATCCTGCAGTTTAAGAATAAAATCAATCTGAACTAGATCTAAATCTACACTTTTCCACTCAGGAAGTATAAGTTCATCAGGTTGACCTTTCAGTCCGCTTCACTAATAAATTCAGACTTTCTCAGAGTGGAAACCCCACAGAGAATAAATATTAAAACTATCAGTCTTGTTGTCCTGCTTCAGCTGGACCAGAGAGGAAACTGCAGACAGAGACGGGATGGAAAGAGGAGAAAGAGGAAGAGGAAGAGGGAGTCATGCCACCTTATCGATGGCTG
Source organism: Scomberomorus guttatus (assembly GCA_038419695.1). Classification (NCBI taxonomy): domain Eukaryota; kingdom Metazoa; phylum Chordata; class Actinopteri; order Scombriformes; family Scombridae; genus Scomberomorus; species Scomberomorus guttatus. The sequence continues at coordinate 10,866,840 of CM076468.1, read as the reverse complement.
GCAGAGTGTGATTTAAGTGCAGGGCATGAATGGTGTCATTTTACAGTTTTTCTCGATTGCTAAGACACATTTCTTGAAATTATGCTCCATTTCCTAAAACTCTAAACTCAAATACATAACTGAGCACTCATCTTCACAAACTTCCACGTCAAAACCAAACTTTGAAATTGAGTGAAAAAGTAAATGTACTGTAAAAAACTGATAAAGAACATACTGTAATACAGTAAAATAATTTACATGTATTCACCAATACAAACCAATGAAAAAAACAGTTTGTACATAAATAAAGAAATAAGATTTATTCTGCCTCAGGTCTTTGTGGATCCATTGGTCCAAAACAAGTGAACTGACCCTTGGCCCTTTTATCTATCTATCCTGAGCTGATTAGTATATGAACAATTTTGACTCTCAGTGTTTCCACCTGGGGAATTGTGTGTTAATTGGGTTCCAGCTGTGATGACTTGAGTTAATGATACTGAATGCCAGTGCTTTCTAAACGAGCACGAGTGAAAACAGGGGAATAGTGTTTATAGTTTTGGGCAGATATTTTTGGTAGATTGGTAGATGGCGTCATAGTTTAGGAATGTTTAGTTAATAGGCCCAGTCATAATGTGTAAGCGATGGAGAAAAACTGTAAAGCCCCTGAAAAGCCCTTGGAGCCTGAATACTGCATTAACTGTGGTGGCAGAATAAGAACTCAGATGCAGTTGTTGAGCATTACAGCATGCTTTTAATTTAGAATTGATGCCACGGGCCAAATTTAAAAACTAAAAATTAGGAGAAAAAAAAATGTCTTGCAAAAAGGGTACTTATCTAGTCAGAGGCCAAAAGGGCAGGTGCTTGAGCACCACCTGGGGTCTATCTGTGCACACGTGCCTGTGCAAACACATTTGATAAGAAACTACAAGACTGCAATGTCTAATTTCCTGATACAGATATGTTAGATTACTGTATCATGCTTGTTGATCTGCCAGAACGGAAGAATAAAAGATCATTGATATGATATGTAGGCCTACATAGTAGTGGACACGTGGTGGCCAAGTAAACAGGAGACATTGCAAATCAGTAACAGAACTGCTGAGCTTAACTGATGTTTGAACTAGAAACTTTTATCGCACACACACACATCCGTACTGGCATTCCCCGACGCTGATCAAGCAGTTTCTAAGTAGAAGACAAACAATCACTGCACCCTGCAAAGAAACGTCCTCTGAACAAGTCAGTCTGAAGTCTTAAGATGGGACTTTTAGGCCTACTTTGAAAAGCAAAGTCTACCAGTGGATTTTCCAGTGCTCACTGCAAATAAAATGCTTCTACTCTATATTGACATTTAAGAGGAAAACTATGTTTAAAGCAGCATTAAGGGGTGTTTTACACTGTTGGTTGTCTTATAATTAACTAGTTCAAAGCTACATCGTCTATTGTAAAATGTGAATTTCATTTTTAATTGCAGTTTAGTACAATCGTGAGTGAATTTCTAGCTTCAGGCAGACATAGTTTAAAGTAGGCTGTGGATAACTGGAAGTTCAGTGAATACCTTATTAGAAAAGCTGTTGGTCATTGCTTCAGATTTGGAAACTACATCACTTCCTAAACCATCCAAAAAATCTGAAAAGCTCCTAGTTGCAGAATCATGCTGCCTTTTATGTCTACAATAATTAGTTCTGCGTATTGTTTAGTTTACAAGGAGGGGACGGACATGTTTCTTTGCTAAATTTTCCTTTAAAAAGGCAAAAATTGTGCATAACTCTGGCTCCCAATACTAAAAATAACCTAAGGGAGACTTAAACGATGACTGAATCTGTATTTTGTGGGTGCTGCAGTCTGCAGAGTCTGTCTCAAAACAACAAGATGTTTTAAAAACTAGGCAGGATGTTGCATCATAATTCAAATTCACTGATTAAATATAGCCAGGGGTGATGCTCTGAAATGACAGTGTTCATTAAGAAACATTCATTGTGCCGGGCTGCTGCTGAACTTCACACATTTAGTCTTCTTGTGTCTGTTTTTGGAGCAAAATGTTCATAACTGTTGTGTTTTTATAACATGTTTTCTGTCTCAGATTTCCATCCACTATCAAGAGCCATCAGTGATCAACGAGGTACTGTATGAGAACCTCAATGCTGGCCTATGAAAGCACTAAATACCAGATTTAACACACGATCAGGTGACACACTCTGTGATCTCTCTGTGCGACTGTTAATGAAGTGGAAAGAGATCAAAGTGGGATTAAAAGTGGAGAAACTGTTCTGCCACCCACTGAGAGAAATGGACTTAAAAGCAGTCATGTGTGATGTTGGATTAAGTCGATGAAACATGCAACAGTTACAAAACCGCAATATGTGTGTCTCGGGAGAGGGAGTCCGGTATCATAATTCCTGGAGAGACTCTGTAAATATGTGATATCTGCCTTTCATAAAAATGCATGTGGGCATTGGCTCTAGAAATGGATTTGGTCAGAGGTTAAAAAATACAGAGAAGTTGTACAAAAATACACACAGAAAAAAAGAAATAATCCATAAAAGTGTGTTTTACACTGTCAGTAATACTTCACTTTACTTTCACTCAGCCTGTATCGTAGATGTTTAAGTTTATAAGTGGAAAATAAAACTTCTGCATCCAAGGATTGGAGCTTTCAGTCAAAGTGAGGCATTATGTGCTCTTTGAATTGTAGAAAGGAAAAAAAAAACAACTTGATTTGGAGACACAACTGTCTGCACGTGCCAAGGAAATCTCACAGGATACAGTTTTTGGAGAGAGCTACAGCAGCTGCTTGGCAGCATGACGGAAATACAGTCAGTGGCTTATCAACAGTGTTTCTGGTCATCTACAATAAAATGACTTGTAGTCCAAGATGAACTGATGAAACTTGGGGGGATTATGTCCCACCTTACATGACTTTTAATATGTTTGTCTTATTTGGAGCTGCAACTAAATATTATTTTCATGATCAGTGATGGTTTCATTGAAGGCAGAAAATGGTGAAAAATGCCCATCACAATTTCCCAGAGGCCAGAGTGGCATCTTAAAATACATTTTAATAATAATATACATAGTAATAGTATTTATAATAATTGTGATTATTATAATAGCAGGAATCAGACAGATTAAAGATTAAGGTGAGGAGAGATGATCACCATAAAACAATCACCAATTTAAAAACAACAGATTATATAATTTGTTATGTTTTTAATGGTATTTATAAGTCATATTATTAACTGCATTGTTAAATCTATAAATATAATTATATCAATGCAATAACCAATTCATGTAATCTAATAGAATTCAGTATTTATAACAAATAATATTAAATCACCTAAATTATCCCAATAATTTTAGGATTTTTTAAAATTATTTGAATGCATTTTACACTGAGAAGTTCATTTGAATGTATTTATTGACTTACTTATTAAATAATGGTGTGACTGGCCCTTTAAGAGAGCTGTGGATCCATGAATGAAACGCAGCCATTCATAAAAAACACAAGGGACGGGCGTCAGAGCAGTCTCAAACGGGATTGGCCAGTCCTTTGACTGACTGGTGTAACAGCCAATGGGAGGGGCAGCACAGGGCTCGGTTTAGATCCAGCGATCAGAGCTCCTCATTGAGAAAAATCCACAGATCTGCAGGGGATGTAGGGGAGGAAATCTGCGTCGAGTTCATATTTCATACTGCCAAGAAACTTCACTTACCGAGTGAGTCCTGCAATTATTATTCTACCGCTTTAATAAAACCGTAGGAGTGCATGTGCGGGCTTGTTTCGCTTTGTTTGAGTGCATCAGCCGCATCGTCGCGGTTTGTTACAGGCAGTGAGGGGAGCAGATACGGGTTAAGAGGCGAACGCCATTTTCTGAAAATCAAAGGCAACACTGCGTCCATTTCCCCGCATCTGTCCGCTGTGCACAGCGGCATTTCCGTTTGCAGCAGCTGTCTTTACGGCCTGTTAGCATCGTGAATCTTTCTCTGTGCTCTCTGGCAAATTTCTCAATGGTGAGCTAGTGCACCCCCCCACCACCACCACCACCACCACCACCTCCTTCTCCTCCTCCTCCTCCTCCTCCTGCGGGGATCAAGTTTCAGTTCATTGAGAAAAACAAGGACGTCACGCCAAACTCCATTCACAAATCTTTGAGTTTTAATGTGCTGCTTATAGTCAACATCCGGGCGGTAAACACCCGGAGCAGAGGAGTCATGTGATTTATTTTGGTGTTGGTGTGGAAACAGCAAATGCACCAAACTTCTGCTACAACTTTTCGCTTGTAATTAACAGGATATTCCTCAAACAAAGGTAGTTATAGCGAGAGCTGTTTACATACTGTATTCTTGTAGTTTGCTTTGTGTTTTTAATTGTGTTTAATAGGCGATGAGGAATTACAATCTTGGTTGACCACTATACCAGTGTTTTGCAAGTTTTAACCCATTTTACTATCACTATTTATTTACTAACTAAAGGTAGAAAACCACACTATAGTAGGCTTTGGAAGAGGGCTGGGCAATATATCAATATTATATTGATATCGCGATATGAGACTAGATTTTGGATATCGTAATATCATGATATGGCATATCTTTTCCTGGTTTTAACGGCTGCATTACACTAAAATTATGTAATTTTTCTTACCAGACTGGTCTAGCTGATCTATTATTTGCCTTTACCCACTTTGTATCCACATTACTGACGATTATTTATCAAAAGTCTCATCGTGTAAATATTTTGTGAAAGCACCACATCCCTACGATATTGTCGCAATATCGATATCGAGGTATTTGTTCAAAAATATCGTGATATTTGATTTTTGTCCGTATCGTCCAGCCCTAGTTTGGAATGTGGTAAAGTGTGCATGAATTGTGATAAAGAAAATCATTTTAAGATATTCAAAGGTTAAAATACAATATATAGAAAATAAAGTTAATAGGTACTTTAATGTATTTAGAAGTTAAAATCTGTTCCCTGTGTTATCTTTGTGGCTGCATGTTTTAAGGAATAGTTTTAACATTTTGGGAAATACCCCACTAGTCCACAGTAAGTAAAGTTGCCACCAACCTGGCCTGCAGCTCCGCTTTCTGCGCAGGCAGGAGGGGAAAGACGTCATGTTTTATTGGTCTATACAGCTGCTTTTTGTTGATCTCCTCAAATCTAGCGTCGCCTGATCACATGTCATTTAAAGAACGCTTCCTCCTGCAGCCTGTATTCACGTCAGATTAGGAGGTTGCATAACGCTATCATTGTCGACAGCGCTTTTACAGCCACTGTAAACCCTCCCGTGGGGTCATGGAAGTTAGAAAAGCACAAACACGCCGAGACACAAGAAAGGGATGATGGTTATATGGAAGGAGAAGGTTAGCGGCGTCAATTCTTCATGGGAATAGATTCAAACGTCTACATGTATTCTCTGGCTGCTGGTTAATCTGTCCTCCCACCCCTCTTTTATTCCAGGGTGAAGACTCCTGCAACATGGACGGCTTTTATGACCAGCAGGTCCCTTTTGTGGTCCCAGAGAGTGTGAGTTTGACACATTAAATTATATTCCTCCTCCTTTGGAAAAGCACGCCAAGGACTGATTAAAATTCATGTTCACGGTTTATGCTCATAAACAGTTCCGCTGTTAAATTTGTGTTTTGTAGAAATGTCACACAGAGGAAGCGGAGAGATGTCTCAGCGACAGGAAGAGGAAGTTCGTGGACACGGGACTGGCTCAGGACACAGAAGGTTAGTTGGCTCATCATGGCATCATGTCCCATATGTAAAACTGCTTACTGTGTCAGCATTTAGTGGTTGCTCTGAAGAAGGGGAAATGTTTGTGGAGTTAGTGAAAAATGCAGCTTTGTAGACAAAACTTTGGGGAAACAACCACATCTAATTCGAGTGATGACAAGAATCTTGCTACTTATTGTTTAAAGTCACATAATTATGGTCAGAAATTATACTTTTCATGTAGTTTAAATGTGTCTACAGATTTACTTATAGCGAAAAGGTAAATTACACTATTAGTTTCTGTGCCGAGTAAAGAAAATCAGTATTTTTGAGGAACTTCCACGAAGAAACACTTAAAGCTACATTGTTAATGTTATTTTTTGTATGTTTCATTGGAGGAGTTCATTATAGCTTTTACTGAAGCATTAAAACACATTGAAAGAGAGAAAACGTGTTTTATTAAATATCTGAATTTGCTTGAGAAGAACTTTCAAGTAGTAAATAATGTTATGACCATTTTATTCCATCATGATGTTTTGCAGAACTTTTTCAAGATCTGATCCAGCTCCAGGAAATATGGATCGCAGAAGGTGAGACCTGCAAAAAAAACACCATTAAATGCTGCATGACAAAAATGCACTTTGGGAAATGTAGGAAATCACTAACTAAAGAAAAAAAACCACAGTGCATAACTTGAGGAATGTGCTGCATTGATGAGAAGAGTCCTTTTTTAATTTTCACCTTGTTTCCCCCCCTGACAGCTCAGGTTCCTGACGATGAGCAGTTTGTCCCAGATTTCCAGTCCAATAACTGTGAGTAGCTGTTTCTCCTCTAATATTTATAGCGAGCACTCAGAGATGTACAACAGGGAGCGAACACTTTGCGGAATAACACACTGTCTTTATTTATGCCTCCATCTCCTAATGAGTTGTCTCTGAAGACTGGAGCAAAGTGGAACAAACAGTGCTCTGACTTGCAGTGTGTTTTCTATGCTTATATTGGTCTAGCTTCAAACGAGAAGTCACATGACTTACAAGTAGTTCATTAATTGGAGAGATATTAACAAAGGTAACTGCAGCATCATGCCCCCATATGCTACTTAAGCTAAACACAAAGCCTTGGTCTGGTTGCGTTAAAGGATAATTATGATTTATTAGGTTTAATTTTCACAGTTTCAGAAAGCTGCTGTTGTGTGTTTATAGTGTTTGAGATTGCTTGTTACACAGTATATGACCCTCAAACAAGCCAACACTGGATCTGTGCCAGCGCAATTATAGCTATCACGTGGCACATGCAGGAAATGTGGGGGGGGGCCATAAAAAATGACTTCCAGGGACTCTGCCTGTACCTTTTTTTAAAAGTGATGATGTCACAGAAATAGTGTATTTGGCGCTGCTTCCAAACACGTACGCCACTCTGTATTTATTGCCGTCTGATAGCTGCCTCAACAGAACGACTCCCGGGTTCAGACAATAAAGCTGACAGCGACCGCGTTGTGGATGGAAACATTAGTAGCGTCACTGCGATGCAGATTACAGGAAGGCTGAGATCAGATAGGAGGCTGTTTTTCCTTCTTCTGCTCTAATGTCAGAAGAAGTGCTGAAGACCAAAGGCTGCAAAGAGTGTTAAATGGCTGTTTAACCAAACTGTAGAAGATATTAGATTAGTGTATGTAGTGAGAAACCTGGACTAAACATCACTGAAAATAAGAGGTAGATTACTCTTTAGCTGTTAGTCATTAATAGTATATTATTAAGGACCAATCAGCAATTAAAACTAAAATATCTGCATGACGAGATACTACAAGAGGCAAGAGGAAATGTTTTTGTTCAATAATGGAGCTTTAATAGTCTCACATTTACAAAAATGTAGAAAACAATTTTAACCACTTAAAGGATAATTCCGGTTTTATTTGAATCTGATGTGTTTTCATGAAGGATTTGAATGAAGCTATAATCACATACAAACTGTACACATAGTGGCTTTAAATTAGCTTCAGACAACCTGCTCAGGATGGCGTCCTCACTACTGACGGTGCATTTACAATCTAACACCTGTTTAATCTCCAAAGCGAAACGATGATTATTCATGAGTGTTTGTATGTGTTTGCAGTGATGTTTCATGGACCGCCTGTCAGCAAAGTGAAGCAAGAGCACAGTCCGTCCAAAGACCTGTCTCCCTGCAGAACGCCTCACGCTGACATGTGCCTTTATAGTTACAGGTACTGAAACGAGACTTAAAGATTTTCTTAAATAGGATATCAGAATAACAAACGCTGAATCCTTCCTGTCGTCTCTTCTCTCCTCAGTGCCTGTGACAACAAGCCAGCTGGGCTCGCAGGTGTGACTCCAGCCTCCTCGCCGGCAGTGCAGTGTGGCGCCGCCCATCCTTCAGGACCACCACCCTTACAGAGGCAGTTACACCCATCCAACCCGCAGCTGACCAATAACCATATTTCGTCCCTGAGCCCTTCCCACCACCACAGCCTCCCACAGGCCAACCAAAGCCAGCAGTTTGCGCTGCCACGTCCCCCCATCAGCTGCCCCGCTGGATCTTTCAGCACAGAACAAAGGTGAGTTCTACTTCATATTTTTATACGATTTAAGATCTCAGACATGTACTCAAAGCTGTTTTTCTGCTGTTCTCCCACACGTCAGGTTTCAGCGGCAGCTTTCGGAGCCCTGTTTGTCCTTCCTCCCTCCGGAGAAGACAGCCAACGCACCGTACCCCCCCTCGAGCCGCGACGGCCGCCCACTGTACCAGCGCCACCTCTCAGAGCCTCTGGTTCCCCACGGCCCCCGAGGTTTCAAACAGGAGCTGGTGGATCCACGGTACCCAGAGCCAGGGCCTCCTGGTCCGGGTCTGGCCCGGCCCCAGACCACCTTCAACCACGTCACCATCAAACAAGAGCCGAGAGACTTTGGCTTTGATTCAGGTGTGTGTGTGTGTGTAGACTTGAAAATCAATTTAAAAGGACTTGAGACTTAACTTAAATCTATTTTGATAATGTTACATGGTTGGTCAAAGTACATACATGTGTATGTTTTTGTCCTAACTAAAGTCTTACAATAGAAACTTTTAACACCTCTTTACTTTTGTGTCTTCCAGAGGTTCAAACCTGCCAGTCATCATCCTTTGGGAAGTCTTCAGTCTTGTACCAGAATAACAATGTTGGTGAGTTTGTGGTGTCGTCTGAGCCTGCAGAGTTTCTCAGAGAAACAAATGTTAACCTTTCTAAAAAAAATGTTTTATTTTTTGACTCGCAGGATTTGGTCGTGACAGAGAGCCACATCTGTACTACGATGATACTTGTGTTGTGCCAGAGAGACTGGAAGGTGAGACTGAAACAAGATGGTATTAGCCGGCATTAATTTTAGGAGGAATAGAACTAAACATGAGGAGATGTTCTCATTGTGTCCTGTCTAACTCTGTAACCAGGTAAAGTGAAGCAGGAGGGTTTGCCGTACCAGCGCCGCGGCTCGCTGCAGCTGTGGCAGTTCCTGCTCACGCTGCTGGACAACCCAGCCAACGGACACCTGATCGTCTGGACGGGGCGCAACATGGAGTTTAAACTGATCGATCCCGAAGAGGTCAGTCATCGGCAAACCCCAGAAAGCAACATAGTGAAAGTCTTAAGGAGGCAAATATCAAATAATTATATTCTGGGCAAAAAAAATGAAATCCAGCTGGATGATTTATGGAGGGTCTCTTGTCCTGCGTTGTATCCAGGTGGCTCGGCTCTGGGGGCTCCAGAAGAATCGGCCGGCCATGAACTACGACAAGCTGAGCCGCTCCCTGAGGTACTACTACGAGAAGGGCATCATGCAGAAGGTAAACGAAGATCATGTTTAAGTTCTTTCTTCCACTACTCTTATCCATGTGTACTCATTTATAATGAAGTATTAGAAATCATCATGTTGCTGATGGGATTAGTTGGATTGAAGGTGGGGCTACTCTATATTTTCATGTCCAGAACATTGTCATATTACAAGTTAAAATCTATACTTGAAAATTGCATAAATGAACATCATTAATTCTTCTCTCCTCTGATTGGCTCCTCCTGCAGGTGGCTGGAGAAAGGTACGTCTACAAGTTTGTGTGCAACCCCGAGGCGCTGTTCTCCATGGCTTTCCCGGACAACCAGAGGCCGAGCCTGAAGGCCGACCCGGACGCCCTCCCGCCCACCAGCGAGGAGGACGCCCTCCCCCTGCCCAGCCACGAGGAGGAGGGTCCTTACCTGGCAGAGGGAGGGGAGCAGTGCATCCAGGGACTGGCTTTCCCTGACAGCTACCCGTACTAAACTCAACAGCCTGGCAGCTGGAGTGGACCTGAGATATTTTAAACAGCAGGAACCTGAAATTACTGAGCAGTGTTTGAGATGTTGAAAATGTATATCCACATTACGTATGTAACAGAAAAGTTTTGCTTACGAAATCCTGATTCTACCTAAATCTCTGGGACTGTTAATTTGAAGTCGCTCCCTTAGCAAAAATGCAATTCTTTGTCCAGATCTACTGCAGCTCTGATTTGGTTTAATATGTTACGATGGTTTTAGGGCCACTGTTAGCAAACAAAAAATGGGGAAAAAAAGTAATAATATTACCAGAAACAGACATAATCTTAAAGGACTAGTATGTAGGATTTATTGGCATCTAGCAGTAAGTTTGCTGTAAGTAAGCGTGTAGGAGAATCTACGGTGGCCATGAAGCTCACAAGGCCCTCGCTAGAGCCAGTGTTTGGTTTGTCTGTTCTGGGCTACTGTAGAAACATGGCAGGCTCCGTGGAAGAGGACCCGCTCCTTATGTAGATATAAAGGGCTCATTCTAAGGTAACGAAAACGAAATAATTCTTATTTTCAGGTGATTATACACTAATTAAAACATACTTATGAATATTATATTCCATTTCTAATGCCACTAAATTCTACACACTGCACCTTTAAGATAATTTCAAGATCAAGTTATAATGCTACCTGGGGGGAAAAAGTGGTAATATTTCAAAAATAAAGTCTTAATTTCACTATAAAAATCACAATATTTCAAGGATAAAGTCATAATTTTACCAGAAAAAAAGTCATATTTCTGGTGAGAAAAGACATAATATTTGGAGGGAAAAGACATAAATTTATGATAGTGTTTATCACAGTGGCCCTAACACGCGGTTGTAATGTGTAGCATGGCCGTCGCTGTAGTCCTCGCGTGCGTAAACTCTGGGATCTGTGTTTCAACCAAAAAATATCTCCAAGCCATGGCACTCCTTTACTAATTTACTTATAATTGTTTTCCGATGGGGGAGTAAACCTTCTACTGCTTGAAAGGGACACACATATTTTCCAGATGTTTTAGTCCTCCTATAAACATGTATATTGAAATGTCTTTTGTGTACTTTTTCTTGTTTTCAAAGCTAATATTTTTGGCATTATATGGACTTGTAAGTTTTTTCCTATAACTGTTTTATGACAAAGGTACTGCTACTATTTTTGATTCTGTAATACTGCCACGATGATGCTTCTATTAAGCATGGACTTTCTTACAAACAGCTCACCAGTTATTGTACCGAGATAGTTTTCTGCATTTTGTATAGTTGATTTGCTTCAATGTGTAGAAAAGGTGTATAATTATATATGAATATATTTTTGCAAAACGCTGCGTTTGCTTGAGCTGCAGAGTTTAGCCTGCTAATGTATTGCATCGATTTCAGCCTCTCCGAGGTGGAGTGACCTTATCCTTTGACTCCTGCAGATTTGCAATGGATGTAATGGTATATTTTGCTATATGATCACATGACAGGCTGGAGAAGGATTACTGACACTGGTGTGACGTCTACCCTCAGATACTGTATGTGTGCCTTCTGTTGATCTTTACTGATACAATAAACTATTTTACTCTTTTCTTTCTCCTCCTGCAGATCATTTCACCAAATATATCTGTTAAATAATACTGTTTTGCACAATATCCATATCTTGTGAGCACAAGTTGACTCAGGTTTTTATATACATTTGGTTCAAGTAATTTAGTCTGAAGAGGCTCAAATGAAGAAGCAGATAATAAGTTCCTCTTTGCCTCCTTCTTGCTCTGTTTCCACTGAAGAAGCAGCAGCGCCCTCTGCAGTTTTTCAAGAGAAGTGAAAAAGCTTACAGCAAACAGTTGAAGATGATCTGACTGTGTGGCTCACTGTACTGGGCTCAGTGCTCTATAATTCAATGTTAAACACTCCGTTAACAAGAATATCTCCATCTGGCTGCAGGGATTGAACCCACAACTCTACTGTTGCCAAAAGAAAAACATCTACTGCTCATCCTGCTGAGCTATCCCTCTTTAGAAGGAGGATAAGATGCATATCTCAAAAACATTTGACACCCTTTATGTGACACTTAACTAATGAAATCACTTCTTGTTGTAATACTAATGTACTTTGGGGGGGTTTCACTGTTGGTGAAGGTTGTTTAGTCCTCAACTAAGAAGCTGACTTTTAAAGTTCAAGTCAGGATTGAACCCACAATCTTAAAACTTAAGGGTAGTTGTCTAACACAATGTGCCAGCAGAGAACAACTGCTGCCAAGAGGTTTCACCAAATGTTATCAATCTTCATCAAGGCAGCTGAGAAAGGGAGAAAGTAGGGTGGGTAACACCCCACACCACGCAAAATTGCTTTCGGCACAGACACTTGTTCAACAACCAGGACCAGTTTGTCCGTAACACCGGGCAGCCAGGCTGCCATTATCTTTACAGAATGACATTTTCACCATACAGGCAGAAATAACAATACAATCCTTAAAATGGGATATTTTTGACCATGTAAAGTTGTCAGTGTGATGCTAAATCAATAAATACATCTCAATTAGACTAACTTTGGTGCTTGTCTGCGTATGAATTAAATTTAGGAGCACAAAAAGTTCATATTCAATCTTTAAGGAGTGTGTCTGTACCCTTCATGTTACACTTAATATTTCATTAACAGACTTTTTTTTTGGATCTTCATTTACTTGGGGAGCTTCGGTTACCTCATCTGCACTGCAGCTGACAAATTTACACGGTCAGGAGCATCAAGACCATTAAAAAATCACTTTGAAACAACATGATGAGTCTTTTATTAGTGTTAATTAGTGTAATTGTGTTTATAAAAGCCCAGCAGCGCCCTCTGCAGTTTGTAAAGAGAAGTGAAAAAGCTTACAGCACCTGGTATTCCCAGGCGGTCTCCCATCCAAGTACTAACCAGGCCCGACCCTGCTTAGCTTCCGAGATCAGACGAGATCGGGCGTGTTCAGGGTGGTATGGCCGTAAGCGAGAGAAGCAGCGACAAACAGGCTTTTTATAGATGTCGATCATCAGCTTCATGAACATCTGTGCGGGTTTATGTAGATAAACACATCAGCGTATTTTCTGAGCAGGAACCTCTGATTACAGTGATACAATCCCCCAACATTAACAAGAATGATAAAGACTGTGTGTTATATAATAATGTGTACAGATAAGCAGCTGAGACATGGAGAGGAGCGCACAGTTACAGCTGTTACAGGCTCAGTTTGTCTTATAGTAAGATGTGTTTTATGTAGACAATCTACAGGCTACATATACAATCAGCACACATATAAACATGAGAATACATGACGTTACATCATGTATAAATAGTCTGTGTGTGAGTGATTCTCTCGCTTACGGCCATACCACCCTGAACACGCCCGATCTCGTCTGATCTCGGAAGCTAAGCAGGGTCGGGCCTGGTTAGTACTTGGATGGGAGACCGCCTGGGAATACCAGGTGCTGTAAGCTTTTTTCACTTCTCTTTACAAACTGCAGAGGGCGCTGCTGGGCTTTTATAAACACAATTACACTAATTAAAGACTCATCATGTTGTTTCAAAGTGATTTTTTAATGGTCTTAATGCTCCTGACCGTGTAAATTTGTCAGCTGCAGTGCAGATGAGGTAACCGAAGCTCCCCAAGTAAATGAAGATCCAAAAAATGTCTGTTAATGAAATATTGAGTGTAACATGAAGGGTACAGACACACTCCTTAAAGATTGAATACTAACTTTTTGTGCTTCTAAATTTAATTCATACGCAGACAAGCACCAAAGTTACTCTAATTGAGATGTATTTATTGATTTAGCATCACACTGACAACTTTACATGGTCAAAAATATCCCATTTTAAGGATTGTATTGTTATTTCTGCCTGTATGGTGAAAACATCATTCTGTAAAGATAATGGCAGCCTGGCTGCCCGGTGTTACGGACAAACTGGTCCTGGTTGTTGAACAAGTGTCTGTGCCGAAAGCAATTTTGCGTGGTGTGGGGTGTTACCCACCTTGCTTTCTCCCTTTCTCAGCTGCCTTGATGAAGATTGATAACATTTGGTGAAACCTCTTGGCAGCAGTTGTTCTCTGTTGGCACATTGTGTTAGACAACTACCCTTAAGTTTTAAGATTGTGGGTTCAATCCTGACTTGAACTTTAAAAGTCAGCTTCTTAGTTGAGGACTAAACAACCTTCACCAACAGTGAAACCCCCCCCAAAGTACATTAGTATTACAACAAGAAGTGATTTCATTAGTTAAGTGTCACATAAAGGGTGTCAAATGTTTTTGAGATATGCATCTTATCCTCCTTCTAAAGAGAGATAGCTCAGCAGGATGAGCAGTAGATGTTTTTCTTTTGGCAACAGTAGAGTTGTGGGTTCAATCCCTGCAGCCAGATGGAGATATTCTTGTTAACGGAGTGTTTAACATTGATTTATAGAGCACTGACACCAAGTCAGGATTGAACACATCACCTCAAAACTTCAATCTAGCTGCTCAGTACAGTGAGCCACACGGTCAGATCATCTTCAACTGTTTTCTAAAGCTTTTCAAACTTCCGCAGTGTGTCTGACTTTTAAACATGAACAGTCATGATTTAGGATTGAACGTACAACTTCTAAACCCTCAAACAGTCACCAAACAGATTGAGCTACCGGATCAGAGCACTTAAAACTACTCAAAAGCAACTAATTGGCCATGACTAGAATCCACAAGCTTAAAATTTGTCTGCAGTAATCTAACTCTCACCGAGGGTTTTTTAATTGTTAATTGGAACACTAACTTATAAAAATCATTGATCCAGTCAGGATTGAACCCACAGGGTAAAAACTTGAAAGCTGTTGTTAATCACAGTGAGCTACAGCTGCAAATTAAGATGCTTCACTTTAGGTTTTAAATGTGATTTAAGATTGAAACCACAACTTAAATTAGCTACAGCTGCCGGACCACGTTATTTAACAGCGCATTTAAATCTTTAAGTACAATACTGACTTTTTAAAGTGTCACCAACTCTGGTTTAAACTCACAACCTCACATCTTGAAGGTCCCTCACACCTCCTCAAGGGCACATATTAGTCTATTGACAAACACTGACCCCATGTGGTCACTCAGATAATCCAATTACAGCCTCTGGATGTTGGAGGTATATACAGTATGTAAATGGACTTTTTTTTATCTACATTTGCTAGGTGAGAAAACATATTTTTATAAATACAATAGTGGCCCCGTTTTGCCAAAAGTGCTCATTCTCCCTTTACAGTCTCCCATACAGAGAAAGACAATGTTTGTGTATTGTAACATTACTGGAAACTGTCATTGATACATTGAACAGTGTGCTAGAAATGGACATGGTGCCTCTCTGATATATTTATACTTCTGTTTATTTTATTAAATGTGGGCGTCTACATATTGTAGTGCTCTGTCTTGACTGTAGCTACATTATATAGGAGTAAAGCAGCAATCAGGAGATAGAAGTACTTGCTGTTCACCACTGGATGTCAGGTTTGGTTATAGTTTGGTCAAGTATAGTGTGATTTTATTATAATGCCCCCTAATCCCTAAAAGTTGCCCACACAAATCATAAAAAATGTAAGGTTTTGTGTGAAACAAACGTTACAATGAACAAAATCCTGTCTACAACTTTAGAACGACTCTTTTATTTGGAAAAAAGAAATGTTTTAAGTCACTTGTAGCTTTGCCTTAAACACAATCACCTCCAATTTCATGTATTTTTCTTTAATTCCTTTTTATAAATTAGAATGGTATATTATGCATGCAATACCGCATTAGCCGCTTAGGTTTTCATCTTCCACAGAAAAAAAAAAAAAAAAGATAAAACACAAAATTCCCCTTAGAAGTCCAGATGAAGCTGCTTGGAAAAGGGTGGTTGGAGAAGCCACAGCATGAAGCGATGTACACAGTTTGCGGTTGCATAGTACAGTACATGAAGTTCCTCATTTTAAAACAGCATGCCGTTTTGTATTGCACATTACTGAAACTTTGTATGCTGGACTTTGCTGTTGTTCCAAGTGTCCCACGTAGGTCGTCGTCTCATTTCAGCACATGTATACAGCAAATAGCATCTCTCAAAGACATTATGTACATTTATTTGTTATAAAAATAATCGCCAGCAAATATTCATCTATTACTTTTCTACTGGAATAAATGTTTGTTCTTTTGCTTCTTCTTTTTTTTTTGTTTTACATTTTACCAAAGAAAATCCTCCCTATTAAGTTCTGTATTTTGTGGTCACCTTGAGATTTAAATCCAGGATAAAACTAATAAAATTAGTAATGAATTTCACTTTTGAGACAAAAGTTTGGCCACAGGTAAAGGTGGAACTAAAGTAAAAGAAAGCCAAGACGTTCTTGAGGTCTGTAAGTGAGCGTGGTGTTATATTTTCTGATCTAATTCCACGACTCTAAAAAGGGACGTTTCTAATCATTTTAGGGCGTTAACAAAGACAGGGATGGTGCAACGCTGGTCTGGAAATCCCTTCTGATTGTCTCAAGCAGCCCAGCTCGACATTGGTTGGTTTGATTACAAATGGAAAATGGCTCCCTGTTCAATCAACCAATGGGATTTATTCTATGGGGCAGAATGAGACATAAGCGTGCTTGTAAACAGTAGCATATGCACTTTAACACTTGGTTCCATTTGCAGTCTTGGTGTTTCAGTCCATTAACAAACAAACAAACTGTGTACTCCAAAAGAGATAAACGTGGGCAAAGAAATCTACTGATTCTTGAAATAATCTGTGCCCATATACCAGATTCACATTGTAGGAACAGTTGCCCAAAAACCACCTTTTTTTTTTTTGCTTACTCTTTTGTGCTATAGAAGTTTTTGAAAATTACCCCCCCCCCCCCCCCCTTTTATCCAGATCTATACAAAGTGATCTATCTATAAAGAGAAAATTCCTTATTTTGTATCTAAATCAATAAATTAAGAGCTGCTTTGCACCAAGGGAAAACATCTGCTCAGTGTTTTAATGTCAGGTCAGGCTTTAGGTTGTTGTCAGGGAGGTGAGGAGGAGGAGGAGGAGGAGAAAGGTTCGGCCATGTTCTCCTTTGAAACTTGTTCTAATTAGGCCTTGCAAATTAGGTCCCTTCAAGACGTCTCGAAACTGTGTCAGACTGTAAAATTCTTGAGCACAGTCACATATCTCTTATGTAGGACAGAATCTATTTCTATTTTCTGAAGATTCAAGTAAATAATTTGCCACACAGCGTGACAGTAACAGATGGTGCACTTTCAGGAAGTTGCTTCCACCTAGTTTTCTTAGTAATTAAAGTACATGTTATCAAGATTTAAAGTTTAAAGCACTGCCAAAAACCTTGTGATTTCCCAACCTCACTGCTTATGTCTGATGACAGGAAGCAGTGTGTCCTTTATGCAGTGAGGTGGAAGTGTGGTGGATGGTCGACATAGGCTATAAAACTTCTAACTTTTTTTTTTGGAAGACCAAAAAAAGCCACAGATGCAGACATGCTGTAGTTGCCATGCACGAATTTGAAAAATGCCGGCATTGGATGTAACACTGGGTTTTGCAGAATCATCCAATATCAATGTTCTAGGGTTGATTTAAAGATCAATCAAGTTCTCCAAATTAACTAACAAAATATATTGTTTGTAGTTGCCCTTCAGAACAACACATATAAGCATTTTCTGATCTGATGAAAGACAGTGGTTTAGGTTAAAATATCTACTTAGCACCGAATGATCGCAGTGATGCTTAAAACAAACCAACCTTGACTATTGGTAGGAAAACAGAGAGCATGTCAGACTCCAACCTTTTGTTGAACCATCCACCACCTTAACTCTCTAGTCACACTAGCTACTTTCTACTTTGCTCCCAACGAACAAGAGTCGTAATTCCTACGGCCAGCAGAGGGCTTTTGACCGTAAGTTTAATAATTCTTCTTGTGCTGCCATCTTGTGGTTGCTGCACGCTACATGCAAGAGACTTTTTCCTCCAAACAACATATTCTGTTGAGTTGCTTTTTTAAACATATTTATAGAACATTTATAGAATATTAGAGATATTTTAGTTAAAAAATGGAAATCACCCTAAAAACAGCTTATCTTCTGCTTTTGCAGTTGTGATTCACAGTCTTAATTAAAAAGCTTGCCATTCAAATCTTAACTATTTAGACAGCACTCTGTATAGATCTTGGACAAAAAAAAAAAAATCATTATATATAAGGGACTTAATCCTCTTTCGAGCCACTACTTATTTGCAGAGCATTTTGTTAGAGGTTCATTCACGGTCTTTGCAGCACCAACCTAATCTGGTGCTGCAGCAGTCACTACTGTACTGTACATCATTTTTGTCAGAAGGGAAGGGGTCTAAATGTCAAGAGTAGCTTCAACATTTGTCTAAACATGCCAAGGAAAACTTATTCGCTTTTATACAGTACATATCTGATATCAGAGGACACATGAGGAAAACAATCCAACAGTTCACCGCAATTTCTTTCCCACATATTATATTTCCCTGGCGGTGTGTCTCTGGTCTCTTTCTTGGACCAAACTTGACATATTTGGAAATAAACTGATTGATCGAGTGAATAAATAATGGTAAAAAATAAATAAATAAGTGGATTTAACATATTACACATTGTTAAGAGTTTTAGTCTCTGTATTTTATGGATGGAATTTCAAAATCTTAACTGAATAAATACATTTGTTCAGTTAATTTTTAAAATTCATTTCTCAATTGATCAGATTTTTTTGTGTTTATCAGTTCATTATGGTACTCATTTAAGTGTCAGGTTTGGTCCTGCAGTCATTTGAATTTTTTGTGTGTTGTAGTCCAGTGAAAGCAAGCTAACAAGCTGCTTGAACTGACCTGTTTGTCATTATACTTTGTCTTTGTTCTCATCCCTCAGGTGCATTTGCTTCAAAGGTAACTACGGATACACAGCCAGGGAAACGCATGAATCAGATGACACACTTGACTCAGTTTTTATCATCCCAAAAAGATCCCTGTGTCAAGACACAGAAGCCAAGAGCAGCCAAAATTTAAAGACTCAGTATCGTGTTATCTTGAGATGACAAACTGTTTAAAAATTTTATCCCAAAGATAACATTTCAAGATTCTTCTCTACAGAAGCTTATTATCCTGAGATAATAAGACATTTAAGTTGCAATCACAAGAAAACAGACTCGTCTATTTCAATTTAATGTTCTATTTAGCCTAATTCTTTATGAATTTAACATCTTTTTTTTAGGCTTAAACTTGGCTAGCTAGTACTGTTTGTGATCTGCAGATAGTGAGATAATTAAGACATAATCACAAGGTAATTTGATATCTCAAGAGAATAAGATATGTACAGTAAATTAGGATAAAGATAACAAGCCTTAAAAACATTACTAGCAACCACAGCAGCTCTGTTTCCACACAAAGCACCATGTGGGTTCGGTAAACTCTTGCCTGTGTTATCTCAACAGAACCTTTTTGTGAGTGAGACACAGTTGTTTTAGTTCACTTCCCACCATATAACATAATTCTGAATTAATAGAAACTATTATCATTATGATAGCTCCTCTTTTGAGTCATGCAACCACTGACACTCTTTTAAACTTTAGTTTCTGAATGACATAAACCGACACTTCTCTGTTAACCATTTCTGTATATTGAGTTACAAACCACAGGGTTCCAGAGATATCATTCATCGTTAATTTGGACCATCTTTTTCTTTTCTTTTTAAATTCTTTGTGTTTTTTTTTTTTGTTTTTTTTTCTGGAGAAAGGTGCCTTATACTTCTACAAACATCAACTTGGTTACAGTAGGGTTCTATTTTACGTTTGGAGGAAACATGCTCTGCAGTCAGGACAACATGCCAGCTACACAGAGAATGAACATGATGCAACCGCTCCTGCCATGTCACATTTTTAATGTTTTAATCCCCTAAAACCACAGGAAGGAACTTCGATGGCCATGAACCAATTGCGTGAGGCAGACCATTGAACTACTGTACTACTGTTGACTCGGCAACCAACATCTGTACTGTACGCTTGTTTTACCTCTATACGGCTTTGATTTCAATGCTAATAAAGCAGCAGATGCTCTTTTAGGTCTATGAAACACAAAAAAAAAACAGTTCCCAATCTTATTATTCACGCTGGCAGGGGCGAAAACATCAAACTGAAGATCCCAAACTGCTCGATAGGTTCTCACAGTATTGGTTTTTATGCCAGTCCACATCTCAACAACATCAAATGGCGTTTTGCTATTGTGTTTCACTACACTATCTGACAGACTGTCACAGCTATTGCCTTCTCTAACTCTCTAAGTGCTAGCTGTTTTGAACAGAAGCAGTATTGCCTTCTCCTACAGTATGACTGAGATCTGATCCCAGTACCATCAGAATCTGTTCCCGCTTATGACGGTGAGGGTCTTCACCCAAATGAAAGCCTAAAGCTATGCTACAGAAAAGCTGGCCTTGCTCAAAGTGACTTTCAAATAGCAAAATAGTTTGGGAATGTGAAGCACCAGTTTTCAAAACTAGCAGCCAGATATCATCTGCACACCCACCCACCCCCCACCCCCAACAAACCCACCACCAACTGCCTGTCCACAATCAGGTGATTTAGAAAATTTGACCTCCGTATCTACACCTCATCGTAGGAGAATCCAGAATGCTAGGTACAAAATATCAATGAAGTGGATGCGGAGTTTGATCATCTATCAGCATGCAATAAGCTAAATGGTGAGAGGATTTATACATGGCCCAGGATAGGGGTCAGCAGCCTTCAGCAGTCTGTGTGCAGTGGACTTCCCTCCGACCTGGTGTGATGTCCCAGGCACTTAGAAGCCCACACACCATCACCATCTGACCACTATCCATAATTAGCTTGCTGATACAGGCAACAAGCACAATCTGCGCTGCATGTCTGCTGAGCATTGTGTTAGTACAATCCCAAAAGGTCCCAGAAAAAAAAAAACAAAACACAGAAATAAAAGGAATTAGTTAATATTGGCATCCTGAACCTCTTGACTACTCGCGCTGTTGATTGACGGGGTTGCCCTGGCAGCTTGACCAAAAAACATACACCTGAACGTGATTTCATTAGATCTTGAAAGAGAGAAAAATAGCCAGGTAGACAAAACAAATTAACGCAAACCAAAAACAAAAAAGGTACAATTTGGGACCATCTTGGCTCCGTTGCAGCGTTTATTTCAGGTGGAATCTGGACCATTTGGGCCCCGGTGATGATAGAAGTGGGCTCAGAGCCGGTGCCGGGAGTCATGGCTGTAGCTGCCCGGTGAACTGCGATTGCGATGTGGCTTGTATGCATCCTGATAGGGGTCCTGGTAGTCCTGGTAGGGGTCCTGCTGATCTCTGCTATGCTGCGAGCCAGACGAGATCCGGTTGCGTCCCTTGTGTGCCCGCTCGTTGTGGTAGTTCTCGTCTGATGTCATCAGGTTGCGTCGTTCGTTTGGGGTAGAGTGGTCTCCCGTGTGGTTGCTCTGTCGCATTCTTTGGCTCTGCTAATCACATGAACATACCGCAGACACAATAAGGCTGGGACAACCACAGTAACCACAGTGTTCCTATCATGACATTTCAGTTGGATTGCTTATAATGCCGAGGAGAAGAGGAAGGATTACTGAAGAAGAACAATGCCTGAAACCTTTTCTTTAAGGAAAAAACATGATTAATTTGAGTAGCTAATATCCCTATAAGGGACTAGTGGATGTGTACCTGCAGTCCAGAGATGCTGGTGGGGTAGGGGGTGAGGGTGGTGGGGCCCAGGTTGCGTCCCAGCAGGGGGTTTAGGGGCGTTGCCATCGAGGTGTGGGTTGCTTTCCAGTAGGCCTCGAGGTATTCGGCGAGATGCTCGCAGGCGTCCTCCAGCTGGTTCTCGTCCAAGATGATGTCAAACATTTCCTGTGAGCAGCAGATGGCGGGAGGGAGGAAAGCAAGATGAAGCTAATGATGATGAGAATGAGATGAAATGATCTTCACACTGACATTGTGGGTCCTGTTGTGTTACTAAGTACTGTGTAAAGAATGTGAATATACAATATAAAGATACAAGAAGCTAAAGTAAAACACAAGATGTAGGATTAAGGAGCTGATTTTAACTGAATAAGCAAATGGTTGGTTGAAACAATATGAACTCAAATTATGTTTTAGAAAATTTTGTGGGGGAAAAACAATAAATTCTGCTAGCTTGCTGTAAGTAACATCCCATTAAAACCTCAATTAAATTCCTTGTTTGCCAGGTGATTTGTGAATCAAAAAAATGCATTTGTGAAATAGTTATTTTGGTTTTATACAAAAAATATGTCGGAATCTCATTTGAACTCAGGAGACATTTGTCTGAGTGCAGAAACATTTGTGAACCAGTTACATTATTTGTCATATTAAAAAAAAAACTGAGGAAATGGGAGGCCAGCAGTCCACTGGCCAGTACAGTATATGAGGATGGTCACTCACCGGTGGACACTGTGCCAACTTGTCAGCTGCCACAAGCTGGACATTCAGGTGTTTGCTCTGGGACTTCCCTCTGGACTTGACTAGCCTTTGCAGAACCTGGATGACAGGGTAGGAAAGTACATGATGCTCCAGTTACACTGAACCAAAAGCATCGCAGTTTTGAGTGCACTCAGAGCACCCGGTACCCTTCTTATCACGTGATGAGTTCATAACAAGCAATGTGAGACGTTTTTCTCAGTAATTTTGTTTTTGTGCGTGCAGAGATTTAATAGAGCTAGTCACTTGTTTGTCATTTGTTTGTTTGTCAATTGATGATGATGATTTGAAGTGAATATCTTTTCTCTAATCATTATATAATTTCTCTTTTATGAACTATAGAACTGAGATAAAGTGAACTGATTGTTTTATTCATTCAATCATTGCTCATCTTGTTTAAATAGCCTCACTTAAATATATGCTTGTCCATGTTAATGTTACAGCATAATTGCTGGTGAAAAAAAACACCTTTTCAGCTGCATCATTTTTATAGGTTTGCATTTTAAAGAATTTGAGCTGTATCTATCTATCTGTACTCGTCATCCACATTTTTTCTGGGAATTTGGGAGCTTTACCTTCTAAAATTACAAATTAAAGATGGTGAGCATTAACTTGATTCCAGTATAGGCTCAATATATTTCAATTTGACAACTTTTAAGCCACAAAAATGAATGGCCTACATGTTAGAAAATATAATTTATACAAATTATAAACAATTGAATGCATAAAATACGAAAAATCCAAATAAAGTTTAGATGTCTGCTCAGAATTTTCCAAAGGGGGCAGAATTGGACTCATGAACGTTTTGCAGGTCATATTGCTGCTTCCTGATTTGTTTGTTTGTAGCTTTACCGGTCAGCTGTATCAGAGCGTGCAGTTTCCATGCTAGGAGGGTGCGTGTGTGTTGAACGAATGTGAAATCCACCTGACCAGCGTGTCACTGCCTTTAAACGAATGCACCTTTTCAATCTAAATTTGAAGACACATCTTTACTGATCACTGGTAGGATTTGGGAGGTTCTCTCGTGTCTCAGACAACTAGTCTGAGTGGTCATCGCTGTAGTCCCAGTGTAGAGGGAAAGTGCAGCAGGCGTTCTCTTCCATGCAAAGGTGCCATGGTGCAGATAACTTGGTGCAGAAGCCTCTATTGACTCCTACACACTAGTGTAGGGCTTTAAAGTACAGTACTTCATGCTGGTTTAGAGGGAACATTGTGCTGAGTTGCTACACCAGTGGAGGGAAAATATCAACCTAAGAGACTGTTACCTTTAATATGCTGAATGCTGTGGGTCAGTAGCTGTGGAAAATATATAATATGCTTAATTTTTGTTATGCTAACTTTTGTTGTTTGAGGCTGATTAACCCATGAAACCAACTAAATAAACTGGAATTGTGTGGGTACAGTATTCGAACATCGAGTTCAATAGAACCTGCCCTCCTAACAAACAGTACCTTTGGCGAGGATACTTTAACATGGACGATGATGGGGGCCAGGGAGGTCTTGAGGAGCTGAGCTGGGTGGTTGATGGTGTCAGCGTCCAGCACGACCAGCTGCAGGGAGCGGGCCAACTCAAAGATCCTCTCGATCTCACTTTGCACCTCAGCTGAAGAGACACAAGATACAATTAAAATACACACACCTCTGTGTAAACAGTCGAGGTTACTCGGCCAATGATTTGATGCTCATGACAGAAACTATAAAGACTACAGTTCAGCTTCTATGTCAGGAAACTTGATGCATTTATTCTTTTTATCCTAAAATGTTTGTGATTTTGGTTAGCTCCAGTTTTTATGTTTCTACCTGTGTGCCCACGATGTAAAAAAAAAAAAAAAAGCTGCTTTGTTTCCCATTTTGCACGGACTAAACTGAAAATAAACTGAGCACAGTGGAACATGTGGCATTTCTTACCTAAACTGGAACGAGTGTTGGATCTTTCAATGATGGCCCTCTTACTGGGGTTGTTGAGAACAGACCTCTTGGCTAATGATATATCTGCAGTGACTCGTGTGATAGATATCCTGCAAAAAGAAGAGAAAGAAAAACATTTTTAAACATGAAAACAGATTCACGTGGATGTATTAGTTAGATCCTCAAAGATGTAAAAAAAAAAAAAAAAAAAAAAAAAGTAAGTGCTAGCTTTGATAGTTTCCTCATGGTTGGCCTATTAGGGGCAGTACAGCAAAGAATTTTACATTTTGCCCAACATTTCTGTAAATAGTGGATGTAAAATAAAAATAGGTTTTTCCATAATTTTTATCATCACACTGAATGAATATAATAATCATCTTAAACTCTTTTATGTCTGCTATTGTAAGAAAGCTATTTTTGCACAATTCTCTTTACTGCTACAATACATCACACTTAAATATGGCTTCATTTCAGATCTTAATCAATATATGCTGCAAAACAGTTCAGCTGTGTGATTTTTTTTTAGTTAAAATGCAGTGGTTTGTCTTACCTGCCATCAAATCTGTGCTTGAGGAAGTCGAAGAGTGCTTTCTGCATCATATCTGTTACCTGCACAGATGAAGAGAAGATGTTGGTGAGGCACAAGAGTTGACTAAACTTTTTTGTCTACTGGGACGTGAAAGTCCTCTGCCTTCCCCTACCCGCTAAATCGAATTGTTAAAATGAAGATTCGTAATTGTAATATGTGGGAATGGTCGTGTAAATCTGTCTGACTGATCACTCCCCTCCTGCCTAATGCGTGCCAGGATAGGCTCAAGCCCCTTATGACCCTAAATATGAATAAGCCCCCATCCATTAGGCAAATCCAGGAGAAAAAGACAGATGGCGTGACTTCTGCTGCTAAAAACCAAAATGATGTATGATCTGATGTGAGAATGAATTACAATCACTCTTCTTCTAGGAGTTGAGTAACCTTTCCATTGTGCATTTGTACTTTTACTAGTTTTTACTGTTGTTTAAGTTTTTCCTTTTATCTACTATAAGTGTGCATTTTCAATTGCATCCATTGCATTTTTTACTTTATCTACAACTCATCAACTTCTACAAGTGGTGGACACATTAAATCAACTACCCACAACTTTAAAAGCTCAAATAGATCCAGATTTATTCACAGCAGCATTTTCAGCTCTTTTAATATTAGTTTGTCTTTGTCTGCTATATCCACACTCCCTTTCTTTGGGATTTGAATAGATTTAGAAGTTAAATTGTGGATACACCTCATCATATGTGTACTTCATGTCAATTATAGTACTGTACAGTCCCTAATATTTTGTGTACATGCATTTATAAACAGTAATGGAAGCAATAAGACAGTTGAGGGACGATGCTCTTCACCGAAAAGCCAAAATTTGCCAATTACGCAACATATTTTCATCTGACCTCCTAGTCTCCTCGTTAGTCTGGCTGAAATCTGGATGTTACGTGGGCGATGACACACTCGCAATTAACTGCGCCAACAGCGAGCTATTTTGGGGGACTCGAGGAAAGACGTGCAGGACTCATCTCCTTTCTGTGATATTGTCCTTTCTGCGTGTTGCTCTGATTTTTAGTACTAATAATGAATGTGAGTATGAATCATTGCTATTTATGGTGTTTGAACAAAAGCTGTTAATCAGTGATGATAAGTGTGAGTGGACGTTTTTGATTCTCTTCTCAACCACAGCTCACCTCATAACCCTTGAGCGACGGTCCCACCAGCACTACTGGCCTCATGGAGGGAACCACGTCATACGGGGGGATGTGCTCCGTCTGTTAATGCAAAAATGTTTCGTCAGCTGCAGTTTTCTCATTAAGAACAAGACAATGGACCCAAAATAACTCCACAGAAAACACTGTTCAACAAAATATTCAGTGCAGACAGCTGTAATGGACTGCAGAGTCAGATGAACTTGAATTACAATCAGATGTGTTAAATGGGAGGCTGGTTTATTGCCATGTTGGGGCATGTAGCAAATGATAGTGTACTAAAGGTCAAAATGTAATAAAAAGAAAATGTTTCTTGCTAAAATTTCCCTGATACTGTAGTACATTATCATACTATTTACTTTTCTTATTGTTATACTTTATATCAGTCTTAAGCAATCAATACATCTTCTGTTAACTTCATTAACAGATTTAGTTATAATTTTAACACATTTAGAGGAATATGTTATTACATTTCGACCAAATAATAAATGTTTTATCATTTGCTACATAGATGGATGGATATGACTACTGTACACTGATGTTGTAAAATAGTCACAAAACTACAGTCTAACCCATTAACACTACACCAGACCAAATACTACAAAAAGAAGTAGAAAAACGACACCATGCCAAAGTGGTAATGCTAGATATTACTAGATATGATGTAAATTTATTTAAAGATGCTGAGCTGACGAGCAAATGCTGGTCAAAATACAACCTAAATCAATAGAAACAAAAGCCTATATATATATATTCCTATAGTCTGAAGCAACACACTAACTTTGTATTTCTCTAAAATATTTTACCTTTAACACCATAATTCTGATTTTATGTGGCTTAAATTCCCTCTTTAAAATGTACAGGAGGTTATTTCAAGTACAGTAGTGCAAAAAACTTTTTACTTTGTTTTGTTTGTGTTATTTAGGGTTCACAAATTCAGATTGGACACCTGAATTAAACTGAGACATGAAAAAAATCTCTAATCTAAATTTGTGAATTCGAAAAAAAAAAATCTAGTTTTTGTAGTTGCACAATTTTAAATTATGTAGTAAGACTTTCATTGAAATGTGAATTTAAACCACATACAAGTTAAATAATATGCAAAATATAAATAATGTAAATGAATTGAAAGTAAAATACATATAGATAAATTAGGGGTGTAACTAATGATTATTTTTACTATTGATTAATCTGCCAATCATTTATTTATTAAAGCTGTAAAATTAGTGTATTAGTAGTATTTGAATTTCAACATCCAGTGCTGGTTAAATTTCACAGTCAGGTATCCTGCTGGCTGCTTATAAAATTCTGATCATTTCGTCCTTTCTTTGCTTCCATTATTGACAGAAAAAAAACACTTGTCTGTGTGACTGGATACTGGATGACTGAAGTAGTCCTACTGTAGTTATTGAAACTGATCCTCACTAACTTTCTCCACCACTATCATATTAGGACAAATACGTTTCATGATGTTTCTTTATGATTGTGGTGACCCCCTGACCTTTCCTCTTATCTCATAATCTAATAAGTACATTGTCATGAAATCTTCTGAGAACATTCATCCTTCCAGAGGGATAATTTGTTAACAAGTGAGCTTATAAGGTGCTGGTGTAGGGATTTTTAAACTTTAGACCGATCCAGGCTAGCTGTTTCCCCCTGCTTCCAGTCTTTATGCTAAGCTAAGCTAACTACCTGCTGGCTATAGCTTCATATTTAGCGTGAAGACATGAGAGCGGTTGTCAAAATATCTAACTTTTCCTTTAATACACCAAAACACACTCTACTATAAATAATGTATAAAATTAGTGGTAATATACCTTCTGCTTTCCCCAAAACTTCATCAAAACTATAAGTGTAAGAGAAGTACTTTGGCATCACAGTAATGGTGATGGTTTGGCACTGTATACTTCAGTAGTGCTGAAGTATTGTGCTTCCTATGATATGGCATGACGTTGTAACTTCCTGTTTCAGTCCTACTAGTTCCTGTCATTTTAATGATGGCGGAGTCGAGTGGATGGTTAATGAGTGTTTTTTTTTTTTTACCGTCACCAACTTACCACTTTCTGTTTCTGCTTTCCTGTAGGAGGGGAGAGAAGACAGTGACAGTGTCGTCAGTGGCTGCTGCGAGGGGAGGTGTCACCAGAATATCTCAGAAACATGCTTCACATAAGCAACTTTGCATCTTTTTTTTTTTTTTAGCAAATGAAACCTATCAAGGATAACCGGCATGATGTAGATAAATATGAAACATAAAAAGTATTTCTATTGTCCTATGGTTATATTCACAAAGTCACATGAGTGCAGTTCAGGGGGGGTTCATAGTCTTGTCGTTGGGTTCACACTGTGGTAAGCCCCAGTCTCAGAACGCCTGCAGTCCTCAACTGGAGGAAGAGGAGGATCATGGGAACAACAACTCTACGCAGTGAACTTATGCTCTATGCAGAGACATGGGAAGGCTTTAGAGTCTTATTCTCTCTATGTTGTTGTGGTTCAGGAAGCTTGGCTCTAAGCTGGCAGCTGGCTACTAACAGCCCTCTCCCCCTGTCCGATGCTCTCACCTGCCGAGGATATGAGGGGTCGGATAGAGGCAGATACCTCATCCTCTACACTGGAAGAAGAGTTGCCTCCAGACTTACTGGAAAAGACAAGAGGGGATAAAGAAAGACAGAAACACACCATGGTATTAATGTGGAAAATTACAGGAAAAGTTAAAAAAAAGAAATTGCCAAAGCTTAAATGGATCATTGGAAGAAAAAATAAATTAACAATTCTTGTGTGTTTCAGAGTTAAATAGATTACAGAAAGGTAAAAAAGGTGAGTTCAAGTTGTGCCAGACAAAACAAATATGCAAAATGTCTAATTTATTCAAATTATTATTTCTGATATGATTACAGTCAGGCTGATATCTCATATCTTCTACTTGGCAGCAAAAATTGTAAGGCTGTCAACACAGGCTGGACACGCAGCAAATCCACTGATGTCAGCAGTCCGTAACATAATAATAATAATTCATACATTTAAGTTTACACATTTCACTGCATCTGACTTAAAAATATGAAGGCCTTCAATTTGTGATTATGAAGTCATTCCCTTCTTTGCTTTTTCTGATTTTATGTGCACAAAGCATTCGTCCTCCTATCCCAGATCTCCATCTAAACCACATATGAGACTATTGGTCAACAAAATGAAAAATCAGGTCACAGTAAGTCTGGTAAGGAGTATCCTGCATGGTCCACTTGTGACCTGTGCTGGCTTTACACATGATGAGAAAATGTGAGTAGCATGCAGTGAAAAGGCCAGATGTTATACTGAGTTCCATACGGATGTTGGAAGTCTGAAATTTGTCTGAAGTCTGAAAGAAAAACACATTTTACATGATAATCAGGCCATAAATAAATGTTAAAAAGAAAAAAGAAGATACAAAAAAAGGAAATCCGATATCAAAATACATCTTTTCTATTTGTCATTTTCCATTTTAAGCTGTGATTCCAGAGTCTGTCTTAAATGGCCTTTCAAGCTATTATTTTTTTCAGAATTTCAGACTTTCCAACACCCCTGGAAGGCAGCATATCTCACACAGGGCCACCGTTTTTTTAGTTACATTGAAAATGTACTTGTGCTTAATGGGATTCGAATGTCTCTCCTTGTCTGAGAGGCTTTGGTGACAAAAAGCCACAGAGGCCAAACTAGTAAGTGAAACGCTGAAAAGCACTTCAGTCTAGTAAGATTAGTATTAAACTCAACAGTAAGGCTTGAGGAAGTGCATGTGAGTTACTGTACAAACTCTGGATGACAGAACCTTCAAGACACATTACACACTCAAGGAAACTAGGAGGCCGATCGGACCGCTAATTGCAGCTATTGAAACTGTTTCACTGTCTGTATGAGTAGAAGAGATGGAGTAAATAGGCATGAGTCATGAGCAGACCTGTGTCAAAGCAGAACTTAGAATAAATCATAGAAAGATTTACAGAGTGAGAGATTATTAGATTTTCACCAAAAAGTTACTGATGAGAAGTTTGCTCTCAGGTTTGCTCAGGAGCTGTACGGACAGACACCGACTGTGTCTTTGACAACATAATAGATTTATTATATATACATACTATCTATAATACATCTATTTGGTGCAGGGCACAAACTGGCAACTGGCAATAATGATTATTTTTTATTATTGATTAATCTGCAGATTATTTTCTCAATTAATTAATCGTTTTGTCCCCAAAATGTCAGATGATAGTGAAAAATGGCCATTATAATTTAGTCCAACGTGACTTTTAATGTCAACAATCCAAAGATATTCAGTTTACTGTCATATATGACAAAGAAAGGCAACAAATCATCACATGACAGAAGCTGGAAACAACAAATATTTTGGCATTTTTGCTGGAAAAACTACTGAAACAAACTGATTGATTAAACAGTTATTTCAGCTCTAGTTGAGAGTTATAAATTTTATCTCCCTTTTATCAGATATTTTTGGCCAAAAAATATCTGATGCCTGACCTGATAAGCAAAGTAAAAGTGTGTCTCTTTTGCACAAAAAAGATTTATTTATTTCCCTCCTTTTCATGGTTGATTTAGTTCACTATAAAACTCCTTAAGTGGCTTTTATGATTTGCTATTGTATTCCCAATAACTTTAAAGAATGACATACAGAAATTACCAACAGTTACCTCTATTAATAATTTACATAGACTCATGTGTGACCATAAAATGCACAGTTTATGAGACAAACAGCGAGACGAGTGTGTTTTTCTGTTACTTACCCTTGGACTCGTCCTCTCTTTTGCTCCTGCTGGAGCCGGATGTTCTCGAGCTTCAGAGGGCTGGGGATGAAGCCGATCTCGCAGCCCTCTTTCACTAACCGACCGATCCACCAGTCATTGTTGAACTTCTGAGGACGACAACCAAAAAAAAGGAACAAAATGGGAATATGTTTCATCAGCAATGGAGCAAAAAAAAGGCCACAGTTTGAGCTGTACATAGCAGTTTACTAAACAAAGTACACATGTACCTCTTTTATGTGGAGGAAATCCTTGGCGTCGAAGGAGATGGCTGTGGCTGGTACTGGAACATCCTCATCCAGTGCGCCACAATAGCTGACATTGGTCCTTACAGCAAATGCCACAGGCTTGGTCTGGAGGTCGGGAACACAGTAACACTCAGCAGGTAACAGGAAATACAGTGCCCTGCTTTAACATGTGAAACCACGTTTACCCACACAGCTGCTGTAAAAGTTTGTCACTGGTGGTAGCCAACTATTAAAGTGGTTTATCAGGTAATGACTATTAATTATCAGGACTTGTGAGGACCTTTGAGTGCCCTGCAAAAAAATGACTTTAACTCCATTATATCTAATGCGGAGACTGGCTAAGCAGTGTCACAGTCTACCTTGGCTCTCTCCAGTTGAATGGTGGCCTGCTGCTCCCTCTCCTGACGGCTCTGTCCCGGTCCTTGGCTCTGGCTTGGGCTCTGGCTCTGGACCGGAGCCTGCACCTCCCGCTCCTCCTCAAGAGAGACATCTGAGTCTGATGGTCTGCTAGTATACGAATCAGCTGAGCCCTGCAAACAGAAATCACCCGATGGGTTACTGAAGCTGTACAGCTGGTACACAAACTCACATTTTTTAGGGTTGCGGTCCTTCACGTTCATCTAATTCTTCACATTTGTTCTGCCATCGGCTTCGTCTTTGGCTACTGGCATTGGAAGCGTTTGAGGTCAGAGACAATGAGAAAAAAAACTGCAAGATCAGTTTCGAGACAGAGACCAGACTACAGCCCTGCTACCAGCAGTTAAAAATAGTCTAGACTTTCCTGTCAGTAAGAGTTGCTGTAAAACTTTACCCTGCCGAGCCAGTACAGTAGGCAAAGCTCCATTAAGAGCAACAGGAAATGGCCACAGGACTATAAATGCGTGATCAAGGCATGGCTAATGCAGATTAACAATAGCAATCTGCTCCTAATAAGGTCAATTCACTGTTGAAAACCCATTTACTGTAAGAGAGCAGTCGGGAATCATGAGGAAAAACTGCACTCAAAACCTCTCCACAGTGGTAAGACAGTGGGTGAGAGTTTGATCTGCCAATAGCAGGGACTTAGTCAGAAAAAGCACCCAAAAGACTTAAATTGTCTCTTTGAAAAGACAAAAAAAAAAAAGCACACAGGTTCATACAGACACATGATGACATTGACCAAACAAAGGATGCACTGAAGCTTCATCCCAGTGGCAGCAGAAAGAAAAGGATTACAACTGCCAAGCACAATGAGGTCAACTTAAAAAAAAAAAAAAAAAAAAAAGACTGACATAGGTTTTTGGGGTTCACATCAATTTGCAATCGGAGGGCCAAGTCTAGAGTGGTAGCTTGGCACTCTGAATGCAGAACAGGTGAAATGGATGATGCAGAACAGAGCAGACTGCCAGGAGCATCTCAGACAAAGTGGAGTTTCCATTCCTGTGCCGTCAGCAGTTTATATGACCACACACAGCCAATCTCACGCTTCCAGACAATTCTGAATGGTGATGAGTTTGATCCCTGTTCCCAGAAAGAGGCAGACAGGTTTCAGCATCTTTTTAACTGGCAG
This sequence comes from Scomberomorus guttatus, assembly GCA_038419695.1. Lineage (NCBI taxonomy): Eukaryota > Metazoa > Chordata > Actinopteri > Scombriformes > Scombridae > Scomberomorus > Scomberomorus guttatus. Next base: position 10,834,130 of record CM076468.1, on the reverse strand, counting down.
TTTGTTTGTTTTTTTCTTTGGCTTGTCTCCTGCAATGATGCCATATGATTATGAAATGTGACACTGGCACACAGAGTGCCTGAACTTAAATTTGACATTTCCCGATAATTTAACTGTGTGGCAAAAATCAATTCCAGAAACAATTTCCTGATTGGTCGCGAATATGGAAGCCCGTTTCAGTCAGCCAACTCACGTGGAGTAGATTATTATTTCTAGGCTCTGACCTTGTCGCTCCCCACAAAGAAACATTGATCTCACACAGCAGGGAGTGGGGAGCGACGATACTAACTTTCCCCCTCGGGGGAAGATAGACTACAGGTGGATGCCGGGGTGGAGGTGGGGCTTTTGAAACACTATATGAACGGCAGCGGCAAATGGCAGCAAGCATGTGAGCAGTGTGGCGGCAAGTATCCAGCAAAATGTGAGCAGAGCACTGACAGCTTAAATATGCCGCCATGATTATAAGGGTGCGTTGGATATACTGTATGTTATAGTGAGGGGAGTATGGCGTGTGAGTGGAGCGGCAGCTCGAGTTGGGCTGCCTGAACTAGCTCGCAGGCATCGCTCATCCATGGCGTCACTCCGTTTATGCAAGGAAAAGAAAAAAAAAAAGCATGATAAAAATAAAAATACTGACAGCAAATTAGGAGACAGTAAATTTGCTGAAAATTATGAGACAATAAGTCAAAATTCCTTTAGCTTTTTCAATAAGCTCAATTCTCTGTAGACCAGCGTTTTCAAATGTGTCCACTGGCATTTGAGCGTGGTGACACCAAATGACAACACAGATCTGAAAATTTCAAGAGCAGTATAAATCATTAGAAGTAAGACTTAACACCAAAAAAAAGAAAACATCAAAGTATCGGCTAAACAGAAAGACAACAGTTCCTGCTATTTTTTAAAGTCTGGCAAAAGACAGATGTAACTATAATCTGTGTTTTTTTTTTAACCAAAATTAGCTAAAATAAGAGATTTATACAGCAACATCTGCGGTCAACTCATTCAAATGTATAAGCATATCAAGATTCACCAGCAAAAGTGAGTTGTCGTACATATTGATTATTTTGCTAAACATAGGCACCCACAGTGGATACTTAATGTCTTGATTTTTTCCCTTGTAGTCCATTTTCTTGTGCACAGTCAGGGCTTTTTCTCCGTTTTAGTGCCTCGAGATGTGCTGGAATTCATCCTGCCGCACACTCAGAATTCCAGTAAGGTTTTTTTTTTTTTTTTTTTTTTTTTTTGCTGGGACACAACTGGACCGAGCGCTTCCTTCTGCTGTGTTAATCTAAACAATCAGCTACTAATGATGATTCAATTAAGGAAGACCATTAGTCTCAAGAAGATCAATCAAGCTAGTCATCACAGCTAAGCACTTTTCTTTTTTTTTTTTATGTTTTTTTTTACAAGCTAGCAGTAGCGAGGCCTGACTTCAGCACACTGCTCATCTGGAATGTGTGCATCTAATCACAAAGTGGGGAACTAAAATAGCTTCTTCATTTAAGGAAATGTTAAGCTTGTATCTGTTTACTCTAACAGAGCAAACAGATGCATCACTCTAACAGGAGAAATGTAAATATTCCTGCTGGACTGGTCATGATTTCTTTACTACTATTACTAAGCCTGTGAAAACAAACCCTGACGATGTCATCGTGATGTCATCAGGTTTATCTCAAATTTATAACAGAAAGCCCGCATTATAAACTGGGGACGTGGAGTGAAGATATGGGCATTTACCAGGCAGGGAGGGTCTAATTGCATCATGGGAAATGTAGGATCCAGTGTTTTTGAGGGCTAAACCCATACTAGAGACTAAAATTCAAGATATCTCCACCTCTGCTGCTTTGATTTGAACTATTCTTCTTATAATCTGTATCTTGCAAATCCACCAAATTGCTGGAATAACCCTTTAACAGCAAGTCTCAACTACCTATAGAAGAATAAATTGTGTGGACTCTATCAACATCATTTTACATCCATTTTTTTTTAAATCTTTCAATCCAACACTAACAAGTAATTTCCTGCATCTGTGTGGAAGCTTTGAGGGTGCACTGTAGCATCCGAGCTATTATCCAATGGAGTAGCTTCAGCATGTGACTCATCAACATCAGAATCCACTTAATGACATCACGATGCATGTTTCTCCGAGCCTCGGCAGAGCCTGTACAACACGTAGTCGCAGGTTTGGATGGGAAATGCTCGGCTGCATGTTTTTTGTTTTTTTGTTTTTTGAAAAAGAAATGATAAATGTAAAAAATGTGACAAAATGTATCATTTGAGTGGAGCCGTGTAATAGGCCTTAGGGGAGAAATGGGTAATTAACATCTTTCCATCTTCCTCTTTGAATCAGGGTTCGGTCCTTCTCTGAGAGGTACAGAGTGTGATGAACACTAAATGGCTCCTCTTGGCTCTGGTGGTTTCCTGCCATCGGTTCTTACAGGCTTATAGGCAGATTGCATCCACATATACAGCACATACAGAACCATACATCACATACATACATATAAAGAGGAATATACAGAGAATTGTGTGAATGTCACACATCAGAAGCCATCTGCCTAATGTGCACCCCCCCCCCCCTCCTTCACACATACACCAACACCCACCCACCCAACCCCCTTCCAGCCAAGCATAGCCCACGATCACGCTACGCTGTACCGTTGGCTAACCCATCAAAGGCCCCTTATGTGTGTATGTGTGTGCACACTGAGCCACCTCCGTCAATAAACACACACCAGGAGAGCACAAAAGAAGAATCACACACACACACACACACACACACACACACACACACACACACACACATCCAAACACTTACCGCCTCCGAGTCTTCAAATCCATGCAGGTACAAATTGTCATACATGGAGGTTTGATATTCCAACGAGCGCCTCTAGAAGAATGAGGGGGAAAAAATGAGAGTGGAGGCGGAGGAGGAAGGAGGGGGCACCACAGAGAAAAAAAGGATGGATGGGGGGGGGGATGACGACAATCCCTTCTCTCCACAGCAGAGAAGAATAATTTTAAAAAATATCTCCCCTCCCGTTGGATCACGCCTGGTCCTCCGGAGGCCCGTCGCTTGATGGATGCAGCTTCTCCCTGATCCCACAGCGCTGCTGGCTGGCTCACATTATAGGATGGAGAGGCTCTCCCTGGAGGTAGCCCAATCCTGGCATTTCATTTCATCAGGCTTCCAAGCACACACACACACACAAACACCCACACAGACACACACATATACATATACACAGCAGGCAGCAGAGGCAGCAGCGGCAGCAGCAGAGCAGTGGATCCTTCCTCAATATCCAAGCCTGATGACAGAGCCAATGTGCAAGGAGCTGATTGGCTGGCTGGCTGTCCACTCAGCTTGGATGAGCGCTCTCCTTGATTTTTTTTTTTTTTTTTTTAGTGCGGGGAGGTAGCGGGGATCGGGGGAGGGGGATGGAGGCGTAAAAGGAGGGGAGCAGCATCCTCCATTTCCCTGTTACCTCTCATCCTCACTCTGCTTATTTAATCTCAAGAGAGAGCAGAAAATACATCGAATCTGATTATACAATGAAATCTAATGAATCTATATTTATATATGTTTTGATGTATGTATTTAAAGGAATGGTGGTTTATCCCCCACCCCCCGGTTTGTCTTATTATTTCAATTTTTCAATTTATTTATTAAGTATATATTAAGTGCCACTGGGAGGCAAAATACACTCAGTGAGCACTTTATTAGGAACACCTGTGTACCTGCCATAAATTCTACTTTCACTTAAGCTTATATATTTTCAGTTTTTGTTGACATAGTCAGAAAGGTGATAATTCTACTTTATGTTTATTATTGTGGTCGTAGTGGGTGGTGGCGTACTGGGGTGCGTTACATTGAAAAGTGTAGGGCTGCAACTAACGAGCCCAAGATGGCGTCCTCAAAAGTCCACAGTCCAACAGTCCACAACCCAAAGATCGTCAAAGACTAAAGAAACCAGAAAATATTTACATTTCAAAAGATGGAATCAGAGAGTTTGGAAATGTTTTCTTAATTTTTTCTTTATAAAATTACTCAAAACAATGAATCAATTATCAGAATAATTGCAGATGATAATCATTGCAGCTGTAGAAAAGGGTCCTAATATCTTGCCCCACTCATGTATGCTAATGGGGTGATAGCACAGGTGTTCCTAATAAAGTGCACACACTGTACATGTTGCACTCTATCTGCAGCCTACGCTTTTGCTGAAGCAGAGAGCAAACACCTCCCTCATTTCCCCCACGGCACAACGTAGTACGTGGCTCTGTACATCACACCGGTGGCCACCTGGAAAGTGAGGAGGAAGCCGAAGGATGTGAAATAACACACACTAAAACTACTCAGAGACGTAAGAATTAAAATATTGCAGATGGGCAACATAAAAGGGCATCATAAATAAGTCGAAAAGCTGTGCTGACACTTCTCTTCAATAATTTATTATGGGAAGGAAATAATAAAAAGGCCACACCTGACCCTCTCACACATCTTTTTAAACCACATATCTATGATTTTCCTATTGAGGTGCTGTTATAGGAATACATTAGAAACCTGCCAATAGAAAAATATGTCCCACGTTTTTTCTCTTCTTGTAGAGCGAGGCTCACTTTTCAAATCATGCTCAGCATAAAACACATTTTTTTTAAAACCTTCATCATTTCCAGTCTTCTTTGTCTCCTCTTTTATTGGTGCATTGCAACCTTCTACTGGCGGCAAATTACCGCCCTCTGCAGTTGACACCAACGTGTTATCACGTCACCCCCGTGGTCGTGTCGTGCGCACGCTTTATCACGCATGCGTTTGTATAGAAACATGCTCATCAAAAGATTGCAATACAGCGCCACTAGTGGTCACAAACTCCACAGGGGGGGGGCACCTTTAACCACAAACTGTGCACTGATGATTAACTATAAATAAATGAGTCTATCTATTAACTGACCCTGCCCATTATACTCTCATGATTATCACAACTTTTAAGCAGTTACACTCTCCTCACTGAATCTCATAGCAAAACCAATTTGTTCTCAAAGGCATTTATCAGTTAAATGCCCTTATTTATGTTATTCTTTAGAGTGTGTAACTGTTTTTGCTTGTCTTTGATTTAAATATTTATTCAGATGCCTCTTATCATATTTTTTGTAACTTTGAAGAACTTCAAGAAGGTGCAATATGAATGAAGTTGTACTTCATGGAGCCATTGGACTTGACCAAATCCTTTCATTAACTGAAAGAAAGACTCACAAATCTTTATATTTCATTAAGAACGTGATGTGCATGTTTACATTAAATCTCAGGTCTTTCTTTGCGTTTCAGTACCTGTCTGAGGATGAAGCTGGTGGAGGTGGTGCTGCCGTCAGACCTCTTGAGGCGGCTCCTCCTGGAATAAGTCCCTCGGTTCACCTGTATGAAAAAAACAAGATCTCAACCAGCAGAAACACTTTTCATACAGATAAAAGCACATTAAGCTAATACACCGTGCAAGGTGACATTCATGAACAGAAACCATTTATAAGAACTTTAACTAGGCCACATGAAAATACAGTTTTTTGTTTTTATACAGTTTAAATTAAATTAAATGAATCTAATGATTTTCCAGCATCATTTAAGTAGTTTTATGTCAATTGTAAGAAAGGTCAAAGTATGAATGCCACAGCACCCAGATGACACATGTAATATGACCAAATGTGCCTTATACTGTATGTTTTTGCATTGTATGTTTGTCTCGCCTTCTTCCTTTTCTCCTTATCTCCCGACTCTCTCGTTCTTTCTTTCTTTTTCTCTTCCAAAAAGTCCAAATATACCAGCAGAGTTCATCTCCAGGGAGCTAAATTAATTATCTGCCAGTGATTTGCCCCCATTTCTGTTTAAATCTCCAGAGTTAATGACAATGTCACCGGTAAGAAGTCAGAGCCTACTTCCCTGAATTTATGAAACAGGGCCATTAATCTGGGTCACCATCTCCAACAGCAAAAAGCCGAGAAGAGAGATGAAGGATAAAGTTAGCTAAGTCTATGAATACCCTAAATATCAGCAAGTAGCCTCCAGTGATCAATTAAGCTGAGGAAAAATAAGTTATCAACCAAAGTGAAGCAGCCTATGACCTAACACATCTGCCAGAATTATCCTAATTTCATATGATCAACATACAGTACACCTAGTAGAACATTTAAAACAATTAGTTATGAATAGTTTGGTATATTTGGCATAAACTACCAGTGTTTCATTTCTGTATAATGTTGATTTTAAGACCTGCTATTGCTCACTGAAGAGAGAGAGAGAGAGAGAGACTGTGGGAACAGTTTACCAACTGTAACATTTAATAGCCTATTAAAATAAATGCTGCATGGTCGGCTGAGACAAGGGACAACATGGTCAGTGTATGACTTAAAACATCAAGTGTTATATTGCGAGAAATCAGGGCAGAAGTGCAATTTGTAACTAAGAGATATGTAGAATGTGCACATTTAAGTCAACAAGAGCAAAATTGACTCTATTCTGAGGCTTTTATCCAGTCAATAACTTAACAGTTTGGGTAATAACCATTGTAATCTCTTTTATGATGCCCACTTCTGTCTCTGATCGGATCACATATATTATTCCAGAAATAAAACACCTTCACAAGAAAAAAAACAGTAGAAATAAAGATAAATATAGAGTAAATATAAAGGTTTTTTGTGTCCTTTTCATCCTGTTGCTACTCTAAACTTTGCAAGAGACAATAAAACAGTTTAGAAAGGGTTTATATGACTATCTCTGCCATATATAATACTGTCTCATATAGATTTGTAACAACTGTAAATTAAAAACTTGGTATACATTTAAATATTAATATATGGAGGCAAATAAGCTTACAACAGATCAGAGGAGAAGTCAGTCATCAGTTAATGTTTTTTTTTTTTAAGATATTTTATTATTTAATAGTAAAACTGTCTGCTCTACAATACAAATGTCACACCAGGTAAAAACTGTCAAAGGTAAGATACAATATCATTATTTTTAATTAATTTTTTAAATTATATGTATAAACTAAACCCAACATATTCCACTTGTGTGAAGTTGTAAGTTTGTCATGGTGTCTTCTGACTAGTATCCTTTTAGTAAATGGTGTAAAATGTGATCAATAACATTGACACTGATGAGGAAATACAAACAAGTATTTTCTCTGCTGCCAATAAGCAATAAAACTGACACATTTAGAAATTAAGCAGCCTAAAGCTCAGCTGCGGGTCACCAGGCTTACCTGGAAGATGGGCGCCTGGATGCCCTCGCCTATCTTGTTCCGTATGTAGATGTGTCGGGACATTTCGGCCAGGACATCGGTCCAGAGGGCTGGCTGCTCCGGTCCAGCCCAGCGGAGGGCTGGCGGGTTCCGGGCCGCGTGCTCCAGCTTCACGCCACACAGCAGAACATGAGCGCTCGCGAGCCGCCGCTTCCCGAGCTCTCCACCACGAGACAGGTGTTCCGCTTTGCTCCTGCTGCGCGCGGTGGGAGGTTCAACACTGCTGTGCCGCCGCTCGCGCCACTCAAAACCAGATGCACCTGAACGACTGATGGACTGAACTATTTTAGAAACCAAAGGGGGGGAGGGAGCCTTAATTTAGCCTGAAGAGTAGCGTAACTGTGTTAAAGAGGCATCAAGTGACTATTTTAGACATAACAAGGAGCTATTTCAGGCTTAAATATGCAACTAGGTGAAATGAATGATACAATTTTACAATTAATTATTTAAAAAATGGTACAGTAAATGGTAGCCTACAAATATGGTTGAGGGAGGAGGACTGCTCACACACTTTAAACAGCATTTTGCTGAATCAAAGCCCAACGTTAGAAGTAAAAATCACTATTTGGTGGAGTTAACAACTGGTTTCATCTTTAACAATGTGTTGTATTTTAATCAAATCTTCATCTGAAAAGTAACTAAAGCTGTCAAACAACGCAGTGGAGTAGACATATAAAGTAGCATCAAATGGAAATACTCAAGTAAAGTACAAGTACCTCAAAATTGTACAGTACTTGAGTAAATGTACTTAGTTACCTTCCACCACTGGGCATCATCTGTGTCACCTATTGTATTGTTATCTGTTTGCTTCACACATTATGGCACCATCTTGTGGTTAAAATACATCAATCCAGCCAAAAGAACAAACCAAAATCCAATATAATTTCCAACAAATTGTATCAAAGCTAAATAACAGTTAAATTTAGCTTGAAACACCTCAAGTCTAGCTCCTCATTCAGTCCACGTGGCGCTAGTGTGTTTCATTTATGTGTCCAAAATGCTTCACGTCAAAGCAATAGATCCAGATTGCCACCTCACTTATTGCAATGTGCTTTCTCAAAGCCTTGTGTGGCTTTGTTCTATAAAATGTTTTGCTACAAGAGAAGCAAACCTACAAATATGGCCAATAGGTTGTGTTGGTCTTGTTAATGGTCTAAGTGAAATTATTACTCCTACTGGGAACAAACTTTAACATCCTCCAGACATGTTTTAAGATGTATATAAAGTACTGTACTTTGGATATAATTTGTGTCTGATATGGTTTTCCACAAAAAAAAGTTCAATGATGTTGTTCAGCAGATGAACGTGAAAACAAACTCTGCACATACATCTTTCTGCACAGTGAGTAGTGGGCTGGGCCATTTGCCCACTTTGCCTTGGTTACTGGGCACCTCATGCAGGAGTCATAATCTCCAAACTTCTTGGATTTTTCCCACCTTCGTCTCTAAATGTTTTGAATTCAGAAAAAGGCAATCCAGTTGTTTAATCAGTTCACAGCCCTTCCAATAAGCTCATGGCTTATCTCAGTCTTTTGTGTTGAGATCACAGGTAAAAAAAAATCTATTCGTCTGGATTCTTCTGCCATTCAAACACTGTGTGAATTTTGAAAGTCAGCATCAGTGTAAGCATCTGTATGATCTGCGGCATCTTTGAGTATAATTTGAATATAACAGATGATTTGTCCTCCTTACAATATTATTAATATTATAAGCTAAGTATTTCACGAAGTTTTGATTACATAGTTCACATGCAGCGTGCACACAGTAACAATATCAAATGGCCTATAAGCATTTCATTATAAAAACAATACTCAAAAACAACTGCATACAGATTGAATTCATGACTTGTTTGCTTGGTGCTTGTTTTGCAAGAATTGCTTTGTTTTACCTCTTTTTTTGTTTTGAAAAAAGGATATTCTTTTTTAAATAAAATATACAGAAATGTACAAAGTGTTTTTAAAAATTATTGATACAAAATTAGGGCTTAGTGGTTAAAAGAGTCTTTCAGTGGCTAGAATTACTTTATTAAAGGGGGGATGCAGTGATACGGCTTGTTCTTCCTCTCAAGAAATATACCATGTTGTATCTCCCTTTGCCCAGCAGACGTCACCATTATCAACATAAAAGTGATATATTTTGGAGTCACTTGTGCATGTTGAGTTGTGTTTTCACTGCTGTGGGCGTAGAGGGCGATATTGTATCACAGATACCTGAAACGACACATCAAGAACACTGCATACAATCCTTTGTGCAGGAGTCAATTGTTTAAAGGAGCAATCCCATTAACTTGTATATATATGTATTTATGTATGTATGTATGTAAGTATTTACAATCAACCTGATGCAGTTACACAGTTAACCAGTCCATCATGTTTTTTTTCTAAGTAAGACATTACAGAACTTTGTTTGAAAAAAAATCTCAAGATCACCACTTAAAACAAAAGGTTGATTTCTCAGATAATGAGATAATTATCCTACTATGTTGAGAAAATTTCTCAAGATAATTAACTTTACATTTACACTTCCTGGTGGTAAACTTTGAAATATTGACTCAAAACTTAAAATTATGTGGTATGCAAGTGCAAGCCATTGCATTTCTCACATTAGGAGAAAATAACACCATTTACTGATTTGTTTGTGGTACAGAAAATATCTTAGTGGGTCATCATGTTTTACATCTGCCTTTTGAGAAGCTGCAAAGCCAACGCAGCAGCAATTTGTTACCCTGATTTTTCCTTTCGACTCCGTCGGCAGACAAAAATAACCAAGAACACTTTGCAGTGGATCGTTACTAGTTGAGCTCCTCGATCCATTTCCATTACTTAGTCTGACCTCTTACACACTTAATGGTCCACATCTGGTACCTGAGTGTCTCAGCACTCACCTGGCAGATAACACAGTTGTATGGACAGCCTTCAAATATCGCAGTCACTATGCTTTAAATAACGATCTCCTCTTTCATGCAGTCTGTTGAACCTGTGCACATGGAAGAAAGGTCCACATATAAACCACTTTGTTGCCTGATATTGCATGAATACCTTTAGACATCCTCATGGATAAAACATAATGGTCCACTGGTAAGAAAAGTATTCAGAAACTTAATTTATGGCTTATACAGAAGAAACAAGTGATGTATGGAGTCGTAGAAATGACAAATGTCACAGTAACAGCTCTCTAAACAATGTCTGAGCGCTTTTATATTGTCCGTCTAACTAATGAAAGGGGCCCTGCTTTATTTCAGGGACTTACACTATGTCTTCATGTGTTCAGAGACACTTTGATCAAACAAATCTCCTAACAAGTCAATGTTGTGGATTAACTAAGTTTAAAGAGGGAGGATTAAGTTGTTTTGCTCACTTTTTGACTGATAAAGAGTAACTGGTCAGCACTGTGAGATCCAATGTTAATCCAAGGCTTCTAGTCTGGTGCATTTACTGCTGTCAAACAGGAGCAAAACAGTATTACTATTTAACTGCAGAAAAGGTATTCTGGTATATGGTAATATTTACGTGTGAGGTTACGCATTAAGTTATGATAATGGCTAATTTAAGAGTGGGGGGGAAATGGGGCAGAAACACAACCCAACAAAGCAGGAGTAAAATTTAAGTTCGTTAATGATTTTCTTGCCCTGAATTCTACCTCTCAGGCATAATTTACACCCCCAGCACTTAAAGGTGTATGTGTTACAAGATGGTTAAAGGTTAGGATTAAAGCTAAAGCCATTTTGAGCGATTGGATAACGAATTCTGAAAAACAACTACTGAACTGCTAGGAGACATTTAAAAAATACTTTTTTTTTTCATAAAAAACATCCCTCATCAATAATTAAAAGAATATAAAACCATTTGGCAGGAATTCTGGCATTGAGTATGTGTGCAGCAATGAGTACATCCTCTATGTCATGTGTAATATTTATGGACTTTTGCTCCATTTTTTACAGGGAAAAAAAATGAATTCAGAATGAATAAAAAAATGTACAGTGTGAGTGCATGAGGGTTGTCTATTTTGGGGACCGACCAGCAGATTAAACTCTCAGATAGCAGAGCAGACCTGCTCAGTGGGCTATGAACAATAAACACTAGAGTATAGTCGGTTCAGAGCAATGATGTGAGAACCCACTGGTTTAAAACATTTGGCTGTAGATGGGTCGACACTGGTCTTTTATTGAACGTCTGATCAGTGTAATGCACCTTTCATAAAATATATATGATAGTCAATTGCATACAGTTGTTAAGTGTCCATGCAGTCCAATCATTTTCTATATTTGCTTATTCCTATTCAGGGTGACTGAATACATGCAGAAAGACAGAGTTACAGATGCTGCATCGAATAGTGTTTTACACCTTTAATCATACAAGTGTGTGTTGTACTTTCTGGCACTGAGGTGCAGCTTTTCCAAAAGGAACTGGGTGTGACTGCCGTGATTAGGCCGCACCGCTGAACCACCTGGCCACCGTCAATGGGAAACACAAACAGGATTACTAGCCTCGACTATAGAAAGCAGGATTTCCAAGAACTGAGTCCGCAGCGCCACAAAGACTGCCTTAAAGTAGGAGCGGACAAGCAACAGATCTGACTAAAGCTGAAATACCTCACAAAATCTAGTCTGAGACCATTAATACAACATCTGGATCACCTTCTGCAGAAATCACCCACATGAAGACGTTTATAACACAGCAGATATGTCCATGTGGGCTCCATATAGGAGTGCTTATGTGGGTCATTCACAGGGCCAAGAGGAGCTACAAGTGGAGTCCACATGGGCCCCTTGTGTCTATTTATAGTATAGGGACTAAGGATTTACTATAGAGGGAAAAATGGGCCCCAAGTTAGATGTTTGTAGGTTATTGTGCGGATTTAAATAATACATTTTTTCTTTTTTCGTTGTTTTTTTACATTTTCACCCCCAATACTCTTGAACTAATTGAAATAAATAAACTGCACTGTAATTCAGTTTTTCAGGTTACCTCCAAGGAACATTCAAAACTGCCCTTTTCTCTGCCAGGTGCTTCCATTGCCTCTATTATTCATCATCTTGTGACCTTCCTACAAGGAAAATGGAAATATAATATCACCATGCTATACAGGACAAAAATGGTGGACCTCAAGGTGCAGATGACTTACCTGCATCCTCTCAGGCAACGTCAATTATTAAAGACATGAGTGAAGCTGAGGGAGTGAAGTCACTATAAGAGGGCTTCCTGCTCGTGCATCAGTCAGGCCACTTAAAGGAGGAAAAACATCCACCTTAAACTACTTCTGACTGGGCAAAGAATTGTCAATGAACCCTCCATCTTTGTGCCCATTGTTACGTTTGCTGGTGTATTTTTGGGAGATGGAAAGTAGGCCAAACTCACGACACACGATGTCGTGCCTGCATTATTTCCAGCGTACAATGGAGCTAAAAAGAACTAGATGCTAATCATTCAAATTGTGCAGGAAAACGCTTTCTACATTAACCAATCAGTTAAGCAATAACACACTGCAAATATCAAACAATATAGAGAAAGTGCTACAAGGTGCAATATTGACTTTGTGGTTGCACTTTCTCAACATTTGGCCTTGTGCCTCGACTGTGGCACTATACAGATTTATTAATAACATTTATAGTGGCTGAGAAAACCACAGCATGACAGAAAAACACTTGTTTTTTTAGGGTGGCGGGGTCTGACTTTTTATTGCCACTGATGCAACACACCTGGGAGACACCAGGAGAGCAACAGTGGAGTTGTACCAAGATGAGTCCGAATTGTTTAAAATTTGTTAGCTCGTTGCTAGTTGTGCTGTGAAAATGCAAAAATTGAGATATTGGCACCAATATTTATTTATTCATGTTGATTTTTTACAGTGTATATTATACAAAAATATAGAGTACCAAAAGTTCACAGTGTCCAAAAGGCAGTGTTTCGTCAAATTCACATCAATTATATTCAGCAGAAGTGTGGTTTTTTTGGGGGGGAGCAAAACAAATCCATTTAGTGACCCATCAATAAACTGTGAAGATATGTATATTGTATATTTCTTTGTCACACCACAGGGTGAGGATGCTCCCCTTTTAAATGAATATCTCCATTGTCTTGGCCAAATACATACAAACATATTTGTACAATTAAAACAAACGTGTACCGTATATTCATATAAGAGTGTCAGTGGGTAACCCATGCATGTACGCAAGCACCCAAACACATATTATCAGGGCTGTTTGTTTCATGCTACATAACACTGCAAATGGTGAGAAACACCTGAATTCATTTCTTGGTATTTACAGTTTAGAAACACAAGATATGCAATATACATTTTACGGCACAGACTGACTTAAATATAACCAATACTGTCATGGAATGTAACAGAATACCTAAATATTTGAACTTGTTTTAAACATTATTTAAAGCCCCTATGTGTAGTTTATTATTCTGATGGTGTACGTTTATGTTGGTAGAAAAATGACACATTCCCAGTGAAATTTTGTCAGATTCGTGGGGATGTTTGGTTGACTTTTTTTGATACCACCACTACAAGTCGCCAGGATTTTCAAATCCTACACATAGTGGCTTTAAAAACCTACTACTCTGGGCTTTTTCAGCAGTAGAACTTGTGGTGACGCTATATTTTACAGGTTGGTAATTTACAAAAAGAAATCATTACGTTTCCTGAAAAGAAGTAAGTAATTTGGTATATGTGGGTAAAATAGAAACAGCGTTCAGTTGATATTCACTTATTTCCAGTGTACAACAGATAAGCAGAACATGCAAAAAGTTTTTCTACAGGCAAGCATGTTCACATTTACAGTATGCATGTAACAAATATGAAAAAGGTACATATGAAATAAAGTTTCCAGTAATAAAATGTATATTTACTTAGATTTACTGTAAACAGAGCAGGACACTGCGATATAATTTGTACCAAATTACATCGTTTTTTCCAGGAAACTTCTCGGAAATTATTCAGAAATTACAGAATTTGTAAACCACAAGGAGCATGTAACACATAGCCCACAATTTGTTGAAACAAGTAAGAGAAATGTATGAAATGTATTTGTCACGTATAGAAAGACAACCATTCACTCTCACTTTCACATCTATTGACAATTTAGAGTATCCAGATCACATCACCTGCATGTTTTTTTGGACTGTGGGCAGAAACTGGAGCACCCAGAGTAAATCCACACAATTACTTTCCAAATTTGCTCACTATGTCCTGTATTCAGAAGCATAAGTGATAAACATAGTTATAGTCCACCGAAAAAACGTGTTTGCCTTGTGTTCCTTAATGATGATGAAAAACAAGGTATTTCACATGTTTTATCAAAAACAAATCTCAATGTAAGTCATTACATTGCTGCAGAACATTTTCTACATGTAGATTGTGTTTTTCCAGCTTTTAGGCAGCCATTGTCTTCCATTAATGTCAGTACAGTATGAAAAACAACATGTAGAAACTTGAAACCTGCTTAAGCAAGTTAATCTGTCACAGTTATACATATTGAAAAGTTGTTTTTTTTTTTTTGTCAAAGTTGCCTTTTTCGTTGCATGGCACTGCAGTTGGCTGATTTATGGTATGTTCATGTGCTGTATATTTGGTGATTGTTGAGCATTAACTTTAATGCACTTTAATGCTTAACCCATGTTTTCAAAATTCAAATTCATTTTTTTTCAGCAGATAGATACAAAAACATCAGTGGATTCATGTAATCTGACAGAAAAGTCAGCAAACCGGCATCTTTAACAATGTACAGTACAAAGTGAGGCCTGCCAACAATGTCTTCAGTGTTGTTTTCCATTGTTGACTCTGCTAAAACATGAAAATTAAAGCAAATAAGCCAGAAATCTGCAGGTCTCTGTTCATTTCTTTGCTCCATTCACACACGGTGAAGGAAGAAGTGTGTGAATGTTTCTCACTCCCACATCATTTGTCTGGTATTTACTCATTCTGTAGATACCAAACTTTCTTCATTGCAAAAGGCAGCCCATACTCCAAGTGTCCAAGTGCAGTCGACTTGAACAGTATGCAGTATTTACTGAGTCCTCTAAAGTCACCTGCCAAAAATGCGAGAAGTCCCCAAAACAACAGTCAAAAGATGAGTCTCTTCTCAGTCCAGTGGAAATCCAGGTTCATACAATGTCTGAAGTCTAGTTGAAGTCTTGGAGCTCGGGGTCGTACCCTGTTGTCACACTGCCCTGAGCACAAACGGAGCACCTCAGGGTGGGTGAAGTGGTCTTCCTTCAGGGGGTAACGGTTGCTGCATACCTCTTGCATTGGTTGATGTGTGCTAGCACCTGCCGCTGTGATCATGTTATTGTAGCTTGCACACAGATGTCTTCTGAAATTTATAGTGAAACAAAAAGGACTGCAGTCCACTTGAGTACACACAGCTCCTTGTTGATGATTGGCTCAGTGTCTGTGCGACCAATTAAACAGTAATTTCTTCTTCTGCCTCAAAAAAAAAGTAGCCATATTTTGCAGAATACGAGGAAACAATTAGCTCACCAGCTTTGACAAGAACCTCAGCAAGGGAATGAAAATTACATGACTTTTGAAGCCTTAAAGGGTCAGTTCACCCAAATTACAAAAAAGGTTTCTTACTTACCTTTAGTGGTACCTCTCCATGGAGATAGTTTTGGCTTTATTTGTCCAGGTTTGGAGATATCTGTCTCTGAGATTTTGCTTGCATTCCCAATAAAATGGAGGTAAATTGAAATTTTAGTTTTGGTTCTCGCAGAATATAGAAATGAAACAGTTTTTCATCTCTGTGAGCACCACAAATTTGGAAATCTCAAAATCTGGGCAAGAAAAACCAAATCTATCTGCACGGTCAGATACAAATAAAGGTTAAGTGTAATTTAGGTGAACCAACTCTTTAAGATCTCACAAACAGATATGTTAAAATTTTGCCTGGAACACAAGGATGATTTTGGTGTTTTGTTCACATTACTTTGTCCTTATTACTTTACCATGACTTTGTTGAGGGTGGAATTCAGGCGAATAAAAAAGGGGTTGGTTTGTTTTTAGAGCCGGGCTTTCTCTCAGCTATGCATGTAGGTTCTGCAGGGGGAGTCTGGATGGAAGTCGTACTTGCTCAGGCTGGGAGGGTAATAAGTGGTGGTGAACATGTTGCTGGAGGGCAGCGGGGGCGGGAAGTGGTTGCACGTCTCGTCGTTCACGTGGAGATTGTTCTTGTTTAGCGTCTGTAGTGTAGAGACAAAAAGAACATTTTT
Organism: Scomberomorus guttatus; assembly: GCA_038419695.1. Taxonomy (NCBI): domain Eukaryota; kingdom Metazoa; phylum Chordata; class Actinopteri; order Scombriformes; family Scombridae; genus Scomberomorus; species Scomberomorus guttatus. The sequence continues at coordinate 10,817,624 of CM076468.1, read as the reverse complement.
GTCCTCAGATGAAAGCACAAAATACAGCATCACTTTTCAGTTCCTTTGTTACATTATTTCCTTGTCTCTCCCTCAATTTTTTCCTGTCTCCCTCTACTTTAACTGTCTGATAAAAGTGACATTATCTAGAGTATAATGTAAAGATTGAAGCATGAATGAATTGCACCAAGAATTCATATAAAACTAAATAACTAAAGCAGCCCACCTTAAACTCCATGGGAATGTACTTCTCATTCTTTGGCGTGCTGTTGCCCTGCTTGTTGTAGGTGAGGTGGTTGGGCGTGCTGGGGTGGATCACTGCGGACTCTGCTGACGGTCGGTTGAAGTGGTGGCAGTTGGAATAGGCCAGCGCTGACAGCAGGGCTGCTGCAAAGAAACAGGCTGCGCCCACAGCTACCAACTGGAACAAGGTAAAGGCTAATAGCAAGAGAGGAAGACGGCAAAGAGAGGCGATGAGAGAAATGGGGGGCATATCCACACTTAATATCATTACCAGTCTGACCAGTTAATACCAGATTTTGGTCTAGGAAGGACAGATTGATATGCAGACTGCTGAACCCTGTGGACCAGCTATTGGAAGGTTGGGAAAAGAAGAACCTACATCATACTGGGAGTTTATGTCTCTGTCTGGCTGCTAACTTTATCAAATGGCCAATCCCATACCACATGGGGCCAAACAAAAGTAAATATTTGACCAACTGTGTGGTAGACGACAGGCCAAGAAGAAAGTCAATAACTCTAACATTGCAACAATAACCGAGGTGTCATAGATTTGCTTTGGATGCAACATGAATGGCAAAGCATGAAAACCTGCACATTTTCTGTTGGGAATTGAGGAGTACACATACAGACAGAGTGAGTTTGGAACAAAGTATAATGATTGGAGGGAAAGAATAGAAAGACATACTTCCACAGCTCTGGTCCTCCTGTCCGGGTAAAATGACTGGAGAGAGACAGACAGAAATAAAACAGAAAAACAGAACAAACATCAGAGTAGTGAAGTAAAATCATTACAGCTCCAAAAGATCAAACAATAAAAATGACAAGACCAGTGAATTTCTCTCAAAGGCGTCACTGTTCTTGATGTAGGTAGAATGCTGACATCTTCATTAATCCATGTTTTTAATTTCTACAGACACAGAGTGAACGTGTCAGCATTACACTGTGTCTCATTAAACCTTTGTGTGAATCTAACTGGATTTTTCCAGTTTATATATAACAGTCTGCAGCAATTTACTATATAAGCCATCTTGTTCCAGTAGTAGGAGGATGTGCTTACCTGGCACCTCATGAGGCTGGCATGGCCTGGACTGGGTGATGTTGCCCTGGCAGAGATTGGCCTCGGCCTCCTGGTCGTCACCACAGCGACGAGTGCGATGCTGCAGACCCCCCTCATCACAATCCCCCCACTCTGTCCACTCACCCCAACCTGACGACCGAAGTAAAGAGTGGACAGAAAATAGTCGTTTGAGATTGAAAAAGAGAAATTGAAACAATATGAACACACAAGAACACAAGAACAATAGCTTTTGGGTGTCTGACTAGACAGTTGTAATGTTGCAGTGTTTGTTGTTACTTTGTTCTACATCCAAGAAGCAGATTGTTTTTAGCTTCCATGCAGGCTATGGATAAATGGACACCTGTTTAAGCATTTTAATAGAAGCACCATAAATTGTAAAAAAAAAAAAAAAAAAGCCTAAAAATTGATTTGCTGACACAGACTTTTGCATATAGATAAATATAAGATGCTGTAAACAGTGATGGAAACCAATTTTTTCCATTAATATTGATGTTTTGGGATCTGCTTCTGTGTCCTTTAATATCCTCGTTTTATTTCCTACAGTGCAGATGCAGCACCAGCATATCACTGCCAAGTAATATTAAATATCTCCAGTTCAAAGGGAAGCCACACAATTTTTTAAAAAAAAAAGGTATTTATCTAGAATTTAATAGGATTATTTTAAGGAGAGGTCTTTGAACTTCCACAATCAAAGTGGTTAATGAGAGGATTTTCCATCTGGGGTCAACTGAATGTTGCATGTTGGCTGCCCCACAAAGGCAGCAAGAGGTAGCTGTGAGGAGATTGACACAAAATGTAATTCTCTTCACTGCGTATTCAAACAGCCAGTAACAAAATCAAGCAGCTGACAGAAGCTCTGTGTGGTTGGTCACCAAGTGTGCAGGCTGAGAAATGCTGGCTGCAGCGCAGTGGTCATCATCAGTCAACAGTCACATTTAAGCCTCTTTGTTTGCCTGCTGGGGTTACTTTGTTCATTGAACAAAAGCGTAAAATGGATGAGAAGTGGATTACACCAATTTGCTTCCCATGTCTCTACTTATCTAAAACAGTGGTTCTCAAAGTGGGGTCCGGGGACCCCCAGGGGTCCTTGAGGGGGTTCCAGGAGGTCCCCAGCAAAAGCAAATAATTTATTTTCACTATAATTCCATCCATAAGTAAGTTTCATATACTTTCTGTAATCAAATGTTATCAGATGGGGGTCTGTGGTCTAATTTGCGTCAGTTTAGGGGTCCTTGACGTGAAAAAGTTTGAGAACCACTGTTCTAAAAGACTGAAGGAAAGTAAAAGTACACACAAGTTGCATCCATTGTTAGTGTCAGTGGTAAAATTTGAGGCTATTTCATTCATTGTTTTTTCTGTTTATTTTCTGACTTTCAGCCAAAGCAAGCTGGGATAGGCTCCAACAAACATGCTGTTTGCCCTCTCAATACAAATATTGATTCACTACTTGCTGTGCGGATGAGATTTCCCATCAGTGTCCATACAGACACCATTTTTTGATCCAGGGAGACACAGTGAATCAATGGAGTGTATTGATGGTGTAACCAAAGTTACAAAGTGCTTAACACAGGCAAAATGTTTGTTATATATAAATAACCAGTGTGCAAAAACCTTAACATTACATGATTTTAATTATATGTTTAAAAGACAATAAAGGTCCAGATTTACAGACAATAATTTAGTGTAAAATAAATTAAAAGTAATTAAAGCCACTATGTGTACAATTTCACTATTTCCATTTTTGCGCCCCAATGGCTGTACCAAAAATGCAGCTTTGGCTGATGCATGCTGCAAAATTATTACTTAATTATCCTACAGATAAATCTGAAGGCTGATTTATATTATTAATGCAATGGGGTCCATCAAATGAAATTAGTAAAGTAAAGTTGGCTTATATAAATACAGTAAATACAGTGCAGTCTATGAGTATTTGAACAGTTTTGTTTTGGCTCTCTGACTCAATCACACTGGATTTTTAATGAAACAATTACTATAAGATTAAAGTGTTGCCTTTCATCTTTAATTTGAGGGTTGAGTGTTTACATCCATTTTAGAGGAACTGTGTAGAAATTATAGCCCTTACATACCCCTAAGGGTGAAATAGGCTTAAATGCAGCCAAATGCCACAATTTTTGGCCGCTTTATGTTTTAATGTGACATAAAGCAGAGTGTCATCAGCATAGCAGCAGATATAATGTGATATGAATATTATGTCCTCAGATAATTTTACATAAAAACAGTTTTACATAAGCTGTCATACCTTCACAGGCATGTGTATTACAGAGGGCCTCTTCAGTGTGCAGGCCTATACAGATGTCGCCTCCATTGGCAGGGGGCGGGTTGCTGCATGTCCGGGTCCGCTGGTAGTGCCCGCCCCCACAGCTGGCTGAGCACTGGGACCAGGAGGCCCAGCAAGACCAGGCCCCGCTCACTGGAACACACACACACACATAAAAACTTAATTTATGTAATATAATGTACATATTCTGCTTTTGCAATTAGTCTAAACTAGCCAAAACATCCCTGTTACCTGGGCATGGTTGAGAGTTGCAGTCCTGATACTCCACCGGGGATCCTACGCAGGCACTTGGGTTGGTCCTCCCCTCCGCCGTCGAACAGCTACGTTTCCTGGTACGGAAGCCTCTGGAACACTGCTGGGAACAGCTGGACCACATTTCCCAGGATCCCCAGCGGGCACCTTGGGGCTGGGACAGAGCTCGGCCACTAGTCTTTACCAAGTCTTCAACCAGAGCTTAAAAACACAGAAAACATATGTTATTTTCTTTACCGTAATATAAAGGAACCATTAAGTAATTATTTTTTTCAACGCCTTTCACACAATAAGCAATTTACAGGAGCAGTGAGAGAGAGAAACAACTTTCACTCAAAGAAAAGAGCAAAAGTTGATCCCAACATCTTTTGACACAACCTGCTGAATGAGTGAAATGCTCAGTTTCTTAAGTTCAAACAAAAACTGCAGAATTTTATTATTTTTTTTGCCAAACTCAGCAGACAGAAACCTCTTATGAAACATTAATTAGTGAGGTGTAATGTGGGTCACTTTGAAAAATGAAATAGTTGTCTCCATACACTCACACACACATTCGCACCTACAATCACAAATTATTTACATATGAATCAGGAGTGCTTCCCAAAGCTTCAGCTGAGGCCAGCAGAAACATTTCATTCAGACTTTTTTCTCTAGAGGCGAGATGTCGAGAGCAGCCACACAACTTGGGATAAAACAAGATGACATTTTCACCTTGTCAGCTTTACTTATGTTGGAGTAAAAAAATATTTTTGCATGAAACAATCCAGATTCCAATCCAGGGAGAAAGTAAAAGCCTGCAGGTCTCTAAAGGGATGGAGGAGGTGGGCATCTGCTGCCCCATAACGGTTCAATGATGTTTAATCAATCTGCTGATTAATGGCCACACACACAATTTGACTATATTCTGCTTTTGATGAAACCAGCTGTGCTTATTGTGACAAACTGGGAGCTATGGCGCCAGCAGCACTGTTTAACGCCCAGACAGAGAGATACAGTGTATTAGACAAGTATAATTTGCCACCCTATCCCCAGGTTAGGGTGGCATCTGGATACACCTGCAGAATAGCAGGTAATAGCCACACCAGCTGCGTTTCCATGGTAACAATCAAGGGCACCTGCTGGCGCTTGACAAAGAGAGGAAAACATGGCTACATTTGCAGCTTGCTAACAATACTGCGGAGAGAAAAGTGAGAAAGAGTTGTTAAGTCTTTCATATACTCCAAAATGTGTGAAGAATTAGTAAACATCTACAGGATGTTTCAGAAGAAGTTTCTAAATTGTGCATCTCTTTTTGGAGGAGAAGGTGACTCCAGGTTTCCAGCTCATGCCATACAGCAGCGATTTGGATTATTTTTTATTCAGTCTTCTGGCTTTTTTGTTGAGCTGAAAGCATTTCGTAACAGCTATTAGAGAGTGTGAATGAAGCTCTGAAATATTAATATCAAGAGTTCCATTAGATTGCTGCCAGCTTATTACAGACCTGACACTTTCTTTAGAACATGTAGGCAGACAGTGGGCTTCAGATCTGCCTCTTTCTCTATATGAAACTGTCTGGACAATACTCATTGATACACATCATTATCGATATTTATATTCTGTACAGCGGTCATGACTGATTTGACTCATTCCCACTCACAGTCAGTCTGGCAGGCTCCAGACCCGTCATTGGGGCAGAACCGGGTCTCCAACTTCTTCTTGCCCAGCTGGAGCTGCTGGGGGTTGGGTAGCAGCGCCCGACAGGTGTACCTAAATCTCTGCTCTTGCCGTGACCCATCTTGACTGACGTTGACTGGCATCCAGGGTGTCCAGGGGGTGTTGCGGCGCACCTCAGGGCAGGCCTCCAGGTTACAGGCCTTATACTCCTAAAAAACAGGATGGATGAAACCTATCACCATTACTGCAGATGAAAAGTCTAAACCCATCTCTCTGTCACAGCTGTCTACTGCAGGTTTTGCTTTATCTCCCAAAGCCAAAAGTTATAATAAATATAATATAAACATTAAATAAAATAGAAATGTTTCTTTTCACTAAATTGCAACATCTTATTGTTGATCAAGATGAGAAGTTAAAGGAGTTTTTTTTGCAGATTTTCAGGAGATGTTAAGTTACTCTTTAAGCATCTATTATTCCAAACAAAAATTGCAAATTATTTCTAGAGAAAAGGAGGACTGATTTAAATAAATACAGCAGGAATATTGCATTTAAACTCATTTATCCTGTTTTACAAGGCCATGACTTATTGGTGGCAGTAGTATTTTGTGATCATTTAAAAACAGAATAGATAAATCAGCCATATAAGTACGTGTCTTGTGGAATGAGATCAGGGCTACAAATAATAATTATTTTCATTATCAATTAATTGTTTATGTCCATGAAATGTTAAAAAATCGTGAATGGTGTCTTCAGTTTGCTTGTTTTGTCTAAAAGTCTAAAATGTTAAGATATTCAGTTTACAGCAAATTGTCACATTTGAAAAGCTGGAACCATCAAATGTTGGATTTATGCCGTAAAAATAACTGAAACAATTAATTGATTATCAAAATAGTTAATTTTCTTAATTGATTAACTGACGCAGCTCTAAATGAGTAAAAAAGGGGTATGCATGTGAAACAGGTTGATATTCTTGGCCATTTACTAGTAAATTAATTAATAAATCTGCTATACAAGCAGTACAGTACTGTGGCACATCCAGGACAGCTGTTTCCATTCTGACAGGTTCTGGTTCTGGAGTGGACCCCTCCTCCACACTCAGCACTGCAGTGAGCCCAGGGTCCCCACGCTGTCCACAACACCGGCAGAGGGCATGGCTTTTTCTCATTGCACAGCCTGGAAACACAAAGACCTCACTTAGACTTGGTGTTAAAATGTAGTCTTTATCTAGATAAACTGTAATGAATGATTGATCAGCCACAAACATATGTGTGGTTCTATCAAAGTTCTATCAAAAAATATTTTTTATTGGCTGGGGAGCCTAAAGGTTTCAATAATACCTCAATTCCCAGCACCTAGCAACGTTTCTACTTGCAATAAAGTGATGATATTTCTGTAATAATAGCTGATGATGATGTTTCTAGCAATGATGAGTCCATCCTCACCTCTCCTCTCGACCCTGGCCTACACAGATTCGACCACCGTGGCGAGGCGAGGGGTTGTTGCAGGACCGCTGCCTCACTTCGAAACCGATACCGCAGCTGCTGCTGCACTGGCCCCATGAAGACCAGGGAGTCCAGCCACCATTCCTGAGGAACACAACGTGAGACTGGAAATGAAAATGCTATTACACACGACTTATGAAGCCATGAGAGAAAAGTATGATCCCTGAAATCGAGTTTCAATAAGAACATGTGCTGCACATTTCTGGACTCGAGCTGCTTATAATCAATGTTTTGCGCTGTTGTTTAGTGTTTACTCCAAGTTATTCATGCCAAGAAATAAAAGAATTCAAAGGTTCAAATAAAGCTCTCTTGATGGCCTCCTCCATCAACCCCACTTATAGCTGAGGAGGAGAATGAAGAGGAAGGACATGCTGTTATTGTGATGGTGGTAACAGTAAATAAAAAACACTTAATGGGTACTCCAGTAGGTACAAGGGAGGAAGTACAGGGAATAAGGGGGTAACAAATTTGCATTTAGGAGGGAAAATAGAGAATAATGTTAACAGGCCAGCACTGAAATATTCTAGTTTACTCTTTGTGGTTTTCACACTACATGTCTGTCTCTTTTGGTTAAATTTAAGGCTTATTGTTGAGATGATAAATATCCACATAATATCTACTGTATGTTGAGCTCTGTGTAAGAGACTGTACCTGGAACAGTTTGACACCTGGATGGTCGGGCCTTTACAATCGACTCCACCACACCGGGCCACGGGTCCGTCACAAGAGCGGGACCGACACACACAGCTGCTGATGGAGCCCTCGCCGTCATCGTGGTTGCAGGGTTGCCATGTAGCCCAAGGGCCAAAACCGCCATCCTGGGTCAGGTTCCTCACCTACAGAGAGGATTTGAGAGGGCAAAATGCACATGAATAAATCATATTTGCTTAAATTGAATGAATGTTTTTTTATTTGGAACAATAACCTTGTATAGTATACTATCAATACACTCCACTAATTGTGTTTGTTTATGTGTGTCTTACTGGGCACTCTGTGATGTTTTGGGTCCACTGGTTCATGTTGGAGCTGTCTTCGATGGTCGTGCAACGCTTCTGTTTGCGATCCCAGCCACAATAAGGGTCCCGAGCTTCCATGCAATGACTAATATGAGTTCAGAGTGAGTTAGTATTCAAAATGATTTTTAAAAATGGTAGTAGTCTACATATTTCTACAGTCAAAAGTTAGCAGGATTGTCTAAGAATTAAATATTCAATGTTTTACGTTAATAACAGTGTTTTGTCTCTGTCAGAGGACATTTCTGTTTCAAGTAGCAGAGCTGATAAATACTGAGAAACTATACTTATACTACAGAAACTTGTCAACATATTCTAGTAGTGCGTTCATTGTCAAGAAATTCATCAATAACCTGCTTAAGTAATGTCTGAGCCTTGCCAAAATATGGACTGGCAGTTCAAAAGCAGTTTCTCATCAGGGAAAGTAAATGAGGCCTTTAACATAATCATCTTTGTCAGCGTTTATAGCAGGCCTTTTCAGACTTGGACACCCACACATGTTTGTTTCTTTAATGGCACCCAGTTCATAAATCTTTTTAAGTATTTTCAAGTTGAGCTAGTACATTTGCACACTCACCGCCAGCAGCAGCAAGCTGACAGACTGAGCACTCTCCCAGATTTAACTAAACCATTTTGCTAAATGATCAACTGCAGATTTGAACTTCCAAAAGCTAGTTTCCTTGTATTCTTATCAATTACAAAACAAGTCTATAAATCCTCTATTCATTCTGTGACAGCACCACTTGTTTTTCACAAAGAGAAACCGCTTTGGAACCATAAGTTTTGGGTAAAGCTGACGTCATATTTGATATTGCAGGCTTGTGGTCGATAGGGATCATACCGTTCGGTTGGATAGCTGGAACAGCGCTCTAATGGGATCTTCACCAGGCGGTCATCAAGCCCCACAAACAAAGACCTGTCACTGTGGAGGATTTGTAGGCTTTTGATTGGCCCGATTTGCCCTTCAGGGAGGATCCTGAGCTCCTCCAGGTAGCAGCCATGAAGGCTTTTATTGGTTGTAGAAAGAGTCTTCAGGATGGTGCCGTATTCTGATTGGACAAGCCAAACAAGGAGAAAAGAACTGGACTGAAAATAATCTGGTGTAATTTTCTGTTGCAGCAGATAAAAAGGTGGTCAAACTAATTATTCACAAACTAATTTTATTCAGGAAACTAACTAAATCTATTTTATTTTTGGCCAAAGTCAGCCCCAGCTCTCTCCCCTCTTGCTCACCAGTGCCAATGTACATGACATGGTAGAGGGTGTCTTTGCCCTGCACGATGTCCACCACCAGCTTGGAGAGGCGCAGGTTGTCCTGGGTGAGCAGGGGGTTGACAGTCACCGGCTGGACCACATCGTTCATCAGGAAGAGTCGCTGGGCGTCCTGGAGGCTGCGCTCTGTCAGGTTCCCCCCTGGGCCGCCTTCCTCCAGGGTGCCACACTGAGGATCCAGGAGGGAGGGTTTAGCGTCAGGTTGTCAGTTGTTGTTAGGAGGTATATTTGATGGAGCTAAGATAGAATTTTCCCTTTGTGCTGAGCTATACTGATTCATGGATATCAAAAATTCCTTTACTTTGCCTTAAAGAAAAGTTTGGGAAACTATAGAAGGACAAAATTGATTGTCTAACACTCACAGCTATCAACAACATGTTGTCAAAGAAAAACAGCTATGTGGATGCAGTTTGGAATACTGTTTTCAGAGCTTACATAGCTTATAAGTGTCCAGGTTCATATACGAGAGTTACCTGAAAATTGGGAATGGGGTTTGGGGTGGAGAGCCAGGCAGTGCGGGGGTTCTCCTGGTAGCGGAAAGGTCCATTGAAGGCCTGGGTGATGGAGCTCAGGTTGAAGGCGCAGACAGCAGAAGCTGATATGCTGTTGCTAAAGGAGAGGGAGAGGTTTTAATCACAGTCAGATCTCGGAGGAATTTTGCTATAAAAATTGTCAAAGATTAACTACCAACAATCGTGTTATTAATGAAGGTCACTCACACATTAGTGGTGAAGATGCCATAGATCAGGTCCTGCTCTGGTAGATGAAAAGTGCTCTGCAGCTCGTTGTAGTAGAAGGGGATTTCTCCTGAGCGGGAGCAGTTGAGTCGAGCCTTCATGAAGGTGGTCCAGGTGTCCTCCAACAGGAAACGACCACCCATATCATTCTTACACACCCGGGCCACGCGAGAGAACACCATCTTCCCACAGTCGTTTTCAACAGCAGTTTCCCGCAGGAAGAAGTACGCAAACCGCCCGATTTCATAAACAGACACAAAATGAGGCTCTAGAAGAGGGGAGAGAAGAAAAGATACTGGGGTCAATACGAGGTGGAAAAGTTCAATCGTAAGGACAAACCAGTGTGGTGCTCTGTTTACCGTTGAGCCATTTGGAGTTGTACTGGGCGGTGCGCAGTGGCGGCATGTTCCCCAGGCTCCTGTAGATGACAGGGTCACGTCCGGAGAAGTCGATCACGGTGGCGGCGTACAACTCGCCCTTCTCTGTTACCATGGCGGTGGAGTTGTGGCGGGGGTCATAGGGACATCGGGCAGCACCGTTCACTGTGTCCAGCACCTGACTGATATTACCAATCTGACAGAAATAATGAAAAGGAGTGTAAATATAACTAAAGGCACTAAAACTGGTTTGTCAGGACAGAATGATGAATCTTGAGCTACTGCTGATGCAAAAAATGTTCAACTCAAAAAGCAGAGATTAAGAAAATCTAGACAGTTAATGTCTTCATAAACATCCAATACATTTTTTGGGATCATAAAGCCACCAAAACCACTTTTTCATTAGCATACATTGCAAAGAAGGGCTCAAATGATGAGACAGTTAATCAAATATTTGATCATTTAATCAAAAAAACTGTTTTGATAGTCAACTAATGAAGTTCTGCACATTTACTGTTTTTTTCTGTTTTGTGTCATGTACTGTCAATTGAATATTTTTGGGTTTTGGTTGGACAAAAGAAGACATTTGAAGACATCACCTTGAGATCTAGGAATTTGTAATGTGCCTTTTAAAAAAAACAACTATTTTCTGACATTTAAGCGATTAATCCATTAATCAAACTAGAAATACCGCCTTGCAGTTGTATGCCTCCGCCAACCAGTCAAGTTGTTTACATGTCTATTCAGACTCATATAATATTTGTAGTGAAGACTTTGAAGGAATTTTATAAAAGGTATTAAGTGCATTTTCCTTGTATGTGTTGTATGTGTATGTTTGGTCAATAAAGCTGATTCTGATAGAACACAAAGTTGTAGCCGTGACAGTAGACGATGATTCAGATATGGATGCTGCAGCAAAGAAGCTACAAGTTCTAAAACGTGGATGTTTCACACACATCTTCATCTCAGCAGCACGGAAGATCTTTACAATCACCACAGTTTCAAGGTGGGCACCAAGATTAGTGTCACCAAGTCAGTATCCGACCCGACCTTCTGTTCCTGAGCTATGGCGCTGAATAATGGCCAGAAAAGCGTTTTTGCAGAACATTATGATGTTACAGTGAAGTTGACCTTTGACCTTTTGGAGATAAAATGTCATCACTTCATCATTTTATCCTATTAGACAATTGTGTGGAACTTTGTCATAATTAGTGTATGAATTCTTGAGTTATAGCCAAAAATGTGTTTTGTGAGGTCGCAGTGACCTTTGACATTTGACCACCAAATTCTAATCAGTTCATCATTGAGTTCAAGTGGACGTTTGTGCCAAATCTGAAGAAATTCCCTCAAGGCATTCCTGAGATATCACATTCACGAGAGAACAGGACAGACAGACAAACAGACGGACGGACAGACATCCATGTACTTACAGGCAACGCGATAACATAATACCTCCAACCACGGCTGTCGACAGTGTGGAGGCATAATAATAAACATTCAGAGACTTGACTTGATTATTATGCCTCGGCGCCATTGAAAACCATGGCCGGAGGCATAATAATCAACATGCAGAGACTTCAATTTTAATTGAGTTGTAAGTTGCCGATTTTTAAAATCTGGACTACTTTTTTGTAACTAATTTAGATGGTAGATGATCCTGATGGCTCAAAACTGACCTGGCTGTTAACGCGCTTCATCAAGTTACCAGCTTGATGAGAAAACGATTTGTACCAATCATGGACGTCGCCTGGCCTGGGCATTTCGGGCCCCGAAGATTTTTTCTTCAACCCTGAATAATTTGAGCAGTTTGTCACTAAAGAAGATGGAAGTGTTGTAATTTTGTATCTTCAGTGAATGTAACTGAGGCGAGACCAATCAGAGAGGGTTTACAGGAACATAAATGAAAAATGAATGCATGGAAACAGTCTATTTAGAAGTACATTTATAAAAGACGGAGAAGAATCTGGGTTCAGCCCCTCATGGTTAACAGTTCAGCCCCTGGTACCAACCTGCCTGGTTATGCAGACAGGTGTGAAAGCATTGGTCCCGCAGGTGAAGAGTGTCCTCCCACTGATCAACAAAACCCGGATGTAGTTTTGACATTCCTCCTGCAGACAAATACACCCCAAGTCAGTTTTACTGTTTCATGAGAATTAATGTTCCTTCACTGATAAAATATGAACAGTTATTTCACTTGGCCATCCAATGAATAAGTAGATTTGGAAAAGAACAGCACACTACCTCTGACTTCCCCTTGCTCTGGCAAGAACGCCTGGTGTCTTCATCCGGCGCCCATTCTGTTGCCTGAGAGAAAAAAATACATTGGCTTTAGGGATTTATTCCACTGATCTTCAGGTGTCGGTAATATGCAAAAAAATTTGGTAATGCGCCAGCAAAGGCAGGGAAGAAGAAGACTGCTACAAAGTAAAAATGGATTTAAAAAATGCAAGTTTCAAAAATTTTTAAAAAATTAACTTTGCAAATATTTTATAAGGAAGGCAAAGCATTCAACACGTTTATTAGGTCTCAAGAAAACTCCAAAGGGCACCTATAAGGTAAATTTAAGGAACTACAGGATACAAAACCTGACATAAAAGCATTATAAATAAGGTTAGTACTATAAATTAAACATTTTGGTGTATAAAAAACATAAAATTAAATAAAATCTTAAACTTGGCTAACTCTTACCTGTATAAGGGAGGCGTTGCTCAAACTCAGTCTGAAGAGAAAGTTCCTGTAAAAGAGATTTTTCATGTTGTAGTTAAAGCAGCAGACGGTTTGATAGGCTGGTTATGAGTTTAATCTTTGCTCTTGATGTATTTGGGTTGTTTTTTTTGCAGTGTTGTGATGCATGAAAAAAATATCTTGTATTGTCTTTATTTTCCTGTAGTTCATCCCATTTTCTCTACTGTTACATTCTTATAAACGTCATTGTACGCTGGCAACAAATGTTGACTGGACACTGAGTGTTGTCACCTTGCTCCTACAACAAGCTGGTTTCTATTCAGGTCCAGGGCCAGCTGGGAGAAATCCTTCACTCCTGGTTGGGAGAACTCTGACATCCACGGCCTTAACGCTGGATAGAGAAAGAACCAGAGGATGAGGAGAAATGTACAGTAAGAAGAAAAAATGCAGGGCCATAATAGGACATAGGCAGAATAGCAGGAGGAAAGAGGGGTGGGGGCTAACAAATGGTACCTGGCTCACAGTTCCAGCCTCAGTTAAGCCCTCTGTGTTTTTACTAATGTGTCACATTTCTCTCCAGTGAATCACCTGATCCAGTGGTGTGACAGCTCCACAAACTCCCATGAGCCTTTGAACCTGATGCCAGAAAGCAGGCTCAGTCCCAGGATTCAAAACTTTACAGCCAAAGGGCATCGATTTGGTTTAAAATTGGGGCGCAGAATATAATTAACACGTGGTCTGCCTGCAAGTGAATGAATGACTAAATGAGAATGAAGAATCAGTATTTTTCAATCTTTTTCCTGTTTCGTAAGGTTTTTTTAGAGCTTGAATTTGGGTTTGTCATGCCATATTTGTCAGTTTCCGGAGACAGAAAATGTCTTGTTTTGTCTGATCAACAGTCCAAAATCCAAAGGGATTTAACAGATTTACAGTGATATAAAACAAAAAGAAAATCTGTAAATCCTTGAGTTGGAGAAGCTGAAACCATGTAGTTTGACATTAAAACAATGAATCTTATCAAAATAGTTGCCAATAATTTTCTGTCTATTGACTAAGTGATTAATTGACTAATTGTGTCACTTCTACTAACTAAACAATATCAAAATATGATTTAAGTCTAATGAGTCTGAAGATAAAACACTGCAGGATCTGAGCAGTTTAGTTAAAGTAAAGAAGGTTATTGTGCCTGTTAACACTCTTTGGTGGCTAAAATGAACACTTGAAAAACAATAATTTATAGACATAAAGAGACAGATATTGATATTTGATCAGCAGCAGTTTCTCCTGCTTAATAAGCCCCTTGTACTAAAAACTAAATTAACTGATGCTCATGTTTCATTTGATTTTCATGAGGTTTTTGGTGTAAACATAAGAGTGCAGCTGGTTGAAATCATCACAATATTAATGTGATTTTTTTTTTGTGTGTATGCAACATCGCAAGTCCAATATTTTTAGTTCAAATGAATTGGATTTAAAAATCTCCACCCCGGCAGGATGTCAGCTAAACAAAACTGAACACCAAACAAACCACTGTGGCTCTTTTACATCAGTTTTATCTGTGAACAAACCACATGCAACAAATCAGTCTACAAGGTTTCAGAGCAAATTACTGGTGCCTCACCTAAATGCTGTTGCTTTCATTGGACATTAACTTGTGGGACAAATGTATCCAATACAGTATCAGCACAGTTTAGCAGGCGAACACTTTGAGCTGAATGGAAACTGACATCCAGTCAAAATAATATCATCAAAGCCTCTTTCACAGACAGCCAAAGAAGAGCATTTAATCAGGCCATACTGCAGACACAACATTCAGAGGATATATTAATTTCATCTCAGTGTTAAAAGAATTGTCAAGCACAGTTCCAAAATATTAACACCTGTCAATGTATCCCATTGCGAGTCGTGACGCATAGCATAATAATGCAGATTCATGCAACCTGAGAGCTTTTAACCGCCAGACTAATATAAAAAAACCAAACCTCACGCTTTGTAATATTCTTTATTAATCTTGTATAAAATGTGAATAAACATTTTGACAGGTTAAGAACAACCGCTGAGTCAAGACGGTTATTTGAAACGATACTAGACCATCATTCTTGTCACGTCTCTGTTTCACAACACAAACCATCACTTGAACAACAGTGCTGTTTCAGAGGGAGCTATAAACTCCAAATTGTTTTTGTGCACTCGCCTGTGTACATAATGAACTGTAAACCCCACAGACAGTCCAGCACACACTCATACTCACAAGCATTATTCCTACAGCCCAGTAGGAGAAATGATGATGAAAGACTACTGCATGCTTTCCAGCAGTAGTGTCCTAATTACTCAGCCTTTAACCTATGTTAACTATGTGGAATTAGAAACTGAGGCTCTCATTTAGCAAACAAAGCCTCATACTGTGCAGGAGATGTGCACACAGCACTAGTGAATTGCATAGAAATTATATATGGAAATTGAACAGCATCCAGCTAATGTTTCTCAGCAAAAAGGAATCTCTTTTAGCTTCCTGGCTACACTGAAATTGTGGATGTGTCGCATTAGGTAGGTCGCAATCTGCTACACAAGACAGTCTTATGTTATAAATCCATTTTCATATGGACTTCTTTAACATTATTTAGAATTAAGAGGTTTTTGTGATCCAACCTTTTCACCACAGAGGAATGAGGTTCAATACATCAAATTTAAACAAGATCAATCCAGTTTTCAATTACATCAACTTATTACTTATTATTTCAAATTGTGTAACTGATAAAAAATATATACTTTATAAATTTGAATTGTACGGAAGCCAAGAACGGTCGTGCTTGCAATTATTTTTTTAGTGCCGTTATCTGGAGATCACAAGATAATTTATGTCGTTACCTGAGAAAACAAAAGGCCGGTTTCTCAAGATAACGAGATAATTTATCACAAGATTTATCACGGGTGGAGCTCATTCTCATTTGTTCACTCCTCTCTTCTCCTCTCCATGTCGCCCTCACACAGATAGCTCAACTATTTAGATCATGCACAAGAAGGATTCAGGTAGCTCTTAAGGACATCCGTCATATGTTGGTTCTTATCCCCTCTCTCCACCCAATTGATAAATTGATGGTATTGATGCACACACCTTGGTACAAGACAACAGGATGTTCCTTTCTGTTGCAGTCTGCAGGTTTGATGTGAGGCTGCTGGGACAGACACACAGACGAATAGATGACCAGCACAAGGCCAGAGGGGGAGAGGGCCCGCGCCCCCCACCCTGACGTAACCATAGTTACAACCACATCCAGTTTTCGATCAGGTCTTCAGAAAACACCTGTAGGAGCAGAGGACACATGGGTCAATCTAAGCACATGACCAATAAGAATCAAACACCAAGGATGGAAATTTCCCTAAGAAAGTTCAAGAAAATCAGTCTTGTGACCTAAAATGATGAAAAGTAAGAACCAGTTACATAACAGACAAAGAAATCATCAGTAGAAGAAAAAAAAAAGATTGCTTCTTTAGCACTTGTGACCCCCAGAAATTCAACAGAATTTAGATTCAAGTGTAAGATGGATATATAAATCTTTTTTTAACAAAAAGCATTCAACTTTGGAAATCCATATTCATTCAGCTCTCCTTTTCAGTTGCACACCCTTCCTTACTCTCTGCCCGCCTGTCCATCCATCTAAATTAGTTTTGCCAGTTGCCCGGCTCAGCGGTCCCTCTGCCGACTCTGTCTGTCTGCTCTGGGTGTCCAGCCCCTCACTGTCAGCACGACTCGGTCATGGCTAATTCATCTCAAAAGGCCAGAGCCGCCAATCTTTCTAATGCCGACTCTCAAACCAAAGGTGCCATCAACAGCGCTCTTTATGACTGAGGAGACCCATTCAAAGACGAGCCCGGGCCCAGAGCCAGACAGGGGGGTGTGAACTTTGAACTGAGCGAGCCGCATGAAGGGTCTTTGTGTCAACATCAAAATCCATTTATGTACATCACATCTGCTCAAAGATGATGATCTGGTGATGATGATGATTAGAGAAACTAGACACAGGCGTCACCAGAGAGCTGTGTTCAAACCGATCAACAGGTAAAATACAGCTGGCAAATTGAGCTCTCTTTTCCCCACTGTGTGCCTGCTAACATACAGACATCGAGGTCAAAATGACATGTTGCACATGTGCAATTATGTCTTTTTCTGGGGAGGAAAAGCATATGAACATAATGCAATATGAATGCTTTGTTGTGGACGAACCAATAGAGACATTTTAAATGACTAAGAGAAAAGGTCTTAGAGAACAATAAGGTGTAGACACTGCAAACAGGTTTAAATACTATAAAATGTACTTGAGGGATTTAAAGTGTCAGTTGAAGCTGAGAGCAGTTGAATTGTAATTACAGAAAACATTTCAGTTTTAGGTTTAAGCCTTATAGGCAGGTGAATTATCAATTTGTATGCATGCGCTGCAAGTACAATAGCACTAACAGCTGAAGAATAAGAGCTGAAAGGAGTTGAAATTGGAAGTCGATGTCTAATTTGAACTTTCAGCTGAGATTAACCTTTAAAATTGATGTTTTAAATTACTTTCACATTTAAAAAACCTTAGAGAAAAGGTCTGAGAGAAGTGGGACTTTAGTGCGCACTTGATTACAATTTGTTTCGCTGGAAGATAAACATTTACTCCATTACATTTACTCACATTTATTGACAAAAATACCAATGTTCTTCTAAGCTACAGGCCAGCAGATTTGTCATTCTTTTGTAGCAGCTTCTTTTACTCCAACCCCGCTTTTTTTTTTTTAACCATAAAACCAGTTTCCTTGCAGCTGCTGTGAGAGCTGGAGAATGGAAGTAGTGAATGTCTGTCTGTCTACTGCTCACCGGGAGGATTCAATGTCTGTGGAGGCAGAGGTTTTTCAACCTGCTGGGTCTAACATTGCTGCCTAATGAAGCGACAGGAACAGAGCCTCCACCGCTGGCCTCCCTTTTGTTATGTTGCTGTGCTCCTCTCATCGTGCAAAGGCTGGCCAGTGAGAGGCCTAATGTTCTGGGATTTGTCTATTCAGTACAATGAGAGGGGGGCAGCAGCAGACGTCAGTCAGATTCTTCAGTGGGACTAGGAAATGTACACATGCAGATACTCACTCTGTGATCAGCCGTAGCTAAAGACTTATTTGAACAAGTGCTCTAACCTAAATGATAAAATAGTTTGCCTCCCAAACAATTCATATATCAAATATTAGATTAATTACACTGAATGTTTATACAGACACATCTGGCCCCCTGACTTGCTTTAGCGCTACCATGCAGTCAAATTTTAAAGGTGCAGTGTGTAGAATTTAGTAGCATCTAGCCCAACAGACTTGGCAGAAATGGAATATAATATTCATAAGTATGTTTTAATTAGTGTATAATCACCTGAAAATAAGAATCGTTTTATCTATATAAGGAGCAGGTCCCCTTCCACGGAGCCTGCCATGTTGAACCGCCATGTTTCTACAGTAGCCCGGAATGGACAAACCAAACACTGGTGTTTTTCGCCAGTTTCATGGCCACCGTAAGTTCTCCTACATACTTGGAGGGGGAGGGGAGGTGTATTCAATTGGCTGCAATCTGCAACCTCATCACGAGATGCCACTAAATCTTACACATTGGTCCTTTAAATGTGTCCAATACTTTAGTTGATGACTAAATACCTGCAAAACTAATGACAAGTGTTTGCTAATTAGCAAATGTTAGCATGCTAACACACTTAACTACGCCAAAACTTGTTTTTGACTTATCGATGAATTATTTAACCCATTCATTTCTAACAAAGGTCCTACAATTGCTTGTTTTGTCTGACCAGCCATTAAAAAACCCCAAATAATCCCCTTTACAATGATAAAAACACAGAAAATAATCACATTTGGGAATCTGGAATTAGCAAATGTTTGTAGTTGTGCTTAGTAAATTACTTAAACGATGAAACGGTTAGCAAAATTAACTACTAAAATAAGCAAACTAATCAGTTAATAAACTAACTGCATCAGTTGGTGTTATACAGAGTTGACCAAGTGCTCCTTTAATGCTTCCAAATGTGGCTTAAATCATCACATTACAATGTGTCAATGAGTTTTGTGTACATGTGGTCAGCTTAAACACATTTTTCTGCCAAGTATGACCAGTGAGATGTAAGATATTTTCATTTGGGACCTTTGACTGGAAAATAGGTGGAAAAGTAAAAGTGTCAAACATGCAAGCCTAGCCGTGTTTTCCTGGAGCCGTGAGCGTGTCAGAACATTCATTCATTCATTCGTGTAGCTGCCTGTGTTGGAAAAACACTATAAAGCCTTAACAACCTGTGAAGAGATTAGAAGTACAGAGCTTCCAATTCATGTGACCTGTATGTGTTTGGACTGTGGGAGGAAAATCACAGGAACACAGAGTGAACATGTGACCTCCTGACAGAGGAACACAGCCAAGATTTTAACCCAGGACCTCCTTGCTGTTAGTTAATAGCACTAAGCACTGAGCCACTGTGCATAAAGTTAAATAAGACATGGTTTCACTGTATCAATAAACAAGAATATGACAGGTGTATACTTTATCCATTGCAGCTCTGTTTCCCTTGATTTTTCTTCCTCAGTAGGAGGACTGAGGAAGAAAGGACACTTACTCGTGTCTCTGTGAGAGCTCACTCAAACATCACGTGGACTCTTCCACCTTGCTCAGAGAAAAACACAGACTGCATAACAGATGCTAGCGCTGAAAGTTTGCAGCACTGTTAAGAGATGAAGAGGTGCAGTGTGCTTCACCCTAAGCATGTTGATCACTTTATTTTCCTGCAGAAAAACCTCAAAGCTGAGTGCAAAGGTTAACAGTTGTTGTTAGAGTAAAATTTTATATTCTTGTCCATATCCATGGTGTCACAAATTGTTACTATGGCCTTGACAAATGTTGGCTTTGCTCTTTATTTTTAAAGGTAGATACAACGTTTTTCAAATTGTTAAAATAGTTTCTACTTGCAGGAATGCAGTGGTAATAAAGAGTGACCTATTTGGAAGCACTGGAGCTTTCGTGTCCCACAAATGTGAATCAAAAGATTTTCACACCATGCTTCACTCCCTCTCACAACAGTGGAGGGAGTGTGTGTATACCTAACGGGATGTCTTCATGCAAGCAGTCACAAAACTATAATACTGGTAGAATTTCTTTAGAAATGTTTGCACAATAAACGACACATTGCGCCACATCATACTGCAGCCTGTTGAGTCAAGGTTAAATTAAATGTATCTATGTGTTGGATGCTTAAACTGACACATTTAAGCGCTGATTGCATGTCAACAAAATCAAGTTGGAACGGTTATAAGATATGCACTTTAGGGAACAGACACAACTGGAGTAAAGGTTACAATGTTCATGGTATTCACAGACTTCAGATCTCCAGAATCTACAGCCAGCCAACTCTGAGACTGAAAATAAGCTGTGTTGGGAGAAGGATCTGTCTTCCATCACTTCGGACTCAAACTAACCCTGCAACAAAACCAACTCACTGCGCCATTTCTGCCCGAACACTCATCTTCTTCTTTACACCATATATGTCCATATATGGAGTGTTAACCTGCCCTTTGACATTTATTACTAGCACTTGATTTGTTGCGATTCTTTCATTTTAAACAATATACACACCTTGTATGGTGAAGAGGCTAACATTGGAACATGCATCATATGGCATTTTTCAAAGTTTATTAAAATGACTTTATAATTTCTCACAATCCAGATTATAGCTCAACAAATACTGGATCTTTCATGCTGATACTGCCGAAACATTTGAGAGTTAAAGATCCCTTAAATTGTGACCAAGATATCTGGTAAATATCTGTTTTACAACTGAAACATAAACCTGTTTCTTTCTAAACTACCTCAAACATGTCTTTGGCATTTCTATACTGCAATTCCTTGTTACCAATTCATATATGCAGAAATATCTAACATAATGCCCCCAAGAATCTGTCTTAACAAGTTAGAAACAATAGAGCTAGTTGCAGCCTCCACTGGAAGCCTTTCTGCTTCAGTGTAAATGTTGTGGTGGCACATTTACAAGTGTTTGGACAGAGTAGTGGTATTCCTGCAGCATTTCATCAAAGCTGCACATAGTTTACACACTGCAGTGGTTTTGTCAAGCTCCCCGTTTTTCTTTCAGAGGACTAAACGTAGCCGGTAATTAGACTTTAGTGTTGGGAGAAAAAGTAGAAAATCTCCCAGTTGCTTGTTTTGTCTGCAAACTGACATTACTTGAAGATATTGCATCTTTTTTTTCCTTTTTTTTTTAAGAATCCAAATTGATTCAAGCCACTTCATATTGAGTATTGCTGGAGCTCGTTTTTGAGAACAGTGATTCAGCCGAATTTGCAAAGTCTATAGCCAATGCATCAGCGCCATGAACCAATCCTTACATCCCGCTAATCACTACAATCACCACTCCTGCAACAACCTAAGAAAACAGGGAGGATTTTAAAGCCTGCATACAAAATTAAAGTAACATGGCACTTGTGTAGTTTTAGCGAACCTCTCTTTCTTTATTTCAAGAACTTTCTATTCAAGCACTCTGGCTTTGTCTTCAGACCAACTGAAGCAGTAGAACATTTCAGCCTTTTCAGAAGCTTGAGATGGCCCTCCCATGGTGTGTGTCACTTGGAAATCTTCAACCCACTGCTTATATAGGAATGAGTTAATTCGATGGAGGACAGAGTAAGGCATGGAGGAAACTCTTTTGTGGCCAATGCGGCAAGAGGGTTACTAAGCTTGAATGCACCAACGGGGGCAGCCATACTGACACTGTGAAGGTGCTATTTCTTTTTCTGTCAGGATGAGTAAAACCTCTTTGGTCGTTTCTGACAAAACAAGTATTATAGTGAATTATATGTCGTAATCTGACTACAACAGTTGCACAAAGACCTTGCAAATGCTTAACAGCACCCCGAGCAGGATTACACAGCCTACAAAATGAGCATGCTGAGACACTGGGTGTATGTGTTAAGTGAGCTTCATTAAAATCTAGACAAATCCTCTTTGCCGAGGTGATATATGACAGGGAAATTAATTACAAGTAATTATTTCTTCATTCAGAAGGGCTGTAATTTGTTCCTCAGTGATATCAAAAATAAAAGGAGTTAGTCCAGTGCGTGACCCTTGTATATCAGCCTCTTATTTAAACTCTCCACCTGAGTACTTGAACTCAATCCAAATATCATTAAAAGAAACAGCGAATCCCCCCACCTCCCTACACCCAAAAACCTGAGATTCCAAACTCCAAATTCCTCCTTAAAATAAAAAGAACTCACACAACAACTGCTGCTATCAAAAGTAAATCAAAAATCTCTGTCCTTCCTCTCTGACTGACACAGTAGCGGCTTCCACTTGAGCCCTCACCTGTAGAGAGGAGTAATATTATTACCAATGAAGTCAGTTCATGGAGATTTGTCAGTTGGAGCAAATGGACACTGAGGGGGCATCCAAAGACTCTCCATCAAAATATTCAGAGAGGACCATTTCCGAGGCAGCGTTCTCAGCTCCTTCCTACCGGGGTGAATGGCCTCTCTGTGCAACCTGCCAACTATCTGCCAATGGCCGCTCTCTTTTACAAGTGAATAGACTGAGTTTAGCCACAGTTAAAAAGACACTCTAACGTGCCATGGCTGTGCCACAATGGCCGCTCGGGTAATTTGCCAAACCTAATGATGCCGGTTTGGCCCCAGCGAGAGGAGGTAGATAGCAGGAATCCTAAAGAGGCACACAGCTGCACTGATCCCTCTCTTCCTATCTCCCCTCTCTCGCTCTCCTCTCTGTCTCCCTCTGTTCTCGTATCATGAACTCCATTTCTGTTGCTTTCTGGAATAAACAGCACAACTCGGGCGTCGGGCCAAATGCATACCTCTGCATTCTCTTGAAATCCTCCACTATCAAAACTTTTCCCACTTTCCCCCTGAGGGGAATCTCTTCAGTCAGTAGACGTGATTGAAAATTGCTGTTCTGCCCGCCTATTCCCCACAACATGAATCAATACACAAGGAACGTGATAAGAAAAAGAAACAGTTGTCTCATCTTAAAATAAAGAGTGTTATGAGGTACATTTATTTAGTTTTCTTGCTTTTAGCTCAAATCTCTACTCCATTCTCTACGGTAATATCCTACTTTTTGAAGTAGTTAAAGCTGCACTTATCAATATTTTTTTAATAACATGAACAGTTGGTTAAAAAGACTATATGTAATGTGAAAAGGATAACTCATACAGACAAACTCACAGAGAATTATCACCAACTCTGCAGTTCCTCTGAGCTCTACGGAGCAAAAGGTGGACTTTACAGACTTATTAATGCAGCTTTAAGTGATGATTATCACAAGGTTGACAGATGCAAATATACACATAAACTTTGTATTAATCCAAAATTTAAATAGTCAATAATTATGTTTTAATCTCTGGCAAGTGTGGCAATTAATGCATAAGACACTATGCAGATGCTACAATCCCCCTTAACATGGAGGAGAGGGTTTGCATGACCATCAGAATTTTTTGCCAAAGTACATTCACTAACTATCTCCATGCAAAAGACCAGCAGGGGTAACAATCTACCCCCTATATGCCCACCTGTTATTATGTGACTAATGCTCTGTTGGATACTTAGTTCACCTGATGACTCTGTGACAACTTGTCAAACTACTGAAGAATGAACTTTCGTGCTCAGACAGCATCCTTGATGTGTGCTTAGCTGTTGGGTTTCAAGACTGACATCTGACAAAATGAAATGACAATGAGCCTCGCTAAGGTATTTTGAATTTCATTAGGCTGTAACACTGTTTATACAATACTGTCCACCCTTTGTGGAGGAAAAATACTGAAGTTATTATCTTTAAGTGCATGTAATATTAATGGTTAGTAGCAGAATAAAAATGAGACATTTGGATTTTATAATTTCAGTATGTGTGTGCCAAAGCTCTCCTTGCATTTGTTTAAGTGTTTTTTGCATGGCTGGCCAGTACAAAAAGGCACCGGTGCTAACTAAGACTGTCTTTGACTTAAGAAATAAGTGACTAATCCGTTGCGTCTAATTGATGCCACTATCATAGAGAAGGATCTTATTAAATTTAGTCCTTATTACAATCACACAAAGCATATTTGTGAAGCTTACAGTGATGCCAGAGATATGACTATTTCCCAGTAATGACTCTCTTGATCATTACTAGAAAAAAATGAATTCTATAAAACTACCCTACAAATGACCAATCAACTAAAGATTTATAAGTCAACCAAGATGCAATTAGTTGTGTAATCAACTAAAAGCTGTGCCAGCTCTGTTGCCGGCAATTATTTTTTGTGGAAGAAAGGAGAGGATATTTATAATTTTCACATATAAAATTGTCAGGAACCAGCTGCTTCCAATCAAAACACATTAGCATCCCAAGAACACTCCGTAGAAAAGAGGAAAAAGAGAATATTAAACATTGCTTGAGGCTACAATCTGTGCAACATGTGGCTCTTGCTGGACAAAAGGGCCAATTGTCCATCTATTTAATGGTCAGGCTCAAAAAATAACACACATTCAGACATAATTTTACAATCCAGACTGAGGCTATTGATCCAGGGTTGGGAGGCTTGTCTCTACTTTTCTCCCATCCTTCTCTGTCTCCCCTCTGCTTTTCTCTCCTACACCATCCCCATGCCAATTTCAGCACTCATGCCTCAGACAGAACAAAGGAAATATCCACCACTCATTACCTGAACCACCCCCCCCCCCCAACCACTACCACCAATGTTAACACAATGCCTCTCCGCGGTACATGTATTCTCCCAAGTCAGAAGCAAAGTGATATAGGCCGAGGATGAGAGTAAAAAGGGAGGAGGGAGAGGTCGAGCCTCGAGGGTCATATTATAGATCATTAAAGGAGAAATTGGCGTGCAGGGAGGAAAAAGACAGACAAACTGGCAGAAAAACAGGCACAAAAAGAAGGCGTGTTTGACACAAAGACAAAAAAAAGGACAACACAAAAGAATAAGTAATTGCACTGAAACAGCCAACCTCCACATGTGATAAATGCATGAATACACACACTGCACAAATATACAGGAAAATAAACTTACTTGTTCACCATCACCAAACTGATTCAGGAGGCAAAACGAGTGGCAAGGATCCCAACGCTTCACATGGTGAGAGAGAGAAAGAAATGAGGTACGAGAAACAAGAGAAACAGAGAGAGAGAACTTGTTACACATCGACACACAGTGGCACGCTGACCAGACTGTGTGCAGGGAGGTGGGGGGAGTAAAGGGGTGTGTGTGATGGGGGAGGTGGGGGGAGCAAAGCATTCCTGTTTGCGCAGAGCAAACTGTTAACTCTCTGAATAGAGAGGGGATGTCTGCCCTGTGTGTTTGTGTTATTATCCTCATGAGATCCAGCTTTAGTTCTTAGTGAAATTTGGGGGTGAGGTCGTTTTCTGGTCCTGATTTGGGTTTAAAATGGGGTCAGATTAAGCTGGTAATGGCTCAGCGGTGCACTTTCAAGTTTTTCATCACTTGACAACAGGTTCATTCTTTACCCTTTTACACTAATACCCTTTTCAGACTGATGCACTAATCTGAAGTAGTGCCGAAATGCTGGGTCAAAAGTTGATGTCTGACTAAAAACTTAACCAAGCCCAAACTACTTAAAGGCACCTTTAACCAAGCCAAAATGTAGACAACACTGAAAATGTTCTGGTTGAATTGCAAGTGCCAAAAAAAAACCACACCAACACCAACACATAATCATTGAATTAAGCTGCTGCTAACTTCACTTGCTGGCTGCAGTGCAAATCACACAGAAGTTGAAGGTGGTATGATCTATGTTCACAGAGCCTCCCTCTTCATAGTAACACACTTTATTAAAAAATGTCAAACATTTCATTCTCTTTCTCTGCTGGAGACAAGTCCCAAACATAATGGCCCTGCCTGTAGTGGCAGACATTCTTAATGTAATTACTCTTTCAGGCCAATCAATGACACATTTTCACTCAGTTTTAATGAAGCGTATTTGCAAAAATTATAGTTGTGTACACTGGTTAATGATGTAAAATGCTTGTATCATTTACCCATATATTACAGGCTACATTAAAGTTTCAACTGCAGGGAATGTAGGCTACTGTATTTCATTATTTCTAAAATAAGTTTTTGCCTTCATGAACCTATGTGTATTTTAATGCAGGAATATGTTTTACATGGGATGCACAGTAGTTACACCAGTTATCTAAAGTAAAAGCCACATATTGGATAGCTGCTGTTTTATAGTTCTGCACTGGCTGAACTGGTCAATTATTAAGCAAAAGCACAGCGTTTGCTGGTTTCAGCCTGTCAAATATGAGAATTTGTTGCTTTTCTCTATTTTATATTACTGTAACTTGCATATACATTTGGGCTTTGGACAGTTGGTCAGACAAAACATGCAGGGCTCCTGTATTTTTAAACTAAACTAACTATCAGTAATCAGTGTACGTAAAGTCAAAAAGGAGGGTAAGTGTTCAGATGTCAATTTTGAATCTTTTGATTAGAAAATGACCCTTGGTGTTGGTCGAACACAGCTGCAGTATCATCAACGTGCAAATGAGAATCAGGAGACCAAGTCAATAGCAAACGCCATTAGTGCAGACAAACATTTGTTTTTGCCTAAACAAAGAAATCCAATCTGGCTTCCAGAGTCACCTATAATGGCTCCAGAAAGAATGAAATGATTCACTGATAAGTTTGACTGAGTGTGTCAATGATGACCAATGACAAAAAGCATAAATACAGGACATTGATAAAATTATGACAGTAGCTGGTACAGTACAGTATAATGTACAGTACAGCATAATGCAATCCGATACAATAACATTAAAGCCATTATGTGGAGATTTTTATGTGATTACAGACTCTTTCTTATTATTGTTTGTAGGAAAATACAAAGAATCCTGGTATAAATGGGTGCAGTCTATGTGCTGGTATCACTGGGCACCAAAGTCATACATTTTCTAATTGTATATTTAGTGGCTTTAAACTACAACCTTAGAAGTTACCACATAGTTGAATCAACACCTCTCTGACACAGTCTCTGAGCATTATTCACAAACATAGTTACAGACTAGTACATTAGATTTTCTGCATCCACCCCCTGATCTTGGGCCCTCGAGGCTCATTCAAATCCCATTGCATAATTTCACACTCATTCCTGAAAGGTATTTGTGATACATTCGTGATGTTTACTCCGTCTTGCCAACACAACTGTTGGCATGCTCAAGTTGTGTATCGACTCAGAACGCAGCATTGCTAGTGAGCACTCAGGATTGTAGGGATGACTAAAGTAAATACCAAAAAACACTGAGTGTGTCGAAATAATCTTTCTTCTATAAATACACTGTAAACATTCAGGATTACCTATAATCCACTACAGAAAACAGAGGAGAATCAACAAAAACTAATTTAGATATAGAAGGCAAAGCAATACTTTATTTTATCAAAGTAACAGTACGTGTTCCCAAGGTCAGAAGTGAACCTCCACGCTCAAAATCCATTAAGTCTTCTCTCCATTTTGGCCTTCCATCTGCAGTAATTGAAACGCCTGACAATCACCTGAAAACACCTGACAATGGTAATGTGGACACACATCGTTTTCACACAGAAACAACTGAGTTCGCTATGTCAACAAGCGCACTGCTGACAGCAGTCAGGCATGGCTGTAGAAGTGATGTCAATCTGAAAAGGCAAAGGGGTGACCTCCCATTTGGAAATTAATGGCGCCAATAAATCATATCCACTGAAAAACGACAGGATCGTTTAGCTTCGCGTATGCCCAGCAGAGCAAAAGAGACAAATAACACTTCCCGGCAACATCCTCAACCTTTACAGAGCAGGATATTCATCTTTCTCAGTCTCAGTCTCACCACAGCAGAGTACCCAAACCCCCCTGAGAGGATGAATGGCTTGTTCCTGTGCAAACTTCAGGATGACCTCCTCCGGCTCTGTTTTTACAGCCCTCCTGTCACTGCTGAGGCTGAACGATTACAAGCAAAGGGACTCACAGGGGAGTGCTCAGCTAAAGCAAAAACAAGACCAGTGAAAGATAGCCAGGTTTGAAAAACAAAAAGGACAGTGGACTTCAGGGGGTCTGAAAGAAGGCCAACAAGCTGTCAACTAAAACGAGTGAATATGATAGTAACTTCTATATCACCTTGTGTGATTCAGAAAATCTAAAAGTATTGGTTTAGAGCTCATTCAGCCACCTGTGATTGCCTTTAAGTGTCTTTCGAAAAGCCAAAATAATCTTTGTGTCTACCTCAGAGCACATTATGTTAAAATCAAGTAGCTGTTAAGAGCACCTCTGAGCATTTTTGTTACATTTCTATTGTACGTATTTGATTGCCTGTCTTCTTCTTCAGTCTCATAATAATATATTTTTTAAAATAGTGTGTATCTGCTTATCAGCCCTTAGGTGGTTTTTTTTTTTTTCTTGGTTCTCACTCCCTTTTACAGCTTACAAAGTCACTATATGTCTTGGCTTTGCCAGATATTGAAAAAAAAGAGTTTTTAAGTTATGTTTTCAACTTAAAAATGTTGGTCTCTACTGACATGCTTGTTGTTAAATGTGTCTTGTGCATTGTTCCATCCCTACAACTTATCTACGGTATAAGAACATCACACTTCCTGGATTAGAAAAAAACATTGCAATGAATGTAATCTAGGCAGGAATTAATTCTTTTCCTCCAATGCAAATTTGTAGTATGAAGTCCTGGGCCTACTGTATGTGTTTATTATTAAACTAGAAAATCATATCAGTTAATCTCCAGTGATCTCCATTAATGCAAAGGAGGCCTACAGCGGTAACCCAACAACTTTTAACCCCCCAAACCAGGACCCGACCCCAACCCCCACCCCTCACGTCACAGCCTTAAATGGATGCCTTGTCCAGCACACAGCGCTCCACTGTGAAACAGGTCTGTGTGTCACAAAGAAATATTGACTTTTAATACTTCAAACATTCGGGGTTGCTCCATTTTAAACAAGCCTGGCTGTGTTGATTTTTGAGAACCCTGCAGTCACTCCAGGGTTTACTTTTCTGCTCGAGCAATAAAACTGTGCTTACAGGAGTCCCCCACACACACACACAAGTAGAAACAGGGGGTCGCTGCAGTTTAGAGGTTAGAGAAGCAGCCCAGTGAGGACACATAAGGTAATTTGTGCATGCAAAATCAAGCATTTAAGTTAAATTGACAGTCTGACATTCTGGGACATATGCTAACATAAAAAGTTATGAGAAATATGCAAAATATAAGAACAATTATTTCAAATTTACCTCCAGTACTGAAGAGAGATACTGCAGGTTTAGTCTAGATAAGCACAAACACTGGAAGCAAGGGGAAACTGTTAGCCTAGCTCTATCCAAATGTAAAAAATATGTTTTCTATCTGTAGTCTGACAGCTCCAAACCTGTCTTGTGTACACTTCACATATTGTTTATTTACTTGTGTAGAAATAGAAATGCAAAAAATGAGAGATTGTGGTTTTAGGAAAAGTTAGCCTTTGAGCTATTTCTCGACCAACAACCGCCGGGTGTCGTGACTGCACATCGCACCTCAAAACTCTGTACCAAAACTGTCACTCACTTGTGATTGAAACGTTATTGGTTTAAAACTCTAGCTGAGAAAACAGTGAGAAAGTTAATAAGCGCACTCACCCAGCAACTATTATGGTGCCTGTACGAAAGGTGCAAAATGTTAAATGCTCATACGCTGATCTTGGCTTTCTGAGATTTCCAAGAAAAAAAACATGAAGTTCTAACAATTTCCCCTGAATAAATAAAGGTTAAGCACACTCGCGCAGTCTCAGAGTCTCTGGGCTGTAAAACCGTAACACCCAGCCGCCTGTCCATCAGCCCCTCAGCACTAAACTTGCCCTTTCTCTTTTCATCCATCTTTCTCTCCTTTTCCACTTCAGCCTGTCAACATGTGAAACTGGGGAGGTCTGTGGGTAACACATTCAGGCATCCAGTTTAATGATTTAATGGCACTTCCATTAGGGGGTTATACATTAGCAGCATTAAGTCCTTGTATGTAGCGCAGCTCTGTTTCCATTCAGCTCTGAGGGAGGTTTTAAGCTGATGTTTAAAATGTGGCGGAAAACAACATAAAAATGCTACTTTGGCCATTAAATAACAATAAATACACCTAACATTTCCAACAAGTCTGGTCTGTGTTTGTCTGTAACCATTTGCAAACTACTTTTCAAAATTATCATAGAATTTTACATTTTTTAATGTGTTTTTCCCTCCTTCCAGGTAACCGCTGTCCTCCATTCATTATATTGTGGTAAGAGTCATATGGATTTCTTATCTCAAGCAGGTTTGAGTCTCAAATTGATGTCCATACCATTCAAAAATGTAAAATAATCTCCTAAGCTTTGGAAAGTGTTTGTCAGTTACATATGGTATTGAATAGCCTTTGCAATTTGTACTATAACATGCAAAACCAAAAATTTTGCCCTTTAATCTACTCTCTCTTGAAAATTGCATGAAGCCCTAAACAGATGATATGGAAATGATATTTTACCTTCATTTTTAACAACATCACACATGTTACATTGCAAATGCAATGAAAAATATTTACTGACAATGTTTGGGAGACATTTGGCAGACGACACATATATATAAACCAATCACATCTCATATTCTCAAATTATTATACAATTAGATGTCCATAAATCTTTAATTTGGCATGAATTATTTAGTCTCTTCATAAACTTTAGAGTTATTGCACCTCTGCAAACCGCCACCTTAGAAAACAAACTTTGTGGCAAGAGGTACATCAATCTCAACAAAATGTGACAACTTTAATGTTAATTTGTTTATCAGCATATACCCACCGTGTAAGATTGTTTTATGTTAGTGACTATTGACTAATGAGGATGCAGTCTTGAATTCAGCATTGTTTCAATATGCAAAGCAGCGGACGTTTTAGTTAAATTAAAAACTAAAATCTTCATTGCTGCGTATCAACCATGTATGTAACCTTACTGTACACCAGCTTTACTGCACACTTTTCATACTGTGATGTCATCTTGGGGTTGGATCTGGTATTAACCTTTATCTCTCCTTGTTCTGCAGGTGATCGTTAGTGTAACCTGGAACACCTGAAGGCCCACAGTGTTCCTAGGTTACTTAAGCCACTGCTGCAGCTCCTTCACTCTCTTTGCTTCTCCCTTCAGGCACCTGGTTTGGTTTGGTTATTTTATTTTAGTTATTTATTTTGCTTTTAGGCACCTTACAACACCTGCATACACATCTTCCACTCTTGCACATTACACTACTGATTTCCACACTCCATACTGTAAATATTTAGTTATTTCTTTAATTTGATTTAATGTGGCTTGATTTGTTTAATATGTTTTTTTGTATCATGTCTCCCTTTTGTTGTGGACACCTGAGCCAGGTCATAACAGTACCGGGAAGATACTTAAATCTTAAGAGATTTCACAAACGTGTTCAAATCACCACTAACTGCTGTCAGGTGACCTGCGGGGGTTAACCATCATCCTACCAACATACAGTATTTAACAGGGACCACCAACTGGGGTCCCTGAATAAACTACTGTAAGAAACAACCATCATAGCAAAATGTTAACATGTGTCTCCTCAAAACATTATTAGTTATGTAATTAATGTCTTTGCCTTGTCAACAGATTATTTTAGGGAAGTTAATTAATTTGCATATTGTGGGATCCCAATGTTTTTTTTTTAAAAACTAGTTAAAACAAACAAAACAATTAAATGAAGTCATTAGGAACAAATTGACAAAGTCATGAAAAATTGGAAAGATAGAATAAAGCACTTTTTGAGATATGACACAAAATATAGCTGGTCTGTGAATGTAAAAACCACAAAGGTCACATTTACTTCAACTTACTACCAAACTATACTGCTTGGTGAATTATAGAGTGATAGATTGTATTATAGATCCTCACTGTATATGTAAAGTTCAACTGTGTAAAATTCTGCAATAGTAAAACCATTATTTTTTGATTGAGTTCTGTGTTAATTCTTTCAGCGCCGGAGCTAATTGGAAAAATGATAATGAGTGCGCTATTTGATCCATGCACAGAGAGTTAATACACCTAAATTAATCTTACCTTTCACTTGAGACTCATCATGGGATCCCTGCTGATTCAGGTTGTCAGGATTCAGAGAGAGGAATGGTGCAGATTGACTTCAGCCTGCTATCCAGAGGTCTGGATTCTGTCTGCTGCAGCTCTGTGAACAGTAGCAAGTTATAATTCAGACCAGTAGGGGTGCTGCCAAGACCATGCAGAATGAACCAAACGTGTATTAAACTCTGTGATAGTAATAGCTCTTATAGAAGAGGAGTGTGTCACCAATAATAGTAAATAGCAGTCTAGGATTTCAATGCATGTGTGGATATTTTCTGCTCACAAAGCCTGAAGCACTATTCAAATGAGACAGTAAGACTGATGATGAGCCTGTGTGAGAAAGATCAAGGTATTACTGCACACTCAGTGATGTATAGACTACCTGATTTCCTGCAGCTCATAGTCCCAATAAGACTATCTTCAGTGAAGAAGGACAAATCCTCAAAAGCTTTACCAAAAACAATAAAAAAGAAATAAAAATTAAAGAAGAAACCTTGTAGTCCTATGAAACAGGGAGTGTATGGGTAAAACTAATGTTGGGACAGAACAATAAATAGGCTACATAATGATACTGACAAAAAGAAAAGGCAAACATCTCCTCTGTTTATGTTTCCAAAGAAATATGTCCACCAAATGTCTTCTAAATCTGTTGCAGGTTTTTGATATATCTCATTTAAAAACATTGGCAGAGGCATGCTGACTTCATTGCAGAAATCATTGAACAGAGCTTGGCTGCCATCTGCTGGCAGATTGTCATTTTACCACATCCCACTATAGTTAGAGCTGAAAACCAATAAATCATACAAAACATTTATAAACTCAGTTCATACATTAAAAACCTCATTTTGAATTCTAGAGAAGTTTCCATAGATACCAAATTTGTATAAATTATACATAAAAACACAACTGGAATATGTCAATTTAATATAATGTTAGTAATGATTGCATCTTGGGTTTGTAAAATCACTCAGTAAGAATTTTATCTTCAATTAGGTGTTGGAAGAAGCGGATACAATTTTTCCAATTCCACTCTCCTTTCTTTAAAGGTTTAATAGTTACAAAAAGAAAAACACTTTTATTCTGTATTCAAAGCTATGCATGTACAATCTGTGCTTGACTTTTTCCTCTTTTAATCACTATACAACTAAAAAAATCAGGTTTAAACAATACCACATCTGGGCTACCCATTATATGTGTATAGCCATATATACATTATAAGTGCTGTACTAAAATTAACCCATTTTGTGAGACTTTGTGAGACTGTTCTAAATGTTTATATGATCATTTTTCAAAAAAGCCACTGTTAACTGCAATTTCTTAATAATGCCTATTATTATTATTATTATTATAGCTTTTAAATCTATTTTTATGTATTTCATTGTCATCATTTTTTATTTTTGTTTTGTCTTTTTAATCTCTTCTTTCTAGTTTTTTAATCAAGCTTTTATTTCACTCTATGTCACTACTATTACTGTTCTTATAGCTTTTAAGTTTATTTTTATTACATTTTCATCATTTTTTTCCCATTATTATTGATTGAATAATTTCCCGCGCTTTAATTATTCACAATGAGCTAATGGGAACAACGCATTCACTTTCCTGAGCCGATTCCATCCAATAGGAGTTGAGAATCCGTGTGAGCCAATAGCGTGTGTCTGCGAGAGATCTCCTGGCCAATGAACGGCGAGTGGAGTTGATGAATTACGCCAATGGGCCTTTAGCAGCGTTGTGTGACCGACACAGGGTCTGCCGGCCCGGGCTCAACTCGCCGCTTCTCCACCCGGCTGGTCCTTTTTTTTTGGCACTCACTCACTGCAATGGCGGAACAGCAGCAGTTCTACCTCTTGCTGGGCAACCTGATGAGCCCTGACAACAATGTCAGGAAACAAGCAGAGGTAAGAGAAAGAGAAACGGAGCTGTTTTCACCGGTGACAAGTTCGGCCGAATCTAGAAAACAGCGCTAACCGAAAGCTAACCGTCAAGCTCTGTAGCCCACGTGCGCTGTGAAGCCGACGCCGAGTACTAGTCAGCTAACGCTAACTACCCTCGCCGTGTTGCGTAGTTATGTAGACATAATATAGATCCTAAAGATACGAACGCAACCGTGACACTGTGTGGTTGTTCGTGTGTTTGTGTCACGCTCAGTCCGGTTTGATTCAAAGTGAAATGTCTCGTTTGTTGGGGAAACCAATTCCAAATTCTGCTCAGCTGACAGTGAAGCTAGTCATCTAGCTAGAGTGCAGGAAGTAGCATGAAGCTACGTGGCTAGTTTCATTAGCCAGCCTGCTTAAAGATTAATAAACACAAGAAGTCTGACGTTATAAACTTAAATGTATGTCACGTAGGTACACTGCTGAGCAACAAGACATCACTAGGTAGCGTTAAAGAAGGGGTTATAAAGCCAGTTCATTCAGAGGGCGAGCTAGATTAGCAGTGGCCTTCATTCGTTTTTAGTGAAAGTGTTTAAACACAACGTGTTCTTGCCTTCCTTGTTTGGTTTAATGGCACTCATGAGGCTATTTATCTGAGTTTCAGCCACGTCATGTCGAGAGCACGTCTCGGTGTCATCCTCTCTCTCTCTGGATTAGTTTCTCTCAGAGGATTTGTTTCGGCTGAGTCTAGCTGGCCTATTCACTTTCCCACCCACCACGATTAGCCGCTTGTCGCGGTCAAAGCATTGTTACCGGTTTCCCTCTTCAGCACCCGACTTTTGGATGAGGTGGTTGAATCTTATCACACTCCCCCTCTCACCAGCAGTCAGCGTTTTTCTTTATAAAACACAGACTGTCTGCCGCGATGCTAAGCTCACTGGAATTCATCCTTTTATAGAAACCCTCCCCTTTCTATCTTACACACATAATAGGAATTGATCCATCCGCAAAGAACTGTTAAACCCATATATTAACAGCTAAAGACAACAGCTACTAGTTTATGCCATTAAAGACATGGCGAGATGGACGGCAAGCCATGAAGTACAGTATTGCAACAGTCTTGAGGTTGTTTAGTGTCTTCAGTGTCTGAAGATGAAGTGGTTGCATGCAGAAGTTGTGTAATCCATTGACAGAGCTTTTTTTTTGTAGTCCTGGGTAGACTTATTACAGCCCAGTATAGTAGTTGAAGATGGCACTTTGTCTAGAGAATGCTATGGATTACTTAATGTTTAGTAAAAAGCACTTGAATGTTAATTGGTGTGAGATAAATGACAATACTTGGCCATTAAAAAAAGCAGATTATGGTCAGAAACTCTTGCACTGTAATAGTACATTTAGTTGATATGGCCATGCAGCCAGTTTCTAATCAAATGTGGGTGGTCAATCAGATTTCTCCCCCACCACACTACTGCCACTTTGATACTCCTCCCTGCCTTGACATCTTTGTCATGCAAATGTGTGCTCTAAAAAAACATCCAAGAAAACTATTTAAATGGGGTTTTATGGCCACATAAACATGTCTGTCCAGTAGAAATGTAGCTGTTAACTGGGTTTCTCTTAATTAAGTTTTGGCAGAAGAAACACAATTATTGTTTACCGCAAGCGCCCCTTGCACACGATCATTGGTGATATTTTCTTAGAGCACACGCCCAAGGTTTGTCTATCCCCATAGATCATCATGAGCATTTGTATTTCTCATGTGGCTTTAGTGAACCAACTTTAGAACAGTGGAGATCAAAATAATTAAACCGCACACTGTGCATCAAAACAATCTGCTTTGTTTGTTAAATTTCCCCCTCAGCGAGATGCTTCTTGTCTTTTTGTTCTTGCTACATTTTAAAATCGATCTGATTAGAAGTGTCCGAATGTGAATGTAGAGACATTTTATCAGATTCTAACTGAATATTCAACACTTCACAGATACTTCACAAAAAGCCTCCCAGTGGCCTGTGGAAAGCTTTAAATTAAAGCAGCCTCAAGGTGTTGACGCTATCGGTATATTAACACAACAAAGGCCACCATTTCAGCTCTATCGAGGCAAAGCCAATCGGATCAGGAAAACTGCTAGATTTCAAGAGTATAGGAGTGAAACTAAACCGCGAACACGTGACTCCATATTACAGATATTATCTTACTTTGTTCTTATTTATGAAATTACAAGTTTAGCTCTTTTATAAGTCATTTGCCATTGAAAATAATTTAGATCCTAAAAGAAACAGATTCGCAGTAGTCTTTTGAAATTTAACTTGACTGCTTACAGACAAGCAATTTAAACATCCAGCTAACAATGGGTTTATGAATAGCCAAACCCATTTTTGATTCATGAAATTCTAAACATTTTGTTTAGTCTTAGCATTTGTTTCAGCTGGAAATGTATCTCAGTGTGGAATTACAGGCACGTGCAAAATGCCATTTCTTTGACTGTGAACAAAGTGAACATGACACTTTCTCACTGGTAGAGATTCATTTTCCATGTGGCTAAAGTTGTGCATCTATGGTATTTGCATCTGTAAGCATTCACCACATGGCATGTCTCATTCTTACCACTGTCCATTAACTGTCTTTGCAGGAGACCTATGACACTATCCCAGGTCAGACTAAGATCACGTTCTTGCTGCAGGCCATCAGAGATGCATCTGCTGCAGAGGAGGTTTGTACAATTCACTGATATATTTCTGTGGCATGACACATTTTATCCTTTCAGCCTGAATCAGAGGAAACCCACAAACCTTAGATGTTTTGAATTCTCATCAGCTTTTTGGTTTGGTTGTGGTCAGTTAAGCTCATGGTTAAGGTTTAATGTACTGTGTGCACTCTCTTAGGATGGTAGTTAAATCATGTACTGGAATTATGTTTGAGATTATACAATTTAGCACACCTGCCAGTCAATTGATATTATCAGTTAAGTGTCTTAAGTATTATCCCTGACACTGATATAAAACATGTTTGTACCAGGAAAGGAGAACATTTTAGGTTGAAATCATTTGGAAGTGTTAAGTTAGGCAAAGCATGTCTGTAATGGGAATCCTGCCCACATTACTGCAATATCTTTGCTTTGACAAGGTGCAACATTGATGGCATTTTAAGAATGTAGCTCGGTCATCACATGTGGGCCCTCACCACCCTGACACGAAGGCTTGTTGTGACTCACAGATTTGGCATTTAGTTAGTTATGTTTACTCTGAATCCACCAGCTGCTTGGTCCCTCATGCTTCCTCGCCTTTTCTTTACTTCAAGCTTGATATTTTTAGAGCCTTGAAATGGGAGCAGGCAGAGAGGTGCTTGGTCCAGGGAGAGTGACTCTGCCTTTCTAAGATGCTGCAGGTTTTGTCACTGTGGCTTTTGTTTTTTAGAGTGACCATTGATTAAACATTTCAGTTACTCCCACCAAATTTAAGTCAAGGACTGTCATGTTGAGTCCATGGTGAAAAGCATGATATAATGTTGAATCCCATGTTTTGTCCCTTTAGGTCAGACAGATGGCAGCAGTGCTTCTGCGACGGCTGCTGTCGTCGTCCTTCGAGGAGATCTACCCGGGCCTGACCCTGGAGATGCAGACAGCCATCAAAACAGAGCTGCTGACCAGCATCCAACAGGAGACTTCGCCTAACATCCGCAAGAAGGTCTGCGACATTGCAGCTGAGCTCTCCCGCAACCTGATTGGTAATGCTCCACCTAAAGATTTCCTTTGCATCTTGTGATTCTGATCTGAGTTTTTGCTGCAGGCTGACTGGTTTTTCTTTTCTGCACTACACTCGCTTACCTGCTGACATTTGGAGAAAGGGAGATTTTCAAGGCTAGGGCAAAGGCTTATTTCTTGCAGTATGATAATGAGGGCTGGGTGACAATTAAATATCGCTATATAACTGAATTGTGACAAAATTCTGACCATTAACAATCTTTAATTGTGCTGTCTTTGGATCTAGATGATGATGGGAATAACCAGTGGCCAGAGGTGCTCAAGTTCCTGTTTGATTCTGTCAACTCTGACAATGTCGGCCTGCGAGAAGCTGCCCTGCACATATTCTGGTGAGCTCCTGTTTATTTTATCTGACCTTTTATTTAGATCATATAGTTGTATGATAAATAAAGTCAAACTGCATGTGTTCAGGATGAAATATGGTGGCTGATGTGTGTATCTATGCCTTGTTTTAGGAACTTCCCAGGAATCTTTGGCAATCAGCAGCAGCATTATATGGAGGTTATCAAGCGCATGCTTGTTCAGTGCATGCAGGACCAGGCAAACCCACAGGTAAGATTTTAGGACCGTTATATAAATAAGGAAATAAACTGCCCTATGATTGTACATTTCATTGTTTGAAAATTATCCTTCAGATCCGCACCCTGGCGGCCCGAGCTGCATCGTCATTTGTTCTGTCCAAC
The DNA here is from genome assembly GCA_038419695.1 of Scomberomorus guttatus. Taxonomy (NCBI): domain Eukaryota; kingdom Metazoa; phylum Chordata; class Actinopteri; order Scombriformes; family Scombridae; genus Scomberomorus; species Scomberomorus guttatus. The sequence goes on along the minus strand of CM076468.1, from coordinate 10,779,063 downwards.
GAAAGCAATACAGCGCTGCTGAAGCATTTTGCTGACCTGCTACCAGGCATCCTGCAGGTAAGATAATAGGACCCCTGTCAGTCATGTGAACTGCCTCAGAGCATCAAATCATTTTGTTCAGTTCCCTCTACATTATACTTTATGGATGCTATCTGAGGATTCACACAACTTTCAGGAACTGGTTGGCCAGAGCAGTCTTTTACATGATGCCTGTATGTAATCCTTTGCTCCAGTAATGGCTTTAAGCAGTCCCATTAATGCAGGCTAAATGTTATACTGATGTATATGCATTAGCTAATGCAAGCTTAGATCATACAGTAATGGGTCCAGGTCAAAATGTCTGTTTGACTTGCATAGGGTGGTGTTGTCTGGGTCTTGTTTTGCCCCGTGTTGTGTTCATGACTATATAAACTGTATGTGGAAAGTAAATAAGGAAACTTATCTGCAAATGGAGGATGGAACTTCAAAGTAACAGCTGCAGTGCTTACTTGCAGCTTGTTTGCTTTTACTGAGAAGTGAAGCGTGTCTTATCATTCCTTGTCAGGCTATGTAGAGATGACAGTGTTTGCACTGAACCCAGAATAAGGAAGTTAATTACTAAACACACACCCGGAGGAAGAAAAAATGTCTAATAAAACAGAACAGTAGCTGTTCCTTACACCTGTAATATTTATATAACCTAAGTTAACTACATGTTTCTCCCCACCAGACAATGAGGCATCAATCTAGATTATGTTGATTATATTGGACAAACTGAATCCTGTAGTTATTCCACAACAGCAATAAATGTTTGAGCTCTATCAGTGTTTGAGGTATTTGTTTCAGTGAATCAAGGCAGTGGAAATGGAGATAAAGCCCTTAGACTGTACTAAAGTCAGCGAATGAATGTAATGGCAACATTAACCCTGGCTTGTTGTTTTGGATCAGGCAGTGAACGAGTCCTGCTACCAGGGAGACGACTCTGTGCTCAAGTCTTTGGTGGAAATTGCGGACACAGCGCCTAAATACCTGAGACCCAACTTGGAGGCCACTCTGCAGCTCTGTCTGAAGGTGAGTTGGAACACCTTATTGCAGAAATATCACTTTACTGCCTTAAACTTCATAACATCTGCACCTCATGGTTCCATAAGTAGTATATTGTTAAAAGTTAATATTTTGGATCTTTTTTTCCTTTTACAGCTTGACTGATTAAAAGCTTAATAGTGAATGGCTTGTTTTTTTGAAGAAAGCTCTATTTGTAACTGTTGACAAACATGCTCATCCTGTCTCCTCAGCTGTGCGCAGACACCAACTTGACTAACATGCAGAGGCAGTTGGCACTGGAGGTCATCGTCACCTTATCCGAGACCGCAGCAGCCATGCTGAGGAAACACACTGCCATTGTGGCTCAGAGTGGTGAGAATTTGGTTCACCAGCCGTTAACTTGGTTTACTGTTCCTCTACTAACTCATGAAGTTGGGTAAAATACTCCAGGCAGTTGTAGTATTTATGTGTTGTGTGCTCAGTTCCCCAGATGCTGGCTATGATGGTGGACCTTGAGGAGGATGACGAGTGGGCCATGGCTGATGAGCTGGAGGACGATGACTTTGACAGGTAAAGCGTGGTATATCGCCATCAAGTCAGAAACAAATGGTACTATCCCCACATTTATCAATGACCCTGTGAGACACCCACCTATTTCACAGATTAGTTCCTTGTAGCTCTCCTAATGGTTGATTCTTGGGTACTTTCTTGATCTAAAGCACTACTACTACTTCATTTTTTGTCAGATTTCTTGAACCTAATACATCACCAGTACTGAAATAGGAGATTAATAAATACTGACATCTAGATTGAGGAGAGAAGCTGAGGGATCTTTGGTCTCTTCAATGATAAAGAGTGCCTCTTCAGTATGGTCATACACACTGCGTCTGTCATCCCAATAGTAATGCTGTGGCTGGGGAAAGTGCTCTGGACAGAATCGCCTGTGGTCTGGGAGGAAAGATCATTTTGCCAATGATCAAACAGCACATCATGCAGATGCTGCAGAACTGTAAGTAACTACACTGATCACTGAATATATTCAAACAGCCTTGCACAAATTTGTACTGAAACTATTTGAAGGTTCACATTGAGGATGTGCAGCTTGCAGAGATTTGATATTTGCATGAGAAGTCAACAATATGTGAATATTGCAGTAATATAGTGCAGGAGTAGCCTCATTATCAGGCAGCAATCATGTTACCTAAACAAACCAAAAGAAATTAAAGCTTATGAGGCGCCCAAAACTTAAGTATACGTAGTTTTTTGTTTGGTGTTTTTTAACTGGTCAGTCTGAACATGAGATCAACCGTGTGTGTGTGTTAGCTGACTGGAAGTACCGCCATGCCGGGCTGATGGCGCTGTCTGCCATCGGTGAGGGCTGCCACCAGCAGATGGAGGCCATCCTCAATGAGATTGTCAGCTTCGTCCTCCTCTTCTGCTCCGACCCTGTAAGACGCACAACTTCTAACTTGGTTGTTTTTATACATAGATACAGCACATAGTGACAATAGAGTACAATAAAGGTTTTTTTTTTTTTTTTTGTTCTCTCAAATTGTATATTTGTCTGGTCACTAATGTTACAGGAGTTGTGTGCACAGCAGGTGTTTTGTATGGTGGTTTTGAGTTTGGTTTCCTTTTCCTTCCTCAGCACCCAAGGGTGCGGTATGCTGCTTGCAACGCTATTGGACAAATGGCCACAGACTTTGCCCCAACCTTCCAAAAGAAATTTCACGATAAGGTAACTACAATGAAATGTGATGTTATATTTTCTGATGGCTGCATGTTCTGGAAATCATGTTTATTAGATCTTGGAAAGAAAATATTTTTATAATAGAATATGATGTAGTACGAGTTACCAGTTTAATGGGTACACCTGTAAAAGGTAATACAATAGATAAGAAAGGAAATATAAAACAGTTACAAACTTTAGTTATAGCCAAAGTAAAAGTTTACCGTTGTGAACTCTGACCCTGCTTTCTCCTCCCTTCCAGGTGATTTCAGCCCTGCTTCAGACCATGGAGGACCAGAGTAACCCTCGGGTGCAGGCGCACGCTGCCGCCGCCCTCATTAACTTTACAGAGGACTGTCCCAAATCACTGCTCATCCCTTATCTGGACAGCTTGGTGCAGCACCTTCACGTCATCATGGTTGCCAAGCTGCAAGAGGTACAAACAAATATCCACACTTTATTTTGATCATTTGAAAGGGATCATATCCAGGCAGGAATTCGTATACTTAATGTGACACAGGTGTAGCACTTTTAGCATTAGCCTTTTAGCTTTAGCAGGAGTTAGTCCTTTTACTGCCAGACAGTTCGGAAAGTCTCCTACATGGCTGTCAGGAGTCTTCACTGTGTTTCTTTCTTCCCAGTTGATCCAGAAGGGCACCAAACTGGTCCTGGAGCAGGTAGTGACATCCATTGCCTCGGTGGCTGACACAGCTGAGGAGAAGTTTGTGCCATACTACGACTTGTTCATGCCGTCACTGAAACACATCGTAGAAAACGCTGTGCAGAAGGAGCTGCGGCTGCTTCGCGGAAAGACCATAGAGTGCATCAGCCTCATCGGCCTGGCTGTCGGCAAGGAGAAGGTACGTCTGCGCAGGATGTGATCAAACTATTCGGAGAGCTCTAACACCTTAGTTTCATGAGATCTTGCTTTTTCCACATTCACTGACATGAGCTACTGTCTTCAAATGTCTTTCTGTCCTGTGTGCAGTTCATGCCAGATGCCTCTGCTGTCATGCAGCTGCTCCTCAAGACCCAGACAGACTTTAATGACCTGGAGGATGATGATCCTCAGGTAAAAAGACTTGAATGTAACTTTGAACCAAACCGTTTTCATGATGTTACTGTTGCTGCATAGGCCAACCTGTCATGTTTTGGTGTCTGTAGATCTCGTACATGATCTCAGCCTGGGCCCGGATGTGCAAGATCCTGGGGAAGGAGTTTCAGCAGTACCTGCCTGTGGTGATGGGCCCCCTGATGAAGACAGCCTCCATCAAGCCTGAGGTGGCCCTCCTTGACAGTAAGTAACTCTAAGGTTTTCAACTATGGACACCTAAGTCACTGATGTAGCAGCTTACATTTGGCCACATAACAGGTAACACATCTGGTAAATGTCATCCTCATTCCCACTGTGTTGTACCTTGTATGCTAGGACACAGTTCTATGGAGAAAATGCAGCATATTACATTGTTGTGAGGAGATTGTTCTCATTTTGTCCTTCATGTACATCTGTAATGCAATTTCAGACCTTTTTTAGAAACCAAAAACGTATTGGTGTAATTCTTATTTTGCCAGCCTTAAAGCACTTTAACAGTAGGTTAATTTTGAAGAAAATGATTCAAACAGCAGGGGGCTAATGGATGTTCTATGACAATGTGTGAAGCTGAGTAAATTTTGGTGAACTAGTTTTTGAGTTAAGATATTAAACCAGTATTACCAGTATTTTGAGTCTATCATGCATATTATGACTGTGAAGAACAGCAGGGTTTCCACCAGTATATTGCAAGGCGAGCCCCCGTCAGACCTGAATTGACCCCCCGGGGCTGACCTTTCCTGGCGGAAACCCTGAACAGCTTCACTAAAAACACTTGAATGTTTCTACACTAACCAGAATTTAAAATATATTTTTTTTCCAGATTGTTGCAACAAACTGAAAGATGTGTAAAACTTGTTTGTCTTGTAGCCCAGGACATGGAGAACATATCGGAGGATGATGGCTGGGAGTTTGTCAACCTGGGAGACCAGCAGAGTTTCGGCATCAAGACAGCCGGCCTGGAGGAGAAGGCCACTGCCTGCCAGATGCTGGTGAGTAATCCAGTCCCCCACAGCAGAAGAGTATTGAGACACACTGTCAGGATCCTACACTTGAGTTTAAATCAAACACTTAAAATGGGCAGGGATGTAAAGCCATTGTTTAAATCTAGATACTGAGGTTCTGCTTTGTTTTCCAGGTGTGTTATGCCAAAGAGCTGAAGGAGGGTTTTGTGGAGTACACGGAGCAGGTGGTGAAGCTGATGGTTCCTCTACTCAAGTTTTACTTCCACGATGATATCCTTCTCATAAACAATGCCTTTGACCTTTGATCCATGAGTAATGGCCAAAACTGACAAGCAGCTTTGTCTTGAAATTTCAGTCCAGTCAACATTTTGGCCGGACTAATGTCCTCTAACATCCAATATAATATGTCCACCAGCCAACACAATGACATTTAAACATTATTGATTTCAATTACTTTAAAGTTCTCTTGCTGCCAAAGTTTTGAGTCATTTATAAGAAAATGGGGCTAGATGATTGTCTGGTATTTCCTTAACTGTCTCACGTGTGCGGGTGGCTGCAGCTGAGTCCATGCCCCTGCTGCTGGAGTGTGCACGGGTTCGAGGACCAGAGTACCTCACCCAGATGTGGCTCTTCATGTGCGACGCCCTCATCAAGGCCATCGGCACAGAGCCCGACTCGGATGTCCTGTCAGAAATCATGCATTCTTTTGCCAAGGTAACAAACTTGAGCCTTTTTAGTCATTTATTTCCTGGAAAAAATGTTCCTGCTAAATGTGAACAATAGAGGTAGGCTGAGGTAAAGTTATTTCAGATTATTTGAGAAAGGGGACGATTTTATTTTGACTTTCTTTCAGTTTATATAGCAATAAATGTCAAATCAAATGAGAGCCAGAAAATTCTTGGTAACCTTAAGTACTGACAGAAAACTGCAGAGTAACTAAAATACTGGATGAAGCAGCAATGGATAAACTATTAAACTAGTCCCTTCAATAGTATGTGTTAGTGTCTTAACAATTAAACTATTATTAGCATTTCCAGTGTAACAAATATTGGAACATATTTAATCTTTAAGGTCCAGATGTTTACCTGACTGATGTTGGTATTTTTGTTTGAAGTGTATTGAGTTGATGGGAGACGGCTGTCTGAACAACGAGCATTTTGAGGAGCTGGGCGGCATCTTGAAAGGGAAGCTGGAGGAACATTTTAAGAACCAGGAGCTCAGACAGGGTGAGGCGTCATCACAACCATAGATTATTTTGTTTTTATATATTCTAAAGTTTTCACTTTGTTTTATACAAATCAAGACTATTCATCATATCTTTGGGGATAGATAAAGCCCTCAGCTACAGAAAGTCAATGTCTCTTCATAATCCTCATCAGAACACTTCTGTCTTTCACAGCTAAGAGACAGGATGAAGACTATGATGAGCAGGTGGAGGAATCATTACAAGACGAGGTAAATATTTTCACTTCACTCAAGGAGTTAAAGCTGCCATGTTATGTCCAATAAACACTACATGTAAGTGTACCAGCTCTCCTAATGTTGTTGTTTTCCCTCGTCTTGCCTTTTTTTCAGGATGAGAATGATGTGTACATCCTGACCAAAGTGTCAGACATCCTGCACTCAGTTTTCAGCAGTTATAAGGAGAAGGTGCTGCCTTGGTTCGAACAGCTGCTGCAGCTCATCGTCCAGCTAATAGTAAGTACTTCTTTGGTTCGTGCTCATATATTATTCAATGATTCAATTACTTGCAGACAGTTCTCGCGGTTTTGGTTCAGCAGCAGCAAATTTTCTTTGTATCCTCACTAAAAGTTGAAATGGGGCCTATATCAAATAAGTGGCCACTACTTTAGGTGGTGTCAAACCATTTTGAACATGGCCCACTCTGATTTTCTTTCACATCACTCACTGAGTGAGTTAAACAGTTACTGACTAAACTCTTGCGTCTGCTTTAGTGTCCCAACAGGCCGTGGGCTGACAGACAGTGGGGTCTGTGCATCTTTGACGATGTGGTGGAGCACTGCAGCCCTTCCTCTTTCAAATACGCAGAGTATTTCCTGCGGCCGATGCTGCAGTCACTGTGTGACACGAGCCCCGAGGTTCGGCAGGCGGCCGCTTACGGTGTCGGCGTCATGGCTCAGTATGGAGGAGAGAGCTACCGCCCGTTCTGTACAGGTACGGCCTGGTACTGATCCTTGGAAATCGCATAACTTGGATGTTGGCAGATTAAAACTTGTAGATGATGGCTACATGATGTTTTTGTGTCCGCCCTGGTACAGAGGCCATCCCCCTGCTGGTCAGAGTCATCCAGGCAGCTGACTCGCGCTCCAAGGAGAACGTCAACGCCACAGAGAATTGCATCTCTGCTGTTGGAAAGGTCATGAGGTTCCGACCAGAGTGCGTCAACGTCAACGAGATCCTTCCCCACTGGCTCAGCTGGTTACCGCTCAACGAGGACAAAGAGGAGGCCGTCCACACATTTGACTTCCTGTGTGACCTTATCGAAAGGTACGACCGCCACCACCTAAAGCCACCATACCTTGTTAACTAGGGGATGTAGAAACGGCTTTCTCTCGTTTATTTCCCTCCTGCCGACTGTTTTCTTCTCTCCGCAGCAACAACCCCATCGTCCTCGGACCAGACAACTCCAACCTCCCCAAAATCTTCCTCATCATCGCAGACGGTGTTGCAAATGAATCAGTCAAGAGCGAAGACCCGTGCAGCAAACGGCTGGCAAATGTCATCCGTCAAGTACAGGTGAGCCGCCACTCTGCCGCCGCACTAAGAAACTGATTTTATCACTTTAAAAAAATCATTGACAAATTAATCAGAATGCAACTCACATTATAAACAGAATTTTGCATTTTACAGAAATATTTCTATTCCATATTTAGAATAAAAAGTGACATCCTGACCAGATAATGTTAATGCAGCATCTCCTTTGTGTGGGATTTTCAGTGGATATAAATTAACAAAGCGTGTGAAGCTGTCCAGATGTTGACCATTTTGTTGTCTTCCAGGTGTCGGCAGGATTATGGACACAGTGTGTATCGACACTGAACGAGACGCAGCAGAAAGCCATACAGGACCTACTGAATACTGCCTGAGCCTATAACCCCGGCCACCTCCCCGCTCTTTAAAAAGCCCATGAAGAAAAGTTGAGCCCCTGGATCTCCATACACTCCCTCTTCTTCCTCCTGCTCTGATCTGTAGTGTGTATGGACGCCGGCTTCACCCCCCTCCCCCCCACCACCACCTCCACCCTACTATTATACAACCTCCAACTACATTCAGCCGACTGGAGGGAGCAGGTTGGATATTTACGACAATGGAGGACATTGGCCATCCACCTCAAAGACTTTCACCCTGTATCCAAGGAAGTCGTCCCCGTCTTAGCGCAGTCACGTCTTCTATCTGGACGTTTTGTTTCCAACCATTCCCTGATGTGTGCCCAGAGGGACTCCATTCTCCACGTCGCCCAACACAAACTCATTGGACAGTCAGGCTCAGAGGGGCCATAATGGGGGGAAATGGGGACAGGACATTCTAGTGGACTGAGCAGTTGAATGAAATGGAAATGCACACAGGGCGATCACTGCCTGTCTCCTGTGAATCTTTTTTTTTTTTTGTATTTTTATTTTATTTCTTTTCTCGTTCCGTGTTCCCAGTGTTACCTGGGGGGAGACGGCCTCTGTCTGCCACAGCTCAGAGGGTATGTTTCCAAAGTAACGGCATGTTTGTTAAGTGGCTAACTCTAGAAAATATAAATAGTTAGTAAATTTACATCATCGTTGTCTGGGAGAGTTGACATTGAATTTTAGCAGCTTTCCTCATAGCCTTCCAGATAGCTGTTCACAGGACAAGAAATGAGTCTGAAGATGTTTGCCGAACGGTTCAGCCCCTTTAGGTAGCAGGGTAAGGGGCTGTCAGAGAAGGAGCGCAATAACCTGTAGTTAGTCACAGCCACAAAGCGTGACATGTTGAAGGAACTTGAAATGTAGAGTATCTGTAAAACGCGTGCTACCATACTCTTACATGGTTTTGACCCTTTGCAGCCCTGCAGGTATGTGATGGAAGTCCAGAAACTACCAACAATAAAATTCCATTTGAGAATTCTGAAAAATGAGTGTTCATTTGATTTATTAGAGGAACAGTTGGACATTTGGGGAAATGTATTGGCTTTCTTTGGATGAGGAAATGAAGCCAGCTGGCGATTAGCATAGCTTAGCTAACACTGGAAACGGGTAAAACTATCAGCCTGACATCCAAAATGTCCAAAGGTATTTTAAAAAAGAAAATCACCTACCAGCACCTCTTCAAGTCTCCAAACACAATCTCTTCTGTTTTTTCTACTGTACAAAAAGTGTTAAATACTAACACTATAACCTCTGGGATAGAGTTAGATTTACTGTTTTTTTCCCCTGTTTGGTCTTAAGCTAATAGCCAACAGGTGTTGTGGGAAAGTCTGCTTCCCCCATCAATTAGGGTTTCTCCTTACTTAACCTGAGGCTGCCCCAAACCTGTGCTTTTACCAACCAACTTCAAGTTACACTAACAACTTAACTCACTCTCAGCAAAAATGTGGTTAAACATATTTAACTAAAATGTCAAACTTTTCCTTTCAAAAGCTTGGAAGTCCATACGGAGTCAAAATGAGCATTTTATTCCAGTAGATTTAAGTAAGGCTTTTTCCATGTCTTGCTAGCAAAACTTCAAGATCTACACATTCCTGGTAAATCATGCTATTTGATCACTGAAGACAACACACCAGGCATTAATATTGACAGAAAACCAACTGTTTCAACAGAGCAGCCATGCTTTATTAGGACATCTAGACCAACAGCAAAGAAAAGTTTAAATTAAAGCTTTCAACCTGACTCAAACAGTCATGGATGGTGACCCGTCGCCTTGTGTTGACACGTGGAAATGTGTTTATTCCAAAAATATACATAATGTTGTACAGTCTACAGTAAATAGTTGAGTAGAAAACTAATGCAGCAGCCCTGCAATACATCTACTTTCATTAAGGTTATAAGTTTATGGTTGTTTTGAAGCTGTAGTTTGTGGTGAGTTGTTAGCATACCGTGTTTCTAATATTTTGTCCATCCCATTTAAGGGTAGACTAACATTAGAAGCACCATAATATTACGCAACACACCTCAACAGCACCACATGCTACACTACACCCCCCCCCCTCACACACATAACCTTCATAAACACAGGATTTACTGCAGGGCTATAGTAGTAGTAGTAGTACTGGGTAGTTGTACCTTAAACTGTCAACTGAATCTAGAGCAGAAATATCTGTACACATTAAGGATGCAGTTAATTTACTTATTCCATCAGGGCCGTTTGCTAACATTGAGATTGGCAGTTTAAATCCCCAGACCAGCTGGGAACATCTGGCTAGGGGGGAAAATTTCTTTCAAGTTGCCGTCAGGACTGTCAGTTGTGTAATTACAACGCTCTCGTCTCATATGCAAAAGGCTCATATTACCTGGAGAGGATTAACAATTTGCTCTTCCGCCGTGAGGCCAAGTGCAATTTATTTGCCAAGACCAGCTTTTCAAATTTTCAGTTTCAGCTCGTTACACACCAACAGTAATTTCTAGAGTCAGATCTGTCACCGTCAGCACGGATATGATCAGAAAGGCCATACTGTAGAGGACACCTTCAGAGGCTAGTAGTGTTCAGCAGGGAGAGGGTTAATAAAAACTATTAAGAGTGCAGGCAGTCTGTCCTTGGATTTGCATGGCTGTCTAAAGTGACAGAAAACCACATGATAATCAGAATTTCTGATTAAACACTGACGACGAGAGATTTGTGCCACATAGAAAATACAGATTTTCAGTTTGCATTAACACTACCAGACTTGGAGAGGGGTGGGTGTGTGTGTGTGTGTGTGTCAGTGTCAGAGATGAGATGAGTCGGTATTTACAGTGGAGAGGGTTATCTGTACAAGCCGGGAAGCGAGGCGGACGGGGGGAAAATGGGCTTCACATTAAAACATGGTGATTTAGTCTGAGTGATTCTCACAGGACAAACAACTAGAGAGCCTCGAGTCTGCTTCTCCCTTTCATTCTTTTTTTTTTCTCTTTTCTTTGATTTGTCATCATCCGTTTAGTCTTTTCTCACACATGAGTCCTTCTCTCCTTTCAGCCATTTTCTAACTCCTCTTCTACTGCAGCATGTCCACAAAAGCATCGAACTCGTCAATGTTTTTCTCGTAGACGGCCAGTTTCTCCGGCAGCGAGTCCTGCAGACAGAAAAAACGCAAATCACGGTTATTCATTGCAGGACTTTGGTGTTTTGTTTTTTAACTTCAAACTTCATAATCAGAATAAAAAGCAAGCGCGTTACCAGATCTTCAGCCATCGACTGGGAGCTGATGTGTAGCGAGAGGCTGGCCAGCTGCGGGGGGTTCTGAAACTCTCTGTAGAAGGTGCCCAAATCCATCGGCAGCAGGTCGTCTTTAGAGAAGGCTGGCCTCTACAGATAAGAGACATTTTTTTCATTTTCTCAAACATTTAAAGAATCTTTTTTTTTGTTGTTGTTTTATGTAACAAAAGCATAGTCTCAAGCAAACTAAATAATACCGGCAACTAGTTTTACAAAGACTGCAGAAGTGTAACAATACAGTGTGAAGTAGCTTTATGGGCTTTAGAGGAAAATTAAACGAGCAAATCTGTATCTGCATTCATCTAAACTGCAGAATAAAAATATCAAGATCCATTTTTCAGCTCCGTGATGCATATTACTTCATCTTTATACAGAAATATACTGTGCTGTTAAATAGTGGAAAGCCCAGAGCAGAAGTGATAAAGAGAATCCAACATTAAGTGCGTACAAAGTCGACCATGACGAAATCGTCCTGCTGCCCCGATCCCTCGGAGCCCTGAGAGTGGAGGCTGGCCTGCAGGGGGGACGGGCAGGGGGGAGAGTCTGGAGGCTGCACCTGAACACACACACAGCAAATATCCACTAAGCGTAAGACTCGGCTTTATCAGATATACTTTTGAAGACAACCCATCAGAGTGTCTTATATGTGCTGTTACCATGGGATCGTTCTCCTCTGAGTCCAGGCCTCTAGGAGCAAATGCAGCAAATGGCAAGTCCAGGCTGGCTGCTGTTACCTGCAAACACACACACACATAATGAAGACAGTAGTCACACAGGCATCCTTCTTGAAGTTAATTCGGTTTAGCTTGCAGGGTCTACAGAGGAGACGATTCAGAAGACTGTGTGTTTATGTCACTATTTGGACAGTTACAAAAAGCAGGAAAAAGACGGAGTCATATTTTATTTACCTGTGTGTTGGGTTTGTTGACAAAGGCTCCCACTTTCCTCGTGAATGCGTTGAGAGACTCTACGGGGTCAGAAGGGGAAACACTCCTCCTCCCTTCATCCCTCCGTCCATCGCTCCGTCCTTCCCCACTCTGCGACAGGCCGTCGTCATCGCCACTGGGGAGAAAGGTTCAAGGTGATGAAATCTAACTTTACGTTTTGCTGTACGTGCAAGGTGCTGAAGTTCAAAGTGATGCCAGGAGAGAATTACCTGCTGACAGGTGTGTTGGGGACGTGGTCTGTGGTCAGATGGGCATCAGCGCCATGAGGAGGCTGGGCTGGAACCAACACAACCGCGCCCTCCTTCCCAGCATGCAACAGCTGAAGAGGAAGAACATGGGCAGATTTACAGTAGATTAGACTTATTGTCTTCATCAATTATGTCCATTCGTTTACATTAATGCACCAAGATTTTTTCAATGCTTTTAGTTTTGAGGAGTACGGATTAGAGCCCAAACGATACTGAGTTTTTGAAGCCAATACTGATATTTCAGAGTTAAAAGAAACTGGATGACAATATATCTGTTTATCATTAACATTTTGGATAAGGATCCCTTGAATTACAGTTGAAAAATAAAGTTGTCAGTGCTCTCTGGTGAACAAACTATGTAATAGCGTGTTTGGGTAATGTGACGCTGTACTGTATACTGTGAGATTTGACCATACCATTCATACAAAGGTGTCTATCCTTTAATATCTCTGGATATATTAGGATTTTTAAGGTATTTAAATGTGCAGGATTAACTTAAAACAAACATCTCTGTCTAGCTATTTAATCTATAAAATATTTCATCCCCAAAAAGTGTTCTGTATCAAGATATATATCAATACCATGATCCAATTTCTTACTTATCAGCCGACATATCACAGATACATCTGTATTAGTGTTTACGTTAAAGTCAGTCAGTAATATTGGTCATGTGACCCTGGACCTGGAGGTAAAGTGAATTGATTGGTGACTGATGGATGCATCACCTGGTTTGGATTGGCAGCAGGGTGACAAAGCTCGGCAGCTCCTGCTAGAGCCGGAGGCTGGTAGCATAACCTGGAAGTATACAGCTACACACACACACACACACACACACACACATTAACAGACAGACAGACAGAAAATGAGAGAATTTATATTAATTACAATATATGGATTACAGAGATGGCTTATGGGTTTATACTGTGGTAGATGATATGTAAATTAAGATCATTATGATGGAAAACATTCTTGAAAATTAATGTTGCAACATTTAATATTACAGCTACAGTACGTGAAGCTCTACACGCTGTAAGTGATGGAGGTTTGAATGCATCTTTTAATAGCTTTTTAAAATTTCTAATGCACCTCTGACACACAAAGGATCAATACACACTCACACACACACACTGACATCAACCCTGCAGCTACTGTACACTGAAGGTGTGATGGAAACAAACAACAAACTGCAGCACAGCTGTTTTATGAAGCAATGAATTCAACCTCAACGGAAAGGAAAGAAAGAAATCTATTGTGTGCAGTTTCTCACACGGCGTCTCACACACAGTCACATTCTCACAGTGGACAAAGTGGACTCACAGTGTGAGTGACAAGTCCAGGAGCCATTGGAAACTGCAGACTGTCCAGAGGGAGGGGCTTGGACAGTTTAGAGGGAGAAGGACTCAGTGTACACACACACTGAGATAATGCGCACACACACACACAATAAAAAGACAACAGGAAAGGAAACAGACAAAGAGAGAAAAGAGAAAGTGAAATGAAAAACAGGTATGAAAATGGAGCGAAGAAGCCACAGGTTAAAGAAAGAGGCAGTAAAGATGAGCGTGTGAGTGCGTCCTGTTACCTGAGAGGGAGGGGAGGTGGAGAAGGAGGTGGTGCAGACCTCCTGTGAATCCTGAACTCCTGCAAACGGTCCTCCCTCCTCGTCATCTGGAGCTCTGGACAAACACGTAATTATTTACATGATTTAACTTTTAAATCCTACTGCACTCGAGCAGGAAGGCAGCAACGTTGTAAACAGATGGAGAATCAACCTTTATATTTTGTCTTCTGACAAGAACACAATGTTTTTTTAAAAAGACTACAGTTTTTCCATAAAACTACCTGTAGTTGCAGGGCTGGCCCATGTTTGCAGGACGCTGGCTGCTGCAGGGAGGATCCACAAAGTGATCCACAATGATCCCCATGATGGGAGCTGAACGCTCAAACTGTCTGCAGACGACGACATTTCAACAGTAGTTTTACTAATCGTGACTTGTCAAGAGTCATACATATTCAATTTTCAATCCTTTCAGAAATAGTAATCGATAAATGTAAGACTGGATTCGATGTAGTGTGTTAGTTACCTGTTAGACATGAATGCCAGGTTGGTGCGGTAGGCACATGAAAGTGTGACTGTGCCAACAGGAGTGCCGACGACACCGACACGCACCGTTTGAAAACCTTAAAACAGACAACAATAAACTTCAGTAAACAAGCATATCAGCTGATGTAATGCAGTGAATTTCATTACATATTCTAAAATGCATTTATTACACGAGTTAGAGACATTTTCAGTTTAACTTCCAGTTTATTTATTCTCAATATTCTGTTTTTGCTCTGACAATATTACAATTAATTATGACTTTAATTGGGAAACTAATGTCATATATTTGATGTTCTGCTGTTAAGATGTGAGTAACATTCAAGACTATTAAAAGCTTATAAACAATAATTACTTTGGTACCTTGCCTGTTTAGAAAATTATTTATGTTGCTTCCTAAGTCTTGTTTTCAGTGATTTAAGACATGTCAGTCAAGAAGCTGAGGTCACAGTTACCTTCTCCTAATCCACTCAGCTGGACTTCCCCAAAGTAGATCCTAGACACGAGAGAGGCACAAACAAAAGAAACGTCCAAGTTTAGATGACTGGACTGAGTGTTCACTAAAACCGGCACGAGTGAAAGCAGTGTAGCTGACAGAAAGGCAGACAGAAAGGAGACGGATCAAAGTCGGTTGAGTCCACTCACCTGTATAATATGACATAGTCGTGTCCCTGCTTTCTGGACAGTTTATAGGCGGGTGTTACTCTGGTGATGGCCAGCAGAGACTTCAGAAGGACAGACAGACGATTGTAGACTGTATAGGACACCTTGATGTCCTTATCGCACCTACAGTAGAGACAGAAAACACATTGACTCATTAAAATGCAGTAGCTTAATGGTAGTCCAAATAAATGTCAACTTAATATTAGAAATATCTCTGCAGTTTGTTGCTTTTTATGAACACAGTAGCCTGTTGTTTTTGTTTTGGTTATTTCCCTTTTTCCTTCCATACTTCCTTCTAACTAAAACCATCTTTCCATGAACAAAAGTGCACAATATTCTACCAATCAGACTGGTGTAATCCCACAACACAGATACTTTTATACGGAGACAATTCTCACAATGGTGGCACTACTGTGCTTGTAGACTGCGATTTATTTTTTCGGTTTACGGTTCATTGACAGAGCTTTACGTTTAATGTAGGTGTCAGACAACAATATTTTAGTCCTTATAAAAGTCAGGCAGGGAGAAGCAGTCATCACAAGTGCTGCACATGATGAAACATTACATCATCAGCACTGGGGCAACTGATTCCTTTACAACAGATAAATACTGTGCAAAGTGTGCAGCCTCATAGAAGCATAAACACTGCCAGCTCTGACAAACCTCTTCTTTTCTTTAACATTTGTCCACTAAAACTATTAAAAACCAAACGAGAGCGAAGGCAAAAAGATCCACTTACTTCTCATTCATCTCCAGGCACCAAGTCTCTAACTCCATTGAGTCACCCTGAGTGAGACAGAAAAGGACATTAAACCTGACTGAAAAATAACTGTATATTTGTTTCCAAATGTTAAGGTTGAAGGGTTTTACCTCTGACGTCTTCAGGGAGATCTCGACACACATTGAGCGCCCGATGCCTGGAAGCTGGCCAGCCAGTGCTTTCTTGGCTTCATGAGTCACCTCTGGGATGTCTTTGATGGCCAAATTAAACTGGAGGAAATAATAAAAATAGATTATTACTTAAATTCACACTCATACATTTTCACAGGAGGAATCCAAACTAGCTTCAGATATGTGGAGATCTGGAGATCTACAGTGAACGTTAAATCCAGACAGTCATTACAATAGCAAAAGATAAAAGAATGACTAAATTATTTTACCCAATCAGAGCCAGTAGGTGATGACGAGGAGCGGGTGCAGATCTTCTCTCCAAGACGAGCTTGGACTATCACCTGGACAGTCTATAAACACACAAACAGGACATTAAAACAAACTACCAAATTGATATTTGCTGATATTTAAATGTAAATGTATTTAAAAGCTTATCACAGTTGTATTGGTGTGGAGGCAGAAATTCCAGAGTAATGGGCAAATAAAGCCAAAACTATTTGCATTTCACTAGACTAGGCACCCCAGGCCTCAAAATATCATAGTCACCAACGCTGCATCCATATTTTTCTTCAGTCAATATGTGATATAAAAGCTTCTCACCTTTAAGGCAAAGAACTTAATGAACTTGTCCAAGTCTTTTTTATCCTGGGGACTCAGGTCACTGTCCATGTTTTCAGGACCCTGCAATCCGACATGAAAACCCATTAGGGACAGAAAACAGTGACTGTTAATACACTGTCAGCTGAGAAAAGAAACCTATTTTACAGATCAATACTGTTTAGTTCAACATGTAGTCAGGGTAACACATTTCTGCAGTAATATACTGTACAGTTATGAGCACATATACATTTTCCCACTGCATCCAAACTCATGTTTACTTAACTGCATTTTTCCAATAAGAATAATTGCAGAGAAAAGGTGAATTAACGTCAACTACAGTATTTTCAAATCCTTACGTTTCTTACGTATTTTTGTCAAAACACACAACAAATTTGGACCAACACAAGCACATTTGACCACATTTACAGTGCTTTGCTGACTAGAAATTTAACAATGACTACGTGGAAGTAATAAAACATAAAAAGAAATGACGAATTTGTATGTAACAGGAAAAATACTGTTTTATATCACAATTATCTTTAACCCTCCCTAAAGAAACTGTTTCTGTAAGAAGCTAACAAGCGGGGCCTCTACGTTGATTTGAAATTGTCCGAGTAAGATTTGGAGGTCATTTTAAACTACAGGCCACTGACAACTACTTTAGATGGTACACTGCAACAGCTGGCGACTTAAAAAGGTGCAATACAGTCATTTAATCGATGACTAGTTACGGTTTACGTTTCACAAAAGCAAGGATAGGTGACTCACTGGCCAACACTAGCCTGGAGCTAATGTTAGCTGGCTAGCTAGACACCACGCACTTTAACTTCATCACAAAACAGCAAAACTTACATTAGTTTTTCCCTTGACGATATAGCTGCAATAAAATACAGACCAATTTAATAAAGGCAACGTGCAAAGCCGTATTTATACGCAAAATTCAGATGTACATAACGTCAACAGCGGCGGTGCTACTTTTCTGTTTATCTTCTCCATGTCGACGTGTTTGGATAGCAGAACTTTCACAGCCGCACTTTCGTTTAACTTTTTTGTAAACGTCTATAACATTTACAAATTAAATAGCCAAAAATAGCAAATAACATGTTAGAGAATAATTTTAAAAGACTATTTGGATTCTTAGAGCAACATAACGTTTACCATAAAATAATCTGTACGTAAACACATAATGCCACTTATTGCGTCGAATCTGCGAGTAAAGGTGGTAAGTTAGGTGTTCCTGTAGGTTGTTTTGGTTGACAAAAGCTGCATGATTTTTGTTAAGGTAAGCGCCTGATTAAATAAAGAAAAAACCGAATAATGCTTTAATTAAGAGTAGTAAAGTTTGTAGAGTTGTTTCTATAAGCAAGCACGCATAGCTGAAATTAGGATAGCTCATATGCTAGGTAGCTAGCTCGCTATTTAGCACGTCTGCATGACCTGGTTATATATAACGTTAGCTGCATACTGATAATAAGCTTTAAAACATGAGAAAAGTAATTTTTCTGGTTTTTGTACAAAAATTTCATGGTTGCATTGAAAGGAGAGGAGAACCTCTGTGTATACAGTATACAATATATACAATAGTATAGTATACAATATACAGCACAAAAACAATTTATTCAGTAATATATAAAACATTTGTAGCATCAATAAGATGTAAAAAAAAAAAAAAAAAAAAAAAAAAACCCACAACCTTAAGGCAAAGGGTTCATTGAGTTTTTTGAGTTCTCTGTATGTTTACTGTATTAAAATATACTAGAGCTGCAACGGTTAGTCGTTTTATCGATTAGTCATTAGACAGAAAGTCAGTCCTCAACTATTTTGATAATCGATTCATCCTTCTGAGTCATTTTTTAAAAGAAAAAATGAACATTTCCTCTGGTTCCAGCGTCTTAAATGTGAATATTTTCTGGTTTCTTTAATCATGTATGATGTTAAGCTTAATATCTTTGGGTTGTGGATTGGTTGGAACCAAACAAGACATCCTAGGTTGCATCTTGGTTTTGGTTTTCACCATTTTCTGACATTTTATAGACCAAACAATTAATGAGAGAGTGGCTGCAGGCTAGGTGGAGAGGGAGGCAGAAGTGGAGGGCATGACAGTAAATGTATTATCACACACAGCATGGCGATCTCTATAGCCATCTTGGACTGTGATCTGCTCCTACATGGTCGAGGCCATAAAACCCTGGACCGCTTTGACCTGGACTCTGTCTCAGACAACTTCCTCCTCACACAATTTGGCTTCCCCAGAGAGTTTATCCTGTATCTGGTGGAGTTACTCAGGGAGGTGAGTATGTCCTGATCCTCAGTTTTGAACAAGCACATGCATCAGTCCACTATTCAGTGTCTTTTCTGAAGACACTGTTGTGTCCCTATCTGTGTGTTAGTCTCTGTGTAGACGCACCCAGCGGTCTCGAGCCATCAGTCCCGAGGTCCAGGTGTTGGCTGCTTTGGGCTTCTACACATCAGGCTCTTTCCAGACATCTATGGGAGATACTATCGGCATCAGCCAGGCGTCAATGTCAAGATGTGTGTCCAATGTGACCAGAGCCCTGGTGGAGAAAGCTCCCCAATTCATCACATTCAACAGGTATGATACTTATGAACATGCAGCTGTAGTAGCCTACTGACAACACAAACAAGAGACAGGTCAGTATCTTTGTGGTTCCACAAAATAATATTACTTATGTTCACATCAAAATACCATGAAAAAGAATCGGTGAAGAAAAAAACAGCATGTTGAAGTAAAATTAAAGTTTTGGTTCACCCATGCCTACATTATTAGCAATTCCAGGCATGTAGCTGCAGTAAATACTTGATCATTGTGTAAGGAAGCATACATTAAGCTTTATCCAGAATAGTTGTACAATGACAGCAATAATAATGTTCCCCAAACAGAGATCCCTCCAGCAGAGATCAGTCCTTCCAGGAGTTTCAGAGGGTGGCAGGATTCCCAGGAGTTCTGGGGGTGCTGGACTGTGTTCAGGTTGCTTTAGTATATTATATTGTATCAACATTTAATCATCACTTTCTACAGCAAGTAACAGCCAAACTCACCCCCCCCCCCCCCCCATCATCATTTTCCTCGCTCTTCATCTCCAGGTTGCTATTAAAGCTCCAAACAGCGAAGACTCGTCATACGTGAACAAGAAGGGGTTTCACTCTGTCGGCTGTCAGCTGGTTTGTGACGCAAGAGGATTGTTACTCAGCGCGGAAACACACTGGCCAGGTGGACTCAAAGACACTGATGTTCTAGAAAGATCTGCTCTCCACAAACAGCTGCAGGAAATTTCGGAGGGCTGGCTGCTGGGTGAGACGTGGATTTTAGACTTCAAATAAATAAAGTCCAGCCAACATAGATGGTTTAGAAGTCAGAAGTTGAAGGTTTTCTGTTTCCTAGGTGACCGTCGTTATCCTCTAAGGAAGTGGTTGATGACCCCGGTGGATTGCCCAGAATCCCCTGCAGAGTTTCGATATAATCTTGCTCACACTGCTACGCATGAGATAGTGGACAGAACCTTCAGAGCCATCCAGACCAGATTCAGATGTTTAGACGGCACCAAAGGATACCTACAGGTATTCTATTCTACTCTATTTTATCTATTTTTTCCAGGGTTTCCACCTGCAATGAAATCCCTGGAACCTTATGGAATATAGAGAGGTGTATTTAACAGTTAGGGAATTAGAAAAAAATGTAAATATTCAGGAAATATTTATTAATTGGAAACCAAACTGAAGAACCAGTTTAGCAACTTGCACTGAATCAAGAATACCACTCAGCCTCATGACAAAAATATAACTTATTGTTCAATATGTGTGATATATCATTTAATTTATTGAACAATATACTTTTGTAGTATATTCTCAAGGCAGTTTGGTATAAATTGTACAGACAAATAATTCCTCATTTGTCAACAATAGCAGACTGTCTTTTGTAGGCCTCCTCTACCACACTGGTTGTTAAATTTGAGGTCATTCACGCACTATACTATTCCACTCACATGTGGCAATTAAGAACAAATGAATCTGTATTTTACACCTATTAAACATATGCATTTTTATTTTAAAAATTTAAAAAATTCCTGTGTCCTGTGTCATCCTTTACTAACCTTCTGTTGTGTCCTCTCCTCTGTGCAGTACTCTCCAGAGAGGAGTTCGTCCATCCTGCTGGCCTGCTGTGTTCTCCACAACGCCTCACTGCAGTCTGGATTAGACGCCTGGACTCTGGAGAGGACGGACCCTCTGGAGCAGCCCGAGAGCCTTGAACAGAGACCCGAGGACCGCGACAGCCAGGCGGAGGACCTCCGGAAACAGCTCATACTCAAACACTTCGGCTAAACCGCCAGCTGGACTCTTCAGCGTCACTGATCTCGAGTCAGTTTGCTAAAGACTAACAAGACTGGGACCAGAGCAAATCAAGACTTTTTACAAATGACTGACATTAAAAGTCACATTTAAAGGCAAGAATGTCCACAGACACGGTGTTGCTGATGCAGTTTTTTAATATTTTGCTGGTTTCTACTCTACTGACTACACTAAGATAACATAGTAATATATGGAGGAACATGCAAGACGCTATACAACAAACCCGAGACAACAGCAACATATCCAAACACATTTTAAATAACTGGAATCTCTGGAAAGTGCTTGATTATTCTCTCAGACATTTTGAGGTCAGAATAATCAAGCACTCCTTGATGTTTTACAACTATTCAAACTGTGTTTGGCTACTGTGTTGTCCAGGTTTCTTTACAAGTGGAAAAAGTTACCCTCCCTCTTTTCTTTTTTTTTTTTAAATCCCTCCCCACTTTAATTTTTTTTCATTCATCTTTCTCCCCATCTTCCACCCACGTTTATTCCCCTTTTTCCCTTTCCCACATGATTCCACAGGTTAAAATCTTGGAATATGTCACAATACAAAAACAAGGCCCTTATTTACAACAACTGCACATTAGGTTGTCATTATTTATGTACACTGATGCATTAAGACTGTTAGGGGGGTGAGAATGACAGGATGTTTGCGCAACGGGCTGCAGTCACATGATGTTTTGTATCACAGATTATATCAAACCAAACATTTAGCATGAGGGACACAAAATGAAACAGATACAGAGACATATAAGAAAAGCAGAAAATCTGTTAATTGCAAGTTCTTGTAAATCAAAGTAGGATTTCTTGAATATTTTATAAGTCAGAACTGATGTAATTATTTCCTCACAGATCTAGACTGGGGCAGTGAAACGTCTGTTTGAAGAAATACAACATTTAAAATCGTCAGAATAGTGGTCAAGAAATAAAGACTTTTTTTTTTTAATGTCCTGGTGTTCCTTCAAACTGTGGAAAGAACAAAGCTAGTGGTGTTTTACTTCCTGGAATGTAATAGTCCCCTGATTGGCTTCATCAATATATACACACACTTTCTACAAACAGGAATAAATACAACATACACTGCTGTCGCATGAGCACATTTAGCATCAATGTTGAGATGTTTCCTCTGCTTCGTAGTCACAGGTTACAGGATGCATTTATGACAGAAAATATCTACATTTAAGCATTATTGGAAAATATTAATTTTTTTTAAAGTTGCAGTTGGTTTGTGGTTAATTTAGGGGTTTTGGGGTGTCAATAAAAGATCTTTACAAGTCCAAAACTACAGGTTGAGGGTAAAAAAAAATTTAAGATTCATGACATTTTCAAATCATGAAGGAATTAAAAAAAAAAAAAAGGTTTTCAAGCGACAGCAGTGAAACATAAACACTGTATTACAGTAAACAGACAGACAGATCATGTCAAAGTTTTACACTCCATGGAACAGCATGTAAACTACACACTATCATGTAAACCTTCACATCATCCTAAATGCCAAAACACAACAAACGATTGCTTTTTTTTCCGCATAAAATAAATATGCTCTTTTTTTGATGCTCAGAATATATTATAAGTTGTATTTTTTGTGTTTTGTAAACATTATTTAGAAAAACAAGACAAGATAAACTAACCTTAAAAACAAGTTCAGTACATTTATTAATTTTTTTGTTGCATAAATTAAATATGCTCTTTTTTTGATGCTGCAAATATATTATATATACAATTTAAATTTCATAAAAATACTTTTATGTCATGTTTCCCAACCTCTGTCAGAACCCCTAATATGAAAATATGGTCTCCTTTCAAAACGATGCAGGATTTGGAAGTGATAAAAAACTAACTTTAACTTCAAAGATTGATTCAAAAAGTGGAAAACTCATTAAATGCTTAGTTGTAACTCCAGAAAAAGAACCATTGAACTGTTAAATAAAACACTTTGCGAAGATAAATCCTGAACATTCAGCCTGTTTATGTTGAGTTGAAGGAAACAAGGGATGAAGAAATGACAAAATCTAAACCAGGGCCATCCAAACCATCCAAAAGGCTCAGGCAGGCCCTGCTTCAAACACAAAGTGTGTAATGTAGTTATAGTTACATTTCCAGGTTTATACTTCCATATGTGGGCATTACACATAAGGCCAAGTTGGTCATATTTGACTGAGGTGAGTGAAAGGCACTTGAATGGCACAGCTTCCTTTTAAAAAAAAAAAAGGATGCATTTATTTACATCAGCATGTCTAGTTTTTTTTGTTTAGCTTTTAGTTGTTAGTAGCAACACACGTTGCATTCAGGCGCACCGATCCGATGCCGTGCATCTGGAGTGCCTTGGAAATAAAATGCAAGCACCGTGTGCTAACATAAACTAGAATCACACAGTCAAGGTCAATTTACAGTATACGTATACTTCTGTTTCTTAAAAAGGTGCAACGTGGATCATTTTATGTTTCTCAATATTAAAACCACATTTCCCATGAAGCTCCTTGCTTACTCTTGCAAAAAGGATAAAGCTCTAGAAGCTAGAAGCAGCTGGGGACGCTACAAATTTTTTGGGGGGACTTTTATGACATTGTTTCTGTGTATCGAGTAGTTTGTGGCAGTGAATTACTTTCATTAAAATGCTACACAATGCATCTATAAGCTATAATGTCTAGAGGCTCTTTATTTAAGGCCCTATGTGTTCTTAGATGTCTCTTTAAAGTTTTCTTCATAAACTTTAAATACTCTCCATTTTTGTCTAAACTAAATAAAAATTGAATTGTATTATATTTAAAATGATCCAATATGCAATTTCAACGCATAAGATTGAAATTTCAATAAGATTTAACAAGAGTCCCTTTAAAATCAAGTATATTCAGGTTTAACAGAGTGTTTAAGAAGAGAGTTGAAGCAAGTGACAGGCAGGACATCAGCTGTAGGAGGATGGGGCGACTGCAGTGTCGGATGTCTTGAAGGAGATGAAGTCACTCACTAAAAAGGGATGATGATGGCTGGATGACAGAATAATGTAGACACAGGTTTTGGTCCAGTTGGAAGTGTTGATATGGCGTGAGGTGGATCACGTGCCCGCTGAGTTTAGCAGTCTGAAGGTTCTGGGTTTCTTTTTTTCTTTTTTTTTTAGGGGTCTGAGGTGAGAAGTCATGGGAGGAAGGGTCAGGCTGTCTGTCAGAAAAACTCTGAAACTCCGTCTGGCTTTGTTTCTCTGAGGAGAAAATAGAGGTTCACGTTGAGAAGACAATAAATTTAACATGCAGCCTAAAAAAAAAAAAAAACAAGACAAAGTAAGAGTTTGTACCTGCGGTCTAACTTGGGCCCAGTTGTCTGGTTGCTGTGGGCGTCAGCTGTGTAACGGCTTGTCTGGATGTGAGAGTGGCCTTCTGACTGTAACCTCTCCCCTTCTGATGTCACTGAACTCTCCTCCAGCGGAGCCCCCTCGTTGTAGAAGAGCAGGCTGCGGGAACGGACTGCAACGCACAGACAGCGACGTTCATTCTCTTGTAACGTGGGCTCGCTGGGACTGCATATTCTAGGATTTCCTACATTCACGATCATGGTGCTTTAGAAATGGTTAAACACTCCCGCAATGTGAATTTATAAGTTGAACTGGAGCATTAAGAGAATGTGAGATTGTTTGCTGCAAGTTTTAAGATCATTCAAAAATAATTAACTTAAAAACCATAACTTTTTGCAACTTTTCCAAAAACCTAATGGGAACATTTGTGGAAGCATTTGCTATCTGGAAATATGGTTTGTTAATGGGTCTTCTCGTCCACCACAGTAACACTTGTCCAGAGCAATGCATTGCAATGAAATTTGGTTTGGATATTTCCAAATGCCACAGTCAGGTCAAAAATGTCCTCTTGACCAACATGTCATGAAAATGAATGTCTGGAGCTACAGTATAGGGCAATATGGCCAGATTCAGCCTCTAACCACTCAGAGGATGGTTGTTGGCAGAATGGAGCGGTACTTAACATGATGGCAGCCTAACTTCTGGTTTTAAAAGGGGGTTCCCCAAAGGTTTGTGGCTAAAGGAAAGGAATTTTTAAGGAAGTGGAATGCAATGAAAAATGTAACTTTTGTACTCTTTCTCAAAATGAATCTCAGGCCTTCTTGTTTTATCCTGCGCTATGTAATAAATTCTCAGTTGGAAAGTAAATGTCTGGGATCGTTATCCGTCCGCCCTCTTTATGTGCTTTTATTCATACTTTTCCATTAGATATTATACTGTAGTATGTCAAATGTACGAGGAGACAGAGGAAAAAAAGAGATGCATTTTCTTTTTTTTTTTAATGTGATGACTCTCGTTCGTTATTACTATGACTATTATCATCCCTAATGCAACTGCTCTCTATCTACAAGCACTAAATGTGAGAACTACGTGAGGCAAGATTAAGAAAAGTACATTAAAATACCTAACAAAGAAAATACATAAACAAGAGGTCACACATTTATAGACCTACCCTGACTGGTGGTGTAGAGGTCCGCTGATTGAGGAGAGGGAGAGGAGGAGGGGGAGTTAGAGGAGGAGGAGGAAGAGGACAAAGAGGAGCTGTGAGTGAGGGAGTAGAAGGGAGAGAGGCAAGGAGAGAAGGAGCCCAACACCAGGACAAAACACACCGCCATCATCTGCACAGAGAGAGGGATGAAACACTTACATTAATAAATAAATACAACAGAAAGGTAGATACATCTACAGCTGGTGCCTGTCAAATGCATAAACTTGAAAACAACATTTATGGTGTCTTTATGTGCACCATAAATGCTTTACCGACCACAGTTTCCCCACATGTACATAAAATATTCCTTTATGTATCCAGTTTGAAATGAAGCATCGTGGAGCTTGCATGAGCCTTATATTACACATCTAAATGCATGTACGTGAAGAGCTTTACAACAGTATTTACCATGAGGCATGTCCCTGTTTGAGTTGAGGCCATTTTACAAGAACGGGGAACAACTTTCCCTGAAATCAACGACTGAAGCTTCTGGAGCTGCTGTAGGAGAGATCTGAAGACACAGAGAGAGAGAGAGAGAGAAATTAAAGAGCAAGAAAGGCAGAGGACATACTTTCACAGGTAGAGACAAAAGGGAAAACAAACATTTATAAATAAAGCCTGTTTCATAGACATGTTAACAATGTACACATGAATATCTTAACTTGTATCCTTAAGGATACCTCATCAATGTGTGCTGGCAGGAATACAGAGGAAAATGCTATTAGGATTTCTGTTGTTTTGATCATTTATTGCATGTATTGTGTTCCTACATTGATATGCATGCTGTGGCGACTTTATATTTGCTGCCACGTGCTCTGTGTGGTGCTGTTTTGCAGCGTGCCTTCATGTTATCACTGAAACAGTACTGTGCGATATCTTTTTACTGTCTTATGGTAAATGGTGGTGTCAATGGCCAAATCACACCTAAACTGATTTCCAAGAGGAAATTTCAAGGAAGAACGTTGTTTGGTTGATGAATTTTCTTGCTCTGAATTGAGCTTCAAGGAAGTAACACTGGTTAAATTCTTATATTTTGATATTGGGTAAGGATTGGCACCATCTGTGGGGGTTTAAGCCTTGTGTAAAGGCTAAGCTATGGCAGGAAGTACCCTCATAGATTTGCTCTTCTTCTTCTCTCATGAATATATATGTTTGGGTCCATGTGCACTCACATGATTTAACTCTCCACCCACCACTAAGTACAGTATACTCAAAACTTGTAAAGCCATCGAAAACCACAAGAAAACTCATACACGCACTCAGTTTATTTCACCTAAAACCTACAGAGAAATTCTCTCTCATCGCGTGGTTTTCAATATTGGGTTGGTTTTATTTTAAAGTAAACTTTAACCACCCAATTGAGTGTTGCGCTGTCAAATGGCCAGACTAAGTAAAGAGAGCACGTTAACAACAGAGTAGAGCAGAGTTGGACAGAGTGCACCAGTAAAACCACAAGAATAGAATTGAATGCAGCATGTGAGTGGGATCTGGAGAGCAGGGTGCTGATGGTATGAGCTGTCAGTGGCTGTAAGGACACACTCTGACCACTGAGCGGAGACAGAGAGGCAGTTACTGCTCAACACGCTGTGAAACAGCCCCTCAGAAAGTCAGTTCATCTATCAGTCGACCAGTCAAGGAGCCACTCCGAAAAACGGCTTGCCAGAGACCATTTAATCAGTTAAATTGAACTAAACGGTCAGTAAACCAGTCGGTAACCATCCACCCAGTCTGTCGGTGCATCTAATGTTTCAAATTTCCATGCTGAGCTATATCATGACGCAGAATGTAGCCTTAAACTGCGAGATGCCAGCAGTAATAAACTTATATTGGATGATACTGAGCAGCATCACCACCAGCAACACACACACACACACACAAGCAGGTCTTTGATGTACAACCACAATGATTTACTACTAAAGTTATTGATGCTTTAAATATACAGTACTTAGAAAGGTCATGCTGGTTGACTGAGTGAATAAATGTGTGTGTAAATATTCAGCAGATGAATTAATGTATCAAACTCACATCAAACTGCATAAATAAGCTAGGCTAGGCTAGCTGTTTCCCCCCTGCTTCCAGTCTTTGTGCTAAGATAGGCTAATCACGTGACTTTACTTGACATGCAAAGATTAAATTAACATCAATCCTCTAATCCTACACTGCAAATAAACCTGAAAAAACACACAATGCATGTCTGTGCAAGCCAAATGTAAGACTGCTTTGATACATATGTAATGCTACACGGGATTAGAGTCACGATCATTTGTATACAACTAATAAACTAGCAGCAGTAACCTAGTTTTGTGTGAAATCTAAGAGTGAACATGCAGTACAGAAAAACCTCTGCATGGTGAACAAAATGACCACTAATAACTGCATTTAAGGCATTTTCAGGAACTAGGAGCTTAAATTTAGACCAGTTAAAAACATTTTTTTATACCCGCACACACTCTGAACTTTATATGAGAGCGAGTATGCTGACTCATGTTCCCTAATTTGTGCCAACTCATTGTTCCTCCGTGTGGTGGTTTGACATATTCATCAGCGTTGTGTGTCTGTGTGTGTGTGTGTGTGTGGTGAAAAGGGAGGGGGCTGCCTTCCATGATGAAAGCTACTGTTGACTCGCAGCTTTAATGACAGACTGCGGCTGCCACAGACAGACAGACATAGAGACAGACCCCCCCTCAACCCTCAACCACACCCACCCACCCCCATCTACCCACCCACTGCAGGATAATAGCAGATTGGTTTCATATTGTTATAATAACAGAGGAGACAAACGGAGCTCGGTGAGTCTGAACTTTGCTTATGGAGCAGATATATTTATGTTTAGTAAATTCTCTGTGTAACACATTGCATATATACAGTAGGCCCCAAAAGTTTTATACATTTAGACCATAAATACTATACCATACCTTTGAAATGTAAACACGGTAAGAGAATGTGTGCTAAAACTTTCCTTTCTTTCTCAGTCACAGTTTCGCTGCTTGTAGTTCTACTAATCGCCATTTTCTCCAGGAAATATTGGAGAAAGATGAGATCCAGTTTCTGCAGCTCAGATCATTCAGCTCTCAGCTTGTCAAGCTGCATTCTTTGCACGATTGTTGCTGTTTCCAGTGATGTTAATCCAAACATCATTACAAAAATGTTGGGTCTGTGTAATTAGTGTGAGGAGCCAGCACACAACAGCTTCAGTCTGTTCAGTGGCACGACAGCGATGTCAGCCAACGCGTGTGTGTGTGTGTGGCTGTGTGTGTGTGTGTGTGTGTAAGCCTCACCTGTTGGCAGTCTCCAGGTTTTCTACTTTTCTCCACAGGTCGCTGTTTTCTGACGTGTAGCTCTCCACCCTAATACACACACAGAGACACAAGATTGTTGTCAACCTCTGAGGTCTGCACATACATGTACTGCTCCTCTGATGTGAAATATTATCACTCACACTCACTCCATCCAAATGTCAAGCTAATTGTATGTTTATAGCTCAAGTTTTTTAGATGGTTTGGCTAAACACATTTATTTTTTAAAGTACTGATTTGTGTTGATCAGAATTTCTTTTTAGCTCCTTGCAAGTTATTATAAGACTTCAAGGCTCCTCATACTTATTATTCTTCGATGTCAGATAACGTTGGTCATATTTAATGCTTTCATTCAAGGACAAAAACTATTATACATAAATAAACCTAAAATGTGCCAAACAATTCTCATAAACCAGCTTGAAATTGACTATTATGTGCTAAATGGTGGATCCTCACACAACCATGCCGGAGATGTTCATATTAGAGACAACATCTGAACCATTTCTTTGTGTGATGATCTATTTAACTGACGCCATGTGTTGCAATCACTTTTTATTGCCAACTTTTGAGTAGCTTTTATTGAATTTTGACATTTACATTCTCCCTTGAGATCATATTTTTGCGCACAAATACACAAACGGATCCATAGCCAAAGAGGAAAAAAAAAAAGAAGACACGGAGGATGAGAGATGCTCTGCTTTCAACTGTCTTCCCCTCATCCCTTTCCCTCTTTTTCTCCCTCTATCAGTCATCTCCTGCTAATCCTATTGATCCATTATCAAGTAAACATCTTGCTAATCTCTTGTTTATCTCATAATCCTCTTGATCTCCTCCTGTTTGGTTTGAATACAGCTCATTCATACACATTCCTTTCAGTGAGACGTCCTGCTGTTTTCTTTCTGAGGGATCATCCAATAATCCCGTCCTTGTGTCCAAAAAGAAACATAAACACAAAGAGGATATAAAGGAAAGGATTTCTGTTTTTACATACCTCCTCTTACCTCTCTATGTGTTGATTCAGTTAAATGAACTCGCACGAGGACACAACTATCGCTCTACTCTGATGGGATTCATTTTCCTACCACCTGTATGAACCCCTGTGTACTGACTGCACCAATTTACTGTTTGCTAGCAAGCCCACATTTGTATCTCGCTTGCACTCTGCCTGTTGAATATGACCCATGTGTTGAGCAGGTTATTGGAGTCCCGCCATAGAAAGGAATGGACAGAATAACAAAGAAAAGAAAAATCCGTTTCTGCTCACTTTTGATGTTATTTAGTGAATCAGGAGAGAGAAGACTGATGAAATACATCCTGTAAGTATTATGCGTTCATCTGGACATGTTCACACCATGTGATTATCTAAACCCAACACAAAACGGACCTGATTGGTTGCTGCCTCCAGTTTAATCCCCTGCAGACCTCTCTTCTCTTACCACACTCAGCTTCAAACCAGTTGGAAAAATCTTTAAATACAAACAAAACTTGGTCTTAACTAAACTTCTGCTGCCAAGTTCACTTCGGCATTACACAACTTTATCTTTTTTCTCTTTGGTCAGTGGCATTTTTCTTTTTTTTTTTAATGTGGTAGTGATGCACACAATTACATATAACAAGGCCTATAGTTAAGCTCAAATCTGGGTGAACCTCGCTGACCATGGCTGCCCTCTGGCCAACATTTAGCAATTAGCGGAGAGAGGTGGGAAGAAAATGTTGGTTCTTTGTGTAGACATTGTATGTAACCAGCTGTTCGAGCATTTCCAACAGTTGGACTGACATGAAACAGGTTGAAATAACAGTTCAGTTCGCCAACTCGCGTTGAATAGATTGTATATGAATGTAGAATATGCACAGATTTATGTTTGGTGTGTAGGCTCTGACCTCGTTGCTCCACACAAGGAAGAACCAAGCACACTTATTGAATGATTCAATGAGATATAATCCAGCTTCACTTTGGATGTTAAACTGGATTAAAAAGAGCAAAACCTACAAAGAATCTCCATCCTACATCCTAAGTATTGCCTGATATAAGTTAGCCCTCCTTTGTTGTTGAAAAACAATTAAAAACACATCACTGATCCACGCCATTCATTCATTCACCATCATGACCATGAACATACACCCTCCTGCTGCTGTAAATACTCACTGGAGCACCAAATGCCTATTAATCCATTGGCCAGGTGTGCAGATGCAGGGTGTAATCTTCACTCTCAAGCTCTCTTTTCACATTCTTCACTCGATTACCTTCCGTCACTATTCGCGTGTATTCGCGTGTAACCGGGTGTCCGCTATTACCCCATTTTCTTACGATTCATTGCGGCAAAACTACAAAGACGGAGGTGTGAGTGATGCAGCCAAGAGAAAGCTATGACAGCAGGCTTTTCGCTCCATCTTTAAGTGTGGCCATTCAGACCAGGTATAAAGGTATGTTCTGCGAATTCAAGAATTTGAATGGATTCTTTTTTTTTCATTTTAGATTAATTTCACAGCTCTGGCTGGACTCTAACTAGTGATGGCCACTGATATATTGTAATATGCTTACTTTAATACCATTTGAGGGGACTATAATGAGAAAAAAGGGTGTGGATATAACAAAATGACAGACAGATACAAAGGTAAACTAAAAGGATTGGAAAAGGAATGAAAAAAACAGGGACAAAGATTTTTTTTTTTTTTTTCCAAGCCTTACTTTTTCTCCAGACATTCCACGTACTCTTTCTTCTTCCTCCGACTCTCCTGAGCTGAGATCTGGGCAGAAAAACAGACAAACATCATTATCAATACTATTTTTTTTTTGTTAAGTCATAAAAAAGTTTGTTAATTGCATTAATTAAAAAGGGGCTCAGCAAAAAATGCTGTAAAATCTTGTTACTATTTCTCTTTCAGCATCACCAGCATAATTTAATTTCTTAGCTCAGCCTACTGAGAAATTGAACTGAACTGAAACCTTTAAGCTCTGCTTCACTCTCAGAATAGAAGGCAAAGCCAGTCACTCATTCTGTAAATAGATTTTTTGGTAAATCAGATGTTCAATTAAGCTGCAAGTCCAAATATATTGAAAGGCACAATGCAATTCAAATTCTTTATCTATCTATCTATGAATCACCCTAAATACCTCAATTATCTCTATAGAGAAGGTGCCCACCCAGTTACTCTCTTGCAGTTTACCTTATTTTTAATCTTTCGTCGGACTCTCTTCAGTGCCTTCTCTTCACTCTTGGTGAGAGGAAGTTTGTTAGGGACTGGGTAACCCTCAGCAACCAGGGTCCTCTTCTCTTCTTCCGTGAGCATGAGGGGTCCTGAACCCTGCAGCTTCTGCACAATCAAACAAATATTTACAACCGTTATCAACAATTTACGCGGAGATAAATCCTGCGTGGGACTGACCCGTCGGTCGTTTCTTTGAGGAGTTAAAACTATCGAACAATTCAGAATAAACCTTCAGCTATGGAGCATTACATTATGGCATTAGTGCAAATGTGATTCAGTTGTTCAGCGAGAAGCTGCTGAAAGAGACAGACAATGGTTGGACACTGAATTCTCTAAATTGAACAGACCCCATTTTGTCAGCAAATTATAGGAGTGATTTAAACCCATGATGACAGCTGGTTCACATGCCAAAATTTCTACTACAGAGCATCTGCAGTTAAGACAAAACTAATTCTCTACAAATATCAAGTAAACAAAAGGTAATACATTCATAATTTCATAAAGTCTGTAACAATATATAATCACTAAGTCCGTACCTATTATATTTTACAGTTTATCATTCAATATATCTGTAAAATATAACAAGTAAGTGCAAGTTAAGTAGAGCTGAAGCCACCACATTAGAACAATGTCTTAACCACAGTTCAGCTTCATTATTTTCCAAGCCTACAATTACTTGTAATAGAAAATCACTGTTATACACACACATGTATCAAATAGGAGGAGGAGCAGGAAGAAGAGGACATGTGTTCTTTTACTCACATGTGGAGCAGTGAGGAGAGGTGAAGAGGAGATGGCTGTGGAGGAGGAGGAGGAGGAGGAAGAGGAGGCACGACCTCCTGGCCTCTGTTGTGGTTGAGGGGAAGACGGCGGCAGAGGGAGGTGTGGGGAGGAGGGGGGCAGGGAGCCGTCGCTGTCGCCATGGTTACTGCTGGGAGGGGTGGGTGGGAGCTGGAGCGCATCGTCTGAAGAGGAGCAAAGTGTTGAATTAGTGCTCGAAACTAATTTATTTGAAACATTTGCTACACGGTTTTGGTGTCTCTGGTTGATTTTGTTGTAAAGTGTAAATCGATTGATGTTTTCTTAAATCTCACACTTTGCTTTTTTGTGTAAAGATAGAGCTTAAGTCGGATATTCCTGCCCTGAGTTTGGTCTGTCAGGTTGCAATGGCTCTGCATTGTGATACCACTGAAACATGTGTATATGTTGGTGCATCTGTCTGCGCTGTGTGTACCGCTGGGCAGGCTGAGGTACTGTCCAATCTCTCTGGGCTCGTCTTTTATCGCTACTGGCTTCACGTCGTCTTGACTGCGCTCCTACAGAAACACATACAAACTCATAAACGACAAGTAATGCTCATAAAACTGACAACATCTGCGACACGGTCATTTGTAGCGTGTCTTCGTTGTTGTGGGACAGCCCCGATGGATGCTTACTGTGTGTTTCCATGGCGATCCTCTGTGTGGAGGGGCAGGGCTTAATATGAGAGGCGGGCCCTCCAGAGGCTGCGGATCTAACCTTTGACCCACATCAGGCTCCTCCTGTTTCACCAAGATGGCCGACAGGTCCTGACTGAAGCTCCATTCAAACTCTATAAGAAAGACAGAAGAGCAGAAAATTAAGTGGTGAATCACTCTGGAACACAGGACTTATAAAGTTAGTTATTAACCCTTTTAACAGCCCAGTGTCCACTTTCTAATGGACTAAACCTACCTGTACCTGACAAGTATAAATAAAATGAAAAAGAAGAGAGCTCAATCAACTCTGGCACAGTCAGATCTAACCTGAATAGACCCGAGGACTGTTAGACCCGATCCAAAATGCAATCGCCCCGAAGAGATCCAAACAGAGAGAGAACACTGGCAGCAGCATGAGCAGCCGAGGTATAAAAAAAAAAAAAAGCAGGAAAAGGTGATTTATTACTGCACTTCTCGGGTTCACACTCTTTAAAAAAAAACAACACTTTTCTCAGTGTACATCTACCCTGAAACGTTCTGTGGTGATTATGACGTGCCACATGATCAGAGCTGGTTGCAGGTTTGTGCAGATCTCTGAGGCATCATGAATAACTGAATATAATACCTCAGACCTGGATGAAGCCAGGTCTCCGATACTAGGAACTGATTGGACCCGGGAAGACTTGCATAGCGGGCCACTCTGGTGTGTCAGGAGCCAAGCACGCTGCAGCTTCATTTATTCTTAAAGACATAAAGACCTGGATGACCGGCAATTTTCTGCTACTAAACTCAGACAAAACTGAAGTTATCATGCTTGCCCCTAAACACCTTAGAAACACATTTAATGATATAGTTACTCTGGATGGCATTACTCTGGGCCTCCTGCACCACTGTAAGAAATCTGGGAGTTATTTTTGATCAGGATATGTCCTTCAACTCCCACATAAAACAAATCTTAAGGACTGCCTTTTTTCACTTACGTAATATTGCAAAAATCAGGAACATCCTGTCTCAAAAAGACACAGAAAAGCTAGTCCACACATTTGTGGACTAGGCTGGATTACTGCAATTCCTTATTATCAGGCTGTCCCAAGACTCATGCTGTCTCTAAAGACTCTCCAGCTGGTCCAGAATGCAGCTGCATGTATACTGACAAAAACCTGGAAAAGAGATCATATTTCTCTCATTTTAGCTTCTCTGCACTGGCTTCCTGTGAAATCCAGGATAGAATTTAAAATCCTTCTCCTCACCTACAAAGCCCTTAATGGTCAGGCACCATCATATCTTAAAGAGCTGGTAGTACCCTATTATCCCACCAGAAAACTGCCCTCCCAGAATGCAGGCTTACTTGTGGTTTCCTAAAGTCTCCAAAAGTGGAATAGGAGGCAGAGCCTTCAGCTATCAGGCTCCTCTCCTGTGGAACCATCTTCTAGTTTGGGTCTGGGAGGCAGACACGCTCTCTATGTTTAAGAGTAGGCTTAAAACTTTCCTTTTTGATAAAGCTTATAGTTATAGCCAGCCAGGCTCGCCTTGGACCAGCTCCTAGTTATGCTGCTATAGACCTAGACTGCCGGGGGACTTCCCATGATGCATTGAGCTCCTCTCTCCTCCTCCTCCTCTCCATCTGTACGCATTCATGTACCATTAATGCATGTTACTAACTTGGCATCTTCCCCGGAGTTTTTGTGCTTTCTCGTCTCACAAGTTCCTATAGATCAGGGTTGTGAACTCCCTAGTTATGGATCGTGGGCTTCCGCGGACCGTTTTATTATTAGTCATATTTTTAATGTTATTATTGTTATTATGCTTCTCTGTGTCTCTCTCCCCCCCTCTCTTTCTCTCTCAACCCAACCAGTCAAGGCAGATGAGCCGCCCACCTAGAGTCCGGTTCTGCTTGAGGTTTCTTCCCGTTAAAGGGGAGTTTTTCCTTGCCGCTGTCGCCAAGTGCTTGCTCATGGGGGGAATCTTGGATCTCTGTAAAATAAAGAGTACGGCCTGGACCTGCTCTGTGTGAAAAGTGCCCCGAGATAACTTCTGTTGTGATTTTGCGCTATATAAATAAAATTGAATTCTCCTTAAAGGAGTTAACTCGCTATAACAAGCACTTACATGTTTTCAATATCACTGGATACAAGATAATATGTGATTGTTTATTTGCTGATTAATGGTGTTCTTGGTCATAAATCACAAGAGTAATGTCAAGTGATTATATGGCCATGAAAAAGCACATCTGTGTAAATTCTAAATAATCTTTGTACTTGTACTTGGAGTATGGTGTATAAGTATATATACTGTATGTGTAACATTTTATATACTGTATTGTTTGGTTTTTTTTCAAAATTTTGATAATAAATTAATCAAAGCCCTAATTCTTCTCTAAAAAGCTCCTTGCCATTTTTAAAAAAAAAAGCAGAATAAGGTTTCCAACTTTCTGAGCAACTTTAGTAAACAACTTTATTTCTCCTCAGGGAGGCTTTGCTGTAGGTCTTCCAATGGGAAGTAACTGGTAGCTTATAAATCCCACTTTCAAAGAGTTTCCCCAAAACATTTGAGCACTTCCTGACAAGCCTGGTTATTACAGACTGCTGGACGACGTCGCTCTGGCAACTGTGGTGCATAATTTGTCTCCAGTGAGTGTGCATCTACCCTGAAATAAAAGATGGGCTGAACCAGCAACTCGTCTTCAGTATCCTTCCTGAGAACCAACAGTTGCCGACTTTAAACACTGTAGAAAATATGCATTATTGAGTGACCCAACAATGAGGTCAGAGTACAATTTCAATGGAGGTTCACCAAACACAATGTGGATATATTTCTAAGAGCATTTCACAGGTACTCCATTGTTTAGTCTACTGGTAACTGAATAAAGTATTTTTAGGAACTTAAGTGCCACTGCAGGGCTGCAGAAAAACTAGTCACTGACAGTCCTGGTGTATTTGGTGTTCTAGTGGACAAGATGATGAAGAGGCTCCGGTCCTCCCTGCCAGCACTAGCCAATCCCCTAAAATGACCTCTGACTAATAAAACACAGGGACTGTTTTTACTGTGGAGCTAACATCCTCACAATTCTTCGGTGACACATCCTCACAATTCTTCAGTGACACATTAATGAGAAGAACAGAGAAGTATTGCTCAAACAAAATAAATCCATTAAATCACTGTCCTGCCGCTTTTTTTCCTCCAAAACTTCAAACATAAGCTGATTAAACTGTGTGAAAACCTCTTGCAGCCACCACTGGGCGACTTCTCAACCAGCCTCTAACATTATAGGATATTATCAAAAGGTCTGAGGAAACACCTCTGGCCAGACAGGGTCACATCTCCTACAACATGTCTCACAAAACAGGATTTAGCTGATTAAGCACTGAGTCAAACCTGGAACAGCTGTTTGTCCCATCCATGCTCCAGATTTGGTTAATTTCAGATTTTACTCGGCAAATCGGTAACTTACTCCCCCTTTATTAGACAGAATCCAGATGCTGCAAACAACAGCGTTACATAACTTACTAGGTGGCCTTCCTCCTTACAGTTTAACTTTAATTTTTGCCTTGGGTTTATCATTAGGTGGCTTTAAAGAAGCACTCCACCAGCTTTAAATATAAAGATCAGTTTACTCATCGTGGCTGGTGCTACTCAGACTGTGAAAACCGCTTTGTCAAATCGGAGAAAATCTCAGACTGGTGACACTTGAGACTTGAGACACTTTTTAATCAGAAACTGGAGGAGTAGAGTTGTGAAAAACGTGGGCGTTACCAGGCAGACAGGGTCAAATGAGAGAAGATATCGAGTTGCGTT
The DNA here is from genome assembly GCA_038419695.1 of Scomberomorus guttatus. Classification (NCBI taxonomy): domain Eukaryota; kingdom Metazoa; phylum Chordata; class Actinopteri; order Scombriformes; family Scombridae; genus Scomberomorus; species Scomberomorus guttatus. Next base: position 10,741,782 of record CM076468.1, on the reverse strand, counting down.
TCGGGAATTGTCGGATCCAGAATTTTTGCAGTTTGACTCATACATGGTTCTGAAATTCAGGATCAATTTTGACCCGTCTTTGTCTCAATTTGTCTCTTGCCGATCCCCCAACAATACTAAATGGATAAAGCCCATCAAATGGAAATGATCTACATATCCTGCACATTATTTAATATAGATTTTCACTCAATTTTTCCTCAAAATAAAGTTTTCCATAGCATGAGCTTATAGTCTTGGGTCTGCCAGAGTTGAAGGTTAACTACGTGTGCTTTGAATTAAGGCCATTTTAAAAGGTGAGCTGATTAGCCACTGCTCCAAGGGAACCTCATTAGGCAAAAGTCTGCTAAACAGTCTATATGAGAGTTTTTTAACTTCATCTTTAACTTTAAGTGAAGCCATGATCTGAGACATAACTTTTTAGAGGTAAATTGCAACTAAAGTGTAGAGAAGGAGGAGTGTGTGATTTTTCATCGAGTCAGCATTTTTTTCTTTTTTAGAATAACACACGAACACCAGACTGGGTGCTTTGATGTTTGTGACGCACACACACACACACACATATATATATACAAAAGGCTCCCATGGTGTATGGAAAGAGAGAAGTAGCAGTTTAACAAGACAAGCACTGCTGTGTTGTTGTGTGTGTGTTTTAATGTCATTTTTATCACCTCCTGGTTTCCTAGCAACATTGCACTGGTAAAATGCTCTGAAGTTAACAAGCTGTGTGTGTGTGTGTGTGTGTGTGTTGGGTGGACGCAGAGGGGGATGGAGGTGTGCGCCCGTCAGAGAGACGGTAGCTCGTCTCGTTATCCCGTCCATCACTACAGCGGGGGATCAGCACAGAGAGAATCCATCCCCAAAAAAACATCTCACAACAAATCTGTGGTGTCAGTAAGAGAAATAAACACTGATCTCGAGATTGTAAGGTGGTAGTCCCAAGCTGATCTGCAAGATCAGCATTGGAGTCATTTTAATCTTTTAGTATCGGCTGTATCCCAATCAAATTCAGATTTGTGTTTATTTTAACTCAATAGCTAGAGTTTGTTAGTTTGTTTCAGCTCAGTTCCTAGACCAGTAGGTATAGTAAATGACTATATAGTGAAGCGGATTGCAGGAAGTGCTACTGAGTCAGTGCCCATTCCAAGACAGCACATGTAAATGACATCACACCAACAACATTTCTACCTAGCTAATAATCTGCAGATTATTTTCTTAATCAAATCATTGCTTTGTGACCCAATACAGCAGGGCCATGGCGTGGGAAACACAGCTGCAGCTGGTAAAATAATCATGTGTGCTTTTGATTTAAATAAGATAATGAGTAAGCAGGGATGAGTCAAATATGATCATGACAACCTAGTTAGTAACTTTCAAGAGATCCCTCTCTGGATGAAAACGATGAGTAAACAAAAGGAGAAAAAAAAAAAACCCACATCACTTTCCAGGGGACATACTCACAGTGGGGTATTAACAACAAACAGCTCATCAGCACCAGATTTGTAATGGACACAATTTTGCTTAAGCCCAAATTTTTCCATATAAAACATTTAGCCACTGACCACTGAATGATGTAAGTTACACTCATTTCAGCCTCAACTTCGCTGAAATGACTCAGATCACGCCGATACATCTCTGATTAGCATGGTGACTCTGAAATCTAGTACTAGGAAAATTACTGACTCAAGCTGAAAAAGATCAAAAAAGGGATAGAAGTAACATGTAAATCCAGTTTTGGGGGGGGTAGATCCACCCTTTACCTATTTCCCTTCATCCTCTCTAAAAGTAAGACCCTCAGAAGACTCCCTTAATGAGGTCTGTCCTGCTGCTAGGCTGAGCCTCGTTAAGCCTCCTGCCCTCGTTAAGCCAGGGCTTGATTGGAAGCCCTCTACCACCATTCTTTAATGAATACCAGAAGCTGTTAGCTAATGGACAGGAAGATTCACCCGTACATCCAGCAGTTTCATCAAAAGGTAGAATGACACATCTTTTGATAGAGTTGGGGAGAAGTTTGATTAAAAAGAATAAAAGTTTTTGATCATTTTCTGTTTCCTTTCCTCGGCCAGCCAGGAGACATTTTCTACAACAACAATATGAGGGACAATGAAATGAAGGAAGATGGAGTCAGCATACCAAACAATTCAAATTCAAGAAGGTACACTTCCTTTCAACTTGGATGTTGACAGCCTGATGATACATATTGGTATCTTTTATAAAAGGAATTCTGCCCGTGTGGGTAAAATGATGTAAACTCAGGTTTAAAAAAAAAAGTCCTGGCGAAGGTGTAAAAAGCGATGGTTAATGACCAAAGGCTCCTGGCAGTCGTCACAGGGGGTTAATGGAGGAGAGGTGGCGACTGTGTTTGATCTCAGTGGGACGGCAGCTGTATTAAAACAATAGTTGGAGCAGCGCAGTAGGAGCTGCAGTAAAACACACAGCATCTCTTTAGCTTGTGTGTTAAGACCACAGGCCATGAAGGGAGAAGGAGAGAGGGCGAGACAGAAAAAGAAAAGGAGACATGATTCAAAACTTATATAATATGTGAATCTGTGCTATAAAACATATAAAAAAATCAACATTTTGAAAATGGCTGGAGAAGACCTCCCGTACTCTGCTATTGTGAAATGTTGATTGGCTGTCCGGTTTGTTAGTGTCAGCACCGTGTTTATATTCTCCGTCACTAACATCAAGAACAAGCCCAGTAGTATCAACTTTGTAAACATACATGATCACTGGAGTATTTCTGGCTGTCCGCACATTTATCTATGCCCCACCTCCTCTGCCCTGGTGGACACAAGGCTGGACTACCAACTAGGCAAAGGGCCGATACCTCCAGGGGCCCCAAAAGCTCTTGGTGCACTGTGTGTCAGATGCTTTTTGGTGAACTGATAACAAGTTTGTTTGGGAATTTGCACCACATACGTTATTATTTATTCATTGTTGGACAAAGTGGCAGCTTTTGCAGGGTCTCTATCTAGCAGCTTCCTGTAAGCACATTAGGAACCATTCAGTGATCAGTGTCAATTCTACTTGGGCTACACCTTAATTTGCCGTCTATGTGCTTGTCCAACAAAACGCACCATCATCCACAAATTCCTCCATTCTGAGCAGAGTGAGTTTGCGAAAGGTCAACAACTTCCGACATCCCCAGGTGGTTAATTAACCTGACTCATCATGACAAACAAGCAGCTGCTCCTACAGCGGTGCTCTCACTGGATGCTGAAAAGGCCTCAGCCAGAGTGTTCTTCTCTTCTCAAGCCTGCATTATGCTCCACTGGAGATTACACCTGAATACCTGTGTTTTGGGTGTATATACACGGGAACAAAGCTGCTTTCTTCAAACCTCATTAAAAAGGTCCCATGCAACAAGCGAATGCCATTCATTCTCAGCTGCAGCTGCATAAGTTCCTTCCAATTACTTCCCATCCCAGAATGGTGACGAACAATCCATCAGAAGAAGTGTGAGGAAAGTCGATCTCAGTTCTTACCGAGTCTGCCGAGTCTGTTCTTACCCACCTGAGTATGTTCATGAATTGCGTTTCATCTTAAATTGGATGCGCATGCCAGGCAATTTGCAATTAGCATAAGGAAACGCCCCAATAAACCTATATAAGGGTGGCAGACTTAAGTGCCGTGTGCAAACCACAAACCAACAAGCTGCTGCAGTTTGACAGGTAACATCAAACTCAGGCAAAAGAAGAAAGGAAGGAAAGAAGGAAAGGAAATGCCACCTAAAGGGCAGCAAAAAGAGAAAAAAACTTTTATTCTTCAGAGATAGAAACTTTACTTAATGATGTTTTGTTAAGAAAAAAAAGTGAGTAGTGGGGTCACAGGGCTAGAAAAGCACAAAGCATGGCAACAGATCACCAGTGCAATTAATGATGTATGTGCAGAAGAAAGAACTCTTAGTGAAATTAAAAAAAAAAAGAAGATCTGAAAATGGACGCCAAAAAATGACTGCTGCCAGGCATACTATTACAGCCACGGGAGGGGGCCAGGAATCTGTCAAAACAACAGTCATGGATGAGCGCGTTGGAGAGGTTTCTCTCTCGGGGGTGAAGTCTGATATTCCAATGGACAGTGACCTACCACAGCCAGGAAACATCCCGTCAGCACCAGACAGCATACCCCAGAATCAACTAGCAAGATCTGAAGACAATCGTAAGCATCAATCTATATTTTTAATCTTCAAAAAGGGAATTTAATTAAGTTGACTGCTTCATTTGATTCCACATTTAATGCATCTTTTACCATTGATTGAATGGAATTGTTTTTGACAGTCGATTGCTCCAATAGTATTGGGCAGTCCAGCAACGGCATAAAAATCTCCCTTTTTATCTGGGTGTGTGCTGAGCAGCGGTGTCTGGAAACTGAATGTACTTTGGTGTTAACTGGATGATACCCTGGAGAACTTTGGGGAGCACACGACTAACAGTGGACTGAGATATGCCAGACCTATCACCAATCTCCCTCTGGAAGGTCCCAGTAGCCAGGAAAGCGATAGCGGTGAGTACTTGCAGATGAGGTGGAGTGGGATTAGATCGTTTTTATCTCTGATCTAAATTGAGGCTCCAGAACGGCACACAGGTTATGAAGAATCTGCCTCGGTAATTGAAAATAGTTTATGAGCCACTTTTGAGTCGCTCTCAGCAAACTAATCTGCTCGATCTTTAAATACGCGCTCTCTTCTCAAGGCTTGGTTGGCCAATGCATCGAGCAGTAGCAAATAAGCCATTGCAGAGCCGGTTGGGCACAGCTGCACACTACTTTATATACTATCACTAATCATAATTAATGACGTGTGCTGTCATAACTGATGACTGCACAGGTGTGTGTGTTGGTCTAACCATCTTTAATAAGTGTAAACATTTGAAATTATTAAATGAATAAATAATTGTAACATTTTCTTCTGTGTTTTCATAAAGTAAATTGATTTTTCATCATCATTATTAATATTTCACAGCACAAAACACAGGTTTGCCTTTGTGCATATTGGCTTACATGTGGTCTAGTGCACTCCACTCCTAAATTTAGATCTTACCTAAGAACAAGCAGGAAGTACGAAAGTATTGATGAATGCCACAAAAGTTCTTAAATTGTTTGCATGCACAATTTAAGATAAAATCTGTGTGTATGCACGATTTATGCATGAGGCCCGATGCTCCTCAAACCACCGCCAAACATAAATCAAACATAAATATAGCTCATAAAACTACATGTTGGTATAAATATATAACGGTCCGTTTGTGCAATAGATACACTACAGTAGAGAAGTGAAACTAGTGGACTATCACAAAGTTTATGGTCAAGTATTTTGGATTAAGTTCAATATCAAAGAGGCTGGAATAGATTCAAATACGTATCAAATGTGTGTTTTCTTGTGTGTGTGTGTGTGTGTGTGTGTGTGTGTGTGTGTGTGAGAGAGAGAGAGAAAGAGAAGGGGGGCAATTGGTATGATATAAATGTTCCATATGTGAGCTTGAGATGACAGCTATGTAACTACAGACAGACAAAAAAAAATAACTTGAAATCAAAGTGAAGTTGTAAATTTACATTCATTGTAGTGATTCTATCTTACACTATGTTTTTCTTTCATAATACAGCCTGACATTCATTTTATTATCTCTAAAGAAGCAAAATATTATCAGAAGAATCATCCCAGGTCACAGTTTTGAACTGCAAACATCCGCAAACTGCCAATACACGAGCCAAACGGTTGTTTTTTGATGTGAACTAGGCTTTTTTTTTCTGCTCAGTGTGGTGTTTTGGCAATGCAGGTAATCTGAATTTATGCCAATAAAGTGGATTTAATTAGATTAAGGGAGACGGAGAGGGAGTGAATGATAGAAAATAGGACAGTTAGAGTGAGAGAGAGAGAGACAGACAGAGAGAGAGAGATAACCTGACAGAATAGAGAAAGAGAGTTTCCGTTGGCTTCGGCTAAAGCTGCGCACTCAAAACCATATGCTTGTCATAGCGTAGTGCGTGTGTGTGTGTGTCTGTGTGTGTGCGTGTGTGTTAGGTGGGCAGGGCTTAGCTGGAGGAAAACTGCACAGACTGTGATCCTGCTGCTCAGACAGCAGGATCCCCGGGACAAACGGAGAACAGAGGAGCACGCAGACAGACAGACAGACAGACAGACAGTGAGCGAGACAGGTAGAGGGAGAGAGAGAGGAAGCTGGGTAGAGACGCAGACAGAGAGGAGGAAGACAGGAGGAGATAATGAGTCAGAGAGGGAGAGAAGGACAGACAAGCAAAGCAGGAGCTGAAATATTCTGTATTTTCATATTGCGCTGCAGTGGCGGCTTGCTCCAACAGGCCCCTCTCACGTATAATGTAATGGATAACAAATTAGGCCAATTATCACATTTTGCATGACAACCAGCCAATCAGATTCAGACAGACAGATAGGTCAAACTGCATGTTAAATGATGGGGCCAGCCAGCATGATAAGGAACCAGACTAAACACCCGCAGCAGAGTTTTGGTTGACTGTGCATTTTTCAAGGGAGCATAAATTACGATAGCTACGAAATTATAAAAATATGAAACTCGGTGACCTACCGGACTCTTGGTCCATTTTGATTGACAGGGCTGGGCTCTGGGGGGCGGAGTCTTCACTCAAAGAGTAGCTGTGCTCTGCTTGAATATCTGTAACATTAAAAAGCCATTTTCAGATACGGAAAATGAAACATTGCTCTCCTTTATCTGTCTTTTAAAGTAATGGCTTTTTGTCATTCAGATGTAAATGTTGCTTCCAGCTTTATTCAGACATGACTGGACAGTTATGGAAAGATATGAATGATATGATGTTTAATGATATGAAGGAAGAAAAGTCTGTTTTCTCACAGGCTGCATCAGTGATTCATTTTATGGCATATTTTTGCTATAAAAGCCGGAATTAATGACTATCATGAGTGCAAGAGAAACTCTGCTCCTCACATTGAATTCCCTAATACATTTCTCCTCAATTAGATCATGTGTTGTTATTAGATAGCAAAATCTGCTGCCTATTTTATGATGCCTTGCAGTGCACAAGCATAACATGACAAGACATTAACTTTATGTAAAGCGGTTTCCTGAATATTTATAATTGCATCCATGCAGTTGGCCTGGATGAAAGCTGAAAATGGCCAATAGACAGGCAGCGCTGAGAAGAATCTCCTCAACAACTTAAGTTTGGCTCATTCACAGCGTAAACATAAACATTTATGAGTGTAAATTTATCATCTCATTGTTTTTACAGCTTCCTACACTCACAGCCATCTCACTGTAGAGGTCTTTGCTGCGCTAGTGACCATGGCAACCCCTGACAGGAAGTGAGGAGCCTGACAAGACCCTTATAACAGCCTCAACAGTCAAGAGAACCAACAGTAACTCTGAGCCGGGATACCAGTTCCCACTCCTGCAGCTCTGGCTTCAGTTTGAAAGTGAGTGCTTGGTGGCAGCTCAGCCAGGTGTGGCTTGAACCAGCCACTTGCCTCGCTTAGTCTTTGCAGACTCGGCACCTGCTATGTGAGAGGTAGAAGAAGAAGAAGTGTTTCCTGCTGGCTAGAAGACAGGATTTGTTTTTTGGAAGTCAGTGAGTTGAGGAGACAACTAGGGCCGCCCCCTCAAAGTCGATGAGACGCATCATCTGTCAGAGACACCTCAGTTGACTGAGATTCTTCAAGTCAAGCAGTTATTTTTTGTTTTTGTATTTATTCAATTTTATATTTAGTTTTTATATTTATCCTGCTGAAGAAGAGATGTCAGTTATTTCATAGCCGGCAATGCTGTGAATTATTTTAAACTGTTTCATATGTTTATTCATTTACACGTTGTTTTTACTGTTTGAAGTGAAATGAATAAATATGGCTATGAGAGCTCGATTTAAACAGAAATACATGTGTGCTGTCGGTCTCATTATTCTGACAGATCCATATGGTGGCCCCACATTATGTCAGCAATTCAAATAGGCCACAATTCAATTCTTGCATCATATGCAGCTGTCTTTTATTGATTTTTAAATGCTTAAAAATATGTTCCCATGACTCTGTTGCATTTGACTATGTTAATGTGGACAAAATCATCACTGAAACTCATGCCAATGGATTTTCTGGTTGCCAGAGAGTCTATATGAAGAAAAAAAAAAAAGGAATGAATCGTCAAATCTTCGTATTGAACAGCCAAATCCGATTCGACTGACTTTGTCGGGTACAGACCTAGAGACAAATTGATACAGTTGGTCTCCATGTAGAGTTGGCTTTTGGATCAAACCAAATAAAGGGATCGGGGTCTTTTCTACCCAGACTGGCTGCTGCGCCGTTGGAGGTTATCCAAGGAAACGAGAGGGTCATCTAAATGTGACTATGAGTGGCGGAGAGGAAAAGTTTCTTGGGTCTAAATCCATTTCAAAGCAAACATCTTCAAGACAGTGGTTGGCAACAAATGGGAGATGAGATGTTATTGGAAGGAACAATAACATTTCAGACTTATTCTTTGTTTTTTTAAGACTTTTTCTTTTTTTTTTTTAATACTGTGGGGGAACTGTGTTGAAAGTGGCACATACTGTATATTCTTTTATGATCATTTTTCCTAATATAAAAAGGAAGAAGAAGAAAGATGAAGTGACCTGGGCTGCTGTCTATGTCCATGTGTAAAAGTGAAGATCTGTCTGCCAGCAGGGGTCGTTCTAGTAGATGGTCCTCAAAGAAACTGCTGAATAATTCACTGCTGAAGTCGTCCATCTGGTCACCTGAGAAAGGCTGGAACACATGGAGGAGAAACATGGAGACACAAATCATTGCGTCATTGTATGCACAGAAACAGCATAACAGCACATCCAGCTATAAACTTTTACAAACCTTGTCTTCAAAATGACCTGACAAAACTGACAGTAATGGAAATATGGAGGGGTGATGGAAATGTGGGACAGCGTGACGCGGTGCTGCTTCACTCTCAGCTCCATTGCTTAGTGCTAGCAAAGGCAGCTAATGAACTACTTTTGAACCAGACCCTGGTGGATCCTTCTGTTCTGCTGCCCAGTGAGATCGACTCCGCAGCCACGCAGGAGAGGATTATATAACTGAGCTAACTGACGCACACCTTGTATTTCTTGGACCGCGTTAAAATCTGATGTTTTTAACATCACAGATGACGGACGAAAGACATTAAAACGAGAGTCTTTCAGGTACACGAGGTGACTTGCAAGGATTTTAGTGTGGAGATGCTGCTCTGCAGGTGCATTGGACTTGTACTGTTACTAGAAGTGAAGATTACACAGGAAGCACAAGCACATGACAAAAATAGTCAAGTGGACATCCGCTCTTAAAACCCATTAGATTATGAAAAATTACATTGCCACAAAGCTGAAAAAAAAAAAGTTTTTGGAGATACATGGTTCTGCACGGTGAGGCGACATGAAAAGATAAGAGGGAAAAATGGGTCGACATGTCTGATGAGCTGGTCTTTCGATAGATTCATCCTCAGTCTGGATGAATGAGTCACTGAGCTGAGAGACAGTGTTCAGGAAGCCTGGGACAGCATGGTGCTTTGATTTCACTGGTTTACACACACATACACACACAATATGAGTCACCATGGTCTTAAACAAACATGCACAATGCAGTACAACAGCAGACACACACACACACACAGATGGGTTGGTTGGAACCCATTACTGCTCAAGTAGTAATGAGTTCCAACCACTGGACGCTTCTCAGACAGACTACGACAGAAATAACTTGATTTAATTAAGAACAAATACAAAAATTGATTTATATGTTTGATTCCAGGAAATTAGCTTAAGCTCTTCTCCAAACACTGCATGAAATGTCACAGTGGATTAAATCAGTCCAGTAGCAACAATAAAGACACCACAGGGACAATAAATAAAGAGCTAACGTCAAGAATTTTTATATCAACTATTGATCAAATTTGGAAGTAATGCAAAAGCGGTTGTTTGTGGTGACGAACCAACAAAGAAGCCACTTCTGTTGTTTTGGTTTTCTATCACACAAATTCCACTCTTATCAAGCAGAAAACAGCTGCTTTCAGTGACAATGCTCTGATAAGCCCGCTGGACGCTACCTACCCAGCACCAGTGCTTATAAAAAAAAACACTATAATGCTTAAAAATCTGGCAGTGGATAAAGGATAAAAAGGGAAAAAGGACAAGATGATGATTGATGTTTTTTTACAGGACTATAAGTTCTGTAGGTATGAGTCCTGAGATCACTGCTGATGTGTGTATGTAGGTTCTGTAATATTCTTGAAATCACACATGCATTATCTTAGAGTGTGTGTGTTTGTTTGTGTCTGTGCTTTTGTGCGCGTGTGTGTGTTTTTGAGTGTGTGCCTGCATTTGTGGCTATCTTTAGGAGGTCAACTGTGTCTGTGGTGACACTGGGACACATGCAGCTGTCTAGTAAAAGCACATGGGGAAAGCACGCACACACACACACACACACACACACACACACACACACATACAGACACATATGGAAGACATATAGATGGCGGGTGAAATAACAGAAGCACATGACACATAAGGAAATGATGATGTTATGAAACTCAGCTGTGAACTGTGTTGAGTTTTGAAAATAACAACAGTGAGAAAAGGGGAAAGTTTGGGATTTTGGGGCTTAACTTTTTCACATTGGACACTCAGATTTGTCACAGCGGGGAAAAAGTAGAGGTGTAACTAAGCAACTAATTGAAATAAAATGCTAATATAAAAACAGCACAAAAACTATTGCAACAAATTCATAAAAAATAGAAGACTAACAGCAATTTACCAATTAAATAATAATAATAAACGCAGCTTTATGCTAGTTTTTCAAACACTTTGTCTTGATTAATCCATTAAGTTGCACAGTATCACAGAGTGGGGTTGAGGGATATGTGCCAGACTATTTCTTCTCATTTTGTACACTCTCTGTATTTGTATCCTTTTCATGCATCCATCTTTTATGCAATCTTATATTTACCATATGGGGAAAAACTATCCATCTGACTCCACAACTTGAGGTGTTTCACCACAAACAGAGATGGAAAGGAACCATATATATGTTTGTATTTGAACAAAGTCTCGCAATGCTCCCAAAAGGTGTGTGCTCTGCGCATACACTCAGCGATCCTGCAGTCACTTGCTCTTTCACACTTAAGTGAATACTCACTCATTTATAAACAAAAACACACCCACACACAGAAATAATACTGACAAAGCAGCCTCGTTTTCTTGCTGCACTAAACGCTGGAACAATAGCTCTTTAAATAACCTTGACGCTGCCCCTTTAACTCGGCTCCATTAGGGAATATAGGTCACATTTAAACTGAGCTACCCCAAAAATAAACAGTGAAAAGTTTCCTACGTGGAGAAATGTGGGCGAAATTGGGATAATGACGGAGAGACGTACGGGGAGAGAAGAAGAAGAGAAAAGTCCATAATTGAAACAATTATGAATGCTCTAAAATGAGCTCAACGTAGCTGCACTAGCCCAACAGTATTAGCTTTTATGCTGCTTTCTACTTACTGCACAGTACAGTCATTTAACTGCATAGACTTGTATAACTCTAGCTCCAGTAGTACCATTAGTGATCCTGTTGTGTCATGTTAGTTCTGGTTAGTTATTCACTTACAACACACCTGGATCCTGTGATATAACTCTTACCTACGACTCACAGAGCCAAGTTTGAGGCTAATCTTTTTCTCCCCCCCCCCAATCACCTGGCATGAAAGATGTACCCATTGCGCTGTTTATATTTTTTCTACACCCATGCAGGCATGTTCAGTTATTCTGGCTGAATATCTAGCCTCAGGACTAGACATGCAGAAACTGTTTCACTGACATCTCCCAGACTCTCCTGTTTCAGTTCATTAACTCAAAGAGAAATCTGTCAGTTCGAAATTCTGCTAATTTGTCGAGTGATTCATGTAGACGAACCCTAAAGGCACCAAAATGTGGGGTATGAGGCATTGACTGATGGATTTGAACATTGAGACATGTTTTTTATTATTTTACAGTTTGTGTTTTGGCATCTCTTGTATCTCTGTCTCCGTCTGAAATCAAACCATGCAGTCATAGCGCAGCCATCAGTTAGTGGAGGACTGCTCTGTGTCTGTTACCATAACAGCCAAAAGAAATCATTAAAATTATCAGATGTTCCCAACATTCCTGTTACCTTATAATTAACACCTCCTACTCCGCAGTCATTTGTCTGTCACACCACTATGTGCGACCTGTGCCATAATAAGGCCTCAAAAATAATTGTTTTCCTTACGCAACAGAAGTTTTAAAAAAAAAAAAAAAAAAAAAAGACTGCACCAGGCAATACAAATCAAGTATTTAATACACAAACGATCAGGGTTTGATTGATTTTTTGAAATTCTGACAGTAGAGCGATGACAGGAAAATGAGGGGAAAGAAGGGAAATGACATGCAACACACGCCTTTGACATGGCAGTTCAAGGTCGGCGTTTTAACCCCTAAGCCATAGGGGCCCCTCAAGGACTGAATCAGTGTATTAAAAGCTATTAAAGGGAACATAACATGGTTTTTGTGATTTTTATACAGTTATAACATTGGATGTCTATGTTAAACATAGTCAAAGCTCCAAAACTTGAGGTGAACGTAATGTAAAAATGCTGCCTTCAAGTCAAAAGTCAGGGCTTCAGCCTGATAAACACTCCGTTTGCAATGTTACCTCTACTTAAAATAAGGAGATAAATAAGGAGTTTTTTGAACTGTAAATCATGCAAAGATATTTCAGCAGAGCCCCAGAACATAAATATAGACCTGGAAATGTGCTTGATATGTCCCCTTTAAGGGTTTAACAATAACATAATATTATAAGAAAAGTAATTCATGGAAAAGCACTGGATGAACTGATAACATCAAACTGTTGCTGTGGTAGCTGCAGTGTTGAATAATCAGACAGACTATGAATGCTCAGTCTAATTATGTATGCAGATAAAATGATTTTCTGACCGATCTATTGTGCGGAGAGAAGGTCAGTTTCCAGCCGACTTGTCGCGATACTAATCCACATCGCACCTATATTTGCATCACCTTTGCATTTTTGTAATTGTTTCATCATTTGTCATGTAAGCCCCTCTATAGCACAGCTATGAAACACAGAGATAAACAGAGATAGAAATAGGAGCGGTTATTATTAGGACAGAGAGTTAATGAGCCCAGGGTGGTTCTGTGTTAGATGCTGGAACAGCTGCTGTCAGTGTGAACAGAGGAACAGAGGTGCAGACCTTTCATTACCTTAACACTTCCCTCTATGCTGGGAAAAGAGTTGTATTAGGGAAGAAAACAGTTGACAGTTTTTATAGCGTATTTCAGTGCTGGTGTGTCGTTAGGGGGGGATGGTGCTGAGATGTAAACCACACAGAGAAAGAGCTGGGAAAGAGACGTGAGGAGTAATTACAAATGCAGGGAGCGACTCGGTTATGCCTGTAATTAACAGTGTTGAGTCTCAACACATCTCTCTCTCTTCTCTATTCATCTGGCTGCTGCTCTGGTTCAGGTGAAATATGCAGAAAGAGACCAAAACACCAACGCTGGTCCGCATGTCAAGTTTGGAGGATCATAAGAATTAAGAGACACCTGCAGGTTTGCCAATGAGCAGCAGCAGCCATTCCCTTCATGCCAGTGGGGCAGTAGTCTGCAAGTGAGAGGAGCCACCTCCTGCACCTTAGCAATCATACAGCTGATCGATCATGTGCTCACATACACAGGACGAACATGTACCGATTAAGCAATGAAGGAAAGCACAGGAGTCGGTCAGTCTTAGGATCATCATGAAAAGGCCAAAGGGAAACGTTTTCTCAATGAGTCATGTGGTCTCAGATGTAGACTGCAGGACCACCATTGGCTAATGTTTGGGTTTAATCCTTTGCAATTTTGGTTCTGCTTATTCTGGTTGTTATTAAAATGCTGGTTTCCAATTTGGGGTACATTTTATTCAAGTAAGATTTCTGCTTTATGACTATAAAAAGGTAAAATAAAGAAAAATATGAGCTACCTTTCCATGCAAATGTTAAATGTGAACTGTTTAACTTGACTCACTGGAGATGTCCTAGCATTAGGCACCATGACTTCCAGTGGAGTCATCAAAAATGCTGCATTCTTACATCAGGCTGAAGGAAACGCTCCATCATGTTAGACGTCCTATCTGCATGACATGATTCCCCCCCACTGTGATTACATTTGCTGCATCACCGCTGTCTTTCGCAAAGGTCACAATCTTAAGCAACAGTTTCATTCTGCCATATCATAAACACTACACATACACGAACGAATATCAAGGTCGTGGACCCCTAGTTATGGATTTCATAATTATTGTTGTTATTGTTGTTGCTGTGCTTCTCTGTGTCTCTCTGTGTCTCCCCCTCCCTCCCTCTTTCTCTCTCAACCCAACCAGTCAAGGCAGATGGCCGCCCACCTAGAGCCCGGTTCTGCTTGAGGTTTCTTCCCGTTAAAGAGGAGTTTTTCCTTGCCGCCGTCGCCAAGTGCTTGCTCATGGGGGAATGTTGGGTCTCTGTAAAATAAAGAGTACAGTCTAGACCTGCTCTATGTGAAAAGTGCCCTGAGATAACTTCTGTTGTGATTTGGCGCTATACAAATAAAATTGAATTGGATTGAATAGTTAACTAGATCTAAACTTATTAGGAATCAAAATGCTAATTTTTAGCAGAACACAAATTCATGTAAAATTGGAACAGGTTCTGATTCCCAACCCTGCTTAACACTTGTTTATTTGGTTTTGTTTTTAAGGAAATGTTCTCCCTAGTTTTTAGGACTTTTCTATAAATGAGTGTCAATATCAGTTACACTTAAAAGACCGTGCAAGTGTTCTACATGTTTTTATATTAACGTTCCATGAATTTCACTCAATGCAGAATTGAACTCAGTCCATCGCAATGATTGTTTTTGGCAAGGCGGTTTACCATGCACCAGTTTCATTTTCGTATCATAGGCTGAAAGGTAGACACACATTCAGCCATCTGCAGTACTGCAGCATGCATTAGGAAATGATCAGAAATAATGTAAAGTACTGCTGATTTTATAGTAAATTAGGCTGAAAAAACACTGATGTGATCTTAAAACTCCACTGGCAGACATTTCAACTGCTTTTAAATAAGACAGAACACTACATGACTGGTTAAGATGAAGATCTTTTTGCAGTGTAAAGTGAAATTACAATTGTGAGAGACGTGAAAACATCATATCATTATCCTACAATTCTGACTGCCACAGATTTTTTTTTTTTTTTTTTTTAAATGGCAATGTGGTGATGTGTGGCTGTTAGAGCCAATTTAGTATATTTATTCAGTTTCATATATGCATTGTCAGAGCCAATTCAGTATATTTATGGTTAGGCTACTCGGCAGAGGCCCACAGGATACTGGACCCCTATTAAAAGGAAGTGTGGCCTACATGAAGGAGGGATTTAGAACTGGAAGCCTGAGCGAGGACGGCAGCAAACAGTTTCTTGACCACGATTGATTCATGAGCCAAGTAAAGTTTAGTTAGATCAAGAACCTGTTGGTCACACAGGAATAAATAAAGTAATGAAGAAGAATATTATTAGAAAGCCTTTTTTTTGTAGGATAGCACTAATGCTTTGAACTCACATCTATACTGACACAACAGCATCTACTCTGAAATTTATTGCTGTTTTTTAGTTATATTCAGAAGGACAGTAGTTCCCATTTCTTTTGTTGTGGATTATAAAACACTATAAAGGAATTTGTTTGTTTGAACTGGAACGTGCGTCTGAACTCCCCCTCTGTCTCCGCGCTGGCTGGTGACTTGAGAAAAAAGGTAGGACAAGCCGCTATAATAGTGGCTGCTGTGGGTTGGCTGTATTTGGCTTCACTTGAGCTACATTTTAAGTGAGAAGAGGAGGGAGCCGAGGTGGTTCGTGTGTGTGTGTGTGTGTGTGTGTGTGTGGAGACAGAAGTGAACTGAGCTACAGTTCCCAGTAAAACAGAAGAAGAGTATTTTTCCTTCTCACACAGTCAAACACACACACACACACACACACACTCGCTGCTGCATGCCTGCTCACATTCCTTCAGGCAGCTCAGCGGCCAATCTGCAAGCAGCATGCAAATGAGATGGGTGTGTCGCTTTAAAGCTGGAGTACAGGGTCTGAACGGAGAGTAGAATAGAATAAAATAGAACAGAATAGAATATGGACGAAGAATACAGTAGACAGAAGAAAAGAAGAAGAAGGAGCAGAGTAAAATAAATGGAGGAAAGAAAATGTGTTTGTGTGCATCAGTGGAAAGCAGCCGGAGCCGAAATATCCAACTTTCCCCCCCAGAGCTTTTCATACAAATGTAAGCTGGACTACAGTAGAATAGAATAGAATAAAGTAGAATACATACTGACTTCCACACAGCTTGAACTTACTGCACTGTCCTTACTTGACCTCACTTTGAGCATGTGTGTTTAAATGGTTGTGCATCTACTGCTCCTAATATATATATATAAATATATGAATTACAGCTGCAACAATTACTTGTTTAATCAATTAACTGGCAAATATTTTGATAGACAATAATAAAGTAATTTTTCTAGCAAAAAAGCCAAATATTCTCTGATTTCAGCTACTTTGTCATATATGTTGTTAATATCTTTGGGTTTGGGACTGTTGATTGGATAACTCTGAACTCTACTTTCTGTCTTTTTATAGACAAAACAATAAATCGAGAAAATAACTGGAAGACTAATTGATTGAACATAATTGGTAGTTGCAGCCCTATAATGAATATGCAAACACTCATTACACGTGTTTTATAAGCTGTCCGATATTCATGTGTATCTTTTTGTTCCATTCATACTCAACGTGTTTTGAAATTGGCCCTCAGATGTGTTTCAAAGTAACTCGCACTCAGTTAATGAAATGTCAATGTAGTGAGTCGTGGTTACCGTGGTTACCGTGGCATTTGCCTCTGCATTTGTTCAACATGATTACACACGCTGGGTCTGTATTTATCAAACATCTCCGAGTCGGAAATCAGTCCTAACTGACCCATATTTCTTCTTTTCTTTTTAGACTTTTTCAAACTTTCTCAATGTGGGAAGTTACTCTCCCTCCAGGATAGTAGGAGAGCTGCAGAGTTGTTCCAACCTGTTAGAAGTTCCCCGCATGTGGTGAATGATGGTATCCATGCATGATCCTTGATATTTGGTTCAAACCATCTGGTGCACATGACGTAAACAAAACACAGAGCAGGAAGTGTGTAAATCCCTGCTGCACTGTGCCACTGAGCTAATGTCACTGTGTCCACCAGTTTTTAACTGTCTATGGATCAAAGACGTGATAAAAAAAACTGATGTCCAGTGTGCAAATGGTCTCTGCCAACTTTAACACGGTCAACTCACATGTGCATCTGCCAGATTCATATTGACATTCTCTCTTTACTTTCTCCCTACATTAAAGCTGCTTTAATCAAACCAACAGAGAATTATCACCAGACTCTGCTTTATGGTGTTTTTCAGCTCATCATTTTGGTTTTACACCAACTTTACGGTTCGGGTCACTGTCACCGCTTTTATTACCATCATTTCTAGACGATGTGACAGTTTGCAGTGAAAAAAAAGCTCTGATAAAGTCACTGTAAGCTACCTGCCCAGCAGAGACAAAACAGTAGAGACTAGTGCTAAAAGATGAGGGAATATTAGATCTACAATAATCAGGTGGATAGAAAAAAAGACTAACAAAAACAAATAAATGTTTATGTTGCTCCATATCTGCAGAGTTCACCTCCTTGAGGGCTAATGTTATGCATGTACAGTACTACACCTTAAATGAAAAAGTGTGTCCAAACATTTGACTGGCACTGTATATTATATTGCCAGCCATACAGAAAGTCATTTTAGTACATCATTTGCAGTCAAAAAGCCAAAGTAGATCACAAGCCAGTGTCCACTGCTGAGGCTGAGAGCCACTGACCACTACTGCACTCCCAATCCTCCTCCATACCACTGCAACGAACGCTTTACACCACAGATGGACACAAAACTGAAGACGGAGAAAGAGAAATTCACAGATTATTACTCTAACATAGACAGGGAGGTGTGTGATGCTGTTCGTGATCAGCACCTGTCCATACAACACATTTAAAAATGAAGGAGACGTCCAAACTTGGTCCAGTCACTGCATGAAAGTATGTATAAGCATACCATCCAGCAGTATGGACAATCAACCATACTTTCCCATGTCCTCAGTGGTACAGCCCAGCCTAGTGGCTTCACAGCAGAGTGGACAACTTTATTTAGAACAGAGACGGGGGGGTACAAACCACAAGCAGACTGCTCGACTGACTCACTGACTAAAATAGAGGTCTGCTTAAAAACCTGCACTGTTTAAAAAAAAAAAAAAAAAAAAGAAAAGAGGGAGTGACACAGAGTGGAAAAAGAGACAGCGAGTGATAGAACAGAAAGACAAGAGTATACTTCCTGCTAACAGTCATTGACTTTGTGATTTTTATCATTAACCTCTCAGTGTGCAGCAGTGAAAATGATTCTTAAGTCTGTCTTAAGTCTGTCTTCCCTGTTTCCGTGAATTAAGAGTGCAAAGCTCGGTCAAGCATGCCGTGCACGGAGGGCACAGTCGTTGTACTTTTGGCATTTTGTGGTCGGAGGTGCACGACACACCCACGGCGCACTTGGAAATAGGGTGGGATGAAGAGGAATGCATAAATTAGGGGTTGGTACCAAACCTCTCATCACAATTAGATGCGACTTTGTTTACATGCAGTACAGTCACAATATTTGCAATAAACTGCCAATTCTCCATGATGATCCTTCACCGTTTTCTTCATTAACAAAAACACTTGTTTCCTGTCTTACACTGATGAACAAACATGATTCTTGTCTACCACATCCTGTGTTCATTACAGCCACAGGGTTTTCCTCTACTGAAATCAAAAGACGCACCGTCTCAGGGGCTACAGGGGATGATGCATGCAGCTGTTGCCCCCGGTAACCTGTTGTTTTTGGATGAGGATATAGACAGAGGATTGGTGGAAACAGGTGGTTTTTCAGGGAGATTCAGTGATGTAGAAAAGAGAGAGAGAGAGAGAGGATTTAATTGTCTTAACATTTTTCATGCAACAGTTTGTTTTTAACTGCAAAACTGAGTTATAAGTGAACAAGTGTGTGTGCTGTGCTCAAGAGAAGTGTGTGTGCGTGATTATTTTGCAGCAGCACTCACCTAAGGTGAAGATTTAATTAAGGCAACAACAGTAAGTATGGCATGCATAATTGCAATTTGACAGTGCATTGCCAGGACACACTTTATATAGATACAGTTTGATAAGAACTGACTAAAAGTTAGTCATATAATTTCAAGAATAGGCCTTTTTCCACCGAAGACATTTTGACATGTCATAGTAGGGAAAGCACAGGTGTCAATAATAACATTTATGATGGCTCACTTCCATTTAGCTGCTTCAATTTCAGGGCCCGTACTGGCTCACTGGCACGGCTGACTAGAGGGTGACATTGTTAATGTTATTAGTAACACCTGTAAGGTAGCTTAAGCCAATTAAGATATTCCATTATCCACCAGATTCCAGTGTTAATTAAGGCTTCAGTTACAGGTTGAGTTGATGTAATTGAGACATTCATTATTTTAGGAGGTAATTGGAAGCAAAATTAAGAAATATGCCTCAACTGTATTAAGCAAGGCAAACACCTGAAGAGTTAATTGAAAAGTAATGAAGACTAATAGCCACTGTATTTACTGCAAACTGGTCAATTAATAGTGTAGTGTATGCACACACACCAGCTGTGCACAAGCCAGATTCTGCTCAGGACACACACACACACACACACACACACACACACACACACACACACACACACACACACACACTTTAATAGTCGGGTGTGCAGATGAGGACTGCAACACCTGTCAGCTCTCTCACACGCGCACGCACAAGTTAACCAGTAACTCGCCAGTCGGTGTGTCGGTGTTCCCAGTGTCACACATAACACAATTAAACACACACATACGCACGAAAGGGCACGAGCCCCGGATGTCAGTCAGGATCTGTTATACACCGCCCTCCTGAGGTCCGGCTCCGGGCGGAACAGGCAGGAGAGGTGCGTTTGATTTTTGACTTTAAATCCAGACAGCTGACTTCCGAGCAGAGAGACAGCAAGACTGGACAGTTTATACTTATCAATCAATTATCAATGAATGAAAAGCAAAAGACAAGCTGGGTAATAATCAATGCAATTAGCGCAGGGACTCACCACATTAGTGAGGAAATCTCCGTCGCTGAGTTCCTCCAGGTCCAACAGGTTGGTCCCTCCGGACGGATAGAGTTTCTCTGCGGTTAAACTGTCTAAGATAGACTCCATCATTGCTGTCTGTGTCTGTCTGCAGCTCACCGGACGGATGGACAGTCGCTCTCTGGTCAAATCTCTTAAAATCAGCTCATTAAAACGAAGCAGTTTGTTTTCAGACGTGCTGTGTTTAGGGTCCAGTCGTTATTTACGCCACCCGCGAGTCGAGCCGAGTCCAGCTGCTGCTTTTCTTGTAGTGACAAACTTGAAAACGCAGAAAATTCACATCCTTCTCGGCGGAGACGTTGCTATCCATCCAGCTGTGTGCGTGCAGCGCAGCCTCTCTCCTGGCGTGCGGTGTCTCTCCCGCACGCCAATGAATATTCAGTGAAGCCCCGCCCCCGTGGAGTCAAATAACGAGCACGCCCAAAATATAAAATATATTGGGTCAAGTCAAGTTAAGTAATTTGCGACACTTTTTGGTAGATTACCAAGAAAACCACCTAAAATTCTGAAGACTACCTCAAAGTGATACTTTTAGGACTTGTTATGGATCTCTTTATATTTCTATAAAGAAAATATGTCGTAAAGTGAAATACTTTTGAAACTTTGGACCTTCAAACACATCAACGACCCCTACTCACTCCAATGACATGTTCAAGTAAAATGGGACAGCTGGTAAGGTCAAATGGGACAGTCACTGATAGGCCTTTTTTAATGAATAATTAGGTTACATTAATGATTTAATGAATTAATGACTGCACTGATAAATGGATTTAACCATTTAAAAAACAAACAAACGTGAAATACAGTTGTTCTGTAACCTGTCGTATGACAGGGCAGCCAGCACATAGCAACTCATGATTTTATGGCACCTGGTAGGCAGACTGGCGATAGCAAGATAGCGACAGGTGACAGCAGACAGCAAGGGGAAGTTCAGCACAGACAGACTGAGGACAGTAAGGTGCAATTGAGTTTTAGTGCTGACAGAGCTGAGGACTAATGAACCATTTCTTTAAATGAGCTCTAAATAAAACAGATGTGTCCAGTTCTCTAATAGTTGCTGGGATGGAGCTCCATTCTAGTGCAGCTTTAACAGAGAAAGCAGACTGACTGAATATATATATATAAAGATAAGAATTTAATTTAAAATCCTTTACAAAATATCTCCCTTTAACAGTGTGATTAAAAGATTTACTGACTTAGATAACAGTTATTGCAAGAAAGAAGAAGAGTCATTAATACACTTGTGGTGAATTCTCCCTGAAATATTTAGAGGATATAAGTTACAGTATTCATCTCTCCCAAAAAATATTATTAATTTAGTTATATTATTAGGCAATTTTGCAAATCTACCCCACATTTCAAGTTTTCATTTGTTGTTTCATTTTTTAAATTGTTTTTTTTTTTGTTATTTATGATATGCAGTTTCCCCTTTTTGTATTTATTTATTTGTTTTTTAAATTTATTTTCAATCTGAGATGTCGGAGTTTTTGTATTTTAGTTTGTTAAATAAAGCTTAGTACATAAAGTAAAATATACAGATGTAATTTTCTGTCAAATCCCATCTTTGCAACAGCAATTAATATTTAATCAAAGGTTGAAAGTAACTAAGTACATATACTTAGATTATATAATCAAGTACAATTTTGAGGTATTTCTACTAAAAAAATTCCATTTTATGCAACTTTTTACCTTCACTTCACTACATTTCAGTGGAAATATTGTACTTTATGCTCCACTACATTTATCTGACAGCTACAGTTACTTTGCAGATTCACATTTTATATACAGAACATATGATCAGGCACTAAAACAAGATGATTTATGAAAGTGTCCATCAAGTTCAGTCAAATTCTCAACCTCTATTAACTACAACAGTAAAATGCTGTTTACACATTAATGCATCTATTATATTAATTTAGTAATGTGATATATAGTAGAGTGGAGCCATTTTTCATAATTAGCACTTTTGATACTTACATTTTGCCAATAATACTAATACATTTACTTAAATAAAGTTTTGAATGCAGGAATATTACTTGTAACAGTATATTAGCATGATGGTATTGATACTGAAATAAAATATCTGGTTACCTTTTTTCACCACTGTATATGATTGTGGAATGAAGTATCTAACAAAATACAGAAAAATATAAATAAATAAACATGAAAACATGAAAATTCAACTTATTATTGTGAAATATGACATCTCCATTCATACAGTTTTCTGGTTTATATTTAAATTTCATTATAGTAGTTTGTCAAGTGGAAATTTGGGGAATTATTGTTGCATTAAAGGCTCTGTAGCTGCACCCACACAGGTGATTTGACTCATTTTGTCTAATTAGATGTCCTCTCAGGACTGTGTGGGTGTGCACATCTCCCTCACTCTCCTGCTAGCTTAGTTACACCTGTTAGGCCAGGCTAAATTACACCTTCATCATCCTTATAAGAGTTTAGCGACCTCCTAGCCCAACTTCAATCAAGACGTGAAAACACCTGCCATGTTTGGTTCATTTGCTTGATGGCTCAGCGTTATGGCTTCCTGGGACACTTAAATGGAACTGAGCCCTCGTTAATGTTATTAGTTGCACCTGGGCTTTTCTTGCTAAGACAAGTCCAATAGTCAGCTGTTGGATAAGCACCGGAGCTTTTACAAGCATGCAGGTGGTGCAGGGGGTGTAATGTTACCCCCTACAGGTCAGAGGGAATCACTGCCATTTGAATTATTTTATTATAGCATGGAGATAGATTGTAAAATACTTTGAATGTAGCTTCAGAAACACTGAACACATTTAGCTTATGACAAAACATGAGGTTGAGTCTGTGTGAGTCCACCTGCACTCACCTTTGAGCTTTGGGAAAAAGACGTATTGTGATGGGTGTCTATGCTGAAGAATGTGGTTTTTTTTTGTTTGTGGAAAGAAAAGACAAGTGACAGTAGAGACTGTTTTCACACCCTGAGATAGCCTGCAGCTTCAACACACACTCACACACACACAATCCCACAGGGAAGCGGGAATGAAATAGATATGTCTTTCTCTACTGATTGCTCGCCCAACTCATTCTGCCTCAGATTGTTTCTCTTCTGAGAGACAGAGAGAAGAAAAAGAGGACAATCTTGAAAGAGAGCAATTCTGCTCATTGTATTGCAGGTATCAGAGGTGCATGTGTATGTGTGTGTGTGTTGCATCTCCAACCTGTTACATAATCTGGGGAGATTTCAGTGTAAGAAGAGCATTTCCAAGTGTTATTTACTGAGTCATTTCTCTTTAGCTACTCCAGTGGTTCTACAGATGTCAATGTTGGCTGATCAGTCCACCACTTTGGTCCTCTTTTACTGAGATATTACAACTGGATTGATCGCTATAAAAGTTTGTAAAGACATTCATGTTCCCCAGAAGACGAAGCCGAACTGACTTTGGTGATCCCCTGACTTCTCCTCTAGCGCCATTTTTGTGTTTTGCCATGGCATTTGGAAGATATCCATGGTGCCCAGAGGATGACTCCTAATGACTTTGGTGATGTTCTGACTTTTCCTCTATCAAAAAAAAAAAAAAGGATGGTGTGCACATCCAACCCTAGTTGGGTACAGATGCTGGACAAAGAGCAACAAAGGAAAAGGGGTGGCTGTCCGCCCGCTGAAGTTTGCAAGTTCCTAAGAGCTTGCAGGTCAAAACGTTGCATCAATAAAAACTTGGTAGCCTCTCCTTTTACCAACTTTTCCTCTATGTAGCAACAGCAGGTCAAAGCTCAACATCTATTAGATGGATCGACACAAAATGTTGTACAGACAGTCATGGTTCCCTGACGATCCCAGTGACTTTGGTGATCCCCCGACTTTTTTAATTTAGCCAGAATTTAAGATGAGACGAAGATGAAAGTGGAATGCTGCTGGACTCATAAAAGTTGATGACTTCAGATTTGACTTGATAAAATCAGAAAATACCTCCAACCTTAAACTGACAGTTTAACATCGGTGACTCTGGATTTCATTTGGACTTGAGCCTTAGGAACTGATCCCGTTCACAAACCCAAAGACAAGAATGTTATGTGGAAACAGGGCCAACATTCAGGACAGTGTCCAAGCTGTAGGCCTGCTGGATCCTGTCATGGATTTACTCCTGGCTTTATTGTTTATATCAGGGTCACTGCAGAGAGGGTGTGGTGGAGGTGACTCCTTTGTCAAACTGGACTACAGTGATTAGCATCAGGTATCTGCGTGTTTTATGTTTTATGTTCCTAATCAAACAATAGTCACTGACTGTTACGTAATGATCTCCTGTTACTCTACAACCTCTTTCCACCTGACTTCCTCTTAGTCCCTTCCTGGTTTTTCTTTTTCTGCTTTTTCCTTATCGGGCATTCCTCCTCTTTTCTCTGTCTCCTTTCTCCCTCCAGATATCAGTTTACGGAGGTGTTGCACGCCAGGGGACAGGGTGTCTCTGTTTTTCTCCCACACACATGTTGGTGTTGTATAACTGTGGTGACCTTCCACTGACTACAATATTTCAAATTTAAAGGTACCCTGAGGAGTTTTTGGCCACTGGTGGCGTTATGCATTGTTTTTAAGCTGATGTAATAAGCTGATGTAAACGATGCAGATTTCAAAACATTCAAAAAAGCTTTGTAAAAGTTTTACATAAGGTGATAAATGCATTGATAATTGCACCAGAAAGAAATGACTGTTTTAAATGAAAACACTACTTTGTACCTTTAATATGAAACCCAAAACTAATATAATGTTAAATTAGATTAGTAAATTAGTTATAATCCTTTAGATTTTTTATCATATCAAATACCATTTTTGATATTATTTATGGACGGCAGAACTGTGGTGGCCTGTGTTATTAAAGCGCACTTGCACCAGGAATTAAATCTTAAAGCTGCACTAATTGATTTTTTGGCCATTTGGGGGCAGCAGAGTAAGCTGTAAACACACTGACATATTATTGTTGTCATGGTGAATGTTTTAAGTCGCCTGATTAACAGACACAGAGCAACATTAGCATTTATTAGTTGAGTTGTGTGTCTGCCCACCTGACGAATGTATATCCACTCATTTAGCTCTGATTTGTTCTCCATCAACTCCTGACAAAAACATGGCTCTTTAGCTGCTAAATGCTTCCCTGTGTCCACCAGCGTGTTGGTTTCTGGTAGCGAGCAGTTGGTTTCTGAGAGCTTTTTCGCTGAAAGCACCTGCCTGCTGCGGCTGGAAACAGGGTTGATGAGAGCTGTGAAAAAACTGATCTGAAAGACACTAAAATGCCGTATAGAGCTGACAGGAACTGCAGCGGCGGTGATAATTCACTGTGGGTTTCATACACACAGTCATCAAACCCATTGTTATTATGAAAAATATTGATTATTGCAGCTTTAAGGGGCATACCTGTTCCGACAATCTACTACAAATCACATGCACTTTAAATTACTGCTAAACCTTTTTTTAATTATGTTTTTAATGAGTTTTAGATTGTTGAGCGTGTTGAAGGCCAGCAATGGTTTATATTCTCGTCACTTCAGCATGAAAACAACTTGAGTTTTAAACTGTTGTGTAATAAATGGAAACAAACGGCTGCCTGCAAGGGTAGGAGGAACTCAATTAGAAACTGGCATTGATCAGCAAATCTAAACATCAGTCAGCTTTTATGGAAAGTTAAATGTCCACTTCCTCTACACAGACAACACACAGTCCAGGATGCAGAGTGGGAGCAGAACAAGACGACTAATTCTATCATAATTTTACGTTCTTAACATTTAATTATTGCTACATGGTAAACACGTGTTAATCTTATTTCTTCACCCGCTGTATATGAACTGCTAATTCTGAATAAGACGTCACCCAGGATTCCAGATGAATGTGTTATTTAATAAACTTGAAACTTTGTTTTGTTGGTGTGAATGCAATAGCTCTCTGATTGGTTGTTCATCTGTTGATGCAGGTTGTGACAGGGGGGCTGTCCGATTGGCTGTTGGTGTAGTGATGCAGGTATGACTCATCTTCTATTCTCAGGCATAGAGTTGACTTGGGGTTTTGACCTTTCATCTCCTTGGTGACCGGTGTGATGTCATCACCTCTCCTCGCGGTCATCGTCCTCTTCTGTCTCTCTCCGTCTCCCTGTCGCATCCACTCAGGTTTGCTGGCACGGCTGTGGAGAAGAGCAGCAACATCAAAGCATCGAGGTGGAGAACACACAGTTTATACGTGTCTGTGTGAGCCAATGATGGGTTCACTCTTCATCGCACTATTACACACCAGACAATTAATCCTCACGTCATCTGTCTTTCTCACTCCCTGTGCTCACCCTGTTAAGAGGCTGGAGCGTATTCACTGTAGCAGCCATTCATGATGGTGAATATAAATTCATACTTTGATCCTAATGACTCCTATTTCTAAGCACTCTGTTAACATTAAAGAAGTGGTCAGGGCTGGCACCAGACTTTTTGCAGCCCAAAGCAGAACCCCCCCCCAATGTAAGCTCATATGCAGAGCCAAACCAACAATGAATTGATCCTACTTACGAGTATTTGGTGTATATCCAAAGCAGTGTGGCTCACTGACGTGTTTTTTATAGTTTTTGGACAACACAGAGGGCTGCAGCGCAGAGGAATAAGATATATCAGACTTCTGACAATTAGAAAAATATAGAAAATCGCCAGCCAAATCCTTTAAGCTTTCAATCCTGGTGGATTTAGTAACACTTGTGGTTACTGGTAGTAACAGCAAGTGCATTTTAAAACTATAGGCACCAGAGTTCTGTTCAAAATGTGTGTATTGACCAGCTTGGAGGGCTTAGAGAATAAATTGCATTGAAGACTAAAGAAGTGTGTTGTGGGTATGCAATTTGGATCCCATGTGGGACAGGTGGACTCTACCAGTAACAATGAAAACTACTATATAGGAAGGCAATTGCAGAATCCAAATACATTAAACGGCCAGTGCTGAAATATAAAAATCGGGATCGTAACTTGAAATGTTCCTCTGTGTTTCTACATAAAGACTAGTGGGGTGTCTGTGGTTGGTTGGTGGTAGCTGGGTGGAGTATTTGATGTATCATAAGTGTCAGTGGGGAGTGGAAAGCGTGGGGGGATGGACAGTAAATACACAGTCAATTTTCCCATTATGTCTTTACAAGTGGCTGGAGATAGAGCAGTGGGTTGTAGTGGAGTCAAGGCTCAGTGTGGCTGAAACGGAGCAGCTCTTATTCTTTTTTCTTTCTCCCTTCCCCACAGACACATAAGATGCATTCTGCCAAAGTATCCCAATGTTTTTCTTCCCTGTTATAGCCTTAGTCTTATTTTCTGTCTCTCACTCTGTTGCCTTTTCTGTCTCTGTTTTTCAAAATGCCTTTCGCTGATCATAAAGTTCAGAAGTTCAGAGAAAAGGGAGATACATGGGTAGAAACACAGAGGCCGAGTTGAGGGAAGCCAAGACTGTAATCAAAGCCAGTCTCTTTCTTTACACTCTGTTACATCATCTACACACAACAAGGGCAAATTTAACTGATTTACTTACTGGACTGAGTGGCTGGATGACTGACTGGACAACAGACAGACTACCTTAGTATTTATTTTTTATCCCTGTATAAATCATACTTCAGACAGTCAAATTATACAAATAAACTCTTAATGATAAGGTAGCTGACAGCTTTTGGATGACATATTGTGAATCTGTGTTGAGCCTGGACCAGATGAAGCGATAGTAAGTGCCTCCATCTACTGGAGGGCAAAGCACATAACAAACTAGGACACTGGATATTGTACCAACATGAGCAACTGAAATTAATCCAATAGTATCCTGCATGCACCAGGAACTTGTGGTTTTGGCTCATGTCACCTTAGGGGCTCTGTAAAATAGTTGATACTGACCAGTATCCATATTTTCTGCAAGTGGTTTCAGTTGCAACAAATGTGGCTTGGTGTTATTTGTTCTTCTTAATACAGAACACTCAAAAATAAAAATAAGAAACATATTTTTATTGTACTTGCTACAGGTATTTTATTTGTAGCCGAGCTGCACAGATCATTTTCTTCTAAAATACATTACTGTGCATGATTAGGTGACAGGGATTTTAGTGTCTGCTGAACTCAAAGGGACATAATCTGGTTTTAAAGGCATATTTGGGCTGCTGTAAATTTGCACTTTGGGACTCAGCACCTCCTAGAAAACAGCAGCTACCTCCTTAGAAAAAGCCAGCCTGAACTCTCTGGGATGAGACAGTCTGGCCATTACTGAAGCTCATCCGACCCTTTGACTGCTCACACTAATAGGTAATTTATTCATCCTGCTTTTCCAGACTGCTTCTGGTTGAGACAGGGTGTTACTTGCACCTCAGGGGACACCAATATACTCTTGTTCTCAGGGTTTGTGCTTGCAGTAGATTTAACAAAAGTAAGTCCTCAGTGCAGGCACTTTGCACCGTAATGCCCCTTTGATTTTTGACCAGCAGTGTCCTAATTTGGTCGTTTTTTTTTGTGATGATGTGCACTTTTCTTGCACAATCCTTTGTGAAACCTAGGCCAGATTTTGTAGACTAAATAGGGCAAAGCACCATTAATCCAGAAGGCCAGTCTTGCATGAAAACATCATAACTGGTCCATATATACAGTAGATGGCTTGAACGTTGTCAGAATTGAGTTTAAATTGGTTCTGTTTAGCATGTTTCCCATTGTTAGCTTTCCTCTGTATCCGTGACTAGATGGCTAGATCATCATATAACAGAAATTAAACAGCAGAACAGACAACACTAACATTAGTTGTTTGTTTGCTGTGGTCACCACTGCATGGTTTTAGAGCGGGTCAGTTTCCTCGTCAGAGCGTGGCGAACAGTCAGCATGTAGGAGCGACGGTCAGGCAGAGGGCGCTGCTGATCCAACACCAGCCTGTCAGACACAAGGAACATCAACAGCATATGTTCATCAACAGCATATAGACTGTCTTGAATAATTTTGTCCTTTTTTCAAGTGTGAACACCCAAAACTTGCTTTGAATAAGTGTCGCTCAGGAATTTGGAGCAGCTCATGTTGTGTGTTTAAAGGTACCACCGGGGAGTTTTTGACCACTAGCAGTGCTATGGAGCAATGTGCAGCGAGGACGTAAAGCAGAGACATTGCTGGTGCTGGTCAGTGTGTTTGTTGGACCTCAAGGACACACACAATGTGTTTTGGTGAGAAACTTTGTTTAAAAGAAATCTTCACAGGGTCCCTTTAAGTGTTAGCATGCAGCCTTTCTGTTCTGGTTGCTTAAAAATAATTAGACCAGGAGCAAGACCTGACCGGAGTGTGCAGATTCTTTTCTTATACATATTGTAAACTGTGTGAAGTCATAATACTGCTGAATCAAACCTAATGAGCTGAAACACTGCTGCCTCCACAGCTAAAACAGCCTCGGCCACCGACAGCTCCCTGAAACCACACCTACACACACACACACACACACACACACACACACATTCACTTTAGTTTAACTTACAGTATTTCACAAATATAGTAAAACGGTAACTCAAAACTGAGTTACATTGGCATCTTCTTCTTCTAATCATATTATTTTCATCTAAATAACAGTAACACACATACAATATGTAATTCATCATCATATCGTAATGTGAAGACATTTGTTAGTAATATAGACAGACATCCATCTCAAATTTCATATTCAATATGCACAGTACATTAAAATACAAAAAAGAAATGAAAAAGTGTATTTGTGTAAGCTAATAATCACTGATACTGATAACACACACAAACCTTAAATCCTTGGCCAGTCTCTGTCCTTCCTCTGTTGTCACCTCCCTGCCAATTTCCAGGTCTGCTTTATTGGCTACAAGCACTGTCGGGACAACTGACACACACACACACACACACACACACACGCAGTTAAATGAAGTGACAATAAACCTTAAACGACGATGTTATGGTGTGCAGAGTTTGTGCTGTTAACATGTTATCTACAGACCACAGGATGGCTTACCAAACATGGAATACATGTGCGCTCCATTTGTGCATGCGTGTGTGTGTGTGTGTGTGTGTGTGTGTGTGTGTGTATGTATGTGTGCAAAGGTGACAATAGACAGACGTCAGACTTAGAGTTAGAACAGAGCAAACACAGTGAACACATTGTCCCTGTGGATATCATATCATGCTGGTTCGGTCATTCTGGTATGTTAGTTAGTTGTGGTCCTGTTTGTCTCTAAGTCATCTTTACACAGAGTATTACACAAATATACAGTATAATTAGATGCAGACATGATATTTTCTGTGTAATTGTCATGTGAGTGGTAAGTTAGTAAGTTGGTTCCTTACCCAGACTCTGTTTGGTTTGTTCAATGAGTTTCTTGAGTTGTGGGACCTCCTGGAAGGTGCGACGTTGTGTGATGGAGTACAGCAGCAGGAAACCATCAGCCCAGCGGATCGACGACTCCAGAGAAGCCACACAGCTCTCCTGTCAAGAAACCTCATTGATGTAGGAGAAACACTGACTCATGTCAGATCACTCAGATCAGATATATACCAGCACCTCTAAATGTTACACATTTTAATCCATATGTTTATTATTAAAATTTAGAGGTGCTGATAGACAAATTTTTGGGTTTTGATTAACTACGGCAAACGTTGCAAATAAAAATTTCACTCACGTGGATGTAATTTTGTCACATTTATCATCAAACTACTTGTTCGTGTTTTTCAATCCAACGTTTATGTTAAAGGTTATTTTCAACTGTATTATAGGTCCAGTGTGCAGGATTTAGTGGCATCTACTGGTGAGGCTGCAGATTGCAACCAACTGAATACCCCTCGACCTCCCCCTCCCCTTCCAAGTGTGTAGGAGGAACCTATGGTGGCTGCAAAACTCACGAAAAACACAAAAGGTCCTCTCTGGAGCCAGTGTCTGTTCTGGGCTACTGTACAAACATGGTGATGCAACATGGCGGGCTCAGTGGAAGAGGACCTGCTCCCTATGTAGATATAAAGGGCTCATTCTAAGGTAACAAAAACACAACAATTCTTATTTTCAGGTGATTATAAACTAATTAAAACATACTTATAGATATTATATTCCATTTCTGACCAGTCCGTTCCACTAGATGCCACTAAATCTTACACACTGCACCTTTAATGCTGATGCTGTTATTGAAAGATATCTTTTGTGTACTGTGACGTTACAAAGCTACAAATAGAAGCCAAAAGTTTACCTTACAAGCTATATCCAAAATCTCCAGATCAACAGCTTCCTGGTCCACCACCCGACTGCATCTGTAGGTCACCTCTGTGGTAAAACAGACACATTTTACACATTTTATCACGTCAGCGAGAGGCTGAATGATGCAGTAATGTCAGTAATGATTGTCCTAATGATTTTTTTTCCCATGTCCGAAATGTTTATTGCAATAAATACTTACTGCAGTCTTACCCTTTTTATGGTCGTATTCACCAATGAAGCGCTTGGTTATGAAACGAACACACAGTGCTGGAGACACAAAACAGACATGGAGAGTGAACTGCCAGAAACACGGCAAACTTTCTCTCAACCGCCGCACTGCTGATTCACACACACACACATAAAGTTTGAGTTACACCGTGATCTGCATCTGATCTGCAGCATGTTTCCTTCACAGTCATCACCACTTTGAAAATGATCCTCTTAGTAATGTTTCCTGCCCTGCTCAAACAAATGCCACAACTGCTTTCTCTGTGTTTGGGTGCAAATAGTCTGGATGGGTTTGTTTGACTTTGTGTCTGGTGTACGAAGGCTAACTGTATTTCCTTTATGCTGCACAAATGGATGGTTTATTTGAGCTTGCTTGAGCATTTAAACACATCAGGCTGTTCTTGTCAAATATTGTGAAATAATGTTAAAATAAAAACATGCCCCGTCTATGAAAAGCCGTTTTCCCACCATGAGAAGATCCAGCAAGACACGCGTATGGAGACATGGCAGTAGTCTGACATTAAAGCTTAGCAGTGGGGGTCATGAGCAGTGGCTGGACACACTTCAGTGCTCATGTCAAAGGGTCAAGTCCAGATCTGTGTAAGGTTTCCTTATTTAGCAAAACGTTATAAACCATGACCATATTTTAACCCAAAACACGACATCCTGTTTATTTTTTGAACAGAGAATATGTCGAATTTATGATACTCTTACATAACCCAAACTTTTTTACACACATTCCCCATTCTGTTTCTCCACCTGTATTTTTCTGCCTGGATCTCTGTGCATCTACTGTATCTGCCTGCAGTCGGTAGTCTACCTGTTTTTCCAGTGTTTTGAGCTCCCAGTATGAGGAGTTTAACTGGAACCATTTTCCTGCTGGGTTCACTATCAGTCCACAGTCTGTCCTGCTGTCCGTCCCTGCATGAAAACCCTATAGGGAAGAGCAGAGGAGGGAGAGTAAGTGAAGTTGCAAAACAAAGTATAAAACTACATGCAAAACTAAGCACACACAAACTAGGTTGCACTACTACACTGTAGGTTGCAATAATACTGACCTTTAAGTGGAGATAATTTCCAGATATGGAGAGGAGTAAAATAATGAACCCACTGTGTTCAGTCTCAGACACAGAGCACACAAGGAATGAAGAGATGGGACTGTCTTCTCTTCTTTTTTTGAGTGTGTGTGTGTGTGTGTATAAGCGTGTGCACCTCTCTGCTTCTGTTTGGTTAAAAGAGCTCTCTCTCTCCCCATGACAAGAGCCATTTGTCTGGAGGAAGTGTGTCCAACTCCAGACACCAGTATCCCCAGTCTGGAAACAGACACACATATACTGTACATGGTTTTTAGGGACTTTGGATGACTTACAATCATATAACACAAGGATATTTGGTGGGTTAGGGTGTCAGGGTGGTATTATCCCAGATGCTTTGTTGCCTTTGTCTTCCTTATTTCCCTCTCAGTTTATTTTGGTGTTATTACTGTTCCATTTTTTAATCCTGGACCCAATATCGCCCCCAAATACTAAAAATTTGGGTTGAGTTAAAGACACAAGCGAGTTTAAGTGATTTTAAGTTTAAAGGAATAGTTCCACATTGAGTGAAATACACTTATTTGCTTTCTTGCCGAGAGTTACATAAAACTAATACTGCCTTTAGCCGGTTAGCTTAGCTTAGCCTTAAAGACAGAAATGGTGAGTCAGCTAGATGAGTATGACTGTTTGTGTTCCTCTCTTCTACTTATAAAGATATGTGGTGACGGCAGAACAGAGTCAACATCACCAGCTCTGAATTCACTCCAGTAAGTCTTACTAATAATAGTCTGCCCCCATTTGTATCAACACGCTACATTTTAGCTACGTTAAACTATTAATTTGCTTTTTGCTTCATGATTTGTTCAGCTAAATAAAAAGATTTACCGAGCAAATGTTTATCACATCTAACCATGATGTTTGTGTCGAAGCTAAATACTCTAAAAGGGGTGAAGGAACTATTTAACAAAAAAAATATGAGACATTTAGCATCAGAAAGTTTGACTAAACAACACAGACGACTCGTGAGCCTTTGCTATAAGCACAAACAATAAATATGCAACATAATGAATGAAAACGACTCAAACTGGAGTAAAGACAGTAAGATTTTATTCATATTTCATATGTTTCTCAGTTTTATTCAACAAAGCACGTTCTCGGGAGTGAAAACGATTTAACTGTATACAATAAGCATCAAGGACAACTTTAAATTAGGGAGCGACACCAAGTATGTTTATTTATTGGGTGTTCAGCAAACTGAAGGCTCGTCGACGGCGGCGGCTCCTTCTGTGATGGCTTTAACACATTTGGCCATCGTCTGGGAAGCCCTGCTGATGGAGTCTGAACACAGAGAGGGAGACAGGGGCATGAGGGGAATATTTTACCAGGAAAAACTACAAACTCGACATTTTAAGACCTTTAAAATGCAACCTAGAGTTAAAAGGAGAGCTGAAGCTTAGATTTTGGCTTGAATACAGTCAGCTGAACAAGCTTAACATGTTTATTTATTAACAAGATGTCAGTGTGTTTTGTCATGTAAATAATACCTGTCATATAGAAGTCCTTTGCTGTAATTTGAGGTGGGATCAGGGGAGCTGCTATGAGGTCCTGGTTCACAGCCTGAGACAGAGTGAGGAAACAGAGAGACAGTAATGATTTAATTCTTATTGACTTTCCAACTCAAGCAACTCTGTGCCTCAAAAAACATTCAGAACTTTTGCAACTATGACTACTATTTAAATAATATTTTTTCAAAAAAAAAAAAAAAAGAGAAGTGAACCCTCTGAATACGAAGTAACCTCCAGTTCACAAAACACAAACACATGGTCATCAATAAGATGCAATAAGATATATTTTTGATTAATACAAAATGTTCAAAAACATGAATTAACGACTCTACAGTGAACTATAAATGTAGAAAAATGTGGATTTGAACTTGATTTTTTAATAATTTTATGCTTTACTGGTGTGCTTTTTAACTGACCGTTCAGACTGAAATAAAATGTGATGATCTGGACTGAACTACAAACTCTGACTGTGTGGAGGTTTGAGTGTGTGCGTGTGTACCTTGGCAAGTTCATTAGCCTGTTTGAAGTAGTTTGCCCCCTCCACGTCGTCATAACGGACCAGGTTAGGAGAGACGTCGGCTAGTCTGGATCGCACCTCTTCCAGGGAGTCGTAGGGCAGCGACACACCTGCCAGCTGAGAACACACACACACACACAGACAATCCTTTCAATGACCGAGCTTTTGGTAAATGTTAAATGAGCCATATAAACATTCGTACGTGCTCTGCTGTGTGACTTCCTCCTCACCTCAGATACGGCTCTGATGATCTTCCAGTCCTCTCGGGCCATTCCTGGTGCAGTGACGGCCACCCGGGTGTGTTGGCTCCTTCCCTCAGTGTTGACGTAAGTGGCGTTTTTCTCGGTGTATGCAGCGCCAGGCAGGATGATGTCTGCCATCGGTGCTCCTGCGTCACCATGGTGACCCTGGTAAATGATGAGGCTTTCTTTAGGCAGGTCGGCTCTGCTGATGCACCCGCCGTCAGCTCCCAGCAGGAACAGGACTTTGGGTGGGTTGTTCCTGATGGCGTCCACACCGGCCTTGTAGCCCAGATCCAACGCAGCCACCTGGCTGGCCACTCTGCTCACACACACACACACACACACACACACACATTAGTGAAAGCTTAAGCTCAAATTCAAGCTTTTGAGCTGCAAGTCATTGTGACAGTTACTCTGCTCCCCCTGTACCTGTGCAGGACATTGAGGACTTTCCACCCCTCTTCCACTCCGCTGCTGGCTCTGGCGTTCTGAGCGATGGTGGAGACGGCGCTCAAAATGGCAGCTCCGTCTTCTCTCTGCAGAGCGCTGCTGCCCACGACGACTACTGGACGCTTCGCAGACGAAAGGACCTGGAGACAGGGAAAAGACAGGAACCATTCAAGAACACAATCAGCACCAAAATGCTCTCTAAACTGAAACTTGTCCGTCCATTACCTGACAGAAGGGGTGTGTGCCGTTCGCCAGCTCCTTCAGTACTGAGGTCTCCTCTCCCAGATGGTCGAATGTGTAACTCAGGTCAACTTTGTGACCCACCATGGCAACACGCAGCTCATTATGGAGCCAGCTGACAGAAGAAGAGGAGGAGGAGGAGCAGGGAAGCCAAGTTACATATACAGAAGTTTATTTGCTCTGGGTAAAAATTGTGCTGCAACTTTTTCAAAGACTAGAAAAAAAAAAGGTTTCCAAGAGGGGAAATGAAATAATAAATATGAAGTGATGGATGAGTTTACCTCTTGCGGACTCGGGCGTTGAAAAGTGGGGCTTCGTAGCGCGGGTTGGTTCCTACAAGCAGCAGTAGATCACAGTCCTCAATGCCGGTGATGCGGGAGTTCAACAGGTAGTTGGAGCGCAGGTCGGTGCTGCGGAGAGAAAAAAAAAACCTGTCAGCTGATAAAGCTGGAGACACACCGCATGACTACAGAGACTGTGGGAACCCAGTCTTACCCTGCCCCCGCCATAGGGAAGAGCTCCTCAGTGCAGAGGTTTTCTGAGTTGAGTCTGTTGAGGAGGTCTTTGAGGGCGACAAGAGCTTCAGCGTCCGCCATCCCTCCTGCTATAGCTGCTACCTCATTGCCCTGCACACCCTGCAGCTACACACACACACACACACACACACAACACACATATTTATGCCTCAGATGCCACAAATGAACAGAAAGAGGCCTAAACAGAAAGATCCAATAAAGAAGCAAACACACACTTACTGCTCCAGCAACGCGAGTGAGAGCATCCTCCCAGGTGGTTAGAGTCAGCTGACCTGAGTCATCCTTCACCAATGGTTGAGTCAACCGCTGCCTCTTCAGACCATCATATGCAAACCTGAAGAGCCAGAATATTACTTTTCTAGTGAGACAGAACTCTCACTTCTTAACTTTAATCTGAAACATGGCACCTCCTAAAACATCTTTTTCTGGCTTTGGGTCTGTTTGTGTTTTACCTGGTCTTGTCAGAGATCCATTCTTCGTTGACGTCTTCGTTCAGCCTGGGCATCACCCTCATCACCTCCCCTCCTCTCGTGCTCACTATGATGTTACTGCCCACGGCGTCCAACACGTCGATCGACTCAGTTTTCCTACAAAGACAGCAGAAGACGGAGAGTTAAGAATTAAGAATCTGAAAAGTGCCTTTTCTGTTGAATATCATATTTCCTGGTGTGGAAAAGAGCTCAGGATCTTCCACAAAATCAATGACTAGTAGGAACCCTGTTTAACCCATTTTCTTTTCAGTTTTATTCCTTCTTGTGCATATTCCTGTAAAGCCAACTCCCCTCCCTCTCTTCAGGAAGTTCAAGAAGAAAAGGATTAGTGTGATGATGGCAGTTATTATATTAGTTTATCTGTGGTTTCACATCTTTTTTCCTACCTGGTCTCCCATGGTCGTGCGGTGAAAGCGTAAGGTTTGGAGGTGAGTGCTCCAACAGGACAGACGTCAATAACGTTGCCCGACAGCTCAGACATGAACATCTTCTCCACGTACGTCCCGATCTGCAGGTTGTTTCCTCGTCCTGTCGTTCCCAAGTCTTCAACACCGGCGATCTCACTGGCAAAACTACAAAACAACACACGTAGATATGCCCAAATACACTGTTAGAGGGTCTAATATTTAATCTGAATTCAGTATTTATCATTTGTCAACAGACTATGCCGTTATCACAATTATTCTGATAGGTATAAATAAGAATGTTTTGTTTCTTTCTCACCGGACGCAGCGTGTGCACTGGATGCAGCGCGTCATGATGGTTTTGATGAGCGGCCCGATGTTCTTGTCCTCCACTGCTCTCTTTCCTTCTGTGAATCGGCTGCGATCTGAACCAAACTGCATGGACTGATCCTGGGAACACAGCAGGCGGAGTGTTAACGAGGTAAACAACATGTAAAAACTGTAATTAACACAAACTAAATTCCATTCAACTCCGTTTTTAAGTATCAACCCTGCAGAAACTATCTGCATGGTTAGATAACACTAGGGAAGTGTGACTGTATGTTTTTTCTAATTTGGGTGAACTGTCCCTTTAACCTACAAGCCATGATTATAATTTTTTATTCTAAACCAGTTACCTGCAAGTCACACTCTCCTCCCTGATCACAAATGGGGCAGTCCAGTGGGTGGTTGGCCAACAGGAACTCCATCACTCCCTCTCTGATGACACACACACACGTTCTTTAGGACTGTTTACAATAACCAGTGACATTTTGAAATCTTGCTTAAAGTTTGAATCATATTTGGATGGAACCAGACGGTGAGCCCTGATGTTTGTACCTGGCTTTACGTGTCTTCTCTGAATTGGTGAGGATGTTCCAGCCCTTCATGACGGGCATGGCACAGGCTGCCACCGGCTGAGGGCACATGAGCACACACATTAATGAGACAGTAGTACTGCAAGCATTTACAGCAATTTCTGTCCTAAAGCATCTACCCTTATCTCAGTGTTTGTTGCTCAATTTGATGCTCTTTCAGCCTATCTGCCTGCTAACTGATCAGGTGTACTCTATTACCTTTGGTGCTTTCTCGATCTCCACCAGACACATACGGCAGTTCCCCGCCACCGAGAGGCGCTCGTGGTAACAAAACCTGGGGATCTGGACTCCCACCTTCTCACAGGCCTGATAGGGAAACAAAATAGACGTCAGCCAAGACAAGAAAACAAGAAAAAGTGGTTTTAGTTTAGTTTATTTGACACAGTCACACACAACTGCAAAAACTGTCAAGGATGACACAATATGCCTCGGTAATGCCAGGTCCTGAAAACTAATGTTTAACAAAAACATCATAATGTTGATTGCAGATGGTGTAACAGCAAAATATTAGAGTAACTGGCAAAAAATGGGTTTACAATGATTATAAAGCAAGTCAAGATGTGGTGGGAAATCCTAAAAAGACCAAATACGGCAAAAAAGACAAAATATGCAACAGGCTTAGATGCATCATCTTTGACTGTGTCCACATTATTGCTCTAAATTATTGGCGGGACAACACAAACCATATTGGACCATATTAAGAGTCAGTATTAACACAATACTTTGTGGACAGCGTCTGCAGTAAAATAATCTGTTGTTTTTACCTGCAGGACAGTAGTTCCAGGCTCCACCTCCACTGGTTTCCCATCCACAAACACTTCCACCATGTTGCTGGCAGCACGCACTGAAGTACGCACTGAAATTAAATACACAAAGGCTAAATTTACTGAAATAATCTAAACCTCCACCAAAGGAATGTATTAAAAATATATTATACTTCCACAAAAGTGAGAAAAAAAGTGTAACAGAAATATATCTTGAAATGTTATAGACCTGCAACTATATGTATGAATATCTTTGGGTAAATCTTCACTAGTCAACACTGTTCTGTGCTAGAACGTGTGACTTTGAATATATATGCTTTGCATTTAACATACTACAACAAAACATTACCAAAAGAAAAGCAAAAATAATACTTGAGTGAAATTATTAATTTCAAAATGTACTCCAAAACTACAATACACAGAGAGCCTGCTCAGTTACACTGAAAAGAATAACTGTTGTTGACCTTGACACACACACACACACACACACACACACACAGATGTGTACACACACAAAGGTCTTACCAGTATTGGAGGGAGCCAGGCTGCCCATGGTGGCTCCGGCTAGAGCTCGGCCGACACTCGGCAGTCGCAACATGATTCTGTGACAAGAAAAAACAGTCGATACATGAGCGAACCTCATTCTTCAAACTCCATTCAAAAACCTGCAATCTGAGTTGGTTTTGGTAGACTTGAGGACCAAATCTTCAGTTCAGAAAATGTATTTCCAAACCCAAACGGTATTCATTACAATAAATCAAAAATTTTAAAACCAAATTACTGATAAACAGGAGCAACAGCAATTTCCAACAATTTCTCAGACACCAACATGTTTTATCCAACCAAAAGACTTTTACTGTCATAACACCTGCAAGTATTCCCATTTTAAAAGCCAGAACCAGTGACTTGTTGGCATAAAAAAATGACGAAAACAATTAATCAATTGTCCAAACTGTACCAATCAATTTTCTGTTGATGAACTAATTAATGAATCAACTATTAAACCCTACCCATAATTATTCATGTTGTCAACTTGTCATCACATAATCTCTGTATGTCTCGGTCTTGAACATGACCTCTCTATACATCTCGTTTTGTCAACCAACAGTCCAAACCCAAAGATATTCCATTTACTGACAAAGGAAAAGACAAAGGAAACCTGCAAGTATTGACGTTTAAAAAAAACTGGAACAAGAGACTTATTGGCATTAAAACATGACAAAAACAATAAATGAATTATCAAAATTAAATGTTAAATGACAAATAGATTTTTTGACTATTTGTTACAGTTCTATCCATAAAGAGTAAAAACAAAGATAGATAGATAGATAGATAGATACTTTATTAATGTCAAAGGAAAATTTAAAGTTCAAAATAAGTTTTAAAAAAAATCTATACAGTGTGTATGTTTTTTGACAAGTAAAGAAATATAGCTGTCAGATGTTTTAGTCATGTTGTCACCATATAATAATAATACTAATAATATTAATAATAAATTTAATTTGTACTTCACTTTTCCTTTGCAGTGCATCTCAAAGTGCTACAGCATTAAAAGAGTGCAGAGAATGTGCAGTGCTCTTAAAAGGGTTTATACATCTCTTTTTTTTTCTGTTTTGCAAAAAAAGATGTTTTCTGCTCAGATT
Source organism: Scomberomorus guttatus (assembly GCA_038419695.1). Classification (NCBI taxonomy): domain Eukaryota; kingdom Metazoa; phylum Chordata; class Actinopteri; order Scombriformes; family Scombridae; genus Scomberomorus; species Scomberomorus guttatus. Next base: position 10,701,252 of record CM076468.1, on the reverse strand, counting down.
TCAGATCTCAGATTCATTAAATGAGCTTGTACAGGTGTATCTGGTAACCACATAACCCAGTGACTGTATATAACCAGAGCCATACTGGCTATTGCTAACTACTGTATCTTAATAGCTGTCACTGTATGTATGTATGTATATCAGATACTTTATTAATCCCAAAGGGAAATTAAAATGTTACAGCAGCCAAGGAATAATAAATAGAACAAAAACAATATAAATAGAAGAGAAAGAATAAACAATTATTAACAATAACAAAGTGATATTTTCACTCAACCAAGTAGCGTTTTAAGGAGATAACGCGCAGAAAACTAAAGCATAATTTATGAAACATCTATGAGATATAAAATGTTATGTTATTACAGTCTATGGGAGAGTAAATAAATAAGTTAGCATGGACCTTGCAGTGAGGACTCCTTGCTTTGCAGGCTAGTAGCGTTAGCTCAAAGTACTACTCAAGGACACGGGCGCTGCAGCGGCTTATAACGTCAAACAAATCATTTTGCACTGATCTTACAATTAAATACAGCAGGTATTTATACGTTTATGGGTGTGTAGTGTGTTTCTGATTCTTACCTTTCGCTATTTGGCCTTCTGGACCAGAACAGCGGTGATCTGAGCTTTACTACCAGTAAAATAGCTACGGCGTATTAGCGGAAGTACCACTTCTTCTTCTCCTCTCGGTTTACTGGCAGACTAAGGTATATACCGCCACCTACTGTGTGAAGAGTATATTGTGGTTAATGATGTTCACAACATTTCAGATATAAATGACAGTTTAACTGCAGTAAAAAATTCATTTACATCTGAAGTGTTATAATGCCAAAAAATATTGATATGTTTTAATAATAACTGTGGCAATAAATGTAATTACTATCTAATGATGAATGTTTATTTCTTTCTTCTCTTTTGCTTTTCTGGTTATATTCTTCACCGTCAACACCAACAACATTTCCCATGATGCAAAGCGCGTTACCGGAAGTATCTACGTGTTCATTTTCGCGACAGTTCAGTTCAGTTCAGGAAGCATCTACAAACAGCTAACTTACATAAACGAGCTAGAAAAGTTGGTGCTTCTCCTGTGAAGGAGTACAGCAAAAACAGGTAAATACTCTTCAGAGATAAGACATTTTGTTGTTTAGCTGTTCAGCTGTTTAGCCGTTCAAGTCCGTTTCAAATAAGACTGACCAGGCCTTCTCATGATTAAACTAGTTAGCATTATGCTAACTGTGGCTGGCAGCAAACACAGCGAAAGGAAATTAAATATATCAACATTTCCTGGCGGTGAAACCGAGGTTATTTAATGTGTTTATATATGAATAAACGTAATGTGAAGGTTATAATGCAGCCAACATGACAGCATGTAGCAGCTTCTGTTCATGTGTTGTCACTTTGTTATTGCTAAGTAACGTTAGTCGTTGCTGTTGGAGATAATTCTTAACTGTTATTAGTCACAAATTCAAAAGGATGTTATAAAAATGCAGGTACAGGACTGCATCATTTATATAGAAATAGGCTGCAGGACTGGTTTGGTATGATAGTAATGTAGCTCTATTGTTTTAGTCTGTATATCCGCTGTTTCCTGTATTCTGGGTTTAATCCTAGTTTTATAAAATCTTTCAATGGCACCATATAATAATACCTTTAACTTACAAAAGGAAACACCATACTTGCGACCCATGCATTAGCCTGAGTCAGTAAAAACCATAAACCCATGTCTGGGAACCCATAAATACATATAAAAATGTGCCAATCCATCAAGTAGATTTTGAGATGTTTCACTGGATAAATAATAATAATAATTTTATTTGTATAGCACTTTTCAAGCTAGGAGCATAAAATGCTTTCCATACATAGCATAAAAGACAATCACAAATATAAAAGAAAAACACAAGCACAGCAAAATACAAGCACACCATTAAAAGACTGTATAAAAGAAATTTACAAATAAATAAGGTAAAACAAGTGAAAGTATTAAAATAAACTTAAAATCAGGTGGTTGCACAACAGAGCTGTAAACAAATAAGACTAGTTGGCAGACAAGAAGGCAAGTCTATAAACGTGTGTCTTAAGACAGGATTTGAAAGCAGAAACAGCATCAGCGGACCAAACACGAACTGGAAGACTGATCCAAAGCTGAGGTGCCAGTACAGGAAAAGCTCGATCGCCCATTGACCTTAACCTGGACTCTGGAAATAAAGCTGTACATGATCCTATAACTCACTTTGTGTCATAGCCCAAATACATCATACATAGCATATACGGCGCTTTAAAAGAATGACAATAGATATATGATAAAAAGTATGAGAAAGTATTGTTTTGCTGCCCTGATTTACATAAATATGACAGTGTACAGTATTCATTTGTGGTTTTATATTTGTGATTTGTCGCTGTAAAGATTGGATTGCTCTTCTACAAGCTCAGCTACAAAGAGATTTGGGGTAATATAACCGTTAGAATAGGTCAAAACATCAAAATGAACAGCGGGAATTTTCACATGCAATGCAGCAGAAAGAATATGTGAAAAGTAAGCGCTTCTAATCTGGCTTTCAGCACCATGTTGCCGACCACCTCGCCGCACAGCAACGGTGCCCTCGGCTCCAGGGACGCTGCGCGCCACACGGCGGGCGCCAAACGCTACAAGTACCTGCGGCGGCTGCTCCATTTCAGGCAGATGGACTTTGAGTTTGCCCTGTGGCAGATGCTTTACTTGTTTACGTCACCACAGAGAGTCTACCGCAACTTTCACTACAGAAAACAAACCAAGGACCAGTGGGCCAGGGACGATCCTGCTTTCCTGGTCGTGCTCAGCATCTGGCTCTGTGGTAAGTCACTTGCCTCTTTTTTTTTTAATCTGACAGTGTCAATAAACACATTTTGGTCAAGTCATGATGATATTTGTGTATTCATTTCCATGCTTCTCTTTCAGGGTTTTTTTCTACTTTCCACCTTCGGTTGCATTTTATCAGCATAGTGTGTTTCATTTGATTAGGTCTTAATGATGTCAGTCAAATCCTGATCCTATGATAACCTAACTTCAGGTGTGAGCATGGATTTGTTGTGATTTCCCTCCCTGTGTTTCTGTGCAGTGTCAACAATAGGCTTTGGTCTGGTGCTGGACATGGGAGTCCTGGAGACACTGAAGCTGCTACTTTGGGTGGTCTTTGTTGACTGCATAGGAGTCGGTCTGTTCATATCAACCCTCATGTGGTGAGTAGGTTTGTTTGTTTGCAGAATAAATGACATTTACTCCACTTACTGTAACTGAGATGAGTTTTTTTTTAATGCATACTTCAGTCATTTTCTTTGACTCAGATTGTCTGTTCATTTAATCAGATATGAACTTTAAGGTGGACTTGTATGACTCTTTACATGTGAAATATTATTCGTTTTGTCTTTTCCAGGGTGATCAGCAACAAATACCTGCTGAAGCATCCCAGCAGGAATTTTGATGTCGAGTGGGGCTACGCATTTGATGTTCACCTCAATGCTTTCTACCCGCTCCTAGTCATCCTGCACTTCCTGCAGCTCTTCTTCATCAACCGTGAGTAGATTCTGTCACTTCTGAGTTTTATTTTGCATGGTTCTTTCCAACTATAGATGTTTTTTAATATTCTCAACTGATACTTAAAGAGATTAAGTAATCAAATGAAAAGTTACTTAGGATGCACAGACGGTTTGGAGTCAGAACAGGTAACTGGAGTCACATTCCTCTGGTGATGGATGAGAATAACCTGCATCCAACCAGACAGCAACTGCAGTGTGTTTTGCTGCAATTTTAATCAACCAAAGGTGTGAATTTATCCGTCACACTATGATACACCACAGATGTTGGTGTCTCTATTTACAGTTTGTCGTTTTGTGTCTTTCAGATGTCGTGGTGATAAACTCAGACTGGTTCCTGGGATACTTTGTAGGGAACACTTTGTGGCTGATAGCCATCGGTTATTATCTCTACATCACCTTCTTGGGGTACAACGGTAAGTCCCAGTCACATTTAAAGTTAAATAAGTCAATAGACAAAACCCAGGGAATATGTCTTGAGAGGAGCTGGACACAGGCTGATAATGCTGCTTTGCCACCATCTAGTGGTCAAAACCATTCTTTAAGTAATACACTGCTAATGGGTGTGGCCTTAAGTGCAACAGGATTGACAGATATGAGTGCAATTTTGATTTTCCGCCAGAAAATATTGAAATTGAGTAGTTGCGTAAACTAATCTGCTATCTGTCAAAGGGTTTTGTAAACAATTACAGTCTTTTTTTTTATTTATCTACACAGCTCTACCCTTCCTGCAGAACACAGTGGTGCTGCTCTACCCCTTCGCCCTGCTCGGCCTCATCTACGTCCTCTCCATCTCTATGGGCTGGAACTTCACTCGAGGCCTCTGCTGGTTTTACAAGTACAGAGTCCAGTAGAACCAGTTTGTCTCTGAAGTCGGACACTTGTTGGCTCCAGGCCAACTTAAAATCTGTTTTCAACTCACATCTAGGTGACAACAAATCAGTTTCCAACTGCTGTCAGTCAACGTCTGGCTGAGAAGGACTTGGCCTCTGGTTGACTCTCAGTAAACTGGGACACTGGGTTGATTGATGCTGGTTGACTCTGTTCATTTTCTGTTTGGCTCTTATGTTGAGCTGGAGCTCCAAAGTCAGTAAACAGTGATGTGTTTGGACTAGTTGCAGAAAAGAAGGGGACAGACGGGATTACAGCTTTTATTGTAGTTCTTTTTGTATGATTTGTAAATACTATTCTGGCAGGTTGTAATATATACACACAGAGGATTGTTTCTGAAGAGGAAAAAAAATGCTTTGTTTCAATAAGTTTTCTTAAAAAAGTGGAGGAACACGGGATACAGACTTTTTTTCCTTTCATTTTTTTTTCTTGAAGTGTACATTCCAAAGCACTTTCAATAAAAAGTTTTATTAACTTAAGTTGGGAAATAAATCTGATCCACGCTTTCCTCATGCTGGTTCAATCTGCATTGTGTCAACCTCCCAGCAGTAGACACCTTGCCTTAAAAGATTTGGATGTTACTTGGGATTTTTTTATTGTAGGGATGGTTTTTTGTAGGATTTTGTAGTAGCATACTAAAGTCTGACAGTGGCACTGTTGAGCCCCATACTGCTGGAACATCACAGGGGATTATAGTGATGTTTTTCTCACATTATGATGCAGATTCATGGTGAAGCATCTATAGCTGGAAAAAAAAGGTTTAAGGGTAATTAAGAGTTTTATATGGTGGAAAAATCATATTGGGTATTAAACTTAGGGTCTCTAATTATAGGGAAACATGGGGAGACAATAGTATATTGCCATTACTATAACATATTATGCTACAGAGTGAATGTAGTATCACTTGTTTGTCATCTGCATATATAAATTGCATAATACTGTATTTTGGGTAAGAGTGGCTAAAGTGGCCATCAGTCTGCAGGCACTAAATGGCTGTTTTTAGTTGCCAAAATACTTCCTGCGCCATCAAGCATAATATCAAGATACACTGAAGCTATTCACTACTGATCTTAGTACACTGCCCGATACTCCCATACTGTCTACAGAACAATTGAGATGTTGATTATGTTTGGAATAGTAATTATAGAGTGGTATGAATGCTACATTGCAAAAAGTATAATGCTGTGACTCAGAGAAGCTATTTCATCATTTTCTTGAACTTCTCCAAGTCAATCTTCTTCATGATGAAGGCCTTGTGTTTCTTGTTCAGCAGGCCCATGTAGTCAAGCACCATCATGCCTCAGGTGTGGGTTCCCTCCAATTCCACTGACACTGCAACCTGGAGGAGGAACACAGGAAGTTGTGTCCAATACTGAGACATCTGGCTTTTTTGTTTTTTTTCTGCTCATGGAGTTTGGTGGAAACAGAAAAACATCCAGAGGGTGTTTATCAGATTCTGACATATCTGAAGAAGAAATCTGACGTTAAAGGGATAAAAGCAGCACCTGCTCACTTTCTGTCACCAGAGTGTTGTTGATGGCAGCAGCCAAAGCGTAGGTGTTGAACCCAGGTCCTGCCACCAGCTCCTCTTGATACCGCTCAGTCTGGACCATCTGCAGTGACAACACGATGTAGGCAGCCTCAGGGTCAGCCACAAAGTTAAACTCACCGCACACTGTGGTGTTACCTCTGGCTGCACACATCACAAACACATAGTCATAATTCTGAATCAGAGAAAACATGTTTTGAAATGTATGACAGGTAACATACATTCAGTGTTTCCTCCCATGACATAAGAGCGCCTTCAGTTTCTCAGGGAGGGAGGGGTCCAGTTTGAAAGCGAGGGCCAGGTTAGTGAGGGGCGCCATGGCGACCAGACTCACCTGGTGTTTGAGGTTTATTATCTACCCACCTCTCCAGGGTTTTCACTGACAATCTTGATCATGGCCTGCACGGCTTTCTCCTTCTGCAGCAGCTCCAGGCCTGGAGCATCTGGATCAGGGACATCACCCATCCCATCTTTTCCCGTGGAAATCTCCAGCGTGGAGTTTGCAGGCCAGCAGGGGATCTGCGCAGCCACGGTACACCGGGATCTGTAGAGTATTACAGGTTTGACTTCATGATACATGAAACACAGGAAGTCATCACTGTATCATATACAAGCTACAGCCAAAACATACTTTCATCCAGCCTGTTGCAGACTTTCAGCACTCAGAGTGTGTTCTTGAGGTCGTTCTCTAGAGGTGTGTTGCCATGGCAGCAAGTGATCCCCAAAATCTCCACACTGGGGTCTGCCAGGGCCATCATGATGGCCTGAGCATCATCCACCCCTGTGTCCAAATCAATGAGCAACTTCTTCTTCATCTTATCTGAAAGAAATGGAAGAAGAAGGAGGATTCTGTGTATTAAGAAGATGATAAAATAATATTCAATATTTCCACATTCAGCACACAACATCTTCAAGCTGAGAGACGAGAAATAATCCAGGTCTTCAGATGGGAACATTAATCAGTTTCCTCTTTGAACGTAAACCAAATCCCCCATCTGGCTGTGAGCTTACATTTGTAAATGTCCTCCAGCACACACAGACACAGCTGCAGCTCATAAATTAATCAAGCTTTAATTGAAGTTAGCTGATTCGTCCCTCCTCAACACCTGCACCATGATTGTTTCTTGGCGTCGACTAGTTGTTTATTTATTTGGATCCCCATTAGCTGTTCCCAGAGCTAATGTGAAAATCTACAAGACACTGAAGTGATGCTGATATATCTATGTGTGTGTTATAAATGTATTCCTCTTACATTAATTAACTCCTCAGATTTTTAACCTGTTAGGAGACTCCAGGGGGGAAAAAAATATGTTGGCCACATTAAACACCTAAATAAGTATATTCTTTGTAATTGCCCTCCAGGATGACATATATATACACATATAGGTGCACTCTCCGCAGGCTGATTGGTCAATTAATCCAGTTCATTATACACATACACTCATTGACATGCCACTCATTTATTGCTGGTAATTTGTGATACTCCTTTGCTGATGTGGTTACTACATTAAAGGGAATAAACGTAGAACATGTACAGACATTAGGCATATGCAACAGTAGTAAACATAAACAGAGTGGCATGAAATACACAATGCAAGAGTAATGCAATGCAAGGAGAAACAGCACAAAGCACAGGACGCACAGGAAAGAGCAAACCAGCAAACATGAAGCAAGAATCCAGAAACTGCGGTGGGGAGTGGAGTAAAAATCCGGAAAGTACAGCAATAAGTGAAGTCTAAAAACTTCTCTTAATCGACTCAGGCCAGATGTTTCATCCTGCAGACGTGCCGAGTTGATATAAAGCTGAAGGGAACCTTTGATGAGTGCAGATAATCCTGGCACTATCTACTCATGTGCACTCCGGTGTGCAAAGGCCGCAGAGTTTGCATGTAAACTGTCAGTGGGCTGGAAACTATAGAGTGGATGACCTTCTGAACAATCCCTTTTGATGCACTTGAAAGCATTAGTATTACCTGAGCATGTCTATCTGCATGGTCAGGGTTGAGTCATTTGTGCAGTCTGCTGATGAACAGTACGTGATAATACCGAAAAAGAATTGATCAAACAAGCAGACTTGTTAATTTACCTGCCAAACAAGTTTCAGCCACATGCAGGTTTTTTTTTTTTTTTAAATCTCCTTTCAAAGTGTACTGTTGCGTGTAACTTCTGTTTTTTATACAGAAAGAAATATTGGTAAATTACGCAACAAGCAAAGAACCACAAGCCTCTTCCCCAAACCAAAGCCAGCGTAGTTTAAACTGTTCGGTCAAAGCAAAAAGGCTTTTAAAAAAGGATAAAATGTGATTCATTTAAGTTACGTAACAGTGTTTTGACTCCTCAGTCTGCTTTCATTTAAGGCCTTAACATATGAATACCACCTGAAAATCTTTATTAATTCCATTCTTGTGTTTTATACAGACTATAGAAAAATGTGAGGTGGGAGCTTCTTCCTAAATTTAAACACATGGCAGAAGTCTTCTCCGGTGCACATGCTTTATTCACCAAATGTTCTCAGAATTCAAATGTGCTGCAGCTGGAAAAGGTTTTTACATTGTATATTACTTGTATGTTGCGCCATCCCTCCTTTAAGCCCTCTTGATATTTTTCCTACAAATCCTTTTCCTCACCTTTTGCATTGTTAAATACAGCACCGTCCACTTGACCCACATCATAAGTAACTTTGAAAAGCTTCCCAGTTGTGGCCAAACTACTTCAAAGGGCTGCCTGGAAACAATTTATTACCACAAGTTTCATTCTGGTTTTAGACCCCATCCCATGAGCAGAAACTGCTTTTTAGCCAAACCTCTAAATAACTTCCTGGGAAAAAAAAAAAAGAAATATATTTTCACTACTCACATAATTCTCACTTACTGTAAAGGCACCTGTCAAGTTGTAGACAAAATGACGAAACCATTACAGATGCTGAAAAATGTGTTGAATAAGAAAACAGGGGAAAAATTGTATTTATTTTAGTGGAAAAAATTAAGGTATCAGTATCTTTCTACTTCAGTGCATCCATCAACATTTGCTTGAACTTCTCCAAGTCAATTTCCGTCATGATGAAGGCCTTGTGTTTCTTTTTCAGCAGCTCCATGTAGTCCATCACCATCATGCCTCGGGTGTAGGTCCCCTCCAACTCCACGGACACTGCGACCTGGAGGAGGAACACGAGAGGTTAGTGGAAAATGATCTGAACTGACATGTTTTATAATGTAAACAGATTTTTTTTTAAAAAGCAGTTGTCGCTCACCTTTTCACTCTTTGTTACGAGTGTGTCATCGATGGCGGCAGCCACGGCGTAGGTGTCGCAGGAGTTGAACCCTTTGCCCGCTATGATCTCCTTTTGATATTCCTCTGACTGAGCTTTCTGCAGTAACAATACATCACGAAGAGATATTTATACAAAATCTGTTGCAATATGTCCCGTTTGTTTGCACTTTTGACTTTTTGCGGGATTGTAGTTTGCTGTTGCTGGCACATTTTGGAGAGGAGGGGGCATTCTGCTTGGGGCCCCAAAAAGACGCAGTTTTGAACATTTGGATAACTTAACATTACATTTAACATAACATTAATGTTCCATGCTTGCTATTGTGTTACCTTATAATTAATGACATGGCATTAAATGCAGCCATTTTCTAGTGCTTCTTGACAGTTGTCAAAAAGGACAAAAATGATATGTTTCCCTCCTCGTATCATTATAATTTCTTACCTTCATGGAGAGGGATGTAATCTTTTTCACAAAGGCTGCCTTCTCAGTGTTTTGGGTCAGCCACTGGTCACAGAAACACTAGGAGAAACACAGAGGAGTTCATCTTTGGATAATGCTGATTGTCTATGATTATATTTAAAGCTCTTCCAGTCGTGTGTTCAGACTGACCCACGGCAGGCTCATCCTGCAGCTGAACTCCCAGGTGGCGATGTAGGTGGGACAGGTGTAGCGGTCCAACACAATGTAGGCAGCCTCGGAGTCAGCCACAAAGTTAAACTCTCCACACACTGTGGTGTTACCTCTGGCTGCAGATCACACAAGAGAGGAATAAAAGATAGACCCAGGCGGGCAGACTGAGAGCATGTTTGGAAGTGATTGACAGGTAACATACATTCAGTGTTGCCTCCCATGATGTAGAGCGCCTTCAGTTTCTCAGGGAAGGAAGGGTCCAGTTGCACTGCCACAGCCAGGTTGGTGAGGGGGGCCGTGGCCACCAGAGTCACCTTTAGACAGCAGCAACAAAGCAACACACATTTCTTCTTCTGTGATCTTTTAATGGTTGTGTGTGTTGTGTATCTAATGCAATCAATATTACTCATTTATAAATGAATGTCCTCAATGTTTGTCTCACTTCTCCAGGGTTCGCTTTGGCAATCTTGATCATGGCCTGCACAGCTTTCTTCTTCTGCAGCAGCTCCAGGCCTGGAGCGTCTGGATCAGGGACGTCGCCCAGCCCGTCTTTCCCGTGGAAATCTCCAGCGTGTTGTTTTTGGGCCAGCAGTGGGCGTGAGCAGCCGCGATACACGGGGATCTGTAGAGTACGATATGTTGGACTTTCAATACAGTAGCATCATGTACGGGTCATATCTCCAAAACTTTAGTTAAATCAGGAAAATGACCAAAAGTAGAAAACCAGCATATAGATACTGAACTGCTTATGTAGTGGGGTGTCACCCCCAAAACCCCCCATGTACGAGGGCACCGTTGGGTGTGAAGTTACAGTCTGAAAAATACTTACATCCAGCCTGTCGCAGACTTTCAGGACTCGGAGTGTGTTCTTGAGGACGTTCTCCAGCGGTGTGTTGCCATGGCAGCAGGTGATGCCCAAAATCTCCACACTGGGGTCGGCGAGGGCCACCATGATGCCCAGAGCATCATCCACCCCTGTGTCCACATCAAGGATGAACTTCTTCTTCATTCTTACGCTGAACCGCAAGAAAAGAGTCACACTTGCTCCTGATAAAGCTCACTTTCTTCCACGACAGTAATCTCTGCGGTCCTTTGTAGCTGCCTATCTGATAAACTAGAGAGCTTTCTAAAAGGACAAAAGAAGTGACGTGCTGGAGGGGGATAAACACCAGCCAAACCTGTTCTTATTGACAGCTTATTTGTTACAGTGGCCGAGAGAGCTCATGGCACCACAATGTAAGAAAACACAGGAGAATAGAGAATGTGCTTGTTTCTGCATGTCCTTACATAGTTACATAATTAATAATTCCCTTGAGGTTTTACACAAGTACATCAGATTAAAAACTTTAGATGTGCTGAGCATAATTTCCCCAAAGTCAGCCTGACATAAATGATATAACTTTTTTTTTTAAACTATTTAAAAAAGTACTGTACTGTAGTGTTGAACTATGTTTGTTTGCGCAACATGAGAATATATTAAGTGTTTCAGCTGCCATTACATGCAGCAAGGTTGAGGAATTACGCAGTAAGCAATTCTCGTACTGCTTAAAAGATTAAAGTAATTTCAAAAAATGTAATTAAAAGACCTTTTTAAGCAATTCAAAGCATGTATAAGAGTTGCAGTTAGACATTTGAAACATTTTCAGATGACAGAAGTAGCAGTTAATTACTGTTTTGGATTATATTTCTAAATTCACCCTCCCAGTATTTGTACCTGTCTTGATACGCACACTGTCAAATGTCTGTGTCTTCAAAATGGTCTGAAATGACAAAATTAAGTAATATCCTCACCCGTTGAGCGGATAGTGACAAATGTCTGTTGTCTGCTTTGAGAGTGGAGCAGTGAGTGCAGACCGCCCTAACTGGAGACAGTCTTTTTAAACGCCCACTGGGCACAACAGGCGCACACATGCATCACATTTTTCTTGCCTTCTAAAAAACATGGATAAACCATCCATTTTTCCATTTGAAAGCAAATTTAATAGCATAATGCAACACTCAAAAGATTGTGTTTAGTCTCAATAAAGTTTAAAGTCTTGTGATGAATGTGATGTAAAAAATATTTTATTATAGGAAGAAGCAAATCAGGTACTATTGATTAAAATAGTGTTTCTTTAGTAAGTTACGGCTTTAAAAGTTGCTCATCGTTGTTCAGAAATAGTCTGCAGTGAACCTAAATTGTGCTAATGCACTTATTTATTCAATGAAGCATAACTCCCATGTTAAGTCGGTTTCTTCCTGTAACTGCAGGGACATGTTATTAATTAGATGACTGGCAAAGCCTTTTATCATCCACTGTGCCAAACTGGGCTGTATCGCCCTCTGCCGGACAATCAAATGTATAGGGTTAGGGTTACGCATCTGATGTTTGTCAAGTTAAAAGATGATTTTGCAGGTCAAGAAAGTGGCACTTTGTCATAAAACTGCTGTGAAAGTGTAAGGCTGAGAAAATATGAATTCAGAAAGACCACACACCCCAAAAAGTCCCGTACGTGACGTCATTACTTTCTCTCACCACACACACTTCACTACACGACATGCCCACTTCACCACACGCCCATGAACTTTCTGTAAACCCAACCAGACCTTAAACACAGTGTTGTCACACCATAAAACATTATTATTTTTTAACAGCACAGACAAATACACACGTCCACTTTTCGCATACATTTCTAATGAAATACACTCATATGGGGATTTGGCAGAAAGGTAGATGTGCACATCCTGGTGCAGAATTCAGTGAGGCAAAAAGTTGGATTGTAGCTCCCATATTGAAAATACTTAAAAGAGGAGTATAAATTCAATAGACCCCACTGACTAAAAGTAATAATATTGGATAGATAAATTCCACCCCAAAATCACCAAATTTAGCAAAATTTGGGAAATCTACAGAAACCCCAAAACAGGGAAGGTTCCATGAGACTATTGTTCTGCACATAATATGCAGCGCTGCAGCAGCGCTCCTCTTTGAATTGATTTCATGCGTTAATGTGAGTCACTAATGCAGCAGTTATGGTATTTATTCAGTCATGCGTTAAGGTGTCGTTCATGAAAACAGGATCCTTGGATCGTTGTGAGCTGAAACCGCCTCTGCACCCCGTTTCTTGTCGTTCTTTACTTCCAACCTTATTCTATCAATCATTTTTAAAAATGCTCTGCCGCCTGCGCGCAGGCTGGGTTGTTAGCTAGGTGAGAAAAACTCACTTGCGCTAAAAATAACAGGATATCACACTAACGTTGTGCATTGAGATGCACTATCGTGTCACTTTGATGTGTGAAGTTTGTCGGTAAAACAAGTGTTAAGAGCCCTCAGTACCCCATATTTTCCTCTCCCCTTACTTGCGGCCATATGTCCTTTATTGTGTTATTGCAAACTTTCAGAACTGTAACAAACCTTCCCTTCATAATGTTATTTTATGCCTCTTCCAAACCTCCACTGCCGTAATGCCCCGGACTGTGGCCATAATGTACTTTCTAAAGTTAGCTACCCACACGGCCAGTTTGGCATGCCCTGTTTTGAACTGGCTGCTGTGCCTTTTAAAGAAAGTCGCGGATTTCCTCATTTAAAACTACATGCGGCGCAGCAAATAAACAGACTCGGCGCTTCCGAGTGTCTCCGTCATCACACAGGACACCAACAGTAGCCGCAAATAGCATATGTGTTAGGCTAAACAGTAACATTAGCAAACAAACACTGTGCAGTGTAAGTAATAAAGCACGTTGTGTTTTAACGTTTAACCGTCACACGCTCTTCTAGCAGGCTCTTGGAAGCGGTCAAAAAGTATGTTCTCCAGCAGTTAGCATTTATAAGACTGCCTGTTTTCCTTTTTGAGCTGCTTATCATCTGTCAGAGCAGTATTTGGCAGGTTGGCACTGTCCTTTTCTGCAGTAATTAGAGGCGTGAAGAAGAGGCATTCACTCGTCATGAATTTATTTCCTTCTTGGCAGAAAAACACGTTACACGAGCCTTCAGAAACTCCTGCAGGTTAACCTGAACTAACCTTTAGTGCTGACTGACTCTAACACACTCACTATAAACAGGCTTTAAGACACTCTCTAGTCTAGCAACATTAAGGCTACGAACAACATTCCGTTTAGGAGTCGGTTTTACGCATCTGGGGCCAGATGTGTAAAACTCTGTAGATTCATGACTAAAACTGCGTGTACGCACAAAGCCAGAAATATGCATACACATTCTTTTCGTCAGATTTAATAAAGCTGTGCGTACGCATGGTCGTGTTTTATAAATCTCAGTCATTGTGGAAGTGGACGCACGCGCGCAAGCCTCATTTTCACTCCCGCAAAATTAGCCATGAATGGATGAAGAGACGTCCTGAACCAGCTGTTTTCATATCAGCTCGCCGCCTGCTCCACCAGTGTGCACACCCGTCAATGAAACCAACGAGAAAAAAGTTGTGCAGTTTCACAGATTGTATTGCACCGGCGAGGTTCTCCAACAGCTCAAACAGTCATTACGCGCGACCATTACGCACGGCTTTGCGGCTCTTTATAGCTTCCATATTATTAATTCATGCATCCCCTTTTATCTGTTATTTATAATGGCATCTGTGTCCAAAACTACCCAATTAGAATACACTTTACTGATTCAACATAAAAATGGTTGACAAATTAAACGGAAAACCTGAATAAATGAGTGGAGAAGGTCAACGACGGCTCTTTGAATAGTTTAATTAAAATGATGTGAATCCTATATGGCCTTCACAGTGACCAAATCTCACCGCTATGGGAGTTTTTTAGTGACATGTAAAACAGCACTCTCCACCAAATGTGCAAATATCTTTTGGAAGAATATTTATCCCTCTGGTACAGTTCCACACACGCTTCTACTTTATATATCTGCATAATCCTACAAATAGGAACGTTAGTAGTATTATAGTATCACCATAAAATAAACAGTACATAGTATCAAACTGATTTCTTTCTAATAGATAGTCGACTACTTTGAGGAGGAGAAGCTGTTTTCTGAAAATAACAGAGAGCTTATTGTTTGTCACATGTTCATTTTTCCCCCCCACATTTCTACATGACCTAAACCACACACACTCAAACAATGCCAACTAACTCTGCTTGGAAGTTAACAAAAGCAAAACAAACAAAACAAAACAAAACAAAAAAAAAGCCAAAATACTGAGGTGGAATCTGGAACCAGGCAGCCAAGGGATTTTCCATCAACAGCCTCATAGACAGACTGCAACCTACGCCTCGCTACTTCTGAACAGGTTTAGTTGATGTCACACTAGTCGGAGGAACTGAAAATAGCCAACATTTTTGCATAACTGCTTTTTATCTCAGAGAAATGTTTTAATTTAAGAATACCACACAGTGCAAAGTAAGGACAAGCATTTGATATAGTACCGTATGACCCAAAATAACCCTAAAATCACATTTCTTCAAGCTAATTAGCTTAAATTTATGATTATGCACTTGTTGTGTCACATGCTAGTCTGACCTCTGCAATATGAGTCAAACAAACATGACAGAAAATGCTGTATTCAAGAATAGGACTAAATATGGATTTGAAATTGATGATTTAACTTGTCAGGTTTAGTCATGCCTGCATAAATGCCAGTAACTCTGTGAGGCTACAGGAGAGGTTCATAAACTTAATTGTTACCTGATGGTGATGCTAAAGTAAAAGTCAGGGGATCAACCAACATTTCCATACCTACAGCTGAGCTAGTTAAAAAAACATGTGAAATTTACCACATCTACATATTAATTTAGATTTTAAAGGATGGTTGTATTCTTTTTTCATTTTGTGCTTCGGGTACTTAAAGGAGTTGATATAAAGAAAGAAAGAAAAAATCACTATTTTCACCTGCGCTGTGCATTTGCACATCAAAACTTTAGGGAGAGGAAGTGAGAGTTCTGTACGCTGTGCCACTTTTTGAACAGTGGGGGTGGATGTGGTTTGGTGCTGGAAAGTGCCACTGCCTGTGAGACAGGGGGTGACACGACAGTTGCATCAGTCCTGTCAGTTTTTCTGTTAGCTGCTCGTCAACTTCCTTATTTGCTCTGTAAGTACCGTTTCCTCTTTTGGTTTACTGATGCGACTCTTCTTCGGAGCAAAGCTTCAAGTACATTTACAGTCCAGTGACCCACCAAAGAAGACCTACGATCGAATCTGCACTTTACAAAGTCAAATGAAAGCTGTGTGTTCCTGCCATTGATTTGTCCTCAGTTTTAGAGCCTGAGAGTACATTGTTTGTGCTTGGCGGTGGAGCTTGTGCAATACTGGTGAGTCCCGCAGACGTCAGATCATTTACTATCATATGAACGTTTGTCAAATACAACATGATCATGTTGTGTCCAATTCCTGTCTGTCTCCAGCTTTGATGCATCATCCATGCATGTATGTGCTTTATGTGACCGTATGATGTGAATGAGAGAGAAGCGGATGAAATGGTGTGTGTGGAAGCGTGACAGCAATGTGTGTTTATATGCCGTAGCAACACTGTGTGTTTAGTGTGTGTGATGTCGGGGGACACCAACACCCTGTCCTGGAGGAGCATGTCTCCCATCAGCCAGTCAGACCTCTCGGATGGGTCTCCCACGACAACTATCGCCGGGGACGGCATCTTCCCGGTGAAGATCATCAAAGTGTGTTTCCTTAGCAACAACTCTAACCTGGGCAAGAACTTCAAACTGGTCCGCTGTGAAGAGAGATGGGCTGTCAGGGTATACTCTCCTCTACTCTACTGTGCTCTACTGTACTGTACTCTGCTCTGTACTCTACTGTACTCTACCTACTGTAATCTACTGTACTATACTGTACTCTAGTGTATTCTACTGTACTCTACCATACTGCTCTCCAAGGTACTATACTGTACTCTACTGTACTATTTACTGTACTCTATCTTACTGTTCTCAACTCTACTGCACTATACTGTACTCCATTGCACTCTACTCTTTACTGTACTATATTTTATTCTCCTACTTGTCTTGTTTCAACTGTACTCTACTGTACTTTACTTCACTGCACTATATATACATATATTAGGTAGATGAGGCTTTAATACTGTAACTATCAACATGATTTTTATTCATATTCACCGTATAATCTCTTCTGTCCCAGGATATCATCAATATGGTGCTGTCTAGCGGCTGTGTGGGTCCAGACATAAAAAACAGCCCCTGTTATGGACTCCTCCTCAAACACCTCAAGTCCACAGAGATACACTGGCTGCACCCAGACCTGACTGTGTCTGAACTCACCCAGCGCTATGAGCAGCAGCACCTTGAGGCTGAGTGGAGGTCAGTCCTTCTGTCTTTGTCTGTCTTTGTGCTTCATGGACAGCACATATATTTGAAATGTATCATATTTTTACTTTGAATAGTCCAGTATCCTGCGTACAATGAACATTTTGACGGTGACACTAGAGGTTAGAGCAGGGAATCATTAGGATTCATCCTCTGTGGGCCATGAATGAAATCCAGACATTAGTTTGATAATGTCCCAATTCCACAGTGCATGCTAATATTTCATGTGCTATATACAGTGCTAATCTTCATAGTACATTGTGTTTGTATACAAGACATTTATGTCATTAAATAAATGTAGACTTATGGCAACAGGCATCAAGTTGTTCAAGTTGCACATGTTCTTCTGACATCCTATCTTCTAAATAAAGTCCATAACTGGGATGGTTGTTTGTCCAGATATGACCTGAGGATCAGATACATCCCAACAGACTTCATGGAGAAATTTAAAGATGACAGAACCACTATGCTCTACTTTTACCAGCAGGTCAGTAATGAGTTTCAGAATTTGCGAGTGAGAACATGTTTTGCAAAGTGAAGTCATTTACATAACAGCTGTAGTCAGTGGAAGGTGTGTGTGTGTGTGTTATCTACAGGTGCGAGGTGACTACATGCAGCAGTATGCCTCGAAAGTCAGTGATGGGATGGCTCTACAGCTCGGCTGTCTGGAAATTAGGTACTGAGCAACTACCACCCAACCCTTGAAACCCTTTTCTCCTAATGAGGAAGAATCTGTCAGTGCTCCAGAGCCAAGAAAACAGGACAAAAACTGGAAATGGTCTCTTTCTGAGTAGTGTTCGGGTCATTCATAAACATTGTGTTCACCTATTGTGCCCACAGGAGATTCTGCAAAGACATGAATCCAAACGGACTGGAGAAAAAGTCCAACTTTGAACTATTAGAGTAAGTCAAGCATGATTGTTCTACTGTATGCGTGCATCACCCTCCATTTAGCCAATTTCCCTTTTCTATCAGGCCTTTTGTGCCTATTTTGTTGTTACAATGCATCTTCAAATAAAAGAAGAGAAACCCTTGACACCCGCTGCGGCCCACATACATCATCTCGGTAGCTATCTAACCACTATGCAAATGCCACAAAGAATGGGAAGGAATCACAGGCCTGAGAAATGAAGAGAAAGAAGAGTGAACTGGCCAGATGCAGTCTGTGGTTAAAATGAAAACCGACATAGATTGGGTGATACTCAAGGAGATACAAATGAGCAACTTTTGCCATACAGCTGGTTTACATTCATGAGAGACCGTCAAACCCAAAGGCCAGCACAGTGCCACAGTGGTTTGCAATGTAGCTTTGCAGTAAGAGGGCTTGAATCCTGGCTCTGTATGCTTTTGAAAAGGGGTGTTTGTTTCATGACTGTGGTCTGACTTTCCTCCCTTAGGAAGGACGTGGGGCTGGACTTGTTCTTTCCCAGTGAGCTGATCAATAGCATGAAGGTAGAGAGTCAAAACAACTACTGTAAAGTCATTTTCCTGGTTCGAGCGTCTCTTTTCTCTGCCCTAAACTTGTGTTAATCTTCATGTCCTTCCCAATGATTGCCGTTTGTCTTTGTGCAACGTACGTCAGCCGAAGCAGTTGCGTCGGCTGATCCAGCAGACGTTCCAGGGTTACTCCACTCTCAAACAGGACCAGTGCATGGCCAAGTTCTTCACCACTCTGGCTCAGTGCTACGGCTACACACAGGAGAGCTTCGCCTGCCAGCTAGTGGTGAGTGTTTGAGAGTTTGATGTGTGCACACATTAGTTTTCTTGTTAAATTTAGTATTGTTGAAGCAGTGGAAATGCCTCTGACCACTCTGACTTTGATCTGTTTTGCAGTTAAATCCCTCCACACAAATGTAATGATTTTTCTGAGATATCCTGACTATTACTGTGGATGTACTGTGTTCTTATATGTCAAAATAATTGTGTTTAAAGTACCAGATTCAGGTTAAAAGCAAATCTTGGCAAACAAGACATCTTACCCTGGCATGTGTGTGTGTGTGTGTGTGTTTCCTGTGCCCATAGCATGGTTGGAGTGTAACAATAGAACTGGTCATTGGTCCTGAAGGCATCAGTCAACACACTGAAAACTCAACAGTGAGTTCACACTCTCTTTCTCTCAGCTTTTCTGAAATTTCTTGATTTTGTAAACTTTTGTTTACTGTATTTATGTTTTTAATATTCATACAGCATGAAGGACAACAGGATATGTGAGGATAATTAATACATTTATGATTCTACAAAAATAAATACAATGTATGCAACACTTGGAATATGAGGAAACCAAAGAATTACATTTACAACATATACATATACTGTAAAGTGTTTGCAACAATGCAGCAGCTGATGATGAATTTTTACATATAATTTTAGACAAATGATTAAGGTGTCATAGTATCCCTTTTTCTATTAATTCCTGCTTTATTTCTACTTTTTACATCTTCGTCTCTGCCTGTTTTCCAGCCCGTCTGTCTGGCCACGTTCTCTCAGGTGCGCAGTATCTCCTCGTCCGCAGAGAGTGACGGTCGGGCTCTGCTCACCGTCCACATAGAAGGAGCCAAACAGGTAAACTAGCTGTTTCCCTCTGTTTTGAGCCTGCTGTAGCTTCTTTTTTTAAGCTATAAAAGTGGTAACGATTAGCTCAAACTCCCTTAGTGCTAATTCTTTACCTATGCCTACTCTTTTTATTTATTTTTTTTATTGGTGCAAAGTGACATTACATAATCACAGCCAGAGGTGGAAACATAAAGCAAGGAAACGTGAAAGAAATATAGTATAATATTACCAGTGATAACAATAGTTGTTATAATAATGCAAGCCAGTTATCACTGCCAATAACAGTTGGGTCGGGCACACATGTGTATGTGCGTATTTACAACTGAAAGAGAAAAGACAGAAATGGGCAATCTTGAAATTGAAACCTCCAGGCGCTATCATTGAGATTGGAGGGCTACCAGAGCTCAGCTGTGTTGGACCTGTTAGCCAAACACTTATATGCTGTGTCACCATCAGTTCAAAACCACAATGTTAAATATTCATAGTTGCTGTTGTCTGCTGATGGTTTGAGCCTCAGTTGCTAAGAGAGCAGGTTTTAATCTTGCTCATCTTTCAAATTTCACCAAGCTAATCAGGTGGTGACACAAACAAGCTCCAGTAAAAGCGCATAAAGCAAACAGGCTCCTTCATTAAAAAACTGCAAATCCACCACAGGAAAACAGTCTTTAGCCATTAGGTTACATTTATAAATCAAAGGATCTATGAGTTTTTTTTACACGCTAATGTGCTCTGGTCTCAGTTGCACTATCCTGTATGTTTAACCCCTCAGCCGCTGACAGTGAAGACCTCGTCCCTGGCTGTAGCAGAGAACATGGCTGACCTGATCGACGGCTACTGTCGGCTGGAAAGCAGCACCGAGAGCTCGCTCATTATCAGGCCCAGCAAAGGTACACTTTGCATTATGTGCTTTCCTGGTAACAAAGATAGAAAGATGCTCCTCTCAGTCTGAAGATGTTAAACTATCCAGCAGTTTTTACACCCAACAATATAAAAATATGACCCTGGTTATAAAACCTGTAATGTTACTTTAGTTGTCTAGTCTCTCTATGTAGTAGGCTTTTGAGATGTTGGAGCAAAAACTTCAGACAAACAAAAGTTTTTTTTTCTTACAGGGAGAGACGCAAGACTGGAACTGCCTGCCATCCCAACACAACGGTGGTGTGTTCAGTCTTTGAAAACACCTTTAAGAATTAGTCATATTGGAAAGTAATGCCTCTTAAACATGTTTTTATCTTCACAGCTTCCTCTTTCATACCCTTTGTGTTCTGGTTATTTTTTTTCTCTCTGTTGGACCAAAGGTGACAGATGGTTGCTTTACAGTAAAGGAGAAATATTAATGGCCACAAATAATTAACAATTGGCTAATTGGCTTTTTGGTTAGGTTACACTAAAAAAGCGCATACTCCTCTGTTTATCAGTAATATTGTTGGTTTAAGAGTATTAAACTGTTACATTATGATGCCTAAAAGTCTTCCTCTCTCTTCTAGTGGTGGTCCCAGCAGTCCTGATAGAGGAATGAGTAAGTCTAATGACTGATTTTCAAATTAGACAGATGCATCAGCTGTAGGCGTATGAGTCATTTTGTTCCGTTTCAGTATCCTGAATGTTAAATTTTTTATCTTTGACCCGGTTCTGTTATTTACATTCTGCTCAGCAATAATTTGAGCAGACGAATCAACTTCTTCTTCTGTTTTTTGCTTTTCTTTCACCTCAGATTCGGATATTTATGCTGAGATTCCAGAGACGACAGCGGTCTCTGCTGGTAAGTCGTGTTTCACTGATACCTGAAAATACTTAAAAAAAATCTGCTGTTAATTAATGCTCCAAAGCAGGCGATCACATGAGAAATGTCAGTGTTTATGTTATTTTGGATGTCAATTGAGAGGATAATGGAGAAAAAAAATATGAAACAGGACTAAATCATCTACTTCGGGTTGCTCTCTTCCTCTTTGAGAAAGAAATGTGTTGAAAAATCATTACAACAGATGACAAAACAAAATTTGGAATTTTCTAAATTAACAGCAGTGGAAAGTTAAAGCTTTCAAAACTGCACTCGGAATTACCCTGGAATTTAACTAACAACCCTGTGACACAGTCAGTAGTTGGTTGGTTGGTTTGAATTTCCAAATACTAAATCTGATTTCTTTCTTCTTTAAATTACCACCTTTAACATACGTTACTCACCTGTACAGCTGCATTTATAGTTATGGTGTATTTTTGTACAAATTTAATTTCAGCTTTTTAAGGATTGGTTTACTTGGATGGTGAAAAGTTTCATCAAATATGTAAAGGTATTTGTATCTGCTTAGCCTATCCCTCTGCTTCTTTATGTTATGTATGTTCAGAGAAGTACAGGATCTCCAGAGATGATGTCGTCGTGGGTCGCATCCTGGGCGAGGGATTCTTCGGAGAGGTTCATGATGGAGTTTATAAAAGCCCAGTGAGTTCACCTGTTGTCTAAGTATCATCGCTTTCAAACACCATCATAGGGATGTAAATAAAATCTGTCACCTTTGCATTTAGAATGCAGTCATGGTTAACGTAATGCATATGTGTGTGTGTGTGTGTGTTTGTAGACAGGGGAGAGGATCCGTGTGGCCATCAAAACATGCAAAGACTGTTCAGGTGATGTGAAGGAGAAGTTTCTGAGTGAAGCAGGTGAGTACGTCCCTGCTGCTGTGATTATTTCCTCTGAAGTGCATATCAGCATTTATTTAGAGATTTGTGAAACAGCTACAACAGAAAACAGAACAGGAAACCTTGCCATAAATAGTTACAGGTGAAATCACTGCAGTACTGTATCGTTGTTTTTTAATCACAGGAAACATAAAAAAGAAACAAGCAATATCAAAGTACAATTACAGAAGAGCGCACTATCTCAGTTTGAAGCATTTCTGGGTTTCACATGCTGTGTCAATGAGAAGGTTGCTGTAATTGACTTCCTGTTGCCTGTGGCTTTGTGATAGGATGCCCTCAAGCAAGACACGCAATAATATGTGTCACTTTGAAAACTCTATAAAATTAAGACAAGGGTTGTCTCTGGGCTGATGGTGGCACTAGAAGAAAGGTCACTAGTTGTGGCTACACGTTCCCCCCAGAAATTAACTTTAAAGCTGCATTAAATGATTTTTCTTTGAAGTCTGACATATCATCATCTTACGAAGTGTTAGCAAAGAATTGCCAGTTTACACACCTAGCAGACGACACTAGCTTTCTATATGTGAAGAATATAAGTTCACTCTCTTTTTGGCTAATTTTTTGGTCCCCATCAACTCTTGAGAAAAAAAACATCTGGCTCCAGCAACTAAGCGCTTCACTTTCTTCACCTACTGAAGCTAGATGGCCACTAACTTTGTCTGTCTGCCTTGTGGTGCTGACCATATTGGGCGCGTCTGACTCAGTTTCACAGAAACAGTTGCCTGCTGCAGCTAAGCAAGGTTGATGAGAGCGCTAAACCAGTCAGTAAATGTACCATAAAACCACAGCAGTGAGCTAAAAGAGGCCACAATGCTCTGTGGAACTGAGGCGAATTTCAGAGTCAGGTGATGAGTATCTGTTGTTTTGTCACTGCGAGCGAATTCAGCGAATTCAGCGTTAAAATAAAAATATCGATTAAAGCAGCTTTAATGTGTTGGTTGTTTTCCTTTTCTGGCTCCTGTCAGCTAACTTCCATTCATTATCTGTCTCATATATTAATGATAAAAATGTGATATTTTATAGATCTCAGGTGTGTTGCTCTGTCTGTTGCAGGCTTGATGAAAAATTTGGATCATCCCCACATTGTGCGTCTAATCGGAGTCATTGAGGTTGACCCTGTCTGGATCATCATGGAGCTCTACGAACATGGAGAGGTGTGTGTGTGTGTGTGTAGGGCTGATGTGCAAGGTCATCAGAAAATAGTTCATATTAGATTCTCAATTTGCAGGTAATTGTGTGGACATAGCTGGTGACGGTGATGTCGTGCATAGGAAAAATCCACCTTAAAATAGTCACATATCTTGTTAAAGTAGATATTTTTTTTGCGCCCTGACAGTTGGGGAACTATCTCATGGAGCAGCAGTATATCATCACAACTGCAACATTAATCCTGTACTGTCTACAAATCTGCAAAGCCTTGGCTTACCTGGAGGGCCTCAACATGGTGCACAGGTATGAGAAGAACAGCAAACTTTATTTGTGACACTTTTTCTAAAAGAGAAAAGTAAAAACAAGCATTTTACTGTCATTAGAAGCCGGGGCATCTCAAGAGAGAAACTCAGTTACTGTTGCCATAAAAGGAAAGTTTCTGTCCCATTTATAACACAGGCCTTGTTCTGCAGAGAGCATCAAGCATCTGATTTATTGCAATACTTAATATTTGACCTAATTATATATAGTAATGCTTAATGTTGAGGTTTAACTGCTGCTTTACTTTCTGTTTTATCTTTTGGTTCCTGTCTGGTTTCTGTTCTGGCCGTGCGCTGTAGAGATATAGCCGTGAGAAATATCTTGGTGGCGTCTTCTGAGTGCGTCAAGCTCGGTGACTTTGGTCTGTCTCGCTACATTGACGAACAGGAGTATTACAAGGGTACACAAAGTTTCACACTTACACACAATGTCTGTGGTCAACATTCCAGTGCATCACAGTGCAGAGGAAACAGTTGACTTAAAAGCACCTTTTTTTTAAAAAGGGGTAGTAGTTCATTTTGGGTGTAATTGCATACAGCATGCATAGCAATTATTTCAAAATTTGTAAAAGTAAAGATGTTAAGACACGTCTAATCTCTCTCTCTTTTTTTGTCCTCTTCTCTCTGCAGCCTCGGTTTGTCGATTACCGATCAAATGGATGGCACCTGAATCCATCAACTTCAGACGCTTCACCACGGCCAGCGATGTCTGGATGTTCGGTGAGAAATACATTTGTATCAATGCACATCCTGTGTGTGATTGTGGGCAGCTGTCACGTGCGTGTGGGAGGCTGGGTTGGAAACTTTTTTCTTGTGTCTTTTCTGTATCTGAACATAAATAGAAATAAATAAATAGACACCTGTGGTCCATAGATGCGTGTACAGTACAATATAATGCTATTCATGACTTTAAGGCTGTATATTTTGGTGGATTGCATTATATCCAAGGGTTTTTCTAGTGTAAAAAAAAAATGTGCCACTGGAATAATCATACATTTCAGTATCTAAAGAGTTTGGAGGTTGGTGTCGTTTTTTTTTAGCCTTTCCAAAAACCAAAAGCCCCATTCAGGGCTGGAGCATCCACTAAGTAGGAGCCAAAATGCTAAACACATGTCAGAGTTTAGAGTAATGTTAATGGGTCTGTCCTGATCTTTATCTCGTTTTGGGGAAGCACTGTAGAGTAACTGCAGCCAGGCTTTTCACTTGTAAAACAACAAAGCATAAATCTAACTTCTGTTTTGCTTGTTTAAATCGTTTTTTTCTAAACAGTGTTATGTTACAACGAATAATTATCATTTTAAGTCCTAATATTGCACTGTAAACAGCTGGAGAGGATGCTAACTTTTTGCCTGGGACATGCAGCTCGGTCTTTTAACACCATATAATGTGTATGTTGCCATCCTTTTTTTGTGGGTTTTGGTTTGGAAACTCAGAGAAAAGCTAACACTAGCAGCTGAAAAAATGATCTGTCGTTGGCTAGAAATGAGAAGCCTGCTTTTGTTTACTTCTGTGTGAAATCAGAGACTCATTGTACCAAAAATTACCTCAAATCTCAAGCGGCAACTTGCCACCGTTATCACTGTAAACTGCAAATGTATTAATCTAGATTGAAACCCTTTTCAGACGTAGCAACAGTAACTGAAGCTAAGGGGGAATTCGCGAAGAGTTAATTATTTTGGTGGCACTCTCTAGACTTCATACATAAACAGGAGTGGACTTTACCATTAGTCAAGGTAGGCAACTGTCTATATTCTGCCTGTGTGTGTTCACCTAGGTGTGTGTGTGTGGGAGATCTTCTCGATGGCCCAGCAGCCATTCTCTTGGCTGGAGAACGGGCAGGTGATCATTCAGCTTGAGTCGGGGGTCCGACTCCCCAAACCGCAGGCCTGCCCGCCCTCCATCTACTCCCTGCTCACCGACTGCTGGACCTACAAGCCAGACGACCGGCCCAGCTGCCGCCAGCTTGTCTGCTACCTGAGGTACACGTTCGTATACCTGCGCACACACTATCACTGCAGCAAATTGCAATTGTCCTCACTTTGGAGGGTTTTTTTTTCCCCATCCTCCTTCCTCCTCCTTGCATGATGGGATTTCATGTCAAGCAACTGAAACTGAAACTATTGGTCAGATGTCATCATGTTAATACAGAAGTTCATTTTAAGAAAACAAAAGTGAAATCAAGATATATTTTTATTCTGTAAATGTTATTTCCCCTTACGCATTTGACACTAGGACACACACTAACTGATGTCTGTGTTTGCGTGCGTGACAGCGAGATCCACAGGATGGAGCAGGAGGCTGAGATGAGGCTAGACAAATCAGGCCCTATCCCATCGTTGTTCAAACCCATCCACGCAGAGCCTCCGCCCAAGGTATTACATACGCACACCATGTTGATATGAACATGAGCTTCAGTCAGATAAGCTCAGTGCAACTTAGTCAGGCTCTACAGTTAAAGACCTGATGTCCTTTTGATCTTAGCATGTTTTAGATACTGAATACGCTGGAGCCTTAACATTACACACAAGCGCCACAGTTAAATGTGGAAATATGCCGAGGTGGTTTAAGGTGCAGTTCTCGTGGTGACTAGATGTTGATTTCAAGAAGAAACAAGAAGAAGAAGTGACTGGGAAAAATCTCCTACTTCCCTCTATAAATACAAAGTCAACATATATTTGTTTCACAGTTAGCCTCAGTATTTAATTTCACTCCTAACTCCAGTTTAGTTTGTGTGTTCTGTTCACTAGATGTTTTAAAAGACAGTGATGATTTGACAACCTTATTAGCGAGCGGGCAAGCGAATTATCTAACCAAAGGGTTATGAAATGATCAGGATACAGTAAACATTGTGTGCATTAAATTCTGAAATGGTCAACATTTTGTTTGAGCTAATAGTTTTTTCACCTCATAGCTCTTTAAGAAATTACATTAAAAAAATGAATCCTCTCTCCTCTCTCTCTCTTTTTCTCACCAGCCATCAAGAATACATGGCAACACCCTTCCTCGGGTCCCACGCACCCCGGTGTGCCTCACACTCACTCTCACACACACACACACACAGAATCACACAACAGACATACAAAAAATGAGCACTCACACCTACAAATAAGGACATGCATTGTATCTCATAAGAGCTGACCAAATTTAGGTTTAACTGAGCTTTTTGAACCCCCCTGCTGTGACTTCCTGCACCCTTACAGAGAGAAATCATGCTGAACAGATACTGCAAATGGTGAAAATGCTGGCA
Source organism: Scomberomorus guttatus (assembly GCA_038419695.1). Lineage (NCBI taxonomy): Eukaryota > Metazoa > Chordata > Actinopteri > Scombriformes > Scombridae > Scomberomorus > Scomberomorus guttatus. The sequence continues at coordinate 10,674,103 of CM076468.1, read as the reverse complement.
CACAATCACTTCATACCAATATCAGTATATTGTACATACAATACAACGACTGCACCTCCGAGATAACATCACAACATGAGGAGGAAGTTTTTTTTATTGAGTCACGTTCAGCAACTTCAGCTGCAGCTTTTAGGGCCAGAGTGGAAAAACTAGACCTAGAACATTTTCCCAAAAACTGAGTAAAAGCTGCACAAATCACTCCATGTTTTAAACAAAGAGGAGGATTTTAAAATCCAAATAGATCATACAAACCACCAAGATATACTGCTACATACTACAGTGCAAAAATGATTGAATATGAGCACATTTATTAGTTCTCAGCATCTACAAATATTTAGCTTTTCAAAGTAGGTTGTTAACCTCATTCTGTGTGTGTGTGTGTGTGTGTGTGTGTGTGTGTGTGTGTGTGTGTGTGTGTGTGTGTGTGTGTGTGTGTGTGTGTGTGTGTGTAGGGAGCAGACAGGGATAGCAGGCCAATGTGGGAAAAAGAGAGATCACGAGTTGAGGACACTTTACAGAGACAAAGAAGAGAGATGCTGATGGATAAACAGTGGCTGGAGCAGGAGGAGAAACAACTGGTGAGACACACACACACACACACACACACACACACATGTACACACACACACACACACACACACACGCAGTAGAGCATGTCTTTCATTGCACAGCAAAGAAAGTTGTTTGTGGTCTTATGAGTGTGACGAAACAATGAAAGCGACATGTCTGAAAATTGTGGTGAAATCTTCAAAAACGTGACAATGACAGTACTCCTTTCTGAAATGACTTCCTCACTATGCAAACTCAGCCACTGATCAGGTCTGTATTCACTGAAGTCTGCTTTTACTGTAAACTTCACATGTAAGCGACATTGTGTTTTTCTGTAGGATCCTGTTGTGCGAATGGATTCATACGCCAAGGTACAATATTTTTATTTTTATTTCCTCTGTATTAACATTTCTAACCACTAGGGGGCAGAAACACACCTGTTAATATACTGTACGTCTTAAATTAGTCAAGAAACATTTGAGAAAAATCACCAGCCGCTCATTTTCTTTGCTTTTCTGCCTCTTTTAAGGATTCATTTCAGCATCACTTAAATATCTTTCAACATTTAAAGCTGCACCGCACGATTCGATGCCATAATTAACCAGTCTGAGACACAATTGATTCACCCGGTTAGATGGCTAAATGTCTTCAGCATCTCCACTACAGAAAAGGCAATTTATAGCAATAACGACCTCTGACCTGACCTGAAGTTTGAAACTGAAACCTGTTAGTGATGAATTGTCTTGTGCCTCTTTCTCTCTCTCTGTGTTATTTGCAGCCTTCTGAAAAAAGGCCAGATACGGGTGAGTCCAGTTCAAGAGACCTAACGTCAGCTTAAATCCTTATTAAACATTCTTTACTATTTCTAACCTCTTGTAGTTGTAATGTTTAAGCCACAACAAACCCTAAAATATGAATGACAGCATGTAGGTGCCACATAGGAAGATCATTTTTACCATATGCTTCACAATATGTCATTTTTTTTGTCTGTGTGTGTCAGGTCCTTCAGTGAAGCCCCCAATGCCTCCTGCAGCCACACAGGTAAAAAAAACTTAACTGTAAATTGGTCAGAAAATGTTTTGTCAAGCTTTTATCTTTTGTACTGAAGTGGATCCGTGTGTTGTGTTGTGTTGTGTCGTGTTGTGTTGCGCTGTAATCCCAGCCCACAGCCGAGCTGGACCGATCAGGTGATCGGGTCTACACTGGCGTCATGGCGCTGGTGAAACAGGTGGTCCAGCTGAAGAATGATGTCAACACGCTGCCGGCCTCGGAGTATCAGAACGCCGTCAAAGTATGTCTATCACCGTGTGTGTGTGTGCAGAGTTTATGATGGAGAGAGTGAAAATATTTAATAGTTTAGTCCTTTAAGTGGTGTTCCCATTTTAAAGTTTCTAATCATCCTCAACTCTCTCACCTCCTGCCCTCCCTCCCTCTGCCTCACCCTCCACCTATCCCTGCCTTCCTCCCTCGTCCACCTTCAGGCGGTGGGTAACACTCTTCGTAGCCTGATTCAAAGTGTTGATGAGATCCTGCCTTCTCTGCACAGCTCTGTCACAACAGAGGTAGGCCTCACTTCATCAAGGATCCAAGGATAGAGGATCGACCTGACTTAACTTTTACAAAATTCATTAAAATCAAGATTTTCATTTTCCAGCTGTTAACATGGAGAAACTGAGGTTTGATCAAACTATGTGATGTGATCTTCTCTCCTTCTCTCTTCAGATCGAGGGCACTAAGAAACTGCTGAACAAGGATTTAGGGGAGCTGATCAATAAGATGCGACTGGCCCAGCAGAACTCCATCACGACGCTGAAGGAGGAGTGCCAGCGGCAGATGTTGGCAGCCGGTCACACTCTGGCACTCGACTCCAAAAACCTGCTGGATGCAGTGGACCAGGCTCGACTCCGAGCCAACCTGGCCAAGCCCAGACCTGACTCTCAGGATGCAGAAAGTTCAGGGGAATGAGGAGCAAAAGAGTTCCCCGGTGATCAAATGGACATGGAATTTAACGTGAATAGTGGGCGGATGCATCTGTTTTTCTTCAGAGTTTGTAGAAGGTTTTAACAGCAGCTCTGTTCCTGTGAGAACGTGCACACTTCCGGTATTAAAAGCTAATAAAAGATAACGTAATATATTCAAATTTTCTTCTAAAAAAAAGAATCATGGTAAGTTACACTGAGAATTACTGTTAAAGACGACAACATTCGGCACCTCCGCTGTTTTTTCTGAGACAGCTTGTCAACATTTTTGCAACCAGTGACGACATTTTCGGTTAATTTTATCTGTTAGTGTCTGATGATATTTATTTTAAGAAGGACTAATTCAAACATTTTAATCTGCACTATCTGCAACAGCTGAACAGTTTGTGAGAAGGTCAACAAGGTTCTTTAACTACCCCAAACTGAATTTGTATTGTGTTGCTTTGAGTAACAGGAAGCTCTTGAAAAAGATTGTAGTTTCTTTTTTCTGCAGGCTGCAAAATACACAAACAGGAAGGAGAAAAAACGAAGATGTGTAACAGACATTTGGCATAGTATTAACCCCAAATCTGTTATAGGGCACCCAAATACCAAAAGTGGGATTTTTAAATCACAATATGATTAAAACAATTGAGTGTTATAAGAATAATCAGGGAGTGTATCTTCACATACTTCAATTATGGCAAAAAATGACGTCAGGGGATCACCGAAGAAATAAATTCATTGTCTGGGAACAAGATTTCATGGCAATCTATCCAATATTTGTTGAGATATTTCAGTCTGGATCAAAATGATGTTTAAAAGTGTGTCCATAATGAAAATTATTGGAAAGAGGAGAAAATAATTGCTTCTTCCTCAGCATTGTGTGCTTGCTTGCCTAATGTTATGTTACTGTGATGTTATTTTGTTTTTGTATTTTAGTTATATTAAAAAACACAACTTCAAAAATGCAATGACTTTTAATAATAATAATAATAATATATCCCATATACATATCTCTGTAATTAAGTAATAGCAGGTATGAACACGCACTCTGCACTACGAAACCTTTAAATGTTTTCCCACATATTAATGGAAATTGAGAAGAACTTGCTGGATGTTTTCATTTCCAGCCATTTGGGAATTTAATGGTTTATTTCAATCTCTGACTTCATCGGCTGTCATTAGCCTACTGTACGGTTTAATTAGCTTGTTAGTCATCAATGGGACGGTCCTGTGATGAGCTGCTGTTCCTGCGTCAAACTCATCAAAATAACCAGGCTGAAAACGGAAGCGGAAGCTTTTGCCTTCAACGTAAAAGGGCAAAATGACTTGTTTAAACAAAAGTACTAATTATAATTATAATAATCATATTTCTAATATTGCAGGCCTGAGTAACAGACGATTGTCTGTTAGCCTTGTGGATATTGATATCTGCAACTGAATGAAAAAATGAATTATTCTTTACAAATTTCTGTTTCAGGCAAAACCTTCTTAGCTTTCAAAGCTTTAATTCATTTTTAGCTCACTTATTATTCTTGGATGATAAAATAGTTATTTTATCTTATATTGATTACTAATCTTAACAACCTATAGGCTAATAGTTTTCTTTATTTTCTGATTCAGGAGGCAGCTGTAATGTATGGAGGAGATATGCTGTTAAATAAATAGTAAAATACATAGATTTACATTACTTAAGATATTTTTACAAACCTATATGGCACCATGGATAATATATGATTTATTTTACAATAGTGTCGCAAACCATAAGTTTCCTTTGTTTAGCCCTTTTCATGCAATACTGTACTTAAGTACAATTTTGAGGTACTTTACTGGAGTATTTCCATTTGATGCTACTTTATACTTCCACTCCACTACATTTCAGAGGGAAGTATTGTATTTTCTTCCCCACTACATTTTTGACAGCTTTAGTTACTTTTTTGTTATATATGCATCATTATAAATTAGACTATTCGCATTAGTAGTATTAGTTAGTGTTTTTACATTGCTGTTTTGTTGTTTTTACTTAAGTAAAGGATCTGGGTACTTCTTCCACCACTGGAAATAAAAATAGTGGATAAAGAAGAAAACAATGGCTCGTCAAGCAGGTTTTTAGCTGTGAAATCTCTTAAAGGAAGTTGTATTCTACAGTGTCCGGCTTGACACTAGTGCCTCTGCCACAGTTGTGCAAAAGTGATGCCAACATCCGCTGAGAGAGAGAGCGAGCAGTGTGTGTCAGAGCAGTGCGGGACAATACGGAGCTGTTAAAGGAAGGAAACACCTTTATTTCTCATTTCCACATCCACATTTTTTTTCTATTTGGTTGTAACGTTCATACAAGGCGGGGCTGACTCTCCTGTCTCATTTTGGACGCGCCACAAGAAGGATAGCGCAGACATCCAGAGTGCTGCTGCTGCTTCTGCTGCTGCTGCTGCTGCTGTTGTTGTTTTATGACATTAGAGATCCAGGCATGAATTCGGCCGAACAGACGGTAACATGGCTCATAACGCTGGGAGTCCTGGAGTCTCCCAAGAAAAGCATCTCTGATCCAGAAGCTTTCCTGCAGACGTCTCTGCAGGATGGAGCCGTGCTGTGCAGGCTGCTGGAGCGACTCAGACCCGGGACGGTGGACAAAGTAAGTGAATGGGGGGATATGGAAGAAAAAAAAACCCAAGATTAAAAATATATTCAGTGTATAAAATATTGAAGAGAAGATAAAATACATAAAAAATATATAAATCCAATCAGCCTGTCCATCCAACAGAATTTAAGGATCCGGAGGTCTAGATTATAGTATTCGGAATAATAATAGAATAACAAATAATAACAAAGAAGGCTATTAACACCCCAATTTCCATACATCATTCATTAGCAAATATTCAGACTTGTTTTTTTCTACTCTGACAACGTGTTTTCCTCTGTTTGCTTTCAATATATCTGAAGTCAAAGGGGGTGAATACTACATTATTGTAATATCAGCCTACTGGCAGACGTACTATTCACTGTATAACAATGATACTACTTTACTGAAACAGGCTGCTGGCAATGGTGATTGTTTTTCCCCACTCAGTCTATCCTCACTGTTGTTTCAGATGAAAAAAGGGGTAGGAAAATGTGACAAGTAATATGTAAATGTGGCCTGATTCCTGCATAAATGAAATTATATGGACTGTATGTTTTGGTCCATTGGTCACCGGAATTAATTGGTAACCAGATTAATAGTGCGAATACCCAGCTACTTTTTTATGCCAAAAATTTGAATTTAAAGGCCAACTCCACTCAAAAATATGTTTTTCGTGTTGTTCCTACAGTTGGATGTTTGAGCTTCACTGTGCAGAATGATGTATGTGCAGAGTTTAACGCTGGAAGTCTGTTCTCACATTCATCTGCTGAATGTGGAAAGTTTCTCTGTGCTCACTGAAAATCTGATTTTAAGGGGCGGGCCTATGAGCAGGATTTGTGATGTCACAACTAGTTTGGAAGCCAATCCTGCTCCGATATTCAACTTACGCAAGTGTGACATGGAAACGTGAAGCCTCCAGAATGGACTTTACAATGAAGTAGGAGACATCTTGTGACCAGCAGTTAAACTTTTGAGATGAACAATATTTACATATTTCTAGATTCTGGAGTTTTTAATGATGGAGAACAAGAACATGTCATTTTAAAGATTTTAACAAGATAATTTAACTTTTTTTGTGGAAAAAACATATCAGACAAATTATTAGTCAGAGTATTATTTTATATATATCTTAAAACATGTCTGGAGGGGATCTTAGTTTAGTTTAGTTTAATTTATATGCAAATATACACTCATTTTTCACCAAGTCGCCACCTGGATTTAATGAAGCAAATAGGTTCGAGCCTCCTATTGGATAATTACTGCATGGGCAATTATCTTTCAGCTGGCAACAAGTTATTTAACCCCAACTGGTGCAATGAGTTGCTTCTCATTTCTTAAACAACCATGTTGAAAGACACATCCCGTGGTCGTGGGAAAGAGGATCAAATCATTGGCATGCATCAAGCAGAGAAAACATCTAAGGAGATTGCAGAAACTACAAAAATTGGGTTAAGAACTATCCGACACATTATTAAAAACAGGTCATGTGGTCTGATGAGTCCAGATTTACCCTGTTCCAGAGTGATGGGCGCATCAGGGTAAGAGGAGAGGCAGATGAAGTGATGCACCAATCATGCCTAGTGCCTACTGTACAAGCCTGTGGGGGCAGTGCTATGATCTGGGGCTGCTGCAGTCGGTCAGGTCTAGGTTCAGCAACAGTATGTGCTCAAAGAATGAGATCAGCTGACCACCTGAATATACTGAATGACCAGGTTATTCCATCAATGGATTTTTCTTTCCCTGATGGCACGGGCATATTCCAAGATGACAATGCCAGGATTCATCGGGCTCAAATTGTGAAAGAGTGGTTCAGGGAGCATGAGACATCATTTTCACACATGGATTGGCCACCACAGAGTCCAGACCTTTACCCCATTGAGAATCTTTGGGATGTGCTGGAGAAGGCTTTGCACAGCGGTCAGACTCTACCATCATCAATGCAAGCTCTTGGTGAAAAATTAATGCAACACTGGATGGAAATAAATCCTGTGACATTGCAGAAGCTTATCGAAACGATGCCACAGCGAATGCGTGCCGTAATCAAAGCTAAAGGTCCAATGAAATATTAGAGTGTGTGACCTTTTTTTTCTGGTGGCAACGCCAGGCAGTGTATATCAATAGTCATACTTAAAAAAAAAAAGAAAAAATATAAAAATAATGATAATCTAGATGTTGATTGTAGTGATGGAAGTAGATTGTTCCAAAGAGATGGTCCTCTGTATTTCAATGTATATTGATTAAGGGATCAATGTATTCAATGTATATCTTTAAAATTGGAATTAGACTCTCTCTCTCTCTCTCTCACACACAAACACACACAAACTGGACCATGAACTTGCATAGTCATATCCTCTTTAGGCTTATCCAGCTTCCCTGGGAGACTGTAGATCTTCTGTTAACTACAACTCAATGACACAATGCTTCTTTCAAAATAAGGCCACAAGCATGCCAGCTGCTGTGACTCACACATCATACTTCTGATTTTACCTCTATAGTGACAGCTTCACAGCTCTTTTTTGGCAGATATATGACAATAACTGATAAGGCTAGCAAGACTAAATGAAACTATGCCACCTGAAAGGGATAGTTCATATTTTTTGAAGTGGGGTTGTATGAGGTACTTATCCATAGTCAGTGTATTGCCTGCAGTAGATTTGGGTCTGCATGCTCCCAGTTTGGAGAAGCAGACAGGAGCTAAACAATGTGCTGCTGTGGACGGGGCCAGCAGCAAAACATATTTTAGCCACCTAAAAAAGGGCCCACCTAAAAAAAATCAGTATCATTTTAAGTGTACACTATATTTAGAGTATTTTGACTGCTTTACCTTGCCAGACAGCCCTTTCCTTTGGCACTACATCTTCTCAACCGTAGAACTTCCGTATTCCTACACATGCCGCACACTGTATTACGCCGCAGATCAGCTGTTTGGGTCAGAAAGTTCTGCTGCAGCATAATACAGTACTCACATCTACTGCAGGTATACACTGAGTACGGATAATACCTCATACGACCCCACCTCAAAAATACGGACTATCCCTTTAAGGACCCTTGGAAGTAACTGGCACAAATGAAGACAGAGAAAAGATTTTTTGTAACTTCTCAAGGCATTTTGCTGCTAACTACAAAAAATGTATATAAATGTAAATTTATAGAAAGAACAATTTCAAACTAAAACGTATTAATGAGTCTCTTAATTAAAGTTTTAATCTGAAAGCTGAACCCGGAAGTGTGACGTATAGCTCTGGCCGGCTTGGTGCCGTTAAGCAGCAGCAAGTGCAACAGTCAGCAACGCCCGGCGTAAGGTTGTTTTCCTGCGGGGAAATCTTACACTTCCTTCATCGATAGTTGACCAATATGTTGGGTCAGTGTTTGCAGCTCATTCTTGTGACTTTTTGTTTGTAGTTTTTCCAGGAACCGAGGAGCGACAGCGAGTGTCAGAGGAACATTACCGAGTTTATTAACGGCTGCGGAGCTTTCGGTGTGGAGGTGAGTGGACACATCAATAATGTATTTATTAATGCGCTTCCACGGTGTGAAGCCTGGAAAACAGATGACCTCATACTTTTACTTGTTTATTTATTGTTTAAAGCACCGTTTAACTTAAAGCTTATGTGGCCAACTGTTTATCAGTGACGTCTTTACACCTGTTGATACTGTTCAGCCGTTACTATGTTCAACGGCACGAGACAGCAACAGTGTATTCACGAGCAAAGTCACATACAAACAGCGTGGATGTGTTTAAGTTGTGTAAATCATTTTATTATTTAAAGCAGTGGTTCTCAAAGTGGGGTCCGGGGACCCCCAGGGGTCATTGAGGGGGTCCCCAGCAAAAAGGGGAATCATTTATTTTCACTATAATTCCAACCATAAGTAACACAGTGACAGACTGTATGACTGTTTTGGTCATGGGTTTCATACACTAGCTGTAATAAAACATCTAAAAGCAAAAGTCTTATCAGATGGGGGTCCGTGGTCTACTTTGTGTCAGTTTAGGGGTCTTTGACAAGGATAGGTTCACAGTTTTTCTTAAAGCCTGAAATTTTATGGCTTTTCAATGGCCCAGAATATACAAAAATGGAAATATTTGAAAACTATTTATTTGTGTGCAGCTGGTATACAATATTTTCAAATATTGTTGCATCCTTCACTTTCAGTAATTTAATAGAAATAATTATGGCTGTTGTGTTCTCTTGTTTAACATGAGATCACAATATAGTGTGATTGTACATGTATTTTTTCTATAAAGAATAGTATCAAACCTAAAGAAAACACTGTCTCTGCTCTCTGAAACATTAATGAAGGATCAATCACCCATTTATAAATGACTGATAAGATATTTATGGATGCAAAATACATTTGTGGTTCAGAATTTGGTATTGGGACTAATTATAAAGAAAAACTTAGTATGAACAGGAGGAATGTTTACAGTGAGGAAAACCTCTTTCAGTGTTCATTTGGGCTCCTGACTGTTGTTTTAAGACAGAAAAATTGTGAACCCATCCTTTAAACGATTGATTGATTCTTCTTCTTGACCATCTGTAAATGATCCTCATGTGGCAAATAGACACTCCAAGCTGTGTTATGTCTGTTTTTTAAAACTGCAGGCTTAAATGTGTTAACGCTGCCTGAGGATCAGTTATGGTTCACTTGTAGTTATGGAAACAAGAGGCAGAGATAAGCATGGACATGCTGTTTTTTTTTCATTTCCCAAGAATATATTTGGTAGGTGTTGTCCTTGTATTTAAGATAAATATAGTCCAGTGCCTCTCTGAAATGAGAGGTATGATACAGTTTGTTTATAACATGTTTATTTGTGATTTGTGGTCGTCTATGGAAATCTTTTCACTAAAATGAATGTTGTTATTGTTGATTATGATGGTAATAATTATAGGCTGTAGTTGCTATTATCTTTGGTTTCACTTGAGCTTTAATATGATATGTTCTGAAAGCTCTTTCAGAAATGTTTTGACTCGGATAACAACAAATCCCTGTAGGATGCAATAAACAGTTTGCAGAGTTGTTTGGCACAGAAACAGTCAAATCAGACTAAAATAACACATATCAGGGTGTGTGCGTGTGTGTGTGTTTGCACAACAATGTGTCAAGCCAAGTTATATCCTGCCTAACAGTGGGTGTGAAGAGGGGACTAGTGAGTAATGTAGTATGAAATGACACCACACACATGCACACACACACTATTGATCTTAGAAATGGAAAAAGCCATGGAATCATAATGGAAAAGGGCAGATTATGCAACACAGTCCTGGGCTGCAGGCTTTAAATGAGGTTTTGCTCCAGACTAGGAAAAATATTTTGACCTCCTGAAAAAGACCCGTCTGTAATGATGAGGATGGCTCTTTAAGAAAAAAAAATCTTGAATTCATGGTATAGGAGAGAGAGAGGAGAAGTGTGGGCTGATGTAATGCAACACGTCAGGCAGCCAGTGGATTTTCCAATCAGGTTGATTAGAGGCATGTCAGCCATGTAGCTGGGAGCCAAGGCCTCCATTACCAGCAGCCTGACCGACATCAGCGTAGTAATTCTCCCAGACAGTCATCGGACAAGCCGAGGCGAGCCAGGCTGTCTGTCCAATAGAGGAGGATTACAGAGTGGACGACAAGTGCCAGTGTGACTGGAGATGAGTTCTGACTCTGTGAGAACTGCACAATTAACCAGATAACAATTGAATTTGGCCAATACTAAACTTAATCGGGTGGGATGCCTTCTCTGCAGCAATAAATCAAGTGCTCCCTCTTATGAGGTAAGGTGTCTGACCAATCACAGATGTTTGTTTTAAGCATGCTGTGATTACGCTATGTCCTCTCTGCCTCCCACAGCTGCAGGTGAGAGTATCTTCACTCCAGAGTTATTTTTTCAATTCTAATTTTAGTTTTATTTAATATTTTATTTACTGGAACACTCAAAACAACTTTTAAACAACACACGTGCAGTAAAACAAATTTGTTCCTAAAGACGAGCAAATAATCTATTATAATATTGGACTCTGATGACAATGATTAATGTATGTGCTGAAGCAGAGACATGTATAGGATGAGGTGTCCTCTCTTCTTGAGGTCATTGCTCACGTACCGATAAATATATCACACAAAGTTTATTTCAGGGATCAATGTAGTTCCATCTAATATTTCAATATCAAATGCACTATTGCTCCTTTAGTGAGCTATTACTGTAAGATTGTTACGTAGGAAGCTATTTTCCTCTCTGACGTTTCAGATTTCAGGATTGATCAAGCCCATTGATACGTTGTTGGTACCTTGGTAGCAGCTAATGTAAAAGAAAGAATCAGCACTGATACTTTTCTACTGCAGCAAAGTCATATTGTATGTTGGCCCAGTGCCAGTCGGAGAGGTGGAAGTGTGTTTTACTGTACACAGTTGGGTCCATACTGCTTTGACTACTGATCAGCCTGTGTATTTAAATCAAACCACAAAGTGGATTCTTAGAAGTAAGGCGACATTAAAGAACAGTCTAGTCTTGTCATTAAATTTAAGAAATCGAGTCTGTTTAGAAGTGTAGAATTACTTAATTACTATTTCTATCTGCTCTCACTGTTTAAAATAGTTTTTAATGAATTAAAAGTCCTGACTGACTGTCATGTCCCAGATAGCTCCAACTTCACGTCTTGTCAATGTGTTGTATACACAAGATTAGGGGCTTCAGAGGTATTTTGATTATGTGTGTGTGTGTGTGTGTGTGTGTGTGTGTCTGTGTGATGGAGAGATTACAAGGGGGAGCTCAGACTTTGAGTAATCCTGCTCCAGACTGCAGTTGGAGCAAGCATGTAAACCCCCACTAAACTCAGCATTTCTTCATTTTCAGGCTACATAATGTAAATTCATACTAATGCAAGCAAAATAAGAAGAGGGTATTTTAAAGAAACACAACCATAATTTCTAAAAATATGATTTTTTTTTTGGTTAAATGCTTTCAGTAAATGTTATTGTTCCAAACAGAAAGCAGTGGCATAGTGGTGGGGCGTCACATCCTTTCTATTCATCACCACATCTCTGTGGGAGATACATGCATGGAAATGTCAGGAAGTCATACTCTATAAATTTATTATGAATGTGTGTAGGTGTTTCGTCTTCTCTCCTCTGCCTCAAAGCTTTATTGCTGTTTCTAAAATTTATTTCATGTTCTTTATTTTGCTTCCTTTCCTTTAGCCTTTTGAGGTCAATGACCTCCTGCAGGGGCTGAACTTCTCCAAGGTCCTAAACTCCTTGGTTGCCCTTAACAAAGCGACTGAAGGTAAAACTGTGCGTGTGCGTGTGCGTGTGCGTGTGCGTGTGTGTGTGTGTGTGTGTGTATGTGTTTTACATAGTTTTTGTTCTATGTTTATAGTTTTATTCAGATTAAAACTGTATGTATTAGTATCATATGGACAACTAATGAAAATACAGAATAATTTTGTTTTGATAAATGCTCTTTAGGTTTATTGTTAGTATCATTATCTTTACTGAGATTTCTAATGAATTCAAGATATTTTAATTGTTGAACTAGACTGTTAATTGAATCATTGTGTGCAGATTTAAGTGTTCCCGGAGACAGCGTGTGTGTGCCGCACTCCTCAACGTTGAGGATCAAGTCATTCGATTCTCTGAACACTCAGAGTCGCTCCTCCAAACTGCTGCAGCCTCAGTACCGCAGCCTGGTGAGTTACCATGGTGACGACACCAACACACATCACAAGTAATGACGGTACCGTAGACAAACGCAGAGATCAGGGTTAGATATACAAAGCTGATATTAGTCTGTTATGAAAACTCTGATATCATCCTCTGAGGAGCCAGCTCTTGTACAGTCCAGTCTCCTCTCTGACCACAACTTGTAAATAAGCTGACATTTATCTGTTTTCATATATCCTGCCGGTACATTATGGACAAATTAAATCACCTCTGTTTTCCCTGTTCTCCTTTTCTCCCAGGACATGTCAGAGGGCAGTGGGTGTGGCCATTTGCTGGTCAAGGCCCGCTTTGCCTTCCAGCAGACCAATGAGGACGAACTGTCTTTCTCTAAGGGCGACATCATCAGTGTGAGCAGGCAGGAGGAGGGGGGCTGGTGGGAGGGCTCGTTCAATGGCAAGACTGGGTGGTTTCCCAGTAACTATGTACGGGAGCTGAAAGGAAGCGGTGGGTGCAGCTCTTATTGCTTCAGCATCAGTATTTTCACCGTCATTGTTCATAACAGTAGGGAGGTAAAGCACATACCACTGTATACTGTATCATATATTAAAATAAACCCCAAATTTTTCTATATGAATTTCTGATAACGTGCAAGTGACACAGAGCAAACACACACACAGACACACATAAAGAGACTTCCTGCAGGTCTGTTCTTACTGATAATAACTCACTGAGCTCTTTTAGTTGGTTTATGATAAGGAAGTAAAGTAGCTAACACATCCTTGAAACATATTATAACCACAAGCTAATTTGCATGCAGCTTTTGCTTGCAAGTTTAGATCAGAAATGCCTCTTTAGACACAAAATAAAGTCTTAAATGTGAATTAGGGATTATGGATTTTAATAACTTAATTAAAGGCTTTTTGAAGCAGCCTGTCTGCTAATCTTGCAAATGAAAAGTAATTTGAGGTATTAAATTCAAAGACCTTGAGTTTATATTAACAAGTCTGTGGGTACTTTGAGAGAAGATGAATGCATTTTGAAGCCTTTGTGATAGATTTTTGTCAACTATTAGGTTTGTTTACAATGTAAATAAAGATAAGAAAACAAGATTTTATGCACAAACCAGATGTTATCACCAGAAATGTGAGATAATTCCTGTACTTGACGTAAAAACTTGAGTAACATATTTATGGCAAGGTCAGTTTCTGCAAGGTTTTTTCTATGAATGATCCATATAAACTATGAGGGAAGTATTGAGAAGCTTTTTTTTTTTTCTCATCTCTGACCTCAAACTGAACACTGAGTTCACGAGGGTGTTAGCTGCTGCCCCCCGTGTTTGCACAAGCCATATCCTTGTAGCTCACTTGATTGTGTCGCTTAGTTGTTCAGCTTTCTGAGGAGCGAAGGCAGGAAAGGAAGGAAGGAAGCTCCCAAAACACACAAAGACAGGAAGTTGCAGAGCTGCTGTATAGAAAGGAACTTCCTGACCTAAAGTTTAGAAATAAAAACAACAACCTGTGCACTGAGGAATGGCAGTAAATTCATATGGCCAGTGGGAGTTGTTTGTGAAGTTAACAGTGGTGAACAGGAGGCAGCATGTGTCTGTCATCTTGGGTCACTGACATAAATCATTGTAGTTGAGACTGAGCCTTTGTCACAATTGCGGAAAGCAAAGAACTACAGGATTTTTTTTTTCTTGGCTTCTTCTCCTGTTTGAAGAACCAATTGCTGACCTTCCAGGACCAAGATCTGAGTTAAAATCAAAAGAAAAGCGAGGAAAAGAATGTCTCTTTGCTCTTTACTTTATGTACTCAGTCAGATGGATCTAAAGAGTAGATTAAGCTACCCATGATGTAGAGAATGCTTATTAGTCTCCTGACTTTACATTGCAATGTTTGCAAAGGACAATAGTGAACTGGAGGATATGACAGAATGTGTTATTATTGGCCAAACAATGCTGAAAGAACAATAACCAGGACAGTGAAATGATGTGACTTTGTGGAGTCTGTAAATTAAAGGATTCAATCATTGGTTGTCCTACATACAGTAGTTGTAACAGCCACAACATTGTCCTGCAGTTAGAAAACGTTGGGACTTTATATGAGAGACTTTTTTTTTTGTCCTTTTATTGAATTCAGATGACAGTTCAGCTAGTATAAAGAGTTGTGATTTTTGCCCTGAGACACAACAGTGCAGCACAATACAGTGGAAGTTGTATTAATGTAGTTTTTTTTATTTTTTTATCTTTATTGTATTCTGTTTCCATTCATTTTTAAATATAGCATTGTTTTTATATTTCTGTCTAACTAACCTTAACAAAGATGTGTTTTTCCTTAACACAATATAGGTAGAATTATGACATCTTTTTATGTGCTTTTTATAAAGTTTGAGGTTTATAGGTTGCACACTTATCTTTGATCAGCTATGGTGGTTGTTACTCCTCATGCTGACTATCCAGTTCTTTTTTATTCCAAACCAAACAGAAACACAAAACACATCACTCTGAAGAAGAAACCAGAGGGCATTAAGTATAACTTGATGTAACATTTTACATGTTGATCTTGTGTCTATCTGTTCATGGTCTTTGAATTCTTCTCTCCCTCTTTCTTGCTTTGTAGACAAGTCATCAGACAAGCCAAAGTCTGGGACACTGAGAAGTCCCCCGAAAGGTTTTGACACCACTATCATCAGTAAAACCTACTACAACGTGGTGAGCATCACGCTCTTAAAATACTGTGTGTGTGTGTGTGTGTGTGTGCGCCCGCGCGCATGCGTGCATGTGTATGTGTGATGCAGCAGTATAACCTTGTGGTTTTTTTTTTACATTGGACATTAAAATAAATCAATCAAATCAATGTGTATCCATGATCCTCTAGTTAAAACGATCTAGTTAATTAATGCAGTACCAGTTACGTTTCAAACTCTGCATAACCAACTGCATTATCACTTGGCAAAACTCAATATGCATGCATACGTGACGCATCACATACGTGCCAGGTGTGTTTCAGCTGTTAAATGTGCAGAGGGCAAATTCACAGGTAACAGTTTGAATTTTGAAGATGAATATCTCCATTGTACTGTAGATGCTTTCAGCGTCTCCTGGCACAGTTTTTGGGGTTAGACTGATGGAGTGAACCAGGTTAATGGAATGATTGTCATGCGTGCGTCTGCTTTGCTAGACTGTTACAATCAATTATTTTTCATCCACATCCAATTAATGACCGGGGAGCTATGACTGTGCGTGTGTGTGTGTGTGTGAGCATGTTATAATTTGTGGATCATGCATGGCTCCCTGTCTCTGTGTGTGTGAGAGTGCAGCAGATGTAATGTAGGTTATTTCTTCCATTCCAGTGGTTTCTGGGGCAGCCTTGCCCCAGGGTTGCTGCTGTTGGTGCGTGTGTGTGTGTGTGTCTGTGTTTTAATAATGCAACAAGCTGCCACACAGTCTCCCTAGGCAGTCCATCTTTGGTTGGGGTACCTGAGTCTCTCTCACATACAGACAGACCCCGCCTGAAGTCAGAGCTGTTCCCAGACAGAAATGTCAAAGGAAGAAGTTATAAATAAAGCGCTTTTGCCTTTCCTAAATGGATTTTACCCAAAAAGCTTTAGAACAGAAGCATGTATAAAAATAAGATGCATGCTTTAGGCTTTTGGGCTTTTTTATTTGTGACTGTGTGTTTGTGTAGTCTGTAAATACTCATGTTTTCACAGTATTCTTGTTGCTGATGCCTGCACTCGCATCCACTCTGTGTCCTCTGAGGCATACACATTTTTAATCAAAAAATAAAATAGATAAAAATGAATTATTTCTGATATTGTCGAGAGCCAATTAGCCCATCTAGTCAGACTCATGGAAAGCTACTCGAGCCAGTGTTACAGCTCCCACAGGATCTGATCGCTCTCTACATTAGCTTATTACAAAACAACAGTTTATAGTCACTTCCACTCACCAGATGTTGCATAAGTCTTATCTTACTTCTGTAAATTGTGTTAATAGATTGTTGTGACATGAATGGTAGACAATGGGGATGCTTTTGTCAAGCTGATAACCATGTTAATGACATTTCACATTCAGCCAATTTGATACTCATTATTTTTTTATAGAAAGCTCCACTAGAAGAGTCTGTTAACCCATTTTATTTTCCAAGTTGGACCTGCTACTCCAATATTAATATATTCCTCTATAATGATAATATTATGAATAACATATCACATTTCAAATTATGTATTGACTTGCTTTGTCCGACCAACAGTCCAAATCCAAATATATTCAGTTTACAATGATATAAAACAAGAAGCAGCAAATCTTCACATTGGAGAAGCTAGTGGACAGTAAAGTCATTATGAAAAAAGATGAATTTTCCATCACTCAACATTGATTAATCAGTTATTTTCTATGAAATTAAAGGAAGGTGTAAAATAAGGTTTTCTGATCGTTGTTATGAGAATATAGATTTTTATGGGTAAAAGCACACAGTAAAACTGTCTTCATATCCTTTTCCATTACTCATTCATTACATCATCCACTGTAAATAATATAGAGGTCTGTGTGTGTGTGTGTGTGTGTGTGTGTGTGTGTGTGTGTGTCTGTCAGGTCCTACAGAACATCCTGGAAGCAGAGAGTGAATATTCGAGGGAGCTACAGAGTCTCCTGGGATCATACCTTCGCTCACTTCACCCGACAGACAGGTGGAGTTATTTTTACACCATTTATTATTTTATTTAACAGAATAGGATTTTGGAGGTACACACACCAGCATATCTATTGTAATACCAATAGAAGCTATCCACCTTGTACAGAATATCAGACACAAATATACAGTATCAGATGCATACTGGATATTATATACTAGTACATATACACATATTAGGAAATTCATCGTACACAAATGATCCCTATATATTACAGCTTGGCAAATATATTGATTTACTTGTACTATTCTTTCTCCTCCTCTCCTCTGTTAACGCAGACTCAGCAGTGTTGACATCAGTCACATTCAGGGCAATCTGGAGGAGATCTCAACCTTCCAGCAGATGTTGGTTCAGTCCTTGGAGGAGCATACAAAGTCAGTACACCCCTCTTTTTTTGTTTGCTACAAATGCACTTATAATACCTGTCTAAAACAGGGCTTTTTTGTAACGTGTTGTTGTAATTTTGTGTGCTGAAAGTCTGTCTGACAGTCTTAACATTTTTTCATAAGATAACATTAGAAGAACATTAGATGCTCTATTTTCACCGTGATGCAGTAACAACAGGTTTCCTACCACATGTGGCACTTATAGATTACTATTGTATAGAGCATGATTAACAGTATATGTGTCTGCTTTTCTGAATACAGTTTGATTGGTTTTCCCTTCACTTACAGATCTTAAGGGGTCCCTAATTTGGCCCTCTAAAACGCACACAATAATGCTAAAATCCTGTTTATCTAACAATACTTTGAGTGTGAATACAGGTAGTTATTATAGCAACAGAGACATCTAGTGGCAGACTGAAGTAACACAGTCTATTCAGTGTCAGCGCAGTGCAGTCCAGCAAAAGGCAGCAGGTCTTTTTGAAGAGATCAGGCAACAAAGTTCAAGTTTTTAAGGTAATTTGTAAAGAAAATTTTAAAAGATGATCAACAAACAGGGAAAATATATACAAATATTATTTAGTATTTGTAATTAATTACCAGTTGCCAGTCTGTGATTTTTTTGCTAAATTTTTCTTCTGTATTACATTCATTCTGTACATTTTGAATCCCGGAGGACTAGATGAATCCCCATACTTATCATGTATTCAAATCTTTATATGTGTAGTAAAATGTGGCAGTTGTAATCCAGTCTAACATGACACTTGTGTGTGTGCAGACTCCCAGAGAGCCAGCAGAGGATAGGGGGGTTCTTCCTGAGTCTGATGCCCCAGATGAAGATCCTCTACGTGGCCTACTGCTCCACCCATCCGGCTGCTGTCAATGTACTCACCCAGCACAGGTACAGTCACAGAAATACTGTGTGTGCAGGTTGTGTAAACCACAAAACAAAACTCTTTTACCCAAAAGAGAAAATAACGTGTGTTTGAATATACAGCATTTTTTCATCGTGTGCTTGTCTGTGTGTGCGCGCCACAGTGAGGAGCTGGGGGAGTACATGGAGTCAAAGGGGGCTTCCAGTCCGGGGATCCTGACTCTGACCACCAGTCTGAGTAAACCCTTCACCAGACTGGAGAGATACCCAACCCTGCTCAAAGAACTGGACAGACACATGGAGGTTAGCCAGAATCTCTCCAGTACTGCATATTAAAACTGACATAAATAGGCGACTGGTGTTATCCAGGAAAACCACAGATATATATTAACTAACAGAGACTTACCAATCAACTGATGAGTGCTATGTTTCTTCTGAACTAGCATGATGGTATTGGGGATGTGACTTGTTTCCACGTTTTCATGTTTTATTGTTACATTTTCTTCGTTTTAGGACCAACACCCTGACAGAGCTGACCTCCACACTTCTATGACGTCCTTTAAAACCCTTGCAGTAAGACAAAACACACACACACGGCTTGCATGAGACTTCAAATATGTTATTAAAATATTTTTTTGTTTCACAGTCACTACCACCTACTGTACTACATTTAGCACTAAAATGTAAGAGCGTATTCTTTTAAAAACTTTTGCTGGAAACTACCAATGTAAAGGAAACTCTTTAGAAATGAGGGAAAGTGTATTGAAGCAAAAGAAAATAGTTCTCAAACAGTGTGAAGACATTTGTGTTCATAGAGCGAGGCATGACTTTCTTTATTATTTCAATGAAGCATTACTGACAGTAACTTATAGTTATATGTTCACTCGCTTCCTGACCTTTATGTGTAATCACACCAGCTAACAGGCAACAGAAATATCTCACTGAATTTCCGTGTATTTATGTCTCTTTAATTGTTTCTGTTTGTGTGTCCAGGCTCAGTGCCAGGAGGTGAGGAAGAAGAAGGACCTGGAGTTACAGATTTTAACAGAGCCAATCAGAAACTGGGAGGGGGATGACATCAGAACCCTTGGTCCCGTTCTCCACATGTCCCAGGCCACAGTCCACACTCAGAACTGTCAGGTATTGATCACAACAACTTAAACTACACCATCTTTCTCAAATCCATACTGTATACGTCAGAGATACTTTGTTTGTCTTTTAGGAGTTAAATGAACGCTACCTCGTCCTCTTCCCTCACACTCTGCTCGTGCTTTCTGCCAGCCTGAGGATGAGCGGATTCATCTACCAGGTACGTTTTATGTGAGATGAAACTTAGATGAAGTCAGAAGTTCTTCCTCTTTTTTTACATCTGGATTTTAGCAGCTGGACAGTCAGATGACAATGTCAATCAAACTAAAACTAAACTAAAAAAGTTTTTTTAAAAATGTTCCAGTGGAAATTACACCCTTGTATGTTCACTTTAATTAAATACAGTTACAATGTAGATGTAGAAAATTTCCATGTGTGTGCATTATTAGCTCTGCTCTTTGGTCCAGTAATTAACACTGTGTGTTTTTGTGTGTGTCTCTGTAGGGGAAGATGCCTCTGTCAGGAATGCTCATCTCCAGAATAGAAGACGGAGAAAACCTGAGGAATGCTTTTGAGATATCCGGTAAGCCCTCGCTCTCATTTAGCTTGGAGAATCTTGCTGTGAAAGACAAGATCACATCACTATGATTTTAGTATCTTCACACTTTGTGTACATTTATACATTTGTTTGTGTGTGTGTGTTGCGTGGCAGGAGGCCAGTGTGAGCGGATGCAGGTGGCGTGCAACAGTCAGCAGGATCTACAAGACTGGCTGGACCTTCTCACCAAACACACACACACTTCGGCCACGCACAGACACTCACACAGGACTCAGTCTGTCTGTCACACAGTAAGTCCTCCTCTTTTCTAAAGAATAAGTCAATTAACCAGTAAGTCCGTTGATCCTCATCCTCACTACCCCTTCGTCTCTCTCTCCTCCCTTGTAATTCCTCTATTCTACTTTCTTTAATCATTCCTCTCTTCCTCTCAGTTGCCCTCCCACCCCGTCACTCCTTCCAGGCACTCAGAGTCTCGTGGAGGGAGCAGTGGAAACACCTACCACACCCTTCCCCATCCTTCGTCATTTGGGACGGCCCTCAGCAGCAGCCCCATGTGGGGTCCCCTGGAGCCACCAAGTACCCCCAAACCCTGGAGCCTGAGCTGCCTTCGCCCAGCGCCTCCACTGCGGCCCTCTGCTGCTCTTGGCAACAAAGAGGTGCTGTTCACTAGCATACTAAAAACTGAATCAAAATTATACTGTACTGTATGTTGTGCTGAAATCGCTTCTGTGTTTCTGTGAAACTGGAATTAAAATTTCTGCACACATTTATGTCTCTTTGTTGTAGGATATGAGTAAGAGTCCTAAGAACATGAAGAAGCTGCTCCCTAAGAGGAAGCCGGAGAGGAAACCCTCAGAAGAAGACTTCACTGTCAGAAAGAGTAAGTAGGCAACTCAAAAACTGAAATACATATAAGTCATAATAAACTTAAATGAAACTGGTAAGTTTGCGTAAATTCATATCACAGCAATTGGTCCATTCTAGTCACAGCCCCAAAAAATGTGTGTGATTTAATACATTTTCATCAAACTTAACAATAAAAATACCTCAAATATTCACTAACTCAATATATAACATATGCCTACAGTAGAAATCCAGGCTTTAAAAGATTATATATGTAGTTTACTTCCACAAAAATCCAACAAACTGTACGTGTCTAATATGACCACCAGAGAGTGTGTAAGGCCTCTTTTGGCAGCATTTAGGGAGACTTGAACGCTTTCTTTTCTCCATCTTTTTATACCGTTTAATCTGTCTCTTGTCTCTCAGGTACAGCAGCTCTAGAGGAGGACGCTCAGATACTGAAAGTGATCGAGGCCTACTGTACCAGCGCCAAGACACGGCAGACTCTCAACTCCAGTGAGTGCGCACACACATACACACACATCAGTACATTCATGCTGTATATAAAAGCATCATAAACACGTCGTCATAAACACACATGCTCACACAACTGCTGTCTGTCTTGTTGCTAACCACTGTTTCTTCTCTGCTTTCAGCTCTAACAAAATGTTTTTCTCTCTTCTCTCCTTTTATGTCATCCCTTCATTCCTTTTTCTGTTGTTTTGTTTTTTAAATCCACTGTGTCTCTTCACATCTTTACATCTTTCCTGTGTGACTTGAAATGCGTCTCTTTATTTTTCTCAAATCCAATATGTTTTATCCCATCCAACCCTCCTTTCCTTCTGTGTTTGGCATTTGGTTTGAATCTCATAACTTTTATTTTTTATTTTTCGGTCCACATCTTTAATATGGTTTGTTCCACACCCCAACTTCTATTCAATATGTATTACACTCCTCCCCTCGCTCCATTGAATTTGGTTTGTTCCAACCCCCATCTATTGCCGGTGACTTTATGGTACAGCCTGGCAAGGGACTGACCTCATGCACAACCATGTGCTCGCTGACACCAGCCTCACCGTCGCTGGTTTCCCTGGAAACCTGCCATGTTCTGACCAGTCAGAGGACTCGGATTATGACAGTCTGTGGACTGCCCATAGTTACAGGACTGCCTCATTTTCTCGTAAGATATTGGTGTCGCAAACCACAGACATACTGGCAAACCAGCTAGCTTACAAGTAGGGATAGACCTATACTGTATATCCATATTTTGGCCCGCATCCTTCACCTACTGTGTGTTTATGTGTGCATACATAGTGTTTGTCTTTGTGTCTCAGCCAGTGTAGATTCCCTCTTCTGTAAGCATATGCCCCATAGTACAGTATATTTAATGGCTGTGTGTGTGTTCGACTGCATGCAAACAAAACAAGCAGGTGGACAAAGGTAACAGGATAGTCTCATTGCCAATTATTTAACATACAGAGTGATGAGCAAGTAATTAATCGAAACTGTTGCAGATTGACACACTTCCCCATCAAAAACGAAGATGTTTGGTTGTTTGGTTCGCACTTGGATTCAGAAAGTGTTCATGCTGACAATTATTTAGACTAATCTGCAACTGTAAAAGTGCCCTAAGGTTCAACTTTGTCTCTGAGCAACATTGTTCAATATCATCCGGTGTTTGCTTGCTTGTAGTTTGTAAGGCACCCCGTTAGTGTCTGAGCCGCTCTGTAATGTCATTCCTCTTTGACTCCTGTGTTCATCAAATGAAATGTTTGTGCACTCGTGTATGTGTTTGTGCATTTGACATATCGTGTGTGACAGAGGATCAATAACTTACACTGTTTTCATTATTCGATCAGGCTCCAGCAGAAAGGATGTTCACATGTTGTTCCCAGAGGAGGAGAAGATTATCGTGGAGGAGACCAGGAGCAACGGACAAACTGTAATGGAGGAGAGGTGAGAGACGAGAGATGAAGGTCTGTTTCAGTGTGTGGTGTATATATAAATGTGTGCAAACGCTGATAATGTAGGCTTTGATAGTGAGCCCTGTGGGGACAAAGAGATGCTGCAGCAAGAATACAAAAAGAATACAGCACTCAGTGGTACAATACTGTCCGTATCATGCTGAAGTATGTGTGTGTTAAAGTAAAGCAGAGCTGTTCTGATCCTGCAGGAGTCTGGTGGACACAGTGTACAGTCTGAAAGATGAGGTCCAGGAACTCAAACAGGTGAGTCTGCAGTTTAATTTATTCATTTGCTGTTCAAATGTCCCACGTTACAGGGTTCAAACTGAGGTCCAAGAACATACAGAGGTATTGATAGGGATATTAACGGTTTCAAATGCATCTCTAATCATCTCTGCATTATAAATTAATGATATATATTATATTATTATTGATATATTATCCTCCAGTAAATACACAGTTCTAAATGTGCATTGATTTCAAATTAGTCAAGGTGATGATGACAATTTTTGCTGCCATAAGTGCAACAAAACTCGCCAGTAAAGGACACAAAGTTTGAGTAATTTAGCAATCACCTTTTAAATTACATATATTGATATATTGATATGCCCACAATCAACTTGTGGTCCTATCTTCATCAATGTTTATAAAGCCAAACAGAGCTCAGCTCCTTCTCCCTCTACCAGTATTTCCTGCAATACATTGAACCCCCTCACATGAGCAGCAAAGAAAAAGAATGATTTCTATTATTACCCTGCGTGTGTTCATATTTGTATTTTTATGTGGTTAAGTTGATGATAAGTTGATGTTAAACAGTCATTCTCGTGGTATATTTGGACTGAACTTCAACAGAGATCAAGTGGTAAACAAACTTTGAAGTTCTGAGTTTCCCTACTTGATGCTCCTGTCTTTCTTTGTTTAGCCAGCTATTGTTTAACAAGCTATGAGCGCTATCATCAAGCTAAATACTCAGTTTTTGTACTTCCTGTCTTCCTCCAGGACAACAAGCGGATGAAGAGGACACTGGAGGAGGAGCAGCGAGCGAGGAAAGAGCTGGAGAGGATCATTAGGAGAGTTCTGAAGAACATGAACGATCCAACCTGGGATGAGACTAACCTCTGAGATCAATATATGTCTGATCATCATGGACAAGACCAATTTCTGACTTTTAAATGACCAAATGACTTGAACTGTTGTTCCACCTGTGTGGGATCTGATGACCAATAATGATATCTAAGGACAGAAGCTGCCAACCTTTCATGCCAATATTCAACATCTCTTCACTATTTCCACTTGCTTTGACCTTCTCAGTGACCTGTGTACCAAACTGTGGACCAAGAGAAACTGCCTGCCAGCCATCAGCAAAACCATCCCAACTGACCGTAAAGCTGTGAAACCAAATCAGCTGGTAGGCATGATGACATCACTTCCTGTTAGTCTCCTTTTCTTTTTCAGTCTTCAGAGCACTGAAAGAAGAATCACTTTTGTTGTTTACTTGTAACATCATCTTTCATTCCTCATTGTGATTATAAGCATTAAGTATAATATTTCAGTATTATTTTACTGACCTGTTGCATGAATAAGAACACTACGTGGATTTATACATTTCAGAAAGATATCAGAAATAGTTCTCATTGGTTGAAAATGATAACAGCTATGATTAAAACAGACCACCATATTATTTTATGGATCCACATGCCAAAGCAAGACTTTGTGCGATATGTAGAAGGCAGCAAAGATTTTTAGTTTTT
Organism: Scomberomorus guttatus; assembly: GCA_038419695.1. Taxonomy (NCBI): domain Eukaryota; kingdom Metazoa; phylum Chordata; class Actinopteri; order Scombriformes; family Scombridae; genus Scomberomorus; species Scomberomorus guttatus. Next base: position 10,649,172 of record CM076468.1, on the reverse strand, counting down.
TTTACCTTTAATTATTTTGAATAATATATATTTATTTTTAAAGCCAGTTGGATAAACTACAAGTAAGTTGTTCCAGAAAACTGGACTAAATATGAATATCCTTAATTTCTTCATTATACTTTGACAGTTATTCCACTTCTGCATACAAATGATTCTGTGGAGGCTAAAGATAAATTGACTTTTGGCAATGATCTGATCTAATTAAAAGTGTAGATGATACAAAAACATCTCAATGTGGAGTAAATGGAAAATCATCTTGTTAGTGTCAAAGGGAAGCTGGAGAAAGATTTTCTCAGGAATTAGTATGATCATCAGGGAGTCTCGACTTTAAGATGTCATATTCTTGCAGATTGACCCTCAAAGCAATATTTAAAGATGCAGGAAACATGATTTAGAATTGCATTATTTTCAAATATAGTCATGCATGTGACGTACTTTCCAAAGCATTTGAAGTTACAAAAAACATAAAATAAAAGCTAATAAGCCCAGATGCCAGGACAGTATGGGCGTTTCTATTAAAGAGAGAACCATACTACTAGAAAACCACAGAAATAACGCAAATGACCTCAAAGCCCCACATTGCAACAAATCCACATGACTTATGTTGCTAATATGCAAACATGACACACAATATAAACTGTATATTTAAGCCAGATGAACCCTTAAACGACCTGAACTGAACTTCTTTACTGGCAATTTGTTGGATGAAGATGATGCAATTAATTTAATGAAACAACACAACTCACAATTTTGAGTTTCTTGCACCTTTTAAGGGAAAAACTATAACAATCAAATATACAAGAAAACATGTCAGAAGTAATGTAGGATTTTTCATCATGTCTTGTAGCAGCATATAATGCAACATACTGTATTATAAAAGTAATAAAAACTCTCTGCTCACTTTATAAATCAGTCAGTAGCAACTTAAAATACATGACCAGAAAAATGTCATCATATAAAATCTGCAAATAGCATTCTTAGTTTATAATATATTTTAAAACAATATGTACAAGTTTAAACACTCCAAACAATTAAACTTCACTGAACTGATACTGATGTGTTGATTTGTGTAGGAAGAGATCACTGTGATCACTGAAATGATATAAAGATACAATCATAGTGCATTTTTAGTTCCTCTTACTGTAACTTCATCTTTCAGGAGTTAAACAAAATATTCACAGTTCATCAGCTTGATGCTCTTTTCTGTTCCAAGACCAAAGTCCAAGCAATACAACACATGATTTTTATGATGTCAATATGCAACTTACTGTAGAATGATTTCTTATTTTTATATTTGTGATTGTGTTTTTATTCTTAACAACTGCTTTTGATTTATAACACTTGTTATTTTCTATACTTGACCTGGTTGATCACACTACAGATGATTTGTACAGAAAAGCAGCGTATTTCTCATGAACGTCAGGAGGCGTGCCTTGCGGAGAAGAAATATTCTTTTGCTAAAGCTATTAAACTTAATGACTATACCTACAAATTAAATATTACTGAAATTAGAAACCACACAATTGTAAGCTATAGAATGAAGTATGACTCTAACTTATAACTTGTATTTAACTAAAAGTGACTGATGTACAGTAAATATTTTTTGTGTTTCAATGTTATGGTGATGATGCTTACAGTAGTTACAATGACAACAATCATCCCTTCCCCTCTTATTTATTTCACCCATTTGTCTGTCTGTGAATAAAATGTTGAATCTCATGTATCCAGTAGATCTATATCTCTCTGCAGATAAAAATATACAAACATTCAAACTATACTTATACAAAAAACACTAACATTCAAGATATATATATGTATTTTGTTTGTAATGTTTTTATATATTTCTGGCATGTAAAAAAGGTAAATATAAGTAGTAGTTGCACAAACCACTTTTTAATTGTTAACATATAGTTTATTAGATCAGCATATAGCAGGCAGCCACAACACGTTCATAATAGTTAAAATATTCAAACGTGCAAAAGAGCATATCAGCCTTTATTGGTGGTTAAGATAAGATAACATAACATAAGATGTACTTTATTGTCCCGAGGTGGAAATTTGTCTTGGGCTCAAGTGTTGCATACGGACACACACACACAATGCACTTTTGTACCACAGCACATAGCTGAATAAGGGTGACTATGTAGCACATATAATAGCACACAGGTACATACATTAATGCCAGGTTTTGTTCTTGTAAGAACATTTTATATGTAGGCAGCTTGTTTTTCACCACAACTTAATTAGGCTGCATTAAAAACATTTTTGTTTGACCACACTATTTTCCACCACTGCTGGGTCCAGGTATGTGTATGGGATGTCCAGACTTTTGTTTCTGTCTTTGATATCTTCACTTAAATGTTTATGGTCTTTTTGAAAAGCTGAGTCCTGACACAGATGAAGAGTGAACTTTGAGTGGGGCTGGTACACGCCCTTCCACATACTGGTCGGTCCCAACACTTTGTGAGCACAGTCTGTCAGTGTTTCAGCACCTGAGGGCACCATGAAACGCCTGCGAAGACAGAAAAAAATCAGCAAATCTGAGGAATTACTCCAGGAGTCAGGACACCAGGAGCCCAGCTCCAATGCCAGGAGCCAGTCGATGATAGACATGAACATAGAACTCCTAGGTAGGCTGCACAGCACTTACTTGCATGATATCTTGTTGCAGATGTGACCATAGGGTTGCGTGGGGTCAGACTATATGCTTTGTTGTCACAGCGTAGACCTCGACTTGTTTTTATGTTTAAAGCTTTGAAACTTTGCATGGTGTGGGGCTTTTAATCAGCCTGCCATGGTTGCAGTTGGCTGACAAAACATGGCATGGTTGGACATTCACTCTGAGTTGTCTGATGAGATAAATGCAGGTTAAAGAGGAGGCAAGCAAGTAATGTTTAAGGTTTGAGTCAACTGACGTATGGATCGTGTAAAATGGGTTTCAGCTTTGCAGAAATCTAGTGTATAACCTGTTAAACTTTACTCTCTGCTGTTTCTCTGTCCCTGTTTCTCAGGTTTGGAGGACGACCAGGACCTCCAATTCCTCCAGCAGGGGGGAGACCTCCTCAAGGTCCGCTCCCGGTTCTGGAAGAAGACCCGCCACTACAGACTCCAGGACGACTGCAAGACCATGTGGTACGAATCGAAGAAAACCTTCAAGACAAAGCAGACCTGTGAGTGCTGTCCCAGTATCCCAGCTGCATGTGTGTGAGACCCACCAGCAAACCTCTTGCACACATCCTACCTCACATCTCCTCTGACATATAGAATTATTACCTAACAACATCCAACACATTTGCATTTTAAGTGGAGGACTGATCATAGAGAAATAAAAGATTATTTATGTCTGAAAGGCCATAAGGCCATACATAACTGGGTTGCTTGTGATAGCATGTTTTGTGGGTGTGCTTATGGAAATAGTGATTTGTGTGTGTGGTTTAAAATAGCTTTGGCTATATTTTCCGCTTGGATTACATCCATAAACTGTGCTAATGCAGTCACAGTCTGATAACTGAAGGATGACAATGTTTTTATTGCTGTTGCCATGTGTGATAACATGCATCCAGCAAGCCTTTACATTTGTGACTTAACTTAAACGGCAGCTGTTTGAAAATAGTGAAATTCAGTTCCTACAAACTTGAAAGTGACGTCAGCAAACTGCAAACCTTTATTTTTATCCTTTATTTTTTATGGCCTTTCTTCTGTCCTCAGTTTTATTTGACGACATCTCGGCGGTTCAAATGGGCCGTCAGTCGGAGGGTTTGAGGAAGTACAAAGAGGAGCAGGTGGAGGGCCGCTGCTTCTCCATCATCTTCAAGGGAGGCCGCAAGAACCTGGACCTCATCGCCAGCTCAGAAGAGGAGGCCAAGCAGTGGGTCAAAAGCCTGCAGAAAATGGTCTCCCGCATAAACAACCTCAGCAGCCAGCAGAAGACACAGCAGTATCCTTGTCAAGACAGTAGAGGTTATTCTGTGAACCTGATTGGTTTGCAAAATTGGTATCAGTCCTCAGCTACCACAAGTTCCCGTGTGAGGTGAATGACAACCTATTTGTACATGCATATATCCACTCTTAACATTAAAAACTTTTCAGCTGGATCATCAGCTGCCTAATGGAGTCAGACAAGAATAACGATGATAAGCTGAGTCGGTCGGAGGTCAAAGATTTCCTGACTCTGCTCAACGTCGAAGTGGACGACGACTATGCAGAAACACTCTTCAAGGTGAAGCCCTCAGAGCTTTTTGGTGGTTCCTAATGATCAAAATCAATTGTAGATATCCCAAGGAACTCTGAAAAAAGATAAGTCATTGCTGCAGGGTCAGTGAGTGGATGTAATTTTACACCAAATTACATTTTAAGCCTTCTCACCTAAACTGAAATAATCCAATCTGTTTGAAGGTGGCTAGTCAGAGCTCTCACTGAAAAGAAAACCAGTGTTAAGTTGATATTTTAGGTCAAATGTGGTGATTAAGAGTTTTCTGCAATAATAAATTGTGTGTGCGTGTCACCTTTTAAAATAAAGTTTATAGCAAGTTAAATATGAAGTGTGGACTGACTTTCATATTCCATTTCCATCATACAGGAAAGCAACAAATCAAAATCTGGATACCTGTCTGGAGAAGAGACCAAACTTTTCTATGAGCTCTTGACCCAACGGGAGGAAATTGACGAGCTCTACGGGGAGTACGCTAAAACCACAGACTTCATGAGCCCTGAAAACCTGGTGGAGTTCCTGACGAAAGAACAGAGAGAGGAAACAACACTGGCTGACGCACACAAGATTATTGAGAAGCATGAGCCGGATAAAACAGGTGTTAAGTCAGGTTTCAGAGCCTCTTTCACTTTTTAATGCGTACTGCCTCTTCAACAAGGGTCTGTTATCTTAGACAGGCAGACAACTTAGCACAGGGGGAAATCAGATCCTCTAAAGGGAGCCAGTATATGTTTGACATACTCTCTTCTTTGCTAAACACCTACCCGCCTCGTTACTATTGTTCTGCCTTGTCCTCATTCAGCCAAGGAGAAGAAGCTGCTGTCGAAAGATGGCTTCCTCATGTACCTGAAAAATCCAGAGGCCTCGGTCCTCAATCCAGAGCACAAGGAGGTGTACCAGGACATGAGCCAGCCCCTCAACCACTACTTCATCTCCTCCTCGCACAACACCTACCTCATGGAGGATCAGCTCAAAGGGCCCAGCAGCGCCGAGGCTTATGTCAAGTGACAGCTTTCATCGCACCTTTAAGAATCATATCAGCTCCTGTAGCTCTTATATACTGATAAAATCACTGCAGTCTACAGATATTTATCCAGCATTTGGGCTCAGGTTATCACTCTATGAGAGGGAGGTGAGAGCTGCAGGATGTCTCAGTTTGAGCACCTGTCCTGAGGCAGTTTGAGGATGCTGTTTAGTTCATGCAAACATGTCTTTTAATAATTGTGATGATTGATTCTGATGTTCACGGCAGAAATGTCCAGATTTAGTAAAAAATACCTGTCATAAACAACCCACTGCATGACCCAAAAAAAAAAAAAAACAATATCAGAGAAATCTGCACAATGGAGGTGTGGAAGATAGACTGAGATGTAGAGAAACCTACTTCTATATTCCACCAATAGGAGCCAAGTATGAGATTTGAGCTTTATATGATTTAAAGTAAAGCAATTTACACTGACTTTTTAAGCATTTGTATGCAGTGTTTGTGTGCAGTATTATGTAGTTAGATGAAATTTCCTCCATAATGCATCTTAAAATCAAGTCAGTAGAGTAAATATGCTGATTGCTATATAGAACCTCTTTTAGTTCAGATATTTAGTCACCTCATGCTAGTTGTGACTCTCTCAGTGCTCTGCAGAAGGGCTGCCGCTGTGTGGAGCTGGACTGCTGGGACGGAGATGACGAGCCAGTGATCTACCATGGCAACACGCTCACCTCCAAGATCCTCTTCAAAGACGTGATCAGAGTCATCAAGGAGCATGCCTTTAAGGTTTGTTTATCTTTATAGTGTCCAGTAGTATCCAGCATTATCATCGAGTTTCCAGTGAATACTCCTCTGTGTGTCCGGTATTTCTGTCCCAGACGTCTGATTACCCAGTGATCCTCTCCCTGGAGAACCACTGCACTGTGAAGCAGCAGAAAGTCATGGCCCACCATATGACCTCCATCCTGGGCAGTGCACTCGTCACCTCTCCCTTGGGGGACGGAATGCCCACAAACTTCCCTTCTCCTGAGGTTTTCTTTATTTTATTTTGTCCTTTGGTGCTTGTCAAGACTGAAAGATGGTTGAGATGACACCAGTTACTCACAGAGCTGCAATGTTTTCACGTGCTTGCGTACCTTCAGGAGCTAAAGGGGAAGATCCTGATCAAAGGGAAAAGGTTAAACAAACTGGAGGCCAGCTTTGCTACTGAGGTGGATGCTGCCTATGACACCGATGTGACGGAGGAGGAAGAGTCCAGTGATGAGGATGAACAGGAAGAGGAAGAAAAGAGCGAGGTGGGGGTGACATCAAGGGAAAGTAAATGAATTGGTTTAGTTAAAGAACTATCAGATATTTATTTTTGTACCACCTTTGTCCTCCATTTAATGTGTATAAGAAAAAGAATCAGAAACTAGCAAAAGAGCTGTCCGATTTGGTGATCTACTGTAAGAGCGCGCACTGCCGCAACTTTGAGGACGCCAGAAAGAACCTGAGCTTCTACGAGATGTCGTCCTTCACTGAAGGAAAGGCCATGCATCTGGCAAAGGAGTCAGGTGAGGAAAAAGCTGCGCTGAATTCAGTCAGGTGTTTTAGTGTCATGATTTATTTTAAGAAGATACCAGTTAGGATATTTTATAGATTTCTTATTGGTGCTTTGTAAAATTCCTGTAAATTTGTCTCTTGGAAGCCTCGTTTTGATTTGTTATGAAGCTCAGAAATATGACTGAGCTGGAAACAACCATATAAACATGACTTAAACACAAATTCCTCCATGGCAACAATTTCCTTTCAGTCAAGAAACTGGCCTAATCCCTTAGTAAACTAAAAAAGTTACACAACAATAAAATGTAATCTACAGTATGGAAAATCTAAATTTTAAAGTCTGTCTAATTGTTTAAATATGTGTTTCTAATAGTATATACGTGGAAGGTTATCCTAAATTTGAGAATTTACACTTTTAAATGTCTTATTTTCATTTAAAAACAAAAAATCTGTAGAGCTATTTCGATAAATATCAAGTGTTGCTGTCAAAAAAGAAATGGAATATTCCTTTTTTTGTGAAATCAGGCCCTGTGTATGTGCTCTTTCTCATTAGTTTTTCATGTTACTTCAACTCATCCTATTTCCGCTCATACGCCATTAACTCTAAATATACTTAAGAAAGAAACACTCATAAACACTTGTTGTCCTTCTGTGGTGATTCCAGTTATAATGGTATCTCATGTGTTACCAAATAGAAAAGTAGAAACTTAGTTTCAGCTGAGTAGATGACTCTGTTCCTTGGTCTTGTTTTCTACAGCTAATGCCTACATCCGTCATAATGTGGACAAGCTGAGCCGCGTCTATCCAGCAGGCACCAGGTTTGACTCGTCCAACTACGACCCGGTGCCCCTGTGGAACGCTGGCTGCCAAATCGGTACATACTGCTATACACATGGAGGGGATTACAAACTGTCACATATACAGTCCTGTCTGATAATACAGCAATCGCCAGTGAAAAGTAAGACAGTTATGTATTCTTTCCCAGTGGCCTTAAACTTCCAGACGACCTGCAAGGAAATGGATGTGAACCAGGGCAGATTCCTGATCAACGGGAAGAGCGGCTACATCCTGAAACCGGCCTACATGAGGGACAGAGCCACAACGTTCGACCCCATCACGCTGCCCCCAGGAGAATGGCTGAAGCACAAGACGCTCCATGTCAAGGTGAGGCTTTCACTGTGAAGAGATACACCTGTAGCCGTTATTCCCAAGAGTTTGTGTTCTGTTCAGTAAAGATTTAATATCAAGGAGGATCTGTATTATCTGACATGATGCATCTCCACCTGTCACCAGGTTATATCAGCCCAGCAGCTCCCCAAAGTGAACCAGAAGAATTCCTCCATTGTTGACCCGTTTGTTAAAGTGGAGGTCTTGGGAGTGCCAGATGATACACATGTGGAACAGACCATTCATGTTGAAAACAATGGTACTTACTTAACTTTTAAAACATTATTTTTCAATGCAGTTTACAGAAGAAGAAGATAATTGTAATATACGTGCTCTTGTGTTTCTGCATCTATTTTATACTTTTGGTGTAGTATTTGCCTAATTCTACCTGATTATTTTTCTAAAACAAAAACTGGAAATATCATGACTTTCTTAGGATTCTATTCTAGGAAAACAAATATTGCCTTTTGAGTCACTTTTGTGACTGTTGCTCGCCTTCTGGGGGTAGTTGAAAGGCATTCTGGGAGATATGGGAAACCTTTGAAATAGACGTGGCAGGTTAAAGAATCACAAAATTCACTCCTGGAATGCGCTGAACATGAGAAATTAATGATGCAGAACATCCGTGAGACGTCAGATTACTATTATTATTTTCCTTTTTTCTGTTGTAGGTTTAAACCCAAAATGGAAAGAAGAATTCCAGTTTGATGTGTGTGTGCCAGAGCTGGCACTGGTGCGCTTCGTCGTGGAAGACTATGACTCCATGTCTGCTAATGACTTTGTTGCACAGTACACACTTCCATTCAACAGCTTAAAAATGGGTGAGTTCAAGGACATTTGCAACATTTTTCCACACTGTAACCTAATGATGCAAAACCATTGATAGCTCCATGTTTTCTTACTTCATAAATAATCAGAGGTAGGAAGTATCTCTTCTCTGGTCAAGCATAAAGACACGCTGTACAAAGAGCTCTTCATGTTCACCATCTTTCTGACTGCAACCGCTTTGTGCTCCCATACAGGATACAGACATGTGCCTCTGCTCAATAAAAACGGAGACCTTTTCCCCTCAGCTGGACTCTTCATACACATCATGGTCCGCGATGCTGAATAAGATGTTACTGCCTGGCTTTGTCTCTCTGCAGGACACCAGGACTTCCATCACGCAGCTATGTTTCAGCTATTTTTAATTGGATTTTATATTCTTTAAAAAAAAAAAAAAGAAGCTCTTTAGCTGTAGTTCATAATTAACTTGTTGGCTTAATTCCAGTAGTTTAAACAGATAAAGACCACATTCTTCTCATGGGACAGTAGTGTCAGTTTAAACTAAAGCTCTCCATCTGCAAACTTCACAATGCTATGCATATGAATCACATTACAGGGACTATTATTGCACTAGTGTTGTACCATGTTCAGATGGTGATGGCGTTGGATTTTTTTTTTTGTAGACAGCATGTGTCCCTCATTTCCGGTCAGTTAACATATTGTGTATTTAAATCTTTTTATTCAAATGACCAGTTTATAAATCCTGGATAAACATAAGCCAGCGTAAAAACTATGTGCTTTGTTTTTATCGGTACAAAGTTTAATAGTCTGCTGTGCATACTATAGGAAATCTAACCACTTTGAACCACCCACACAGGCTGAGCCACTTCAGCTGTTCCACAGAATAAAATCATTACCTAGTGTCCCCCTGTGTTTTCCTATCTTCTTGTCACCTTAAATTTTAAGATGTGTACCTACGAGCATGATTTATGACATCACAGCTAATTTGGAGCCAGTCATGGTCTAATAGGCAATTATTAAGCCATTATAATTGGTCATGGCATAAGTGAAAGGATTCACCTGTCCAGAGTTGAGTGTTGGCCTGAGCATGGTGACAAACTTGACCACCTCAGTCACAGTGCGGAAACTGTTGGGAATTCCTGAAGATTCATGAGAATAAATAACATTACTTAAACAGAACAAAATACAGCTTCAGTGCCCCCAAGTTGGAGCAGTTTATGATTTAATACTTGTCTCTTGTCTCTGTCATTTTCACGGCTTCCTCAAATGAGTGAAACAGCGCCCCTCTGGGTTGTAACGGTTGTTGCATTTCAGCCAGCGTGTGCGGTCAAAAAGAGTATTGCACCCTTACTGACGCTTACAGAAAGTAAACCAGGTGAAAGTTAGCATCCTTTGATTAAACACGAGCAAGTATCAAACATTTAGATGCGGACATTGTCATGGCACGACGAAACTGTGAATGGACACTTCTCTGGAAAGAGAAACGGAACCGTGATGCCAGAAACACTCAGGTAAAACGACAAACGATAGAAAATTAACCGAATTTAAATAAAACACCCGGCAAAATTAAGCTAACGTTAGCTTGTTTTCCATCAGCTCACCTGCCGTTTGAAAGAGAGGAGATGAGGACGTCTGTCAACAAGCAAACAAAAAGACTGTCAAAGAAACAAGTGCAGTCCAATTTTGCAAACCCGCACCCGCAAAGCTCAGTACCGAAACCGACCCGTTACCCGCAATTATCTCCATGTCAAATCTGGATCCGCCCGGACCTGTCAATATAAGACCAGCGACCTGACCCGTGATTAAACACGTAAGCTACACAGTCACTCAACTTTAAAGTGCTTAATTTTTACTTGCAGTAATCTGTGTCTCTGCAAGAAGGGCAGTACTGCACATTCATTGATATTCACGCATGCCAGGCTGACTCCAGTAGATCTATATCTCTCTTCAGATAAAAATATACAAACATTCAAACTATACTTAAACCATAATATACACAAATGTAAATAATGTTTCCATATACTATATTTGATATGTAAAAAAAGGTAAATATAAGTAGTAGTTGCACAAACCACTCTTTGTTTCTCACACATACACGTTAGCTTAATTAGTGCCTGCAGGTGTGAATGTGAGTGTGAATGATTGTCTGTCTCTACTATATGTTAGTCTTGTGATTGACTGGTGACCTGTCCAGGGTGTACCCCGCCTCTTGCCCAATGTCAGCTGAGATTGGCTCCAGCTCCTCCGCGACCCTCTAGAGGATAAGCGGTAAAAAGGTGGATGGATGGATGTACAAAAGAGCAAACCTCAGCCTTTATTGTTGGTTAAGATAACATAAGATGTACTTTATTGTCCCGAGGGGGAAATTTGTCTTGGGCTCAAGTGTTGCATACAGGTACATATAGAAAAATACAAGGTACACACAATAATATCAACATAATACATGACAGAACACACACACATACTTTTGTGCCCCAGCACATGGAGTACACACTATTCCTAAAATGATAAAACACAATGACCTTTGGTTAGTAAAGTGTTAGAGGATATTTAAAAGATTTAAAACTATAAAAAGGTGAAACCAGATGTGGTCCAGTTTTGACCTCAGAATTGACCCTATTTGAACAAATTATCTAAAAATATTAGCAGAACATAATAACATTGATATTCCCTTTTTGCATGCTCATTTCTTATATCATTAACTGTTTCAAGTTTATGCTTTTTAAGGACTGTATAGCACATATAATAGCTCATAGATACATACATTAATGCCAGGTTATATTCTTATTATTTAACACAGCTTGTCATTTTCACCACAACTTAATTAGGCTGCATTAAAAACATTTTTGTTTCCACTTTAGAATTTGACCAACAGCTAATGCAGAGGTCACACCCTCTGATATTCAAAGGGCCACACTATTTTCCACCACTGCTGGGTCCAGGGATGTGTATGGGATGTCCAGTTTCTTGTTTCTGGCTTTGATATCTTCACTTAAATGTTTAAGGTCTTCTTGAAAAGCACGAATCCACTTGTGGGGAATCTCCTCAGTGAAATTCTCCTCTGGGTAACGGCCAAGAGGGACCTGCAGATCAACAATATGTTTAAAATCATTTATTTCAGCCTCATTTAAAAGTTAAAGAAGGGGGGATTTGGCTGTGAAGACAAAGTTATTAAGTACTGTAACATATAACACATAAATAGGATTTAAAGTGGAAACAGACAACTTTTCAACATAATACCGGTTCGCTTTCCTTTTTCCTCAGAGAGGAAGCGTCGCATAGTGAATCTAGTGGTCTAAATAGCAATGGTGTCAATATTCTATAGCCGTAAGTTAAAGCAAAAAAGTTGTCTATTTCCACTTTAAATGTACATTTTCAGCTGTGGACACTTACAAAGTCAGTGGACTGCTTGCTGAGGAGCCACATGGTGGCCATGCCGTTAACTGTTGTGCTGATGGTGGGGAACGTCTGCAGCATGGTGACCTCACTCGTTGTCCCTTTTTTGGTAGGTGGAGGCAGTTGCAGGGAGCCAGGAGTGTTGGGCATCCAGCCACCGTAGTCATACTGCAATGAATGCATGTTTGATAGATGCTGATTAATAAGTGGGTCAGAAATCTACTTGCCCGAAGGCAATTTTACTTGCCCCTATACAAATAGTTTTATTTATTAGCAGTTATCAAATAACAACAAAGACTAAAGTTAATTGTCATGTTTAATCTTATCTTTTATTTAAGTAAATGAAAGAGAACAAGGACATCAGACTGCAAATTTACAATAGTTAAACCATTATAACTGTCCATGGTATAAATGAAAGGATTCACCTGTCCAGAGTTGACAGCAGAGTGTTGGCCTGAGCAGGTGAAAATCACCATGGTGACAAACTTGACCAACTCATCCACAGTGCGGAAACTGGTGGGAATTCCTGAAGATTAATGAGAAAAAATAACATTACTTAAACAGAACAGAATACAGCTTTAGTGCCCCCAAGTTGGAACAGTTTGATTTTAATACTTGTCTCTTATTGAATTTTTGAGGCCGCCTTCCTCATTATCACTATCACATTGGATTTTGGACTGTTGGTCAGACAAAACAAGACATTGGAAGAAGTCACCTTGGGCTGTGGAAATTTTTTTCTGAATCTGCTTAAAGTTTAATCATTGAATCAAACTTTGTTGGTAAAATGACCATTACATTGCATTACACCCACATGTACTGTTATAATGGTCAGGTTTTTGTTTAGGTGCACCTGTGCTATCTTGGAGAAGGAATCCATGCTCAAAAATGTTCTCAATCCAGCTCTGCAGTTCGGGGTCTTCCTGGACCTCAGCATCACTCTTGTAGTAGTGTCTGAGCAGTCCCTGCACAAACCTATAAGACACATTGATATGGTTTGTAATATCACATTCTTACTTAAAAATAACTCAAATTCAATCCCCCTAATCATAAGAAGTCATCATAGATAAGTGACCAGACCCCAACTGTGAAACCGCAATAAAAGTGCCTCTCACTACCTGTGGATGATATCCCACAGCCTGAGTCCATCATCTCTGTAGTAGAAGTTTGGTACAGAGTCCAGTCCACGCTCAGTGATGTCATCTGGTATGCAGAGGGAGCTGTAGGTCAGTGAGGACTGGGCTCTCTTCATGATTGTGAGCATACCGTCTCCACCAGAAGCTGCAAACTAGGAAACAATAAAATGTGTAAATATTGTTGGAAGCAATGAGAGCAGTACTGATGTGTACAGTTGGTGTTTTCTTACCTTCGTGAAAACTCCATTAGGTGATATAAGGAGATGTCGTGCTAAGATGTTGATGTGGAGAGTGTACCGTGTGTGAGGAATGAGGAGCTGAGGAAGAAATAGATATTTAATACTTCTGAATTATCTGATTTACATAGTTTTGAAACATGCATAATAAACACAAAAACGTGCTGGCTTCAACTTGGGAAGACACAAACATTAGCAAGAGGACATAACTGGAAGCAGGACCACAATAGCATGCATGAGATCATAGCACAGCATGCCATGGTGCAGTTAAAGCAGATTACACCTGTCTCATGGAAAAACACCATTTACCTTGTACAGTGGATGTACCTTGGGTACATTGCGCAGCAGTGACACTGCAAAAACTTCAGCCAGCAGGTGAGTGCGCAGCAGGTGAAAGTTGAGTTGATGCATGTTGAAGTCTGCGCCTCTCACAAAAATCTTGGCTGTCAACCAGTCATACTCAGAGTCAGTAGGCAAAAAGATGGGATTGTCTTCTGCTGGCGTCTGCTTCAGCTATAGGAAACAAAAGGGAAACTTTTTAAAAAAAATGTGTAATAGTTTAGGGGTGTGACGTCATTGTTCCCTTGTGGGTAATTAATAAATATTGAGTGAGCCAGGAGCCTGCACCAAAACAAAAAATGCATGCTTGAATTTGTCCATCATACAGGCTTCAGTTGAAGTGCACGACAGATGGAGCAATTATTGGCAAGTCAGAAGTGTGGTGTGCAGGGCTGCAATTAATCGACTAATTGTTCACTCTATAAAATGTCAAAAATATCAAAATACCGTTCAAGGTGATGTCTTCAGGTTTACTGATTTTGCCAACAAACTGCTCAAAACTCAACTCAAAACTGTATTTGTATAATTTTCCTATATGACAAAGAAAAAAGACAAATCCTCACATTTAAGGAGCTGAAACCAAAGAATGTTTGGCTCTTTTGCTTGAAGAGTGACTTTTGATAATCGATTTGATTATCAAAATAATTGCTGAATAATTTTCTCCCAGTGGACTAATTGATTAATTGACTAATTGTTGCAGCTCTAGTAACGTGACTGTACCTCTAGGCTTCCAACTCACCTGAATAGCAATTGGCGTCAGCTCCTCCTCATCAGTTCTGTGGAGCAGGACGAGGGGAGCCGTCAGGTACTGCTCCTTGTCATGGATGACGTTCGTCATCACTCCATCCAAAAGCTTGTAGTCACACAGGAATATGTTTCCTTTCTGTTGGAGATATCAGAATAGCTGCCATGTAACACAACTTTCAGTAAAGATAACTGAGATCAGCTTTAAAGATCTAGTGACAGGGTGAGGGTCAAGTTTGTTGTTTCTCTTCTTAAAGTCACGATTGTTTCTATTAATGATAGTTAATTAAAAATAATAATTTGTAAGAGGTAATCACCTGCATTTCATCCTCTAATGACCGCTGACCACTGGGGAAAACCATTTCATCAGTGACAGGAAAGTTCTCAGGCAGGACTGTACAGCGTTGGATCATCATGGGGTTGACACCGTTTAGGAACTGGGAGCCAAAAAAGGCGTCGCTCCTCCAATGCTTTTGAACATAATCTGGAAAAAGATCAAGTTTGAACCTCAAGATGTTACAGAGTCACAGTTGTGGATTGATGTAATATATTACAGTTGGCAGTTTACCAGGTTTTATATAGTGTACACTGACTGTCTTCTCTAGTTCTCTGGTTTCTGTTTTGGATTGTGGTCGCCAAAATACCCGGATTTGTTAAGACGCTAACAAATCTTCTCTTATTGAACCTTTTACTCCCCCCACTCTTTTATTAGCAAAGAACAATAGAAAACAGAGTATGCTGTAGGTGGCAGCTTCTCATTTGTAGCGAAGTGTCACAAATTCAACTTAATTCACTTCACTTTAATGACCACACAGCTAAGATGGTGGAATTGTTGAAGATTTGAAAAGGATTCTGATTAGATAAAATGTTATCGAATCCCATCCCTAATCTTCTGTTACATTTTATAAAGATGTGAAACACCTGCCGTTCTGTCTTTGTCTTTGTTGCTAAGATTGTTCACGTTGTCCACAAGTACGGATGTATTTAAGAAGCTGACATTTTGAGTAAAGAACTCAAGAATCCTACTACTATAGTGTATTTACGTGGCCTCCGGAGCTGGTGGAAGTCTCCTGAAGCGCAACTTCTGGAAGCTAACCAATCAGAACAGAGTGGGCTCATTGGGAGGGGGGGCCTTAAAGAGACAGGAGCTATAACGGCCTGTTTCAGACAGAGGCTGAACTGAGGGGCTGCATAAAGAGCCAGTATAAGATAAATAGGGAGGTTTCTGAACTGTAAATCATACAAAGATATTCCAGTAGAGCCCCAAAATAAAAATATAGACCTGAAAATGTGCATGATGCGTCCCCTTTAACCATTCCCAATAATAGAGTACCTGATATATCCGTCCGTCTGGAGTGGAACACGTGCTTAATCTGATTCATACTAGTCCAGTTGTCCTTCCAGTTACACAGTTCTTCCAGTTTAAGCCAGTGTATCCTAGATAACATAAACAACGTGGGTTACTATTTCAGTGTTTTGTTCTGTTTTTTTTTAATTTTTTAAAATCATTTTCACAGATAAATAGACGGAAAGAATCTGAGGACTTCACCCTGTGGCTGCAGTGAATCCCATCTGTATAGTCTTGGTGAAGGAGAAACGGACCTCAGAGGGCAGACAAAAAGGGCTGTCTGCTTTTACACAGTGGGGTATCCCCTCTGCATGTACATCCCAGCTGAGAGAGGAGGACATGGGTGAGTAGTGGTATGGAGGTTTAGATTTAAGTTAAATCTGGGGTTCATAATGCTACAATATGTGCAAACTCAGAGCTCTCACCGGTAGTGCTCCTTTCTCTGGTTTAGCTCCTTCTCCCTACTCTTCCTGCAAAGATGATGAGTGTCGTCAGAGTATTTCAGAGCTGAAAGAAAAAGAGAATATACAGAATATGGACGTGAAATGACTGCAACATTACAACAGAATAACCAAGCCAAGGTTTAAAGTGGTTGAAAAGCTGTTGTCAGTGAGGATGTACAGAACACAAAGTGGATTTCCACAAACCAGTTGCCTCTCTGAGGTAAACCTTTCTGTCAGCAATCCAGTGGTAGACAGGAAAGTTGTACGTGTCTCCCTCTGGAGAGTTGACTTGCACTCTGGCAAGGAACCAGGAGTCTTCAGAGCATGAAGGGTCAGGCTGTTTGTGTAGCTCTATGATGAGCAGCTTGCCAAGGGAAGTAAGAGAGGACACAGAGAAGATAGACACCTGTAGAGAGAGAGAGAGTTTAAAAACACGTGAAATGATCATTGCTGGAGAAAGTTTTTTGGCTGAATTGACTGCTTGGTGTTCTTAGATTTTTATGGTGGTTTGATGTTACCAAAGGGTCCCTCACAAAAGGTTTAGTTTTAGAGGCCCAGCAGTATCACCAGTACATCTTTACCAACAGGGACTAAACACTAAAGTGCACAGTCACAAAAGTGTGGCTAAATGACACATTTACAGATAAAGTGTGATATACTGTAGAGTTGCAGGTTGTAGTTTTTACCTTCGACTCCTTCTTCTTGTTTTTCTTGTTGAAGGGTGCCAACCCTTTATTGTTGCGGAGGGAGGAGTGTGTGTCTATCTGTCCACCTGATCCAATCAGCCTGATGTACACTTTGTTGCAAGTGTTGGCGTGGTTAAAGTTTTCAGTGATTACAATCACTTCATAATTAAACACTTTCATTCTGGAGTGCAATGGATACCTGGTGGGGAATGGAGAAAAATGACAGTAACCCATATCAGCACAGATTACCTTCATTACATGCATCTCATCAAATCAATGTTTTGAATTATTTTTTATCAGGAAAGGTCTATACAAGTTAATGTTAACCAAACACCAAGTTAAATGTTCATTATTTATTATTATTATTTAGTGACAGATAAGTGTCATGTGCAATGACAACAATCATTACAGCACAACAGGTGGGACATGGAGGAACATATTTAAGGTGGGAGGGAAAAAACTAACCTACTTGTGAGTTGTCTTGCAAAACTTTTGCAATTTGCCAAGAACATTTTTGAGTTATCCAGAGAAATATTTTGATTGTGTTTCACCAGCAGTATCAACAATAAGACTCCTTTCCCAAATATTTTAAATTAAAAGTGCCACAAATGTTAACAGACTAACAATTTATATGTTAAAACCATTTAATATGAGTAGAAAAAAGTTAATAGTCCGTGCTTTCAATGAGCAGTATGTAAATATTGGGTATTAAATACCAAATAAAAATGCTTACAGTACAGCCATATCTGGATTATTGGCAGCCACTCAGCTGGCCTTGGTCAATTCTTTAGTCAGCTACGTTAACAGTTTCACCAAGCAAAAATTTACTGACTTTTGATACCAAAACAGCAGCATGTGCCTGTTTTGGGAAGGGGGCGCCTCTGTTCCTAAAATCTGCCATAAGATTGGTTAAAAAGAGCTTTGTTTCTGTGTTGGGATTGAGTTTATAATATTATTATATTAGTACGTTGTCAAGCAGTGTAACTTATCGACTGTATCTTAAAGTTTCTATTTTTTGATTGCAATCAGTATGATTTATATCGCTCAGGTCTACTGTGTTTAAACACAAACGCCTTGCATACTAATGTAAGTCTTTTTTCCTCTAGTATCATAGTTTCTTCCATGTCCTCTCAATGGATCTGAACAACAAACACTAATAGTAGATGTATATATATATTATTCCTAGTGTTCAAGTGCCTTAAATAAATATATTATTACTGTTGTTATAATAATAATAATAATAATAATAATAATAATAATAGTAATAATAATAATAAATTATCATTATGAAATTATTAGCAGCAGCATCTTTCTTACCTCTTTTTGAAAGAAGGTGAGATTCCTTTGAGATGAGGTTTCTTCAGTGATGGCAATGACCATCACTTTCTCTATTTATACATACATTTTTATGGGAGTGGTCACAGTTGTCATTTGTGGTAATGAAATGTTTGGCATGATTCATTTCCTATAAAACAGATTTCCTGCCATTGAAGTTGACCCTATTGATACTCAAAATGAAACTTTTAGTCACTTTAAAGAAAATTAATACTGAATAAAGTGTTTAAAATGTTTTATTAGCAACAGATTTCCCAGATACTCTAAATTCTATTTACTTCACACAGTAAAACTGTAGGTTTTTTTTTCTGTGTTCAAAACAACTAGGTCATAATTTACATTACAAAGAAATCGAAAATTACCTTAATCCTTGATTTTCAATGCTCATGTCACTGGGAATGCAAAGGTGTTTGTGAGATAGGACAATTTAAACTGATGTCCTCCTTTTCCTTTTCCCTCCTTAGGCTTATTTGTATATGCAGTTCATGAGATTAGTTAAAAGTTAGCGGTGTGGCTGTAGGGATTATTCCTTAACTGTCAATTTAGTTCAGTCAGCTATTAAACAAACTTTAGCAAGTCAAGGAAATCAAGCAGCTGTGTGTGTAGTTCACTTGTTTGTCCTGGCAGGTCATTACAGGTTTGTCGGTTTCTTTTTTTTTTTTTTTTTTGTCATAGTGCAATATCTGAAAAAGCAGTCAACAACTTCATGTTTTAGCTGTTTGTAGCAGCAGCAATTTATTTTAAGTGTTGAGAATTAGATTGATATTGTTTCTTGTGTTGGACCTTTCTTTAATCTCAAATTGAGTAGGTGGAAGAATACAGAGACATGGAGAGTGCCTCACCCCTTGACTGCTAACTGACCATTCCTCGAAATATCCTGAAATGATGCGTGGAAAAACCAGCAAATACACTGCAGATGAGCAGGTGGCAGACAGAGGAAGTCATATACAAAGAATTATTAGCTTTTTCTGTGACATAAGCGACGCGACATAAGCTAAAGGGAACCGAGAACGCTGAGCTTTCAAGTGTCAGGGTCATTGATGAAACCATCAAGCACATCATTCTAGGAAAGTAGTTTAAGGAAACGCACACAAAGGGCAGACACTTACTGCATACTGCTGTTAGAAACAGCACAACCAGCCACTGTCAGTAATTAATATAAACACACATTATTAGGCTGTAAACCGTTAATCAAACCAATAACTAACAGCAGTCAACACCAGGAAACCTCATCATACTTTAGCAGTTAAAAAATATAAATATGAAGCTCCCTGCTCTCTCTGGGGAAAATATTCCACCAAACTCCCTTTTTATGAAATATTATATTAACAATTCTTTATGTGTCTGCAAAAACACATAACTCTCGAAACACAAGATAAAAGGTGTCGTATGTCAACTGTCTTGTAAATCTGGCATCAATATAATCCATAAAGATAAACTG
Organism: Scomberomorus guttatus; assembly: GCA_038419695.1. Taxonomy (NCBI): domain Eukaryota; kingdom Metazoa; phylum Chordata; class Actinopteri; order Scombriformes; family Scombridae; genus Scomberomorus; species Scomberomorus guttatus. The sequence goes on along the minus strand of CM076468.1, from coordinate 10,629,381 downwards.
TATTTCGGTACAAACTTTACATTTTGGATTTTGTTGCCTCAATTTGCTCCTAGCCTCTGTTGGTTAGCTGCACTATTTTAGTGGGAGAAGACCGTGGGAATGAGAGGAGAACTGTTTCAAAAATTACATTTCTCACTAAAATAAGTGCTGGTTGGTGGATCAGATAGACGCCGAATTAAACGCCGATTGATAGCATTGTTAATTCACTGTCTATCGTGTGTGTGTGTGACCGTATTTGGGGAGTTTTTTGGCCGTTACAGTAACTACCCGGTTTGCTGCTTCTTGTTTGCTGCTGGAGATAGCGCACCTGTTGGTTGTTGTTATTGTTCACTTCATTGAACTTCACTATTTGCATGAGCCAAATTTAGAACGCACAATTTTAATGCATGATAATGTTTCATTTATTACAGCAAAACTGCTTTGGAAAGCCGTTGGTTTCAATTATTTAAATGCAGTGGTGGAAAGTGATAAAGTACATTTACTCCAGTACTGTACTTAAGTACAATTTTAAGGTACCTGTACTTTACTTGGGTATTTACATTTGATGCTACTTTATACTTCCACTCCACTACATTTCAGAGGGAAATATTGTACTTTCTACTCCACTACCTTTATTTTACAGCTTTAGTTATTAGTTACTTTTCATATTAAAATTTGACATAAAATAACATAATAATGAGCTTATAAATTACAACACATTGTTGAAGATTACACCAGTGGTTCCCAAACTTTTTGGCTTGTGGCCCCTTACCAAAAAAAAAAAACAGTGTATTTGTGCCTCTTTGTCATTTTTCAGATGTCTTTGAGTTGTTTGCAGTTACACCAAAGAGACATTTCCCCCTCACATGGTTTCAAATAAATAACTGCTAAAGTCCAAAGAGGTTGAACTCTCCAATGTTTCACAAAAACACAAAGATTAAAGAAAAGTTCTGAAAAATTAATCCAAATAAAATTTTACGTGGCAGAACTGTTTTTTCTTCTTTCCTCCCCAATCTATCATCTTAAGACCCTTCAGATTTATCTCATGACCCTCACAAAGCAGTTCAAACCGGCTCCACCACGAGCAGCTACAACAATATAAAGCTGCTTATGCATTGACTTATCAGTATTCATTCTGTACTTTGTTAAACTTATTTAATATATCAGCCACAGTCCAATTTTCTGCAAAACGAGTACTTTTACTTCAGTATACTAAGTATACTTAAGTATTGAAATTTAGCTGGTAATACTTTTTATTCAAGTAGGATTTTAAGTGCGGGACTTTTACTTGCAATGAAGTATTTTTACATTGTGGTATTGATACTTTTACTTAAGTAATGGATCTGAGTACTTCTTCCATCAGTGTTTAAATGTTACATATTAAGATTTGATAGCAGGGAACCTGACTATTCAACTCTGTCAACTGTACACCATCTATGCAGTCTGTGTATGGATTATATTGGATATGTATGTATTGGATTTCTGTTCTGATATGACTCTACATTCCAGTCATTTCAAGAGGAAGGTGGATTTCAGTTCCTTATAACTTGTTGCTTAACTGTCAGTTTAGTTTGCACAAGTTTCATGGACAATGTGTTCAACGAAATGAAGCAGCTGACAGATTTGTTTCTTTTTTAATAGTGCAGTAAAAACAGTCGACAGCTTCACATTTTCAGCAGTTTATAGCGGCAGTAATTTATATTAACAGTGTTTAGATTTAGATTCATTTTGTTTCTTGATTTATTTTTTTGTTTGTTTTTTTTATATGCATTTGGTATGGTACACAGCATTTGTAATATATTTAATCATACAACAGAGCTGATCTTTGCATGACTACACTATGTGTTGTAGTTTATATCCTAATGTGGTTTACAGAAGAGGTTTCAGGTCATGTGGATGTATGTATGTGAGTGTTTATTGGAAAAAACTCTTCGAACTAGTTAGCAGACATACACAGGATGTGTATCTGGTATCATCCCACAGGGAACAGTGAGAGGTTTTTCACCTATATATATTTTTTTTTTATCCACCTAATCTAATCTCATCAAGCAGCTACAGTTCATACAGCTGGAGTTGGTCATATCTTAAAACGGGGGAAATGATTAATAGCAATATGACAAGATTAATATAGCAAGTAATGCTATAAATGTTGTTTAGACCGGATAAAAAAAACAAACTTTGAAGCTAATGTTGCTCTAAGACTTCATCTCTCCATTGATCTGTCTGTTCTTTGCAGGTGAAGAGGTGTATATAATTCAGGGAACTCGGATACCAGTAAAATTAGTTAAAAAAAAAAAAAGTTCTACAGAGGAGCAAAGTTATGTAGTTTTGGTTCATTTTTAGATGATATGGTATCATAGAAAAGTATTAACAACTATGTTGTGAGTTGGAAGGATGATGATTATTATAACCAATTTTGTTTTCTCTATTTCTCATGCAGAATACCATCTAATTGACATTTGTATATTTATTAGCCTACATGAATATAAAGTAATGAAATGGACAGCTTCGCTATTTGCTGAATTTTATTGACTGTTTCAAAAAACAGTACAGCTGTTTCAAACGCAGTGTTTTTAGAAGCGGCGATTGACTTTTGTCAATGACAAGTTCCTTCTTTTCCTCGGCAGCAGAACAGGTGAAGAGAGCGGTGATCCTTTCCTTAGATTTCTTTCCCCCTTCTTATTGTCATAAGCTTTCTACATGGTAAATCGTGTCATGTGAAAAGGCCCAGAATGAACACTTACGCTTACAAATTTTGTATATGAATGATTCTGTGCCAAACCTTTTGATCTAATATAAGGAGCTGATCACTGTAACCGTGATCACTACAAGCAGTTTCCACTGTATAAATTTAAACACAGCAGAAGGTCATGATTTGGACTTTAATTTAATTTTCTTTTGTCTTCACAGCTTGAACAAAATGAGTGACTGAATGAATAAATAACTTTGGCACACTTTTATTTCTTAACTTATAAATGCTAAGCTTTTAATATAAAAGGGTTCACTCCAAAGCAAAAGTGACCATGAATAACTGAGGAACTGGGGAATAACTGAAATAAGTAGTTTTGTAAGAGTCCCTCACAGTTCTTCCATCCTATGTTTACGAACATTGACATGACAAAAGTGATGCAAGTGTGAAACACTTGACGGGACTGATCAACCTCCGCCCAACATAACCGTCAGCACAAATACCTTGTGTGTCACACTTCTCTATTTATAGGCACCTGTTTCCTGCAAGATAATTAATAATAGCTCCATATCTTAAGTTTTGCCGTCTTGTATCACTTCTTGCATTTAGTTCCACTTTTCCAACTATCACTTCTTAGAATCGGGGTTACCCTGTATGATGCGCTTCAGATAAGCATTTCTGTTTCTTCTTTCCTGACAATAATTTGCCAACAAAAAAAAGGCGCCAGACATCTTGGTGAGATATCTTATTTAAAAATAGTGTGATTACAACATATAACAGTCAGTAGACGGGGTTGAGAGTGTATCATGTTCTTTAAAGACAAAATACCCAAATTTGTTGAGACGCTAACAAATCTATCTTCTTTTATATGACCTTTTTTCTCCTCTCACTCTCTTTTATTAGCAAAGAACAATAGAAACATACAGTATACTGTAGGTGGCAGCTTCTCATTTGTAGCTGACTGTTGCAAATTCATGCTACAAAAGCTATTAAGCATAATGACTTTACCTACAAATTAAATATAAGTGAAATTAGAAACCACACAATTGTAAGCTATATAATTAAGTATGACTCTAATTAACTGAAAGTCACTAAAGTACAGTAAGGATTTTATTATATTTATTTTGATTATAAGTAATGTTTCTATATATTTCTGACATGTAAAAAAAAAAAAAGTAAATACAAGTAGTAGTTGCAGGAACCACTTTTTAATTGTTTCTCACACCAACATACTATTATTATTATTTTTTTTTTTTTAGATCAGCATATCGCAGGCAGCCACAACATGTTCATAATATCAACTATTACTTGAAACATGTACAAAAGAGCAAACATCAGGCTTTATTGGGGGTTAAGATGAGATATACTTTACTGTCCCCAAAGGGGACCACTTCCAGTACTTGCATTTAGTTCCACTTTTCCAACTATCACTTCTTAGAATCGGGGTTACCCTGTATCGTGCACTTCAGAGAGGCATTTCTGTTTCTTCTTTCCTGACAATAATTTGCCTACAAATAAAAGGCGCCAGACATCTTGGTGAGACATCTTATTTAAAAATAGTGTGATTACAACATATAACAGTCAGTAGACGGGGTTGAGAGTGTATCATGTTCTTTAAAGACAAAATACCCAAATTTGTTGAGACGCTAACAAATCTATCTTCTTTTATATGACCTTTTTTCTCCTCTCACTCTCTTTTATTAGCAAAGAACAATAGAAACATACAGTATACTGTAGGTGGCAGCTTCTCATTTGTAGCTGACTGTTGCAAATTCATGCTACAAAAGCTATTAAGCATAATGACTTTACCTACAAATTAAATATAAGTGAAATTAGAAACCACACAATTGTAAGCTATATAATTAAGTATGACTAATTAACTGAAAGTCACTAAAGTACAGTAAGGATTTTATTATATTTATTTTGATTATAAGTAATGTTTCTATATATTTCTGACATGTTAAAAAAAAAAAAGGAAATACAAGTAGTAGTTGCAGGAACCACTTTTTAATTGTTTCTCACACCAACATACAATTTTTTTTTATTTATTTATTTATTTTTTTAGATCAGCATATTGCAGGCAGCCACAACATGTTCATAATATCAACTATTACTTGAAACATGTACAAAAGAGCAAACATCAGGCTTTATTGGAGGTTAAGATGAGATATACTTTACTGTCCCCGAAGGGTTGCATATAGAAAAATACAAAGCACACACAATAATCTCCACACGTACATGACTGAACAGACACACACAGTACGCACTATTCCTTAAAATGATAAAATGATCTAATATTCTTAATGGTTAAAAAAAACACACGGTTCATTTGCGGACTGATTCTTGCTTGCTGTCTTCACCTTGTTATCTTGCCATCACCAGTTATTTATAACTCATTAGTTATTTATGTACTGTATTACTTTATTATTATACTTTATTATTGTATTGTATGCTTCTGTTTTACATGTTTTAATTATTCAATAATGTAGCATTATGCTGTTTTGTACAGAGCATGCTATTCTTCAGGTTTTGTTCTTTGTTCTTATTTAATGCAGCTTGTCATTTTCACCACAATTTAATTAGGCTGCATTAAAAACATTAAACACAGCTAATCCAGAGGTCCCACCCTCTGATATTCAAATGGCCACACTATTTTCCACCACTGCTGGGTCCAGGTATGTGTATGGGATGTCCAGACTCTTGTTTCTGTCTTCGATATCTTCACTTAAATGTTTAAGGTCTTCTTGAAAAGCACGAATCCACTTGTGGGGAATCTCCTCAGTGAAATTCTCCTCTGGGTAACGGCCAAGAGGGACCTGCAGATCAACAATATGTTTAAAATCATTTATTTCAGCCTCATTTAAAAGTTAAAGAAGGGGGGATTTGGCTCCAGTGACAAGGCATTAAAAGTACTTTAAACACATAAATATGATTTATGCACATTTTCAGCTGTGGACACTTACAAAGTCAGTGGACTGCCTGCTGAGGAGCCACATGGTGGCCATGCCGTGAACTGTTGTACTGATGGTGGGGAACGTCTGCAGCATGGTGACCTCACTCGTTGTCCCTTTTTTGGTAGGTGGAGGCCGTTGCAGGGAGACAGGAGTGTTGGGCATCCAGCCACCGTAGTCATACTGCAATGAATGCATGTTTGATAGATGCTGATTAATAATGATTATTTGAAAGGTAACACTATGATCATGCTGGTCAGTTAATGTTATTATTATTATTATTATTATGAGATGGTTATATGTCAAACTAGGACAATAAATGCGGCATGTTTTATAAGGTTATAATAAGGCTTCCAAAACAAACCCCTCTCCTCAGTTCAGTATACCATTTAACAATTATCAAACCATTATAATTGGTCATGGTATAAATGAAAGGATTCACCTGTCCAGAGTTGACAGCAGAGTGTTGGCCTGAGCAGGTAAAAATCACCATGGTGACAAACTTGACCAACTCATCCACAGTGCGGAAACTGGTGGGAATTCCTGAAGATTAACGAGAATAAATAACATTACTTAAACAGAACAGAATACAGCTTTAGTGCGTTTATGATTTTAATACTTGTCTCAATGATTTTTTGAGGCCGTCTTCCTTATTTTCAGTTTCCTCAAATGAGTGAAACAGCGTCCCCTCTGGGTTGTAGCAGCTGTTGCAATTCATTCATTCATTCATTCATTCATGATACTTCATTTCTGTGAAAGACGAGAGCATGGACTTCAGTCAAATACACCCTCTCTTTGTGTCTGTGTGTATCTTGGTCTCTTTGCTCACTTTGGTTTCTTTCCTGCTGCTGGTTAAATGTCCCGCCGTGGCTTCTCATATTTGTTCTTTACACCCACATGTACTGTTATAATGGTCAGGTTTTTGTTCAGGTGCACCTGTGCTATCTTGGAGAAGGAATCCATCCTCAAAAATGTTCTCAATCCAGCTCTGCAGTTCGGGGTCTTCCTGGACCTCAGCATCACTCTTGTAGTAGTGTCTGAGCAGTCCCTGCACAAACCTATAAGACACATTGATATGGTTTGTAATATCACATTCTTACTTAAAAATAACTCAAATTCAATCCCCCTAATCATAAGAAGTCATCATAGATAAGTGACCAGACCCCAACTGTGAAACTGCAATAAAAGTGCCTCTCACTACCTGTGGATGATATCCCACAGCCTGAGTCCATCATCTCTGTAGTAGAAGTTTGGTACAGAGTCCAGTCCACGCTCAGTGATGTCATCTGGTATGCAGAGGGAGCTGTAGGTCAGTGAGGACTGGGCTCTCTTCATGATTGTGAGCATACCGTCTCCACCAGAAGCTGTAAACTAGGAAACAGTAAAATGTGAAAATATTGTTGGGAGCAAATACAGAAGGTGATATATGCCCCAGAGAGCTCAATGCACAATAGTCCAAAATGTGTTTGTGTTGTCAGTATTTTCAGTTGGTGAAGATGCTCTCTTCATTTGCTTTACTTTTTTGACGTTGCTGTGAGATGAGCTCTGTCGGCCGTACTGATGTGTACAGTTGGTGTTTTCTTACCTTCGTGAAAACTCCGTCAGGCGATATAAGTAGAAGTCTGGCTAAAAGGTTGATCTGGAGAGTGTAACGTGTGTGAGGAATGAGGAGCTGAGGAAGAAATAGATATTTCTTAATACTTCTGAATTATCTGATTTACATAGTTTTGAAACATGCATAATAAACACAAAAACGTGCTGGCTTCAACTTGGGAAGACACAAACATTAGCAAGAGGAAATAACTGGAAGCAGGACCACAATAGCATGCATGAGATCATAGCACAGCATGCCATGGTGCAGTTAAAGCAGATTACATCTGTCTCATGGAAAAACACCATTTACCTTGTACAGTGGATGTACCTTGGGTACATTGCGCAGCAGTGACACTGCAAAAACTTCAGCCAGCAGGTGAGTGCGCAGCAGGTGAAAGTTGAGTTGATGCATGTTGAAGTCTGCGCCTCTCACAAAAATCTTGGCTGTCAACCAGTCATACTCAGAGTCAGTAGGCAAAAAGATGGGATTGTCTTCTGCTGGCTTCTGCTTCAGCTATAGGACACATGGTTGATTCATTAAATTGATTATATAATCTATAACCATGCTTTAAGAACTTTTCATGTCTAGTAACGTGACTGTACCTCTAGGCTTCCAACTCACCTGAATAGCAATTGGCATCAGCTCCTCCTCATCAGTTCTGTGGAGCAGGACGAGGGGAGCCGCCAGGTACTGCTCCTTGTCATGGATGACATTCGTCATCACTTCATCCAAAAGCTTGTAGTCACACAGGAATATGTTTCCTTTCTGTTGGAGATATCAGAATAGCTGCCATGTAACACAACTTTCAGTAAAGATGATGAATTACTGAGATCAACTTTAAAGTGACAGGGTGAGGGTCACTTAGGGTTACTATGAACAAGTTTGTTGTCTCTTGCCACGATTGTTTCTATTAATTAATAAATTAATTAAAAATAATAATTTGTAAGAGGTAATCACCTGCATTTCATCCTCTAATGACCGCTGACCACTGGGGAAAACCATTTCATCAGTGACAGGAAAGTTCTCAGGCAGGACTGTACAGCGTTGGATCATCATGGGGTTGACACCATTTAGGAACTGGGAGCCAAAAAAGGCGTCGCTCCTCCAATGCTTTTGAACACGGTCTGGAAAAAGAGTTTGAACCTCAAGATGTTACAGAGTCACAGTTGTGGATTGATGTAATATATTACAGTTGGCAGTTTACCAGGTTCTCTGAAGGTCTTGTTTTATATAGTGTTAACTGTCTTCTCTACGGATGGTTCAATAGCTGGTTTCTGTTTTGGATTGCGGTTGGCAAAATATTTTTTAAGACGCTAACAAATCTATCTTCTCTTATTGAACCTTTTACTCTCCCCACTCTCTTTTATTAGCAAAGAACAATAGAAAACAGTATGCTGTAGGTGGCAGCTTAATTCAATTCACTTTAATGACCACACAGCTAAGATGGTGGAATTGTTGAAGATTTGAAAAGGATTCTGATTAGATAAAATGTTATCGAATCCCATCCCTAATCTTCTGTTACATTTTATAAAGATGTGAAACACCTGCCGTTCTGTCTTTGTTGCTAAGATTGTTCACGTTGTCCACAAGTACAGATGTATTTAAGAAGCTGACATTTTGAGTAAAGAACTCAAGAATCCTACTACTATGGTTTATTTACGTGGCCTCCGGAGCTGGTGGAAGTCTCCTGAAGCGCAACTTCTGGAAGCTAACCAATCAGAACAGATTGGGCTCATTGGGAGGGGGGGCCTTAAAGAGACAGGAGCTATAACAGCCTGTTTCAGACAGAGGCTGAACTGAGGGGCTGCATAAAGAGCCAGTATAAGATAAATAGGGAGGTTTCTGAACTGTAAATCATACAAAGATATTCCAGTAGAGCCCCAAAATAAAAATATAGACCTGAAAATGTGCATGATGCGTCCCCTTTAACCATCCCCAATAATAGAGTACCTGATATATCCGTCCGTCTGGAGTGGAACACGTGCTTAATCTGATTCATACTAGTCCAGTTGTCCTTCCAGTTACACAGTTCTTCCAGGTTCAGCCATATTAACCTAGATAATGTAAACAAAGGGGGTCACTTTTTAGTGTTTTTTTTTTTAAATTGTTTTGACAGATAAATAAATGGAAAGAGTCTGAGGGCTTCACCCTGTGGCTGCAGTGTATCCCATCTCCATAGTCTTGGTGAAGGAGAAACGGACCTCAGAGGGCAGAGAAAGAGGGCCGTCTGCTTTTACACAGTGGGGTATCCCCTCTGCATATACATCCCAGCTGAGAGAAAGTAGAGAGGAGGACATGGGTGAGTAGTGGTATGGAGGTTTAGATTTAAGTTAAATCTGGGGTTCATAATGCTACAATATGTGCAAACTCAGAGCTCTCACCGGTAGTGCTCCTTTCTCTGGTTTAGCTCCTTCTCCCTACTCTTCCTGCAAAGATGATGAGTGTCGTCGGAGTATTTCAGAGCTGAAAGAAAAAGAGAATATACAGAATATGGACGTGAAATGACTGCAACATTTCAACAGAATAACCAAGCCAAGGTTTAAAGTGGTTAAAATGCTGTTGTCAGTGAGGATGTACAGAACACAAAGTGGATTTCCACAAACCAGTTGCCTCTCTGAGGTAAACCTTTCTGTCAGCAATCCAGTGGTAGACAGGAAAGTTGTACGTGTCTCCCTCTGGAGATTTTACTTGCACTCTGGCAAGGAACCAGGAGTGTTCAGAGCATGAAGGGTCAGGCTGTTTGTGTAGCTCTATGATGAGCAGCTTGCCAAGGGAAGTAGGAGAGGACACAGAGAAGATAGACACCTGGAGAGAGGGAGAGAGAGAGTTTAAAAACACGTGCAATGATCATTGCTGGAGAAAGTTTTTTGGCTGAATTGACTGCTTGGTGTTCTTAGATTTTTATGGTGGTTTGATGTTACAAAAGAGTCCCTCACAAAAGATTCAGATTCAGAGGACTTCTCACCTATGCATGGTAAATTTTTAAGAAATCTGCATTGGTGGATCATTGGCAAAGACTGTGTAACCTTGTAACTATGGGAAAAGTCAAAAGTCATGACCTGCGCCCAGCAGTATCACCAGTACATCTTTACCAACAGGGACTAAACACTAAAGTGCACAGTCACAAAAGTGTGACTAAGTGATATACATTTAAATATATAGTGAGATATACTGTAGAGTTGCAGGTTCCAAAAGTAGTTTTGACTTGGGATCCCTCAACACCCAAAATAACATTTTGCTTCTTAGTTCAGGACTCACAGCTCCTTTGTGGAAGGGTGCCAACCGTATATTGTTGCGAAGGTGGGAGTGGCAGCTCTGTCCATCTGTGCCCATCAGCCTGATGTAGACTTTGTTGAAAGTGTTGGCGTGGTTAATGTTTTCAGTGATTACAATCACTTCATATTTATACATTTTCATTATGGAGTACAATGGATACCTGGTGGGGAATGGAAAAAAATGACAGTAACCCATATCAGCACAGATTACCTTATTTTTATCAGGAAAAGTCTATACAAGTTAATGTTAGCTAAAAACCAGACTAAATCTTCATTATTATTATTATTAGTTAGTAATCTGACAGATAAGTGTAATGTGCAATGAAACCAAACATTACAGAACACCAGGTGGGACATGGAGGAAAATATTTAAGGTGGGAGGGTCCTCAAATTGAGTGTCCAGTGTACAATTCCTTTTCCACTGTGTCAAAATACTGGTCCTGACCTCCACAGTATCCTCTCGTAGCTTCTAGTTAAAATGGTGTATTTAATATTTCCAATATATTTCTGACCCAAGTTAATTATCCTTGCTCCCTCCTCCCTCCAGAGCGGTATGTAAATAGTGGGTATTAAATACCAAATAAAAATGCTTACAGTAGAGCCATATCTGGATTATTAGCAGCCACTCAGCTGGCCTTAGTCAGACAAGTTGGTGACGATTATCCCGCATAGGTCTTGGGCTTGTGGGAAATGATGTCTGTTAAAGGCCACAAAAAGGGAAAATTTAAATAAACAATGATATTGGACAGTAATAAAAAAAAAAAATTTAAAAAAAAGTATCCTGAATCCATAAAACATACTGTTGAGTTTTGTTGCAGTTTTGCCACATTTTTAGTAATTTGCCTAATTTCAAATGTCAAAGTGATTTTTAGTTTTTCCTTCCTTGAAGTTAGGATTTCACTTCAGCTCCCTATTGCCCTTTCCAAAACCGATTTCACTACCTATAAATGCATTATTGATTGAGAACAGTCAAATTAATTTGGTTTATTAGATTTTCAGTTCAATATAGGTGATTATTTGACTTCTCACCTGCAAGCTGTGCTCTCTAGCTGCCTATATTAAACCCTCTGCTCACAGCTTAGGCGTCATGTTTGACTTGAATCTTGGCTTGAAGAGCAGGTGAAGAGAGTCAACAGAGCCATCTCCAAAACAAAATCTTTCCTGTCAGAAACCAGCTTCACAGAGGTGATAAAAGGTCTTCACAGCTGCAGAGAGCGAGTGGGACTTGGCAGTAAATGCACTAAAAGAAAAGCTTCAAGAGCTCTAAATGCAATTAAGAGAACATTTTATAATTTCCAAATTCAAATCTGGCTTAAAATATAGTGTCATCCTGCCCATTGCGCTGTATGGTAGTGAAGTATGGGGTCCACTCAGTCATCATAGCTGTACCCGTTGGGACAAACATCCAACAGAATCTTTACATGCAGAATTATGATACATGCATACATATAGAAAAACTGTATGTAGGGCAGAATTAGGCAGATACCCACTCTTGGTGCTGAGACTAATTGTTCCCTCTCAGACGCACTCTGACCAGTCTCACACCAACACTGCTTTCCAAACAGCAACCAGAGTAAACCAAATTATGTAAAGAAACCTATCGGGAACATTGGAAACTAGAAACTAAAAGCCAAAGTAAATTAGAATGTTATCTGACCCTAAAAAGAGATTATGAATTGGCAGAGACGGAAAGCAGAGACAGATCCTAACCAAGTTCAGGCTCAGTGACCACGAAAAATCACGGCAACCAAAAGAAAACGGAAGATGTGGTCACTGTTCGACAGATGAGGTTGAGACAGAGACGCACTTCCTCCTAAAACATTCAATAAAATGAGAAACATTTACTTTAACAAGTTCAACTCTAAAATTTCAGATTTCAAAGAGCTTAATGACCTCCCAAACTTAAAAATACTCCTTGGAGAAGGAGACGGGGCATATCTTTCATATCTTCATAAATTCCAACAACCTAATGATACTAACAAAAATGCGCTGCTCCTGTAAGGATAAGGTGTGGCCTTGTGGCAGAATCTTGGTACACAGCCTGCACTCTCTTCAAAGTCCCCCTCCACTCAAAACTGTTGTCATTATTTCACTTGGATGTTTGACCGTCGCTGTGCAGAAACTTGTGGAGACTTGAAACCTCCGCACATACACTGAGAATGGACAGTAGGAGACATCTTGTGTCCAGCAGCTTTATATTCTGAATTTTCTTCAAGAAGGCTGTTTGCTGAAATGTTCTTCTTTTATAAGTTCAAAAGTAAGCTTGTTCCTTGTTTAGCTCAGTGTTTTTGTGGGAATAAATACGTCATGATGAATGTGTCAGGACCATGGTCTGGCTATCTCTGCCTCTAATACCAATTATTAAAATGAGAGAGGAAAAAAGATTCAACTTACCACTGAGTAAGAAATCTGGGCCTGTTTCTGTTACCGAGAATGGTGAACAGACAAAGGGTGTTTCTTGTCCAGTCTTACTATTGTTTTCAAATTGTTGTCTTTGTGGCTGACAAAGTGCAGACACCAGCTTCACAGCGGTCAGGAAGGATGGTTAGCTCTTCACTGCTGTAGAGAGATGCTGGGACTTGGCTCTAATGGTCAGCAGGATGTGAGAGAGAGAGAGAGAGAGAGGCAGCTGAAATCGAAAGTGCTGTGCATTTATATGCCAAGTCATCATGGTCATGTGGTTACTGTTCATATTGGCAAGAAGTCCCGTGGGGCAAAGTGGATGAATGGATTTGAGGATGTTTTTTGTTTCGTCTTTGCAGCTCAAAGACGACACTTCACAGCCGGTTGCTGAGAATGACTTCAGTAACATCAGTTAAAGGTTGGTAGGCTCCCAAAGGTGGATGATGTCATTTGTTGGAAAATTATTTTTTATTTATTATTATTATTATTATTTAAAGAAGGTGGTCCTCTTTAAGGTTATTTACGTTTTAGGGTGTACTCTGAGCCTATGTAGCCACTGGAACTGATCCTTGAGCATCTAAGCCCTGGCTCTAGTCCTGCAGGGGGCCAGGCTTAGGGTCAGAGGTCAGGGGTCATCAGAGAGTAGGATTACCCTCTTTCAAATATGACAACATCAAACTAATCATATGGGCTTTTGATTCTTGTTAAAAACAACCAAAACACTGTCTATACAAAATTTTCCTCCCCTGTATAAATCTATAGCTGACATACATTTATGAGCACAGAGTCCGTTTACTTGACTTCAACATTTATTTGTTTGCAAAAAGCGAAACCCTCCAGCCAAAATCTGTATGACATTTTAATTAGATTTTTGTGGTAGATATGTTAATTGACAAAATTAAATTGAAATCAAACCGTGAACACGACTTGTAAGAAAGGTAAATACAAATACATGAAATCACCAAATACACAAACTGTTTTTTTTTTTTTCTCCTCGTTTTGCAGATTATGCTATTTGTATTGGTTACACGCAGCTATAAGATATTCAAAGATTGAGGTTTATTTAAAAAAATTTGTAATAATTAAGTAAGAAAAGAAAAGAATAAAATGAAATGATGGCTCATAAGTATATAGTAACAATTTTAGTTCTTGTAAGAAAATTTCATATGTTAGGAGTTTAAAAAGAATTTTGCGTTACATTACATTTTTGCTTTCCACCTTGATATCAGCTCAAGGTAAACAAAGATTTTTTTTTTCATCATGCCTCCTTTATTGTTAACGTGAGGTTGAATTGGACCAATAGCTGTTTAGGAGGTCCCACCCTCTGATATTCAAATGGCCACACTATTTTCCACCACTGCTGGGTCCAGGGATGTGTATGGGATGTCCAGTCTCTTGTTTCTGTCTTCGATATCTTCACTTAAATGTTTAAGGTCTTCTTGAAAAGCACGAATCCACTTGTGGGGAATCTCCTCAGTGAAATGCTCCTCTGGGTAACGGCCAAGAGGGACCTGCAGATCAACAATATGTTTAAAATCATTTATTTCAGCCTCATTTAAAGATTAAAGAAGGGGGGATTTGGCTCCAGTGACAAGGCATTAAAAGTACTTTAAACACATAAATATGATTTATGCACATTTTCAGCTGTGGACACTTACAAAGTCAGTGGACTTCCTGCTGAGGAGCCACAGGGTGGCCATGCTGTGAACTGTTGTACTGATGGTGGGGAACGTCTGCAGCATGGTGACCTCACTCGTTGTCCCTTTTTTGGTAGGTGGAGGCCGTTGCAGGGAGACAGGAGTGTTGGGCATCCAGCCACCGTAGTCATACTGCAATGAATTCATGTTTGATAGATGGCTGATTAATAATGATTATTTGAAAGGTAACACTATGATCATGCTGGTCAGTTAATGATAGTTGTTGTTGTTGTTATTATTATTATTATTATTATTATTATTATTAGATGGTTATATGTCAAACTAGGACAATAAATAATAGCATGTTTTTATGTATTTTCATATTCATGCTTCCAAAACAAACCCCTCTCCTCAGTTCAGTATACCATTTCACAATAGTTAAACCATTATAACTGTCCATGGTATAAATGAAAGGATTCACCTGTCCAGAGTTGACAGCAGAGTGTTGGCCTGAGCAGGTAAAAATCACCATGGTGACAAACTTGACCAACTCATCCACAGTGCGGAAACTGGTGGGAATTCCTGAAGATTAACGAGAATAAATAACATTACTTAAACAGAACAGAATACAGCTTTCCTGCTGGTTAAATGTCCCGCCGTGGGTCTCTGTGTGTATTTAACTCCTTGCTGTGTTGTTGTTGATGGTTTGTAGCTTGTTGTTTATTGTTTGTCTGGACGCTGAAGCTGTTGTGTTGCTGCCTGTGCAGAAGCTCTGCTGGTTGGTCCCGAAAATGTCTTCATTTGTTTTCAAGCTGTGTTGTATACATTTTAATAACTTTAATAACTAGCTATAGTATTGTAAGCCTTGAGGGATATTTTTTGCATGACAAGCATATTAATTGGGTTGTGTAAGTCATGTTTGGTACATGCGTTGATACTTTATGATGTGAACATAAAGTTCAGAGCTGCAAGCATTAGTCAATTAATCGATTAGTCAATGACAGAAAAAAAATCGGCAACTATTTCGATAATCAGTTAATTGTTTTACTAATTCTTAAAGCAAAAACGCACATTTGCTGGTTCCAGTTTTGCAGATGCAAAGATTTGCTGGTTTTCTGTGTTTTTATATGCTTGTAAAGTGAATATTTTTGGATTTTGGACTGTTGGTCAGACAAAACAAGACATTGGAAGAAGTCACCTTGGACTGTGGAAAATTACAACAGGTTTCACTATTATCTGACACTTTATAGGTTAAGTATTGATAATGAAAATAATTATTTTCAGCCTTAGTATAATTAAACCTTTTCAGTATTCAATACTGATCTGTACTGTACCTGTGTCAGAGCTTTGTAGTACTTTATATATTTTTGTATGCATAAGAAACGTGTAGGTCGTGCATTGTTTTTTTCTGAACAAATATCTGCTTAAAGTTTACTAATTGAATCAAACTTTGTTGGTTTGATACTCATTACATTGCATTACACCCACATGTACTGTTATAATGGTCAGGTTTTTGTTCAGGTGCACCTGTGCTATCTTGGAGAAGGAATCCATGCTCAAAAATGTTCTCAATCCAGCTCTGCAGTTCGGGGTCTTCCTGGACCTCAGCATCACTCTTGTAGTAGTGTCTGAGCAGTCCCTGCACAAACCTATAAGACACATTGATATGGTTTGTAATATCACATTCTTACTTAAAAATAATTCAAATTCCATCCCCCTAATCATAAGAAGTCATCATAGATAAGTGACAGATCCCAACTGTGAAACCGCAATAAAAGTGCCTCTCACTACCTGTGGATGATATCCCACAGCCTGAGTCCATCATCTCTGTAGTAGAAGTTTGGTACAGAGTCCAGTCCACGCTCAGTGATGTCATCTGGTATGCAGAGGGAGCTGTAGGTCAGTGAGGACTGGGCTCTCTTCATGATTGTGAGCATACCGTCTCCACCAGAAGCTGCAAACTAGGAAACAATAAAATGTGTAAATATTGTTGGGAGCAAATACAGAAGGTGATATATGCCCCAGAGAGCTCAATGCACAATAGTCTAAAATGTGTTTGTGTTGTCAGTATTTTCAGTTGGTGAAGCTGCTCTCTTCATTTGCTTTACTTTTTTGACGTTGCTGTGAGATGAGCTCTGTCGGCCGTACTGATGTGTACAGTTGGTGTTTTCTTACCTTCGTGAAAACTCCGTCAGGCGATATAAGTAGAAGTCTGGCTAAAAGGTTGATCTGGAGAGTGTAACGTGTGTGAGGAATGAGGAGCTGAGGAAGAAATGGATATTTCTTAATATTTAGAATTATCTGCTTTGCATAGTCAGAAGTTTTGACACATGCATAATAAACACAAAAACGTGCTGGCTTCAACTTGGGAAGACACAAACATTAGCAAGAGTAAATAACCACAGGACCAGCATGCATGAGATCATAGCACAGCATGCCATGGTGCAGTTAAAGCAGATTACACCTGTCTCATGGAAAAGCACCATTTACCTTGTACAGTGGATGTACCTTGGGTACATTGCGCAGCAGTGATACTGCAAAAACTTCAGCCAGCAGGTGAGTGCGCAGCAGGTGAAAGTTGAGTTGATGCATGTTGAAGTCTGCGCCTCTCACAAAAATCTTGGCTGTCAACCAGTCATACTCAGAGTCAGTAGGCAAAAAGATGGGATTGTCT
Organism: Scomberomorus guttatus; assembly: GCA_038419695.1. NCBI lineage: Eukaryota > Metazoa > Chordata > Actinopteri > Scombriformes > Scombridae > Scomberomorus > Scomberomorus guttatus. The sequence goes on along the minus strand of CM076468.1, from coordinate 10,612,179 downwards.
TCTGCTGGCTTCTGCTTCAGCTATAGGAAACAAAAGGTTTATTGTTTTTGCCGACCAACTGTTCAAAACCCAACAATATTTGTATAATTTTCCTATATGACAAAGAAAAGCAGCAAATCCTCACATTTAAGGAGCTGAAACCAAAGAATGTTGATTAATTGATTAATTGACTAATTGTTGCAGCTCTAGTAATGTAACTGTACCTCTAGGCTTCCAACTCACCTGAATAGCAATTGGCATCAGCTCCTCCTCATCAGTTCTGTGGAGCAGGACGAGGGGAGCCGCCAGGTACTGCTCCTTGTCATGGATGACGTTCGTCATCACTCCATCCAAAAGCTTGTAGTCACACAGGAATATGTTTCCTTTCTGTTGGAGATATCAGAATAGCTGCCATGTAACACAACTTTCAGTAAAGATGATGAATTACTGAGATCAACTTTAAAGATCTAGTGACAGGGTGAGGGTCACTTAGGGTTACTATGAACAAGTTTGTTGTTTGTCTCTTCTTAAAAAGTCACGATTGTTTCTATTAATGAATAATTAAATTAATTACAAATAATCATTTGTAAGAGGTAATCACCTGCATTTCATCCTCTAATGACCGCTGACCACTGGGGAAAACCATTTCATCAGTGACAGGAAAGTTCTCAGGCAGGACTGTACAGCGTTGGATCATCATGGGGTTGACACCATTTAGGAACTGGGAGCCAAAAAAGGCGTCGCTCCTCCAATGCTTTTGAACATAACCTGGAAAAAGAGTTTGAACCTCAAGAGTCACAGTTGTGGATTGATGTAATCTATTACAGTTGGCAGTTTACCAGGTTTTATATAGTGTACACTGACTGTCTTCTCTACGGATGGTTCAATAGCTGGTTTCTGTTTTGGATTGCGGTCGGCAAAATACCCGGATTTAAGACGCTAACAAATCGATCTTCTCTTATTGAACCTTTTACTCCCCCCACTCTTTTATTAGCAAAGAACAATAGAAAACAGAGTCTGCTGTAGGTGGCAGCTTCTCATTTGTAGCCAACTGTCGCAAATTCAACTTAATTCAATTCACTTTAATGACCACACAGCTAAGATGGTGGAATTGTTGTATCCAACCCAATCCCTAATCAAAATAAAAATATAGACCTGGAAATGTGCATGATGCGTCCCCTTTAACCATCCCCAATAATAGAGTACCTGATATATCCGTCCGTCTGGAGTGGAACACGTGCTTAATCTGATTCATACTAGTCCAGTTGTCCCTCCAGTTACACAGTTCTTCCAGTCTGAGCCATATTATCCTAGATAACAAACAATGGGAGTTACTATTTCAGTGTTTTGTTTTTTTTAATCGTTTTGACCAGAGCTGGACTGATATATCGGTCAGCCAATATTATTGGCCGATATTGGCCAATCACAGACATATCGGTATCTGCGTATATGTTGTCCTGTATACGTCCTATATATTTTTAAGTTATATAGGCAGCATTTTATGCATATTTGATCCTTTTTCTTAATTCAAGTTTAATATATACGTACATGTTTTTTTTGTTCTGTGTTTTTTTTATAATTATTTAATTCCCAGTGAAGTTTACTGATTCACTGCACTGATGTTGGTTTATTGTTAAACTGTAAAATATTTCATGCCTCCATTACATAGTCAAAAATGTTTGATAACCACATTTGAGGGATCATTGCAAAAAATGTATAATATATAAGATTATCAGCTGATATATCAATATCAGAATTTTTTTTACTTGTTATTTTGGTATCGGCATTGGCCCCAAAAATCCAGTATTGGTCGGGCCCTAGTTTTGACAGATAAATAAATGGAAAGAGTCTGAGGGCTTCACCCTGTGGCTGCAGTGTATCCCATCTGTATAGTCCTGGTGAAGGAGAAACGGACCTCAGAGGGCAGAGAAAGAGGGCCGTCTGCTTTTACACAGTGGGGTATCCCCTCTGCATATACATCCCAGCTAAGAGAAAGTAGAGAGGAGGACATGGGTGAGTGGTGGTATGGAGGTTTAGATTTAAGTTAAATCTGGGGTTCATAATGCTACAATATGTGCAAACTCAGAGTTCTCACCGGTAGTGCTCCTTTCTCTGGTTTAGCTCCTTCTCCCTACTCTTCCTGCAAAGATGATGAGTGTCGTCGGAGTATTTCAGAGCTGAAAGAAAAAGAGAACGTGGACGTGAAATGCTGCAACATTTCAACAGAATAACCAAGCCAATGTTTAAAGTGGTTGAAAAGCTGTTGTCAGTGAGGATGTACAGAACACAAAGTGGATTTCCACAAACCAGTTGCCTCTCTGAGGTAAACCTTTCTGTCAGCAATCCAGTGGTAGACAGGAAAGTTGTACGTGTCTCTCTCTGGAGATTTTACTTGCACTCTGGCAAGGAACCAGGAGTCTTCAGAGCATGAAGGGTCAGGCTGTTTGTGTAGCTCTATGATGAGCAGCTTGCCAAGGGAAGTAGGAGAGGACACAGAGAAGATAGACACCTGTAGAGAGAGAGAGAGTTTAAAAACACGTGCAATGATCATTGCTGGAGAAAGTTTTTTGGCTGAATTGACTGCTTGGTGTTCTTAGATTTTTATGGTGGTTTGATGTTACCAAAGGGTCCCTCACAAAAGGTTCAGTTTTAGAGGCCCAGCAGTATCACCAGTACATCTTTACCAACAGGGACTAAACACTAAAGTGCACAGTCACAAAAGTGTGGCTAAATGACACATTTACAGATAAAGTGTGATATACTGTAGAGTTGCAGGTTCCAAAAGTAGTTTTTACCTTCGACTCCTCCTTCTTGTTTTTCTTGTTGAAGGGTGCCAACCCTTTATTGTTGCGGAGGGAGGAGTGTGTGTCTATCTGTCCACCTGATCCAATCAGCCTGATGTACACTTTGTTGAAAGTGTTGGCGTGGTTAATGTTTTCAGTGATTACAATCACTTCATAATTAAACATTTTTTATTATGGAGTACAATGGAAACCTGTTGGAGAAAAATGACAGTAACCCATATCAGCACAGATTACCTTCATTACATGTATCTCATCAAATCAATGTTTTGATTTTTTTTTTTTTTTCAGGAAAAGTCTATACAAGTTAATGTTGGCTAAAAACCAGACTAAATCTTCATTATTTATTATTATTATTTAGTAATCTGACAGATAAGTGTCATGTGCAATGACAACAATCATTACAGCACAACAGGCGGGACATGGAGGAAAATATTTAAGGTGGGAGGGAAAAAACTAACCTACTTGTGAGTTGTCTTTGGTAAACTTTGGCAGTTTACCAAATAAAAATGCTTACAGTACAGCCATGTCTGGATTATTAGCAGCCACTCAGCTGGCCTTAGTCAGACAAGTTGGTGACGATTAACCCACATTATGTTTGTTAAAGGCCACAAAAAAGGGAAAAGTTAAATAAACAATGATATTGGACAGTTAAAAAACAAAAAAAAACAAACATGATGGTTTGAGTGATTAACTTAGTTTCAGGTATTTCTAATCTTCGTTAACTGTATCACCATACAATACATACACCATACAAATGATACCAAAACAGCCGCATGTGCCTGTTTTGGGAAGGGGATGCCTCTGTTCCTAAAAGACTGCCATAAGATTAAAAAATAGCTTTGTTTCTTTTTTGGGATTGAATTATCAGTACGTTGCTAAGCAGTGTAACTTATTCGACTGTCTGTCTTTTACCTTCTGTATAAAATATTTTCTTACATGTCCTTTCAATGGATCAGTGTTTAAGTGCCTCGAATAAATATTATTATTATTATATGAACTTATTAGCAGCAGGATCTTTCTTACCTCTTTTTGTTTGGTGGTGAGATTCCTCTGAGATGAGGTTTCTTCAGGTTTCTTCTTTCTCTTTTTATACATGCATTGTTATGGGAGTAGTCACGCTATGAATGGAATGTGGACATGTCAGAATGTGTAAATGAAACAAGATCCCATAACCAGACTACCACTGAAGTTCAGACTATTGATACTAAAAAGGAAAAAGTGTTGGTTGTTCAGTCCACCACTTTGGTCCAGACTGAATTGCTGTATATAACAAAACTGATTACACCCCTGATCAATATTGCTAAAGTGTTAAGTAATTACAAATCCTCTCCATTTAATACAATTTTATTTATTTATAGACAATACCCAAGAAGAGTTAAGCCACTTCACTTCAAAAACAGAATGTCTAATTAAACTAAAATGAAATGTCTATATTCAAGAACGAACTTCAACAAAAGTCAGCACACCCCTCATTAGTGAGACTCCGTTCATGACAGTTAACATTTTTACTACTGAAAAAAGTACTGATAAAATTTGCTGATATATTCAATGTAGCATTTACTCGTTATGCTGTTTAAACATGATTAGCGCAGCATTGAGCTTCCTACAAAAGTTATTTTCTAGTGCAAATTAGTTGTATGTAATGTCTAGTAATCATATTTTAGAGGACTGTTTTTCATAAGCAGTATAACTTTCTGCAGATTATTGACCTCAGTGGATGATTTCTCTCTCAGATTATTCTACATTCCAGTCTTTCACCTTTGTTCCCCATCAGTTGTCTTTTGAAAGATAGATTTCTTTTCCTTGTTCCTTGTTCCTTGTTCCCTAACTGTCGGTTTAGATCAGTTTATAGCAGCAGGAATTTATACTAAGTGTTGAGAATTAGATTCATTTTGTTTCTTGATTTATTTATGTTTTTGTTTGTTTTTATATGCATTTGGTATGGTACACAATATTTGTTTTGTTTTGTTTTTTTTAATATTTTACTTTTGACAACAGATTGGATCCTCCTGGGCATGGATGATACCAGTCTTACCCAAATCTGTGGACAGATGTCATCTGTCATTCTTCACAGATCTTTTTTTTTTTTTTCAGCTGCTCTTTGCTGGAGGGGTTTTGTTGCTCAGCCTTCCTCTTTAAAATACTCTCAAGGTGTTCTCTTGGATTCAGGTTAGGGGGACATACTTCAGGTCATAGTTATCTCAGGTCCTACTTTTTTTCTTCTTTAAAAACGTTTGCAGTGTGTTTGGGATCATTGTCATGTTGGAAAATTCCTCTCCCGCCAACCTTCTGGAGACTTTTTAGTGCAACAGTCTGGCTCATTGACATTTTTTATTTGTTTTTGGACAATAGAGGTCTATGGCACAGAGAAATAAGATATATCAGGCTTTGGAAGCACACACACTTTTCATGTAACTGTATCAGTTTAAGGATCAGTACAAAAGATTTCAACTGAGACAGTTGCCCATGCAAGCCGCAGAAATGCTTCAACTGTGTGTCACATAATATTATCTATGGGAAAAATGAATAAGACACTTACTGGTCTTATATAGCGTAGACTGGGATTGCGTCTTGTGTTGCACATGTGGTTACATTTAAGATACGCAAACACTTTGGTTTTGACTGTGGTTTTGTTTAAATACTGAAAATAGATACTTACTTGAGCAGGTGGTAGGTTCCAGTTAGGTGAGTAGGTGGCAGCTCGCTGTGAGGCTGCAGATTTCATTTGTTTCTTTGCTTCAGCTCAAGTTATTTTTGTTAATTATTTAAACTTCAGTAGGGCTAGCAGAGGAGGGATCCTGTGTTTTTACCTGCTTTACCAATGCTTATTTTGACAATGATTACCGATGGTTTCAGGCAGCTACAGTATGTTGGAGGTGAGACACCTACTGTACACATGTATTCATTTCAAAGCCTCTACAGAAGTTTTTGTTGAATCTGATCGCCACACATGCATTTGAAACGTTTCAAAATGCATTACACAGTTTGATGGTTTCCATGGTAGATGTCTGTTATCAATGCAATCAATAACATCACATGACCAAATTGCCAACTGGAGGTTTTGGCAGGACACCAGTGAAAAGCATTATTCCCATAACAACAGAGGAGAAAGGAGTCTTTGTGGAGTTGTCCTTACTAAATTGACAAGGCCTTTTACAGCCTTTGATACAGGGCTGGCTGCCTCACACAATGGAAGGCATATAAATTTGCAGATGTCGTCTGGAAAGCTCAAATGTCAACGCTTTTCACAACAGCACCGGGGCTCTGCAAGAGGAATAATTGATTGGCTCACCTTTTGTCTCGAGCCAAATATTCATCCAGGAGGACAAAAAAAAAAAAGAAGGCAAAGCAAAAGATGAAATAGCATCTTCTACAGTCAACTTGTGCCGACACTGTTCATCTTTTTTCTTTGTCTTTTTTTTCTCGTATTTTACAGGTAATTCAGTGCTCATGCAACCATGAGCGTTGTGCTTATTTGGGATGCGCTGTAACCATTTGAATACCACGGCACTCCGATACATGTATTTTTGGTAAAATATTACAAATCGAACCACCTCTCATGCCTCATTCTGGCTTAACTATAGGCCTTCTCATTAAGCATGGCAACAGGTAGCCAATCAGAGTCAGCATGGAGTAAGCACCAGTGTTTGAAGTGAGGCTATGTAATTACGCTGAACAGCGGTTACTGTGGAAGTTGATGCTTTCTAAATACGTTACCTGGATAATTATTTCTGGTGTTAATAAGTGTTGTTACCTTGATTGTACCTGGTTTATGACCGTTATGGGTCCTACTTATGCTTCTTTTAGAGGAAAGACTTGATTGAAAGAGCAGGAGGAGACAGAGTTTGGTGACCTTTCAACTTGTTGGACAGATTCATATAGGAAATGTGGGCAGGGTTGTAAATTCATTTAATTCATCCAATTTTGAGCCAAAGTGAATGATGGCTTACTGGAACACGGAGCGGTGCGCACTTGGGCTAACATTGGCTACTTTTTGTGCTAACAGGGCAGATATTATAATCAAGTAACGTTAAACTTACCAAAATATAGCAGGACAGCATCTGCGATCTGAACAGTGTAGGGAACCAATAATTGAGTCTGCCTGCATCTCTGCACACACCTAAACGTCTGGAAATGGTGAATGGGACACACACACACACACACACACACACACACACACACACACTCTATTGACAGGCCCATTGTAAATGAAATGACAGCGAGTCACTGGGGTTGCATTGTTTTTGGCCATGGAACCAACAGGTGTCTCTGTCTTGTGAAAGGTAGAATCACTCCCACAACACACACACACACACACACACTCGAAGTCCTCTTGAGCCGTACAGTACCTTTCTGTCTCTTCAATGCGTTCAATAGCTAGTGATAATTTAGATTTGACTTGTATTGTTGCATTGTGTCTCCCTCTTCTTTCTCTCTCTCTCTTTCCCTTCAAAGCCTTGCCATTAATTTCCAGCCTCTGCAATTTTCCTCTCCAGTAGCAGAAAGGAGCAAAAGAAAAGGGAAAGAAAGATGACAAAGACAACATAGGACTCCTCTCTTTCCCCGGCCCTGTTATTGTACAAAATAGCCAAGCAATAATTTTTTGTCATTGGTTTACTCCTAAAAGCCCATTTGACGTCGGCCCTGAAAAGAAAGCAATAAAGAAACCTTTTCAGTGGCGTTGAATGAGCGGGAGAAGGAGGAATGAATCCCTTTGGGACGTTGCGACCGGAGAGGCCTTTTTATTTTCTTTGCTCTGGTAATCAAATGGAGCTGAAATGAAAATGGAGTTTTCTATGAAAATAGGGGCCTTTGTTGGCTTTGGAAGGCTGGTAATTCATAAACAATAAGCCAGCTCCTTTTGTTTGGGTTATAATATATTCCTGCTGCTCTGAAAGAGGTCTCTCTCTGCACGCACACACACACAAACACACACACACATACACACACACACACATTGAAGCCAGGGTAAAAGCCAAAGCGAGGCAGCAGGGGAAGAGAGAAAGAGAGAATATAAAAGGAGGCAGAGAGGCAGGCTTTCCATTCATCCTCCTGGCTGAGAGACGGACGGATGCTCCTCAACTCTCAATCTTCCACCTCTCTGTCTCTTTTCTCTCCATCAACCTCCATATCTCTGTTTCTACTAAAACTCTCACACCTCTCAGTCCTTTTTATCTCAGCGAAAAGTCAAACTTCAATGGGGCTTCCTTGGCTGACCAACAGGTGTGTATGGATCACGTTTCTCAACACACTTGCCTTTCCATGGAAAGATTTTCTCCTTCTTTCAGAAGATTGCGACATGATCGAGGCATTTTTCCTCATGCCATTTTCCTACTAAACATTGGAGGGTGGCAAGAAAATGAAGACACACACTGGATGACAAGTGATGCAGGTTGTGAGGCGACAACAAACCTGCAACATCAGCAGCATGATGAGATGACACTGAAGTGCCACTGAGCAAAAACAGGACTGGATGGATACCTGAACACCTGTTTTCTGCTCAAATTGCACCGGCTAACTTCACTGAAGCAACACTTTAGTATGTGAAGAGGAATTTGTCCGCATAGTTTAACCCTTTATCCCAGAGAGAGGACAGAAATGGACTGAGGATGGAAACAGCTGTCACCACTGGACTTTATGGACGTCTGTGTCACCCAATGACACATTTTATTGTACATTTATTACATAAAATAAGGAATATCACTTTATATTTACACTTGATAGATGTGATAATGGTAGGAGCTCCAAACTGCTGTCTGGAAATCAACCTGGTGAATCGTCCTCAGGCTTAAGAAGCTGATACTCAGGATTAAGAAGACACTTTACTTCGACATTGACACGCTTGCATCCTCATACGGTGCACCCTCCGGACCAAACTTAAGGAACTTTGCGGATGCAAACTGGGCACATTTGACTTGCTGTATGATACGGATATTTACATCCAGTAAATGTGGATTTGGAGCCAACATGATGTAAGTGCTGAGTATTTCCTCACTTTACATTCACTCTTTACTCACCAGGGAGAGCAAGAGAAGATGTTTAATTCAAGGGCAAAAATTCCACGCCACTGCCAGCGCTGATATTTCCGGATATTTGTATTTCAACCTTGTTCATGCCAAACAAACAAAACAACTCTTGTTAGAGTTAGACCATATGGGGCTTTAAAACTCCCTACTACAACATACCAGACTAGAAATGCATACTTGTGTGCTTTTTAATCAAATTCTGACAGCTGATGTTCAAGTTCACACCAATGCTAACAAAGGAATAAAAGAAAAGGGGTGGCTAAGACAAACAGACGGAAAGTTTCATATTCCTTGAAATCGTGCATGATAAAACATGGTTTATGACGTGTTTTTGCCAAGTATGTTTAGGAGGAAATGCAACTGCCTCCTGGACAGAAATTATGATTTTTTTTTCCCCTGGATATTATAAATGAAATATGTTGTCGGTGAACATTTGATGTAGTTAATGTTGCAAATTAGTAATAAATGTAATTCCTGTGAGACAAGGATGCTTCTACCAAACACAAACATTTATAAAAACTCTTAAAACACAGTATGACTGACATTAAGATATGAGAGGCTGTTTGGGTTTAAAGCAATACAGATAAGTAGATAGTGTAGGGTTGCTGTCAGGTGGAGGACAGGCAGCCTGTTGTTGTGCTGTTGACTGGTGCCCAAAATTTCTAACGGCACCCCTGCAAGTAGATCTTTATGCAGCTATGTGCTCCCTCGCTCTGCCACTCTGCAGTCATGTGACGTACAGCGTACGGCGCTGTGTGGGGGCGTGTCTTTGAATGAGTTTGACCCTTCTTAATGCAGACATATTGGCAGAGATAGTTTGTCTGCTGGCTCCACAACACCATGACAACCCTCCCACAACCCAACTCCTTAAAATACACATATGACATGAAGTTCTTTTTAGGTAACAACATGGCAGCAAAACCCAACAAGCCCCTCACTCTAGAGCCATTAATCTGTGATTTCAGCCACAATTGATCCTCCAATATTCAAAAAAATTCCAATTTTATTAAACTTTAGTCAATAAATGAGTTTCAAATAATTGTGTTGCTACTTTGAACTATACTTAAAAGAACTATAGTCACAGCCTGCTGAATGGGAAAGACAAAGAGGGAGAGACCAAACCACAACTAAATAATAAGTATGATATTCAGTTAATAAAACCAATACAGTACAGAGCTTGGATGAGTAAAAGTGGTTTGTTTGGACCTTTTAAATTTATAGAAGAAAGGAACATTTAGAGCTTCAACAATAAGTTGAATAATTGATTATTGGATCGAAAGAAAATCTATTGGAAACTATGTTGATTATCATTAGTCGTTTATGTAATGTTTCATGTCAAACATTTGATGGTTCTGGGTTTTCAGATGTGAGAATTTGCAGCTTTTCTTACATTATAGTAAAATAAATATTTTGGTGTTTTAGACTGTTAAACAAAAAGGTTTGATGACGTCACCTTGTGCTCTAGCATATTATGATGGGAATTTTTTACTATTTTCTGACAATTTATAGACCAAACGATTAATCGATTATTTGAGAAAATAATCGGCAGATGAATCTATAATGGAAATAAATCATTAGTTGCAACTGTAGAAACATTAAATTAAACCCAGGGAAAAGAAAATTACAAAATTAACTTAGAAAAAAGATTTTAAGTTCTGCTTCAGTGGGCTACAGCACACCTGTTAAGGCCTAACACACTTGGTCATTCATTGTCATTTTTACACCAAAAACAGACTAGTTCATGTCATAAGTGCAGCTTATGTACATTTTGGTTATATCAGTTGGTCGAGCTGCTCACTTACTGTTCTGCATTAGACTGAACAAGCCAATCTGTTGTTGTTGTTGTTGTTGTTGCTGTAGTATGAGTCAAAGTTAAAGGAGTCAAATGACCCTGATTCTAGTTGATTCATTATTGTTAGATGTTTTTGATCTTAGCAACTCTCAAATTTTTGTCTCATAAATCACAAAATGCGTTCTGTAGCTGCCTTTTCTTTTTCTGAATCCTGTCATTTGCAGATGATTTGCAGATAATCCACTTTGCAGATGTGGATGTACAATTTTTTTTTAGTTAATGTTTTGCTGTTGCGTTGTTTTTTTTTGAAGTTTGACCGTCTGGCATCTTACTGAACAGTCATGGTGAAAAGCTTTAGAACAAGTTCATTGTTTGATTTGATGTCTGTAAAAAAAAAAAAACAGCTCCAAGTAAACAGATAGTTCTGTTGGTGGTGGAAATGCTGGAGAAGTTAATAACTGTTTTTCTCAGTTATTAGGTTACAAATGGTAGATGTTCAAACAAGTATTGTCTTGCTGTAACTGTTCCATCCCTTATCCTAACCTCTGCCAAACAGGCTTCATCTTCTTCTTCTATGCAATTGTGCAAAAATGATTCTTTTTTCAGACTGCTCTGAATAACACAGATCTGATGTGTGTTATTTCATTCAGTCTCCATCATGGCCGCTGCGTGTTGTCAGTGTTATTCAGCGTTTCTGAACTGCACTTCCCAGAGCATCACCTGTCAATCCAACAGTAGCTTTTTGTTTGGATCCTCTGCTGCTGAACTCTGAGTTTCTGTAGGTGGAGGTCTTTTCTGTTCAGCCATGTCGGCTGTCACTGCTCAAACGAACAACCTGGTAGTTCTTCTGTTATTTCACGCCAGAATCTTAAAACGCACCCACTCCTGTGTCCCAAAGGACTTTCCCTAGAAATGACTTACCTGACACTTGTGTTTTTAGAGCAGCAATTTTCACAGATTTAATAATAGTGACAGCTGCCAGCTGATAGACAAGCAATTTCTCCAGGATAATATACCATTAGCTTCTGATGTGCAACTTATAGATCTGCTGCAAGTTTCAAACGTTAGTTGGTGCACCTTTTATAACTTCCTATATAAAGTACTTTAACAGTGAATGACATCATCTGTTGCTGTAAGACGCTGAAGTAAGAAAGACTAAAAGAGTCTTGTGGCTGTGAGGTTGAAGCTGTTATGATCTGCATGTTAATGTAACAAACATTTGTTTACTGATGGATGCTTCTTGTAACTTCTGATGCGGTTTGCTGATGCCAGTAGATGTATCAGATCATTTAAAGTCATTACATGTACTGTATTTACTGTACCAGCTCATTCTGCAGTGATGTAGTTGCCCCATAAAGATTCATTTCCCTTCTAATCATATCAAAACACAAATTGACAAAATTAATTCCAATGTAAATGTAGAAATGGTAAATACTCTCCTAGATGAAAACAAATGGCTACAACAAATTGACTTGACTCATCTTCCCTGATTGAAAGGCAGAAAACAGTGATGAGTAAAAAAAAGTGTAAGTCCTGATTTCTCCACTAGATAGCAGCACAGTCTAACAAACAGGAAGCTACTGATGGTAGCGCCACCATGAAAGTCAAATGTAATTTTTTAAAATTTTCCCTTCACTTCTTCTACATGTAAGTGCAAATTAGGACCTGAGCAAGTTATATTCTTCTCTTTGAATTTCATCTGCTGCATTTAAATTAAATTTTACAGCAATATTTTAGTTACTTTGTACCTGATAAGTTATATATATCGAGTATAGTGGATATAGTGCAGGAATTGAAGTTGGTGAGCTGGTGATGCTCCTACGTCATCTAATGGTGCGTTCTTGAGGCTCAGTAAGGCGAGATAGGGGTGTCCATCATCTGCATGTGTTTTCTTTAGCACGAGTTTGAACTGCTCTCTCTGCCGATCCATCCGACTGCGGATAGTGCGGGATTGATGTGATGTGTTGAAATCCCCGCTCTTTTGAGAATTTGTTGAACACATCTGAGCTGAACTGAGGAGCATTATCTGAGATCATCACATCTGGAGTGCCACGTCTCGCAATTTGTGATTTCAGATGCGCAATGACAGCTTCAAGTGTTTTCTTCATCAACTCCATTTTTTCCCATCCTGCAGAGCTCCTCTTTCAGTTTATCCCTGAGCAGGACAGGTATTCTTCTTGGAGGGTGTACTTTTGGTACAACAATCTCTTCCAGTCTTATGGTGTGTTCTCCTTCTAGGCAGCCCAGACCCTGAAAGACATCTTTATATTCAGAGAGTAAATCATCTTTGTTGACTGTTTCAACACCATTTATTCTTTTGATCATGTGCATTTTTTCACAGGCCTTCAGGCCAAGTATTGGCTTCTCTTTACCACAATGAACAAATCTACTATAAGGGGTCAGACCTCTGTAGTTGATATTACACCTGTAATAAAACCACAGACTTTATCACAATGCTACAGGTTTCATCATACAGTAGCTGGATAAACAGATATTTGTGCTCAACATTGTCCTTTAACTTGAGAAAGTGACTTGCAGTACATGAAAGGCAGGATCTTGTCCAGTAAAACACTTTAGAGACTCTCCACTAGAGGGAGCTTGATATCCACCTTAAAACTGCTCATTTAAACCTCAGAGAGGCAACTGAAGCCTTGACAACTGCACCCCTGTGTGTGTGTATAAACTCCTGCAAACAGCTGTTTTCCTGTCCGTCCCCTCTTGACACTTACTGACCGTGTGCAGAAAAATCAAAGCCTCTTGATTTCTCCCGCGATGTGATCGTTTGTCCAACTTCACTGTATCAGTTCACAGGTTGTTGTGCCTCTGTGGGATACAGCTGGAGGACATAATAATGTCACATCAGGAGGATGTCTGTGATACTGTGTGAGACTTGGCGAGTCAAACATTTGTGTACTTTTAGTGCGTTGCTCACTTCGCTCAGTTTATGAATTACATGTACAGTAAGCGGCCGTAGTTCAATATTTAATTTAAGAAAAAAAAACCCTCCCCTTCAATTTTTACATGTTGTTTTTATAAAGATAATTTATATTTTAAGACCGATATGATTGACATATAATTCAGTTTTCTGAATAAATGTGTGTAAAAATTGTAAACAGGAGACAATATTTTAATTTTCACTAACATCTCTTGCAGAAATATGCAGAAAACGTAACACCCACACAAAATTAGCAACATGATCTGATTAATCTTATAATTTTGGTTCATTTTGATGTCAAAAACCTGAAAATCAGAGGGTCCACAAACCTTTTTTTTTTATCATGTAACAGAGCTTACAAACACAATAGCTTCCTGCTCTTATTGGCTCTATGTGCATCAACCCAGGGCAAAAGATTTGAATAATAATTTAGAAATGTTTATGTTCACATCACAGGACCACTGAGCTTTACTCCACAGTTAACTACTGTAAACTACTAATCATGCATACTGGTTGGATTCTGGTTGCACACTGAAAACAAAGTAAACAGCCTTTTACAACACATTGTATGGGTGTTTTTTCCAGAGGCAGAGAGATTAAAATATGAATAAGCAGGTTGGAAATATCACTTGCTCTCACTATGCGCGCATTATGCCATTTCTTCAGCTCTTATTTAGACTAACTGTACCATAATGGCCAAACGAGCCTGAGTGGAATAAAGACTGCCATTATGTGAGCTCAGAGTCTCAACCTGTTGATGCGCCATTAGCTTCAGTTCTCAAATGTGACTCGGTTGTTAGACTGTATTTTTCACTCCTTGCAGAGACTAAGGTTAACTGGGTGTAAAGACGGGAGGAGAAAAATAAGATGGTTGAGTGTGGTGTCACCCAAAAAGCTGCAGGAAATAAAGTCTACGAGAAAATGTGAAAGTGTTCTATTGTCCTTTTAAAATTATTTTCATGTATTAGCCAATTGAGTTACCAGAAATATGAGCTTATATAAAGCAAGTTCCTGTTTGAAGTAAGTTGCAGAATAGTGGAATATTTGGAAGAATTATGCCAACTAGTAACACTTCACCCCTCCATATTTAGAATTTATAAGCAGTATATTAACACTTATATATATGATTACACAAGCCACATCTCATGGCTTTCATCAGAGGATGGAGTTTGCTCAGGCCTTTAATAGCCAATCACATCAATTTTAATGTAATGAAAAAAACATGTTAAGAGCGTATAACACAATATAACAGCATGACAAGTGAAGTTGTGAAAATGGTTTTATGCTTCCGTCCTTTTTTTTTCTTGCAACAATCAAGACAACCAACAATTTATGCTGTTTGCATTCAAGGGTGCTCTAGAAAAATCAAGTAATAGTGAAATTGGTTGTAGAACATTTTAAAGTTGTATCATTTTATACTTGAATTAGGCCAACATGCACAAAATGTCCTGCACTCAGAGGTAATATCATCACTCCGCGCTCCATCCGTGCTGAGGTTGGTGTTTCCTGGTGGGGAGTGAAGAGGTCAGAGTCTGGATGTCAAATATTAAATCCGTACATGTTCTACAGTTACATTATAACCTGTTCTGTGTGAGTTGGCTGACCTAATAAATGAGGTTAATCCAGATTAGAGCCTTTTGTTAAATACAGAGATTTCAAGGGTGAAATTGTTGGATGTTTCACTGCAATCCTCAAGCCTTCCTCAATGATACCAAATGCTAGATGTCCCAAAAATGTCCTAAAGTTAAATAAACCAGCAAATTTCAGCAGCTTTTTCAACAGCAGGGTAGACTGCAGGACATAAAACATCAAGCAAACTGAGAAAGATGTCTTGGTGTGATTTTTTTTTTTTTTTTTTTTTTTTGATGCAGATCTGTTTCGATGACCAAGTGGTGGGAGATGGTTATAAAATTCACCTGAGAGATGAGATTTTTAATGAGCCCTAACCTCATCCAGCTCATCTTTAGATAAACGCATGTTTAAAAACGGCTCTGCAGGCCCACGTTGATATTTCACTAAAAGAGATAAGGGCAATGGTAACAAAGCCAAAACAAACAGCTTTACTGTAGAATTCAATATAACAGCAACATCTACCACCAACACGACTACGCTGAAACTGTTTTAAAAATAAAGCTGCAAACATAAGTGGCGTGCAGCATTTTAAACCGTTTTCAAAAAAAAGCAGGGACCAGTGGGATGCGAGAGCCTTCCTGTGGACTGAATTGCCTCAAAGTGCCAGGCTGCTATCAAACCGCGTTAATGTGATGGATATCCAGCATTCTGCATTCATTCTCCACGCAGTAAACATGGGAGCTGACAAACAGATCCTGGTGAGAGGGCCTGCAGCACAGAGCAGCCGCTCAGGCGCTCTCTGCCTCTAATGCATCGACAAATATAGCCTGGGTTCAAGTACATTTTATGTAAAACACACACAAAGAGGCATACACACTTTCCTTAACCCAATTTTGGCAATTTCCTAAAAGTAAGCAACTCACTCCTCTTCTGTTTCTGGTATTCTGTGTGTTTTCTTTGCTCTCAGGCGGCGTGGAAAAGGTCACTTTATTGCGTTTTTTTTTTGTTTGTGGTATATTTAGGGTCACAGTCACAATTTGAGCTTGTGAAGAAGTCACATGACTCATAATTAGCTAGTTTATTAGACACCTACGTAACAGCATTTGTTGGTTTTTCTGTAGTGCACTAGAAAGAAAATTCCAACCCTAATGAGCATATGAGGTGTGCATGGTCAGTGTTTCCTGTTGTGTGGAAAAATCACAGGAACTAGCTGGTTGGCAGGAAGAAGAGTGTTTTTTTGTGTTGAAGAGCAACAGTGTGTTGTTAAAATAGATTTCAGTATTAACGAGAGCAGAGTAGCGAGGATTTTAAAAATACGGGACACAAAATGTTCGACCTGATCCAGAACAGATGTATGGAAAATCTCCCCAAACCGGCCAAAAAGTCTATAAAATGTCTATTTTCTTGTCAAATTTAAGGATTTTGACTCTAAAAAGTGACAGAATGAGGAAACTCACCAAGTATAAGTTGTTTGGACACATTGAAAGGTCACGTAGCCTCAATCACAAGCACACTCATTTGTGCTCCCTTGTGCTGTACAGGCCCAACATTCAGAATCACTATTTTAATTTATTAATTATGTCCATTTTTGGCTGGGGGGATTTTTTTCCCCCACTGCACTTTGCAGAACAGAAATCACCTGTCGATCAAAGAGCGTATGCTGATTTAAGTTTGATTTTCTTTGACTTTTTTAGCCATAGTTGCTAACTAACATGCTAATTACTGCCGTGCTAATTGACAGATTAATCTATGGTGAAAATAATGGTTAGTTGTGGACCTTCATCACTTCCAGAGGATCAGATATCAGGTATCTTGAGCAGTTAAAGCTTTTTGGTTAAGTAAATATTGTGTGTAAACTGACATTTACTGTAAAACGAATAACTTAGAAGTAAAACTGTGCCTGTCCAACCTTGGTTCAAGTTGATCTGCTAAGTGACATGTCAACTTCCCAGCTGCCCAGTTGACAAGCATCATGAATGCAAATCTGTTTTTTGTGTATATACTTAAATAGATTTCCCAACCAGCCGTGCATCAGTGCCCCCCCCCCCCCCCCATTACTCAGACCCCCTCACTATGAAGGAACTACGCTGCCATCATCACACCACTACAAGCATTACACAAGATATTCAGTCAGACTAAATGGTCGAGCCAATTACATTGATTTTAGAGGAGCTATGTTGTTTGCATTAGCAGAGGAAAATGGACTGCCATTTTCCATGTTGTTGGGTGGAAATTGAGAATTGAGCTCTCTTCAGGGTCTTTAATGGATAGAATACCAATCAGTCGGCTGATGTAACTCTACACGCTCTCTCTTTGACCAGGTATCACATCATGCACTTACACCATTAGAAAGTCTTTTCAAATACATTTCTGATTACATGAGCAGATATATTTTTTTTTTGTCCTGCTTGTGAGTGCACAGGGCTGTAAAAAAAAAAGAAAAAGAAAAAGGGCAATATGGTTGGTGGTGCGATTTGGATCAAACTGCTTTATAATTTATAAAAACTGATTGGAAGAATATCGAGACACATCAAACGATAATTCTGGCCAACAGTTTAACCACAGTCCTAAATCAATGCTCAGCCTACAGTAGGCAACAAGCACTGTTACTGATATTTTTATGCTGCGTATGTTTAACATCACCCTCTGACAGTTAAACCAAAGATCTGCCAAAAATTACAAGTTTGTGAGGGCTTTACAATCTGTACAGAGGGCTTAGACCCTTAGTATGAATAAGAAAAACCTTAAACAGAGATGAACTACAGAGGAAAGGATCCCTCTTTCAGGATGTGCAAAGAGTGCAATATAATAGGTGCATGTTTGTAAGTAAAGCACAGGCCGTGTCTTGAGGAGGCTGCTAAGTACTTGCATGGTTGGATCCCCCCCCCCCCATCTGATACACACACAGACAGACACACTCACATGCCCACCTAAAGCGTAGTGCCACTAAGTAAGAAATCAAATGTCATTCTCGGGGCCAAGTCGATTTCAATCTCTATTTTCAGCTTCTTTTTTTTTTTTTTTCCAAAATCTATAAACGCAGCTCTTAACACAGGACTGAGAGCTGGGCGAGCAGAGGGTTAAAGGGGGTCCGGGGCTCTGTCAGGCTTGGGTTAACTGCCGTGTCAAAGTGGCTTTTGTCCTCTGAAAAGAGCTGGGATGATGGTGCGTGGCGGACACAGCATAGCATGAAGTGATCTGCAAGGTTGCCGGTTCGAATCTACGTAGTGAATTAGACCACACGTAGCTCGAGTACCAGCCCAGTATCGCGACAGTTCGTGGGATAGTCGTGAGTGTCCATGTACACGAATCTATAGATACAATTTTGGGATTATTTCAGTGGGTAGTGGGTTGCAAGTACTGCTGTTCAAGAGGGTGTTTCATGTCAGAAAGGACAACCTTTTGAGAGGAACAAAGTCATTTTTCGTCGCTTTAAATATAGCCGAGGGGTGTTTTATAGGCCCTGTCACTCAGTAAAGACAAATATCTGGTTGTATATGTTGCTGTTGTATGATCAAAATGCATTCGGGCCTTATAGCTAGCAATAACCATAACAGAAATGCCTCTCCAGCCACGTATCATAGCTGTCTCACAACAAGCCTCGCCTCAAAATAATTTCTTAATCCATTAATTGGCGTGGAGCAGCATTCGGGGCAGGGCTTTTTGTTCAATATGTTTTTCAGAGATGCATACTAATCATATAAAGTGATCCTTTGTACTCAGGTTGACAGCAGCGACGAGGGCTTTTAGACGCACGCACACACACACACACACACACACACACGCCAAGGCATGTGTCTGGGAGCGCCGACGGCAGAACGAGTGTATTATTTTCCCTGAAGAGTGTTATTTTCCTGTCAAGGCTTGATGGCAACGTGCCAACAGATGTGACAGGGAGCGATCATCCCTCCTTCATACAGTACAGAGAGAGAGAGAGAGAGAGGGGAAGCGAGGAGGGATGGATGAGGACGGAGAGAGTAAGACAGACACACTAGCTGGGTTTCCATCCAGGCACTTTTATGCAAATTAGGATGTATCGAATTTGAAAAGCAGCATGGAAATAGCTAATTCTAATGAAAATTTCTCGCCCAAAAAAAAAAAGTTTTTTTGCTCGAGGCTGGAAGTTTGATTTGAGAAACTGTGATTGAAATCCATTTTTTTTTTTTTTTTTTTTTTTCCAAATACATGCTGATGCGATCTGTCCACCCTGATCTCCCAACAATGATGGACTGCTGCTGCACCCAGATGGGCTTCTGCTGTAGTTATGTGTCCATTAGTTTGTTCATTAAAATCCTGTCAAGTGATTTCTCCAACATCAAAAGGTCACTTAACTTAAAATGCAATAACATCCTACTCTCTCGCTTTATGTGTCCATTTAGAGCTTTAGTGTGATTCTGGTAGCCACATGTTAAAGTGTAAAGTACACTTGAAGAAGTCAGGAGCAACTGGAGACTTTTACCACAGAAAAGTCTGGTCGTAACACCTTTGCAGTTATCAAAAATGTCCTGCAAGAAAACATAGATAAAGAAAAAAATAATGAAAGCACATTACTTTTTCCCTTCCTATTTGCATGTAATGCTTTGACAAAAAGGCGATTCTGCTTCCAATTTGCATCAAGGGGTAAATGGCTGCTGTTATTTTAAGGACAGTATGATTCAGATTCAAGGTTTCAAATATGTTGTAGCTGCAATGTAAATGAGGAGAGTAGCCCATCGGGATGAGGAGGTTGGGTGCAATTGGCATGGGTGCCTCCTAACTAACATAATGTTGTCATTTAAATGAGGATTTTGTCTATTCAGTGCCTAACACTGAATAGTTCAATGTGTTTCCTTCTTAATCAGTACTTTATCTACTGTATGTCACTGTTTTCCTTCCATTTTCTTTCTCTTCTTCAACACTGGCTGAAATACTGATAAATTTGGCCAGACTTCTCATTAACTCCCCAACAAGTCATTCAAATTGGTCGACAAAACACGTTTGTATTTGTCCTCCAGAACTGCACATCTAAGTGTTTCCTGATCTGACGCCCAATATTGGCGAGACAACATCAATTGTCCAAAACAGTAATCTGACACCACTACTTTTTTTGGTCAGGCTGATGCTGTTGTCTTTCAAGAATTGGTTTGGCCATCAACAGAGTTCATGTATGAATGAGAAATGGACTGCAAGCGCTCAGCTTTATCAGCTCAGCCTGCATGTAATGACAGCTGCTCACATTTATGGAGCGTGGAGGGTCAAGTCAACACGGTAAACACAGCTGGTCATGATAAATAAAACGATCATGAGAAAATATTGTGATCTGTGTAAATACAACAAAGAACTTCTTCACACAAGGATCTGCGCGCTCTATTTAATTAGATACAAGCTTTCAGTCAGAGGCACTCAAGACAAACAGAATGAAAGTTATATGTGTCTTTATTGAAATGTCCATCCCACTTTCCCACACTCCAAGATGAAGGTCTAGTAACGGTCTAAAAGATATTTAGTTTAATATAATGTAAGACCAAGAAAAGCTGTAAATTCTCATATTTGAGAGCCTGTGACCACTACATATTTGGCATTTTTGCTTGAAAAATGACCTAAACGATTAATAAATTGTTAAATTAGTTTTCACCAATAGTTATTGAGACATTTCACTTAAAACCACAAATGTCGACCTCATGCTGGCACTAGAGGAAAAGTCAGGGGATCACCAAAGTCAGTCATGTATCAAATTTCACGGCAATCCATCTCATAGGTCTGGAGATATTTCAGTCTGGCCCAAAGTGGCGGACTGACCAACAGACATCCAACATTTCCATCCTGAGAGGCACCTCCTTAGAGGCAATAATAGAGGGGGCAACATGTGGGGGCGTCGTCTGTGTTGTCCAGTTACAGGCACACTCTTCCTGGTTGGGGAGACAGTCCGTCCCATTGCTGGCATCCTTTCAGATGTCCTCGGTCTGCGCTCCTTACTGCCAGATAGTTTGCCGTTTCTCCGCCGAGTCACCGTCTGCGTCGTCCACACCAGCCCAGTTGTTTGTTGTGCTGGATGTCCAAGTGGTGGTCCTGGTCTTGTGTGCCAGCCCGCCTCTCGCCCGAGCAGAGGCACTTATCAGTGCCTGTCCAATCCCACGCATCTACCTTTACTGTGTGATGCACCTCAGGTGTGTTTGGGGAGTGTCTTAATTGCCTGCCAGGCAAAGACAAAAAAAAGACAAGAAAAAGAAAAACGCCACACTCCAAAGAATATTTAGGCTACACTGTGAAAATAACCTGGCTACACTTTGTGACACTAGCATGGCTAAAAATACTCACAGTTGCAATACTTCAGAGATAATGACGCTATGAAAAAGCTTCAGATTCTACTCTGTGGAGACTCTTTCAGCCAGGTGGACACTCGAAGCTCTTAAAACATATACAGTATATGTGTTGCAGAGTTCATGTCAAATGTGGGTGCACATGATGGTCTTTTAAGCGTTTTAACAGGACTATCATCAGTCAGGCAAAGCTGTCGAAATGTTAAACTTGAACAATTGTTGGATGTTACTGGATTTCCACTCCAGATCCTGCCTCAGTAATCTGATCTCCTGAGCCAGCTTTTCCTGAGAGGCAAACGGTGCCTCACAGATCAGCGCCGCTATTCAGAGCTACCTGATAAATAACAGCCGCTGCAGATCAGATTATAGTGTGTGTTAATGGCACTGTTCTCCTTTGTCATCTGGTAAAGTCTGTAAGTAAACTGATTCTCTGCGTTATCTCTCGCTCCTTTCTGTGTCCCTAAATATCTCTCTCCCTCTGCTCCTTTACCCTCTTCATTTACTTCTTCTCTGACTAAAAAACAAAGGAAAAAGCAAAACAAAGCAAGGAAAACAAAAGGAGAGAAAGAAGAACATGTCATTACTGGTTTTGTTTCTACAGCGGCACAATACCCTGACCACCCTCATCAAGTGATAGAGAGAGATTACAGGCGAGTAAGAGAAGCAAGAGAGAGAGAGAGATAGAGCCCCGCGTGACGAAAGGCAGTTTAATTTAGATAATTATCTCACAAATTAACCACAAACTCCTTCCCTGTTAATTACCTGTCTTGGGGAGCGGTGCAGGCAAACAAAAAGCAGAGCCAGGGAGGTCTTTTGTTCAGATCTTCTTGGGGGGGCCATAAATTGGTTATGCCCCTGCTGAAAGGCCAGATAACCCTTTGAGGGAACAACCACTAAAGCATTTGATAGGCTAATGGGGAATACTGTTAGCATCCGCGCTTGTAATTGGACGTCATAAATCTGGAACAGGTGATGGGGGAACAAAAGAGGGGTTTTGTCTGGGTGTCGAGGCCACAGCGCGACTTGTAAATCCTTCCCCCTGCTGAATGGCGCTATCTGACGGTGCATATACGGCTACAACAGGAGATGCACGGCCACCAGAGCTCCCACATCGATCCTGTGTGAATGTGTGGAGCATTTGTGTGCTCAGATACACAACTACATATATATATATACTGTATGTATATGTGAGTGTGTGTGGGTGTGTGTGTGTGTGTGCCCCAGTTGTGCTAATAAAAAGACCTTTTCTTATCTTGGTGTCTGCTGGAGGTGATTCTGTCTGCAGCTATTAACCTTGCCTTTATAATGACAGCTTGCCTGATT
This sequence comes from Scomberomorus guttatus, assembly GCA_038419695.1. NCBI lineage: Eukaryota > Metazoa > Chordata > Actinopteri > Scombriformes > Scombridae > Scomberomorus > Scomberomorus guttatus. The sequence continues at coordinate 10,589,449 of CM076468.1, read as the reverse complement.
AGTTTCAACACTTAAATCCCTGACATTTTCAATTTCACTGTTATTTTTCTTCTTCACGTCTGTCGCGGTGGGAAATACATTTTGTACACCTTTATCTCCTCTAATAATGACTTATTAGTGTTTTTAGCGTTCCTCATTAAAAGCCAACATTAAAGCTTTTGTTGTTTTTTATGTTTGTTGTTTTTTTGGGTAAGGGGAGTACCTCTCTAATTAGTAATAGTAAACTTATGTTCAATGTGCTTAGAAGAAGAAATCAAAAGGTAAAATAAATGTTTCATTAAATTTGAAAGTGTCTTTTTAAAAGAGAAAAACCAAAGAAAAGCACAGTAGGTGGTCAAACCACTTAACAAATCTGGGGAACAGATTATATTTTAGCTCATGTGAAGGATTTGACAAGGTTACAGTGGTTTGACAAAAAATTAATTTCCCTTTATGTCTCTCCTTAAGTGCTAATAAAAATAACTGTCTTTATCTCTGGTCAGTGTCAGGGAGGTAGTTCGTTATCTCCTGATTTTCAATGATTTTGGAGCTTTAGCGTGCCACACAGTGCATTACCATTAGATACTGGGGTGTCTAAAACCTCTCATGAGGAGAGAATGAACTTTGCAACACCACAGGAGGCCCTACTGGAGCCCCGTAAAGAAACATCTGTCTCGTTTAGGAGTACAAAGATGAAGAAATGCAAGAAAAAACATCATATTCAAATAAGGACATTATTGGGCTAAAGTAATAGGCTAAGAAGTTAACTGTAGAGCTTCTTACATTTAAACTGTGGAACTAATGAAACAAGTTGACCCATTATTATAAGGCAATTTTGTTAGAAAAGGGATATCCGTATACCTATCTTCTTTATTTCTCCTCTTATAAATTAAATATAAGTTTGTGATGGAAGGACAGCCTGGATCTCTACTGGTCTCTACCGTCCCAAAACATGCCCAAACTCTTCGTAATGAAGGAACATGTCCCTCAGCGCAGCTGTAAAGTCAGGTTAATGGCTGAAGACACCCTCTGCACATTATGTTACAATGTTGGACATTCAATCTTAACCCTGATCTGTTTTTCATGATGCACCTTGTCGACTTGCGACTTATTCTTTTAACCTTCACGAGACAATATGTAAAACTTTGTGATTTATATCTCAACCCTAAACACCGGCTAAATTAGAAGCAAGAACTATCCACATCCCTAATCTTTCTATCCTTGTGAGGACATTTGATTGAAAAACTCTGAAAAACTGTTGTTGCTAAGCTGTAGCCACCAAAACCAGGTGTGAGAGACAGATGGAGAGACACACACACACTCATGCCTAACACACACACCGCGAGGGGAACGTCGGACCAATATTTGTGTTTTGCGGCTGTCACGTATTTGTCCAAGTCCTTGTCGCTGCTCTCCACATCTACCGGCAGCAGGTGTGAACAACTCTTGTGCTGAGAGGGACGCACTCTACTGTCACCCTGTCAGGGAGAGAGAGAGAGAGAGAGAGAGAGACACACACACACACATGTACACACATTCGGGCCGGGGGAGGAGGGTGGAGGGAGAGGGAGAGATCAATAGTAGTGAGTGTGGAGTTTGGATAATTACAGTTGTTAGCAGGGAGAGGAGAGCAGCTATAGTGGCCTCTCCACTCAGAGTCTCTTATCACTCTCTGGCCTGTCATTACAGCTTTAAATGCTGCTGTGGCAAAGTGGCAACTGTGTGTGTGTGTGTGTGTGTGTCTTTTTCCCCTCTCCTTTTTATGTCTCCTCTCCTCCTTTCCTTTCTTTTCCTTTCCTTTCCTCCTCTCTCCTCCTTATACCTCCTGTCCTCTCATTTCTCCTATCCCCTCCTCCTCTCTTCCTTTCCTCTCCTCCCTTCTTCATCTCTTTTCTCACCACCTTGCTTCTCGCCTCCTCTCGTTTCCTCTCCTCTCTTTGGTTTCTCCTCTCTTCTCATCTTTCCTCTGTATCTCCTCTCCTCTTTATCACTCCTCTCCTCCTGTTTCCTCTCTTCTTCTCCTCCATCAGCTCCTCACCCATGTCTTCTCCTTCATCCAATATTATCTCTTCATCTCTTCTTTTCACCTAGTTCTCTCCTCTTTCTTACTCCTCTCTCATCATCTCATTATCTCTCCTCTCTGCCTGTTTCCTCTCTCTTCTTCTTATCTCTTCTTGCTCTCCTCACCTTCTCCTTCATCCAATAATCTCTGTCCATCTCTTAATTTCTCTTAGGTTGCTCCTCCTCCCCTCTTCTCTTCTTTGTCTTTCCTCCCCTTTCCTTCTTCTGTCTTCTCTTCCAGTCACCTCCTCTCTTACATCTCCTCTGTCAGCTGTTTTTCCTAGGCTGTTCTTCTCTTCTTCTCCTCTTTTCTAAAGTATCTTGTTTGTTGAGTTCATTTCCTAAATGCTTGTTTATCTTTTTGTCCCGTGAAACCAAAGTTTCTTTATGTAATTTTGTTTAAAGGACTGGTTAAAGCTCTCCTCTCCTTTTTCACCTCCTTTTCTTTTAGTTTTCTCTCCCTCTTCTCCTTTCTTTATATTCCTCTCCTCTTCCCTCTTGCTCTCTCTTTCCATCACCTCCTTTCTTTCTCCGTCATCCAATAATCTCTTGTCATCTCTTCTTTTCTTCGTCGCTCCTTCCCTTCCCTCCCGCTCTTCTCCTCTTGAGTCCAGTCTTTCCATCACTCTTCTGTTCCCTTGGCCTCTTCTCTCCTCTCATGACATGCTCTCTTACATCTCCTCTCTCATCCAATAATCTCCCTTCATTTCCTATCTTCTTCTCCCCACTCGTCCACTTTCTTTGTCTCAGCCCCTCTCCTCCTTTCCTCCTCCTTCCTCCTTTTCTCACACCATCAGCGGTGCCAGGAAGAGGAATTTATTCTGGAGATCCACGCTTTTAATTTCTCCGAAAGAGACAGATAGAGAGGTTTTGACTGTCCAGCCAGACAGGATTTTCTTAGTTGTTGAGTCTTGACACGCGACACTAAAATAGGCCTGGAGAAACTGGAGTTAAATCCCTTTGGATCGCTGTGGTTGTTGCACCATTTTCTCTCTCTCTCCACACACAAACACTTATGCGGTTTTGTTGATCTCCACTGATGTTGAGGAGCCTTGTCAGACACAAGAAGGAGATGAGAATGATGGAGAGAAGGATTAGATGGGCGCAAAACACAGCGGTTAGTCCCCTCCGGGCTGTTTGCTCTGATTTAGATGGAGCAGGATTAGCTGAGGATGAGGAGATCAGAGTAGTGTGTGTGTGTGTGTGTGTGTGTGTGTGTGTGTTGAGGAGAAGTGGGCTGGTGATACGTAGCCGCTTGAGGCAAAGCTGTCAGATATTCGACTGATTTTCTTGTTCCGTAGGTGGTGCATAGTATACCATGAAGGATACACACACACACACACTGGTGACGCACTGCAAAAGAATGACGAAAAACAAAAGTAAAAGTTGAACATGTCCAATTTTACTGAAATTTTGTCTTTTTTTCTGTAGAAAATTCACAAAAGTAGACAAAGTGAGCGAATATGCTTTACTTTCTGTGACATTCTTGTTAATATTCACTTTTTGCATGTTGGCGCAGATGTTGCAGATGGTCTAAAAATGTTGGATTTGAGTAAATGGTGTGTGTGTGTGTGTGTGTGTGTGTGTGTGTGTGTGTGTGTGTGTGTGTGTGTGTGTGTGTGTGTGTGTGTGTTATTGAAGCCGATGGGGAAACGGAACTACGTGAATGTGGTTTTGATTGTCAGGAAGCGCTAACATGTCGGCTCATGCAACCAGACTGTCAGCTGTCTATCAAATCCCGCTGTGTGTATGTGTGTGTGTGTGTGTGTGTGTGTGTGTGTGTGAGCATTGAGTCGAGTATCACAATGAGGCAGGAAATCACTGCGAGGCTAAAAATTCTCTCTTTCTCTCCCCTCCTCATACAAAACACTCACAAATAACCCGCTAATCTCTGCCTCTGCCCGTGTGCCATTCATGCCTTCCTCCAATTAAAAAGCATCGGGGAGTCGAACCCGCCATCTTATTTATCATATTAATTAGAAACTCCCCTGACAACAAAGAGAGGCCTACAGCTGTGGAGCAGAGGAGAGGCCTGGGAAATGAAGAACGGTTTGATTTGTTGTCTTGCTAATGTGACACCTATTATACAGGTTAGGCCTTGAATACAAAGACGCCACAACAGCATATGGTAATTATGAGTATGCACGTGCATGCGTATGTGTGGTAACAGTGTTGGCATCAAAGGATCTGCTTTGACTAAGTACTTTTTGTATTTAGTTAACTGCAGCGTGGTGTATTTAATATGGGTAACACTGTAACACATCACTCAGAAGGCCTTATATTTTGGCCATAAAGTGGTATAGTGTGTATATATATGACACTTTAACCACAGCTAACTTACCAAAGAGTTTATATTATAGTTAATGCTTTATTAACAGTTAACTGCATTTTAGTAATGTTTATATTTGGGTACCACTTTGTAATAAGACAAAGTCGACTTTCCGCATTGTCTTCTTAAAGTGACTGAGTGTGAGGTTTGAGTTGTAACTTTATAATAAGCTGTCCATTTTCCATATTGTGGAGCTAAACTAACTACGCTAACTGGTTTGAGTTGTAACTTTTGGGTTATTAACACTTAAGATGACATTTATTCATGTAAATACACCCGGTATGAGCCGCTAAGAACAACCTTTTGGGTATTGTGAACAAGCCATTTGTGTATTTGATCAGTTAAGTTAATCAGTCATCTACTCTGCACTTGCACTATCAAAGTTGATAGATAGATATAGATGGATAGATTAATGGGTTTTGTTCAGATTCTCTGCAGCAAGAAATTAAAGAGCTAGGGTAGATTTTAAAAAAAGACAAAGCAATTCATACCACATGAGGACCTGGAAGTTGTCCTAATGAATGTCTTATTACTCATATATAATGCATTAGTAATGATTTATTAACCATTAATAACTTATTAACAATTTAGAAACATTTTAAACATAGCTTGACTGCATTATTAACACTTCATGAAGGATTGAACACATTATCACATCTGACAGGCTTTTTATTTCACTAAATGTTTTTACAAAGACAGAATGAGATCCACTGATTGTTGGTCACACATTTCATATCTATAAACGCATAAAGCGAGAAAAACAGACCCACTGTTCATACACTGCATTTGTCAGTCATTTGTTCAAGTGTTTTAATATTTGGTCTAAAGTTTAATGTCAGTGTACCACATTTGTTCCTGTGATAATTTAATTTCCCCCTCTGGGAATTAAATGTCCACCTGATTTAATGTAATGTAAATATTTTGAAATCAGCTGTTTTAAAAGGTCTGACCTTCTCAGTTATGATCTGCAAAAATATTCTGACTTGCAGCTGAATATTCATCTCATTAGCAAGCACTAGCATGCTATCTGTGACCAAATCCAACAGACTAACGTACAATAGAAATCCTTTCAGAAAATAAATAACCGCATCTCAGCACAAAAACAAAAATGACAATGAGGGCTGATCTAGAGTGAACGTGATGACAGAAATAATAACCTTCTCACCTTCTTTTCTGTGTTTAAGAGTAGCTGTGCTCGCATTGATCAGCTCAGTCAAAAGAATAAACTACAGGTTATAGAACGAGAGGGAAAAAAAAACATACACCAGCATTTATCCAGATGACTCATGTCAAGGCATGGCCACAGAGCACACATCACTACACGGAGACCTCAGTGACCCACATGTGTCAGAGAAATAATGATAAAGGCACTGGAGTCGGATTGTTAAATTGCTTTGTGAGCTGATGTTTAGCTTTTTATTACAAATCAAATAGCCAGTCAGTGAGGTCCACCTCATGTGCTGCAGTTTGTGTGATTATGTTCTTAATGAAGAGTTTGTAAGTGGCTGTCAATGGAAAGAGGAGTCCTTAACCTCAGTGCAGTGTTGCAGTTGTTGCTGGGAGAATCTACTATTCATATCCATATACTCTCATATTCAATGTAACAGTATTTACATTGAATATGGGGAAGTGTTTGCTGCTCACTATGGTCAATAACTGTGTAATTATGAATGTAACTCTGGCACTTAGCTTTACAGCAGTAACCAGGTGTCATCAAATCAACCAGAGCCCAGTTTCTCACCAAAAGTTGAGTTTTCTAGGAATGTTTCTTTTTTTTTTTTTTTTTTTTTTTTTTTTTTTTTTTTAAACAAGCATTTTCCAAAGCGGCACTTACTGTAAGAGCAAGTGCACACACACCCTGTTAAGAGCTTCTTAGCGTTAGCTTTCTGTGCCGCTAAAGAGAATACCAAAGCACATATTAAACCTAAAATAACGCAGTGATAATGATATAATAATAATAAACATTTTATTTATAAAGCACACAAGACAAATGTTACAAAGTGCTTCACAAGGCAATAAAATTAAGATATATGAAGCTAAAGTAAAGACAATAGCACTAAAAAAAATCAAGATTAAATATAATAATAAAGAGGTAAAACAAGCTAATAAAGGCAAATATACACATATATGTATAAGTAAATAGATGCATACACACACAGGCGCATACATAAGTGTACATCTTCCCACACATCACACATATGCACACACATAACATTGTATGTGTATAATAAAAATGCCATCCTTAAAATCAGTACGTTTTAAAAGTTGACACATATGTTTATAGTCTAATCTCAATTAGCAGGTCCTCACGGTCTGGGAAATTGGGCCTGGCAGCAGCAAGACATACCTGATTAAATGATCTAAGAACCAGTTTCAAGAACATGCATGTCATCAATTGATCGAATGAACAGGTCTCTGTGACTTCAAGAAGATAACTTTGATTCATCCAGAGATTCAAGTTGTCCAAGTGTGGAGGATAAAAGGGATTTGTGGGAAAAGGACAGGATATAGAAGACTTGAAGGCATCAACATCTGTAGCTTCAGTTAAAACTATCAGCATAGAAACCCTGCATCTGACTGACTCCTAATGAAGATGTGGAGAGAGAGAGGCAGAGGGGGAGGTGAAGGGGTTGGAAAAAGAGCAGTAGAGACTGATAGAGAGCAAGTAAGGGGGGTGATGTGCTCTGTAATCATGGGTCTATTAGCCTGCTTTCTATACGGCTGTGATGGGGCTGGAGGAAGATAGATCTTTGGCATATTTAACAGCTGACAGGTGTGTGTGATTGTGTGTGTGTGTGTGTGAGGTTGTTTGTGTGGATCTGTCTGTGTGTGTGGGAGAGTCAGGGCATTATAGGATCTTTTTCTAAACGTGCATGCTCCGACGCTGTATCAGAAATGGTGTTAAAAGTACTTTTGGACCAATTAAGGGTTGAGTAGGGAATGGAAAAAATAGAGCTTGAGAGAGAAGTTTAAAACCTGCCAACTTCCTCACCTCCACACACAGAGCAGAGGTTTCAGATGCTGTTTGACCATCCGGCAAGCACGTCTGTTGGAGTATACTGGTGCCTTAATCCACCTCAGAAATATTAGATATGATACAGTTAAACTAATCACTGGCAATTCAACTTCAACGTCTCACTAACACCCACAATAGTATGCATACTGGAAGAGAGGAGGTGTTGAAGTGTGAGGGTCGCTGGCCGTGGTGCTAAAGCTGTCAGCAGTGGAGGAGCTGTCCGCAGTTCTGAACCAGCGGCTATCTGATCATCGCCGCACTGTGCGGCTCCAGCCCCCCACGACTCCCACAGGATACGTGGGAATAGATAATGGATGGATTTATTTATGGCTTATTAATAAACCCTTTAGACTTCATCTAGTCTGTGTCACCTCAGCCGCTGTCAGAAAGAGCAGGACGAGCAGGAGAGAGAGAATGAGATAAAGAAATGTAGGAACAAGTGTTGGATGATTATAGAGGTTCAGATCTGGAAAGAGACGATGTTAAACGGGTTGAGGATATCTCCGCTTTAAAACAAGCCTCTCATTCTCTCTCTCTCTCTCTCTCTCTCTGTGGCTTCTCTACAGTGTCTGAATTTTTCTTTCAAATCACCAGCTATTGAGTTTTGATAGACATTGTCAAATGTGTGTGTGTGTGTGTGTGTGTGTGTGTGTGTCCAGCCATCTGGTTACCAGGGCATTGTTTACTCTGTCACAGCTCAATATTTGCCCATCCATCTCTCATCCTTCTGCAAATCATGAGTGTGTGTTCTCCTAGTAAACTGTGTGTGTGTGGGTTTGTGTTAAGTTTTGTTACGTGTTGACCCAAATGTGAATAAATAACATTTTTTGCCAGCAAGGTCACACCTACTGTATCCTGGCAAAATTAAGCCTGTGAAAGGTTTTAAATAAATCTCTGAAATTAAAAGAGTCAAATCTTCATTCTTAGTTGAAGTCCCATTCAGACTAAATCATTTGAAGAATATTCTCCTTATCCTCAAAATCTGACTGAATCTGAATAATGCTTCCTTTTATCATGGGATAGGAAATAAGGACCTTTGTGATAATCTGTGGATATTTCCTCACCTGTGACACGTACAGTACTCGCAGCATGGGCTTTTCTTTGCACGTGCTGCACAAAACTTTACCATCTTCTCCATAATATACTGTCTGATAAAGAATAAAGCTGGCGATATTGTTGGTTTTTGGTCTTTTCATAGGATTTGTTCACAATATACTGAATAATATAATAATATCCTGCCTAATCCTTTATTCTAATGATTTATGAGATCAAAGAGGGTTAAGAGAGAGGAGGTTGTGTGTTGCAAGGCTCCAGTAGTGACTCAGACTTTATTTTTGTGTCACTTCAACAAAAGATATTCAGTTTAGAAGAAAATGTAAGAAATGTAAAATGATGAATAGGTGGTGAAAAAGAATAAAATGTGGGTGGCCTGATGCCTAATACTTCTACTACTACTGTACCACTAATGATAATATCCTGGCTAAAATAACAATATCCAAAATGTGATTTATCAGTAACATACTAGCCACTGGCTACCAGAACATACTGATTATCAGTCTTATAGCAGCATAACAGAACATCTTTTTAAAGCCACAGTGTTTGGACTAACTAATTAGCACTAAAATTAGCATTGCGTCGCATTCTTGTCTGGTGATGGAGAGCAAACACATGCAAGCCCACATTCCTGCTAAGTTGCGTTGTAATGTGGATGGGGTAATTCTGCTGTTTACCAAGCAATCATCAAGATAGTTTCAAATGATTGTCACCGTGATCCAGAGTTGTAAAATCCTTCCTTATAGTATTATAAACCACTGCTTGTTGTGTTTTGGCATCTGATAACCCTTAAAAGTTGTGGATGTATTACGCAAACACACTGGTAGCTGAAGCAAAATGCAGGGCTGTTAATGTATGTTACTGTGGGTCCTCATAGAAATAGCGTGTGTGTGTGTGTGTGCGCACAGCGCAGATCTGAGCCAATTTCAGGGTGTAATTTTCCATTTGGCTGCTGGACAGAAAGATGCATGTTGGCTAGACAATCTACTTACTGTGATAAATACAAACACACACACATCCACATGTCAGCATAGAGATCCTCGCTATTATGTAGCTTTTATGTGTGTGTTTGACCGCATAGCGCAGCACCAGACTAAATGCACTGCTTTGACATACACCAATAGCAGTGCACTTAACACAGGAAGGGAGAAATATCTTTGACATAGACGTTATTGCTCCCATGCATCTCCATCTCTGTCCTTCTACTGCTGGAACACTTACTCTCATCCTTCCATCTACACTTCCTTTCTCTCTCTCTCTCTCTCTCTTCTGTCTTTGCAATATGTTGTTGCTCTTCCCTCCGTTCCCTTTCTCCATCTGTCCCTCTCTGATCTCCTGCTGCCGTTTGAGCATCAAAGGTGTTGAAGAGGTTTTGCCATCTCACCTTCCTCCCCGCAGATCCCTTCATCTTCTTCAAACAGGAGGAAAGTGCAAAGGTGCTAACCGTGGGTTTCAGACATCTTCTGTCTGTCACTCGCTCCTCTGCCCCGGCCTTTGCTATTAGCGAAGTAGAAAGAAACGCTCTCTGGGTATACAAACAGTTGATCCTCAGATTGAGACTTGCATGACCTTGGCCCTTGGCCCTCAGATCTACAGAGTTTGTGTTTGCTGTGAGAGATGCTACATTATGAAAGTTTCAATGAAATAATTGACTTGCTTTGATAAATTTGTTGTAACGTACATTTCGGTAAAGGCCAAATCTACAGTAGGGAGGAGGGTCTGATTCACTGGAGCCTAATGAATGCTATAACTTTTTGGGGTAATTGCCTATATGGTATAAAAAATAGCCCAAATTATCTCATTATTGATCCCCAAAACCATTTTTACCTCTCCAATCAAATTAAAGTAACCAAATAAGGCAATCTGGCAATATTAACAACCACAGAATTATCTTTACGGGCACAGAAATAAAAAAAACATATCTCTCTATATATATCACAAGGATATATGTAGTCAGTAGTATGGAGAGAAATTTGGGCGATGCTGTTACAGTTGTGCCTGTTAAAATGTGTCCTAGAGGTGGCGTTAGAGGAAAGTTTAATGGCATTCTGCGTATTAGAGGAACTGTTAAAAGCATTTGTATAAAACTTACTGTTAACATACTGTTTATAATAATACTATACTAATAATTTCCCTTTAATAGGGATTTTTCTTTAATAGACATTTATGTACATACACACATACATCACAGCTCAAAGTCATGTAAACTTGTGAACAGCAGGAACGGACAAAAATGCTGCAGTCATTGTTTTTCTTGACATTTCACTGAATATCATCTGGCTTTAGTTTTGGATACAGTATTGAAATGAATCATTTTCATGTGACTGTGTACAGTCTGTAAGTGTGTGTAAGAGGGTGACTAGCCAGTGATCCTGGCAGCTGCTCTTCACTGTTTAAACACACAAAAACACACACACATACACACACACGCGTACGCGACGGACACAGCAGTCCTGTGTGTTTGCTTGACTGTACTGTACGAGCACCTGTGTGCACAGCGATGGGCAAACACTTTTATTATTGTGCTGAACGTTAAAGTGGAAATCCTTTAGAGCCTCCGTGTCTCTGTTTAGTCTCCATCTGTGGTGCTAAGAGCTCGTTGCTTCGCTGCTTCTAAACTGACTGACGGCTGATCTCGTAGAGGGGCTAACGGTGTGGGTGGTACTTTTTAATTTGTGATGGATAACTCGTCTCCCTGTTACCTCTGAGAAACACATGATTTACAATCAGGGAAAAAAAGGAGTGAAATACAGTTAAATACTCATACACTCTCTCTATTATAGTCATTAGCACTATAGTATTATATTTATGTGTGTATTTGTATCATTATATGGGATTATGCCCTACTAAACCCCTTGGGTACGGGTGTTCCCAAGCCCAAAGGCCTAGACCTTACATTGTGAAACATCAACAAACCCACACACACCCCACACACACACACTCCAACCTTTACCCTAAACCCATTCCTCATCTTTGTGGAAGCAGACTGTGAGTGAATGGCCCCGCTAAAGGCTTTTTAATAGACTGCTTTGTGTGGGGAAAACTCTGGGTGACAGGGGGGGAGTCCCAAGGGAGACATGGGGGAGGGAGGAGAGAGAGAGGGAGGGAAGCTGGGAGACAGAGTGAGAAGAGTGTTTGCTGCACCACTGATCCTTACAGACATTTAAGCACTTTATTTGAATTTCTTTTTTTAAAATGACAATTGCATTCATAAAAATAGACATCTTGATGAGTGACATGAAAATCTGCAATAGATATACTGTAGCTACTACTGTCCTGCTGTATCCTTTTTGTTGTTGTTTTGAAAAGGGTTTTCCAACATTTACATGCAAATAATCTGCACAGTAGAGGTAAAAACCAAATGTTTTTGAGACCCTCCCAACATTTGAGGTTTATCAGGGGGTCCTAGGTGTCAGTAAAAAGGTCAGAGACCCTTCACATTTCACACACAGCTTATAATTATGATAACTGTGAAAGCTTTCCCATTCGCTTCTTACCTGTCTGGTCGCTCTTTTGAGGAAAGTTAATCTGGGACACACCTGATGCTTTTAGTTTAGTTTTCTGGTTTGCATGTATTACATACAAGGAAAACAAAGAGACCTTCCCCAGAAAGATGATACATAGGGTCACAGCCCAGGCTCAGTAGGCTCAGACAAAGAGATTTAGAGTATTTCAAATATTTTATTCAGAACTAAGGCAAAACTTAATAAATGAATCTGTAGTTTAAGTCAGAGGTGTAAGCAGTGTTGACTTGATGTGTGGTGTAGGGCAGGAAAAACAAAGGCAAACCAAAAGGGTAGGTGGTGACGGTGATGATGATGATGAGAGAGAGACTGAATAGAGAAGCCAACCTAAATAACCTATAGGCCCAGAACTGCTCAGGTGCCAGACTTCAGACTAAATGGCTCCACCCATCTCAAGCTGCAGGCAACCTGCAAAAGTTAAAAACACACTGAAAGTGACAGAGGCGGTCACAACGGTATAACCTGCCTTCAGACACTGACCGCCTTGTGACATCAGCTTTGTGACTGCCGTCGCTCTGGCAATTTGTTCTTTTTACGTCAAACCCTCATTTTGTTTCATTTCTGTTTTTCCTTCTCAGAGATTACACAACATTCAGGCTTTAGAGAGGTTTGAAATAGCTCCTCTCACATGCACCCACACACACTGAATACCTTTTCTGGAAAGAGTGTGTTGGATGAAGTTAAATGAAATTAAATGAGAGGCAAATCCACGCTTGTATTTATACTACACTCTATTTATTAACTGTGTCTAGTCTTTAAGTGCCTGTTGTAAGAGGTATAGGACATGCCCTTCATACTACACTGACTGTATTCACACTTGTGGCACCAACATGTGTTTTAAAATGTTGTGTATCTATCTTGTCTATCTAATATGTCTAACAATTAGTGAACACAGCACATGACTAAAGGTGCAACATTCACATCATATCAGAAAAAGAGGAGGAAGCTGAATTCTTTTGACTTTTTGTTTTGGTTGACTATAATTAATAATGACTTCAGTCTCACTTGGTCGGTACATTTGGCACATTATTATTCGTCCATGTGTTTGTTAAAAGTGGGAAAGCAGGGCCGTCCATTAATCATCGGCTTGGTGGTTCAATCCTGGCTCCATCTATCCGTGTGTCAAAATGTTCCTGAGCAAGACACAGAGCCCCAAATTGTTCCTGATTTGTGTGCGTAGGGGTTTGTGTAAAGCTGGAAAGACGCCGTTAACTCACAATGCAAGTTTTAATTGTACAACTTTATGCGCACTCCTGATGGATCGATCGACGCGGGTGCTCCAACTGAACAGAAACATGGAACAAAATAAGTTTAATAAGTTTTATTAAAATGTTATGTTTTGTCAGCTATTTGTCTCGTTTTTAGTCAACCTCATCCTCATTTTTTTATAGTCAGGTTTTAGTTGACTAAAAGTCTTTTAGGCATTTTTAGTCTTCATCTGCATCTTCAGAAAAACTCAAAGCACAGTCAATCAAGACTACAGTTAGCCACAGCATGTACTATTAAAATAATAAGCCAACTACAGTTATTAATGGATCTTTTGACAGCACCCCTGTGGCAAATCGGATCGTGGACCTGCTCGAACTGCAAGAGTCCAAAATTTCGGACACGCCAGAAAAGCCAGAACGTCACTTTTCATCAGCTGTGACTCAAAAATTGTAGCGTTTCATAGAGAATGTGTTGACTGGTCCGAGGTAGAAGCTGCAGTTTCAGGTCAGAACAAGGTGACATGTTTGACTGCATCATCCGTGGAAGGCGATATGTTTGCTGCTGTCGTGTATTCCTGTCCCCTCTCCGCCGCAGAGTGTGTGAATGAAGACATTTATTACAACAGAGACACAGAGGATTAGCAGAGGGCTTAAACCATTCTCATGGTAATGCGCGGAGCTGGGAGCGCGCAGATAAACACAAACACTCACCTTATCAAAACACCCAGACCTGAAAGACTACTCCTTAACAGCACCGACAGACCGGCTGAGAGACACTGACAGAGAACAGGAAACAGACGGCGACAGAGAAAGATGTCAGTTAGCTGTGGCAGATTATGGCCTCATTCAAAAAATATTGTTTGGACAAAGAAATCATTCAAGGGTACACCCATCACTTCATATCACACTTAAATGCAAAAGGTATGACTCCATTGTCCAAGTTGATGCAAAAAAAAAGCTTCTCATGGGCCTCAGTTGGGTGTGACAAAACTGCACTTAGAGCGCAAATTTGATCTGGTAGTTTTTGTCATTTTAACGGAGAAATTGGGAATTATTTGCCATCCATATTTATAATAAATACTGAAACATAAACATCAGAAAGTCTGCTGTTATTCAATGACTTTGCTGATAAGCCTGAATTACAGTGCTGCCATTTCTTTCCTGTTGCCTTGCTTGACTTCTATGAAGAGGTGAAAATATAATGTCAGATACATGAATGTCTTAGTGGGACCCTCTGGTGGATACTTCCATAAGCACAAGCACTTCATCATCTCCATCTATTTACTGGCTAGCAATGGTGACGACATCGGGCAAGCATTAGCAGCGCTCATCAGCACATTTTATAGCAAATTAGTCATTTTTTTGCACGATATCTTAAGTTGATGAGATTTTCTGAGCAGGAAAGGCCCCAAAATTCAAAATTAGACCACTGATTCTTAAAATAATGTGTGAGGGTCACAAGATGATTGACTGGTGAAGTTGGACAGATTAAAAATACAGATGCTTTGTGGTTCATCCATCCATTTTCTACATCCACCCGTCCTGTGCAGCGTTGCAGAGGGCCAAGAGGCAGGGAACACCTGGATTAGTCACCAGTCTATGGGGCCAAAGCATACTGATAGACAACCCTTCACACTCACATTCACACCAACAGCCACTTTAAACTGTGGACACACAAACCACTGATGCACCAGGCTCCCTCTTGCTAAAATGTGCCAATTTATTACATTTCATTGCCTTTTTGGTCAGTTTATGGTTTTACATTTTTTTGAAAAAAAAGAAACTTGACCAAAGCTTTTTTTTTTTTTTTTTTGATTGACTGCCGTGTATGCACATGTGAAAGACACACAAAGCGGGGAGGACAGTAAGCTCTTTGCCAGTGTAATCCACAGTATCCTCTCCGCTCCAGGCGATCCACTGTGTTCACTTGTACCTTCGCAACATTGTAGTCAGACAACAATCTCAGCCACCAAATCCATGTCTCTCCAAATCTCCTCTTTTGGCGTCAGCTTTTGTTTTTTTGGCTCCCTCAAGAGAAGACAGGCAAGCAACTGAGCTCTGAGGATTTTTATATCCTCCTTTTCATCAGGCTCTGCCTCTTAGAGCATCGCAATGTAACAGCGTCTCATAGACTGTGCACGACTTCAAAATTCTCCCAGTTTTCTCCTACATGAATATTTGATATTGATGACTTTAGCGAGCAATG
The DNA here is from genome assembly GCA_038419695.1 of Scomberomorus guttatus. NCBI lineage: Eukaryota > Metazoa > Chordata > Actinopteri > Scombriformes > Scombridae > Scomberomorus > Scomberomorus guttatus. Next base: position 10,574,073 of record CM076468.1, on the reverse strand, counting down.
TTTTTTTTTTTTAATTTGACAGCACAAAAAGGCCACGAAAGAGTCTGTTATCAGTTATTGTGTTAACAACTTGAGTCTTTTGGGGCAAGTCCAAGTCAAGTCTCAAGTAATGGGAGAAAAGTCAGTCACGTCTCAAGTTAAGTCTCAACCCTTCATTTCAAGTCACAAGTTTTACGCCAAGGTCAAGTCAAGCCTTTCAAGTGAAGTATCAAGTTTTTCACAAGTCTTGCGTCAAGTCTTTCAGTGCAAGTCTTAATCTTTCAGTTCAATTTGTAATCTTCGAGGTTCTGGTGTCATTTATAGCCTTCTGGCATCATTTCTCCACATGGTTTTCTACTAGTTCATGACCGATGTCATGTAACACAGTGACCGTTAACTCTGGAAGATCTACAGCCGAACTGACTCCACTTAGATTTCTTTCTACTTAATGAGGTGCGATCCAGTCCACAGGGAATGTAACCTTTGCTGTGTCCATGCCAGAACCACAGGATTCTGCAGTGACACACAGACACATGCTCTTCCCCCCCCCCCCCGCTCACCCCCCCCGACTGCCAGTCTTCCCCACAGTGACAGAGATGTAGCTTCCAGATCTCTCCCCTGCCACCTCTGATTAAGGCCGCCGTGGGCGAGACACACCTGTACAGCTGATGGGAGACAATGCCGCCGTTTCCTCCCAAAGATTGATTTTCTCCATTAAAACGGGCCCTTTGTCTAAAAACCCTGCACCCCCTTTGTTATGCTAAAGAGAAGATGGAAGATTTCCAATTCAATTTGGGCTGAGTCGAGGGCCGGTCAGCTATATGGGCCTCCATTGTCCTGGCCGAGCCCGCTGGGACGACGCTAGCGTCTCCCAAACGCCAATTAAGCCGGACGGAGAGACAGACGGGGATAATTGACAGGCAGGAGAAAGGCAGCCTTCTTCCTCTCTGTCTCATCATTGAAAAAGAAAATTAAAGAGAGAGAGCAGCAGAGAGGAGGAGAAGTGAGGGATGAGAGGGGAAAACAAGGAGGAGAGGAGTAATAACCTGTAAAACGTTGCCCAGAGCAAATTCAGATTACATGAAGTGTTTAGCTCACATACATGACTTTGGCCCACCAGCACCAGCGCGGCCAAGAAAAGACCATGAGAGCCGTGATTCAGAGCAAAGAGAACGCTCTGATGTCACGTAATATTGCTTGATTTGATGTTTTGCGAAAAAGTCGGCCAACCGGTCGCATAATTTACATTTTCATAAGGTGCTAATTTTACTGTAACTTTCAGTATCTTCATCCTCCATCATTAACCTGTCACACGCCTACTCATATGTTAATTACCTGAAAATGTATCTAATTATGGCTAATTTAACTTAAATTGTTAAATACTGCATATTACCTTGCTGATGTCCTCAAAGAGAAGTGTACCAGTAGCACAGACTGTACATGTGACCGTGTTAGTGCTGTTAATGAGTCGTTACAGCCTGTATTCACTTACAGTAACATAACAATCAGAATTTCTTTTCCTACAGCTAAAAACCGAGTTTTTGGCTGTATTTTAGGGATGGGTTGTCGTTCATGTCAGATATTCACATGCGAGCAAGTTAAACAAAGTTGGTGATTATAGCTGCTCAACATCAGCATGTTAAAATTGTTATTGTGAGTAAGTTTCCGTTCTAGCATTGGCATTTATTTTAAAGCACCGCTGTGCCCAAGTACAGCGTCCAGCATGGCTGTAGTTTGACAATCTTGTTCCTACTCTTCCAGACAGCCATCGGTTTCCATTCATTTGTGTGCAATATGAAAATCGATTGGCTCGAAACTTGTTTTGAATTGTGCAGTCATCACAGGGAACATCAAGTCTGCATTCATTTATGTAAATGGAAAAAAATTCTCTTTGTGTGGTGATGGAACTTATGTGTAGACTGATTCGCAAAGTCACTCTGCATTACCTCACCGCAATAAATTAGCTCAGACAAAAAAAGTTTGCCCCGTAGAGGATGAATTAAATGAATTGAACGTAGAGCTGCAGCGATTAGCCGACCGCCAGAAAAGGAATCTGTAAATACTTTGATATATAACTAATCATTTAAAGTCATTTTTCAAGCAAAACTGCAAAAACATAATTGTCAGATTACCCAAAAATGAATAAAACAGTTGAATGGCAACATCCTTGAAAGTGCCTTGTCTCCTGACAGTATACAGCTAGAGAGTCCACATATTTTCTGCAGTTACTACTCTTACTACAACTCCTTACAATCTTATAGCATGGTAACAACCTTTTTGTTATCAGCTGTAAGAAGGCAGGTCTCCATTTCATGAGAAGTTGCTTTCGTGTATAAAAACCTGAGCTCAGAGGCTGGATTTTAACATGAAAAAGGCTCGAATTCTTTCTCTCAAAAATCAGAGATGGTTCCAGTGATAGACACACAGACGAACAGCACAGTTCCTGCTCTTCTTCATTTCTCCACTGAGAGCTTTGTGAACGTGCACCAGAACCGAAACAGATTCAAACGGTTGACGCTGACCTTCGTCGGTTATATTTCACAAATTTGGTTTTGATATGATTTGGGGCTAAAAAATTCTCCTCTTCACGCTCTAATGCATTTTCCTTGATTTCACGAGGCCTGTCAGTTTCTTTGGGCACTTTCACACCTGTAGTTCGGTTCATTTGGTCTGTACCAAGGAAAAAAATGATGCATTGTTGCCTTTTTAGTTCTGGTTTGAACAGGCAAATGCACCAGTTTGTTTGAGCCAAACTAAACCGGTTAACTCATGCTGTATACACTCTTTGTATTTACATGTACAGTAGATATTTGCAAGAACATAGTTGCTTGCAGCTGGTAGTGAAAAAGCATCCTTTCACCACCACTTTCTATCCTCTAAACCTCCCTTTTCTCAGTTTATATCGTTCTGTTTCTCACTCACACTCTCTCTCTCTCTCTCCCCCCTCCTCCCCTCCCTCTCTCTGCTGGCTTGTGACAGACGGCCTAATAGGATTTAATAAGCCCCATTTGCATGTCAGCCTTTTAGATTTTCTGTAAGAAAGAAAGGCGATGGGAGGGATGGGGGGGGGTGGACGGGGGGGGAGGGAGGGATGGTGTGAAGGAATAGAAAGAAGGAGAGAAAGAAAGGAAGGAGGGAGGGAAAAGGAGAGAGAGCATGACGACGAACGGATTGGTTTAAGGAGCCGTTGCTCTTTTTATCAAGGTAGAAAAGTATAATACAGAGTGGTTTAAAATATGAGAGCTAATATTGGCTTTTTCTTAAAAAATATGATCTCATGGATTCAGACCAGTGTGGTATGAGGGTGACAATTGTTCATTATTCTGGCTTTCAGTGGAGAGTTTTATGGTCCAAATGTTGTTTCAGAGGTGTAAATATATCAGATTTTGGTGGAATTTCTATATTCAACTGGAGAGCTTCATGTCACTTCTGTCAAGTGGCCGTTGTGCTTTTGTTTCGATTTTTGTTTGTTTGGAGCAAATGTGAAGAACAGAGTGCAACAGTAAGTCAAGATTCTCAAAAAATGGATCACAATGAGACACACGGGATTACATGACAATCAAATGTCACCATGTTGGAAGAGCTCATTGTTCCCGTCTGCACTGCAGCGCCTCAATCGCCATTTTCAATTTCATTCACTTTAGAGAGCTTTTTTTTTTTTTTTTTTTGAAAAGATCCATTTTTGGTGGCTGAAATGGGGAAACTATCCTCACCAGAAAAACAACAGCATCAGTTATTTGTCCAAATGCTTCAAATGACCTGTTTTTTGTTTGTTTGTTTTTTGACACGTGTGAGTAATGATTGTTCTCTCTCTAGAACAGAAATAGTTTGACTTCATAGCCCCACAAAACCTGTTCGGGAGGAGTTTGGGGCCATGTCATGTCTCCTACCAATAGTCACATTGATTTTTTTGTCATTTAACCATGACCTTTCCCAAACCAAAGCTACTGTTAGTAGTTTCAGTGGCCTAAAGGTAACCCAACCTTAACCATAGAGGTGTCAGATCATTGTTACAGCCACTGTTTTGTCAAGTATTTGCAGGCATTGTTTATGTAGGTTAGCTAGTCCCCAAAATAAATGCCATTTTCAGGCGTTTATAGACCAAACGACTAATCGAAAATGAAAATAATCGTTAGTTGCATTGTACTTAGAGTGACTAATTTGACCGCTAATCTATACTTTTATAAATGCATTTGTAATCGCTATCAATGAATCTATTTTCCACTACTGTTTTCACAGTTTCACAAAATGCGTCCTGTAGAAACCCCCAAAACTAACTGCTGTCTTCAACCTTTATCAGAAGTATGTTTAGCTGAAGCTCATGTTTTGAAATGATTCATTTTCAGTGGTTAAAAAGAGGTGATTTTCGTGTGGATGGAAGTCTAGAAAGTGTCCAGTAGATGTGAAAATGCTCTGATTAACGTGTCATCTTTTGGCATGAAAAGCCAAATATAACATACTGAAAACTGGCATAAAATAACAAGTGAAAAATGTTGGTATCAGCCTTGAAAAACACATGTAATCCGAGGTTGTTCATCACAGATGTACTGTACACTCAAACAGTATTTATATCAGCTGATACAGTATTAAAATAGATGATATAAACAACATCTCACTCATGATCTTTCACTTTAAATTCTTTTTAAATTTGTCAATTTTTTCCTGAAGTGTATCATGCTTCTCCAGTCCTCACATGGATAGTCATACAAGCCAAATGACGTGTGTGTGTGTGTGTGTGTGTGTGTGTGTGTGTAAAAGGTCCAGCCAAAACCATGAGTGTAGCACACATCTCCACACACACACACACACACACTCAGTAATCCCCATGTTGGTAGCTGATGTTTATTGCCGTGTAATAGGATCAGGATGAGGCAGCGTCAATATCAGAGCAAACATCTCACACACACACACACACACACTCTCTCTCTCACACTCACACACACACACAGAGAAACACACACACAATCGCTGATCAAACATAGCCCAGGAAACATTGTGATCCAGGAGAGATGAGAGGACTAATCCTTTTAGCCTTCTAAGAAGACTCCTCCTCCTCCTCCTCTTCTCTCCTTCTCTTCCAGGCTCGCTTCCTCAGTCATTCTTCTTCTCTGCCTTTCTCTTCCGTCCTCTCTTTCGCTTGACAACATTGTTTTCCCGCTCTCTCTCTCTCTCTCTCTCTCTCCCTCCGCCACTTTCCCTGACAAGGACAAGGCTAAGGAGAGAGAGACAGACATTGAGCTAAATATACATGGCGTGTGTGTTTGTGTATATCTATGTGTTAAGAGTAGATTTATCTGTTTGGTTCGCTGACAGATTAGACCTGATAAATCCTCCTTTTTAAACCAAACCAGCCTCCCTCCGCAGCCACCTCCCACCTACACTCTGCATCCGTCTGTATGTGAGCATTCCTTCAGGTTTACGTTTCATTTCAAGCTTTTTAAGCTCTGAAGGGTGAAACCAATTTTGGACTTGTTATTGAAGTAAAGCATCCTGCCTTAGCTGATATTTAGGGCTTGTTTTTTTTTTTTTGCCAGAGGATGGCGATGTCTCTTGGTCTTTCGGTTGTAGTGTTTGATACAGTTTGATACAGAGTGGGAAACCCTGGCATTTGGGTTGGATATTAATGATTCTCAGAGGATGATTCTTAATGATTCTGCTTACAGATTCTTTGCATGTCGCACTGTGTGAAATGGCTCTAATTACATCTTGGTCGCAATCTATGTCAGACGATATCAAATTTGACATTGTGCCGTGAACGTCTGGTGACCTCTAAGTTTGTTTATATACAGTAGCACAATTCAAGTGCTTTCATGCAATTTAACTTAAATAGATATTGAAAACGAAGAAAAAAAAGATACATTTACATACAACAAATGAGGCAACGTCAAATAAAGTCATTCAGATTAAAGAAATTATTGGATTAAAAACGGAATATAAAGGAAAGTCAATTAGGCCGTAAGTCTTGTCATCTTAATGAATGTTCTTTTTCTTCCTTTCTGTCTAGCAGGTGTGTAACTTTCATTGTCAAAATATCTTCTTTTTTTCCTGTTTTAAGCCTCTTTTGCTGTTTTTTTTTTTTTCATTTTCATCCACATTGTGGTCAAAGTTGGAAGCCATGTATCTTTTAAGACAGCGGTGGTGTTTTTTCTTTCTTGTTGACTCCTTTCTTCTCCGGTTAAATAAACACACACAGTTTTTATGGTATTTATAATACATACATTTAACACTGACACAGTACTATGAGTGCATATCACATTCATAGGTTCATGTTAATGCTCACTGCTGCATACATGCTTGTGAGTATGTATGTATGTGTGTGTGCGCGTTCGTGTGTCTTCAAACAGAGCTGTGAGTGCTTAATGAATTTACTTTGCTCTGATTGGAAATTAATTAAAACAGCCTCAAACAGACAGCCGCCCACAGGGAGTCACTGGCAACACACTGACAGACAGATTACTGCTCTGAGGAGGGAGGGAGAGGGGGAGAGAGTTTACAACTATCTGATGCACTTTCTACGACCCCGCGTGTCATGGATTATAGCAACCTCGGCCTCGTTATTGGTGTAATTTTTGAGTCTGTCTCATCTGCGGTATCAGTTAAACAGCAGCCGTCCTGATCACAGACAAGCGAGCAAGCGACGTTCTCAGTGAGCAGCGACATGTACGAAATGTTTCCATCTGATGGCAGACGAATACTGAGGTTCTGATTTCACTAAATGAGGATTTCTAAAAGGATGAGTCGCAATAATTAAGTGATATTTTAGGCTATATTTCCTGTGCCCAAACTCTGGATATTAGTGTAACGTGGAATACAGCTCGAGCTGCAATTATTTTCCTCTTTTAAACGATTAATTGTCTGGTGAAAAGTGATATATTTTCCTCAAGTGAAGTTGAGGAAACTCAAAACTTCTTGTTTTGGCTGAGCAGAAGTCCAAAACTCAGACACATTGACTCTGCATATGTTCCTTTTAGGTAGTTAAGCTTAGTATTTAGAAGTTGGTCATTTAGAAGATGACAGTATGGGATGGGAGGGCATTAATTCAGTATTAAACCATGTTTGTAAAATAATTGAAGAAAAGTGATGAATCTGTCAGCTAGCCGGAAACTGAACACATGCCAGAGAACGACTCCCCACCAGCCCTCGGGGGAACGTGTCGAACACAAAAGGCCCAGAGAAATAAGTCATAAACAAACAACAGACACATCAATAATGACAAGTTATGGCATTGAAAGAATTCATCCAGAGCAGCAACATGTCAGTGTTTGTGAGTGATTTCCTACCTCCACTCAATTCAACCCTCTCCGTCTCCATTTTTTAATCATTGTCGTCTCATGAAAAATGTGCATCTCTAAAGTGTCGACTTGTTTGGGGGAAAAAAAGTAGAACAGCCTGTCTATAGTCTTGCAACTTGTATGTGTAATGGATCATTACTGCAGACTGCATTTAACACAGTAAATTCTCAAAAAAAGCAGATGTTGAAATAATAAACATGAACATGGTGTTAAACTAAAGACCTGCAGCAGATGTTTCACATTTAAAACCTAGTAGGGAGAGAAATGATGCTGTTTGAGGCAGAGGAAGGCTTAATGTGAAAGTTTGGTGCAGGAGGTGTGAGTTTCATCGACGGTAGTTTACAGCGAACAAAAGCATTACAAAGTGATTATCACATGACCTTCATCAGCCAGTTGTCATGGAAATGTACATTTTTATCTGAGCACTTTTAAGGATGTCTCATCCATGTTGGCTTAAAAGTTGACCTTTTTAAAGTTTAGTCTTCATCGTGTGGCGTGATCAAAAGCTCCAGAACAGCTACTAAATGGACCTTGATGAGAGATTAAAGATTAACTTCCCAAAAGATGAAGATCATGTAATTTGACAGAGAGCACCAGAAAAGCTAAAAAATAGTCCTTAAAGGGGAAATCACTGCATCAAATGATAAATATACTTATAAACTAGGGAAGCCTCAAGGTAAATTTGAGGATTTCCATGAAGCCTGTTTGATACGACGCTCGGCAGTAGATATAGTATATTCCATTAAAAGGAGCTGGACCCCAACTGTTGATACGTCTGAACCTCTCTGCTCTGCCTCTGGTTCAGGAAGTGTTAACCGGTCCAGCTCCCTCTGGCAGACAATGATGTTAAAGACTAATTGACGAGCACTTTAAATAAGTCCTAATTAGAGCACGGCTGGTAATAATTGTGCAGGCGGCCTGAGCACTAATTAGCGTAAAAAAAAAATCCCACAGTGTGTGTGTGTGTGTGTGTGCGCGCGCGTTACCGTGTGGATGAATGATCTCCACAGGGGGGCTGATGAAGCCCATACTTTCAAGAAGCAGACAGAGCGAGAGAGGTAGAGGGAGAGGGGAGCAGAAAGAAAGTGGGGAGATAAACCGCCGCCCCTGCACGCTCTTTTGTGATGGCGTATGGTCTGCGGGTGGCCCTTTCTGCACGGGAGGGACGGGGTGGAGGGCAGGTGTGTGTGTGTGTGTGTGTGTGTGTGTGTGTGTGTGTGTGTGTGTGTGTGTGTGTGTGTGTGTGAGCTGAACTTACTCCTAACAAGACTAATTGATTCTGTAGCCTCTCTTCATCCGTCCCCGTCTTCCCCTCACACACACTCTGTTTTTTCTTTTCCTCTCTGCCTCTAATTGTTTGTGCTGAGAGGCGTCTAGAAAACAGCAGTAATAGATTTCCCACCTGCTGCAGAGACACATTAGTAACACACTCAAATGACTTGTTTGCCTCTCTCTCTCTCTCTCTCTCTCCCCCCCTCTCCCTCCCTGCTGTCGTCTATTCATTGTTTACTGCTCGTCCTTTCAGCCGGCGACCCAGGTGTACTGATCCCCTCCTCCCCCCCCGCTTCTTAGCCAGGCTGCATATTAAGAATACAACCAGGATGTCAAACTTCTCTATGAATATATTTACATAATATTTTTCCAATAATATATTCTCAATCTTATTTTTATTTGATCACGTTTCATTAGTGTCACACAGTTTTATAAGTAGGGGTTGATTGCAGCAGGGCAGATATTGCTCATTTTCTCGTCCAGTCATGATAGTTTAATTGATTTTTGCAGAATCTATGATCAACACTACTTTGTGTATGGCGAGATATTTTGTTAAAATTACACGGCAGCATCAAGGCCTTCTTAAATTTATTATAAATGACTGCTGGTCGTAGCTTGAAATTGAATCTCTGTGACGTTTTTTGTGTTTCTGTGATCTAAATGCTGCTAAATTCCTGCTAAAGACTGTATTGGCCTGAATATAAGACAATATTTTTTTAAAATACATTTGAAAAAGTGAGGGTCGTCTTTGATTCAAGGACTAGACAATTATGTGTTGACAACATCAGATACCTTTTTGAATTTGGAGTTTAGCGTCGTAACATTGTCTTCTACAGAGAGTGTTTCATCACGGGTTGTTTGTAGCTTTAATGTTGCTACGCTAGCAAGTGCCTTTTTAAAGTTAATCAGCCCTAAAAGTGTCTGGTTAGCTTAGTCTAACCTTCAGGAGTTTCTGACGCCTCGTGTAAAGTGCTTTTCCGCTGTGGAGGAAATATATTCATGACGAGAGAAAACGAGTCATGACGTACTGTAGAAACAGACCGGGGGTCTGTATCGTCTGTCAAGCAGTCATAATTACCGCTGTCATAGACGATGAGGAGCTCAAACAGACAAAAAGACAAAAAGCTAACTGACAGAGAAAATAATTTTGACCTCTTCCAAGAGCCTGACAGGAGAGAGAGTGACTGATGGACAAGATACACAAATGTGGGCTTTATATTCTGCTTTAATGGGACTTTTTACGAGAGAAAAGGCTTCTCTTCTCCTTTTGATTAATAGTATCAAAGGGAAACTTTCCCAACAGGACGAGTGCGAAAGTGTGTTGTATCTATATTGAGAACAGGTGTTTGGAAGAAGTTACAGTGCATTACGATACAATATGAAAGATCTGAGTGATGAGTCACAGTTTCTTGCAGGTGTTTGAATCTTGCAAAAGGTCAATGTAAACTGTAAGAAACGATGCTCTTAAGTTAATTCATGACAAATTTGAATCTAGTATGTATGTAAAAAGCTTCAGCAGTGACACTAATGTGAGTTTTTCAAGCTGTGATTTTGTTCTCAGATTCTAGCGCCAGGGCGATTGTAGGACAGGTTAATTGCTCATTTACTTTTTAACACTGACAGAAGATATAACATTAAGTAATGGAGACAATAACGATTGCAAGATGGAAATCATAAACTGAATTTCCTGTGTCATTAAGGCCAAGAATAACATGAGAGGTGGTTTGAGTGTTGGTTGAAAAACAAGGACTGTTAAACTGATGCTTGGTCCAATCTCTTGAAACTCAGAGTCACCTCCATGTTTAAGCTTCTAGGTCAGCATATTCTTTTTGGGCTAACGTTAAAAGTGGTGCACAACAGTCAGCGTAGACCTGCTTTAAGGTTGCAAAGTGATTCTGCTGATCAAACCCTGGAACTTAAAGAAGTGTCCTCCTGGCCTCAGGCACAGCAGGACTCATAACTCAGATTTATAATTGAAAATTATGTCAAATACTAATTAATGGCACAGCAGAGCCAATCTGAAATTGGCTGTCTGGCTTGAACATGCCAGCTGTACAGTTGTTGGTCTCTAATTGCTGGTTAATTAATTAAATATCCAGTGGATTAGAGGAATTATGGGCAATTGTCCCTTAACAACCCTTAACGAGGTCTTGATTAGTGTCTTCAGCCATATCGTGTGGCTAAAATGATCCTTCAATTAGTGATGGAAAGCTCATGAAGAGAGAGCGGCGGTGGATGAGAGCTTACATGATGGACAGTAGACAGGAAAGCAGTTACTTCAACCAAATGAAGGGAAAGAAAAGAAAGTTCTGGGATATTTTAATTTAGTGAACATGGGGGAAAGCTTTACGCTTCTCACCTCAATCCTGTAAACACTGGCCACCATAAAATCTACATACAACATGCAGTATTAAGTATATTTGTGTGTCGGAATTTCAAACATCTCATCATCAATGACAGTTTTCAAGATAAGCTCAAATTTTACTGGTTAAAATTGTGCATAAAACATATTTTCACCACAAAATCCAATATACTTTTGCATTTTCTGTCCATGCCGAAGAGACAGACTGACCCATTTGGACACCTGTTCAGGAAAATGAGTCTTATTTTTTTTTCATTTTGTCAAGAAATTGCATTGACTGAAGCAAGGAACAAATCGTGCATCATTTTAAATCTGCGCTCTATTTGTGCTCCATCTGTCATCAACGTGAAACCACTCAAGTTGTTGCTGAGAAGCTATGGGGGGGGGGGGTTGTATTTCCAACTTTTCTCTGGAACATTGTGAGCATTAAACGCCAGACTTGGTGCAGCAGAGACTTCAGAGCATATATGTAGTGTTTCTTGAGCAACTGGTAAACTGGCTTTCTTGCTTCACCATGAAGAAGTGTTGAAGGAAACCTGGCTTAGACGGCAAGAAATTAATTTGCTGGAATTTTATATAAACCTGTAACAATTATACCCTGTTTACATGTCTTTTTATTGTACTTTGAGGTATTACAGCTGCATAAGAGGCATTATATTTGAAGCGGTGAGCTGTTTGAGTGCATCCGTGTATGTACATATGTATCTATAAAACTGGTGTGTGTACACCAGTTTGTGTGTGTGTGTGTGTGTGTGTGCTCCTCAATGTGTGTGTAGGTCCCCGTATTTCATGACTCTGACACAGTGACAGGAAGATTTCCGTGGCCTCTGCAGCCTTGTCAGACAGATAAATGTTGTAGATCTCCCATCATGCACGCACACACACACACTCAGACACACACACACACACTGGCTGTATGGAGATAGGAAGGTGGCTGACATTTGTGGTGCCTCGGGTGAGGACATGGCCTTTTCTCCTCATTTCTCCTTCCTGGCCAATCACCCAGACGGAAAGGGGAAAGGGAGATAAGGCCTTTTGTTTGGCCTGACAATGTCCTACTGATACTGCCATGGGAGACCATTCAGAGTGTGAATCAGTGTGTCTGTGTGTGTGTGTGTGTGTGTGTGCTGGGTCTATCCCACCCCTTTAAGACAGGGAACCCCTCAGTGAAGTCATTATTACAGGAGGACATTTAGCATAAGAGCTGCCTTCTTAGAAGATCACACATGCATGCAAACTAAACTACTATGATCACATACAGATTTGTCTTACAAGCACTCAATCCTGATTCAAAGAATCAACCGATACAAAATTTGTAGGAAACCAACACGCAACGTGCAAGTTAAAAGCTAAACAGTAAAAAAGTTCATTCTTGACCATGTAAACAACAGTTTGTGTTTACTTTCTAATTTTTTTTATACTCGCTCAGCTTTCATACGTCACGACTGAGCTACACTGTAACCGTGACAACTGAGCAAACTCCATCTGCCAGAGAAGACCGTGAAATGTGGTCGAAAGTTTCCTCGCCTTATAGCGCTTGCAAAAGCCCTGATTTTTGTCAGCATAGTTAGGTGACGAGAGGCTTTATGTTATTGCTTTGAGGGTCAGAGTTGGAGCATATATGCTGTAGAAAAATGAGAGAATTGGCAGGTTTGGCTCGATATGTACCAGGCCTGCACTTGACATCTTTGGGACATCATGTTAGCCAGATGTCATCCCCATTTCATATTAGATCGCTGGATACCATATTGTTACCAGTAAATGGTGTTAAGATAGTGTCAGGTGGGAAAGGGGAATGCACTCATTTAAGATGATATCACTCCCAGAAAAAGGGGCAGCAGCCAAATGCAGGGGGATTGATAATTTTGTCAAATTGCCTGTAGCACTTTGAGGCCTCGCCTTCAGCTGCCGAGCATCTTAAAGAAGATGCTGGTATAATATATGAAGCCATCTTCATAATGTATCAAAATTGAATGGCTGAAATGCCACTTAAGGTAGTGGTGGTGTAATTGGTACTCAAAAAAATCTTAATAGTATCATATATCTCGAGCTGGGCTTTTAAAAGGATCTCTTGTGAGATCTTGCCTTGATCTCTCTCTCTCTCTCTCTCTCTCTCTCATACACTCACACACTCACACACACACACACACACACACACACACACAGGATAATGCATTCAAGCCATCATTTCATCTCGGAATTCCCAAGCGTATTGGGACACCACATGCTATAATGATCGTCTGTAAATGGCTTGGTTGGACTGCTAACTTGTGTAAATAGTGCAGGCAGAGACTAATGTACTGTCTTGTAATAGGGGGAAATTACCTGCCTATTACGGTGAGACCCTCCGAGAGGGGAGGAGAAGAAGAAATGAGGTAGAAGAGGAGGAGAAGATGGGAATGGGGGGGGGGGGAGAAAGGATGATGAGGAAGATGAAAGGGAAGCTGGGAAGGAGCAGAAAATTAAAAGTTTCGCGTGTGTGTGTGGAAACTTTTTGATGCCGACAAAATCTGATGGAAGCAGTTTCTTGGTCGTGATGAATCACGTATTCATGCACAAAATTACAAGACAATACAAGACATGTCTACTGCCTCTTTGTCACCCTTCCCTCAGCTTTTTTGAAGGCCTCTCTCTCAATCTTCCTTTTGTGTACTTCTCTTTTATGAAACGTCAACAAGTACTGTTCCAATTCAAAGTCCGCATTTAGCCAGGAACGAGCCGAAATGCCCAAAAGTCTTCTTGCTTCGTCCCATTTGATTGATGCTTTCAGAGCAGATTTGTAGAAACTCAAGGTCACATAAATCAGTTTTGATGAGCCAAACCCACAGGTGTCCTAGCTAACTTTTTTTTCAGGAGAGACATGAACAGCTCAGATCTTTGCGGTTGATTCCTGAAAAATAATTGCGTTACATTACATCATAATAAATGTACATTATGACTGTGTTGAAGCGTGATCACCAGGTGGCGTCGGCGACATTGCTCCTTCTCTTGCAAGTCAAGACTCCCAAGTTGCTGAGTTTGAACTTCCAAGAGCGTGAGTTCAGACTTCTGCAGGAAACAAATCTGCAACAAGAGTCAAAAGTTATTCAGGCAGTCGTGTCGTATCTGAACTCAAACAGCGTCCCAACAGCTCGAGTGGTTACCCTTGAAGAATAGAGCCGTACAACTTCAACTCAGTGTTGTAATACAGTATGTATACAACAGAGTCCATGAGTATTGAGTATTATTGTTGCCGATCAGACTAAAGCTACTGTGACAAGGTTGAAATGATAAGATTATCAGCAGTTAGAATTTTACACCATTTTCTTATCATCTACTTGTGTTACGTTTGACTCGGAGTGATTTTATTGATGATGATAAAGGTGTTTATTGTGTTGTTGGCATAAATGATGTCACCTTGACTCCCACATCATTGCAATCTTGGAAATAAGTCTTGGACTTTCTGTATCATCCTTGACTCTTTTTTTTTTATATCTGTGTGTGATTTAATGCCAAAAAGGATCCATTGACTCAAACTGGAGAAAAGTATATGAGTGGAAGTTCCCATAAAGGCCCCATAAGTGTTCATTAAGTAGCTGCAAAGAGCCATTCATGATGGTTTGTTGAATTTGGGTCACATTGTTAACAAAATATGAAGCTTCACTCAGTAAATCTCCTTTTCAAATCTGGATTTTGTTTGCTGACAGAATTCAAGCTTTCTAATACCAACAGCATGTTTTGTCATGCTTGTTTAAAGAAATTAATTGAAAATCTGTGCAGAGCCGCTTGTAATGCACACTAATTTCCTTCAGCTATTGGTGAAGCGTAAATTGGCAAACATTCGCATAATGTGTCCCTGTGAATAGACAGTTTAGATCGCTGTTTGTTAACAATATTTGTTTGCTTAGTTATTGTATTCATGGAGACAAATATGAGGCATGTCTTTTTATGCGGCTTCATTTCTTGTTAGTAGTTTGCTATTATGATAACAAGGATCCATTTGATGTCAGCAGGCCTTTTATCTTCAAATGAGCCATTTAAATGTCATTACTGTAGGGCTGTGTGTGTGTGTACGTGTGTGTGTGTGATCATTACATTTACAAGTTCCATTCATGTCTCGTCATTTTTCCTACAATGAGAAATTACCAGCGTTCACACTCTGATGCTGCAAAAGCAACAATATTCCGTTTTTAATAGTTATTGTTCAGAGACATAAATTCAACCTTTTGTCCATCTCACTGTTCTCAGCTGTTTACTCTTTAAGCAACGGGTCATAGCGTAATGACACAGGAACAATTAGAGTAAAGTCCCACTAATGTAATATACATTCATTGTGTTGTTTTAATCCATTATTTAGTTTTTCCTGCTCTGATGAGGGATGCAGGCTTTGGAAAGTTAGTGACACTTTCAGTGTACCAGTTTTCAAGCTGATTTTTTTTTTTTTATTAGTGTAATTAGATGTGGTACAAAGAGGTGAGAAATATGACATGGGGACGTTGGTGTAGTGAAATATACAGACAAAAACACCATAAACAATACACAACAATACAAAAACAGATTTAAGAGATTTTTAGTTGGTTATGTTAATGTGAAAACTACACATTGACATTTCACATTAGTATGTTTCATGTAACCAAGGAGAAAAGAAATGGTGGAAAAGAAAATGTGCACAAACACACACAGTTGTATATAGTATTATAATGATATGCTGGAAAGGTTTATGGCTGTGATAATATAACAGTCTGCTGGTCTTCATGGAGAAGTTCAGTTTAGGTGAGGTGTGTGACGACAAAATCTCTCTGCCATAGACAAGAAGACCAAAAGGTTAGAAAATAAATAAATAAATAAATAAAAATCAATCAATCAATAACTTTATTTGTCCCCAAGGGGCAATTTGTTGTGCAGCAGTGTAACACAAGATAAACACACAAAGCACATGAACAAATCTATAAATATAAAAACATCAAATAAATACTAATGAAAGCAGAGTACACAACTTAAAACAGTTAAAATATAAATAATAAATAGCCTTGAAATTGTATATTATTAATATTACTGGTAAAAGTAGAACACAGTGTTAAAAATCCTGCAAATTCTACTTATCAGCAAAATGTACTTAAAGTATCAAAAGTAAAAGTACTAAGAGTATGAAGTGGCATCAAAACTGTACAGTAGTTGTGTAAATGTACTTTCCATCGCTGATTGATTGATTGGGTCTGATACTGATGACTCCACCTTGTCAGAGGTGAACCACCCTGACTGGATGATATCTGCTTTTTAAAAGAAAACCTGATATTGGCTTCATGTCCTGCTGCGATCTAACCTTCATAGAAAGAGCACTGTCTCTGTCTCTTTGCTGGAGTGGCAGATAAGCTATAGGGCAGCCCTCCCAGTGCACTACTGGTAATTTAGGAAATCCTTACTGGCAGGTTGAGATGACAAGGCCACTGTCTTTGTGGCAGGGCTCTGTAATTTGCTTGTTTTCCACTCCGCCATAGAGCTGACGCACTGCAGGAGCAAGCAAGCCAAGGAGCATTTCTCTCTCTCTCTCTCTTTCTCGTCTTCCTCTTTTCCTTACTCACTCGCCCGTTTGCTCTCTCCTATTGTTGTCATTGTGTTATTCAGCTCAGCTCTGTGGCCTCCGAGGCAAAAAAGAAAAACACAGACGGCAACCACAACAGGAATCAGAGCCTAATGTCCTACAGCGATGAAATCTGCTGTGTAAATGAAAACATAGTGCTCAGACAGTTTTGAATACGGGGATTTTTTTAAGTTTTCTGAAAAAGAGTGTAAACTATAAACCCTTTTTTCAAATCCTGAAACTATTAATCCTCAATCTTTTGTGAAATCTGGCATCATCCTTTTGATTGAAATGTGATCGATAGCTAAATATGAACACACAGTGCATCATTTAACACCCAAATCAAAGAACGTGTTAATACCTTCACATTTCTCATGTGAAAAAATACCCCAAAAAACGAATAGAGTTTGGTGCCAACTCATTCCTCTTATTTCTTCTAACGAATCAAATCAATTGCTTCTCTGATACCCTGGAGCATTGTGGGGAATTCCTGCCTGGGACAGCTTAACAGGGTTAGTTTTTAGTTTAAAAAATAAGTGTAATATAAATATGGATACACATTAGTATGATCAGTGTAGATGATTAGTCGTAGTTGGTGTAATTTTCTTAAAAAGGCTCAAATACTTATTACTACTAAAGGAGAGACCTTTGTATCGGACATGTTAAGAATTACCAAAAAAACAAACAGAGTTTGGTACAACCTAATTTCTCTGTTTCTTCAAATGAATCAATAATTGTATGAGCCCTTCACACAACATATAATTTGTCTCTGTTGCCCTGGAGCATTGTGGGGAATTCTTGGCTGTTACGGCATACCGTTTTTTTTCTTTATCTACAGTACTTGTTTGTCTTAAAATAAAAATGTTCTGTATAATTTATAGTTGTTTTCTGAGAAAATGTGCACACTACATTACTACTACATGTGTGTGTGTATGTACAGTGTGTGTGTGTGTGTGTGTGTCAAAAGAACTTTGACAAACAGCTCCCCTGTTTACCATGGCGACGCCGTGGCCTGTGTTCTCCCGTCTCTACGGTAACCGAGGCCCTGAGCTCCCTCTTATTGGCTCAGCCATTGAACTCCCAGCTAGAGACAAAAGAGAAGGACCCGGCGCTGGTAATTTCTTATCACCAAATCCCATTAGGCTCAGGGTTTTTCAGGGGTTTTTTTTTTTTTTCATTAACCCACACAAAAGTAAAGTGGAAATCA
The DNA here is from genome assembly GCA_038419695.1 of Scomberomorus guttatus. NCBI lineage: Eukaryota > Metazoa > Chordata > Actinopteri > Scombriformes > Scombridae > Scomberomorus > Scomberomorus guttatus. The sequence goes on along the minus strand of CM076468.1, from coordinate 10,556,401 downwards.
CCATACCCAGTCAGCTCAGCCCCTACTGTGAGCCTGACTAGGCCCCCTAAAACATCACTCTGCTCTAGCTTTGAGTGTAATTAATACAAGAGAGACTTGCAAAAAGTACATTAATAAAATGAATGTATTTTAAAGGGGCAATACTTCATTTTGTAATTAATTCTGATAACATTGTGTAAAATGATTGTGAATAAAAGACACCATGGTAGATACAGGTATCATTTATTTCTATAAACCCTCCTGCGTCCTGCTTGCAAAGATAATCTAATTTATCTAATTAATCTTTTTTTTTTCCCTTTCTGAAGAGGATAAATATGGCTTCCAGGGCTGGATCCACCATCAGGGTGCAGCAGGCGCCCAGCATGCTGGTGGGAACTACAGTAGGGCTGCAACTAACGATTGTTTTTATAATTGATTAATCTCACGATTTATGGACTGCATTTATATCACGATTTTCTAGTCTACCGACCGCTCAAAGCGCTCTACAACGCGTGCCAATATTCACCCATTCACACACACATTCATTCACTGATGGTAGAGGCTGCCATGTAAGGTGCCAACCTGCTCCTCAGGAGCAATATAGTGCTTTATACTGTTTTACAACGATTCATTTTATTGATTAATCATTTTGACAAAGATTTTTGGGAGCTGTCAGTGCACCGTGTGGATCCAAATAGTGAAAAATGCTAGAATTCATAGTTTGGTGACTTCTTAAAAATGTCTTGTTTTATTTGACCAAAAGTCCAAAATCCAAAGATAGTCAGTTTATGATCATGTATGACACAGAAAAGCTTCAAATCCTCACATCCGAGAGGTTACAACCAGCACATTTTTTGCATTTTTGCTTTGAAAAATGACAAACGATCAAAATAGTTGATTAATTTGTCTGTGGGAAAATGCTCTCTTTTCCTTTAGTTCCTTTCACATTGAAATTTTGACTATGCAATAAATTGGAGGGGGGAAAAAAGGCATATATGATCAGTCATCATTTCAGTTCAGCTCCGCATTTTCCATCTTTCACCTGTCACCTTTCTTTCAGCCAACAAACTGAGACATTCTCCCCATTGACTGTGTGTGGGACGGCCGCAGCTCCACCAGCTCTGACACCTCTCAGCACACTGAATGGGCCTGATATACCTAAGGCCATAATCACTGCGGTTTCTGCACGAGCGTGTGTGCGTGTGACAGTAGGTGGTGGTTATGTGTATCTGCTCGTGTGTGTGTGATAACTGCCTCTATGAAGTCAGATTGACAGACAAAGGCCTAATCGCTCCTCAGCTCAGGCAGCCAAACAGCTCAGAGGAAAGTATTGACCCAAAAGCACCATAATCCCCTTCACCTAACACGGGCAATTTCATGTAATACCTGCAATAACACGCATTCAGCTCAAAGTAGTCATCAAAAGAGCTCTGAGCATCTGATTTTGAGAGGTGAGCTGTTTGAATAAAAGGGACCTGAAGAGTATATCAATCTGTAATAACAACATCGTGGCCCGGACTCGCTTTTCTTTTCAACTCTCCTTATCGCCGCTCCTCTGAATCACTTTCACTCGCTCACGCTCTTTGTCTCTCTCTGTCTAAATGTGTCGCTCATGTTACTTTACTCTCTCTGCCTTTCGGAGTAGTTGTTTTAAAAGAAACATATGGAGACTCGCATGGTAAAGATAAGCCGTGTCAAGTAGGGGTTTCGTTTCCTTTTTTTTTGTGCACGCGTTCCTTGTGTTTGACATTTGAAACGTCTTTAAGTGCGGCTTGCATACTGTTTGTCATTTTTACGCTCGCTCCTGTCAGTAAAGTTTTTGTACCAGTGTTCAAAAATCAGGTAAATGTTGAGATTCAGCGGTCAGGAGCTGCGGTACAAAGACCCAGAAGGCGGAAATTTCACTAAAAGGTTATAGAGGGTCTTCTGATTAATGAAAACTGTGCTTCCAAAACTTTTTCTGCTGGTGACCCCTGAATATAAAAAACTTTTACTTGTGACCCCTCGTCAAAGTGATTTTCACAGTGATTTTCTCTTATCAGACAAGATTTGAATCATTTTGAGAAGCGTGAGGAGGTACCTCTCATTTTATTTATTATCTGGAAGCATTGTCTCCAGTTGTTGGTGGCTGGATGCCACTTAATGGGTTTCAATAATGCCAATAAATTCATTAAACCTCACAGCTGAGATTCTTTCAGTGTATTTGGTCAGCACTTGCACTCTGGGAGTGTGTTTTCTTGCGGCACACAGAGTGTGTATAATGTGAGGCTTAGCTAGGAGAAGTGGTGCACATGATGGCACACATGGTATTCTCTGTTTGTGTTGGGCTAGACAAACAAATGAAAGTAAAGATCAAGAAAAGAGTCACCAGACTGTGTTTTCCAGAAACAGAGGGACACTCGGGATCAGTGTTATGAAGAGTTTGTTCGTTTGGAGATTTGAATAACTTTTCACTCATAATTTGAGCTTTGTTGCCACACATTTCTTAACATGCTTTTTGTGATATTCTGTCATTTATGTACTGTTACAATGCTGGATGTATATATTAAACATGCTAAAAGTTTAGGTGAACGTGTGTCGAAATGTTTCCTGAAAGTTGAAAGTCAGGGCTGTGAATGCTTCATTTGTAAAGTTACCTCTATTTCACCGTCAAACTGACATCAGATCATTTGTGCATGCCTTTGTTGCTAAGGTTGTTCCATGAGTTGTTGACATTTTGAGTAAAGAACGAGAAAAAGAAATTCAGCTACTTCTGTGTGTTTACGTAGCCTCCGGAGTCAGCAGAAATCTGTCGAGAGGTAGCTTGCAGAAGCTGGCCAATAAGTTAGTATTATCACCAGTTTTACTTTTATACTACGATATACTTTGAGTAATAAAACTCTCTTGGGATCGTATAATGTTCAGAAGGTCTCTCATGTTTGTCTTATGAAATCTAAACCCTCCTCACTCAAGCAAGCAGTTAGAGCCTTTTTTTTAAAAATACAGCAGTTGATGTATTCAGTCTGAAACATGATCTGATCTTTTGCTGAAGAAGAGATGTTTGTATTACACATACATTCACATGCACCTTCCATCATCATCATCACAACCTCAATCATTGCTATCTGCAGTCACTCACACACACACACACACACACACACACTCACACACACACTTTAGCCTCTGATTTGGTATTCATGTCACAGAGATTAATCAACCTGCTCATCCCCTCTGCTGTTACACACTGATACACACACTATAGTCACACTTTGTACCGACTTCTAAGTGTGTGTGTGTGTGTGTGTGTGTGTGTGGGTATATATTTGACAGACAGTGAGCGAGGCCTGTATCGCCAATCTGCAAATCTGCATATTAGTACTGGACCATCCCTTTAATTTCCTACAGCGGCTGATAACCATCGGCTCCTCTTGGCCTCTTTGTCGCTCCCACACAGCGCTTGTGAGATTTTGTGTGTGTGTGTGTGTGTGTGTGTGTGTGTGTGTGTGTGTGTGTGAGAGAGAGAGGGAAGGTTGTTGGCTGACTAATACCATCGTTTTTTTTCCTGCTGCCCAACACACACAACAAGAGGACTGTCAGACAGGCATCGACATCCTATTGATTTAGTTTTCTATTTAATGAGTGAAATCATCTGTGAGATATTAGAATGAATGATAGAGAGGAGAGGAGGAGGAGGAGGAGGAGGAGGCAGGAGGTCAGACGTGGGAGGTATTCAATGACAAAACAGGTTTAAAAGTGAATCAGTTTATTCCTGTCAAGGTGGAAAAGCCTCCACTGAGACACAGAGTGATAACAGCTGTACCTGTGGAATCAAAATGCTTCTCATTGGTAATCAGTGTATTGATTAATTCTTAATGTGATATTAATCATTGTTTTGAGTCATTTTTTTAAGAAAATGTCCAAATTCTCTAGTTCCAGCTTCTTAAAGGTGAATATTTTCTGGTTTCTTTAGTCTTTTATGACAGTAAACTGAATATCTTTGGGTTGTGGACTGTGGACCTTTGTTCTAGTACCAACGACAGGTCAAAGTTCCAACTCGACCAACTCTTTGGTGCACAAAAGGTATTTTGAAAGTGTAAAAGCTGGGTTTCAATGATATGTCTACTGAGTCCCAGAGCTTGGATGCTTTTGTTTAATATCAGAATCTAAGGGCATTTTGGACAATTCATGTCCACTATGCAGCTTTACACAATGTTATAAAAGATGTCCTCATGTCCTTGACCAAACTAAACTAAACAAACTGTATTTAGACCCAAATAAGTTCAGTTGTTTCACTTATTTGCTTTCTCGTTTATACTGAGGTCCGCTGTAGAAATCACTGAGTGAGTGACCATCTCTCTGCTTCTGTTTTCCAGAACAAACATCGAATGGCGGCTTACACTGAAGATGACAACGAACACACAGAAGACCCGATGCTGACCTTCCTACAGTCGCTGCATCCCAAAGGTCAGAAATCCATGACACTGTTGTGTAATCTATGCGTACTTTTCAACGTGTACGATTTGACAAATTTTTCAGACAATTTTAACTTTTCTAAACCGACGATCCGACGTTCACACCCACTTTGTGCAGTGATTTCAAATGTCTAGCTCTCCGTTATCATTCTTTACGCAGCTATTTCTGGCATTTTTGCGTGTAAATCAGCGTGTAAGACTATGAGTGTCTGAAAATGTGCGCCGTTATCTCCATATTTAAATGATTATCGCGTCTTTCTCACTGTGACGGCCGGCGTTTCACTCCGCCTTCAAAAGAACTAGTTATTTTCTGGCATAACTAGACCCCAATGCTGTTTAAGATAAATGTTATCCTTGCATAAATTGTAGAGTTTGGTATTATAAAAGTTATAAAAGTTCACTTTGACATTGAAATTGTCCAATTTAGGAAGAAACGAAATCATAACTATCTCAAACTCATTAAAAAAAAAGAATTTATATCCATTTGTGGTCATTCGTTGTTTGGAGTCCTCTTTTTACAAAAAAGTTTTTTTTTTCCCATCTCCTTCAACCTTCCCAAGGCTGATACCCAGTGTGTGTGTGTGTGTGTATGTGTGTGTCTTCCGAGCTTTCAATGAGATAAACACTTGAGCTACAGATTCTGTACAAAAGCAAATCTATAATGGTTAATACCAAGGTCAGAGTTATTGTCTCTCTCTTTCTGTGCACTCTGCCACAATAGGAGTATTTTTTTTTCCCCCTCAGTGAAGGAAAGTTTCCAATCAAACCCTGCAGCTGAATGTGTGCACGCAGCATGGATGAGGTGAAGTGTCAATACCTCCATCTGCACCTTAAATCAGCAGCTATAACTAGAGATCCTTTGAATGAGAACGTCTCTAAGTAGCATTTAGAAACCTGCAGAGACACGTAGGCTTTAGTTACATTCTATATTTCTCAACAAATCCCATAACGACATGATAAATATAAAACATCACACATTTTATTAATTGAAATAAACACAATTAGGGCTGCAATTAATGATTATCTTCAATACAATTGATTTTTTTTCTCAATCGTTTTGTCTGTAAAAATAGAAAAACCCCAAGGTGACGTATTCAGACTGCTTGTTGTATCTGATCAACAGACCAAAGATAATCAATTTATAATCATACTGTATAAGGCAAAGTAAAGCATAACATCCTGACGTTTGAGAAGCTGGAACAAGCAAATATTTTGTCATTTTTGCTTGAAAAAAGACTGAATAGATTAATTGATTATCAAAATAGTTGCAGATTAATGTCTATCTATGTCTGTCTATCAATTTATTAATTAATTGACTAATGGTTTCAGCTCTAACAACAACATAAAACATGTTAAAACCTCTTTTCCATCTTAAACTCCACAAAGTATGTGACAACGGACAGTTACATTTGTTGCAGCTTCTATTTGCTGCTTTTAATGTTTTCAAATATCTTTTGGTAATGTTGTCTTTATCAGGTATTTACTGTACATTTTTTGCTAAATAAATAGATTGTTAAATAGTTAAATGAATCACTTTCTTACTGATAGTCAGTTGAGTTGAGATGTGTGATTGTGGATCCTAAATACTGACTTCACTGAATGTGCAATATTGGCATTTGTGTTTGTGTCCATATATTCAACGTGGTATTTTTATGGAATTTTTTTTGCTGTGGTGCCTCTATTTGATCAGAAATAGCATTTAGTCGGTGCGTGTTTAATCAGAATATGAATGATCAGTTCAGATACGTAATCTGTCTGCCAACACAGGGATGCTACAGCAGTGCTAGCACTCCTAAAAAATACCTTTATGTTGTCTGTCAGACTGAAAGAAGCGTAATGGACATTTTATCAGTGCAGAGTGACAGTATGTGCAACTACATAGAACAGGGTGTGTGTGTGAGTGTGTGAGGCCCAGATGGAATAGACTGCTGACAGCACAATGATGAGATGATAATGTATGTTCTTCGTGCTGAAGACAGACAGAATGATGGACAGAATGATGTTTCTTGCTCTTATCCTGATCATCTGTCCAGTTAGACTGACTGAGCGCTGACGCTCTGCAGTCTTCACCCTGCATACACCACAGTCAACCTAAATAGGAAGGGATAGAGAGGCAGAGATTATGTGTTAGAGTAACTCCAAATTGTGGTCTTCAGTTGAAAAACCGCATGATGTCAGATAAAAGATACTTACTCAAAAACATGCTTAAAGGGCAAAATCAGACATTTTGAAGCTAATGAACATCAGGGCACATTGTCACACTTTTGTTTGATGGTTGAAGAGCATCAGGCCAGTTGCTGCTTGTGGCTGAAAGACAGCTGGAGGTTTGGTGTTTAAAAATACGTATACAATTTCTTCTCTGGTGCAGCAGCATAGTTAAAGAACGACAGATTTGATTATTTCCATAGTTTTGGCCATCATTTCTATCACTAGTAATGTAATGCACTCAATGAGCTGTAATTGCAGAGATCTGGGAAAGCAGATTACTAAAAAGTAAAAGTCATAAAGGTCATAAAGGACAACAAATACGAGCAGTCAGACCCCCAAGTTAGCCAAACTTATTCACAGCCTGTCTGTGCTGAGATGAGGGGGGCTGAATTGTTTAGAAAAGTCCCAATTTTACTTTCACCAAGCTGTAGGCAGACGTTAGCAGAAAATCCACTAACTACACCCTACTCCTGTGCTACGGAGGGCTTCCAGGAATATTTGGGTCCCCCCTTGTACTTCCCCCTTCTAGGTTTGATGGCTTATTTAAGCCCATAACTAGAAGACCTTGGGTTGCAAGTTGAGAGTTTTTAAATCTTTAAGGACTTAATGGGGTAATTGTAATTGTTTAAATTCAATATATTATGTTTTTCTGGAGCCAAAAGCAGTTTGTTGAAATTACAGAATCTGCATCTTAATGGACATGACCCACTGGAGCCAGTGATGCACAATTTAGCATCTACTTTCTTACCTAGTGAATGTTTGGTGTTACAAGAATGACTGTCAGCTCTTTATTAGTGTCTACTGTAGGTTCTGGTCACTCTAACAAAGTGTGTGTGTGTGTGTGAGAAAGAAAACAGTAATGACTAAAAGGATGAAGTTGAAGGCTGGCTGGCAGCGGGGTTGTTTGGGGCGTACCTCAAGCACTGACCTCACGTCCTTGTTAAAGTTTTGTTATTTGTGATTGGTCCAAAAAGGAAACAAATGTCTCCTCAGCGTTTCACTTTCAACCTGGATAGAGTCACACCAGGCTGAGTTTAGTGCCTTCACTCCCTCCCACCCCTCCACTCCTCCTGTTGTCCTCCTGTCATGCTCTTGATCCCTCCATCGCTGCCGTGTCACTGCTTTTATCTCGTCACCCCGAGCAACCTCTCCTTCTTATTGTCCTGCCGCTGCTATCTGTCTCTTTGTCGCTCTGATGAGGGTCAGCGGGTCAGCTGGAGGGCTTGTCATTAGCTGGGAGTGTGTGCGCGTATGTGTGCACACGTGTGAAGTGTGTACATGTGTACACAAGATAACAAGGCCCTTTAATGATCACTGTGAGGAAATTGTAGCAGAGAGGGGAAAGAGAACAAATCATTCAAATTAAGAATATACAATATAAGGAAAAGGAAAAGTATGACAGGTACACCTTGATAACAGTGGTTCAGTTTAATTTAATCTGTTTTAGAGAGGTTTAGGTGTATTTTATGGTCATTTTGTGGTGCTGGAACTGTGTTGGCTCATACTGAGAGGTGTTTCTACTATTTTGTCCAGGGTAGACTAAACAGAGTGCCACCTACAGAAAGTCAGTGCAGGAGACATCACATTAAAACCTAAGTTATTTGATTGACAGGTGACCTCTGGGAAGAGATGCGCAGGAATACGCGTTTAGCTCTAAAAGTGGAATGAAATCATAAAAAAATGACTCTGCATAGATTTAAAATGCCATAAAAATGGAGATATTTATAGTTTGGGGTATTTTTCTCCTGACACATGGAGTTACACTGCCAGGATTTTCCTTCTTTCTGTTGCTTTCTATGCTGACTAGTTGCTCTCTCTCTCTCTCTCTCTCTCTCGTGCTTTATCTGTCAGCCCAACAATAGGCACCAATAGGAAACTGCTGATGCTGCTCTGGTTGTAGTAAACAAACAGCATCCAGAGCTGTCCACCAGCCTCCCATTTTATCACTCACTGCTCTCCTCATTACTTATCTTGTCTTGCCTGGTTAAATTTGGACATTTTTATCTTCAGTGAGCCTGCACGATGTTTAAAAATATTAAAAACCTGTTTTATACATTTGAATCTTAACTTAGGAAAAAAAGGAATTAAACAAATGTTAAAATACACAATGTTTTGAGACTCTGGGTGTGTGTGTGTGTGTGTGTATTTCCAGACACCGCACTGAAAAGCCCGCTCGCCTGTCCATCCAGTTCATTGTGGAATGAAACTCTCGCTGGGTATTGACCGTGTAGCTCGTGTGTGTATGTGTGTGTCTGGACATCAGCTTATTGTGCTGGCTGGTAATGAGAGCTGCCTGGCTTGTGCTGCTACCATCGCTGCGCCTGTTTGTTTAGGTGCTGGGGTTCTGCGCGTGTGTATTTACATACATGTGTACGTGCGCGTGGATGTGTGGATGGCACTATTTGTTCAGCTTCGCCTGCTTTCTCAAGGTTGCCTCACTGGAGCCAGGAGACAAGTATAATAGTGGTGTGTGTGTGTGTGTGTGTGTGTGTGTTTGCCTGAGGGAATAGAATCTAGAGTAAACACGCGTGTCCGTCTCTTTCCCAGGTAGAGTTGGATGAATGAATGGGCCGATAGTGATATTGACAAGCCTAGCCACCGCTTATTTGAATGTCTGTGTGTGTGTGTGTGTGTGTGTGTGTGTGTGTGTGTGTGTGTGTGTGTGTGTGTGTGTGTGTGTGTGTGTGTGTGTGTGTGTGTGTGTGTGTGTGTGTGTGTGTGTGTGTGTGTGTGTGTGTGTGTGTGTGTGTGTGTGTGTGTGTGTGTGTGTGTGTGTGTGTGTGTGTGTGTGTGTGTGTGTGTGTGTGTGTGTTGGTCTTAAGGAGAGAAGGGAGGGATCTGAGTAGACACACACAGTTTAGCTTGTACACATTTCTGCTCTTTATTTCACCAGCAACAGTTGTCAGTCAAACAAATAACAAATCCATTATTAAGACCATTACTGATATTTTTCTGGATTGAACCTGCCAATTACTGACATTTTAGGTGTGTCATTAAAGTCCTGAAGGTGATGAATGAATGTTTCAAAGTTTATCAGAAAGTGGGTTTTGTGATACAGAAATTGCAGCTGTTGAGTCAGTCTTATTGATAGGAAATCTTAGCAGCTCCCAAATATGTGTAATATACTGTAGTTATTTTGGGCAAAAGACAATAAGTTTCTTTTGCAGCCTTACTTGGTCTGGTATGACCAGCAGGATATTACTGTAAAACTGACATTACTGACACGTCACTGACTGACTTTTCTCTACCTGTGCAACTTTTACACTATGTTTTAACATTTATCCCACAACTGTAACTTGGTTTACTCTATTAATCATTTAATGAACCACAAGGTAAAATGTAATTTTCTCAAAATCTGTTAAATTATGAGTCAACACTGTAATAAAAAAAAAAAAACAATTGCTTTAACATCATTTTTTGTTTCTCGATGTGCTTCACAAAAGTTGCTTTAAATGTGAGTAAATAAAAAAATTACTATAGAGGGTTAACACAAATGAAAATGTCACTAAATTCAGATGACACATTCTTTCAGACTCCTTCAGATTAGCAGGGCTGCAACTAACTATCTGTCGATTATTTTCTCGATTAATTGATTAGATGTTTGGTCCATAATGTCAGAAAATGGTGAAAAATGTTGTTTCCCAAAGCCCAAGATGACATCCTCAAATGTCTTGTTTTGTCCTGACCAACAGTCCATAACCCAAAGATACTCAGTTTACTGTCATGGAAGAAAAAAGAAACCAGAAAATATTCACCTTTGAGAAGCTGGAATCAGAGAATTTTGACGTTTTTTTTTTGGTTACAAAATGATTCAAACTGATCGATTATCAAAATACTTACTTAATTTAATAGTTTGCAGCTAATTGATTAATTAATTAGTTGCAGCTCTACACTAGAGTTTCCCCAATAAATACCCATGGAATTTTTTAACTAACCAGAGAGGTTAAAGGATAGGTTCACACTTTTTCAACAGTATCTTAAATGAATAGTCAGGTGTACATTTGAACATTGAAACAGGCTTTGCTTGCTGTAATCATTCCTCCTGTTCATACTGGACATTAAAAGGTCCCTTCATAATGTACTTCAATGTGTGAGGGGGGGGCAAACTTCACTGTCTTTATTATGTGCAAAACTTATTCAAAAGTTTATCTTAAGCTAATATGAGGCTTCAGCAGTCTATGTTAATGAAATCATGTTTATCTTCCAAAGCTATAGTCATTTTGGTGTAAAAAAAAAAAAAAGTCTCTTTGTCTTTCCACAAATAGTGTTTCCATGCTGAGCTGTGGTGGGAGCTTTAATGATACAAAGAGGAGACTTTAGGACAATTCTGTTGGAAGCAGACAGCAGAAGCCTCATATCAGCTTCAGATAAACTTTGCACACACATTTTTGCACAAAATGAGGTCTGTAGATTTTGGCCCCCATCACTTACATTGAAATTGCTTTAGGAAGGGATCTTTTAATGTCCAGTATGAACAGGAGGAATGATAACAGCAAGCAAAACCTGTTTCAAAGTAAATATGGGCAGCTGACTGTTGTTTGAAGACTGGCTGTTTCTTAGCCTTGCAAATTATGAATAATTTAACATATAAAAGGATTGATGTAATTTAAAAATGCGAGGAATACCAACTAAATCCAAAGAGTCAAGAAACAGGAGCAGTCAGATGATCATGCAGGTTTTAAACAAGCCAACAGTTTATCTGAACCACTTTATATGGAGGTAAAACTGAAACTAAGAGGATCTTAAATGTCTCATTACACAGGAAACCTGTGTGTGCACAGTAGGTCAAATCTGAGGCAGGAAGTCAGTTTGTAAACTTTAAGACGGACAGTCGGGGTAATAATTTTACTGTTCGCCTTCATTTTCTCTTCCAGATTAGTTTAGCTAACCTGGGGGTTTGTTTTACGACCTGTCTGATCATGTTTCGTGCTCCTTGTGACTGCTTTTCAGTGATGTCGCTGTGTTTCTTTTAGTACAGCTAGAAGACTGTATGGTCAGTGCTATCACTCATTATACACTGGGTATGCTAAAGTGTTAGCATGTAGCAAAGAAACTAAGGAATCACCGTGGGTACATTTTGTTCTCTTATACAATCTACCAAAAACTCTAACAGGGTTAAACAGGCAGATGAGAGACAGAGAGAGATGGTGCAACGGGCTGCTGTGATAACGTCTCTCTCTATCCCTCTTTCCCTCTAAAAAGAAAGGGATAAAGGGCCTTTTCTCTGTTCCACATGCCAGCCAACTCCCAGCGGCCTCTCTGTTGACACAGCCGCCACAATGGGAACTAAAGGCCTCCCATTATGAGCCTAACCCCGGGCCCAGTCGCTGCGCTGCAGGGTTATCCAGTGCAGGCCAGCCGGCATTGGCCAAAGCCCCCTTGAATATTAGCCTGGATATATAAGACTACCCCCCCCTACCCCCTGCTGCATTGTTCAGCGTTATTCTTCCCCCACAATGGGACATCACACTTTGGAAGTAATTTTCAAAAAGGGGAAGCCAATCAAAAATAATGGCACTTATTGTTTCTCTTTTGACACACATTGCTGAGCGGCCTGCCCCTCCCTCCGCTGTCGCTTTCTCTGCCTGTGTAGCCCTAAACCCCGGGGTTCATTCACGTCCATTATACGGACAAATTAAATAAAACCCAGTATGGGTCGGAGGGGAGCGGAGAGCCACGCTGGCTATCGACGGTGGCGTTGGAGAGAGTCTGGGATGGGAGGAACGCCATAGAGGGAAAGCCAGAGGAATAGATACAAGGGAAAGCCAGAGGAGGCTTAAAGGAAGGCAGGAAGGGACGCAGACAGGCCAAAGTGGAAGGAAGGCAAAAAAGTCGAAGACATAGATGCTGATGGGAGAGGTTTCAGGCATCAGGTAGGGCTTCAGTTTGAGCTGTTGATGGACGTATTGCGTTCTGCAGGAATTAAACTAAAGATGTGATGCTATGGGACTATCTGCCACTGCTAGGCCAAGACAGTGAGTGGAAAATATGTGCACCTAGGAACAACAACAATTTATGAAGAGTCAGGGGAAACTTGGATCACTTGGAGATTATACGCGTGGCATCCATTTCTTCTGCTCATCCGTTCTCCTGCAATGTAGAAATGACTTGAGCGTATCTCATCCTGGATGATGGATAAGTAGAGGAAAAGCCCTCAACCTGCCCATCTACTGCTCTCTGCCATGGATAGATGGAGGCCTGGTAAAAGGAGGGAAGGTATGTTGCTACTTCTGAAAAAGGGAGGGCCCTTTGAAGCATGAAGGTGTGTGTCTGTGTGTGTTAGGTGGCTGAGGTTCACTGGCTACTGCTCAGCTGTATTTACTGTAAACATTGCTATTTCTTTAGGTCTTAATGCAAGAAATCAGCCTGTATGTTTAACCTGAAGCCGAAATTTCCGTCTCTCTGAAAATCGGCCTTGACTGCTGCTTTAGAAAAGTATGGACGAGTTATCTTTTGACCGTGACGCAGACTGGCTTGCACGTTATTTGAATATCGGTGGAAAAATAATAACATAATTGCATCCACTTGTAGCAGCGGGGCTCTTCACAGAGCTACTGTGCAACCTGAACGTGCAGCCAAAGAAATGTTTTGGGCGGTTCAGCTGTTTGATGGCTGATTGAGAATTTTCTGTCTGTTAGCTGGAAAAACACTGGTCAGGTTTAGTTGCATGACTTGGTTACATGTTGCCTTTGGGAAGCTCTGATTGGTCTCACGTGAATGCATGAACATGTTTTAATAGCACAATTGGTGTCTCAATCCTGGTTTCAGTGGATGGTTTTAAGTCTCATGTAATGGTCTTTCAGAGGCCTTTTGACCCTCACAGGACTAGATTTTTGTTACCACTGATTTTGGGGGTTTGCAGGTCAAAAATACATGTTGACCACAAGCCATGCCAACTTGTGACCCCTCATCACAGATTGCATGTCAATGAGCTGTGAGCAGTTCAATCAAAGAGTTCTCAGACTGTCATTTGAATAGTTTTTATTGCTCGAGAGGTAAAATTTCAGAAAAAAGAAAAGAAAAAATAACATTTTGTTTATCAGAAACATTTTTCCTTCCTGTTTTTTATCTCGTTAATCACCTTTTAAACCCTTGGGGGTGTCCTGATCCCCAGGGTTAAACACTCTACATGCCTAGATCAAAACTTGTTGAAAGACAGTATTTCAAAGTGCAGTTTGGACCTGCTTCACATGGAAATATACAACTATATTCAACCAAAAAAGACAAACATTGCATTGATGGACAGATAGATGGATACAGTACTGTAGGTGAGCACAGGTATCTTTGGAAAAGAAGGATGTGAGGATAGACAAGAAGAAAGATGGGAGGCAGACAAGAGGAAGTGGGGGACAGGAATGGAGAAGAAAAAAGGAAGAAGAAGAAGCAAAGGTTGTGGAGGGGGAGGAGGAAAGGGCAGGTGGAGGAGAGCTGCTCTTTGGGGTCTTTGAAAGCAGCAGGTCCTGGCTGGGAGCTTGACCCCATTTAGGAAGAGCGAGAGACCTGGAGAGGAACTGTAAAAGAGAGAGAGAGAGAGAGAGAGACACTCCTCAGCCGGGCACTTAAAGGCCCTCCACAGGAAGTCCTCATTCTTCCAGGAGCCTGGCGCCCCCCCACCAACAGCAGCAAAAAACCAGGAAAAAGCCCTCATTTAGGAGGAGTGGAGGGGAGAGAAAGAGAGGACCCCCATCCTCCTCTTAGGGGGGGGGGGGGTCCTGATATCAAACCTCACCCTCAGAGAGATGGAGAGAAATGTCAGCAACAAGGAAAGGTTTAGTGTCTTTTATCATTTTATCTTGTATATTGATTGTGTGAGCAAAGCTTGTAATCCACCCGTTTGACCTTTCTGGCATTTTGTGGCGTTGCAGCTTGAATTTAAAATTGAGCCTATTGTTTGTTATTAATTGACATTATTTACATAAGAAATGTTTAACTCCTCTGCAGTTGAAATTTCCTCAAAATGTCTCTACAACTTGAACAGAGTTTAGCTGGTGCTGATTAGTCATCAGAACAAATTATATACAGTGAATGTGTAAAATATTAGACACATTTCCACCTAAAAAATCTATTTAAAGGCCAACTCTGACACTTGAACTTCAGTGTTGGAATGCAACAAAAGTACATTGACTTAAGTACTATAATTAAATACCATTTTCAGGTACTTCAACTTTACTTTTCTTCTGCTACTTTATTCTTCTACTCCACTATTTCAGAGGAACGTTGTACTTTTACTCCATATAAAATAGATTTAGCTCCACCTCAACCAGCTATAACATTAAAATACTGTGTACATGTTTATCATCAGTAATTATAATAATCCAGTAGTATAATATATGATAACATCTCTGACGGGGGCCAATTTTCTCCATAACGTTTGATACTTTAACTACACCCTGCTGATAATACTACTGTACTTTTACTTAAGTTGGATTTTGAATGCAGGACTTTTACCTGTGTCAAGGATCTGAATCCTTCTTCCACCACTGTGACTAAATGTTGAGTCTGGCTGCATACTGTTTCTCTTCTTAGTGTGCTTGAATATGCTTGTTACATGGTGTTAACGTCCTATTATCCTAGTTTTGGCCATCATTCTGATTGTAAAAAGTAATAAAAGAGAAAAGTAATAAATATTCAAGTGGCAAGCTTCTAATTGTTACTCAGTACTGACCATGGCTGTTGTGATACAAACAGTAGATTATAGCATCTGTTTATTCTGTGACGGCTAAAATGAAACTTTTGGCTTTGTGGTGGGGGGGATCTGTACTCAGCAGAAGCGTGTCCACTGTGAGTGGACTGTGTGTTTTTGTAGTTTCAGAGTGGCAACTCTTTAGAGAAATGATCAGCTGATCACGTCACCTCACTTTAAGAATCTCCCAGTTAAACTTTGATTCCCATCACAACATTTTAATCTAATCAGCTTAATAGTTGTGAATCAGGACCTTCAATTGTTTTAGAAAAATCTCCCTCTTCAACTTAATTCATATCAATATTTCATATAAAAAGGTGTTATGCATGTATCTAATCTGGCTGTTACTAAAAATGGTACAATTTGAAGACTAAACTAAATCTTTTGTTTTTTATAACTTTAGTTACTTACAAATGTTAAAAGCTAAACATAGTTAACAAGGGCTTCATAGATTTAGATTTGATCGGCGGATCTGATAAAATGCCAGTAAATTCCATCGCTAACCTGAAATCCGAGTAATGAGACAGGTTTTAAACGAGTCCATGCTGTAGCCGTATTATCTGAACCAAACATGCGGTAGAGAATACAGCGCTGAATGTTGAAGAGCTGGATTTTAATTTAAAAAAAATCCTGATCCAATTGTGCTCATTGCTTCCAGTTTCATTAGCACTGCTTGTGTAAGTGCTGTTAACATATGATTGCTACAACTTCAAAAATGTGTCTATTAGGACGCCTAAAATGTAAATACCTTAGGAGGAAATGAGGAAGTGAATCGCAAAACACACTTGACTAAACTGGGTGAACTGGAAGGAAACTAATCTACTGTTGCTTGTTGTGTGTGTAAAAAAAAAAAAAACTAAATGACTTGTTTGTGTTTTCATGAGCTGATAAATCTTTGTCTCAGCTGACACAACTTTGTGCCCTGCAGATGTGTTTTCAGATGTGTCAGTCGAAATCAGCCGTGGTGGTGTTTGAGCAGGATTAGCTGCTTTTGGACAAAGACACTATCTCCACACCCCCCCACACACACACACGTACGTGTCAGCCCAGCATGTTTAACCTCTCTAGTTGACAGTCAGCTGTTTTCTCTGCTGTCTGCAAAACGGCAAAAATGTAGGAATGGTGTGTGTGTGTGTTTGAGAGACAGAAACAGATGCACACAGCCATGCAAACATTACCTAAAATAGTCATAAAATCATTTTAAGTACATTTGAACTTACACTTGTGTGATGACATGATGTCTTTGTCTACATCGTTCTACCTCTGTTAGTATTTTTTGCTGTGCTGAATGTTAAGCTAAAACTGCCTTACATGTGCAGATAATTCACTTTTTTTCAGCCCGGTTCAGTGTTTTCGATGACTTCATATCAATGTTTGTTAGTTGAAAAAAGTTACAGTTCTGTCAAAGTGGACAAGAACCAGAGCAAAGGAAGCTGGTTCTCATGTTTGTGGTTAAACTTGGCTAAACCTCAAGAGTCTGACTCAGTTTGTGTTGTTCCTCGTTTTCTGTGGATTGGATGTTAGTCAGACTTTGCTTGTTTGGAGTGAAGCGAGGATCTTAGTCCTTCCTTCTCTTGTAACCAAGTTCACTTTGTCCTTCCCAGCAGAATGGTGGTTGTGTTTGAATTTCTGTGGGGACTTGTCTCTTTAAGAGAGTTATTGATGTGTTAAACATAAATATTTCTTTAACCCTTGTGTTCAGTTGATATTGGCTTTACTTCCTCATTGTTTGGGGTCCCACAGACCCGACTGCTGTATGTGTAAAAATATCAATAATTGCAAAATCTATTTGTTTTTACCTTCAAATACTTTTTACCTTTTCTATTGACCTCATTCAAACCCAATATGTAGACAAGTATTGAAGTAATAAACCTTCCATTTGCCAAATACTGGGCTTGCACATGTGATGAAGGTGATGTTACTTCTGTTTGGAGTCAGTTAGACCGCAGAGAGGCCAAACTCTAAATAACAGAAATATAGTCTAAATAGACTTATTTGTGTTTTGTGACGGGTAGTGCAGTTTTACATCCGAGAGGCAGCCTCACAGGTCAGTCTCCAAACGTGTCGCTTATAGAGACTGAGGACAATCTCCCAGGTTTCATTGTTAAAACTGGGTGAAAACAATTATAGAGTTTAAAAAAAACCCTGCATTGCAGAACCAATCCAAAGTCTCCAGGGCGGCGCTTCATATTGGGGCAGTGAAATGCAGTTCACTATGAAGGAGAATGGGGGGCGTGTAAGTAAGGTGATGTAAGGCATGTCCTTGACAAAATGTAAGGGGCGTAGGTTTGTTAGCAGCTGTTCTTGCCGTAGCTACTACCGTGCATTTAGAAATCCCCAGACTTCGGTAGGCGGAGATCTCTGATTGTCTGGTATCGCGAGACTAGCTACTTACTAGAGAGGTAATGTGTGATTTTCTGTAACAGACTTCTAAAACATGTCATCATGTTTATAAGCAGTAATTATAAAATTAGTTAAAGTCATGAAGCATCAAGGTGAGAAAATAATGTAAAGTGTGTTTTTTGGGCAGTTAAATAGGACTTCAAATACAACATAAGGGTTTATAATTACCACATTTTATTGTAGTTGATCCAAACAGCACAGAGTACAGTACATCTGATTATTAGATCAAGGGTTTCAAACTACCATCACCTTTTTCATAATGGTTATTGCTGCATCCAACCAGCAAATTATAATTCTTCCCATACCTATGAGGGCTACTAAATTGGAGACTTTTTTTAAATTTAATATTGAACTTTGAACGAGCTTCACCAAACTACACAACTTAATAAAACATAAAAACTTAAGCTATTACCTACAGCACACCTCACCCCAAAATGTCGCTTTCTACACCTGAAAGAAACTGGAGTGCAGACAGTTTAAAGAGAGGAAGAATATGTATGAGAGGAGAGGGAAAGACGATTTGCTTGAGTGTATACAGTTAACAACCTGGCCAGTAGTACACCAACACGAACCTTAAATCTGTAGTATGCTGGAGTAACATGTGCTTTGTGTATTCTGACAGGTATGTGTGTGTTTGCATTAGCCAGACAGGTTGGACAGCTGATCACTTTGATGTGTTCATTATGTGTGTGTGCATGTGTGTTTGCATTGGCTCGGCCTGACTCCGGTCCCTCGGAGGGACTATCATCGCTGGTAATCCTCTTCATGGTCTGCTAATCTGTTTTCGCCAGGGTCACTCCATCCCACCCCACCTCTCCCTCCTCTCTCCGTCTCACCTCCCACTCCCTTTTTTTTCCTCAGCATGCTCTCTCCTTACCTCACTCCACAAAAGGTTACTCTTTCATTCTTCCATCCTTCCTCTCTAGCTGCCCTTCTCCCTTTAATAACACTAATCTTATTACACAGAGAATCAAAGCTTTCATGTTTACCTCCTGTCCATTTGAAAAGCAAACTAATAATGGTAGTAGGGCTGGGCAATATGGCAAAAAATGTGATCATGATAATTTTTTCCCTATTGATCAATATCGATATTTATCATAATACATATCATTTGATAATGCTGCCATTTGAAAAGTATCCTGATAAAGGCTGAAGCCTGAAGAAACCAGAAGGTTCATTAGTTAAACTTTAGAATAGTTTATTAACATAAAAAATAGAATAACATAATGAACATTTAACTGTGCAAACATGGTTTGGTTTAGAATATACTGAATAACATTTAAATGTAAACATTTAACTTTGCAAACACGCTTTATCTGCCTTAACAAAATAATACAAGTTAGCTTACTCATTAAAATAAAGTAAATAAAAGTAAAAGCTGTGATTACTATCGCATCAAATTCCTTCCCTCAAACATCTCAAATGTTTGTAGAGGTACAAGCAAGACAAAAAAAAGTAAACCAATGGATCACAAAGGCCCTGGCACGTTCATATAGTCAACTGTAAGATAAAATAAATTTAAAAAGATATTAATTCTGTTATGGTTTTACATCTTTCAAATGTTTTAGAGGTAGAAATCTGAGTAAAAAGTGAAAAACTGTAATCCAGTCATTATGCTACATCTTTTACAGGTGATAATTCTGTTTTGTTTATTATTGAGGTTGTAGTGGGTGGTGGTGATGTACTGGAGTGGACAAAATATTAGGAACACCATTCAATATGATACACTCAAGTACACCATTATCACCTTTCTGACAATGTCAACAAAAATTGAAAATGTATAAGCTTCGTAAGCTTCTTGTAGAATTTATGGCAGAGCTGTTGTATTGGATTGCATTAGACTGCACAGGTGTACCTAATGAAGTGGCCTTTATTCTGCTGTAACCTCTTCATTTATCCTACTGACTACGTTATTTTCTGTATCATTAGATTTGCTAGTGTTAGTGGGTAACTAGCCTTTCATTGCTACTCTGTTTACTAGCTTCGAGCTTAGCAGTTAGCTTTGTGCATTCACAGCCAAAGCAGCTTCGTTAAAACAATGAGCGTGTGATGGCTGTTCCGCAGTTGCAGAAAGGATGTATCTACTAGAGAAACGCGTCCGTGAGTTAGAGCAGCTTTTTTCAGTTAACATTACTTTAGACGTGACGGGCACTCCAGATAGTCGTAGCCCTGCTAATGATAGCACTAGCTACAAGGTATTATGTACAAGACATGCAAGCCAAAAACTGCAGGCTGACTGGCTGTTGTCGCATTTATTTGCGCTGTGAGATAGGCTCTTAGATCCATTCATATCGAGTAAAACATGTCGTTTATCGTTAACATAAATTCTATTGCGATCTCATATGGAGATCGTTTTATTGCCCAGTCCTAAATGGGAGATCAGGAATCTTACTCCTCACATACTTCCTCAACTGTGATAATTTGAACATGGATCTAAACACACTAAAATGTCTGTTCTGCGCATTTTGTGCTGTTATTAACCAAGAAATAGCTTCTTTTAAAACCAAATGAAAGAAGAGATCGCGTCACTCACGGAAAAAAAACCCGACCTGAAACAACCCTAGAAAAGGTAACGAGGACATTAAAGTAACCATCCTCAAACAATCAATCTAATACTTCACAGAATCCCAGAACACACATTTAACGACCCTGAGAAGGCCATCAAAAACTTAATGCAGTCACAGCTAAAAATACCAACAGAAAAGTCCTAACTTTCCACCGCATGGGAGCCAGGAACAGCACAGCGAGGAAACTCTTACTGGAAAATGAGCAATAATCTTTGCTGCGGTGTTGGTAAGCAGGCCAAAATAAAATCTTGAATCATCTCATCTATCTAAAAGCTGACATGTTTTCTTCAGGAAATACATCTATCAGAACCTGACTGCCATAAATTGCCTACAATTCAGAAAAATATTCTCAGCTCTTTATAGCCCAAGACAAGCAGGTGTCAGCCTCACTTTGACTCTGTGGGGTTGGATAAATGTAATCAAAATCATGACATTAAGATAAACTATATACTGGAAATTTTACCCGCTGTAATATCTAAGAAGTGGTTTTCAAGACTTCATAGTTATTTACCACCTTAAGGATGTGATTAGGGATAATAACTCTTTGCCATTTTATAGTTTGGTCAATAAGTATGCAGTTTCGAATCTGAACTTTAAAATAACATTTAAAATATGCACAAATAGAGACACGGGTAAATAAAGCTCTGAAGGTGAAGGAACTCATATGAAGCTTTGCTGTGAAATCACTTAATTAGTATTAATTTTTTACAATATATTCAACTGTATGAACTACAGTTTATTTAAAAGATGTGCAGAATACTGGATCAGTGATATTCTTTAAAATGAGGGAGATCTGAACTGAACTATGATTTGGAGCAATTTTAGGAAGCCTCTTAGGTCCACTAGCAGTAAATTGCTACAATTTAAAATATGAAACTAACTTTACCCCAGATAAATTAAACAAAATGAAATGGCTCTCAACTGTGTGAAATGCAAAACTCAAAGGATCTTTTTTAAAAGTATTTGCTGTGGGAGTGCGCTGGCATTAGACATTTTTGAGGGTCCTTTCTGCAAATTATAGAACATCTGAATATTTGAAATTCTGTATATTGGGAGAACCAATATTATGAGGAAAGATGAAAAAGATGTAGTGTTGATATTAGGGCTGCATTCTCGATTAATCGATTAGTCATATGGTCTATTAAGTGTCGATCATTGTTTCCCAAAGCACAAGATGCAACTTATGTCTTGTTTTGTCCCGACCAAGAGTTCACAACCCAAAGATATTGTATTTATTACCATAGAAGACTAAAAAAAACAGAAAATATTCACATTTATTGATAATTGATAAGCTGGCAAATAGCTAACCAAGACATTTTGATTTTTAATATTATTAAAGAATTACACATAATCAAAAGACTGGGGTTAGTAAGGGGATTTCATTTGTTTATTTATTTGTTCTTCGCTCTTTCTCTGCACTATGAATTTATAAGCCACTTTGTCTTGTTGTTAAGACTTATGCTGACTTTACTCCTTGTAGATTCATACTGACCATTAAGCAATTATCAGTTGTTTGTTGCTTTAGTAAGTTTTTGTGACAATGATGAATATAAATCCATTTTAAAAAGAGGTGTCTGAATTAGCTAGAGAGGACAATTGCAACAACACTATAAAATCACGAAGAGAGTTAAAAATCAGGTTTTGGGGTGGGTGAACTGGTCCTTTTTCAAACAGTGTCATGTGGAATGACATCATGATGTCATCAGAATCATGACATCATGATGTCATCAGAATCATCAAAGCCACCCTTTGATGTGTTTTTTTTTAAGTCTGAAGAACAAATAGTTTAACAAATAGCTCTCATTCTACCCTCAGGTCTTCAGACAAACACTTGTTGATTCTCGTTAGTGTTGTTAGTTAGTTCTTGTTAGATTGTGAAAAGCCAGGTTTTACCCGAACAAAGACAATTCAGGAAGACCATTCACGATGAGTTTTAAGTTGCAAGCAGGTGAATATTTGACTTTCCTTGACGAGAAAGACTATGAGGTCTGTGAGGACATTGAGGACGACAGTGAATTGAAAGATCTTGAGTACAGGGAATTCACAGATGAAGAGAAACGAAAGCTTAGTGAATTTCTGATGCTTGAAGAGGAAAGTGAGGAGCAGTCCATTGCTCCTAAAAGAGAAAGCTACACTCGCTTCAGTAAGGAAAATAAAGAATCTAAGGAATGTGATTTCATGCAGAAACATAATGTCAATATGTGTACATCTCTAGAGGACCTAAAAGAATCCACAGAACCTCTGGAAGAGGAGCAAATAGCGTTTGACGAGGCCTTAGAGATAGAGCCGAGACCAAATGCTGCCCTTGAGGATGCCTTAGAGATAGAGCAGAGAGCAAATGCTGCCCTTGAGGAGGCCTTAGAGATAGAGCAAAGAGCAAATGCTGCCCTTGAGGAGGCCTTAGAGATAGAGCAAAGAGAAAATGCTGCCCTTAGGGAGGCCTTAGAGATAGAGCAAAGAGAAAATGCTGCCCTTAAGGAGGCCTTAGAGCAGGAACAACAAGCTACATTTCAAATAAAAGAAGATCTGGAGCAGAAGGAAAAAGTAAGAGGTGCTCTTAAAAAGGCTCTGAAGGAGGAGAAAGTTCAAAAAGCCAGTCTTCGTGATGAAATGGAGCACTTAAAGACACAAATTGCTGATCTTTCGAAGTCATTAGGACACTACCAGCACAGCAACAAAGAACTGAAAGAAAAATTTTCCGAAATGGCTGTCTATCATGAGGAGGACAAGAAAATGATTAAAAAGCTCAAGCATGATTTAGAGGTGTCCTCTAGTGAGTGCCAAAAAGAAAATGACCAGCATGAAGGTGAGCTGTGTGTCCAAATTGAGGCACTTAAGGAGCATCTCACTAAGATGCAGGATGAAAGCCTGAACAAAGACAATGAAATTCAATCCTTGCGCTTCAATATTCAGAATCTTCAAGGTGATATTGAAACCAAGGACAACATTGTTTCCTCACTGCAACAGAAAGTCAACCAGTTGGAATCGGAGCTTAAGGAGAACCGGTCAAAGATCTGTAGACTCCAGGAGTGTGACGATGCTTTCTCCCAGCAGCAGAAGCAAGCAGACGAACTGCATCATCTGACTCAAAAAAAAGAGCAACTGGCTTCTGAGAACAAGAGGCTGCAGGGTGATCTTGAGACCACTCTAAAAGAGAAGGAGATTGCTGTAAATCAGCTTCAGGAAGCCAGTGGCCGTTACAACGGAAATAAAGAGGCCGTTAACAAGGAAAAGATCCGGTTCAAGAGATTGCTTAACAAGGTGCAGATGCTAGAAAAAGAGCTCCAGGAGAAGAATGTGGCTTTAGAAAAGAGCCTGGTAGCTGAAAAATATTTGAAATCTTCCATTGAAAATGAGAAGAAGCACTACGAGCAGATGGTTTCACAAATGCAGATGATAGCAAATCCTGCAATGCCCCTTAATAACCAACTGAGAGGAGCCTCTGCACTTTCAGAGCACATGATGTACAACATGCAGACACTGCAGAAGGAAAATATAGATCTCAGGGCTGAACACAGGGCTTTGGAGACTAAATATGACATAATTAAGGCTACAAAACAGTCTCTTACCAACCAATATAATGAATTGGTGTCAAGAAAAAATGACATCATTTCTGAGAATCAAGCTGCCATTGTTAATCTCAATAGCACAGTGAATAAGCTCAAAGCGCGCGAGTCAGAGAGCAAGGTGAGAGAAAAAGAGCTTGAGGACGCCCTGAACCAAGAGAGGAGAAGAAGCTCCAAGTTGCAGCGGGGAGCTGATGAAATTGCCACTGTCGTCCAAAAGCTACAGACCACCTCTGAGAAGCACCATGTCGAGCTCAAGGAAGCTTTGACCAAGCAAATAGAACTAATGGAAGAACGGCAGAAAATGGCTGTGGCTCTCCGGAAAGCAGAAGACAAGACTGCCAGCCTTCTGAACCAACAGCAGGCAGAGGCAACGTACCAGTTGAGACAATTTAGTGACACTGAGCTCAAGTGTGAACAGCAGAAAACTGCTCTGGAGGACAGTAAAAAGGCACTGAATGACCTGCAAAAAGACTACGCCGATCTAGCGAGGAGGCACTCTGACGTCAATTCCAACTACCAAGAACTGCTTAAATCTCTCACTACCCTCCAAGTGAAACACGAGCAGCTCAGCTACGCACAAGGAAAACCCCGGCCAGAGTTCAACCCACTTCCATTCACCTACACATCAAGCAACCCCCAAACCAGATTCAGCCCACCTCAGCACAGCAAATACTCTGTGAATATTTAAATAGATATTTAAAATTTAAATATTTATTTAATATTCCAGAAGATCTACCAACATATGCTGTTTATTTTCACATTAGGCCTGAGTGATAAAATGATAGCGATAGACACTTCACCAATAGCAATAAGAAAGAAGAAGAAACAAGAAAATTGTTCAATAGTTTCACTTAAATGCAAACCGCCATGAAAGCACAAAACAAACCCTAAGCCTGCCCCCTCCCTGCCTCATAAAATAGTGTAGAGTGACAAAATGACAGTGAGGAAATTGATTTAAAAAAAGAAAGAAAGGGGCAGGTCAGTTAAGGCGGTCTTTAGAAAAAAAAAAAAGGTCACTAAGAATTGTCAATATGAAACATTTTATCACTCAGGCCTATCTCAAATACTTAACACTCACCCAAGACTTCATCAGCTTTACACACATCAGGGAACCCAAAGCAACATCTGTGGGACATTCAAAGAAGTACTCCACTCTTTCAATGCCCTGCCACCCATTTAGTTCATTGTTTGTAATTGTGTTGTAGACACAGACATTGCTCACAATATTTATATCACAATATTTACTTATTGTGATATAAATATTGTGAGCAATGTCTGTGTCTATAGCTTGTAAGAGCAGAAAATGGCTGTGGCTCTCCAGAAAGCAGAAGACAAGACTGCCAGCCTTCTGAACCAACAGCAGGCAGAGGCAACGTACCAGTTGAGACAATTTAGTGACACTGAGCTCAAGTGTGAACAGCAGAAAACTGCTCTGGAGGACAGTAAAAAGGCACTGAATGACCTGCAAAAAGACTACGCCGATCTAGCGAGGAGGCACTCTGACGTCAATTCCAACTACCGAGAACTGCTTAAATCTCTCACTACCCTCCAAGTGAAACACGAGCAGCTCAGCTACGCACAAGAAAAACCCCGGCCAGAGTTCAACCCACTTCCATTCACCTACACATCAAGCAACCCCCAAACCAGATTCAGCCCACCTCAGCACGGCAAATACTCTGTGAATATTTAAATAGATATTTAAAATTTAAATATTTAATATTCCAGAAGATCTACCAACATATGCTGTTTATTTTCAAATTAGGCCTGAGTGATAAAATGATAGCGATAGACACTTCACCAATAGCAATAAGAAAGAAGAAGAAACAAGAAAATTGTTCAATAGTTTCACTTAAATGCAAACCGCCATGAAAGCACAAAACAAACCCTAAGCCTGCCCCCTCCCTGCCTCATAAAATAGTGTAGAGTGACAAAATGACAGTGAGGAAATTGATTTAAAAAAAGAAAGAAAGGGGCAGGTCAGTTAAGGCGGTCTTTAGAAGAAAAAAAAAGGTCACTAAGAATTGTCAATATTAAAAACATTTTATCACTCAGGCCTATCTCAAATACTTAACACTCACCCAAGACTTCATCAGCTTTACACACATCAGGGAACCCAAAGCAACATCTGTGGGACATTCAAAGAAGTACTCCACTCTTTCAATGCCCTGCCACCCATTTAGTTCATTGTTTGTAATTGTGTTGTAGACACAGACATTGCTCACAATATTTACTTATTGTGATATAAATATTGTGAGCAATGTCTGTGTCAATAGCTTGTAAGTCTGTTACCATGAAATCAATAAAAATATTGCAATGCTACTTGTTGGACACAGTAGTTCCTTAATTAGACCCATTTCCACTGCTGAAAGTAGTATCATTTATATGAGTGAAAGTACAAATACCAGACTATTAGAGCTGCAATGATTATCAATTATTCAATTGACAAAATTCTCTGGTTCCAGCTTCTCAAATTCTCTAATAACAAACTTAATATTTTCTGGTTGTTGACTGTTGGTCGGGACAAAACAAGACATTTCAGGTTGCAGTGATCTGCATTTTTCACCATTTTCTGACATTTTATAGACCAAACAGGCATAATTGGTTAATTAATTCAACTCAAGTAAAAGCACTCATTAGAGTGTTCCCTGTACATGTTTAATTATTATATAATTGGATCATGACGCATTGAAATGTAAGCGGTATTAATGTTGTTGCATTATAATTACTTTATATACTTTTGGGTAGTTTCATCTATATTTTATAAAGTGATGTTTTGCTTGTAAAATCATAATCTGCAGTAACACCAGCTGTCAGATAAATGTAGGCTCTCAGAAAGAAAGAAGAAAATAAATAAGATCCAATGTGTTAATTATTCATCTTTAATATGTGTTCAAAGTGAACACAAACATATTATTCACACTAATTTGACTGCCTTCAGTGTTTTGGAGGTCTGTGTTTATTGGCCCCAATTAACCAACTATACTCTATTTTTCATGTCATGTTCTTGTCACTTTGGGATCATTTCAACAGTTTTAACTCGCCCCAGGCACATTTGCGTCTGTTCATGTCTCTGCATTGACTTTTATATGCAATTGTACCACTTTTTAGAACATTATAACCTTACTTAATCTAAAGAAAACCTTTAATCTAAGCTAGGCAAACCACATCTGGACTTCAGCTCCTTACTTAAAGCACAAACATGCAATTGATATCAATCTTCTAATTTCACTCTTAAAAAAAAAAAGCTAAATATTGTGCCTAAATGTTGAAGTATTGCTTTAAAATGACCAATATATACCAAAAAACAACATCCATCACCAAAATACTGTGGATATATCGTCTTACTCCTCTTTCCTCCATCTTTCCTCTCCTCTCCTCTTGTATCCTTCTATCCAATCATTTCCTCATGCTTTTCAACCCTTCAGCTTACCTCCACTCTCACCACTAACCCAACCACAATCAGATTTCCCCCCAGTTCCTACACACACACACACACATTAACAGGCAAACTCAAACACGTGGTCTAATCATATTTCTTCCTATCTAGAAGCAATCAGTGATAGTGTTGGCTGCTCCCGAGCGCCTTGACAATTCTGGCAGAGAGGGACGCCGCATATGCTCTAATTAAATTAAATGTGTGTGTGTGTGTGGTGGGAGTGTGTGACCAGGGAAGGGGAGGCACAAATAAAATGTAGCTGCAGCGTCAACACTGGGTTGACCTGCCGGCAACAGATGGAAGAATGATGGGAAACAAAGGTTTGATGTGAAGGGCTCAGCTGAAACTATTAAAGGTCAAAGCAGGACGTTGATCATCACTGCTGCGTTATCATCATCATCATTACTCACTTTTTAAATGATCTTGTTTTTACAGAGCAATTGCCAGGCATCGCTGTCTGCATCCACAGATATGTACTGAAGATGCATTGTTATGGGGAAAACCTCTAGAGCTGAAACGATTAGTTGCCAACTATTTTGATAACTGATTAATTGTTTTCAGTCCTTTTTTAAGGAAAAGATGTCAAAATTTTCTGACTCAAGCTTCTCAAATGTGAATATTTTCTTGTTTCTTTAGTCTTTTATGACAGTAAACTGAATATCTTTAGGTTGTGGACTGAAAATTTGTGAAACCGTGATTTGCTGACATTTTATGGACCAAACAACCACTCGATTAATCAAGAAACTAATCGTTAGTTGCATCCCTGGACTAGTGAGGAGAATCCTTTCTATTGTGTTTTTTTCTTTCATTCCTGACTAGGGCTGCGACTAATGATTACCTTCATTATCAATTAGTCGTTTGGTCCATAAAATGTCAGTAAAAAGGTGAAAAATGTTGATCACTGTTTCCCAAAGCCCAAGGTGACATCCTCAAATATTGTTTTGTCCTGACCAACAGTCCATAACCCAAAGATACTCAGTTTACTGTCATAGAAGACCAAAAAAAAACTGAAAATATTCACATTTAAGAAGCTGGATTCTGACAATTTGTTTCGAGTCTTTTTAAATAGTTTCTTTAAAAAAAAAAAAAAAAGCCTCAAAACAATTATTCAATTATCAATTAAATCACAAAATTATCACAAAGCTAGCCGAGTTAGGGATATAGTGTGAAAAACGCCTGCAGTTGTTCTTCTGGCACCAGTGCCGTCATTTGACGTGTACAGTGACATAGTTGGGGGCAAGGAAGAACTACAGGCTATTTCAGCTTGGATTTCAAGTATCTGCATCAGAGAAAACCCAGTTTTCCCAGTCTCTTGGGGTCATTTTAGCAAACTTCTTTGCAAAAGCAAGCCGCTTCTCCTTTTGCAGTTTGGTAAGGCGAGGAATCCGCTGTCTTCTGTATGCTGTCAGACCCAGTTTCTCAGTCAGAAAACGATGGATGGTACTCCTAGAGACTGCTTCCCCAAGATTCTCTGAGTCTGTGGCAGGATTGGGGTCTCTTTTCCCTGGCCTTGCGGATGAGGTTCTTGGCCCTCAAACTCAGAAGTGAGGGGCGACCTGCGCGGGGCATGTCTTCAAGGGAGTCACAACTCCCTTGCAACCCATTTTGGAGACAAACAGACAAAAATGTTGCCCATTGGGGTGCATGAACTTTTGGGACATGGTGTATACGGCCGAAGAAATGATTTGGGGGTTGAGCTCGTGTGCAATGCATTCTGGTACATGTAGGCAGTGCTGGCACAGCTAGACAAGCAGCAAAACTCAGCTTTCTCAGTCAATACAGCACGCACTGAGGAATTTATTGCTTCTATTGACTACATTTACCATCAACACTGATTGGACATCCACATAAAATGTGGCGAAATTTCCCTTTAAATTGTTGCAGCTCTATTCAAATTGTCCCTTGTGTATAAGAAGGTCTGTTAATGTTTGGTGCAAATCTAAATTAGTAACAACTATATTATAGGGCCAAAAGATCTCTGTGCACAGTTATACAAACTTCAAAAGACCTGAGTGTGACTTCTTGTTTCCTTTTGGGCTTTTAACAATTAGATAAACTAGAGACTTTTAAATCCCCAGTAAATATACAGTACACAGCTCTGTGAGGGACTGGCAATCTCTCTAAATATTTGCTTCCCCTGTGACACTGTAGAGAATTAAGCATAGAGAACATTAATTGAGAGAGATCTGGTCTGGTACATCTCTGCTCAGTTTTTGAGACATAAAGCTGTCTCCCAGTAGATTCAGATCATTACTGCCGGGGCCTATTAATGACGAGTGATGTGGCCGCTAATTGTGAAAGTACTTGTTTATACTATGAGCTGAATTTTCCATTTTTCACATTCGTGGAACAGGTGTGAGCGTGTCACTGCTGTCCATATAAGGAAAGAACAACTCAGAATATGTATTTTTTAGGGTGGTTTGTTCTGTTAAGAATGCTGTAGGTATGCCACATCTGTATGAGAAATGATAGAATAAATGGCCTTGAAGCTTCAGCGTGAACACAGCCCTCTCTGCCTGAAGCCTGGGCTTTCTGGCAGACAGGCAAAACCCATTAGCAAGGCTCTGTTAGCGATCGTCTTGTAAACCGAGACCCCGGGCATTCATTAGGCATCAATCAAAGGACGAGGTGTGATGATTAAATGATGAGTGCAAATGCTTAACAGTGTTCGGTACACCAGGCCACTTTACTCTGACACTTGAAAATGGAGGAAAATGGATGGAAGAAAGATGATGTTCGTCTCCATGTGGATGGCTGAAACTGGCTAGAACTGGATGGCTGCAACTGGTTAATTTATTCATGGAAGTTATTAAAGAAAGTGAATTTCAAAACCTCGAAGTCAAAGCTTGATGATGTCTCTACTGCTGGTGGAGCAAAGGGAATTCAGAGTGCACGTGTTGGCTCTCAGTAATCATAGTGAAATTACACTCAATTTAGGAATTCACAGGCTTTGTTCCTATTACACAGCTCAGTAAGTATCAGTAGGCATTTCAAAACTCAAAAAGTGAAAATCAAGAACCAAGTTTTGGATCCGGTATGCACCGAAAACTTCAACATTGTCCTTTATCAATAAACACTGTACAGATATTTTTCCATTTTCTACATGAGTTATGCTTTTCAGGACTACAATGTCATCTTAAACCGCTGAAGGTACATAAGCGTCGCAGCGTGGGCTTGTTGAAAAAGGGAAAAACAAACGTTAGGGGTGGGAGAATCTTGCTTAATTCTTAGCTTCTATGCTTCTGAATCGATTCACAGATTTTAAAAAAAGTTTTTGTATGCCGTTAAAGTTCGGTTGACAGGTCAAAAAAGGCAGAACTCAGGAGCATAGTGCAGCAGCCACACACACTAGAGTTATCTTGTCAAAGACGACAATCACCTTGGATTTAATAATAAATGAAAATATTTTATTATAACATCATCACTTAGAGAACGTGGAGCACTGAACTCCAGCGCCAACCAAACAAACATTGTAACACTTAACAAAACTTTCAGCCAACTCTAGTCAGGTGAAGAAGATAACTTTAAAATGCCTGCGCATGTACAGAGCTGTAGATAACTGAGGTTTACTGGTACTAACATTACAGCAGAACACCACCACAGCAAATCTCTCTGCTTTTTTTATCCCCTTTTCTTTTTATTGAATAAGAATCTGTTTTGAATCGGAATTGAATCCTGAGATTCCTAAAGATCCTCATCCCTAAAAACATCTTATATCAGCGTTCATAGGCTGTACAGAGCTGTGATATGCTCCCATAAGTAACACACCACAGAAGTTGACCGAGTGTCTTCTCGCAACACCGGCTCTCTCACGTCAGTTGACCGCTGCTGTGGGAAACACCCACCCAGAGGCTTGCAGCTTAGATACCATTTACACAAATATGTCAGAAAAATATGCACACCACTGCAGGATTATATTTCCTTACATAAAAATGAGGAGAATCTAATGTTAGTTTGTCTTTTTAAAAGCACAGGTTCACAATTTTTGCAAGTCTGTTTTAAAACAGCAGTCAGGTGTCCATATGAACTTCCTCCTGTTCATACTGGCTATTAAAAGATCCCCGTCAAATGTTCTTTCAGTGTAAATGATGGGGGGCAAAATCCACAATGTGTCCACACAATGCAAAAATGCATTTAAAAGTTAATCTGAAGCTTCTATGAGGCTTCAGCAGTCTGAGTTAGTCATATCAAGTGGATATCTGCCATATTTACAGTCTTTTTAGCATCAAATTCCCTCTTTGTGTTTCCCTGTTGAGCTGCAGTGGAAGTATAGTAACAAAAAGAGGGACTTTGGCACTAAAAAGACTAACATTGAAAGATATCTGCTTGATTTGACTCATTTGGACGGCTGAAGCTTCATATTAGTTTCAGATAAACTTTTAAATACATTTTTGCACAGAAGAATGACTGTGGATTTTGTCCCCGTCACTTGCATTGCAAGGGATCTTCTAATGGTCAGTATGAACAGGAGGAATGATTACAGCAAGAAAAACATGTTTTAATGTTGGTTTCGGCACTTGACTGTTGTTTTAGAGACTTGAAAAATTGTGAACCCGTCCTTTAATCAATAATTATAATAATTCTTAACACATATACAAGACTGCACAGATAGTGGGAGATCAGTGGGGGCCCATAACTAATTTTTGTCCCCTAATCTGGTCTTTCACTATAATTCTTCTGTCCTATCCTGTTCACTGAGGTCACATCTACACTTTACATTCATTTCAACCATTCAACCGTTCTTTTACAGTAGGAAAAAAGCAGAAATACTCAAGTGTCTGTGTTGAAAGCATTATAATATACAGTATATACACAATATGTATATTAGACATAGCACTGAGGAGATATTTGTCCAACTTATTTCTTTACTTTATAAATGGACAGAAAAGGAGGCTTTCAGAAAATACAGTCATTTCCTAAGAGATGGCTGAGCCCATTTTATATAGAAAGTCATCACAAGTACTCGTATGATTAGGTAATACCTGGAATACTGCTGTATTATGCTGGAAAGTTTTCCTTTACAGTAAGAAGTCAGTTACTATTTTATTATCGACCATGTGTATCATATGTAGGGTTGAGAGGGCTGTAGTAACCATTTTTCTGGTTTAATGTGACGTGTCATAGTTTGCTGTTGTATATTTGTACTGTATGCATGCATGTGTGTGTGTGTGTGTGTGTGTACTGTCTACTCAGTTAGTGCAGCTGAACTCCAGTAGAGTTGACAGCTTGCTGTGACAGAGAGACTTAAACAAACTCACTGGGTCGGCTGCTGCACAGGAGAAATGCCTTTGATTCTATTAGGCCTGTGTGTGTGTTCGTGGCCTAATAGCAGGGTGAAGATGTGAATAACGTCCTTGCTGCTGTGCTTTGATCTTCTCCTCTGTTCATTAGTGTGTGTTGGTGTGTGTAGACAAAAAGAAAGTGGTAATATTTTATGCATAATTATAAATATACTATCAGGGTGACCTGCTTAAGTTCTGGTGGTTGTGAATTTAGTTTGGTCTAGGGATGCAAACTTTTAAACATTTTTTATCATCATTAGTTAGCCACATCAACAATCAAGTCAATCAATATTAATTTATGAAATACAGTGGATGTTTTGCCGTAATAAGTGTTTTTTATCCTCTGCTGTGGTCTATGTTTGCAGCAAAATCGATTTTAGCAATTGCGTTAACTGAACAGCTGCTCGCCGCATCTGAAGATGACAGTACGAGCCTCAGATAGCTGCTAAACCAGACAACAACTCTGGCATTTTCACAACATTATGCTGCTGTGTTCATCAGAACGACTGCCCCAGTGCGCAGAGCGAGGCACGCTGCAATTGTACACGAAGGAGGTCGTTTTACAATTTGTGCGGCTCGTACGGGCGGCCATCAAACACACCTGTGACTCCATCTCACTAAAAAGTAAGAGGCACCACCTAGTGGTGCAACCGGGAACCACAGCAAAACTATCGTACATTTTCTGACAGTTAGACCGCACGTCCCCCGTCTCCTGCAATGTTGGGTAATATATTTTTAATAGATAAATTGTTAGATTATTAAGTTTTTAATCGTTTAATTTGTCCACAAATTCTTTTCAATATAATTTTATGATCTTATGGTCGCCTTCCTCAACTTCCCTTCGCATCTTGGTTTTAAGGCCAAAAAAGTCATGCAAGACTTCATTGCTGTAGTAACATTATATAGTGAAGAGAATCTAAGCTCAAAGGACCACTCACTAATGATGATGATGATGGAGCTTTCAACCTCATCTCATGATTCACTGAATGAAGCCTTGAGCTTAGATTTTCTTCACTATACATTTAGGATGTCAATGATTAATCAATCATCAATTACTTGCTGTTAATAATTTAATTGATTAAAAATATATTAACCAATAATACAGCAGGCGAGGGACGTGTGGCGTAACTGACAGTAATGCAGTATTTGGTTGCTCCACTAGGTGGAGCCTCTTACTGTTTAATAATATGCTGTGTTGACCGCCAGTAAAAAGAACGCACAAACTGTAAAACAAACGCACCTCCCTGCTGTCCAAGGAATAAATAAGTCACAGCATACCTCACTCTGCGCAATCAGTCGTTTTGATGAACACAGCAGCATAAAGTTGTGAAAATTCCACTGAGTTGTTGTCTGGTTTAGCAGCTATCGTACAGGGCTCGTACTATCACCTTCAACAGAAGCGGCGAGCAGCTGCTCGGTTAACGCAGGCTGGAAGCTGAGTGTCACACAGCAGAGAGCAGCGCTGTAGCTGTTCAGGACAAGCAGGACACTAATTACACGTTTCCAACAAAATCAAAACTAAAGTGTTGAACTGTATAAGACACACTCCCCTGATTTGAGTACAAATGCATCTTAGTGGTGGCAGTAAAGATTTCCTGGACTGATAAAGTTGGAGCAACAGTATTTGAAGACATCTGTCCCAGCTGAGCAGCTGGACTCACGTTAGGTACTTTTAACAACACACATCACTTCACCATGTAGATAAAAGATGCATATTATTTTATATGAAACCAGTCGGACTGAAGTGCGTTGTTGGGAGTTTGGGGTAAACTGTTTTATATTTATTCAATAATGTTACAGGTTATTTACTGCTGCAGCACTTCAGATGAAGGAAAAATGGGTCACCTTTGTTTGAATAGTTAGATATGTCCAGCACGTTTAGCCTGATCTCTTATGTCCCGTAATGAAGCTGGAAGTTGTGCAGCTGTTTGCGGTGTTTAATATTTTGGATTTTGTCAGCCAGCTGTTGAATAGTGACAGAGGGAGCTCTGCAATTTAAACAAATTCATCATTTTGTGTTATTTAATTTATAATTATATATATATTTAGTAATTTTAGGTGTTTAATCTGTTTAAATTCTTAATGTACTCTGATTTTGCAGCAGGTCACATCAGTGGTTAAAAACCAGGTTTATTATGGAAAAACATCCACCGTATTTCATAAATGAGTAATGATTAATCAATTATTGATTGTTAATGCGTCCAACTATCGATGAAGGAAATTTGCACCTCTTCTATACATTATTCCTAAAGGTCAAAAGTGATCATCTATGTATGGAAACAATGGTTTGACTCATATGGATTATTGTATTTAATTAAATGTTTGCACTGCGAATAGATGATTTTTTTTATGCGATACAAAACATTTTAATGACAGCACCTTCCAAAGCTTCTCAAACTGCATTCAGACCATTAATCTAATCCAAAAGCTGTGTTCTAATCTTTTTCTTACATTATTTCAGTCTTGCCCACAGTGTAAATTGAATTGATTTGATAAGAATTAATAAATTTCAATAAAAAGCTTTTATCTGATACTACAGTGTCTCATCAAATCTGTATGTCACAACAATATATTCAGAACTTCACTGCAGCTCAAGCAAGGTTACATTATTCTACTTTCTCAGTTATAAGCATTAAAAGCCAAATAACCAATTAAAATCCTATTTCCAACATCTTACTACCCTGAGTGCAAACCTCAGTAAATGAGGCCAGCAGAGGTGCAGGCAGTGTTTCCAGCACCGTCCTGTCCCGTTCCAAACAATGTTACAATGCACTCTAGGTATTTCCAGTTAGACCAGGCTTGCTCAACTCAGCTGTCCGGTGAAAATCTGCAACATGTTGGCTACACAGGAGTCAGAACTCCCTGACGTCTTATTTTAACCACTGTGCAGCTTTAACTCATGGAAAAGAAAATCACCAACTAGCCCTTTTCAACCAAAAAACTCCAGGAACTAAAGAACCAGAAGATCTAAACTAGGAACTAAAAGTCTCTTTTACACATTCCTGTTTGCTTTTTCACCACATCTGAAGAACCATCAAGATTAGGAAAATTAGACCACAATTAAAAATGGACAGCACATTAGGAAAAAACAGTTATCCTGTTTCTCTTTGTATTTACTGTTGTGTGACTCTGATGTTTGAGTTAGACGTAATAAAAAGGAGAAATGCAGAGGTGGAAACCTCCAGCGTGCCCGTCTCCACACTACACAGTCTGCTGAGGGTTTGATGGTTATTTATGCTTTAAATTAAACTTTCTATGAAACTATATATCTTCATCTAACTCGCTGATGATCTCAGGTCATCAGGAGTCAGAAACCCAACAGCAAAGCCTAACTTTGTTAAGACTATTAATAAACAAGAAATGTCTGGTCCTAAAATCAATACTAGGATAATTCCTTGTTTTATGAATGAAGCAGTACACAAGCTGTAGTATCTGTGTTTGACCAATCAGCCCCCTTTTTTTTTTTAAGCACCTGAAACTATTGTACCAGGACTAAATTTAGCCTCTTGTTCCTCCGGTTGAAATGCCAGTTGAGCTCTTCTAAAGGTTCTCAGTCTCTTGCGGTGGAAATGCTCTAAACCTTTTAATTTACATGTACTTGTAGAGGTGGAGTAGAGAGGAAGATGTGAAATTATCCAGAATGCACAAAAAGGATTTTTAGCCCCTAATTTAGTTTCTCTGGTTTCATAGTTCCTGGAACTTTCTGACCAAAAAGGGCTTTTTAAGGATTTCTAGAGGTAAAGTATCCAGTATTCAAGTAATTTTAAAAGTCCAAATGAAATGAAATTGCTTTTTTTTAATCTGCTACAGCATACATATCTGCTCTGTAGATCACTTGTCCTGTGTTATTTTGAAAAAAAATATCAGAAACCAATTTAACAATACTGTTAATTATCTGTCTACATAAATTTAGACCTTATTTCAATACAGCCAATCGAATCTTTGCATAAAGCAGTAAGGTGAGCGCTCTATCATAGGCAGAGCAGACGGTCACACTGAGCCAAACAACATCCTCCTACACAACACAAGAGCCATAAACTCAACAACAACCCACATTAGCTTTCCTGCTAAAGTCAAACTAATTAGCTGCAGCACATTAAACAGCATGTAAACTTATCTGCAAATGTCACTTCAGTACTCTTCAATACCACTAGTAACAACACACTGTCTGCCCATGACTTGTAGCTACAGTGAAAGTTTGTTCAGTTTGTCTCTCGTCCTCTACGATGTAACACTGGCACTCTGACAGCCTGCCAGCCACTGTCAAACAAACACAAACACGGCGCTGCAGTCGGCTGAGACTGATATTTCACCAAAAACCTTTTTTATCCTCCTTTTAATAATAAAAAACTATTAACAGTACATTTAAAAGCACGTTGACATTATGTCTGACAACAAAAAGGGACCTGAAGATGTTAAATTATTCAGTATTTCAGAAAGTAGGGGTAAAAACTATTCTTTAATTTAATGGCTTGCAAAGTTGGGTTTGCTATGAAATTCAGTATTGGACCAGTATCTGGTCTAAATTAGGTTATTGGATAAATTGTATTGTCAATGAAATGATTTTGTTTTTTGATAGTATTGATTCCTGCCCTACTACTACAGCTTTGCTTCATCAGAAATGTTGTTTGTTGCTGTTACAGAAACCTCTGATGTACCGGCCTGGTTTGGGAAACCCCTTGGAAAGAAGAAAGCCTCCCCAGCAGCGTGTTTTTGGGAATTGTTGGAAACAATCAACCCTGCAGACTTTCAGTGATCTAGAGTAAAGACAGAACCTCAAAAGGAGCTTATGTGTCACCGT
Source organism: Scomberomorus guttatus (assembly GCA_038419695.1). Taxonomy (NCBI): domain Eukaryota; kingdom Metazoa; phylum Chordata; class Actinopteri; order Scombriformes; family Scombridae; genus Scomberomorus; species Scomberomorus guttatus. The sequence goes on along the minus strand of CM076468.1, from coordinate 10,519,022 downwards.
TCATCTATTGAGTCCCTGATGAAGACAATGGCACTGAGTGGACAAACTCAAACTGTGCTGAAAAGCTTTACTTAGCGAAAAAAAAAAAAAACAGCGAGTTTCATGTGCACAACACCACAGAAGCTGGAGTACTCGCACAGCACAAACCTCCACTTAAAAACTGAACAAACCACTCTGTGTCCTGAGATTCTGTCAGCTAAAAGGAAAGTCCTTCATACATCATCGCAGCAGCTTGTGCATGACAAATATTGGATTAACATGGTCATAAAGTCCAACTGAAATCAAACTGTATGTTCTTTTCTGCTCTTCAAATCACATGTCCTGTGTTCTCCTTTGAGAAAAATATCAGAAACCAGGGAAGAGCAATAATGTCACGGTGCTAACAGTCCTGCTACACAACACAACAACCCACGTTAGCTGTCCTGCTAAAGTCTCCTCCTTACAAACATGAACGCACACCTTGTCTTGCACCATTAGCTTGTTGAATGAGCCAGCAAACAAACACTCAATGGGGAAAAGTGCACCGCTAACGTTACTTAGCAGGCTAGAAAGTTAATTAGCTGCTCAGCTCATTAAACAGCATGTAAACGAACCTGCGTGTGTCATTAAAAGGTCCTCACTCTTCAATTACACTCCTAAAAACACATCGTCTGTTCATGACTTATAGGCTACGTCACAAGTTTGTTTACTTTGTCTCTTGTCCCCCTGATGTGTCAATCAAACACAGACACACCCCTTTACCTGCTGACACGAAAAAAAGTATTTCTAATATATTTATTTTTAATAATAAAAGCCTGGGTGGAGCTGTGACGTCTCCTGGATTTTCTGTTCATGAAATATGCACTTTAGCAACTTTTTAAAAATTAAAGGGTTTACAAGTCTTAACTTGATGCTATAATCTGAGTACTTCTCATGTTTTTACTGAATATTATTTATCTGCATTACTGCCTTAATCATTTTAATTAGGCCATGAGCATCCTGAAACACTGCAGGGTTGATCAAGACTGTTAAAAACACACAACTACACTGGTTTGGATGATTGTTTCTAATAAACCGCCTGGTGTCAAAATTCAGAAATAGATACAATTTATTCACCTTATATGGAGCCATTTGGGGGGGTGAGGGGGTCCATCATTACTTAGAGTGTAATTCACCTGCAAAAAGCCTTGAACAGGAACCGATAAAATACAGAGCTATGGTCTGACAATGATGATGATGATGCTGGTGGTGTAACAGACAGAATGGGAGTGGTGTCCCTCTTTCTGTTCACTTATCAAACAAAAAGCCAACACAAGCGCTGTCTCTCAAAAAGGTCAGCGTTCTAGACAGTATTGTAAATGAAACCATCCAAATGTCCCTGAAAAACTTGATTCTCCTTATTAGCTCTCAATTGAGCCCTTTATGAAATAGCTCAAGACCGAACAAGAGAGTTAATTTACTAAGCCGAAGAATGTGTAAGTCCCTGCACTGTTTGCCATGAAATCAATAGATGAATGGACGCTGCATTAGAAAATAGAGCAAACTGCGATCCCTGACAAGATATTATTATTTGGTCAATGTGAGAATATGTCTGTCAGTTCTGTGATTTGGGTTCTGTGTTTCAAAGATACAACATGCTCGTCTGTGCTGGATGCAAAGAGGCAGAGAGACGAGACTGTCACAGTGTGCGCAGAAAACAGATCATATAAGCCACTTAGCAGCACTATAGCCAACTAGTACAAGGGAGCGAGAGGAAAATCCACCCGTGCCAGCGTGCCAATAGTTTACCAGCTCGCTGAGAGGCAGGCAGCACCTGACAGATGCCACTTGGGAGCATAATCCCAGAGGGCTGAAGAGATCCTCCACATGACGGGAAGCGGGGAGGAGACTGGAATACTGAATGACAAATTTCATGAAATAAATGAAATGTATCTATCTATAGCTTCATGGTGCAAAAACTGAGCACATTTCTACTATGTAAATAAGGTTAACATGCATTAACATTTTTGTTATGTTACAACAACAATTAACAATTTATTAAAATATGCCAAGAAAGAATAAACAAAATATTACATTCGACCAGGTATTGTTCGTTTGAAAACAGCAGTCTCTCCTTTACAGATCATGACAGGCTCAATAAAATTAAACCTTTCAGGAAAATTGCTTTGCAGAATTGTCCTTGATCCCTCTTTATAAAGAGCAGGAGGATGTAAGCATCCTCGGGCCTATTGCAGCAGGCCTGCAGCTGGTTTACTGCGGCCGCATTACACCGGTTTACTTATTATTAAAATGTGTTATTAAAATGTTTCTAACGTGTATTAAAGCATTACAGTAGTTTTTGCATGGGGGTTAAATCTCTCTCTGTGTGTCTCTCGTGCTCGCTGCAGCGCTGGTGAAACAAACAAAAGGGGCGCTTTGAATGGCACGTGCTCCGGGCGTCAGTCACCTGTTTCCTAGCAACGGGCACAACAGAAAAGCACCTGTGGCTCTGAATAGGGAGGCTGGGTAGGCTATAGGTTTCCAAAAAGCAGGGATTAATTAAAAATATAGGCTTTTTTATTATAAAGTATATAGATCATAATGTCTAAAAGAGTAAAAACGCCCCAAATAATTAAATCTGAAAATCATAGCGCCTGTATAGCGTCTATTTTTTATTGATCACTTTATAGCCCGCGCTAATGAGATTAATACCAGTTTTTTATATTATAAACTCCCAGATCAGCCTCTAAAAGTTGGCTGTTCACCGTGAAATTAATGTTTTTTTAAAACTAAAACATTGTTTACCCAGTTGAGTGTTTTTTGTAGCCTTTTTTTGTTGTTATGATGACGATGATAATTAGGAATCACGTGCTGCATTTTAAATGATCGCTTCATTATGACTGTCATTAAAATGTGTCTTTGTTTTAGTCTGCCTGTTTTCTGTTGCTGCAAGGAGCAAATTTCGTTTTAAAAAAAAACTTATTTACTGTAACAGGATTTTTTTAATCTATTCTAAAATGTTAAAATATTGGAGACACTGATTCTATGTTGTAGTCTAAAACAGAGGACGTGCGTAAAATTATTGGAAATAAACTGTTTACATGTGTGTGTGTTTTTTTCCAGCTACACACACACACACACAAAACAGATGACAGAGGGAGTAATTTTTAGGTCTCGCGCTCCGACGTCACCAGAACCTCGAGCCCCAGCATGCAAATCACGTCTGCGCTCGAGCCTCTCCATTGGCCGTCTCTCGCTCATTTAGCTGCTGTCAAAGCGCGCGGCCCGGGCACGCTCCGGTAACTTTTCCCAGTAGGCTACAGCTTCAACCAAAGTGCGCTCAAACAAGCGTTTCTATTCTTCTCAGCGCCCGCGGATGACAGGAAAAAGGCGAAAAGGGGAAGTGAGGAGCAAGTTTACCTGTGAGAGGATTTCATCCAGAGACTACAGCACCTTTTCATCCCTCTCTCCGTTTCTTTCACTCTTTATCTGTCGCTTCCTCGGAGGTTTAGCTGCGCGCGGGCCAGCCTGAATGTTTCTGTGTGTTTGACTGAGAAGTGTTGTTCTACCAAGACAAGGTGAATGTACAGCATCATGATGGAAACGGACTTACATTCCCCCGTGGTGCCCCAGACCAACCCATCCAACCCGGGGGGACACGCGGGAGGAGGAGGCGGCGGCAAAATCCCCCAGGAGAGAATCAAGAGACCCATGAACGCCTTCATGGTCTGGTCCCGGGGCCAGCGGCGGAAAATGGCACAGGAGAACCCCAAGATGCACAACTCTGAGATAAGCAAGCGGCTGGGCGCAGAGTGGAAGGTGATGACCGAGGCGGAGAAGAGACCGTTCATCGACGAGGCGAAGCGGCTCCGGGCCATGCACATGAAGGAACACCCGGACTACAAGTACCGGCCGCGGAGGAAGACCAAGACGCTGCTGAAGAAGGACAAGTACTCGCTGGCCGGCGGGCTCCTCGGCTCCTCTGCGGGTGTAGGGATGGGCGGCGGGCAGCGGCTCGAGAGCCCCGGAGGGGGCCACGCAGGGGCGAACGCGGGCTACGCCACGCACGTGAACGGCTGGGCAAACGGCACCTACTCGGGCCAGGTGGCGGCTGCGGCGGCGGCGGCTCACGCCATGATGCAAGAGGCGCAGCTGGCATACACGCAACACCCGGGCACCGGGGCTCACCCGCACCACCCGCATCCGCACCATCACCCGCATCACCACCCGCACAACCCGCAGCCCGTGCACAGGTACGACATGAGCGCCTTATCTTACAGCCCCATCTCAAACTCTCAGAGCTACATGAGCGCCTCTCCGCCGGGCTACGGTGGGATCACCGGCTACACTCACCAGCACCAAAGCTCCGGTGTCTCCCCGGTGTCTGGAGCGATCGGAGGGACTTTGGGGTCCCTTGTGAAATCTGAGCCTAGCGTGAGCCCCCCAGTCTCAACGGCGCGCGCACCGCCACCGTGCCCTACGGGGGACCTGCGGGACATGATCAGCATGTATTTGCCGACCGGCGAGGCAGCGGGGGACTCCTCCGTTCAGAGCAGACTGCATGTGCTCCACCCGCAGCACTACCAGAGCAGCGGCTCCACTCCGGTAAACGGGACGGTTCCTCTGACTCATATTTAAATCTCTAAATGTACGATAAGCACTACAAACCACAACCAAATATTTAAACTCTTAGATGTGGGCGCAGGCTGCTGATGAAATGTAAATTATAGGCGGTTATAGCCATAAAAATGCAATCACTTTGAACAAACTTTTTTTTATTGTTATTATTTTTATTTTCTTTCAGTGATGGATTTTTTTTTGTCTGTCCGAGCTAAAGGAAAGCGCATTTGATTTACTTTTGCTCTCAGGAACAGAGCATGCCAAGTTTTGACACGATTTAAATTATAATCCGTGAAGGCTGGTGCATTTTGAAGGTTATTTTTTTTCCGACTTTTCTGTGGAATTAAAGGCACCAGCTGTGTGTTTGAGGCATCCTGAAAAGCTGTTTTAAGAGGGAGCCGTATAATAAATGGAGGGCGGTGTGGAAGATGTGTTTTAAAAAAAAAAAAAAGTTTCTAGGCTGCAATTTAAATTGATTTCCAGTTTTAATGCTTGTAAACATGTGAGTCAGTCGGTGTAATTTGAATTTGTTTTTGTTGTTGTAAAATCTTGTAAATTGTGAATAAATAGGCCTACTGAAAACGCTTTTATGCAATTGTACATAATTTACAAAATACCAAGCCCCATTTTCGGGTTGAAGATGAAACAATTTTGCGCTGAGTTTGATTCATTTCTTCTTTCTTGGAGAAAGTGTTTGTGGGATATTTATTTTTGCAAGAGGTTATGTAGGGCTTGGGTAACCTGTACCTCCAATGTTTGCTTATTTACATCTATTCTTAAATATATTTACAGTAAAAAATGCCGACAGGCTTATTGTCGCTGAATACGGGTTTAATGAGAGCAGTGAAACAGTAAAAATCTGCTTAAAAATGCAAATGCATGTTTTTTCTCCCCCACTATGATGCCCCTTGAAAAGAGAATATTTATCAGTCGCTCTTAATTGATTCTTTCTCTTGTGATCATGTTTCCATTCTGCTTTTTCATTCTGATCAATCCTTTTTATTTATCAATTTGAAAAAAAAAAAAGAATCAGCTAAGCCTTCTAATTATCCATCTTTTAAGCTGGGATAACTTTATAATATGCATTTCATCACTATAAATTCATGTTATGCATCACATAGTGAGTAATGTGTCATATGAAGATGATGGGGGTTCTTTGAAAATAGGGTCTTTTCATGGAAATTGATAATTTTTCCGTGAAATTACATTTTTTTGTTCACATATGAGTTTTCCTGCCTTAGTTTTTTTTTTTAAATCTCTATAAGCATGATGTTTATTACAGTCTTAATATTTCCAGGCGCTAATAACATAGCATATGATCACATATTATCAGTGGATCTGACACTTGTTGGTCTCTTCTCTCTCCTAGCAGAGCAATGCACAAAATAATCGCCTAATAATCTTAATAATTTACCATCTTTGTGGATTTTTTAAAATTTGAAATAGGGCCACGTTCTCAATTACTCCCATGCTTTAGAGCAAGTATTTAAAACCAAAGCATATTATCATGTTTTTTATTATTATTACTATTAATGCCAAAACATACAAAATAATGCACATGCAAAATAAAGACCAAGTTATGTGAGGGATATGTTAAATTCTCATGAATTATGTTGTGTTATGTGCTGATTTCTTATTTTCTGTTTCTTGCGGTCAAGTTGTGAAAATGCACATAGGATCGTTTTTTTTAAAAGCTAAAATCACTTTTCCCACAGGTTAGCCTCAGTGTATCCTGTTTTTAAATCACCTGCAAATATGTGTGCTTCAGGCCTTTCTTTCATCTTCATTTTTGTTTTTTTTCACCCCAAATTCTGGCACAATTATTCATCATCTGCTTTGTCATTTAAGCCAACTTGATCATGCATCATCTGAAACTTATAACTTTAAATCGGATCCACTTTAATATGCTGGAATATTATGGTTCTATCTGTTTTAATCATATGCAAAAATTCAAAGTTTCTTTTTTTTTTTTTACCTGCCATCGGGGTCATGACCTCAGTAATCTAGATCTCAATCAAAAGTAAATCTGACAACAAGAGTATCCGGTGGTCAATGAACTACTAATTCTTCAACTGGCCTCAGTTGGGCCCACTTCAGCCCTGCTTCCACCTGGGTCCCTCTCCACATCCACACAGCTCCTCAAATCTTCCCCCATTCCTGACCCCCAGCATCAAACGGCTGTATCTGTGTGTGTAACTCTCCTGGTTGTTAAATTATTTCCTTCTTTAAATTTGATGGCTGAATCACTGGAGGCCCCCGGGGTGGGAAGGGAGGAATGAATGAGCGGAGAGCAGAGAAGGAGGAGGGAGAAGGCGAGGAGAGGAGGTTTTTGTGTTGAGGAGAATGGGGATTAGTCCTGGTGTAAGCTGGGGCAGCCCGGGGGTCACCCCCAACAAAAAGCCCAGCAAACAACACCCCTGGTTTTATCAGACTAATTCCCACTCGGGCCTGGACTTAAAAACAAGAGGGCAACTGGATGCAAATCAGACAGGCTTTAAATAAAGCTGTTTCCAGGGATGTCAGGTGTTTAAACTGAAGGTATTTATTAGACGTCTGTCCTCAATGTTCCCAAATGTTTTTGTTTTGTTTTTTTAGTTTAATTTCATGTCAGGTTGCTCGGGATTGTCTTTGCTCTTTTATTAAAAAAAAAAAAAAAACAGGTAAAATTTGTATTAATGTGTGAGGGGGTTACCTTCTACTAAATGCTTTTTTATTTATTTACTACCTTAATATATGAAACTATAATCTATAAATTAACATAGCAGAAAAAATAACCCTGTATGAATATGAATAGGGTCAATTCAAATGCATAAATATGTTATTTTCTGATTTGTGGTGGTTGTAAAGACATATTTAACCACCTTTTATTTACTATTGCATTTTAATACTGCATGGCTGATCACAATTAATAAATGTGGGTTCTTGTTTTCTCATTGTTTTAGATGATTTTCCATTACGTTCATATCTCCTTTAAACTAACTATTGTAAAGACTAACTTAAATGGCAGTCAGTGTTTACGGCTGCTTATTAATCAGCGAACTGATCAATGCAATAGATTCATCGGACGTGGAGTTGAGGACATTTACGGAAAGATTGAAAAAAGATTTGTTGCTCAGACTTGGCAATTCATAAACTGGCACTGAAGAGTGTCAGGTAATATTTGTAAAACGCTAAATTGAATCCTAACGTTAACCTCAAAGTGTGTTTCAAACAGAAAGAGTCAGAGATGTTAAATGATTAATCTCTCTTCACATTTTAAGGGTTATCGAGTAGGAAAAGACATTTTTAAGATTTTTTAAAGACATTTTCGACAGAGTGAGGAAAAAAGGAATTTGACCATTTAAACCATCACAAGATGAAAAACTATTTTTCTGAAGGATGTTCTTTGTTACCAAACTGTCGCCACAGAAGGATCATCGCATCTCAATACTGACTTCTTGATCACAAGTATCTCTGTGCTTGATCTCTGCTCTTCAGTACAATGATACTAAACTCCCTTCAGCTGCAGATTCTGTCACATAAACACATATTTACCACAACTACTGTGAGGAACATCAATTCACCGAGCCTGAAGGTACGATTAGAGATTTCTTCCCAAAAAAAAAAAAAAAAAAAAAAAAAAAATCAAGTGTCTGGGAAAAAGTGAGTGAATAATTTAAAAGATATTATCAAGTGATGAGTGTTATGAGTCAAATTATGAGGATTATTATCAAGTCCTGGTGTGATTTGATGATGACAGGATGAGATTTGGACACACTGAAGTTGAGGTAAGACAAAATATACCCAAAGGACAAATATCTACACATATCAGTGTCTGTTCTATGATTTTGGGACTGATCAGTCAAACATACAGCTCAGTCTGGTCCAGACAGACTTTTACCCGGTGGCCCCAGATGCTCCCATAGGCCCATCAGGGAGGCTGGGGGCTGGACCCATCCACAGCCATGTGTCTGCAGGTTTTCATCCTCTCCTCATGTTCTGCTTAGCACATGCTTGGACACCGCTGCTCTGGCACTTCCCACTCCCATAACCCCGTGCACCCCCACGCCTCCCATCCCGCGTGCTCCCGGTGTCCTAAACGTGGCTAATCGGCGTCAGTTTATCACGCCTCCGCATATTTCCCTCCCTCTCCTCCTATAAAAACCCTCACCTCCGTCGTTGGACCCGGTTCTGTCATGGGAGATTACGGGGGACCGATTGCACAAGACCGAATGTGGCGCGAGGAGATTAGCCGGGACGCCATAGAAAATAGCAACGGGGCCAACGGATTCCTCGCGAGGGGGCCTTATCGTGCAATTACACGTTGACACGTTTTAACCATTTTTCAGCCTCTTAATCCGAGGGCCCCCTCCTCTCCTCCCCTCCCCTCCCCTTTCCAAAAGCAGACCTATTGGTGCTGAGGGAGCCTCGCTGCTCTCTGTCTGACTCTCTCCATCACTCTACTGCTGTCTGAAAAGTCGGCCTCATTTTCTCTTTTTATCAGCTACTGTAAATATTTCAAAACCTTTAAAAAGGGGAAAAAATACCAGAGTTGTTCGTAGTTTGTCTCAATCTCTCTCCATTTCTATTTACAAACTTTAAAACCTAAACTAGGAAAATAAATGTTGAAAGTTTACTCAAGCATAGAGTTACAAAGTCTCTAACAAGGTCATTAAACTATGAGCAGTGAATAAAAAATGAATTTTGATAGCTAAATTAAAAAAGGGAAATTAGACACTGATATGTGCCTTCAGGTGATGTGGATCTCGCTGAACTCATAACAAATTTGATCTGGTTGTTTTTTTAGCATTGTAGAAAGTAAATGTTGAGTAAAATAGTGAATAGAATAGTGTGTATGTTGTGACATACTCTAGGTAGATTGGGATATTCGGATTGCAAACAGGATTTATGTATTGACATTGTTCCACTGTCTTTTGTCAGTCTTGGCACCAGGGCCATTGCCAAGATTTTTTCACATTTCTGGTAGGGAATTACTGAATCATTTATGCATTTATCTACTTATTTTGTCAGTCTAAAAGTAGTCAAATTCAAATATACATAGCCTATACAATACTGGACTCTGCCTCTTAAATTCCCACCATGTTTAAGTTTTTAGTTGTACAATGTAAACTCCCCCCAGGATGCTAAAACTCTCAAATACCTAAAAAGTGAGCCATGCTGGTGGCTCTGTGAAACGAACATGCTGATGTTTAGCATGTTCACCATCTTAGTTTAGCGTGTTAGCATGCAAACACTTGCTAATTAGCACTAAACATGAAGTACAAGTATTTAGTCATAAACAAAACTATTGGACAAACTAAAATTTGGACCTGATGGTGGCGCAGTGATGAAAAGTTAAGGGATCACCAAAGTTATTACAAACCACAAATGTCAGCGTCATGGTGGCGCTAGAGGAAATTTTAGGGGATCAGCAAACACATTAAGACACATCATCTGGGAACCATGAATGTCCGTACCAAAATCCATCCAATAGTTGTTAAGACATTTCACCAAAAGCCGAGAATATCAACCTGCCGGTGGCGCCAGAGGATCACCAGCGTCAGCAGGATTCATCTGCTGGGGACCATGACTGTAAGTATCAAATGTTACAGCAATCCATCCAATAGATATTTCAGTCTGAAACAAACTGGTGGTCCGACTGACATTGCCATTCCCTGGAGAAAGTGGCACCAATAGCGTGGCTAAAAATACAGAGAACATGACCTCTGTTGATTATGTAGTTATATGTAATATTTCACTGGGCATAAAAATATGGAATAAAATTACCATAATATGTCCTCACCTTCATACACTTAACTGCTCAAAGGCAGGAAACAGAACCAGGCAAAGCAGATTACAAAGCAGTATTTAGCATAATGATGTACAGGCTTCTCACTATACATTAATTATTGTGATTAAGACAATGATAAGCAGAGGACAAGTTTTGTTGTTGTTTTTTTTTGCAATTCCTTGGTCTCCGATAGCAGCTAATAAAAGTCAAAGATGACTTAGTTCTGCTTCAGTTACAGCTGATGTAAAAACTTAAATCTTTTCCCCATATAAACCTCATATAAACCTCCATGTAGACTTTACACTGGTTCCACCGCCTCAAGGTTTTTTTAACCAAGTCACCAGGCATCAAACGGACTGCATGGTGTGTTGTTCCACCATGCTTCTCAATTCAATTAGAGCCTTTCATGACAATCAATTAGGGAGTACCCCCTGGATCTCCCCAGGGGCCTATAATCATCACACACCGTCTGCTCAGACGGGCACTGGGGAGACCCGCCCACGAGTAGCAAGGACGCTTCAGTGCGATGTAATGGGGCAACTGGGAGCCATGAAGAGACAGTTTGTGGTTTATTTCAAGGCATTTTACTCCAAATTAAGCTGTTTTTTTCAGTAGTGGATGTGCACTAAATGTAGATTTTCCCCCTTTATGTTTTGCTCGTCTGCACCATTTTCCTGCATATTAGGAGTTTACCAGGAAGACACTGAGGCTTTTTTGCCTGTCTTTTTTATGTTTTTGGTTAATTCCTCCAGCTGGTAATCACATCCAGAGCTTAAAGCATATACTGGAACTGCATTGATCAATGTATTTAGAGTGCAAAGTAAGTGCATTTTTGCAATGTGTCTCACCTTGTTTTACACAGGGATATTTAGTAGATAACTAATGTTCATATCAGGTTTCATCCAACACAAGAAACATACATTATGAGCTGGTTCCCTAAACAGGGTATAAGTTAAACCACGACTATGCCTTGATCTAGAATAGTTACTTAAAAAGTGGACTCCTGAAACACATCTGGATTAAGGTTCCTTCTCCTTCAAAAAATGAAGTGAAAATGTAAAAACGTGGGACTGAATTATAGATTTAAATGGAAGAGAAACTTACAAAAGATGAGAAAAATGGTCAAAAATGATCAAGACTAAGCTAAAGACCCAGAGAGACTTTGAATTACACTGGTTTAAAAGGCCACATTAGTCTAGAACTAGGTCTAATATTATTTACATACTGTATTAAACCGTACAGCTCACACTGAAAGAGCAACAGTGATTTAGTCTAATTTAAGAGCAGCTAAAAAGAACATGGAAAATGTACAGATTCTAATTTTACATGGGATTTCATTATCTATTCCAATGACAGCACAGGAGGTCTGTTGCATCATACTAGCTGTTGATTTGTGCCAGAAAATCACAATTTCCTTAATTTTTTCCCTGATTAGGGACAGTGAGATTACTCCAGTGCAGATGAGGGCTTTGTGAAGACATTTATGTTCTCCTATGGTTTGGTGTGTCTTTAATTAACATTATTCCTCCTCAGGTTTATGGGGAAATACCTCAAGGAGCCTGGACTCCACTTCATTAAGTAACTGTTAGTAAAGACATCAGCATTTGTGTGTAACAGTATTATCACAGATTCAAAAATATTCAATAAATCAATATACTTTGTTTTTATAAAATAAGAAAAAAAAATCTCCTTTTCCTTGTGCCATAATGAGGTTGCTCTATTCTTTGCTCTTTGTGAAATACTGGAAACTTCTTCAGGGCTTTAACAGTTATTTGAGTGAAACAATGAGAAGTTTAGAAGAGAAAAACTCAAACTGCTCACAGCTCATAGATGTATTCAACAGCACCTAAGAACCAGTAGTAATTTCTGCTATTACAGGTATTTGAGCAAGAACATTCTGGTTGGCAGTTACTTTGAATTTTTGCAGCACCAAATCATAACCAAGGAAAACCCTCCTTGAAATAAATTTTACTTCCCTTAAGCAGCCCTGTCTCCACAGATTTTCATGTTCTTCCATCCAGGATTTACAAATGATTACTATCTTTGCTATTTGAGTATTGGCCCACTTCACAATTTTGTGAATAAAGTTTCTATGCTGAGCTCTCTGCCTTCCCATCTCACCCCCGGCATCTTTAGCTAATCATGGGACAAAGGGGAGACCTGCCTGAGACCCTAAAGGGCTTCAGAGCAGGGAGGGTGAGTGAGGTTAGGAGGGGCGTGCGTGTGAAAGAGTGGCGAGTACAGCCAGTGATTGTACAGTACGAGGTTGTTTTTTACAGCAGAAATTAACATCAAAATTTCAACAGCTCTTGTACAGCCGCACTTCTCTTTCTCCTCCCCCACCCTCCAACACCTTTAAGATTAAACAATTACAACGTTGGGTTTGCACCTATCACGATTTTTGCACAGGCAGAGGTTGTTGTAGCCATGTTCCCAGATCTCAGCACTTATGTTGTACAATGTTATCAAAACTATGAAAACCTTAAAAGACCCGAGTTGTAATGTAGCATTAGTGCTGACAGGTGAGATATTCTAACCAGTGCATGCACAGAGGCGTTTTTGCTTAATATATATATGTAATATGTAATGTATAATGTATAAGCAAGAAGTCAGTGAGTGCTAACAGAAGAACGTCACTATCCTCAGGACTTTCAAGGTCCCATCTGAGTACAGTTCTTAGATTCTGAGCTTCAAAATGTGACATGTAACTTCAATATACAAACCAATGTTGTGCTTTTTAAATATATCAACTCACTAGCCTTATTCCACATTCAAATGGTCATGAATATTTACAGAACCTCGTGATAAAGCTCACATGGGAATGACACTGGAATGAATTCTGAATGAATGAATGAATTCAGAGGTGCGTGACCGAGTGCTGTGACAACTTGCGCTTCGCGCTCAACGCAAAAGACGCCATGATGTCATTTTTGGCATGCGCCCCATCGTGCCGGGGACACTGCGTCGAGCATAAACCTAGCTTAAGGCAGCTCTGTGTGGAAAAAAATGCTGCCATCTCATTGATTTGAATGGGGGCAGTGCGTTGACGCAGTGGGGGTGCCAACACAGAGGTCTCAGCAAAACAACGCAGGGTTGTGACGTCATCTGGAAAGGTGCTGCATTGGCCAATCATATAAACACATTCCTATTGGATTACTTTGTAATGTGAACAGAGTATTTGACTGCTTACCTCACAATCGTTTAATAAATAGATAAAACAGTTGCCACCACATTAACTTTCCAGAGTTGTAAAATCCTGTCTGAATATTAGAAACCACTGTGCAGTGTTCTGGCTTTTGATAGACCTTTAAAACACATTAATCTGTAGCTCCAACTCAGCTTCCTAGATTGCATTTCATTGTCTCAATGGCACAACGCAGCCCCTTGTACTGTTTTAACGCAGGGCTGTTTTTGGTTTGAATGCAGCTTATGGCGATTTCACTGGGAGCTGTCCAGGTGCTGAAATGAGCAAATTGCAATATGCCAGAAGTTAAGCTGAGATGAGATTTCCACTACTACAAGTTCTCACAGATCTCACAGAATGTCATTTACTCCACCTTTAAACCATGTTTTCGAGAATGAACATTTTCATTGACACTGTTCCTCAATTTAAAAAATGTCAGTATTTTCAAGGAATGAAAAGCACCTTAACCCATCGTAACATAACAAATCCAGTATTGTGTCATGATGGTCTCAATTCTGTTTCAGGGAGTAGTCCACCCTGAAAACTGACACTACTTAAGTGAGAAAGCTGAATATTTATCTCATTTGAAAATAATAAATGCCTTCTTCTAATGAAAATCTCAAATTTAGAGAAATTGAACACAGAGTGTGGGAAATTCGCTGTTTCAAGGCATAAATGTACCAGCAAGTGTTCTATGAGAAAACATAACATTGGATAATGGAAAGCAAGAAAAGCTTCAATGTTTCTGCATTTAAACTAATTATAAATGCAGGAGCAAAAGTGAGGTCTCCTCAAACCAATTACCTCAAACACCATGCTACTTTTTCCAGGAGGGTTAAGGCACTTATGAGAAGAAATAAAGAAAGAAAAGAGAGGGAGAGGAAAGAGAAAGGGATGGAAGAGAACAGGAAACACTAACATGATTACAACTGTAGCTCAGGCTCAGGTAATCACTGGAGTTAAAAGGTCTCCTGCCAGCCCAGAGGCCAACGAACCGCTTGCTCCCTTTCACCTCTGCGGAGGGGAACTCTGTCATTTGCAGATTGCAGGTGAGATCCGGTTCACGTCTCTCCAACCTCCCACTAGTCCGGCCGCCAAAAACACTGGTCAATTAGTGCCAATCATCAGCAATGGTGCAATAATTATTTAGTGATGTTTGACATGGGGAGACCTGTGTGTGCGTTGTTATATTTAACGGATCTGAGTTTTAAACAGGAAACGCAGACACATTCTGTGCTGAAACTTCAAAAAGCCATAACTTTAAATGATCATTTAAATGATAAAAAATATATTGTGTTCAGTGTTTCGCTGACATCTCAACTACTGTATATATAGAGAGGTAACTAATGAGTGTAAATACATTTAATGGCTGTCAGAAATTGGGTTGTGACGAAAATTGGAAGAATTATATCTTCAAATTTGTTTATATTTTGTATACAGTTTTTGTTTGTGTGTTTTCATAGTATGCCATAGTTAAGGGGCACACTTTTGGAAAATACCTCTTCAGTAATACTTGGGGTACCCAATATGGCGCCACCTACATTCATCATAAGAGTAGCTGAGGCAAGGCACAGGGCAGAGAGCCGTCAGACACACTACTTAGGCTGTCATTGTAGTGCAGGAGAGTGTGTGTGTGTGTGTGTGTGTGTTAGTTACACAGAAAGAAAGAGAGAGAGGCAGAATGAATAAACAGCTTTGCTTTTGTAGCAAACATCACTATATCCTAAATACTTCCTTCTTGCAGTGCAGTACATTATCACTGGCTGTCTGTACATGTAACAATTAAACAGCTGCTGCTTAAACATTAATTAATTGTTAATAATAATCCAATAACATGATATTTATATAAAGGGGCTATTCTGCATTATGAGCACTTATACTTTTGTCACCTATGCTGATAATTCTTCTATACTTTTACTTGTAACTAAGAGAAAATGCACATCAGAAATTAAATTCACTTCATTTGATGGTAAAACTGAAAGTGAGTACTCCTGAAATATCAGTAATAAATCCCTAATTGCAGAGGATAACTGTTTGCACACAGTGCAAATAAGGTAAGTACAGTGGGTCAAAGTTGAAACAGGAAGGCAGTCTGTAAATAAATGGATGTTTGGGTAGTTTGGGTAATAATTTCACTGCTCACCTTCGTTTTCTGTTTTAAATTAAACAGAATTAAACACTAAACTGAAGGTTTGTTTACAACCTGACACGTCGTGTCTCTGCTAGTCTTTCTTGCTTTTAAGCAATGTCTCAGCAACTGATAATTATGGTAAAACTACACAAACAAAAGCCAAGTTGTAAAGAAAATTTAATTAATTATTTCAAAGTACTGTACATGCATTCAAGGGAAATGTTCAAGTTTCCCTTTAAAACTATTATTGTTCAATTAAAGCCGTTTACTTTGCAAGTTAGCACCCCCATAAGGCAGTGAGAGGAAACTGCTTAAAGTTAAGGGACTTCGCTACTCAGAAAGAAGAAGAAGAGGAAATCGAATGCAGGTGAGTTCAGCTTTTTCCTGGACAGAGTGCTCACTCGACGGAGTTTTAATTCATCCTTTTCTGACTGAAGATTTCCCACCAGTGACCATACTGATTCCAGATTTTCATTTGGGAAATGTAGCTTTAAGTGTTCGTGTAGTAGAGTGTGTGTGTGTGTGTGTGTGTGTGTGTGTGTGTTTGGATAAAACAATATGCTAATCTTCGGCGTGGAGTGGAGGGATTTGCTGTATAAAGGAGAGAGAGAGGAGCATGCTTGTTAGCGATAGCCTGGCTGAAGATTCCTACACACACCCACCTCCCTGATCCACTTATATAGGCCTGCTAGTGTGTGTGTGTGTGTGTGTGTGTGTGTGTGCGTGCGTGCGCCTCAATGAGTATGATCTGTCGGGATATATGGTTTCATCTGTGCATGCTTTTCCTGTTTCTGTGTCATTTTTGGATGTTGCATATTGAATTTTGATATCCCCGTGTTTGGTGTGTGTGTGTGTGTGTGTAGGTGTGTGTCTACGTGTGTGTGTGTGTGTACAGCAGGATGATCTGTGTTGGCAGCCAGTAGTTGTGGACTCAGATTAAACATGAAGAGGGATTCAGTCTGAGGGTATTTACAGATTCTCATTATAGCCTCAGAATCTGAGCGTGCACACACACACACACACACACACACACTAATCTTATCACCTATATAGCTTAATCTGTTTACCGTGATTAGACCAAATTTGAATGTAACATATTTTTACTTTTTTAACCAGGTTTCTTTGCTTGAAGTTGAATGTACACAAAACTAAAATCAGAAGGTTAAATACATAATGTTATAACTGTGCTCTGCCCAGTGCATGCTGGGATACTCTACTGTCCTCCAGTGCCCCGAACAAGAAAACAATGAATAAATGACATTACTCTGTTTCTTCCAAACACGTCATTACTGTATAATTTCTGCACCTCATCTGACCTTTCACCTCAAATCATACTGAAGGAACCTTTTATAAGTTTGTCCTCCTTCATTCAGCTTTTATATTTTAATTAGGAATTACTTTCTCACTTTAATAACAATTTCTCTTTCAATTTTATACATTTTTTGTCTTTTGCCTCACTCTTAAACTCAAATTATACTTTCCCTGTTCAGAACAGCATGCATGTCTGCTGTCGGTGTCCATTTTGGAGTTTATTAGAGCCTTAGTGCTTATGTACTTGCAGGCACAAGATAGCTACCCGTTGTATCCTGAGTTCCTTGTGGGTTTTGGTCGTGCACGTCCTCAGAAATCAACGCTACATGACCACAAGATGCAACTAATCACATAAAAGGTGGGCGCAGTATATGAGGATGTGATGTAAGGAAGGCAGCAGGCTCTGAACAAACCATGAAAACGGAGGACAGTTTTAATCATAATCTAATGGAGCTTGCCCTTTGTCCATTCTGGGCTACTGTAGAAACATGACGGGCTCTGTTGAAGAGGACTCGCTCCCTATGTAGATATAAAGCGCTCATTCTAAGTTAACAAACACACAACGATTATTATTTTCATGTGATTATACACTAATTAAAACATACTTATGAATATTATATTCCATTTCTGCCAAGTCCGTTCCACTAGATGCCACGAAATTCTACACACTGCACCTTTAAAAATGAAGTATATTGTCTTTTTTTACATGATCGCTCCATTGTTGCAGAAATATTGACAGAACTAATTCTACCACTGTATCTAATTAAATAATGATATGGGGCTGATATTGTCTTTGCAAAGATCTCTTTCCCTATATGATATTTTTAAGCGATGTCACCACATTCGAACTCAGCTATTAATTAAGTTAAACATGTTATTATTATTGATAAAAATAATGGGCAAAACTGTGAAAATAAGACACATTGTAATAAAACAGAATGATTCTATAATGCAGTATTATTGTTTGGACACCTGGGGGCAGCAAAACAAGATGAAAAAACAACACTGACGTATTATCATACTTATAAATATATCTTATAAAGTTATTATTGCCTCTTTACACATACAGCAACATGGAGCCGTGCTTCTGTCCATCTGAATGTCCAACATTCATTCTCCTTTTAGTTCTGTTTTGGTCTCCACCAGCTCCAGAGGGAAATATCTGGCTCTTTAGCAGCTAAATGCTATGTTCACCAGCTAGTCGCTAACTTTGTCTGTCTGCTGTTTGGTGCTGGGCAGGTAATGTAAAGTGGGTTTATCAGAGCCTTTTCACTAAAAACAGCTGTCTGCTGCTGCTGGAAACGAGGTTAAGGAGAGCGGTGAGACATGACATGTAGTCATTTGATTCATTATTAATATAAAAAGTAGTCCAGCTTTAACTTTTTAACATGGAAATGATTTTACTGAAAGATACTGAATAGCACAAATTATTCACAATAGACTTTCAGGATGTGATCACCGTTATGAGCCACGATGTAAAATGTCAGTGTACATTTTAAGCCACAGAAGAGAAGCAGCAGATCAAACCCAACTTTTCAGGCTCTGCACTCATGTCAAACATCCTCAGGAGGAAACTTTACACAATGCCGCTGTTGTTTAGACAAACTTTTTCTTGTTTTTTTTTTTTTTTTTTAGACAACTTGGTTGGTGGAGAGGAGATGACGAGGGATGTGGAAGGATGAGAAAAAACAGAGGGAGGAAAGAGCGGTGCTGAAACACAACGGGAGCATCCATCCTTTAACCAGTGGGGAGTTATCGCCCAACGACAGAGCCTTTCCAAATGCTTTAAAAAGCACATTTGAAGATGTATTAGTGCATCCCTGAATCCACTTGCTGCCAATAGGGGGCTGCTCACTGGGCTTTGTGCATGTCTGTTTGTATGTGTGTGTGCGCAATTTTTCTTTTCTTTTTTTTTTTTTTTTTTTTTTGCAGCTCCCTCCAAATTCCCTTAGCGAGCGTTGCTAAGGTGCTTTAGGGATGGGATTAGCTGGAGGCTCATCACACATTCCATAACAGAAAAAAGTACAGGGAGAAAGAGAGAGATAGACAGAAATAAATAAAGGAAGAAAGCAAGAAAGATGAAAAAAAGGAAGGAAAGAGGGATGAAAAAATGAAGGAAAGACTGGAAAAACTGCAAGAAAGAAATGAACGAAGGAAGAAAGAAAAAACAAAAGATGAAAGAAAGGTGGAAAGAAATGAAAAATGAAGGAAAGACTGAAAAAACAGCAGGAAAAATGAAGGAAGAAAGATAGAAAGAATGAAAGAAAGGAAGGAAAGAAAAACTAAAAAAAAGAGAAATAACAAATGGAGGGAAAGAGGGAATAAAGAATATAAAAGAAAGAAAAACAGAAGAAAATGGGCAGAAAAAAGGTGGGGCAGAGCTGAGGGAAAAAAGACAACAGGAAACATGGAAAGAAGGAATGAAAGATGGAAAAAAGAAAAAGAGGCCTGAAAAATAGAAAAAAAAGGGAAAGGAATTGATTAGCGCAGGGAAGGAAAGAAGAGACAGATGGAACAGGGGAAAAGAAAGGGGGGAAGAAGGAGAGGTGAAATAACAAGAAAGTAAAGAAGAGAAATAATGAGTGTGGGAACGAGAGGAGAGATGGGGGAAGGGGTGATTAAGAGGAGGAAAATGAGGGAGCAGAGGTGAGGAAAGAAAGAGAAGAAGGGAATGAAGTAAGAAAGAGTGAGAAGAAAGAGGAAGGGAGTGAAAGAGTGAGCTTGCTGACTGTTGCGTCAGCCTGTTAACCGAGGGCAATATGATGAGAATAAGCTGTATAATGAAGCGTGGAGGCAGCTGTAGAAATGTGTCCAGGAAGCCACCTTGTCTCCTCTGGTGTGATGTTTGAAAATCCATCAGAGCAGCAAGTCTGACAGGTTTGGCATCCTGGTTCACACGACGCTGAACATTAAAAAGACGCACAGGCGGCCAAAACTCCTAATCTTTGAGATCCTGGTTTATTTTTGGTGTGATGTTTCTGCACCGCACTTCCCAGAGATCAGCTGTCAGTCAGACGGCGTGGGTGGAGCTGTGACGTCTCCTGGATTTTCTGTTCATAAAATGTGAGGTTTGGTTATGTTTATGCACATAAAAATGACTAGGTTAGAGTTAGAGAAAGGTCAGGGTTTGGGTTAAAGAAACCAACATCAACTGTTGGCAGGACGTCGAGACGTTTTGTTGACCCATCCGTCAACAACGTCACACTATCTCCTTGTTTGCTCCAGACAGACAAGATCATTACTAAAACTAGCCAACAGGAGCGCAGACATGTTTGATTGGCAGCAGAATCAACCAATGGAAGGCCATAAACCGTTTCTACGGTTCAACCACTGTTTAGTCTCACTGGTGAAGTTTTTGTCTGGATTCAAACCGTTAATTTATTAAATCCATATCATTTTAATTAATACGATTGTCAATTGATACATATATATGGGGTTCTCCAGAAATAATAAGCAATTGGCCTGTTCTGAACAGGCACGTTTTGAACGGGCACTGCACTAGTGAAAATAATTGTTAGTTGCAGCCCTAGTTTGCATTTGTTGGGAGGACAGTCTAGTTTAATTTTGTTTACTCAAAGCACATCGACAAAAAAAAAAAAAAAAAAAACAGCTGAAAACAGCAATACATAAAAGCTTCAGATCAATTTGTGACAAGGAGGAGTAAAACAGATAATTATCCAGATGACAGTGTTGCAGAAATTAAACAGCTTCTTCTTTATTTATGTGCTACTTTTTCCTGCTTTTTGGTACCTTGTTTTTGTTTTTATTTGACACTGAAGCTGCTCTCTCTACCCCTTTTCCATGCTGACAGAGTTCTTTGTGGTTAGGGAACAAAGGTGAAGGTTAGGGAAAGATCGTGGTCATGGCTAAAAGAAACTAAGTACTTTTCCATCACTCTTCACCTTATTTCCATCACAGTTAGATTTGCAGTTGGGCAACTTTGAGACAAGTCTACCTTTGCAAAACTTTGCAGCCTGCTGTGATGTTATCCAGTGTGGTTCTGTTTACAATGACGGCAAACTGACAACGTGAGGCTCAAATTGGGGCCTCCAGCAGTGATGGAGATTTTTCTTTTCAACTCAGACTGTCAGGTGGTTAACTGCTCTGTCAGATTTTTATAAATTAAGCTGTAGACTATTTAAGGTTGGACCTACTGTGCATTTGCCACCTTAAAATGCCAAAAACATGTAAAATATGTCTGTCAATGGTCACAATGTTACAGGGCACAGAAAAAGAAAATTATTTCACCACTTCAACATTTATATTTGATAAGCATCAATTAAAGACTTTCTTTATGGTTAATAAATAATTGACTAATGCTTTAGAAATTGTCAAAAAGGACAAAGCAAGTTTGAGTTATTTTTATGAATGACTTATAAATGATTCATTAACTTAATAAAGTTATAAAGGGTGACTTATTTGAAAGTGGTACCTGAAAGTCCACTAAGAATTGTGTCCATCTCTTTAGTGATTTGTTTGACCTCAGAGTCAAAAAAATTAATTCACAATAAAAAATTCTTTCAAGAGTAGCTGAGCATAGCAAATTTGTTCTTTATTCTCAGCTAATATTGACCATATTTCCTGCTGTAATATACCAACTAACAGCTTTGCAACAATGACAAGTGGCCGAGAAATAAGTGAAAAACTGTCAAAAACCATTATGACAGGAACAGATACTTCACAGGCAACATTTTTAGTCCGAAGCCACTTTTCACCTGTCCAATGAGGCTGAATCAAGCTAAGGTCATCATTATTTATCAGGCAAATGCACTTTTATCTCCATTTAGAACTATTTTTTGAGCTTTTCCCATCTCAAGCTAAATCTGATGGAAGTTTGTCATCATCCATTCGGCTTGTCTAATTCAATACATCAAGAGTTGCATAAATGCACTTGAGAGAAACCAAATGACAGTCAATCTGACACATCTTGATCTGTCTGGAATGTACAAAATAACAGGGAAACTATTTTTATTTTTCTGACGTACACAGACGAGGTTAATGCAGGTAAAATTCACTTTTCATGGATTTCTCTAAAATCTATCGACTTTCATGAAACAGAAGAACCAGCCAGCGTCTATACAGTCAGTATGTTTGCAAGTGTGTGCATGTGAAGCAGGGGGATAAGGCTAATACCTGTTGTATAGGTGTGGTCTGTTAGATCTCCTGTTACCTGACCCTCCACTGCAACCCGAGCCTCCTCTGTTTGGACAAATTGACACAGTGAACCGAGCTGACAGGCAGCCAGATTTCCCTCTCTGTTTATCTCCATCTCTCTCCTTTTCTGTTTACCTATCAGTCACTTTCTCTCTATGTTATTATGATGATTATAAACAGAAAAGGTACCCATAAAGAGAAAAAAAATCAGTGAATCATATGAGGAGGAAGATATGAGGAGAAAATTTATGATGGAAACATTTTTTTTAGACATTTTAAATCTTTGTTTAGCTCAACAGTTTGATAGATATTGTGACTGTTTCTCTTTTATTCTTCTGGATTCAGGAATATAAATGTAATATAAAACTTTTCATAAATGTTTGTCATTTCTGCTCTCTCTCTCTCTCTCTCTCTCTCTCTCACTATGCCTCTATGCCGCTCTGTCTTTCTTTCTCCCTCCATCCATCCGTTTAGGGTTTCCATGATCTCATTATGTGCCTATGAAAAGGGACAGGTAATGCAATCTGGCATGGCGTGGCATGACTTGTGTGTGTGTGTGTGTGTGTGTGTGTGTGTGTGTGTGTGTGCGCGCGCGCGTGTGTTGATTACCTGAACAACAGTCAACAGAGTCTCTGTTTCACCCACTTATCTCGTCTAGAAATAATCATCTAATCAGGCGTGCACACACACGCACACACATACACAACATACACACATATATTAATATGCAATACACGCATGCAACACACAACTTCTCTGCATACAGTGTATGCAAAGAGCACAACACACACAGAGGCACTTTTTAAAACGTTTTTTATTAAGAAATCCCATGAAAAGACAAAAACCAACAATTCTTTGCCGTCCAGCCTGTTGAGTGACATGTTTCTTCATCACCATGAACACAGCCACTGTAGTTTATTTTCACATCCTAGTAGTGCAACAAAGTTCAACTGTTATGTTGCTTCGTTATAAATCGAGTCCAGACTTTTAAATATATTCAACTTTAGAGTTTTTGGGGTTTTCAAAAATTATGTGTGGTGCACCTTTTAGGCCACAAGAGTGCAGGGAATACAAACAGGTTGTGCGGGTATCGAGTGCAATTTATGCCTCATTTTCCTTCCATAACATTAAGTTGTCGGCTCCATCACATCAGACTGACCACTTATGAAATCATGGAGTATTTTACTTTCATTTTTATTGATACTGTGTTGATTATTTTTCCAGTAACAAAACTCTACAAAACACATTTGTACGTTGAATCATGACAGTAGCAGTAACAATTAATGTGTTCAATCAATACACAAAACAAATATTAACACTATCACACACACTACAGGTAGTCTGTCAATCAAACTGCAG
Organism: Scomberomorus guttatus; assembly: GCA_038419695.1. Classification (NCBI taxonomy): domain Eukaryota; kingdom Metazoa; phylum Chordata; class Actinopteri; order Scombriformes; family Scombridae; genus Scomberomorus; species Scomberomorus guttatus. The sequence goes on along the minus strand of CM076468.1, from coordinate 10,495,535 downwards.
CACTGAGTCCGGCCAAACTACTTGGCAGCCAGAAATAATATCAACAACTTTCTGATTCTGGTACTTGAACAAATATGGCAAGCCCTGAAGCCTTCGGCATACAGGTAGCAGTTCGGCATGTACAGAAGTGTCGTGAGCAGTCAGTATATATGTGGGTTGGTACCACCAGCAGTCAAGTCAAGTCATGTTGAGTTAAGTATACAGGTTTGCTGAATGATCTCAGCAGCGAGCACATACATCTACACATTATCACACAGTACTCCGGTGACTTTGTAACAGCGTTCATGGTGGTTATGCTTCCATTTTGAGCTTTTTCATTGTCAAACTCAGGGTGCAAGGCTGTGGCTATTTCCAGGAAGCAGTGTGTACCAATTCAGACCCAGTATATACTGTAAATAACTAAAAGTATTAACAGAAAACATTTGTTGGTTCGTTTTTTTTTGCCAGCATGAATCAATCCCACACACACCTTCCTGCCGCTGTAAATAGTCACTTGAGTACTATTAATAACCCATAGCTGAAAATAGACCCCAACATATGCACCATTAACACCTGCATGACTAAAACTATACATTTGTGATTCATTTTTAAAGATTTATGGGCTTCTGGCTGAGTGCCACAAGCATAATGTGATAATGTCCCTATAATGTGATTGTGTGAACAGACTTACATCCCCACAAAGTGATTAATACAGGTAACACACACACGCACGTGCGTGCAAAGTCACATTAGTGCAGGTATTTCAGCTCTCTGTTGGCCTTGCACTGAAAGGCCTTGGGTGAAATCACCCCTCATCTCCCTCTTCATTACACGCAAGCCATAAAAAACAGCAAATTATTTATATAATTTAATTTTCAGCAACTTAAAGAGGTGTGTGTTTGTGTCTCTTCAACATAATGCTCAATTGGCAGGTGCCTATGATATTAAAAATCTCATATTGAACCTCAGTAAACACGCGACAGCAAGAGAGCTGAAAAATAGATCAATCATGCCAATGGGAGAGAGAGAAAAAAGCAATGAAAAGAAAGGGAGAAAGAGGAAGGGAGGCGATCGACTGCAGCTTTGACCTCTCGGTGCACACAAAGCCAACACCCCCCAGCTCCTGCGAGCCTCTCAGCCACCCACCCCACATGGTTGGACAGCCGATAAGTTGGAGCCGAGGACTAAAAGCTCCCGCAGGGCGAGCGACAATAGGACTCCTACAGCCAAGGAAAGGAAAGTGCTCTCTCTCTCTTCTCTCTCTCACCTTCTTCTTCAGTAACTCTCTCTCTCTCTCTCTCTCCTTCACTGTAGGAAGACATTATGGAAGTCATTATTCTGGCCCTCCAAGTTGCCACAGAAGCTTCGGGGGTTTGACCTGGTCGTGTGTGTGTTGTGTTGTGTTGTGTGTGTGTGTGTGTGCGTGTACATGAGCCCTGCAGGATGTCTTCCAGCCCCACAGAGTGTGAGATGAGGAGAATTAAGAGTAATTTTCCCCTCACAGAATCCTGACTTTTTCCCCCAGTGAAAAGCAATGCCACACATTTTACATTTCTACTGCATACGCTTTGATATGCACATGCATATACACACACAAACACACACACACGCACGCACGCACGCACGCACGGTATGTGGTAAATTCGTCAAAGTAGATGAAATCGAACAACATATAATTTTAAAAATGAAAACCGAATCTGCACTGTTAAACAACAAGTGTTACTATAAATATTAAATATTGCACCCATAAGATCACAATCAATAGTTAATCAACATCATACTGGTCAGAAAACAGTGGAAACGACAGAAGAGGAGAAAGGGCAGAATTTTCATTGTTCATCAGCACCATAATGTGATGCTCATTACTGTTTCCTGCAGTTTCAGTGCTTTCAGGTTGTGTTTATACAGTAGCTGGCTTAAAAACATACTCTTTTGAGTCTTTTGAGTATCAAATCCGCCTCCTTTGGGCTTGAAAGTTTGTAGCTTGCTCCTTCATAGAAGACGGCAGGTGAAGTCAACTTTATTTATGGAAAAAGCGTGTCAAAAGTCCTCCTCCTGCAGCATGATCCGCTTCTCCGCTGTTTGTTCCAAACACTCAGTTTCTCCACAATAAAACAGACAGATTACAAGGAAAAAACCTGAACAAATGAGTGGAAAAACATTTGTGGTATATCCAAAAAAGGTTGAGTCAAGAGCAACTGGACTTCTTGTATGTTCTTGAAGACATTTCGCCTCAACCTGGGACCCCCCCACCAGCTGAAGAAGTTAAAACATCCTCAAGAATCTACAGGTCCAGTTGCTCTTAACTTAATCCTCCTGGAAACACCTTACTGAGACACTTAATGTTGGTTTTCCTTACATTTGTCACCCATCTGTAGCTTAAAACACTTAAATATCTCACTATCCATCTTCATAGCTCCAAAGCTTCAACCTACAGTAAGTAGAGCTGCAACAATTAGTCAATTAATCGACAGAAATTAATCAGCATCTATTTTGATAATCGATTAATTGTTTCAGTTCTTTAGGAAAATAATACCACACATTTGCTGGTTCCAGCTTCTTAAATGTGAAGATTTGCTGATTTTCTGTGTTTTATATAATTGTAAACTGAATATTTGTTATTGAATATTGGGATTTGGACTGTTGCTCAGACAAAACAAGACATTTGAAGACATCAGCTTGGGCTGTGGAAAAATTACAAGGGGAATTTTTCACTATAATCTGAAATGACTAAACAATTAATCGAGACAATAACTGGCAGATTAATCAATAATGAAAATTATCACTTAAGTAGCTGAATAAGTGATTAATTAGCGAAGCGAAAATTATGGACCAATACAAGAGAAGTAGATAATTCTGCATGAGTGGTTTGATAAGTTTTTATGGACATTTTGATACGAGTCTCCATTGAAATCTATTGCAACTGTTATGAATCCAAACTGACAGCAGACGCTGGAAGCAGCTACTGTAGCTACCAAGTTTTCAAATCTGCCTTGATAACACCCCTGGAAAGAGGCGGTCTCAGACATACAAGGCTGCTGTATTAGAGAATTATGGTTAAAAAAAGAACATCCTGTGCTGTTAGTATGGTTTAGTCCGATGCAGTAGAAAAAGCATGTGAGTTTCATCCAGGTCACGTTATCTTTGTGTTGGTTCAGGCAGACTGCAGCTCTATGAAAAGCTTTTCTTCCTTTGTCAAAATTCCAGTTTTCAATTCCAGTCGGCACAAAATGAACAGGTAGTGTTAACCATCAATCATTTCCTAATACACAGAATTTGATGTGGAAATCATGGTGCCATAATCCAAGGTGAGCAGTTATACAGAGGACCAATTCAGATGTCAAGGAGAATGATGAACTAACTCTGTATAGGACTGGCTTTGCCGTAATAAATTTCTAGGCAGGACCATTTACAGCCACCTAATCTAAATGTTACAGCCAGGTGAGGTTGGCATATGGCTACAGAACCAAACACAGTGGACTAGATGGGTATCTGCTTTGATATTTGCCAGAAAGACAGATACGTCCACATGCTGCCTAAAATAGTCCATATGGAAATATAATATTTAAATGACTGGTATATATATATATATAACTGGACGCATTTGTCTAGCTAAAAAGAAGGATTGCTGTTCCTTTCCCGTTTCTAACTAACAGACAACATTAGTTTCTTTTAACCAAGACTGTGGATGTTCCATAACCGTTACACCAAGTGTTTATTATTGTAGCCATGACGACAAAAGTCCCCTAACAAAGTGGTTATTTCAGCCCAAATCATATCTTGCCTTAACCCTAACCAGCTTGTTTTTGTGCCTGAATCTTAACCACAATGGTCTAAGATCAGAAAATGGTTTTATATTTGAAACAGCGATGTCAGATGTCGTCCTGTCAATAGTGGTGTCACATCAGAAAATGCTTATATGCTTATGTGTGTTGTTCTGGAGGGTGTGGACCAAATTTGAGGAGGACTTGTTACACAAATGGCAACAAAATCAGTTTCAATCACCAGTTTTTTTTACTTCCATATCCATGTGGTACATGGAACATGTGGTAAGTGCTTATTTTAATAAAGAATGTAAAGATGTTATATTTACACAGAAATGGTCGTCCACATCTCCTCCTACTATCGAAGACAAAAAGATCTGCTTTAGTGCTACTTAAATCATCGTCACTCATCTTTATATTATTGCTGTATTTGTCATGATAAACATCACCATCAGCGGTTCCTTTCTGCTGTTATCACCACTGCCATCGTCGTGATCACCTGCACCTTTACTATCATCCAAATCATCATCACTGCTGTTGCCGTCCCCTTGATCATCCTGACCTCGTCGTCACTTTCCTCTTCTTGGCCGCTGATTGTTCTGGACCTCTTGTATCTTTTTAGCCAGTGTCTGGAGAGGGCCTTTAGCTTTTAGGCTGAGCAACTGATGGTTAAGAGAGAAAAGGGGATAAAAAGGAGGGAAAGGACGGAAGAAAGACGGGAATCAGGATGGAGGCTGTAATAGGAGACACACAGCGGGAGGGCTGTTTACTGTCACTGAAGGAGGAGAAGAGAGAGATGGGGGGGTGAGACAGAGGGAGATGGATAACTAGAGGGAAAGAGGGAAGATTAGAGGAAGATGAATAGAGGAGGGCAACCTTCAACGAAAAGTCAGGCAGCACAGGTTCTATACAATGCCTAAAAATATTTCTTTAGGCTTGTACCATCATACACATCTACAAAGAACCTCTATATGTAGCACCCACTTTACAGTGATGGCTGTACAAAGAAACTTTATACTTAAAAAAAGCACTTTTCAGAAATAGTCTGATTTGGAAGTTCTGTATTTTCATAAATATTAGGGGTTTTAAACAAACTCCTCCCCAGCTCTGCTGCAAGTGCTGTGGAGCTGTTAAATCACTGGTAACTTACACGTAACCAAATGTAACACAAGGAACAATTATACTGTAAAACAACAACCCTGGCATTGTATGTACTGTGCTTTTGTTTAAGTTTTAATACGTTGTAGGATTAGTTGTAACTGATTAAGAAGGACCAGTATGAGCAGAAGGAATGATTACAGCCAGCAAAAACTATTTCAATGTACATACAGGCATGTGAGAGTATTGACAAACTTGAAAAAAATGCAAACCGGATAGTGTCCCAAGATGCTGCTTCATGCATTTCAAACCAGGCACATATGCTGAAAGATTCTTCTCAGATTTCCATATTTATGGATATGGGTTTTTTTTGCTAATGATCTGCTTAATTATTTTTAGCTTCAAGTTTTGTCCATGTCCTGTCACACTATACCAACACCTTTGATGCTCTCTCTGAATCTCTCTCTGCTCCTAACCATAGCCAAAAAGCTGTTTTTTTGGCTGTTCGTGACTTGGTACTTGAACTGGCACCAGGCTTGTTAAAAAGGGATATCAGAGAAGTCTTGGAGGGCTCTGTGAGGAGCCATGACCAACCAAAATCAAAACCATTTAACCAGAATATTCAGTACCAATGTCTTGCTTTGAGAACCACAGCTCCACATATACCGTCAAATTTCCATTACTCTGAGATACACACATGTATTCTACACTGAGCTGACATGGCCAGAAGCCGTGATGTGGGCACGGCGCCAGTTTGTTAGGCATGATAGGAATGGCATAAAGCATTGCTTACTGTAATCACATTTTGAGGATTTCAGGTTTGTCCAGACTGCAAGAAACACCTGTCACCTGCGCCTTTTTGCCCACTGCAAAACACCCAAAAATACGATAATACACAACAAGATGATCCAATAGAAGCAGATAAATGATGAGGTGGAGGCGCAGTGTGAGGCAGAGTGGTGTTTCCTCCACCAAGTTTATCATTTTCTATGATTAAACCATTTAATTAGTGAGAAACTGTAGACTAAAATAAGTACGCTTATAGTTGTTAATTGAGGTGGAAAAATCAAATGTTATTCCCTCAGGGAAAAGCAAAAACAACAACACTTACTGATTTGTTGATGAAAACATTTCCAGTTGTGTATTTGGGATGAGATAATATGTGTACCGAAGCTCTTAAGAAAATTTCTCCATGCTGCATCTCTCACACACACACAAACACACACACACACACACACACACACACACACACACACACACACACACACTGAGTGTTTCTTCCAGACGCTGTTGGGAACATTCACACACTGACACTAATGTATGCTGCTGCTTTGAAGATAGCTGAGCAATAGAGTAGGAGGGAGGAGGGAGAGACCGAGAAAAAGAAAGAGAAATGGGTGAGAGTCTCACTGTGCTTTCTAACAATCAATTTTAAAAAAAGTCTCAGAAGAGTAACAAGAGTCCGCACTGACATGTTTAGTTGTAGTTTCTCAGTTAAAATACCTTGCTGAAGACCTTATTCAACATTGTAGTGTTTCCTATTGCAAATTTGCAATTCAGAGGTGACTAGTGTTCAGGTTTTTCTCTTATTTTAGCATACATGTGGTGACAGCACATGGTGTATTTTGGCCCTGCATTTCCAAGTTTCTACAGTTTTTATCAGTTCACCCATTCAGGCTAACACCACTCATTTAAAACTCCCCAGCTCTTGAGTTCTGCAACCTGAACAAACCTAAGTTCAGACAAAGAATCGGGTTTTGGGTCAGGATCAGACTGTTCTCTGACTGTGAAAAGCAAAAATATAGCTTCAGGTCTTGCATTGGGTTTGGCATTTTAACCTACTACAGTCAGGTTCACTCAGGCCGGGTCTTAAGGATGCGGGTACAGGCTGAGTTTTAGTCTCTTTTTTTGGAGCATATATGTTTCTTTTTAGCTGCAGGGTATGCATTATTTTCAAATAACCACACAGCTCTGATGCAACTTCCCTCTTCTAAATTACTGAGTGTAGCTTTTTGATTGTAAAGTAACATTTATTTCAATGAGGACAGAAATACTACATCCCCACCTCCCCCCTATCTATCAAACATAACTAGAGCAGTGTTTGCAGGTGGGATGATGTTCCTGTTGCTGCATTCCTCGTCCGTAAAATTCCTAACTGTCCAGTGAGAGAAAGCTGCTGCTGACTGCGTGTGTTTCATAGGAGGCCTGTAACTATCTTCATCCACTGTAGGTCAAACACAAGCTATAATGAGCACTGTGGATTAAGGGAATTTACCTGAAAAATAAAAAATAAAGAAAATAAAAAGCTGTGCCTTCAAGAAGTGAAGTAATTTGCAAGATTTCCACTGACCTTCGAAAACTATAGAGCATAAAAGACTCTACATAACCTTTTTATTAACTGTTATATTGAGAAAAATTTGGCCAATAATGACCTGCTGGGTTTGAACATCCTTGCAGGTTTGTGGGTTTTGAGAAGAATAAAACAAGAACTTTTGAAAAATGGAATAGATTGCCTTGAAAGTCAGTCCCTACAGGATTTGAGGAGTTTTTTGTGATTCTTGCAATCAAAAATGGTTGATTTTGAAGCCATTTTTTTAAACTACTACCTAATGAAGAAAGAGTCATATGTAATCAAATCACTTCCTATGATAATAAGCATACTGCACATCACAGAAATAGCTGGAAATATTTTAGTTCTCTTCTTTTATCTTTTTTATTTTCTGAACATAAAGAACCATGATCTGACCACCTTTCCCATAAACCCTTTCACTTCCTGTTTTGTCGTTTTTTTTCCCCAGTCAACCAACATGGGGTTTTATTTTGATAATGAGAGGAGAGGTTGAAGAGCCTTGCCAACTGTAAATGAGGAGCAGAACTCCTGTGAATGCGACCCGGTCACACACAGTATCTCAACTTGTCGCAGGACATCGCAGGAATTTCGCAAAATTGCAAGCCCCTGCAAATATTGCAGAGATTGGTTGAATTTTCATTAATTATTTCAATCGCAAGATCGTGATTTCCTGGAGGAACTGCAGAGTGCTGGAAAGTGCTTGATGTACAAACATTTAGTCGTGAACTGTAAATAAAAAGATCTTTGTGTGTTTTTGATTGATGTTGCTTCTCCACCCATCAATGTGATGCTGTTTCGTCTGTCAATGTTAGAAGTTTAAACTGTTTGTAGTGTGGATCCGTTATTTTCAGATGTCTAAACAGTGTATTTCCATTTTATATTTCCCCTCACAGGTTTGTCTGGACCTTTACTGCATAGAGGGGTCTGACAGAAGGAGCACTCATACATTAAATGTGTAGTTTCTTGCAAAGAAATCACAAGTTTATGAACTGCACTCATTTCTTGTTCTGTCACTCTCAAAATGGTTTTCTGCAGAGCTATTTATCTGTCACACCTGCAATGCTCCATACTGCCACTGAAAGCTGGCATGGCAAAGAAAGCCTCCACTACAGGTTTAAGGCTATCAGTAGAAATAAATACTTCACGGCACAGATCTATGGATGTATAAAGAGAACTGGATATTTTGTTCCAAGATTTATTCCATTGAAAGCTGCTCATGTTTTTGGGCTGGTACAGCATCAACATTAATCTCTCTCTGGTTGATTCATCTGACTTCTTGCACTCATGACTGTTATGAATAACTGATTGACACAGCTAAACATCTCCTGGGTCTATTCTAGTCTATTGACATTGACTGCTGCCCGTCTTGTCATCTAACTCGCAGCAAGAAAACAAATGAGCATATTCCCCAAAATGTCGCTTCGGAAAAGGTGCTTTCTGTAAACACTTCAGGTGCTCTTAAAACAAAATTACTGTACCGTAGATTAAAAAGTGTTTCCTATTTGTTCACAGAAACACTCTTAACCTCTAGGTTTGACTGTTATCAGATAACACAGCCTTGCACTGTACCCAGGACTCACTTGTCCACACAAACACACCCACTCAAGCTCTCACCTGTCGAGCTCCTTCAGCGTTCTTTACCTGCCACTGGGACCGGCTCCAACAACTGTCAATTATCCGTAAGCCAATCCCACAAGCGATTGACAAGCCAGTAGAGCCAGGGATCGAGTTCAGTCTCTTGGGGATCTGAGTGAGTGTGTGTGTGTGTGTGTGTGTGTGCGAGTCAATGTGTGTGTGTGGAATCAACCACCGACACCACTAAGCTCTGACTTCAAGGAGCTCAGGTTGACTAGAAGTCGATGGGCTGATAAAACCGCCGAAAAATGATAGCATTAGTCATTTATTGAAACAACATTTGCTTACTTTCACTTTGCAACGGCCGAAATAGCATGACATTTTTATGCCCCAAAAAGTTTTCTATGCCGGAAACTGCAGTTTGCATCAACACCAATTTGTCCCCTACAAACAATCAGACCACTAGAAGCTCAAATAAGTCACTTTTGAAAGAGTCAGATGGGTCTTTTTGGAAGGTACTACACTGATAAATGACTTATGTATTCAGTTTGAGGACTTAGGAAGTGAAAACAGGCAACAACAACAGTGTAAGAAAGAAAAAGTAGAGCTCTTTTTTTCTGGATTGCTGCACAGGTGCATGCACCACAGAAGTAGGCTACTGCTACTACGGTGGAATGGAAGGAAAGATCACTACACGTAGCAATGCATCCTCTTATTCAAAATAATTCAACTCATAATCCAACTAAAAGTGAAACTGACTAAGAAGCCTGTGAATCCAACATAATGCAGATATGCAAATTGCATGTAGATGTGTTATCCAAATACAAAACACCTTCGCCACGTTTATCAAAATGAAAAGAAAATCCAGAAAAAACAAGTGTGACATTTATTCCACTGTGTCCCACTATGTTTCTAGTAAATGGAGAGAGTGAGTCAATTATCTAACTACCATCTGCCACCAAGACTACTTTTTTGGACAAGACTGGAATTTAAACAGATATAAAATATTCTCATCTTTCATGAGTCTAACATGTCGCAGCACAATTCAGTAGATCTGTACAAACACTTTCCAAAAATCAGGAGGGTGCAGTTTTCAGTTGCTTCTATGTCAATATAAAATGAAAAATAATGAATGAACATCTGTGTTACAATTTGCATGCAATATAAGGAGGATATTGTAATTTTGTCCCTGGAAAATGTAATAAAATACACCAAAATGAAGACCACAGACACATTTGACCACATTCAAATGTTAAAAAATACAGAAAACACACATTTGGGTTACTTTCAGTAATTCATTGGAATTATGCCAAAAACAAGACAATGTGCCTTGTCTGAAGAACGGTTCAAGGATGGCTCTTCACCTCATCTTACAACCTGTGTGTAGGGCAGGGCGTGGGGCCATATTAATGTCCTGAGTTTAAAGCTGTAATTATTCACCTTTATTGTCCCCATAATACTGCCCTATCCATCAGAACCCATGTGTGTGTGTGTGTGTGTGTCTTTGCCAGCGAGCCTGACTGAATGCCAAATCAAAGAGGCAACTTTCATCCCCTATCAGATGACTGCTGAGGGGAGAGGAGGGTCGAGGTGGAGGGAAAGGGACGAGGAAGATAATTTTGTTTTCTACTTTTAAGTGCATTCAGTTGTCCTTGCAGATGAGAAGTGCAATAAAAAACAAATGCCCACTTCTGCTCAAGGATACAGAAAGGAGAGAGAGGGTTTGTTACTCACATTTACTTTTCTCTCCAAGTATTGCACTGTCTATGTTTGGAAATAATCAATGAATGGATGAAAGACTGAGGACAAGAAGAAAAGAGGCGAAAGAAAAGCAAGTGGAGAGTTTAAAACAAAACAAAAAGGTACTCAGGTACAGTCCTTAGTTACTTTCCACCACTGGCACCTGGACACAAGTTGTACCAAGTAAAGTCTGAATTGATATATGTAGATACACGTCTATACAAATATCATTAGAGCTGAGACAATTAATCGATTGGGTAATTAGCTACTTGGCAGAAAATTAATCACAGGAACCATTTTGTTAATTGATACAGTAGTTTACAGGGCACAAAATTAGCACCAGCCACCAGCCAAATGCTGGTAAAATATTTAAGTGGCTGGTAGATTTGCTTCACTCACCAGCCAAAAAAAAAAAACAATGGTAATCTATTAAGTGGCTGGTAAAATTTGAACATTCACTAGCCATTTGGACTGTGGACAAAAAAAATTTCCAAGCAAAATTATCAAATATTTTCAATTACCAACTTCTTAATATATCAAAATCTTATCAAAATATCATACAGTGTATCTTTGCAAAAACTCCTTGCAATATCACCAAACACAGATCCCAAGAAACAAAAAGAAAATCCTAATTAACATATAATAAAACATAATTATTTTTTATCATCATTATTATTATTATTGTAAAATGATACATTTAGGGATCAACTTGACTTGAACTTCAGTCTTTATTTCACTGTGCAGCAGTGGAAGAGGAACTTGTATGGAATGATTTAAGGCCTTTTATTACTGCCCACACCTGTATTGTTGTCACTTTAACCTTGCATTACATGCCTATACGTTTGGTAAAAGTAAACATACTATGTGGTTAGAGAGGAAGCTCTGCCATAAAGAAGCAGATGACACCAATTGGCTCTAATTATCAGTCCAACCTGTGTTGACACTATTCAACTCTGCAATCCTTGAAAACTCCCCGAAGGCTAGAAAACTTTACCAAGTACCACAGGTTCCCAGACGTGTCCTATTGTCAGCAGCTCCACTTGAGAATAGCTGCTCTCAAAAGCATCCAAGGTTGGAAGAAAAAAAAAAACAGAGCTGGAGAGGTAGAGGGTGGAGAAAAATGAGAATGAATGCTAACAAAAGTGAATACAGTTTTCCAAGGCTGCTCAGATCGGATCAATTCAACAGTGAGCAAGGACTGTGAAGAGAGGTAAACATGTTAGATGGTATATATATGTGTGTGTGTGTGTGTGTGAGACAGTGTAGGAGTTTGAATTCAGTCAGTGTGGTCTTTGTCTTTGAGTGAACCCGGTTAAATGGAGGGAGCAATATAAATCGTCAGTCCAAACCAATTGATTACATGCAAGGTTAGTGACATATTATCTAAGGTAGCCAGACGGGTAAACAGACAGGACAAACAATGATATCAAGATCCTCTATTCTCTGCTTGTGTGTCCTTGCTCCTTCATGTATTTTTATGTTTCTGTCTTTGATCATTGTGAATAAAGATTCTGCTGGTATTCACTGGGTTTTCTTCCCCTTTGAAGTCCTTTAAAAAGGAATTCATTAAAAAAAAAAGTTAGTTATCAATCAATTAGGTGCTTCTGCAGTACAAAACAGTCCTCTGCAGTAGTTACTTCACAAATCTAAATCTTAATGTTCTGAATATCAGAAAACAGCCTACTTCAAGCCCTTCTCCTATGAGCTTGACTTCTGACTTAGTAGCTCAAGGATCTTCAAAGTCCACATGTCAAGACCACATGCACCACAACAGGCTGTCTCATTCTCAAGGCTCATCCAGGAGACGTGGTCATCATCTTTTCAGATTTGGAGGAGACTAACAATTCTTTATGACATCCAGAGCTGAAAGTCACTTCCGCTTGCTGTTCATCACTGCATAGGCGGTTACATTTTTTTACATTTTGCACTTGGTGACTGCAGGACTTCAGGAAATAGTCCATAAACAACAAGTAACCAACGAGATATAGCATGTAACTTATTGAGCTTTAGGCGAATAGTGTTACTTTGGACAGAGCCAGGCTAGCTGTTCCCCCTTGCTTCCAGTCTTTATGCTAAGATAACCGTGCAGATATTGAGATTGGTACCAATCTTCTCATCTAACTCTCAGTAAGAAACCAATCTAGTGTATTTTTGGCCAAGGATCCTCCACAAATCACAATAAGAATCGCCATGTACCAGTTTCTAGTTAAGAATAAAGTTACCAACAAACTGAGAAGTTTATACTGTAAGTGCCTGACCACATTTTGCAATTAAAAAAAAAAACAAAAAACATTGATGAATCCCACAAAAAGCTCTTAATTTGTTTGTACATGCAAGTTAAAGCAGCTATAATCAATATTTTTAAAGATAAGAATGTATCAAATGACAGTGTGTGATGTCAGAGGCATTGTTTAGCTGTCCGGCTGCAACTTTACTGTTTTGGTTCACTCTCAGTGCTCTCATAGCGTTGTTTCCGGCCACAACAGGCAGCTGTCTTCAGAGACAAAGCTGTAAAAACCCCACTGTACACTACCTGCACCAAACAGCAAACAGACACAGTTAACGACTAGCTGGTGAATATAGTGGAGCATTTAGCAGCTAAAGAGACAGATATTTTCCCTCAGAGTTGATAGAGAGCAAAACCAGAGCTAAAAGAGAGTGAATATTGGACTTAGATTCACCAGGTGGACAGAAACAGGACTACAAATGAATGATCATGTTTTTCCATAACTGCTGGATATGGAAATAAGCAACTGTTTGCTAACAAGTGCAACATATCAACTTAAAAGGTGATGATTTGTCAGTGTTGTGTTTACAATTTGTTTCCAAGACCCCCAAGTGGCCAAAAAAATAAATCAGTTAATGCAGGTTTACGGTAAAATCTGCATATGAACATAACCGAGAAATGGAAATTATATGGATACTGTAGATTTGCGGTTACCTTAGTTACCATGTATTGAGTGTCGAGCATCATGGAACTTGCCAAAACTGGTCAACTCAAAAATGTCTGACTGTACAAGTTGACAAGGAGCAACTAAACAGACCAATACTTTTGGTATCAGTGAGTTTAGAGGCATGAACTGATGACTGGTGTGTGTGTGCAATAGAAGTTTTTCAAAACTAGTATGATTCAGACAGAGGTCCTCTTGAATTCACTGAATTGCTTTCTTGCTTTCTTCTTTCTCTGGTGGACCTGGCCTAATTATCCATGTAATGATATAACCCTGGGGGGAAAGGGGATCTCCCTCTGTCTCTCTCACACACACACACACACACACACCCACAAATAAACTGGGCCTCCCCATTCCCACAGAAGACCAGAAAGCCTCCCGCTGAAAGAAGCGACGGCAGGGAACGAATTTCACCCGCTAATTAGACTCAACCCAGCCTTGTATTCACAGCGTGGAAACAACCTGGCCTTGAGAACAGAATATCACAGAATAGAAACGGTACAGTCTGTTCAAAAAAGTTCATGTCTGCATAAATCCTTTTATATGCCACAAACCATTTCCAAAACAGACAATGATACTTCAGTAAATTGAGAACGACCAGATAAATGGCCCGATACCTTGAAACAGCATCACAGCTGCAGTGTGATATGACAGACAAATGTGCTGTTCCTGCCAAGACCTTCAATACTTTGGCTCCTTTGATGCTTTGATACTTTATTTCCTTGTCTGCTGCCTGAAAAAATATATGCTTGTTGTAAAAAGAATTCTATTTTTTTTAGATACTACTCTAATATTTCTTACTGTCAGACATTGAATGTTTGTCTCCGTCATGATGAAGGCTGCTTGACTGTAAATGCTAAGGACAAGAATGGAAGTTAGTCCAGGACTTATTGTTCTGTCCCTTACAAAATCTGATATGTCGTCATGTCACCATGAAGGATTAGCTCTGGGTTCAGGGGCCTCTAGCTTGTTTCTGTATTCAAGGGTTGGGAAATTTCACAAATTCTCTTAGAAAGTCAAGAAATTTACACGTGTAGAGTCGTAGAGTTTATTGGGCTTCTAAAAAAAACGGGTGACCTACGCTCAACCATGTACCTGAACGCCCCCTGTGTAGTCACTCCCTGCTGATCTGCTAAACATGCTGCTAACGCTACGCTTTTTTGTCTAGACACGGGATAAGAGTGTCCAGCCCTGAAGCTCCGCCCTGCCCCTGCACAAAGCAGAGCAGCTCGCTGATTGCTGGTTTATTCAAAGTTTATTAATAACTTTGGTATGTTGGACAAAAGTCATCATCCTTTAATACTGATAATGACACAGGTACAAAAATATTAAAATTTTGTAGGCTAATTTGTATTGTTGCCTATGGAAATTTTATGGGTGTTGCAATACATTTGACTCATGAAACAATTAAAGATTAAATGAAATTAAAAACAGAGTACATTGTGTTATATTAGTAGGTAAAGTACGAGCTATTTTAATACAGAAGACTCACGCACACCAACATCCATCAGCAGTCCTTTGACAGCTCTGGCCTTTGAACAGTGAGGCGGGTTAGAGCAATTATATGAGATCGATAGCAGCTACACTTAAACACACAGAGTGAGACTGACAGAGTACTCATGGATAGAGATACAGTGTGTCTCATGTGTCTTGGTCTATTTATCATTGCTATGTTTGACAGCAACTGTGTGGTGACACTGTAGCTAAGGTTAGCATGAGGTTTGTTGAGCAGTTGTGCTAAAAAGCTGAGGTCACATTACAGGCAAAAACCTTTGTGATCCCTGATGAGAGTGTGTCACAATGTGTTGACCTGGTCTTCTACTGAAAAACTTCTCTGTATAGAAAAAGGGCATTTTAGGAACCAACACACTCACAAACAAGTGCGTTCTTTTGTTTGTTTTCTGCAGCTTGGTGGTTTACACTCAGTGTGCTACTCTTCTTCTTTGTGAAATGTTTTAAAAAAGCAGCTTCACCTTTTGAAAGGTTGCACCAGGAAAGCAATCCACAAAAAAAAAACTGAATGATGTCTTCTTTCTGTCTGTGGTTGTGTGACATTGAGGAAAAGACCCTGGCAGGAAAAAAACAATTTGGCACATAGTAAAATATCTGAACTCATTTGAATGACAGTGGAGCAGAAACGGAGCAAAAAAAATGGCCTTAACTGGTTTTCTAAAGATGTGCAAAGCTTCAGGTTAAATTCAGCAACTGGATTTATTTGGTGATTTAAAACATTATCTCAGCATGTGGCCACATCTTGTTTATATTTTTTTTAACAGACAAACCAAAGAGGTCTTGGTAGCATACAGTTTTGTAGCAGCATAATCATTTTAACAGAAACTGGAGTGGAAACTCGGACAAACGTCTTCAAACCAAATGACAACAGAGGCTGCAGAAGGGTTGTAGGGTTTTCCCAAATGTTACGTCAGTCATTCCCAGTTTCTGGCTTGGTTACAATTAGTGTAAGATGGTTAATGAGTATTTTCTCCCTTACGACGTTTACAGGCACATTCATCTGCTTTATAAAGTACAGTCTGTGGGACAAGATGCCACTGGTGGTGGGTGTGTTGATTAGCAAAATGCTAATGGAACCAAATGAAAGTCATGACTAACATTGATTGTCGTCTGATACAACAGTAGCGAAAAGTGCAACATAGATCCATTGATTGATTTAATAGTCAAAAATGGAAAACGTTATATTCCTTCAGACTTCACTCCTGGTTGATTTAGCGATGACTGTCATTGCCATGGTAACAGTAAGTGCAGTTTAAAACTAAAGCCAATTCTCCTTGAGCAGCTACTTTGTCAGAAATATAACAGAAGAGCAGCAGAGTAGTTTATCTGTTTACACCACAACCAAGTAAACCCACGTATCAATAAAGAAGTCAGTCAACAATAACAATAATAAGTACAACCTTAATCTGATTTCATGTTGCACGCGGAGTGATGATTATTTATCAAAAATCTCACTGTATAAATATTTTGTGAAAGCATCAATAGTCAACCCTACAATATTGTCGCAATATCGATAGAGGTATTTAGTCAAACATATTGTGATTTTTGATTTTGTCCATATCGCCTAGCGACAGCCCTAGTTTGATTTCATGAAAATCTTAACGATTATAACGATTATAAATGTGTTGCCCAGTAAACCTGTAAACCATTTGCTCGGTGTAAGCGATATTCAAAAGTAATTTTTGTCATGGAAGAACTACAATACCAAACAAAGTGGAGCCATGTGTTCACCTGACATACTGGGTATTATTTAAAGCAAATGCTGTTTGTGCTAGACGAAGAAGACGAAGAACTACAGCTACTGCACAGTGTGTGACTTATTCAAAGACGATTCAACAATCAAGCCACTTTGCTAAATGTAGCCTAAAGATCAATGTTTTTGATAGGCTTTCTTCAAATCTGACAATTTCTCCAAATTACTGATTTAAAATTGTTCCACATGAATTAAGCAAACCAAGGAATTTCTTGTTAGATGCTACATTCGGTGTTTTTTCAAAAACACTTGTTACATGTTATTGATCAACTGATTGACAGATATGTAGTCTCCAATCTCTACACCTCACCACTGCTCAGTTGTGTTCGATTAGTGATAAAGGCAATATGATCAAAAGGAAATTATGGACGACTAGTGAAAAGCAAGACGGCTGAATTCTGCTGTTCACCCTGCCATACATGTGAGTGTCTGTGTGTGTGAAAGCAGGGGGAGAGGGCAGGCGACATTTATTGACAACGGCTGCTCTGCTCGATAAGAAGAGGCATAAAATCAATCAACCTGATTGGTAGACGAGAGTGGAGGAGGAGGAGGAAGAGAGTACAGAGGGCTGGAGAGGACGTCATAGAGCAGAAAAAGGCAGCTAAATATAAAAAAATAAAAAAGGAGGAGATGGGAGGTTGATAGAAGGAGAAAGTTCTGGCTGTATGAGAGAGTACGAACAGACTGTTTCTCTGTGGTAGTTTACAAACACTTGAAAATATAATTCACTGTTTGAATCACTAATCGCAAATTAGTTATTGTTGAGAAAAAAAAAGAAATAAGTTCATAGCTGCTTGGAAGAACAGCAGAAAAACATTGGCTTCCTGCCACTAGCACTTGGACTCCATTCAGCCCTGAAAAAGGGGGATGCACGCTAATCAGATTAGCTTGTTTCTCCACTTATAAAAAGGAGACAGTCAGCGGTGTGATTCAGTCTGTGTCCCACAGCCTATTTAGCCTCTGCACAACATGAAACAAGCCATACTTCTCTTCTTTTCAGTGGCAGTCCTAGACCATTTGAACCACAGGGGCCAGTCTGGGGCCAGCTGTTCTTTTAAAGGGGCCTGATAAATGAACCCTGAAACTATAAGTGCTCATTTTAGCAGTGGAGTGGTTGAGCAAACTTCCAGACTACAGATTTATGTTCACATCAAAAAGAAACAACCGACATAGCCCATTATAGGTAGGCTACAGTTCTCTTATTATAGTAGCAGATCTAAAACCTACATCAAAAAGTATCAATGCATGTACCAAACATGACATACACAACCCAATTTATATGCTTGTCATGCAAAAAATAGCCCTCGAGGCTTACAATACTATAGTTGGTTATTAAAGTTATTAAAATGTATACAACACAGCTTAAACAAGTCATGAATGAAGACATTTTCTGGACCAACCAGCAGAGCTTCTGCACAGGCCCCAAACAATCACAAATCACAGACAAGCAGCAGCAACAGGTGATTTAATAACCAGCAAACACAACTTATTCAAAGGCTCCACAGACAGCAGCAACAACACAACAGCTTCAGCGTCCAGACAAACAATAAACAACAAGCTACAAACCATCAACAACAACACAGCAAGGAGTTAAATACACACAGAGAGCCACGGCGGGACATTTAACCAGCAGGAAAGAAACCGAAGCGAGCGAAGAGACAAACAGACACAAAAAGGGTGTATTTGACTCACGTTTTTGAAGTCCATGCTCTCGTCTTTCACAGAAATGAAGTATAATGAATGAATGAATGAATGTCCCACTGTACTTGTTTCTTTGACAGTCTTTTTGTTAGCTTGTTGACAGACGTCCTCATGTCCTCTCGCTTTCTGTCAAACGGCGGGTGAGCTGATGGAAAACAAGCTAACGTTAGCTTAACTTTGCCGGTTTTTTCATTTAAATTCAGTTAATTTTTTATCGTTTGTCCTTTTACCTGAGTGTTCCTGGCTCCATGGTTCCGTTACTTTTTCCAGAGAAGTGTCCATTCACAGTTTCGTCGTGCCGTGACAATGTCCGCATCTAAATGTTTGATACTTGCTCGTGTTTAATCAAAGGATGCTAACTTTCACCTGGTTTACTTTCTGTAAATTTCAGTAAGAGTGCAATACTCTTTTTGACCGCACACGCTGGCTGACATGCAACAGCCGTTACAACCCAGAGGGGCGCTGTTTCACTCATTTGAGGAAACTCAATTTAAAAAGGGAAAGATACTGTATGTTCAGTGTCTCTTATGTTACAAAGATATGGATAGTGAGTTAGTCTTGTCTTGCTTGGTGCTTGAAAAAGTAGTGCATTTTAGGGGGCCACAAGGGAGTCCAGGTAGTGGTCATTTTCAAATTTAGAGTCACTGGTTTCATCCCAATTTTCTCCTACTCACCAAACAGAACACAGATATTGGACAATTCTGCAATCTGTAAACTTTGTGCTATATGTATGCCGCACTACTTCTTACACTGGCTCAGAGCAGTGCCACTGGACATAAATCTGGTACAGAAATCACAGCACAGAATCACATATTTATTTCACAACTTTTTAACAATATGAACATATGACACCCTCTATACTAAGATGCTTAATTCAGATGAGGGAAAACTCAACAAAACACTCATGATAACAGTTAATGTACCAGATACTGTCATATTCAAACACACCTTATTAACATAAAGAAAATTAACAGAGATGGCATAAGTGGCAGCGTAATAGCCACATACATGACAATACAACACTATCCAACATAGTTTTATTCTTGCTCAAGAAACACACAGAGCTAGAAATTGAATGGTAATTTACAGTATTTACATATATTTATGCACTCTTTTTACATACGTTATTTGCCTGTATTTGCATATATTAACATATGATTGTATAGTAAACAGCAGGAAAAACTGAAAAAGAGTATTTTAATTGCATAGCAGTTATCATGTGTCAAGTCTACAATAATACTACAATTTCTTTAAGTGTGTATTTTGCTCCAAGCCATGCAACCATCTGGTGGTGTTACATTAAATGAGATATTTCTGTTGTATCTACTGTAGTATGTTCCTGTTTCTCATTATGTATAGCATATGAAATCGTTTGCAGTGCCGTTGTGAGACAAAGGATTCAGTGGCGGCCTTGGGAGAAAACTGTGTGCGTACAGTACATTGTTCATGTGTACTCCAGATGATGTCTACAGCCCCCTCAGCTTTCAGCTAACTAGATGTCTTTAAGGCTTGGATTGTCTGGTATTGTATTGTATTTGATTGTATTGTGTGTCAGGACATTGACGAGAGTGACAAAGACGTGACAAGATCGGAGGACAGATGGAATAAAGTTTCCGCGCCATTTCCCTCATTTAGAGAAAAGTCTGGGTCTGAAGGAGGTGATAACATGTTTACTTTCAAAATGGAATGGCAGGAAAGATATTAAAAATGTTAAAAATCTTCCTTAAATGTTTCAATGTGTGCTCACAAGCTCAGTTTGTCAGCTTTTCTGTTGGTGTGTGTGTGTGTGTGCCTGCATTCATCCTCAAAACATCTCCCTTTAAAAGCCAGGCCATAATAATGAGAAAGCCCTTTGAACGGACAAAAGAGGAGCCCAAAAAGAAGAAGAAAAAAAAACAACAATGTGTACTGAGTCATAAACAATCGGTGGCAAATAACAGCAATTTCACAGCTAATTCGTAGATTTCACGTGTGGATGCCTCCATCACCTCCCTCCATTTAATGCTGTGAATAGAGACACACGCTGACATTACAACCAGGAGACTGTGTGTGTGTGTGTGGTGGGTGGAGGTCGTAGGTTTAATGGTTTAAGGCTAGTTTGAGTGTCAGACCTGCTGTTGGGCACAGAAATGCACACACACACTCTGTCATTACTACAAGTGTCAGAATAACTGCAGTTGAGAGCTGATTGTTAATTGAAAATGAAATAAAATCGAAACAAATCGATTCCCTTCAATTCTTTAGCTTGTCGACTTAGCTGGAGTGCTAATTGTATACATTTCCAAAAAAAAAAAAAAAAAAAAAACCAAATTTTTTTTTTACCTTCAGAAAAGGCTTAAGATGTGAAATGTCTCTTTCAAATGTGTTTTTGTGGCTACATTTATTACCCAAGAGTGAATCTTTGCCCTGGATGCTGTGAACAGACACTTCAGCTCTTCCCTCTAAACAGCATGACAGCACCGAGGCTCCTTGTGTAGAGGGAGAAGAAGAAGGGGCCCAGGACGGAGCCCTGTGGAACCCCTGATACCAGACAGTGTGGTTCAGACTCCGATCCTCTCCATGTCACCTGGTAGAAGCGACCAGTCAGGTAGGATGAACGCGAGAGACTCCCAACTCTTCATCTCAGCTGTGGCCTATGTTGAATCCTGGTGGGGGTCTAACTGGGGGTGTTGCATTTAGCCTCTAAGCTACATCCAAACATTTCTCTGCCAGTCCCATTTCTGTCTCTACCATTTCATTATGGCTATGATCGGGGGTGTGTATTCATCTTACATTCAGCAACACATTCAACATTCTTCGTCACAACCCTCACAAACTCTTAAATGTGCCTCAGGCAATCCAACCTGAAGCAGTTCAAGATGAAGGAAGCCTAAACTGGGCATGAAGAGGTTGTAAAGGACTTGGTTACACCTTAAATCTCACCTCCCACCTCTCTATATATTTTAGAATCTATACTGAGTAACACACCATAAAATGTAATTAAAGGTAAAAGACATACAACATATTTATACTCCAAGTGTTTAGTGGTGTTTAAGTTGATGAAATAGGTGGTAAAACATTAAGACTTTGGTCGTTCTGCTCTTATTTTTAAAATGATTGAATGAGTCATTACAATTTAACTTCTGAAAATCCCGGAGAAGGCAGACTAAACAATAAAAAAATGCTCACGCCACTTTTCACCATCTACTTTTCACATGTGCAATTTTTTTTTTTTTTTTGCTTCTTCCCTACATTTCACCTCCGACAGCCTTGCCCTAGATATTTCTCCATCCTTGTCAGACACACTAGCAGGTCTCATCGGCTGCCAGCTGTGGAGGAGAGGACGGGGAGATCAGCGCAGATGAGAAGTGAAAAGGATGAAGGGAATCCAATCGATCCAAAACCTCCATCCTAATCTTGTTGACGTCTCCGGATGGTGCAGACAGCAGCCCTGAAGCAACTTTGGGGAACACATTAAATCTTAAAATTGTCATTTTTACCAATTCCTACGTGTCATTTTCAACACAGCAGTATGTGAACACAGCTTGGTTAGACGCTCTACTCACGAAGCATCCTTTTGATTCCATTTCATCAGCTTTAGATATTTAGAAACTCTTCAGGTGTGTTTGATTCGTGGCCTCAGAAAGGTCTGACACATCAGAAATACTCTACTGCATCCCTGTGGCTGATGAAAGAAGTGCAGCGACAACTAAAATCTGAATAGATTTGACTATCACTCATGAAAAAAAAAAAACACATGATACTTCATAGGTTTTTATATTTCCACTTCTGGCTTTTATTTTCAAGCAAATGTACAGTTGTTTGCCGCCAATAGCTACAGAAAGGTTGGCAAAAATCCACAAGTAAATCTTGATATGACTCTGTTAAAAACTGTATACAAAAAGACCCGAAAACTGTACATCAATTAACATAACTACATTTATATATATATTGTGTGTGTGTGTGTGTGTGTATATATATTATATATATATATATATATATACATATACACACACACACATATATACATATACATACTGTATCTGCGTGTACAGTGATTTATACTGTAGGTTATGAGAAATATAGAACACTGTACATTAATACATCGTAAAAGAGAAAGATAACATTCTGTTCGAAGGCTGTCAGTTTAGGTGGTCTTGAAAGATCAGGACAGTTAGGACAAGAGTTATTGGTACAGTAAGACCTTAAATCCACCTTAATGGCTTTGAAAGTTTCTACAGCAAAGTGTCGATCATCAGACAAGACGGTTCAGTGCAAGGGTGTGTCTGAGCGTCAGCTAA
Organism: Scomberomorus guttatus; assembly: GCA_038419695.1. Lineage (NCBI taxonomy): Eukaryota > Metazoa > Chordata > Actinopteri > Scombriformes > Scombridae > Scomberomorus > Scomberomorus guttatus. The sequence goes on along the minus strand of CM076468.1, from coordinate 10,472,832 downwards.
CACCAGAGAAATCTCTTTTTTTTTGTCTCCTTAAAGCTATGCATACAGACATACAGACATACGTACAAACATGTCCAGTGTTGTTTTGTCACAACCCAGTTTGGTTGTTTGGATTCTCCTCTACAGAAATAAGACACAAATACTGTCTCCAGAAAGTAAAAAAAAACAACAACATACTGCACATACAAAAATCTCTACAGTACTGTGGGTACTTTTTGTAGTTTTTCCAAATTAATTAGTTTCAATTCCACAGTTTTCTGATGATGGATTACCTGACACAGGACAGGGGTTATGGCAATGATTGTGATTAGTGTCAATATCCAGCCAAGTTTGATTGGAAAACAAAGAAATGCTCAGACAATTCAAAAATGCTTCTGTTTTAACACACAATAAAATATTTGTTGAGTCTCTTTGGGTTTTAGTTTGTGGGCAGAATTCATTTGCATCTAACGTGTTAGATTTCGAATAAGTGACTCTTGATTGTGATGGATGACATTTGATTGTAAGTCTAGGTCTTAAAAGTTTTGAGAGATGATTGTAGTAATTATTCACTCGCCCCATAATTAGAGCTTAGGCCACATTTGTTGCGACGGGTTATTTACATACAAGGCAATAGTATGTAAAGTGGGGTAAGGTAATCCTCATGTTACCTTTTCTGAATAAATCAGTTCAGTGATTATATACATAAATGTATGCTGGCTTATTCAAGAAAAACTAGTTTCCGTACGGTTTCCGACATGACAGAGGTTCCTCTCTGTCCAAACTTAATTTGAATTCAGACATACAGAAGGTGGAACAGGATCCTTGACTACATGTGTACATTCAGAGTCCTGAGAACATTAAAGGGCCACTTCACCCAAATTACAAAGAGAACATTAAAGTATTTTCTCCCTCTAGTAGTATCAAGCCAAGCAGATAGCTTTGGTTTCATTTGTCCACGTTTGGAGATATCTGTGTCTCAGATTTCTATCTCTCTCGAAAAAAATGTCCCTTTGACTGGATAAACCACAGACTTCACTGTGAAAAGTTTTCATAGGGGACTATTTCTTTGATAGAAAGTAGTTCTGATCTGCATGGCCTGATACCACTAGAGGTATAAGAGAAACCTGTTTTTTTTTTTCTTTTGAATTTGGGTGAACTGACCCTTAAGCAAATAAGCAAATCAGAGAATGAAATTTAGAGACTATTTGAATCAGTATAGTAACCTGTCACTTTACTGTTATAAATATTAATGCAGCTGTGAGTGTCTTCAGTTGTCTAGAAGGAAACATACATGTAGTATTTAAAAAAAAAATCCCAGTTTGTTACATTGATCGACTGCAGTTGATCGATCGAGCAGAGCTGGATCTCACTTCAAGTTTTCCTTTTTAGAATAAAGATTAAAGACACCATCAGACTGATATATCTCTAGTGTGCTCTGACCACTTCACTCATTCTTAATGTGGTGGTGGTGGGGAGGGGGGGGGGGGGGGTCTCTACATTATACATCAACGAAAACAGTAAAAATAACATCGTCTTGCTGGACATGTATAAAACATTTGGAATAAAAACAATAAAAAAACAGGTATTAAACACAAGTCATTGAATATTTTGGTGCAAGAAATAATTCATTTGTTCATCGATTGTATCAGTTGTGATATTTTCAGCGCCGTGTTGTTTTGAATGAATCTTGGGGCGTAAAAATCTGCATAAAACCAGTTTTTACATTCACCTTTTCATTCACGTATCGGTTCTCGGTCACTCCTCAGTCATGCATCCATACATCCATCATCTGCAGTGCTTTTGTACCATCCAAATGTCTATTATTAGCAGTAAATTTAACATATAGCAAGCAAAGAGATTTCCACTACCACAAGGCACCTAATGTAAAGCAGCTAAAAGTATCTCTAGCAGCAACAAGGCTTTGGTTCATAGAAGTACTATTAAGAGTAAAAAAAAAAAACACCTTTTCTGCTCTTTATTCTACTCTGTCTCACAATGGATGGATAGATGGATAGATGGGTGGACGGACGGAAGAATGGCTGAGACAGGTGAGAGAGGATGATGATGATCAGACGGGTGGAGGCGGCTGTCACAGAGGTAGGAAAACTTCCACATCACTTCACCACAGCGAGAATGAGAGAAAGACAGACAGAGACAGCTAGGAAGAAAGACAGAGAGGATACGTGTTGGAACAGGAAAGCGTGAGACAGAATTCAAAGACTGCACTGCGAAGGCCCTTTTCAAGGTAGAGACTCTTGTTACACCATCATAAGGCTTTAAAAAACATGAGCACTGGAGTATTAGATGCTATAATTTATCTGACCTGCAAACCAGAATTCCCCACGAATGTATATTCTGTTGACATCAGATGGAAAAACATGTGTAGCATGAATAAATATGAAGGTCTGACACCTGAATTGCCTACCTCATTATTATATAGCACATAAATTAAAAGCTTCAATAAAATAGTAAAGACATGGATCAGTCCTATATTCAAAGACAGACATATGATTAATCTTTTCACAAGCTATGCAAACTGACATTAACTCACTCTAACTCATTAACTCGCTGCCCTTCACTAAGTTTTTTTGTTAAGTGATGAAACTGTTTCTAACTTAGAGAACACACACATACATACACACACACACAGGAAGGTGTAGACTTGTGTGAGCTTCAATGACAGAATAATACTGTAAATTTGATGAATCACGGTGATCAAGGTGATGAGACACATGACATTTTGGTGGATGACAGTACGCCAAAACTGAGAAAATGAAACCTTATAGAAAGTCTAAAGCTAAATGATAATTCATTTAAACTTCATACATTGTGTTTTTAATGACTGTACACTTATTTTTTTCAGATAATTCTCAGAGTTGTGACACTATTGTCACACAACATAGTGTTATTGTAATATAAGTCAATAAATGATATATGACCAATTAGCAGATCTCAGAAAATTGGTGTAATTATTTAAGGCAACAAGTACTTTGCGGCACTTGACATAATACTTTTGTTGCGCTATGATTATCTCAACAAGGACAGGGAAGTTTTGTATGGTCATTTTTAAGGGTGCTTTGAGGAAAGAAAATTGTAAAATTCAAGGGAGGAGCTGCATTTTTCTTCAGTTATATCTTTCATTATATCTTTATCATTATATATTTCTTTATAGACATACTCTAAACTTCATATTCTCTCTGCTGGCCACTTTCAATTAAAGTGTTTTACAGTACCATGAGAATAGTGTACAGTACATTGACCTACAGTACAGACCACACGCTTTATCTAATTAGATAAACATACAGTGTGTCTATCAGTTGTTTCCTAGAAGAGGCATATTGTCTTTCTGTTTCTTTGGTAAATAATCTCTGTGGAAAATGATGCAGTATTTACAAGGTGACATTAAGGCAATAAGAAACAGCTAGGAAGCAGTCACATACTGTAGCTTTTTTCTACTGAACTCTGCTGTAACAATAAGCTATAGAACATTAAGTCTCTCAGCATTAATGACCAATATAAGAAGAAGAAGGTCGACGGTTAAAGTGCTTTAAAGATGATAAGAGAGATGGAGATCCTGCAGAGATGAATACAGCACACACACACACACACTAACATAACCTCTAGTTATCAGCACACAGATGCACATATAACACATATACATGCAAGATGTCCTCTATTTTCTATTTTGACATCTATCCCACCAAACAAACACTCTAGACTACCTACACATGAGTTTAAAAGCTTAAGTGTTGGATGTGAAGCTAAAGTTTAGCTTAGACTAATGTAACAGGAAAAAAAAAGGGAAACTTTTCCAACACTTAGGCTTTTCTCCTGTGCTACAGCCCTCCTTACAATGTTGTAGGATCCTACGGAGTATTTCGGAATAATATGTTTGCACACAGGCAACACCAGTTAGTCCTATAAAGAGGCAGAACAGACAGACAAAGAGAACGAAAGGAAGAGAGATGGTAGGAATTGAAGAGAAGAAAATGTTTGGTCAGAGAAAGCCCATGCTTATCACCACTGTCATCATCATCATCATCATCATGAGCACAATTCCAGTCACAATACATTATGATTATCATCATTTTTTAAAAAATCATCTAAATCCTAATAATTAGAGTAAAGTACACTTCAGCTCCCTGCTGTCAAACGCAGGCGGACTTAAAGGGCCAGTGCTCACATATTCAGTGTGACAGAACAAGGTTTCAGAAATCGAAGCTCTTGAGTCGGGTTGTTAGTTTGTTAGTTTGTTTGTTTGTTTGTTTGTTGTGACATCAATACACTGAGCCCTTTGCACATTGTGGCGGCGAACGAGGCCCTGTGGATGAAGTCTCTTCCAGAGCCGTCCCATAGTGCTTTGTGCCATACTCAGCTGCTGACTTGGGAACAGTTGTGAAGGTCACTTTCATTGTAATCTCTTACAGATGGATTACAGATACCTGCTGTTAGCAGCATACTCCGTTATTTGATTCCAGCTCAGTAACATCAGTTTGTTACTTTTAAGTAACTTTTCTTTCCAGCTGTGCGAGCAGTGACCTGGTCAGCTTCTGGACGCCATTGTGTTTGATATTAGAATATAAGAACAGAGAAACGCCAGAGAGAGATAAATTAGACTGAGGTCTCTGGCGCCGCCATGCTGTAGGCGTCACCCTGCCTTGAGTGGTGGGCACCATCAGCGAATCGGAGGAGGGGGGTGAAGGTGCAGTAGTCTGGCTTTCTTTGCCAACGTGTGAACATGATTTTCTTGGTAAAAGGTTCAGACCTTCGAGGGTTCTGGGCGTTACTTTGGTTGCCCGAGCCTCGGCGGTGGCTGCCAGCCTTGGATGGGGCGTGGAGAGACGCCAAGGGAGTGAACTCAGAAAGCTGGCCCTTGTAGAGTTTATCAGCGTTCTGTGTGAGTGTAAGAGAAGAAAAGATAAGTAAAGAGAAAAGAGGGAGAGATATTCAGAAAGACAGAGAGAGGGAGAGGGAGAAAGAAGGAGAAGCAAAGTAAAAATCAGGAGGTATACATGTTGCGGAGGCTCTCGGGAGAGCAGGTGGAAGAGACAGTGTCATCCCAGCTGGCCAGCATTTAAACTGTAATATGTCAAACTATATGGCCAAAAGTCTGTGGACAGGCGGTGAATGTGTTTGTTGGTTTTCTCTGATTGTTTCATACCTGTTTAATATGACTCACTTTATGTTTTTAGATGATGACTCAACATTTAGCTAGTAGCGTCAAGCAGCTGCACGTTAACAACATCAATCATCGACAAAGACCAAATGAGCTACTGCTAAAGACAAGACAGTTTCCTCTGTCAGTAACCTGAACCTGCAGTAGGAGAGACTCTGCCTTGCCAGACAATTCAATTGTTTATATATAATTTAATTAATACAGTATTTCATTATCTTTAATCTAATTGGCCAGCTGTGATGATAATGTCCTGTCCACTCTGTTCAGACACAAGCGATGCAACCCAAGCATATAAAATACAGAAAACATGAGTAAATAAATAAATACTTAACACCGTACAACACCATCAGCTTGCTTTTATAGAAGCAAACATGCAAATTGAAACATGAGAAATAAACATGCATGAATGTTCAGTCCCACCGTGAGTAAATAGTTTCTGCAGTAAAGTTGCAGTTTGTCACTAGAGGGCGCCAGACCTCCATGTGACAAAACACCCAAGTGCAAGTGCTTTATACCATACCTGGAGAAATCATGGATCATCAAACCTTTATAGTCTTCACACACACACACACACACACACACACACACACTATAACCCATGCGTTAGTCAGGTACAACTCCCAAAAGTCAAATCTGTTAAACCACACACCACGGCAAGGTAAACCTATATCACTGCAGGATGTTAACATCACCCTCCATTACCCAGACCAACCATCACACACACACACACACACACACACACACACACACACACACACACACACACACACACACACACACACACACACACACACACACACACACACACACACACACACACACACACACACACACACACACACACACACACACACACACACACACACACGCAGTGGCAGGTTGTTTTACCGTGCTGAAGCCCTCTAGGCTTCTGTGACAGCTACTCCATCTAGTAAGGAGTCAGAACTCCGGTAGACCATGGCCCTCTCAAAACCTCTATTATTCCTCACACACTGTGAACACACACACACACACACACACACACATACAGAGACAAACACATTTAGTGTGTACCATGCACACACACACACACACACACAAAATACAGACAGTCTAAACTCAGTGTTTAAAGAAGACTGGTTTCTAAAACAAAGACATCACACTTGACATGTGCTGCATTTACACTACAGGCAGAGGAAAACAATTTGAGTTACGTTGCTCTGCCTGTGTAAATCCAGATTTAGGCATGCAATCAGACTGGTTGACAAGAGAGAGGCATTGCATGCAAAACAGTGGAGGGAAGCAGGTAACAGGATATAGAAAAAGGGAAATACAGAGAGAAAGAGGGATTCTACAGTTAAAAATTAAAAGACAGCAGGAAAGGCAGAGGGTCACCTCAAGGAGGAGGGCTGGGTTAGAAACTGATTCTGCTGGAGGTCTGAGACAGCATAAAGATGGTGGAGGGCTCTGAGGCAAGGCACCGACGCTTAGTCTGCCAAAGAGGAGAACCACAGGGAGGAGAGGAGGAGGAGGAGGAGTGAAGGAGTCAGGAGGTCAGAGGGAGGAGTAAACAACAAGGGTAAGAAGTTAAAAGTTCTAAGGATCTGTCAGATCTTTCAAAATGCCTTATGATCAAATTATACAGCTGTTGAGATTGAAAGCAGAAGTTCTTGTTAGGCTTCCAATGAGGCTGCTTTTATACAGGAAGTCTTCACATTTATAGATATGAGAACATCAAGTTTGTCTTAAAAGATCGGATAAGGAGGTTAGTTATTAGCTCCCCACAACCACAGTTTTCAGGAAAGTTAAGGGGAAGGAGACGTTTAGCACATGGAGGACGAAATACATAAACGTTCAGGTAAAGGTTCAAAACCTCACTGCAAACAGTTAGAAAACAAACACATTTAACAAGCTACACATCTACTTTCTTGGTAGATTTTCTCAGTGCAACCAAGAAAGGCTGATATCTCCACACTCTACTATCAAATATAATCACACAGGCCTGCTTGAAAGTTACCAGCTATGCTGCGCCGGATATTAGTCCCTCCACCCTGTGACATTACATTAGTACCTAAAATAACATCATTGCTGCACTAATCGTTTTCATTAACTGCCTGGATTTCATAGCCTTGGACAGGCAGTATTACAGTTTGGTTTTTTTTGCTGTCTCAGTACAGTATTTGTACTAGCTACTGACTGTCTTGTGACTTAATTATTTCTGGACTACATGTCACTGTTTGGACATCTGCGGCACAAAAGTCTGGTCCATTTTGTTGATTCCTGATCAAATTAAGCAGCAACTCCAGGTGCTAAAAACACTGGTTTATCCTTTAAATCATCATTTAGTTTTTATGATTAGTGTCTTTAGTGCTGTTGTAACTACTCAACTCGGGAACTCTGGAATAAGTCAAACAGTTCACATCTTGAAAAAAAATGTTTTTTGATTTTTCTTCCAACGTCTTTGTTTTGAAAAGTGCTGTATAAAGAAATTTGACTTTGCACCGTCTTTCATAGCACAACAGCCACTCCCTAGGTTCGGTTTAGGAGTTTAGAGGTTGACTGTATTTCTAACTCTCCTTTCATAAAATATTTTAACTGTTACTGTAGCTGGTCTGGATTAGAAGTAAAAGAGCACTGCACACAAACAGACACCGACTTACATCCAACAGAGCAGGGGCGTAACCAAAGCCAGCGTACATCTGCTGACCCACAGTCATCAGTTAGACATTTTATACACTGTCACCACAATTAATAAAGAGTATTATGTTGTCATTTTTTAAAATAATGCTTTAAACCAATTTTCAGAGTAGCAAATGTTACTCAGAGATGTCTTGTTCTTGGCAAACACCAGTAGTTGGAGGTAAATCTGTGAAATAGACTTATGAAAGGAGTTTCTAGCATTTTTAATAATATTCATTATATAGAAAGAGGCAAACTTTACTGAAGAAGAATCCTAAATGTGACAGAAAGCAAAGTGCTTCTTTTTATTGTGGCAATTATTCCAAAATACCCTTAATAATTAGAAAAGAATGTAGTTAAGTCTGAAAATGCTTCAATTTAGCATGAACTTTTTAAGTTCATGCTGGAAAACTAATAGAGGTGTGAATGTACAACATGTGTACATAACTATGTATGTGTGTACCCACCTGTATGCGTTCAGTAGTGGTGGGCCACAGCGCCCTCCAGATGACCTTCTTCACCACATCTGGCAGCAGACTGGCTGTGATCAGGAGGATTATGCTCAGCCAGGCCGGACCGCTGGACAACATCTGCATGAACACGTAGTACATCCTCTGGTAGTTGAGGAAGGGCCTGGAGGAGAGGAGAGGAGGAGACACCCAAAATATGTCTCTCATTAATTCAATACAACTTTTATTACAGCAACTTTAAGCAATCCATCCCAACATCATTTGAAGATTTCGACGACTATAAAACTGAACAATAAAAAACAAGCCTACCAGATAATTCCGCCCCACAGCAGAGAGAAGACCACAAAGAAAATCAGCGAGCCCCAGATGACAAAATGGTTGATCCAAGTCCAGTAATGTGTATCTAGAGCCAGCTGCAAGAGACAGATGAGACCAGTCAAATGAATTTCACACTGTAGCTCGTTTTAATGATACCAGTGAGCCTTAATCCAGACTTGCTTGGGTGCCTCTGTGAGTGCAGATGCTGTCTACACGCTGGGTGAGTGTGAGAGTTGCGTACCTTGAATGTAACAGTGAAGACTAGCACGGTGAAGACCAGCGTCCCAAACGTCCAGTTTCCAAACATCTGCAGAAGCAAAATGACAACAGCGGCTGTTAGTGACACATTTCAAATGTGAGGAAGTCGTGTTTAATGTAAAAAAAAAAAAGTTGTCTTTGAATGCCATACGTGCTGTCAAATTAGTGAAATAACCAGAAACAGAACAGATTCTCAGCAAGAATTTAATTAAATCTTTGGTCTGTGTTAGAAAATATAGTTTACTGATTGCTACAATACCATCTGTACACCTGGCATTAACATGCATAATGGGTGACATGACTGTAATCAGCAGAAACTCATATATAAATGCACTGAGCACTCACTGATGCTCTGATCATCCTAGAAAAGTCTGACCACATTAACAGGCCTGCTGTTAATATGGCACGCAGAGATAAACGCACATAATCAATAGAGGAATCAATCAATCAAACAGATGGCAGGGTGCTTGGATAGCAACATTCAGGTGAAAAATAGTTTATCAGATGACAGATGGATGGGAAACAGGTGATATGAAGCGTTTTCAAGTGACTTAAATATAACTAGAAGAAGAAGTGATGTGCATGTCAACCTGCTGGTAAAGCATGTTTAAATGTGCTACATGAACCATTCATAAATTATTATTATTATTATTAGCCATGTAGTTTTGAAACAGTAGTGTAGTAAACATATTACAAAGACTGCCAACATGAAGCAGGGCAGTTTTAATTAATACCACTGAATTATAGGACAGATCCTACTGATGCCAGTCATCTTCATCTCAATTTACAGTCATTTTACAAAGGTGTCATCTTAACAGCTACATGGAGAAAATATTTAATGTCTTAAACACATTTCACATGTTGATGCTGCTTAGACTACAGTATAAAAAATATAATATATATAGAATATATAATATTAAGATGATGAGAGTCAAAAGTTTGCCCTGAATGATCTTCAAGCCCAATACTCTAATGTTTTCTTTCTTGATGTTTAATTATAATAAACAAGATTATTAAAATTAAAACTTCATGTCATTTTTATTTGCTGTTATTATGTTATTTTGTTGTTATTATGCTGTTTTCTTACATGTTTTGAATGCAAAAGAAAGAGTAAGAAATGTGATATATGAATAAATTAAAAAAAGAACATACAAAAGAGCATGAAAAGATAAAACTTAAGCCACCTGAATATGTGGTGGTTGTAATGAGAAATAAAATGATGACAGTAATGAGTTTTAACACACATACTTTTGAGGACTATGATCTTGTGGATTTACAAAATAAGCTTTTCCAAATGCCAAGACTGGCCGGCCTGGTCGCCTCAAAATGTTTGGCAGCTGTTACCATTAAAGCAGGATGACATAGATTTAAGCTACATGTGAGGAAATACTTGTTTTCTATGACTATAGACTTAAGTAAAATCTATGACACTGGAGCAGCTATTGGCCAAGACAATTTAAACGTGACCTTGTTTGTTAGCTAGTTTGCTGATACAGCAGAAGTGCACCATGTGAGTGTACATGCAAATCAGAACAATGCCTGAGTTTGCTAAAGGTGTTAAAATGAGAAATAAGACAGTACTGTAATAAAGTGTTGATTGTCTCTCAATTATTTTTTGTCAAATTATGTTTTATCGCATTATCAAGACTAACGGAGAGAAAAAAGAATAATTTAAAAATTCCTCAATATGATAAAAAAATCAATTGTGTGAGGCATGAAATGATTTTCTTAAAGTTACTTTAGATGTTTCTAAAGGATGAATGCAAACAAATATATTGCATGTAAATACATGAACAGTGACACTAGAGAATTAGATCTGGTCCGTCAACCAGGAGCCTCCAAACAGAGTTTCTCTAATGTATAATCTATATTATAGTTGATGGATTTGAATATGACCAACTACATTTCAGTGTTTTGAGCCTTCAAGCAGCACAAACACTGACTTGGCACCACAGAAAAATTAATTATTAATAATTATTAATTCTTTTTTACTTGATACACTGTTTTTATTATTCTGGTGTTTTGCATCTTATTCTCCTTTTTTGTAACACTTCAAAAGCATCAGATTTGCTTCCTGTTGCATGAAAACATCACTCTTTGCCCACTCAGCTCTCCACCTTTGTCATTTCTTTCCAAATAAGCCTAGAAATAGTCCTGATGGCCCGGAGAGTAACCACAAATGTGACAATGTTCTTCTACTCTAAAAAGGGGCGCCATCAACTGAAGAAGAATTAGATTAAAAAGATGGCTAAATGTCTCAAATGTCATGTAATGGAAGCAGTAGAGCGATTACTTTTCTATATTCATTCATTCCCTGCTTTTAACTGAAGCTGTAGCACACTGCTATCTACCACACACTCACACACACACTCACATAATGTAAGCTAAGGTGATCACTACATTACTGGACACATGGTTGTAGGGAAAAGGTGGGTCACTACACAGAAGCCTACAGTTGATGTGTCTACAGCAAGCACTAAGAGCTGGACGTGAGATGAACGGTGAGCGGATGTTGGGTGGTTTGGCATCAGGCTGTGTGACGGGTACAAAACAGGAAATTAGGGAGAGATGACAGAGAGAGACAGGGACAGGCTTACCATCTGTGTGTTGGTTGTCATTAGCTGGGAGGAGGAAAGAGAAGCAAAAAGAAAAAGCAACACAAAGGTAAGAGGAGAGAGAGGAAGAAGAACAAGAAGAGGAGAAGGCCAGAAGAAGAAAATCATAATAAAATAAACAACAGTTTTGTGGCTGGAGAAGAATTAAAAAAAAAAAAAAAAAATTAGATGTAAAAACAACTGAAATCAAGCAACTCAGAGCAGTCCAAAAGGTTTCTGGGAGAGTAACGATACTTGAGAATGAAAGAGAACGAACACAGAGGAAGATGGTGGGAAACCCGCCGTGCTGTCGTGTCTTGGATGTGAACGGGAGAACATACAGTAGAGTAGATACTGTATCTGGTATGTCATATGCTGTATATTCATGTAGCAAGAAGTAATTACTAGTGAAGTTATTAAATATCAGGTAATTAAGAGAAAAACTGCCAGATAATTTAAAGAACGCTGAGAGTTAGCTTGTATTTGCTACATGGTTCCTGCTACATTACTTAACACACCTTTATGTTACCTCATGCTACAACTTGTGTGTTATACAGTAGTTTATAGTCAGTATCAAGACATTGTGGTCTAATGAAATCAAGCTGTAGACAGGAATAAAAGAGTTAAATTAATTTGCCAACCTACAAGTAAGACTGCGCTGAATGCTGAGTTACAATCAAAGTAAAAAATAAATAGCTGAAAGCCAAAAATAAATCTCTCAGATGTTGCATATTGGGAAATCCACTATTAAAGCAACTCTGCATCGTTCACTAAATAGACATAGACATTGAACCTGGGTAAGAAAGAAGAAGATGAAAAGGTGACAAAGAAAAATGTTTCTGGTCGATGTGAATTAATAAACGTAGAACCTCCCAGACAGAAATGACAAGCAACAAATGTTGAAAATATGCAGATTGACAAACTAAAAGAGGAAATTAAAAGCCAAATGTGTTCTCTTCAAGTATGCAGCCTTCAGTTTAAATAAATATAAATGTCCAACATCCGTGGGTTTCAATGACAAAATGTGCTACTCAAAAAAAACAACAGAGGTGCAGAAACATTTTTAAAAACCTGGAAGTACAGCCAGCAGATGTTTCTTCATAAAAAGCCTGTGGATATTTTTACTTTGGATAATGTAAAACTTGTTAAAGACAAAAACATTTGAAAAATATCTCCCTGACTGAATTACAATCAGCTGCCATAGACACGTGGGTGTTACCTGTCCGTTGCTGGTGAATGTGGTGTTGTCAAACAGGAAGTAAGCACCGAAGAACATCACAATTGCGTCATATACACCCAACACGGTCCAATATATGAAGATGGGCCACCGCAGCAAAGAGTTCTTAGCAATATCTCTGTGGAGGTAAACAAGAGATAACAGTAAACAGTATGAGTGACTCACGTGACCAGCTCTAATATGAGTTATTACACATAACGATCAATACTGCATTAGTTGCCTCTGGGAGGACCTTAACCAGAAATGACTGTAATGAGATATTTTGATTTTATTTAGCATATTGTTCTTTTGAATTAATTCATGAATACACGACTCATCTAGGCATCTTAAAAACACCAAAAACATCAATATGAGCTGGTATAATTTATTAATCTTCTGTGGCGTAAAAACTCGCAAATGATCATTTCCTCTCTGTCATTTCAGAGAGGAAAAAAATGCTCTGTCTAGTCATGTGACACCTTGAATTTTCACTTTGTTTGAGCTTTGGCCAAACTGAACCCGAGCAAACCAAGTTAAAGTACGATGTTTCTGCCCTGTGGGGCCTGATCTGCATTAAACAGATGTCTCCTCTGCATGAATTTAAAATCAATAGATACTATAATGCTTGTGTAGTTTATTAGAGTCAGATTTTTTTAAGTGCTTTGGGCCTCTGCATTGACTTGGCAAATGTAATTAGTATACGCTTGCATTTGGAAATGTTGTTTTGCTTGTTTGCCTGCATATCTGCCTGTTATATCAGCCATTGTGCACTATTGCTTTGTAACTAAAGAGTCAGAATGGAGGGTGTTATTACTGAAATCTATAAAATAACCTTTAAAGTTAAATATTCATGCATTTCTTTTGTTTATGAAGCTGAAATGAACCCTGTGCATGTTGTGGAACGTCTCTGGAAAAATCAGCTGACTTCAGGAGCAAACAGGCAGTTCATTCTGTGCTGTTGTTTATGAGTGGATTGGATCACTGAAACATCCTGAAAATTGGTGTCATGAGAGCATTTTTTCCTAGAAACAAACAGTTAAAGATTCTGAAAGAGGGAGAGCTGATCTGGCTGCTATCAGATGACCAGCGTTTTATTCGCTCAAGTATTTAATCTGGAAGGAACGCAGCATGAACCCCACTTACCTGCTCCTGTAGGTTAAATACTATGCTGCTGGCGACTCGTCAGTGATATACTCATTAGGTTCTTTTATACAGAGACTCTGCACTATAGCTGTAAAGAAGATCCATCATTAAGCCGCCTTTGCTTAAACTGAGCCAAACAAAGCCGGCATAATGCCGCCCCCAAGAGTGCTTTTACATAGCATGCCGGCGTTCCTGATCCAGAGGCGTGACGTGTAACACAACAGCGTCAGCCCCCCTATCCCGCTGAGCCGGCTTTATATACACAGTCGATCCGACTCCGTGTCCGTACCTTTTATACAGGACAGTGAGGAAGAATAAAGGCGCAGCATTCCTGCCTTGGACAGGCTGTGTACAAGGGGCTAAAGCAAAATATTCTCATATGTACACAGTGTTGTACATCACACACATATACAGAGAAGGCAGATTTTGTACTTGTACATTAGTAGATATCAACACTGACCTATACAGAGAGGGGTCCTTCTTCAGGATGTCCATGTTAATGTGCTGCTCTATGAGACTGTAGAGCAGAATGGGCAGTGAGGTGAAGCTGATGTTGTACAGGGTCAAGTAGGCTGTATCATACAGCGGCTGGGGATGAAGACAGAGAGCAAAGATAAAGTCATTTTGTTATTTTATTCTTTGATAAGTTGCTTATTTTGTGCACTTGTATAATTAGGTGTGTGTGTGTCTACCTGTTGTGAGAAGCCACAGAAGAACTGGTAGAGGAATTGGGGGAAGATGAAACATACGTTCTGGGAAAAGAAAGAAAAAAGGAGATGAAAAGCAGATAGCAGGTCAGTAGTTTTACTGTACCGGTGATTAGTGTCTGATAGAAAGAAAGAAGTTTATTTCCATTTTCTTCCTGTACAAGCTAAAAAAGAGAATAAATTGTGAGAAATGTTCTGTATTTTTACTCATTTTAGTATAATTATTGGAGATAACATATGAAGGCTTTTTGATTTTCAATTAAAGCCTATTGTAAGTATTAACAAAAGTATATTATAGTTCAAAATCTCTTTCTTTTTCAGAAACAAAGTTAAAGCCACGAAACCCACAATAAAAATATTAAAATAGCACCGTACATGAAATGGGTAAATTGACTACCTTGTAGAAGAAATATTGCACAAGTTCAGAGATGCGTATGTAGTAATAGTGTCCATGAACAAGCAGCATCTTCTTGAGGTGTTTGAACTTCGGGATGGCGTAGTCACTGTTCCTCACTGCCTGACGACCCTCCTTACCCATGATACCTGTAGAGGCACGCAAGGTTTGTCATTAAACTGTCATTTAAAGTGAAGAGTATTATGGCAGTGATGACAGTGTGTTTTTTTTATTGTTTTGACTCTTCTGCAGCATATTGGATTTGAAAGAGTGTTTGGATGAGGACTCATGGCTCCTAGGACAATGTACAAAAAACAATCCTAAACAGACAGACAAAGAAACAAATAAGTCTTTTCTGACCAAAGTGGATGCACTTGACTGGTCATGTCAGTTGCATGACCTTGACCTCAAACTGATCTGGTCTTTCACTTGCTGAGAACCAGAATAAAAAGGCAAAAATCCCACAAAACAAGTAAGATTGCACACTGATGTCTGTGGGTCCAACACTTCTGGCTGTTGTAGACTGCAAAGGTCACTTTACAGGGGTGTAGCATTTTATCAAATTTAGTGCAAGATGGGCAAATCTGCCAGAATACTAACCGATGCCAACATGTGCCTCCAGGATCATGCTGACATCATTGGCTCCATCTCCAATGGCCAGCGTGATCGGGTGCTCCTTGGAGGCTTTGATCAGCTTCACAATCTAGAAAGGCAACAGAGAAAAAGTGACATCTATGAGCTCTTATAGCAGCTTAATGCATTAGCACAAAGTACTAATATAGGATGTGGACATTAATTTTTAATTTAGCTCCATATAGACTCTTGATATGAGTGAAAACCATCAATAATTGCTGATGCCTGTTTCAGGGCACTGCGTGTCTGTCCACGGAAGTTTTTGTACCTGTGCTTTTTGGAGAGGCGCCATTCGACAGCAGAGCACAGCGCTGCAGTTGCGGCAGATTTCTAGGAAGATCTCTTTGTAGTTCCCTGAGTTCGAGTCCTCCTGCCCGGGCCTCATCACCGCAGAGAGGGTGGCTCCATCGATGATCAGGCCATAGTCAGTGCAGTCACCTGATAAACTGTACAAACACAGGAAGACTTGTCAAATTTAGTGCAAGATGGCAGTGTCTCTCACAAACACACACACACACACACACACACACATAAACACACCCAGAGAAGGTGTCCCTGGTCATGCCTCCATGCT
The DNA here is from genome assembly GCA_038419695.1 of Scomberomorus guttatus. Classification (NCBI taxonomy): domain Eukaryota; kingdom Metazoa; phylum Chordata; class Actinopteri; order Scombriformes; family Scombridae; genus Scomberomorus; species Scomberomorus guttatus. The sequence goes on along the minus strand of CM076468.1, from coordinate 10,456,709 downwards.
GCCTCAGGACGGTCCTGCTCAGGTCAAACAGGACATCGTGAAGGCTCTGCTCCTCGGTGCGTTTGGTGGTCAGCTCCAGGATCTGGGTGTTGCGGCGAAACAGCTTGCTGGCATAGCAGGTCGCGGCTGCGGTCTCCATTTTATCACCGGTCAGCACCCACACCTTCATGCCGGCCTTGTGGAGAGACTCGATGGTGTCTGCTGCTTTTTCCTGGAGCCTGTCGTGGAGGAAAGTAGGAAAACACAAAGAAAAGAGAGAATTTTCAGTGGTTGGCGCACTAAACTACACATTAGCGTGTTGGGAGCAGTTCAAGAGCAGGACCACAAACGCTCAATAAACCATTTATCTGCATCTCAGTTAATGGTGTGAACCTTGTTTGTGAAGCCGCACCACATACATTTTCTTTAGCTGTATAAAAAATCCTCCAGCAGCAACAGAGTCATCGGATCATTTTCTCTCTGCCTCTCTCTGCACAGAACAAGTTGACTCGCAAAGCCCTCTGGGTTAACAATCCTTTTTCAGGCTGCACTATAATTGCCTTAGAAGTGAGTGCGATCAGAGAGTTGAACTGCCACATGCCCGCACTCAGTCTGACTGTCTCTGAACTAGGGCAGCACTTGTCTGGATGGCAGCACGCACAGAATCAAGAGTTAGTGCTTTGGGCTATTAGGGGTGCAGACATTAGGACATTTAGATCCAAAGAGTGTATTATGGGAGGTGGAGTTCCCTTCATTTTTAAAGTGCTAAAATATACTAAAAGATAAAACTAAAATGATCCCAGTGTGCAATGTGACAGAAATACAAGCCATACTTGTCAAAAATAGACCAAAAGGAAAGACTGGATGTGTTAAAAGAGATCCTCTACCTGTCCTCCACAGCAGTGGCTCCCAGCAGTATCAGGTCTTTCTCGATGAGGTCATAGGCCTCGGCCAGACGTTTGTCCCGGTCCTGTAGTGCCAACTTGGCCCCGCTCAGCAGGTGGCACACTTCCTGGTACTGTTCAGGACTCAGAGGTCGATAGGCAACACAAAGTGTCCTCAGACCCTCCTGAGGAGATTCAAACAGGAGTCAGACTGATATATCAAGGAAGAAACGATAGAGAAATTATTCACAGAGAACTTCTTTTTAGTTTTTAAGTGCCTTATTTTGTTTGCAAGATTCTAAACAAACAGCAAAATATAGATATTGACTTTGTTTGGGCTCTGAATGTGAGTGTGTGGGTTTTGAGCAGCAGCAGCACTTTCTATTTGAACCTCAACAGAACACCCACCGCAGATCTGTTTGCTTCCACTAAAAGCTGTGAGTTATCTGCAGCCGCAATCAGCAACGCTTTACTGACCTGGTTTCTGCTACAGGTTCAATTCACTGCCTTTAGTTCCTCTTTATGGATAAACTGAACTAAAAACTTCCATCTCTTAGATACTCCTGTGATATTCAGTTCTGCATTTTGGGAGTTATTTTGCGATGAGGTTTCGCAGTTAACTGATTATTATGTGTATCTGCTCAACCTGTCTACTAGCTCAGTTGGTTATTTCCTACATTCCCAGGAGAATTTTGGAGCATCGAATGAGGGTATATAAAGATGACAATATGTTAATGACCACCACAAAACACACATCTTGCAGCTGCATGGCCTTCTGTTCAGTGCCCCATGCTATTAATCAGTTTAACTGTTTTAGGGTGGATACTTTCTTTAGTGTAAGATCATCTTTCACTTAAATAGTTTTGATAGTCAGTCTCACAGACAGAAAGACAGGAGTAATGACATTATGGAATACATGTTAATAAACTCCAATGTCTAACAAGAAACTAGAAGCTAGAACCCTCCCCTGAGCGCTCTATTGAAAAATACAGAACAACTGTTTGATGGAAGTGGGCCATGCTCCACTGATTGACTTCCTGTAGCAACCATGGAAACGGCTGTGGTCATGTAACTGTGGAAACCACCGCAGTCACACAATCTTTAAAAAAAAAAAAAAACACCCACAAGGTGAATCTACACTGTCAAAACTGTTCCAAGAGTGAAATACTTTGTTATTTTATGGATATATAGTATAAGGGAATGAGAGAGTTTGTGTGTGTGTGTGTGTGTGTTCTCACCACTGCGTTGTGCTCCACCCGAGCTTTGACCTGATTCACCTTGCCTGATATAACCCTTGGGAAGATGGAGGAGTCTGCACCTTTACAGAACAGATAGAGCTCACCTGCTCACACACACACACACACACACACACACACACACACACACACACACACACACACACACACACACACACACACACACACACACACACACACACACACACACACACACACACACACACACACACACACACACACACACACACACACACACACACACACACACACACACACACACACACACACACACACATATATAAAAAGGCAAAGAAGAAGAGGGGGGAGTGTGTAAGAGAGAAACCACACACATGCTATAAACCCAACCATATACATCTACTATAAGAGTCTGGTGTGTATTACCAGTGCTGGCCCTGACAATGACGCTCATCCTCCGTCTGACTGAGTCAAATGTCAAAACTTCCAGCAGTTCAAACCTGATAAAAAAAAAAAAAAAAAAAAAAAAAAAAAAAAATCACACAAACAACAATGAAAACCTCCTATACTGTAGTTGCATTTCAGCCTTATATAAACATTTAAAAATTTACATGACCATTTATTATGGAGAATATCGGAGTCTGATTGGCTGGAGGATGTGCATTATTTTCACATCATCTCTGCTCATCGCTGTTCTAAATTTATAGGCTGCTTGAATCAGCAGTTACTAGGCTGCTCATACTGCGGTAGTGTCATACGCCGGCCACAAAGTTGCTAACCAAAGTATGTAACTATGGTAACATGCTGAAACTATAAACAAGCATAGATATAATCTGAGGTGACAAAATGAAACATCACAATATATTATATTAGGTATAAATAACATCTAAAATGAATTAAAAAAACGGGTAGATATTAAACTATTTTCTCCAAAGAGAATGGTTGTCGAGGGTTAAAGAGATAAACAACATGGTTTTAAAGGGACACACTCACCTCTCGATCTCATCTTCCCTATTCAAGATCTCCATGTGACTGTCCTTGAGTCTCAGATAGGTGAAGCCAAGCCTGAAGCACAGAGCAACGCGCCATTATTGGAAATAGAGTGAATGTACTGGATGTGAGTGTAAAAGCGATAAATGTTTCTTTATGCTCTGTGTGTGCAGATGGCTTTATTTACAGTGATCAAAATCTATCGCTGGCATTTTATGTGTGTGTGTGTGCGTGTGTGTGTTTCACCTCTTCATGCCCTCCACCAGCGCCACCTCGTCCGGAGACGAGGAGATGTAGAAGGAGGTGGATTTGCCCTGGTGGATGCCGTGCTTGATCCCGTCCACCGTCTCCTCCTCCTTCACCTGCACCGTGTGGCACAAACACAGCGCCCGGAAAAACAGCTCCTCGTGCTCCTGTGGAGGACGACCGACACCGTGTTACCCTCACGCACACACACACACACACATGCACACAAACATAATTAAACTCAAACTGATGCTATACTCACCCTGGCCCCGGGACCTGGTGATGTGTCTATCATGTCCATACTAGCTGCACCGGGCATCACCTAGAAATACAAAACACAAATTAAATATGATGATATTAACATGAATAGAGGAAATATGGGGTTTAAAAATATAATTTAAACAGTTGTTATGTGTGGAGTGTCTAGTCTTTCTAGGTTTTAATAATCTTAAAGTCTGTTCCCTGCTTCCCATTCAGCCATCCATCAGCTCGTTACCTGTCCGTTACAGATAGCGTGAGGTACATAAACGTGTCCGTCCACACAGCACTCTATGAACTCCATGTTGTTCTCCGTCAGGGTCCCCGTCTTGTCAGTAAACACATACTCCACCTGGAAGGAGAGCAGGATAAGTGTCCACATCTTGTTCCTTAAAAACCTGTAACGCAAGCGTGTCATACTACTCTGATGTTTACAGAATGACCTCACTGAAGGAAACAGACATTGTGGGGAAACACGTGTTTTGACTATAAAATGTGTTTGCATGTGCGTCCACCTGTCCCAGCTCCTCATTCAGGTCTGAAGTGTTGACCACAGCTCTCTCCCCCAGCTTCTCGTCAAACATCTCATCGTCCCACATGATGAAGTAGGAGCCCAGGAACTTCTGCATCTCCACAGTGACGTACATCGAGACAGGAATGATGTAGTTGAAAAGAACCATGAAGGCCAAGAAGTCTGTGAATGCCCTGATCACCTGAGGAGGAGGAGGAGGAGGAGGAATGTGAGACGGTAAACAGGGGGTGAAGAAATCCTCTTTTCCCAGCTTGAAAGAATGGAATTAAAAGACTTACAATGTGTCTCTGTCTCTCTGCCTCGGTTCTCTCGTTGTACCAGGGCTCGTCTCTGTTGGGGTCGGCCTGCCACACGTATTTCAGCGCCGTGTTGATGAGGGCTTTGCTGATGAGAATGCACAGGTAGACCACCAGGTAGGCATTCATCGACCTGCGGGGAGAGAGACAACAAGATTTGTTCATAATCATATTATATACTCCTGTTTCGGACAATATGTGGAGCATATGTGAGGGTAGCTGAATAAATTCTACTTGATATGTAAATTTTCCCTGTAAAACAAACAAATCCACTGATATTTCTTAGTATGTGGCAGGCCTGCATTGATATATACTGCTTGTGTGAAATACTACAATCTCTGACACTGACAAGCTCAGACCTTCTCCTGCTTACTTTACTCAGCTTTTGTAAATGACCAAGCTAATGCTGCATTCATGTCATATCGGAGTTACTGTAATTACAACGTCAACGTCAGAAACGGATTTTTCTAAAGGCTCCGATATAACTGACTTGGCACTTTAAAAAAAAAAAAAAAACATGGACGCCTCATGTCAGCCATCCTTCAATGTAATTAAACCCAAGTTTAATGGATATCATGTAGTTTTGTCAATGCACAGTATTTTAAACCCTCATATGACCAGCTCAGTTTTCATACAACCTTCTTGAGTTGTCAGATTACAACGCTTGCAGGTCCTTTTACATGGGAATCTTTCTGATAATAATAATGGCATAAGTGGCAGAGTCATTACAACCTTCACAGTAAATAAAGTAAAACACTCCGTATTTTCTTGTAGCTACAACTAAATAGTTTGGAAGCACTGAAGCATACATTTATTTAACTTTACTTCCACTCAATACTAGCACAACCTGTTAAGCATTCTGTACTCCGTTATGGCCTAAAAAAAAAACCTGCAAAACTTGAAAGTTCTTCACATTTAGAGGTCTGGATCAGGTATGTACCAAAGTAAACGTAACACTCCAACTTCCTGGCACTAATTCTCACACTGGACACAGTAAAAAGTGACAAAAAGAAAAATGCAAACAGGCGCAAATAAAGACAACATGCAAGGAACACATCATTAACAAAAATATATCCAATCCACATATAGAAACTAAGTAAATAGATTCAGGAAGACAGTACAGATCAGTTCCACATGTAAAAGCCTACTAACACACTTATCTGAATAGATACTTGAATAAAAAGGGAACAGCTGAGACAAGTCAACTAATCGAAGCCAAGTTTATTTTGGCAAAAGGAAGACAAATACAAATCTAATGAGTTAATCAGATACACACTGTATCCAAGTGTAAATGTAATCCACCTACAGACAGTCATATCTACAGTACAGCCCATCTGGATATAAGACGCCTGTCAATGCCAGATGGAAAGAAAAAGATCCAGTCAGCGCAGTGAGTGTCGAGCGAGAGAGGCAGAAACACACGAGGATCCTCGGTCAATGAGTAAATGAGGAAATGAAAAGTGAGCAGATGGATGGAGGGATGGGTAGAAAAATGAAAATGATTATCTAAGCCAGTGTTAATTGAGAAAATGTATTCTGCCAAAGACTGCACAGTGCGCATGTGGACGTCAATCAATACTAACAAGTTCTCCTCCAGAAACAATTAGTACATGGAAATGAGAGAGACTGAAAGCTTACTTTTCCACTGCGGACCGTTTCTGAGACTTGGATTGGTAGTTGAGAGCCATCTTGGTTTCCATACCAGTGTAGATGGCAACCGCTAAAGGGAGAAAAGATAAAGATATTTAATTTTTTTTTTTTTAATGGTCATAATACTACAAACATGTTTTTGCCATGTCACAGCAGAGGTGAATGGTATTTTTAAACGTGTTAGTGTATTTCATGATATTACCATAGATGTGCTCAGTGTTCTTGAGTGTGGCTCCTCGGAGCAGCAGATTCTCTGATCCTAATGGCCTGAAAACAAACAACTACTCAGTTAGACTGTTTGTGACTCATTGTGATAACTTCATCCCAGCACACCTCTACCACCCTAATATCGAAAACTAAACAACCAAAATGGCATTCCTACTTTACTACCATCACATACAAAGAAACTAAGTTTTAATGTTGAGGTCGTTTCACCCGAATCAAAAATCTGAAATCTTATCTGAAGAAAAGTTTAACAGCATGTTATCACCTTTGTCCCAGTAAAAGTAAGTTTTACATTTCTCAGCTACACTACCTCAGCGTGAAATGTCACTTCTCAAGTAAATAATGTAGCCAGATATAAATTTACACTGCTGCCATGTTGTGACCATCCAGATGTTAAAAATGAAAAAGGGGCTTATAGAAGTCAGGTTAGGACTTATTTACAGAATAGGATCACAGATTTATAATGAAATCTTCAATGACATTTCTACTTCAGCTACCAAATTGTCCTTGTACTTTGATGTGGGCGCTTCTTTATCTCTCTGTCTTTTAACATCTTTAGGACCATGTTGAGAGTAAGTTTTCACTTTAACATTACGTTATCCCTTGGACTTTGCTTTTGTGTCTGTCATCCATAAATAAATCCTATCATATCATAATGACTGAATGTGAAAGTGACTAATTGGTGGTGATTACATTAATAATTACTGGGAAAAGTGATGATATTTCTGATATGTTAGAAGTTTCCTGCATTGATTTTAGATTACCTGGCCACTGGCTCACTGTCCATGTAGACGTTGATACGCCCCACAAATCTGTGTAAAACAGACATAACAGAGAAGACATTTATTTGATATATGTATATATATATATAAATAAAAGAGCATCGTTCAACTGTGTGTGTGTTGTACTGACTTGTAAAGGTCTGGCTGTGGTTGTTCACATTCTATAGTAGCGTGGATAGTTTCCACCTCCTTCTCTGTGTTGTAAGCTTTGGTGTCCTGAACTGCATAGTATGTCTAACACAGGACGAGGGAGAAAAATATAGGAAATCATCACAGACAAAGAGGGAGAAAGAGAAAGAGGAATGTCAGAGGAGAGCGTCTGTAAGACAAATATAAGATTGGAGGTGAACACATTAAAACACACAAACACACACACACACCTTATGGCTGCTCTCTCCATCCAGACTGGCTGTGGTAACATAGCAGGTCCCATCATCTCGAGACGAGGAGAGGAGGATGAGATCGCAGGGAAAAGTCTCATCTTCTTTCACAAAGACGACATCTCCGACCTGAGACAGACACAAACAGTAAAACTCATATAGACTCTTCCCTTTGTTTGCCTGGTGAAGCAAACATCAAAGCTGACAGAAACTAGGTGTGACCTGCAGGAATAATGTTTAATTTAGAATTTAAAAAAATATATTAATAAAAAATTTGATACATTAATGAAGGTGGAAAATTTAGGGTTCACATTATGAGGTGAAATGAAATGCAGCATATCTCCTGACTATCTAATGGGGCCTGAAAGAAAACAAACATGTGACATCTTTGAAGATGGCATGACATTTACATCCCTATTAGTTAATATTGCTAATGCAGTTTGCCTAACAAGCTAACCTGCTGCTTTACCACCTGTAACCTCTCAAGTTCAGCCAACAGTTGCTTAGATTTGTTCTACAAGACTGTTGATCCTGTAAGAGAACCTTTATATCCGTTTCTTTTAGCAGCAATTTCACTCTCTCATTCAACCAATGGTAAAAAACAATAATGTAACAGATTTTAAAAGCTAAATTGATCTCAAATGTAAGCTTAGACACACACACACACACACAAACACACACACACACAAACACAGCTTAGTCACAGGAAAATCCCTTGGCATGAGCCAATAAAACAAATGCCCCAAAGCTCTGTTCATGTTATATGGGGTGAGAGTGATTTATCTGGTGACACACACACACACACACACACACACACACACACACACACACACACACACACACACACACACCCACACACCCTCAGCCTGCGACTCTGTTTGCGGACCACTTTCCCATGCTGCACCACGTGGACAGGACACTGGTTGACAGCGTTGTCTGCTTTGTGTCTCAACCAGTCCTCATAACCCTGAGAGAAAGAGAGAGAGTGGCATGTAAAAGTGATGAGATGAAGCGTGTTTATGTTTTGTATGTTACACCAACAGAGCAAAGGAGAGTGAAATAAACTAAATCGCTCGTGAGAAGCTTTGGGTCTCACTTGTTTGATGGCGGTGACCGTGATGACAAAGAAGAGCGGCAGTCCACTGGTGATCGGACTGGTGGGAGTGTCGATGATCAACTGAAGTGACACAAACACAGACAGACAGACGGAGAATTAAATGAGGAGCATGAATTTTGAGCAAAAACACACACAGCTTTAAAAAGGGGGTACTAACCAAGATCTGAACACGCCTCTACAGGGAAGTGGTAGCAATTACAACAATACTGAAGAACCTTATCTCCTCCTACGCTCAAACAAATTAGTTCCTTTGTTTACATTGGATGAAACTGCATTTACAGCTGGATAGGTGCATCCTTCAACACTCCTTTAATATGGGACTAGTTCAGCTGCAACAACAGTGCACGCTTTTGTTCTACAAAATAATTGTTTATTGACACATTGTCTGACAGGTCGATTATTTTAAACAAATATAGAGTATACACAACAAATTGGGCAATATCAAACCGATTACAAATGGCAAATGTATTAAGCAGATATATGCAGCAGCAAATTATTTTTTTAATTATAGCATAGAAGCAAATAAAAGTGGTAGCAAATGAGATAAAACTGAAGAAAAAAAAAATCAATGTAAGAGGAACAGCTCTTACCTGAACCAGAAATATGATGAGAAAGTAGAAGTTGGCGACTCTCCTGAACTGCTCAAACATATTCTTTGGGATGAAGTTCCAAAATGTGTACTGGAAACATGAGACATAAGTTCAGTCACACAGGAGAGTCATTGCCAGTGTTATCAACAGCTATCCATGTCAAATCCGGAGGGAACATCCAAACATGTTCAGCGTGACACAACATGGCTTCTTGTTTGAAAAGAATGAAAATAAACGGCCGACATAGACAAAAGCAGACGTACAGCAAAAGAGACAAGTGCAGATAGTTTCCAATATTTTTCCTCAGGGAACATGAGGAAACATAACATCACATTTCAATGTTTGTGTGTTTACAGCAAACACAAAAATCAATGGATAGATGCTTTTTAATCAACATCACCATCAGTAGGATTGAATAATCCCATAAGAACTTCAGATATAATCACACAGTATCATCACAGTACAAATATAAATCTATGATTAACCACAGCCATTAAAAACATTTTACAAAACTGGACAGAGAGAACAAAATGATCAGTAAACCAGCAGCTCAAATGGCTGCACAGATCAGTGAAATCTATAAATATAACACTCTCCTAAAATCACCTGGTCTTCCTTCCCAAAACGCCTCTTTTCAACACTGTGTCCTATTACCGAAACTAAGTCACCCGCACAACAAAAGGCAAGCTTGAATAGCACAGCAGCACTAGCGGTTCTTCTCTGTCACGTCCTTTTGTTCTTTTATCTCTGCCCTGCTCTCTTACCCTACATACTCCATGTATAATTGATTCTGAACGGGAGAAAATAAACAATCTTATCTAACTCAGTTCAGAAGTTCATTGCTATTGTTATATTTTTAAAAAGATCTGAAAGTTTAATTTTAATCTGTGTGTGTTTTCACTGACCTTTGAGGAAACTATTCTGTTGTCGGGGAATCTTTGTTGTATAAAGGCCTCAGTTCCAGGAGGAGGCTCCTTGTGTCCGATATAAATTGTCCTGCTGTCCACCCAGTTCTCCTCACCAGCACACTGCAGGGGGGGGAAAAAAAAGACACAAAAGACACGTTTGTATGTCTCATGTAATGTCAGTTTTCATTTAAAATAGTTTTTGGTAGGTGGGTGAACCAAGATCTGAATAGATTTTCTGAATCATTTTTATTAGACTTTATTATATAGATAGATAAACAAATGCATGATGATCCTATACATTCACACATGCCCTATCAATACACACTAAACACAGAATACTGTGTGACACACACACACACACACACAGATTCTCAGACATTTACAAACGGTTAGAATGAATGAGTAATTTCTCCTCAATGAATGAAAGCTTTTGTTACCATGAATACACGGATCTGCATGTGACTCAGACTGGAATGCAGTATACATGCGCACACACACTCCCACTCCCTCCCACACACACACACACACACACACACACACACTCCCACACACACACATAAGACTAATAAGACACCTGAAGGCGGATGTCTTCCTGTGTTGATGTTCCTCTTTTGTTCTTTTGACGTTCTTTGTTATGTTTTTTTTCTTGTCCTTCAGGATATAAAATAAATGCAGACAGATTTAGGAGGATAAGCATATTGGAAGTCATTCAGTCTGTCACTCATTCTTTCTCTATTTGCCAGAAACTCTAAGTTTAGCTCCGTTGCTGTGAAACAGCAGCAACCTTTTTGACCCATAAAGCCATCCAGCACATTTGCCACCAAATACAACCAGTGACAACAACAATGACGCTACATGACACAAGCCTGTAAAGACTAATTGCTTCTTGCATTGCATTTAAAGCCTTGCAACAGCTTAACATTCAATATGAGAGCAGAGGTGATGATGATACCGATGAAAGACTTACTGTATTTACCCAATTTTCAGCTCCTATTTGGATTTTCTTGCATTTATCCATTTTCTGCTCCTGTTTAAGTATCTTTGCAATATTAAGCATCCAGACATGTATCCATTACCTTTTGTTTTTCTCTTCCAACCTAAATTACATAGCTTAAAACTACTAATCCCAAAATAGCACTTAAAGTCCTTACTTAAAGAACTAACAAATATTAGACTGGAAAGGCTACTGGTGACTGGTATTCTGCTGCTTAACCTGAGACAAGTCAGATCTTTGGGCTTTAAAGCATTTCAGGCAGGACTGGACTTGCACTTTATGATCAGCTGGAATTAGGGGAACACATCCTACTCAAGCTGGAGCTGGAGTTTTACGCAACAAAACCTCAACAAAAACACAAGTTGTTTGCATAACTACATTTTTGTAATGCAAAGTGTTCCAACTGGCATCCATTTCATTTTTGCCAACTCACACGAGTAGAGGATGTCACAAATTCAGACTTTAGTTGTAAAAACCAAGCTTCTGACCAGAAGAGGCCTAAATGTTCATGTGATTAAAAAAATATATAAATATTTTGTCTTTTTTTCCTGCAATTTCCACTCCGTTGTTTTATTGTTTGAATTTTTTTTAGAGGGTGTTCATGTCATAGCAGGTCACAGCCATCTTTAAGCACCATTTCATTTTGAACTGTAGTAACCAAAATGAGGGGCAGGCCCGGACGAGACAGCTGAGCTCTGAACACACCTAATCCTCTTCACTCTTTCTGGCGTTGCTCTCTCTTTCACTCGTGAAACATTCATACATTTCCAAAGGCAGCTGTCAGTGGCAGCAAATAAAGCTGGTCTAAGTCGTTTCATTTGTTGCTAAATAGTCCGTCTACAAACATACACACACACACACACACACATTTGCACAGGCTAACAAGAGGTGACAGTAATCTGTGGCCGGTCAATGAGATTGGATGTGAAGAAGCTGCATGGCCCAGTTTCCATACTCTCTGTCTCTCTCTTGTGTACACACACACACACACACACACACAGTAACTGGTTAACCCAGTGCTCTAAGATTACCTTGTTTAAGATGGAAGGCTATTTATATCCTGTGACCTCCAATTATCAATGGGAGAGCAAAAGAATGGAAATGGAAAGGAAAGCAGAACTGAAAGCAAAGGAAAATTGACGTACAAATAAAAATTGACGTTTTCTGGACATACACAGTATATTATATCCATTTCCCATCTTGCTTCATCTCTTCTTTAGCTTTCTGAAGATGAGTATTGATGCCTGTATTGAGAGCGAAGCTGCTAAAACAGCTGACATTCAGTGTTATTACAATGAGTTTGAGTTACGTGTTCCCAATAAAACACCAGTTTAAATAAGAAAATACGCCACCAAACCAACATCACATCCATCATATCAGTGGAGGACCACACTAACTGGCTGATATCTGATTTACGGTAAAGGAGGAGATGAAAACCAGATAGCACGGACAGCTTGCCAACGCTGTCGCCCACACAGTGTTACTGTTCCTCCTCTTCTCGCCCACCTGCCTGCTCCGTCTGCTTCACCTAACACATTTCTTACACGCTTCCTGTTTGTTGTCTGCATATGGAAAAGAGCCACAGGACAATGGTTGAGGTGTTAATGCTAACATAAATTGATTAAAAATATAGAAATATAATTGAATTTCACCATTTTTTATTAAAAGCAGTGGCTGGTTTCTGTCTGCTGCCAACACTAAACCGCACACATTCATGTGGTTTACTGTAATATCAAAAGACAGTCTACAGTACTGCATATCATAAAGTGTCACATTACAAACATGTTGCATAACCATACTGTTCATAATGAAGATGCTACTAATTGGTGTTAGCTCGTTAGCCACATAAATAGACTGAATTGGCATTTGGTTTCACTTCTTTGAATTTCAAACACTGAACAAATGAGGGATGTGGGCAGATGTGTGAAACCAGACTAGTAGCTTGTTCTCTTTGACTGGAGTTGTGTAGATAAAGTCGACTGACAGTAGTATTTAAGCTTTATTTTGCAGAATTCAGTCTGTCCCTCTTTTATAAACGTCTGTCGCTGCAAACCTACCTGACGCCTGCTGTTCAGAACACAAAACAGAACAGCGTTCTGGCTCAGTCGCTACTGTAGTAACTTCAATAGCATCTTTTACAGTGAACTACATTTTGACTCAACAAGACAGGCTCTTGATGTTAGGTAATAACACAAAAAGGCCCTTTTTATTTCTGCTGTTCTTGTATTTAAGTGGCACATATTCTCGAGCCATTTCTCAATTAATCACATTACCTGCTGAGGGTCCAGCTGTCTGCTTTAGTGGCCATCCAGACTAAAAACAGCCTTGCGTTTAAAAAAAAAAAAGATGTCATTGGTAGCAGTGTGTTGTTTCAGGTAGCGGTGAGAAGATGAAATACAATTCAGGAAGTCCATGAAGTACTCTATTGGTACTGGTGTCACTTTAAGGGTACTGGTATTGGTACTGGTATACCCAGCCCTAACTGAGAGTTGGTGGGTCTCCTCTCTTACTGTCATCTCTTCCATTTTGTCCGTAATGCCACTTTACTGGTTTTCTCACCTCTTTCCTCTCCATCTCTCACTACAACCCGGGTGACCTCTAAGCTGACAATCTCTCTCCTATCGATTATGTTTAGCTTTCATCCACATTCAAGCTTTTTACATGAAAGCCTGTCTGTGTCTAATCATATAAAATAGCATCTCTATAAAATAAATCTCGGCTTATGAAATAAAACTGTCCTGTACGAGCTCGGGCCTTCAGCCTTTGAATGTAACTGGAGACTTTACGCTATTCTGGACCTTGATAATCACTTTTAGCTGCGTTTCATGTTTCAGGACGCGGCAGGTTTCAGGGGTGTATTTATAGTCGGAAGGGAAACATTTGTGGTCAGGCGAGAGGGATGGAGAGAGCTTGCAGGCTTTGTTTCTGTCTGCCTCACTCAGCGCCCACATCCACTTTCCTTAAAGCCATGTTACAGGAAGGTGTGGGGAGCCTATTAGGGATCACACACGCAGGCAAACACATCACTGCGACATCAAACATGTATGAGCGCAGGCATACATGAACACAATGGCACAATTTTACCTCTGTAGTCACTGCTCCAAAGGATATATTTAGCTGAGCAGACAAGCTCCACTTCTCCTATTCTTCTTGTCACGTGTGTGTATGTTTTCCTCACTACTATGACAGAAGTGAGAACATAGTTTTAGTTTAATTTTGAGCTAGAATTTATGTTTAAAGTTAGGTTTAAAAGGAAGTGCTGGAGCCTGAGTGTACACACAGCTGCATGTATCATGTATTTTAAAAGAAGTGAAACTAACACTTTGAATGTGATCTAAAAACTGACTGAAAGTACAACAGCTGGTCATCATCAGTCAACATATAGGCCTAATTTTTCACTCTCTTATCTTATCAGTAAATGGCGTGGGAAACATTCTGTGAAATTGCATTAAATACTGGTCTGGTTTTGCAGATATGCCTAAAAGGTTTGTGTAAAAATCACATCTACCTTCTGAGGATCTTTATGGCCGCAAGTAAAGTAAGTATGGCTGCAGTTACCACATCCTGTCTACTACTACTGAAAATATGACTTACATCCTTCGAGACAATCTATTTCTTGACCTCATGTCTTCTGTTTCACTTTTAAAACAACTTAAATATCATTGCAATGTGTGAACAAGTCGGTGCTTTAAAAAAAAAAAAAAATCAGACGACACGTAATTCCCACACAACCTGAACACAACATTACAGCCAGCAACTGAAGTCCCACTGTGATCAGGAACAGAGGACCATATTGTAAACAGGAAGAGCCGGACCCACGCACTTACAGATGACACACACTTCCTGAAACAAGCAGCCACCGTTCCTCCGTCCTCCAACTCCACCCGCACCGCCAGAGTCACAGTTGAGAGATAGATTCAAAGAGAAAAGATGAGTATCGGAGGTGTTTGTTTGTTAGAAAGCAGAACTAAAGGGCATCAAAGTAAGACAGCCATAGGAAAAAAAAACAGCAGATATTTCATCTCGCTGACATTATTCCTTCTAAAAGAGATGGCATTTTGATCAAAGAAGCGCAGAGCATTTACCGTTTTGATTAGATTAGACATACATATATGTTTGTGCTCAAGGAGCAAATTCAATTCCACAGCCTTGAAAACACAGATACATCCATAAAAATCCATTAATAATCCAACACATGACTTAAACATGACTTACAGTTTGTTACACGATTTAGATATATATCAACACACCATCACAGAGGATAAGCAAAGCAATATAGACCAAACATTGATAACCATCACCACAAAATAACAAGCTGAAAATATGATTTGATCCATTTTTTATTGGTATATTGATACGTCTCTAACCGTTCTGACCTCTCCCGCGCTCCATCATCACCTACTGACTTTTAATAGAGCCAAACACAAATTTTGCAGTTCTCATTTACTGAACAAGAATAAAACAGTGACTTGATTGTGAATTAACCAGATGAGCAATTATTTCCTTTGCTGCTGGGCTGAGAGAAATCTGACAAAACATGCATACAGCTTAAATGATAACACCTGTACTGTGAGACTGGCTGTATTAAAATGAGCCATCGCAGAGAGGGTCAGAGAGGCAACTTGAACCGCACTGCAACAAAGCTCCCCATCAGGCTCACATCATTGTTTTCCAAAAACCCTGCTTTACTTATTGCATTTTAAGATGTATCCACTGCGGACACAGTTTCCTAAAAAAAAAAGCTGCGTTTTGATATGAGAAAATGTGTGTTTTACTAAAAAGGCAGTGAAAAAAAAACTTTAACAAAATTTAGCTGGCTTAGTGTGAATGTCAGATGTATTATTAGAAGTTTACTTTACAAACTCTAGAAAACAACTACAGTATCAACACAGTGTTCAGTCTCTGCAGTAATACTATAGTTAGTGCTGTATGATGCCTGGAAAGTAAAGATAACATTTACAGGACGCTGCGAGCAGGAAAGAGGAATCACTGCAACACACACACACACACACACAAACACACACACACACACAAATGCCTGTTGTTTGTCTGCGGCTTTAAAGGCTGAGCCGTTGTTTTCGACTGATGACCAATCCCAAAGTATTTTATCTCCCGCTCCAACAGGCAGCGCTGAAAATGAGTCTCAACAAAAGCTACGGACGACAACCTGCTCTCTGCGATACGGCTGACGGACACACACACACACACACACACACACACACGCCCCCTTCACATCTTAACTCTGTGTCATATATCAAGGTTGCATGTGCAAACATCATCGAACACATGCGCACACGTGTCTTATCTCTCTTATGTCACTGAGCTACGGAGATAAGAGAAATCCTGTCCCCTTCCCTAAATCACATTAAATACAGACATACAGTGGGTGGGTGTGTGTGTGTGTGTGTGTGTGTGTGTGTGTGCCTGTTGACTACTGCTCTTGAGATGAGGTAGAAACTGTTTTGGCTAAAAGGGTGAAAAGGATAAATAACTGCAGGAGTGTAGAGATGTTCAAGCAAACTACTGTAGCAGGCTTCCGGTTTATTTCAGGTATTTAGAACAACTTTAAATTTAAAAGCTTTCGAGATGTGAATATAGGGTGAATCCCAACGACTGAGAGAGTTTGAGCATTTTCCTAGGTCACCACTTTCTTCTTGGCTGCTCCCGATGGACTTGAAGATAAAAAAAGGCACTGGAGCAAGTTGAAAATAGCAGCAAACATGAACTAACTTGTGTTTTCTATGCATGTGGAGGTCTTGCGCTGCATGTCAGCTGGTAGGCAAGTGATGCGGTATTTAAATCCACACTGAAGAGAGATAAGAAATACACAATGCAAATGATGTGGAGGATTAAAGATTTATCATCCACCCACCTGCACTGTGTATATTTTTATCTTTAAGTGTGTATGTGATATGCTGATACACGTCCTGATGTCTGCGTGTGACAGTCTGGGTGTGTATGTTACTGTACCTGAGTCACAGATTAAATACCAGCTGTGCTCCCCATCTGTCACTATGTCATTCTGCCTCACCGGGGCCAACCCACCAGACCAAATAAGATAATGACAAATCCTCACCATCCACCCAAACGCCACCCTTCAACCTTTAACCACGACTGCGTGTCCGCACTCGGAGCAAAACCCTCAGCATGTGTGCGTGTGTTTAGAGCTGAGCTTCCAGGAAAAGTCAAAAGATAAGTGGATGCTCAAAGAGCTGTCTGGCTGATAAAAGCCATCAGCAGCCAGAAAGACTTCTGTGATTCCAGGTAGTTGATATTTTTAATTCGGCCTATGTGCAAAACATGAAAAAAGGTTAACAGTGGATGATATCCGGTTACTATTCCCACTGCTGAAAATCTCTGCTTTTCTGTGTTTAAATTAAACGTGTCTGGTTTACAGGTCAAAGTAGCGACATGGAAATGTTGACCTGTTCGCTGAAGTTCTTTTTTCGGCCAATGAAGACCATGTGATACAATTAAAAGCTCTGGAAAAAGCTAGAAAGTTAACCTTGACTTGACTTTGATTTTTCTTTTTTTTTTAAATTTTTAAAAACTTAATATGGTGATATAACTGGCTCCATGTTTTACTGCAAAACAGCACAACACAAAATTTATTTATCATAACACTGACTTAAACATAAATAGACACATTGCTATGACCTTTAAATGATTTTCCACTGACGTCAGAGCTCTTCTTCCTTTGTAGAGTAGTTAATGCTGCTTTTCTAAACAGATCTGGCTTCCCCTTTCTGAACTCCACCTCTCTAATTTTCAGGCATTACAAGTCAAATCAGTTTTATCTGTATCACCCAACATCACAAATTTGTCTCAGAGGGCTTTACAATCTGCACAGCAATACTACATCCTCTATCCTTAGACCCTCCATGCATGTTACACCTTTATAGTGATGCTCCTTGTTAGCAGGTGCAAAGAACTGGTGACCATTATCTCCACATGTAGACCACATTGAGGAGAAAAACAAGCATAAAACAGCTTCAAAAAGCCAATGCAACTCCACAAGAAGAGAAATAAGTGACTCCTGTTTTTAAAAAAAAAAAAAAGTGTGACTGTGCAACTGTTGTGTGTGTCTGTGTGTGTTGAGGTGAAACAGCAAGCCACTGTGGCATTACCAGAGATGAGAGAACAGAATACTAATCAGTTAAAACCGAGCCAGTCTATAAAGCAAACTGTCCGTGTGTGTGTGTGTGTGTGTGTGTGTGTGTGTGTGTCTGTCTCTGGGGGATTTAGTGATCTGACCCCTCTAGTCCTCACTGCTTTGTAACCATCCACACACACACACACACACACACACACACTGATGATCACATGAGAGCACTGCTGATATTAATCAGAGTCAGTGGACTTTATGATTCAGCATTTGTACTGCTATGTGTGTGTGCGCCTGTGTGCGCCTGTGTGTGTGTGTTTCTGTGTGTGTGTGAAACACCAAATGACATCACGATAACTCTGCACCTGCGTGTCCTTACAAGCCCTCGTACCTGGAGATAGTTAAAAGGAGAAAAAGTAGAGTAGGAAGAAAGGAAAAGTACACAGAGAATGAGGGAAAACACAGGAGGGATGATATGGGAAGCAGCTTGTCTGATGAAAGATTTAAATAAAGTACCACTGACCTGACAACAGAGTGAAGCCTAATTAATTGCAAAATAGTAGCTTGTTTTTTCTACCGTCATTTGAACTAATACTTCTACTATTAAGAATACTCCAACTACTGCTGTTACTAATTTTATTGCACTATTACTACTGTAGTATTAGGCTACTCCTACTTGATACACTACTACTATGACTGCTATGAAACTACTGCTACAATTAGTACTATGTCTTCTGTTACAGCTTACAACTCCTCCTCCTGTTGCCACCACTAAAAACATAAAAATACTGCAACTGCTGCACCTCCTGTTATGACTAACATGTTTATTTACTGCCTTGATTTAAGTACAGATAGTTAAGATACACCCAATAAACTCTGAGTCTCAATCAGTGACTCTGCTAAGTAATGATTTGAACCTCTCGAGCTTCCATTGACTTTTGTCTTTGATTTATGACTCGCTCAGAGTGACAGGCGGATAATCCAACCCTCACTGTGGAATGCTAAACCCACTACAAAATCATGACCCGGTGTGATGGTTTTAGTGGTACAGATTGGTACAGTTTGATTGCTTGTGTGGTTTTATTGGATAAATAAATCAAAGTGACATGACTACAGATGCTGGTGGACTGAAATAATCAACTAGGTGATACACGGCATTAATGTGAGTCACTTGCTTTGCACTTGCTCGACATCCCAGATGGTGAGGTAATACCAAGTCATAGTGGAAAAAGCACAAGATTTTATTCTTTGAATATGCACTTAATATGCAACTAATAGAAACACTTTCCACATGCTTCCACTTTCTGTTGTTCCAGTGAATGTTTTTGAATGGTTAAAATTGTTGACAGTTTTTTTTAGCAATCACTTCAGTCCCTAACTAGAGTCCCTGATAAGATTACATGAACTAATAACTTGTACATGAAGCCTTAATGAAAAAGGCAGAGTCATATTACATTACTGGCCTCAGTCTTTACAGGCAATTAAGCACAGTTGATCATTTGCTCTGGATTCCTGAAGCTAAGAACAAGATTTACATAAAAGGAATGAAATCCACTGAAATCACCCATTAAGATCGTACAAATCGCCTGGCACCTCCTGCAAAACATGCAGTAACCATGAGGTAAGAAGACAGATAAGACGTGGAGTTGCAGGATGAGTATAGAATAAAAAGGACAAATTTTGGATGAAACTGCAGTCTTTAGTCTTCATCAAAATGTGGCAGATATGCTGCACTGGAATTTTTTACTTGAAAATTTACATTAAAGTCATATTCAAGCAGAATCAAAAAGACAGTGATGACAGGACTCTGTGAAATTTATCTAAACTTAAGACATGTCATATTCACACAAGACTAAAATACAGAAGCTGTTGGTAATAATATGAGTAACAATTACACTGACATAATGATTATAATGAATTCTAATCCAGTTCAAACAGGGTTTATATTATAAAGATTTGAAGCCTCAGCTAAAAGCATCTGAGGGTAAACTGCAGGGCTGCCAACACTCTGGAGATCAGCCGTCACCGAGATAAAATGACCTGAAATAGACATTCACCTGCTTCTATGTGGGTCAGCAGACCATTGTCAGGGCTGTGTGGGGATTTGTTTTGTGCTTTTAAGATTTGAACCACTGTGCAACTTTGCTTTTATGAAAGGAGTTATATAAACGTTATTTTCCATTACTAACGAGCTGAAATCACTTGTGCATGATTATGTAATACCAGGCTGCAGCAGCCTCTATTGAAGGCCTATTAATTAGGTGCGATGAGACAATCTCTTTAAAAAAGGATGAATCCAGCTTAATCACACAAATACATGTATGGATACATGAATACATTATTATACTATTTCAGAGAGGTAGTTTTATCTCACAACACTCAAACCCAACCTGCTGAATCAGGTTTCCCCTCCTTGATAAACTATTGAGATAGTGAGAGAAAGATGACAAAAGGAGAGGAGAGGAAAGGAGAAGAGATGAGATATAAAGGGGAGAGGAGATATAGAGAGGAGAGGAGAGGAGAGGAAAGGAGATATAAAGAGGAGAGGAGAGGTGTAACCTCAGTGCTTCTGTTAGCTATACAGAGAAATTCATTAGCCTGGTTTCCACACAGCAAATCTCTATAGGAAACTGGGATAACAAGCCTGTTTTACCACAGTGCATGCAAGACTTCTGTACTGTAGATTCAAATTTCACCACTTTGATGACCCAAATAATTACAAATATCTGCATCAGAGTCTCTGTAGCGGCATTAATCCCTCCATTGAAAGCTGTTCTAATGGCATTGCTTTAGGTGGACTATAAGCTGCTTTAAGCAGTGATTACATTCAATGAAGTAGATGCAGGATAATGCAAGATAGATGCGAGGCAGGAGGCAGACCGGCTAATAGGCCAACCACTGTGCTACTCCTCAGAGCTGGATAGAAGACCATTGTTGTGGATTTCCTGTGGATAAGCACAGTCATTCTTCGGATGTGGAGGGAATAAACTTACACGCTGCTCCTACTTGCTTCATTGTGTCTGCTCTGTGAGTGTATGTGAGAGGGAAGGGCTGGATGGGGGTGCTGCTGATGGTCACATGATCCCCCATGACTTGACCCAATGCTGCATTCAAGTCACACAGGAGTAAATGTTGACAGTTGGAAGCGACAACTTGGAAGCTTTCAGGACTATAACAGCTATTGATCACCTGATGACAGTTGTCTCATCCCAAATAGTCATCTCTTATAAAGCTGGAGGTGGACGATATTTTTAAGTAGGAAGTTTGTATGCATGTACAATAATTTCCATCACGCATGAATGCAGCAAAAAAGGAAGTTGTTTGCACCCTGGCTCTCTGTCGCTCACTGTTCAGCAGTTAGTAGAAAATGCCACTGAATGCACCTCTGCTCCCAAACACCACACAGAAAACATGACCAGTCACACTTCCAAAAATGTGTCATGACTCTGAGATTAGAGCAAAGATGTCCAAAACGACCAATCAGACAGAATTCTGCAAGAGTAGCAGCAAATATTTTTGCAAAATGTTAAGTAAATTCCACTAAATAACCATTTCAGTATAAAAACAATTCAACCAACATGTTTTTGAAAACAGATCAGTTAAATGGAGACGCATACACACTCTCACTGAATCCAACCAATTCCAGTAAATAAGCAATCAAATAATCAATTTAGGAAGTAGTGAAAAGAGATTTAATGGCATCTGTAACATCGTGACTGTTCTCCTTGGCTCAGCAAACTCTACAGTTAAACATATGTCTATTGGTGTTTGTGTGTATGTGAGTACACAAGTTACACTAAGTGCCTGCATTGATCTGTGGACACTCAGCTGGCTTTAAATAACTCCAGCACCGCCGTTGAAGGGTAGCGGGCTCTTATGAGTGGGTAACACCACTCAGCTTTTGCAGGGGCAGCACCCTGCTTGTACATTTTTATTAAGTATGCTGACGAGGCATCAAATATTGAGAGGATAAAACAAAATATGATCCTTTTTGTGTGTGTGATTATTCAATTTTCAAAATACTTGATGCTTAAACTAACTGATTAATTGACCAATCGTTGTAGCTCTAAAATGTGAAGTGGCTCTGTCCTGAAAGTTGGCAAAACTGACTTCTGCCTCAATCATCAGGTGCCGAGAAGGTGCGCCTCTTGCTCTGCATGTGTTCAGTCATGTGGATATGTGTAGTGCTCAGGTAACAGCCTGGAAAACAACAGCTAAACAGATAACAGGTTGCAGTGTGTACTCCCAGACGATACATAACATCAGATCTCAGCATGAGGGAGATGCAGTACATGAGCACTGCTGAACCACAAATCACGGCAAAAAATGAAAATGCATCAACCGACTGGAGACTGGTGCTCTGTAATCCACTGCACACTGAAAACCCGAGAGATATCCACCTAGAAAGAACCTACAGTACAAGTCCTGATGCATCTGAATAGCTGTAAACCTCCTGCGGTCCTCCTGCGGTCCTGTGGGGTTTCCTTATGCGAGTCTGTCCTGTTTATCAGGCATTTTTATTCCCCTTAGTGTGGCAGTGCCATTAGCTGTTGGTCCACACATGTTGTATCTCGCTCTTTTATTGCTTTCACTTCCTGCTGTAATTTAAGACCGTCTGCTTGTCTCCCAGGAGTTCAGAGAAAAATACCAAAATGCTTTTAATACTTTTTATCTTCCTCCGATGTATTTATTTCCCAACTTTTCTCCTGCACATTAGTGGAAGCACTTCTCAGTGTTCCCAAATGTTTGTCCTGTAGGGACACTGCTGCTTAATGGTGTTCATTACACAGTTTGTGTTGCCGGTAATCATTCCCAGACATCACACACACACACACACACACACACACACAAAACCTAAAAAAAATATATGAAAGTTGTGTCCTTTAGTGCTGCTGCGTCTCCACAACATAGTGACAAATGTTTAAAAGAGTCAAATATTATCATAACCAATAAGAATTATGACCAAACTTAAAAATTACACCATTTCTTGTCCATTTAGAGACATGACTCATAATGGAACATCATTAGCCTCCTTTTATTTCCCACAGTATGTGAAGCAACACATGTCAACATGAGCATGCTGTGAGCAGTTCAGTGACGTCACCTTACAGGATTTCTGGGCACTAAAAAGTTTTGATGCCACAAGAGAAATAACAATTAGCTCTCTAAGCTACTGCTATCCTTGTAAAGCATACAGTATGCCACGGTGGTGCAGGGTGAAATAAAGAATGCAACAACACCGGATTGAATGAAACAGAAAAAGAAGAGAAATTGGAGAAATTAAAGCTTTACCTGAATCAGTCTCCTCATTCTTACTGGCCTTAGCAGTCCATTCATTCTCTGTCAGTCAGATAGAAACTGTAGCCATGTTGTAGTCAAGGGATATGCTACCAGGAGTTGAAAAGGCATTAATGAAGCCTCACTCTGTCTGTCTGACCTTTCCCTGTCTCTAGAGCTCCATTCCTTTTGTGTCTGTTTGCCAGTTGTACTGACTGGTGGCTCCTCAGTAGCCGGTCTGCCCTCCTGGTTGGTCTAGCTGGTCCAGGCTCCAAGGACTCTGAATCAATCACATGATGATCAACTGATAAAGAACTGCAGTCAAATCCTAATCTAAGTCTCCCTCTAAAGCCTCCCTCTCACTGTTTCCATTCAGACTCCAGTTTGAAACTTTCTCAAATTATTACTGTTTCCTAACAGGCTGTCAGTACAATTACATCCACGAGACAATGACAATGTTTCGGCTAATCTTACTTCTTTCCTTCTTCAACTTGGAGACCAAAACTTCACTAATGGGCATCTTTTAGTGGAAATTTATTCTGAAGATAAGACAGAAGAACAGTCCAAATCCACTTTCCAATTAGTTGCACCATTGGACAATCATCTATAAACCTTACTTTAACAAACTGCTCATTTTTATTGTCATTTATTGTTCTCATGCAGGTTAAAGTAAGTTGTTGGTTAAGTAGCTCAAGATTACAGATTGATTTTATTTCCACATTAATATCAAAACTAAAAATGCAACAGTCTGCTGCATGCTGTTCTTTCTTATTACTGTATGTTTTGCTCTAGTCTGGTCTTTTCTAGTTTTCTCTGGTGGGTTCTGCTCTGTTGCATGACAATACTTCATGTTACATGATGTAAGTACGCCACAAAACGTTGAGCTTTGCTGTGCTGTCATCAAGAAACTGACTGTGAAAGCCAGTCAAACTTGAAACAACTAAAGAGCACATTAATATGACACTTATGTCATACGATTGGTTTCAGCCACAGACATGCCAACAACAACAGACTCATCAGTTATTACAAGACAAGACAGAAAGTCTCAGTGTAAAAGCTCCCTTAGAGAAATCTGTGCATCTCTATGTTCTGTTCTAATATTATTGTATTGTACTAATGTGTTCTCTGCTGTGTGCTGATTTTTAGTTCACTTTCATTCATTCATTTCCTTTCAGTTGAGCTCTGTTCAGTTTAATATTCTCTTCTCTGTTAAGTCGAGCTTCACTGCTCTCTGTTCTGCTCTGTCCTATTCATGGTGTTGCACTGTCACATGTCCCCATGAATCCTGCTGCCCTTCCATGTCACCAAAGAAGATACACTCAATGTGAGTGAGAGGGTGCAGGAAAGGAGAAAATTACAATATGGCCAGTTTGTTCTTCATTATCTCCTTGACAACCATGAGATTAACAATCTTCCTGTCTCTCTCTACCACCGACTATGTTATCTCACTGGCTAAATTGTTGTTTCTATCTGTCCTTCTTTCTCTCTTTTTTCATTTTCTTTCATCTATCCTTGATTCTCTTTTTCTAGCTGTGACTGTTCATCCTTCTCTGTGTCTTGTTTTTCCACCAACTCTATTTCTGTCACAGTGTAACACTGTCAAAGTGGATGATTGAGAGCTATGCCATTTCATGGTCTATAAGTGGGACAACACACTTACTGCAAAAAGAGATTAAAAAAAACAAACATTTTACGTGGAAATTCCTGAAACTGCATCCAACAAGTGGAATAATCTCATCTCAGCGGGAGAATAGAAATCACAGGACAAATCAGAGGGTGAGGGGAACCTAATGGCATCATGTGGCCCTCATGGGACCAGTCACCTGACTGGGGCTGAGGACCATAGTGGAAATGGATTTCCAGACGTTATGAGATCCTTGCACTTTCCTTTCCAGCTGTTAAAGTTAAAAGCGGTACGAGTGTGGCAGTGCCGTCATGCATAGTCACAATTACAGCTGCGGTGATAAAAGTGACTGCTTCTAAATGCACCTAGTGTTTCACAAAGCTGGAGCTACAGGACAAAATAAATGATCATGAAACAAAGTGAAATGACTCATTGAACAGAATGCAGTTAAAAAAAAAATACACAAATGCACTTTGCCCCTGGCGTTGGCAGAACATCATGCTAGTTTGATGCATAAATCCTGGAAGAGGGCCAGCCTACTGAGCTCTGCATACCCTCATCTCCTCCCACCAGTGCTAGCTCCAAGATGCTGCTGTAGCTGAGTAGTTGACTACTGTACATGAATCTAGACCACTTCAAAACGTAACAGGAAATCTACTGCACTGCAAGAAAAGTTCTGATATGCTGTCCTCCTCCTTAAATAGATAAATACATAGAAAAAAAGTCAATAGAAACATGTAGAAAACAGAAGAAGTTTGGTATAGTGGCTTATATAGTGGAGCCTTGACTTGCTGAGATACGCAAAACCAGACTCTATTAGAGCAAATGATGCTGTAAAGAACAGAGACATTAAAGTATCTGTATTATGTCTGTATAATTGCTGTAAATAAACTGCCAGAAACAAATGAGACAACTGGTAGCCACCATCTCATCCCAGTGCCGTCTTTGATGCTTTAGTGTTTTAAACTACACAAAACCACAGCCCAAAAACCCTAGTGCCGCCTTTTGCCTTAGCTTTTTCCTTTAAATGTCTTATCTATACTGAAGACCAATAACACGTTTTTTTTCCTGATGCAAAAACATCTCTCCATTACCTGAGCTCCAGACATTTGTGTCTCCCTTCATGAATTGCTGATGTGCTTAATCTAAGCTGGCGGCACACAATGTAAAAAAGTACTCCTGGGTTGCAAATTTAGTGGTAGCCTCTTTTGTTTGTGGCAATTACAATGAAAAATTGATGTGGTGATCATTTATTCATGTTAAAATGCTACACATAGCACCTTTAAACGATTTAGTGTTGCCATTTGGGTTCACTCTGAGTAATGCTGCACTTAGTTCCATTATTTATATTGTTCTCCTGTGTTATACGTCTCCCATTTTGTGTACAGTCCTGTGCTGCATCTTCTTCTCCGTTTCTGCCACCAAATTCTCAGGGGTCTTTTTGAGAACCGCCTCCAACACAACGCTACTGCTGCTTACTGGAATGCAGAGGAGCTTCTGATCTCGGGTTTAGTACTCATAAAGAATGATATTTTCAAGTTACAACAACTTTTTTTGACACAAACTTTGAAGAAATGCAGTCGTGTCATCATCTAGTCATGAGGAGACCAAAAACGGCCTGACAGTCAGAGTGGTTAGAGCGCATCACAGTCAACTACTTCATGGTGGCTGCCAAAGTGCATTGATAATGTTACAGAATAATCAATGTTTCATGTGCAACTGTTGTCCAGCTATGGAAATCACTTGACTGCTCAGTAGTTTCAACTGCATGCTGAACGTTTGCATGCTATTCTCTGCCATGTATCATCTGATCTTCCAGGCAATAAATATCAGTTTATATTTTATTGCTTGGTGAGAAATGACCTTCAGGAAAAAGCAACTGGATCATTTGTAAGATGCTGTGCTACAGTTTAGTTCAAGGCTTTGAGCAGCAAAAGTGGCTTCACGACTGCTCCCTTTGGATGTCATTGAAAAGCTTTTAACTCAGCCTCAGCAGAAGCTGCAGCAGCTCTACAGTATATTTTGTAATAAATCAGCCAATTGTAGCAAATAACACATCTCAAGTGTCAGTATTATTCTCAAAAAAACAAAGATAAGATGAATGCTAACAAGAATGAGTCCATGTTTTGACTACAAATGCTCAGTGTTTTCTATTATGTCCCTGTACAAAATTGTTGTCGCTATGTAAAAACCGAAAGTGGTGCTTTGCAGATGCTAAAATATGCCTAAGCAATGGAAAAAATCAAAGTGTAAAGCCTTTCTCTTCATGCACACTGATCTGTGGCCTAACAGAAGTCTGAAGAGGCATATTAAACAGATACGTCTGAGCTGATTTACCTCCTTTCCTGCATTTGAAGGCAGAACTTATAACAGGTTAAATCTACAAGCAAAAAGCAGGGAAGCAATGTTTGAACTTTTTATTGTTTAACTTTGCATTGTGGGCAGAATCAAGACAATCAAGTCAAACTAAAAGTGCTTCCAAAACACAACTGACTGAGTAAAAAATGTCTATGTCATGCATTTAACAGGATAGCATAGGATAGGATGCATAGCATAGCACAGATATGAAGTCATTTCATCACATCCCTATAGATGAAGAATGAACACATGCGTAGAGAGAGAAAGCACAGGCAGTACAAATGCATGCAGAGTCAGGAAAAAAGAGGCAAATAGCACAAGATACAAGTTAACTAGGTAGCACCAGCTGAGGCATAAAGACATTCTCTCAAGGTAACATTGTTTAACCTGTGCCAGAGGTTTGCCTGATGCAGTGAAGCAAAGTACCCATTAACTCCAAAGATTACAAAAGAAAATTCTCAATGGGTGTATTTACACCAGGAAAATGGCCTTTCTAACCTGCCACTGACATCTAAAATTATTATGGATAGAAGTCCGCTAAACCACTGATGTGACTTATAGGAAGACCCACCAAAAGCGATCCATTTCTTGCAAGTAGGCAAAATTTTGCTCCACTTCCTGTGTGAATATACAGTTAGGGCCAACTATCATTCCCGCAGACAGGGACAACATTAAGGTGTACCTGCCCCCCTCAGCACTTTCACCGGCAACCCGGAACAATGTTATTATGATGACCCAGGTTCAAACAACTCTCTCCCTCTCTCTCTTTGGATAGAGGCCTCTATGCACCATTAACCCAGGGCTATCCATCATCTGTCTCCTTGTTCAATGGGCTGTAATATACATTAATGTTACTGCAACGACACCGATACAAGCCTTTAATGGAGCTCACACTCTCCTGCAGGTACTGTTTGACTAGTGTGACAAGGAGCCAAACTGTTTTCAAAAGCAACGACACAGGAATTTTACCTTTAATGTATCAGCAATTTCTCTAATCTTTGCTCGTTTTCATGGCAATTGCAGGATTTTTTTTTCCGCTTAGGCCTCAAAAAACTAAATGATTCCAAAAAAACAAGATAACAACAATCACTCTTTAATTGGCCCATAAACAAATGGACATATGCAACTGGTGCTGATGGATCACACGTAAACATTCCTTCATTTTAAAGGGTTACAAGCCAAACAGGTTGGGAATCACTATTAGATTAGATTTTTCAAGCAAAAAATGCCAGAAAAAAACAGTTTTTGCTTGCTATATATGACAGTAAATTGAATATCTTAACATTTTTAAATATTAATCAGACAAAACAAGCAAATTGAAGACGTTACAGTGGCCTCTGAGTTTTTTGCACCATTTTTTGACATTTCAAAGACTAACAAGTAATCAGTTAAATGAGAAAATCAGCAGATTAATTGGAAAATAATCATCAGTTGCAGCCCTAACCAGAAACTTTTTAGAACTTTTAGTAGGAGAGAGATTCCCAGTACAACAGTACAGTTTCTAGTGCAAAGGGAGAACTGTTGTAAGGAGTTAAAAGTTTTATTCAGTATTCTGCTTTTTCCACATTTTAGTGTTGCTACTGTTTTATTTTTGCACTGCCTCATTTGCATTTTTGCCTCTGTAAGTTCTTCTTAGACAGGACCCTTTGAGGACAGTTTTTTTTTTTCCCATCAGTGCAGAAACTGAAATGTGACTTATATTTGCATCTTAATGTCAACAAATACAAGGGACTGCTAAATGTGACTGAAAAGTGAAGTAGCAGCCAGTCAGGCGGTGAAACAATCCAAAGACCGAATGGCTTAGTGAGAGCCTGTAAATCCTGTAGGTAAAGAGGTTAACCCTGGTGCACTTTGTGGATTGTGGACAATATGGACGGGCGGGTGTTAAATGATTAGCATGAGGCTGAGAGGAAACCTGCTGTTGCTGGCGTACACATGAGCATGCCTCAAAACCAATTATACAACTTCACGACAACAAATCTGTCCTTCAAAATCTAAGACTAAAGCAACTAAACCTGATCTAACACATTTAAATACACACAGACGAACCTTGCCGTCTATCACAGTTGACTTTTCTTCATTACATAATTCTTTAGCATTGCATCACTGATGGTAAAACTACACTGTGTTTGGCTGTTAGCTTTTAAACTGAAACCTGATACAACATACACATGCTTTCTGTAAGTGGAGTAATTTAAAGTGACATTTATCTGTTCCTCATTTGGCTGGGGACCCCCTAGCATCCCCTCAAGCACCCACTGGGTGTCCCTGGACCCCACAGTGAGCGGCTCTGCTGTAGAAGACTCCATAACAAGCTACACAAACGTCACCCCCACATTGTCAACCAGTCTGCTTTATGAATTATTGACAACCAGACAGAGCCAAGGCGTTCATGTGATCCGCTGCCCTCTGCGTCACCTGGCTACTACTCTATTCCATCTCCGCGCTTACTATCCTGCATGGAGTAGCAGTAACACTACAGAGACAACAATATGCTCACCACTTACTCTAAACATTTATCCCTGCCTCATACAGTATGCACAGATCAGTCACATGCTTCATGCACGGCCTGCTATTGTATTGAAACTGCAGGAAAACCTTTGCACCATTTAGAAAATACACCAGGTGGCATTTAGGGGTTTAGTGATTGCCTTAGGTTTGAAAGTATAGCTGTAAACTGGATTAAGTGGGTGAAGGTAGAGAACACCAGTAACCCTTTAATCCACTATGTGAAGGCAGGAAGCCAGACAGAGACAGAGAGAGAGAGGAGGCACTTCCTGTCCAGGAATCCACAGTCAGCAGCAGAGGAATGCTGCCTGGCTGCTTTGACACACCTCTGCACAAAACATGATATCACGAGTTTCATTCACAGCTGCAAACTACAACTGCAACTATTCATTATGCATCAGATAATTTATTGATATTTATATTTTTAATATAACTAATTTTAATGATCAAAACATCACTTTTTCAATCAATGCACAAAGGTTATATTCATGGTAGAGAACACTGAGTTCATTGTGCCTTGAAGACCATTGACTTCTTTATACTTTCTCATTGAGTTAATGGTGAACCACCCATGTGCACAATCTGTGGCAAATCAGAATATAAATGTCATTCTGAGAGTGAAATTATTTTTCAGTTGAACAAACTGATGAAATTCTTAGCAGCCCCAATGCAAAGATATACAGTAGATTGTGCACTATGATGTACATGTGCATGCTTCTTGTCTTTTATGCATGCTGTCAAGTTTACACACATGCACGGGCAACCATCAGAAAACCTGTAACACCTACTTTCTGCCCCACTTCTTCCAAAATAGCCAGCATGTAAGTCAGTGTGGTGACTTTATCAATGCGTTACTTCCTGGAGTAAATAGGCAACCACAGCAGCTTCTTTCTAACTATCACAGTCAAAGAGGTTTTATAATAAAAAAGCTGGCAAAGGGTACGAAACAAGATCCGTAAGGGTCGGTCAGCTGTGGTAAGAACAGACTGAACACACCAAAATCGTCCAACAGCTGACAAAAGAAGCTTTTCTTCTGATTCAACATAAGTGTGTTTTTGGTAAATCAGAGAAGATGCAGACTATACTGAGAAGTGGACAAGCAACATTTAGAAAAGTGTGAAAATAAGAACAAGACTCAGACCAGCACTGGAAAACTGCCCTGACGACTGCAGAGTCTACAATTTAGAAGATTAATAAATGGTACTTTTAAAACTTTCAGAGGCTGTGAAGTAACAAAAGAGAAGAAGCGAGCCAGCAGAGTGAAAACACTGTAAGTACACTTGGTCTCAGTGCTCCTGCATGTCACTGTGATTACAGTTTGTTCTCATTCAGCCCGGACAGGAGCGACAGCCACAGAGATTACAACTCTACATGTTACAACTTTAAAAAGATAGATATAGGCTTATATAACATCCTCTGCCTTTTACCTAATCAGAGATGGCAGCAACTGGGGAGACTGCAACACTGCAACACGGCAACTGGTATGGAAGGGGTACAACGTGATCCCAGCTAAACTTAATTAGAGTACTGTAATATGTTGACTTAATTAGAGTAATGTGTTAAATGTATTTCACCCACATTTTAAATCAGGAGTGTGTAATCACATTAAAATAATTTTGCATTCCTTCCACAGACATGAAAACACATTCAACTGAAGTTTTTATAATTGAATGGACAGCTAGGCAATATATTGTATTGTACGATTACATGCATATTAAATCCAAAGATACTCAATTTACTATCACATAAGAAAGAAATGTAGCAAATCCTCACAACTAATAGACTGATTAACAAATCCTTTCAGCTCTGTAAAAAGTCACTTTAAAAATATCCGGTGAAGTGTGACCCCCTCGGGATCACATCTCACGTACTTACAGTTTATTAAAATCTTGTCTACAGTTAAATCTTCTTTAACACTCGCTTCACTCCTTATTCCTGCCTCCTCCCCTCGTCACCACTCCCATCGACTCATCACATCATAGCCAGCAACGCCTCTGTACATGACACTTTTTCTTTTTGTCTGGATTCTTCTTTTTTTTTTTTTAAGGACAGATTTGATGCAACATCCCAAAAAAAAAATATCTTGAGCACACTGTCCATTGTGATTATCTGACTGCTATATGAGCGGAAACAAAGATTTTATCATTCATAGTATGCTTGCAAATTAGGTTATTAGACGTAAATTAACTTTAAAAGGTGTTTCAACAAACTCCGCTTTCAGTTTATTGTTAAATCTCCCTGATACTTATCACACCACAAAATCTGCCTGCATGAGAATCACAGCCATAACATCTGTTATCTATCTATAAACGACTGTCTGTTCACTGATAAAACACAAAGCTTTTATATCTGGCAGCCCACAAAACGTACTGGTTCCTGGATAAAAGCCACTAATAAATTAGCATATGCTACCAATGGTTAGAAAGCTCTAAAGAGGAACATATACTGGAAATATAATGTATTTGTAAAGAATGATATCATGGATACTAGGGGATGCTCTGGTCCATATTATTTGGTTGCAGTGTGTTAGCTAGATTCTTTACAGCAAAGAAAATTGATTTATTATGCTTGCAAATTTATGATTCTGTTTGTTTTATAGATATAGTCAGAGGGAGAATCCTCCATCATATTGCTCACTCTCAGTATTGACTGATATTTCATAAAAGCCCAGTATCGACAAAAAGATAAATGTCCCTAACCCTAAACTTAAGTATTCAGCAGTCTCTTTGCATCTGGGTTTTTGCACGGACAACACCATCAATTTGACCCTAACCCATTTGTCTAAAGCAGTTACCCAGATCAATTACAGCAGCAGACCTCATCAGCATCCCACGTCCTACCAGTTACAGGCTTGCCTCTGCGTGTGTTTCTTACTATGCGGCTCCATTTCGCCCTCCACACTGCAGGGGTTTTATTTAATCAGCCATTTGCAACAGTTGGGAGGCCGGATCTAAGCCGGGGTATAAACCTCCCAGGCTCTCCTGTGAGCAGCGCTTGCTCTGTCTGGATTATTGTCAGACACATTAGCGTGGAGCCTAATGCAACGCTCAGCTATATAGGCCCGGCTGCTCCACTGCTGCCCATCGATTTGACTAGCAGGGGGGGGGAAACAACTGGATTACATAATTCATGTGACTGACTGTTCCATTTGTAGTCCTGCTGAACTGGGAGAAGCAGCATAATAGATTAGATTGAATAGCACACAAGCGGCTCCAGTGGAAATGAATCAACTCAACATTTCTGCACAGCAAAAAAACATTTTATCTGATACTAACATTCTGCAAAGTTTTAACATGTATGAAATCAAAAAAATACCTTTTGTGAAACGTTTAATTGTTAACAAGACTTCACTAATTTTGAGGCTATGGCTTGTTAATATGTAAATATGGGTGGTAACTGCTGTCTGTCTACATCTCTACATATCCAGTCATGTTCTGTCATGACTGGATATGCAGCCTGCTCTCCAGTATGCTGCATTACAACAGGCGATCATGATAGGTGACTCCACCTTTCACTTATCATGCTGCTCTGATTTGTTGACTGAAGGCAAATGCTGATGTATTTGTACAGTGCGTGTGCGGGCTATAATTTGCTACAACACTTGAAATAATCCTCAGAGGCAAATATAACAGAGGAAATATCTCTAGAGTCAAAATAATGATGATAAAACATGATGTGCGCCAAATTCCATTCAAAAATCTGACATTTTAATATATTTTGGTTAGTAAATATTCACTCAAAAGTCTTGTTTTATTATAAATAGTTCAACAAACAGCACTTCTTTTCATAAATCAGGTTTTTAAATAGGTTTACAGCCCACCATGATGTACGTTAAATTGGAAAATGAACATATAATCAACTATTAAGTTCTAAATTCATCAAAATAATTACGTTCGGACGTGCTTTTGAGTCGTTTATGGGATCATACACTCCTGCTGAAACGGTAATGTCAAACTGCAATTGTTTATTTATTTATTATTGTAAATGACATATTAATAGCAGCAGCTTATGAGAAATTGTAGTTTAGGATGAACAATCAGGTTGATATAGATATCACAATCAGGTAACAGCCCTTTTATTTACAATTTATCTGTATTCACTAACGTTGTTTATAATTCCTCCTTTTTTATGTCATTATTTACTTTGTAACCTTTTTAAAAATGTATTATTTAAGTTATTTTCTCTGTTTCTACAATTGCCCGTTGTTTAACGTTGTCTGTTTAAAAACCAAATAAAGTGAGTATAGTGATTATTATTATAGTGATTATGAAAATAAGACAAAAGTGAAAACTTCCCATAAAAAGAGTCATGGTTGTTTCCCAATAATTTCCCAAAAATTGAGCTTCCTCCCACTCCCTTTCTGGCGAGTGAAACTTAATGCGGATGAGTAGCTGCTTCGGCGGAATTTGACACCAATAGTGATAAAAGCTCACACGTTTTCTGTTTATCTGTGGAAATTGTAAAGCTTTTAGTCGGCAGAGAGCAAATGAGCGAAAGTAAGCGAACCAATAGATGACATAAGCGCCGGTAAAAGAAACCAAAACTTACATATCTGCTGATAAGGGTGCGAAGAGTGCTGAAATCCATCCCCATCTTGTTCTTCTTCCCTCCACGGACACTTCTTCTTCTCTCTGAAGCGTTTTCTTTCTTCTTCTTCCAAATGTTACTTTACTGAAGGCGACGGCTTCTTTTTAAATCTCCTCCGTTGTCCATGACTTTCTCTTCTTCTCTTCTTCCTGAATGTAAAAAGAAGGCTCGGTCCGACAACCTGCACTCACCTACCGGGAGGAGCGGCTGCCTGTGTGCAGTTTCAGGACACTTCATCCAGACACGCACATGACCGGGATCATACCAGTCGCTCCCTCTCCTGTGCGCGTGCACTAATATAATCTGCCTTGCCTACTAATAATCTTCGTCTAC
Organism: Scomberomorus guttatus; assembly: GCA_038419695.1. Classification (NCBI taxonomy): domain Eukaryota; kingdom Metazoa; phylum Chordata; class Actinopteri; order Scombriformes; family Scombridae; genus Scomberomorus; species Scomberomorus guttatus. The sequence goes on along the minus strand of CM076468.1, from coordinate 10,421,872 downwards.
GTCACGGGGGAGCCAGGTGATGTAGCGCCGACTGGAAGTGGACGCATGCGCACTCTAGTGTATTTGATGTGTAATTGATTGGACTTGTTACTTAATTAGGATATTGATTTTTTTTTCTATATGCAAAGTTTTTTTTATTCACAAACAGAAATTTTCTAAATCACTACCAAAGATCTCAGCTTTTCTCCAAGAACTACTGTTGCTGCTACTATTTACCTGAATGTTTGTATATTATCTTGCTGTTAATTAAAAAAAAATATGATATTGATTTTTGTTTGTAGCAAATGCAAAATTAACTATAACTTTAATGAAACAAAATGCAAAAATGTTATTATTTTGTTCATTCTAGAGACATTTTTTAATATATATATAAGTTCACAGTTTGGTGAGGTCAGAAGGGTCAGAACCAAAATACATGTGCTGAGTTTCCGGAGGGAAATGTTTTCATTCATCGGTCCATCGTCTGTTTCCTGGAGACGCTTTTCGGCGGGTTCTGTTTGAAACACCAACGTCAAAGTCGCAACAATTACAATCATCACATCCGGTTGTTACTTTTAAAATAAAACCCTTACTGAAGCGGTAAAACTTCGTCCTTTAAAACATGTATTCCACAAACATACATAAAGGGATTTAAAATGGATGCAAAAAAAACTTTAAGTTGGGTTATTGTGCTGTTTTGTGCTGCTGTATTTAAGGATCTGTCTCTTTTCTTTTTTGTGTGTGATTATATATGTATAAAAATAAGTTTGTATATGCAGACCAGGAAAAAAAAAATCTAAATTCTAAATAAATTAGCTCAAAAAACTAAGTGCTGCAACTTTTATACGTTTTTAATACACCTCCCCTCCTTCTACTCTACCTTCTATTCATTTATTTATACCTTGATGTTTGGTTTATTACTGTTCCAGGGCTGCAAAGCACATTTTGTTATACTGGAAATGTGCAACGATAATAAAGGCATTCTATTTTATTCTGTTTTACAGTTGCAGATTTTTGATTTGTATTTTGACTTTACACACTACATCATGTAGTAATGTTTTTGTCTTGTATTTTAAATTGACAGATTCTTAATATTGCACTTTTTTGAATAATTTTACTTCTGCAGTCTGCAGATTTTAGTAAAGCCATGCAGACTTTAGTAAAGCCATGCAGACTTTTATAAAGCCATGCAGACTTTAGTAAAGCCATGCAGACTCTGTAAAAACCATGCAGACTCTTGTAAAGCCATGCAGACTTTAGTAAAGCCATGCAGACTCTTGTAAAGCCATGCAGACTCTTGTAAAGCCATGCAGACTCTATAAAAGCCATGCAGACTCTTGTAAAGCCATGCAGACTCTTGTAAAGCCATGCAGACTTTTGTAAAGCCATGCAGACTTTAGTAAAGCCATGCAGACTCTGTAAAAGCCATGCAGACTCTTGTAAAGCCATGCAGACTTTTGTAAAGCCATGCAGACTGTTGTAAAAGCCATGCAGACTCTTGTAAAGCCATGCAGACTTTTGTAAAGCCATGCAGACTTTTGTAAAGCCATGCAGACTGTTAGAGAGAGTGAGAATTACAATGCGTTTACTTTGAAGGAATAACGGCGCTTCCTGCTTCGTGTTAGCTTCACTCATCTTGTCAAAATGGCGTTGTTCGTAGTGGGAGACTGGAGTTAATTCACACTGTGGCATTATATTCCGTTATTCTAACACACGAGACGTTAGCCACGGACACTATGGCGACTCTGGATCAGAAATCACCCAACGTGCTTCTTCAGAGCCTCTGCTGCAGAATCACGGGGAAAAGCGAAGGTACACCAGTGAACGCTAGCATGCTCCGCGCTAGTCCAGACGTCACACCGAACCTCGTTCAAAAAATCGGCAGTTTTGTCGTTACACCACCTATTACTAAAAATACACATTTTAAACAAAACATAAAGACATATACTGAATCTTTATAGTCTCCTGGCAAATTCGGCTTATCATTTTCACACCAGGCAGTACAGATCTTAATAATATTTAAACTTTTTACACCGCTTGCGCCGGCTCAACCCTGTGTGTCTTCATAACGGAACGTTGTAGAAAACGGTTGAAATATGACTGAAATTCGCGCTGCTCGGTCTTTTGGCCAAATGCCGACCTCAAGAGAGCAAATTATTCATTTATTAACAGCTTTAAGAGTAAACAAGCACACGTTGAGCGTTAGATATCAGACTGATTGAGATCAGTGTCACTTTAGCTGTGTAGGACGGCTCGTAGCCCGGCTAGGTCCGCTTAGTTAGCTGTCAGCCAGTGGTGCACATCCCGCTGAACAGTTTCATGGTACTTCAAGCTGTCATACACATACACAATACACTACTATGATAGAGTGGTTAGCTGTTCACTTCACCTATCTGTACGCTTGCTGTCTAGTTATCTCTCATGCTGAGCTCCACACTGTTTGCCTTGTTATTGGATGCTCTTGTATCTCGCTAGCTGCAGGCCCCTGCTGGATGCAGGCATCTCAATAGTAGGTTAGCATGATGAAATATCAGTCTAACCCTCCACTTTCCATTTCACTTTGATGTGATTGCAGCTTTCACTTTATAACAGAAGACACCAAAGCTTTGCAGTCTGATATATTTTTGTAGAAATATCAGGATTTTTTTCAATCCAAAGTGGGGTGACAGGAGCAAAACACAAGGAAAATTATGCTGGTTGCAACCTTAGGTGATGTCTACATTACTTCTGCCCATTTGTCATGACCTTTAGTCATTATTGTTTTTTTTATTTCTCCAGCTGAAGTTGCCCACCAGTTCCAGTATGCAGTGCGAGTCATTGGCAGTAACTACGCCCCCAGCATTGAACGGGATGAGTTCTTGGTGTCAGAGAAGATCAAGAAAGAATGTAAGTGATTTATACTATCCTCCAATGACAACACACTCATCCTGTAGGTTATCGGACTGCTGTGACAGAGGTGATAAACTAATATTACTCTGTTTAGTCGCTGTGGGATTTTCCCGCATCCACTAGCCAAATCTGCCCGTCTCTGTTCCTGTCATGTTCTTATTGTATATGTCCTCCCTGTGTGCACTTGACCTTTTATGTTGGAGCTACGCCACAAAAAAATCAAAAATCTTTATTGCACCATAATAGTAAATCCCAGTAGACCTCCATAGTAGCCAAGGTAGCACCATTAGTGGGAAAACATTGATCCAAGGATGCAGAAAATAAAACAAAAATAGCACAGCACTTACTGTAAAGCTGTTTATTTATCACAGATCTTCAGGTGGACTTACAGGAACTTTGTTAAAGTATTTTTTTTAGAGTTATAGTGTAATAACAGGTTTCTTGGTGCTGCGGAACAGAGCGAGATGTGCAGTTTGTGTTCTGTCTGCTTTTCTAAGCACAGATGGACCTTATGTTCCTCAACAATTAATTTCCTGCCTTCTTTTGTCTTACTCTGCAGTTTAAGACAGAGCTCGCTTTCATTAGTCGTGTTCAAATCCCAAAGAGGCTGTTTGTGGAAAAGCTTCTCTCATCATTTTGTTTTTTAGAATTGGTCATTAATTGCTCACAGGAGACGCAAAAAAATTAAATCTTACAATCAAAACGTGTATAAATCCTGCAGGGGGTGACAGGAATTTTCTAACCTTGTTTTGTGAAATGAGTTAGTACTTCTGGAGATTTAAAGAAACTTCCCTGTGTGAAGGATTTTTCTTTCTTGATCTTGTTGCAGTGCTGAAGCAGCGGCGAGAAGCAGATGCCGCTCTGTTCTCAGAGCTGCACAGAAAACTTCAGACGCAGGTTGGTATTTGTGTTTCTTTAATAACTTGCCAACACAGAAGAACAAGCACTAAAACCACCATGGAACAGTTCCCCGCTTAACTCGGGATACAGAATATTCATGTGCATTTGTTTGAAAACTGATCTGAGACATAGACAATGTACTATTGATCATATTATTTATACCTGAATCATATATCACATTATAGATATCTTTCTGCAGTGTCCCCTACAGGTTATAACAATGTTGTGTTGACGGGATGTTGTGTTTCTGTTTGACAGGGTGTTCTGAAGCATCGCTGGTCTGTTCTCTACCTGCTGCTCAGCCTCTCTGAAGACCCCCGCAAACCATCCAGCAGGGTGAGGGACACACACACAGTCAGTAGCTCCTAAAGATTCACTTTCGAGAAGCTCTTGTTTTTCCACTCCTATGTCTCGTTAGATTGATTATTAATTAGTTCTTGTCCACTTGTTGAAAGCATTATGTGTGATACTACGTCCCTGTCCCGCACAGGTTGGAAATTATGGGGCGCTGTTTGCCCAGGCCCTCCAGAGGGACGCCCACTCCACCCCGTTTTACTGCACCCGGCCACAGAGCCTGGCCCTGGGCTACGGGGAGAGGAGCGCGGGCCTGTCAGCCAGCGTGGGGACCAGCGGGATCTCCAGTCTGGGAGTCTACACACTCAACGGCCCCACGCCGACTCCACAGTCACTGCTGGCTGGGTGAGGAACACGCACAGTTTTTTAAATTACAAAATAACCTTGTAATCTATATAATTATGAAGTCATCAGTTGACACATCTTGATGACTGAATCACACGTGTCAGGTGTGTTTTAAGCAGTTTTACCTGAAATAACAGAGTTATTTATCTGATGCTGGTCAAGTAAAAACACTCCGTCCCAGATAAAGGAAGCATCACTTTCTAGGAAAACGAACTTGCCTCTCAGCCTGACCTCTTCTCTGTTTTATGAAGCATCAGACGACCATTTAATTCCATTTCTCCTTATTAATAATGCAGGAGGCCCTCAGTTACAAATAAATATTGAGCTGTCTGCTCTCACCTTTTAGTCGTGAAAGGGCGAATCCTCACTCCAAACATAAAAAAAGGTCTCATGGCACTGAACTGTGATTCATACTGTAGTGGTGCTTTAATTATGCAAAGATGCTCTGGGTGTGCATTTTTTGATGACAGAGTGTAATTGCTGTTTTGAGTGTGGTGTCCGACATGTTGCAGCAGCTCATGATGGCAGAGGCAGGATTTTTTTAGGATTAGACTGATATTTGAGAGTTAACAAAAATATATGTATTTCCTTTTTTTGCTGACAGATATATCTGTGAGGAGCTAGAATAAGCTGATAATATTGGCCTTTAATGTATCAGTTGGGCTCCAGACAGATGACCTCTAAATGTGGGTTAACATGTCTAACATCTGGCTAACATCTGGTTCTAGATGAAGCTTATTTGAATAACATATCAAAACCCAAATCAGGCAGAAGTACTAAACTGCGAGCACTCACCTCATCGTTTTAGATATTTATAATGAGATGTAACAGGACTCCTCATCTAAAAGGTGTACAACATCAACCGCATCATATCCAGTTGATATTAGCTGAGGGACATTATGAGTGAAACGCATTAGTCAAACCCTCACAGCAACGGTAAAAGTGTTTTTGTGTGTTTCAGTCAACCTCCTCAGTCTGCAGCTGGAGGCGGTCAGCCTCTGGGCTCTCGTCTGGCCTGGGCTCTTCCTGTAAGTTCCTCCCCTTCCTCCGGCCTGGTCCCGCCCACCGGCCGGCCGCCCCTCGGCCCTCCAGCTCCCTCCACCAGAGTGGTCCGCCCTCGCCGAGATGGCGATGCACCCGGTGAGTGTTGTGTATGAAGCCTGAGCTAATGTATGCCAGTTTGCGATGCACCATTAATGTGTTCTGGTTGGTCTGGATAGCAGTTAAAGCTGAAAAAGGTCCCATCTGCTTTCATAAACACAGTCATATTCTTAAAACAATTTCCATTGCTGCTTATTTTTAATTTCAGAACATGTTGTTTTGTTAAATTTCATCTTATTCAAGGTAGCTACAAAAATATCTTTAAAAGCTTATTTAAACTGATTTGTTTTCTGAGAAATGCAGATAGTATTACAGCATAAACTCCCCTTGTAGTGTTTTAATTTCATCCTGAGAGCGTTCACTGCGTCCCAAATGTAAACCCTCTGTCTTTGTCCTTTTTTTATTTGCTCGTCCTCTGCCGGCGCAGGGGAGGTGAGCGAGGCGCTGCTGGTGCGGGACATCCTCTACGTCTTCCAGGGAATCGATGGCAAGTTCATCAAGATGAGCGCCCAAGATAACTGCTACAAAATAGACAGCAAGGTATCCGAACCCGCATCTCGCCTTGTAAAGCTTTTAATAGACCGATCAGCTCAGCAGATCGAACGCATTACCCAGAGTGACCTAACAGTGCAGGTTTCAGGTCGTCCTCATCCCAGAACAACTGCTACAATTATTTGAAAATGGGGATAAACTGACTTTTTGCTCCCCCTTTTTTCAGCTTTCAAATTTCATAAGTCAAGAAAAAGGAGCTTCTGATCATTGTGCTCCTCTCTCCTTTTTTGGAGTGTTTGTCTCGGTGCTGACAGTTTTTCTTATTAGGTAGAATTAAAGTAACACCTGCCACATATCCAGAGTAGATGATATGATATGAAGCCAATTGTTGTTGATCGGGCTTTAAAAGAAAGATTCAACAGATCAATATGAAGCTCTTTGGCTCCGAGCCACATCGACCTCCCTTTTCTTTTCTCTCTCCTGTCAATTTCTATTCTGCCTCTCTCATATTATCAGTAGGAAGGCCTCAGATGTAACCTGTCCTATAGTCTCTCAGTGGGGCTAAACATAGACTTGTGGTCAATTTGCTGTCACCGTCCTCATAGAGAAGGAGGCACAGATATAAACTAGTCAAGGGTGGAGATATTTTGGACTCTTCTCCGGCCACTTAACCTCTCTGTAAAGCTGCCCGGACAAGAGGTTTTGTTAAACAGATGAAAATTTAATGCCATTGTCATTTAATGTGAATTCTCCCCCAGCTGGAAAACAAACCCGAGGAGGAGGCCTTGCCAGTTATAGTGAGTGCGTGATGTAAATTACGGTAATCTCCATGACGTAACTCCATCAGAGCTTTCAAAATGAAATTAGTGGCAGATTATGCTCGCTAAAAGTGCGGTTTGTGTCCATCTGTATGGGCATAAAAATAACCTGCTCTCTGTACTCTGTGTACTTGGGTTTGCATCATAAACTGCACTTTAGATAATCTTTGCTGTAGTTTATCCATGCATTTCACCTTTTTCAAAATGATAATTAGTTCTGGTAAAGGGTCTTCCAGTACATAGTATAAACTGATTAGAGTCCAAAATTATTATGCATCATTTTCTTTACAAACCATACAACTCCTGTTTATCACAAGGTGAATAAACAAACAGATGATGCAGTGCCCGGTGGCTGTATGTGCTTTAATGTGTGCTGTGGCCCCCACTAGGTGGTGCTGTGCAAGTCCCTGAGGGACACCAGCAGCAGACTGGCTGAGCTCGGCTGGCTCCACAACAAAGTCAGGAAGTACACCGACGCCAGGAGCCTCGACCGGGCCTTTGGACTGGTCGGACAGGTGTGTGTGTGTGTCTGTGCGCTTGTCATATATATATTAATTATCTTTTGTTCTTTTTCTATATTTAATCCTTCACTAATGTCCCCTCTGTGTCCTCCTCTCTGTCTTTTATCCTCCTCCCCTCAGAGCTTCTGTTCCTCGCTCCACCAGGAGCTGAAGGAGTACTACAGACTCCTCTCTGTCCTCCACTCCCAGGTACAAAAATGAACAATGCCTGACACGTTCATGCTCACAGAGATGATTGTTCAGACATTTATATAACAGAAAACATGGTGGAAAAGAAATCACTGTGGAAAACAGCTAGTTGAAGTATTTAACCAGTTTCCTGAATTCTAACCTCAACAACAAGGACATGTCATTTCAAGTTTTAATTATTTTAAAGACAATTTATGAAATGAACATTTCTCTATGTTTAAACTTTGAGAAAAAGATCTGAAAAAGCTGATCGAGAGCAAACACAGTCTAAGAAAACATCAGTCATGATATTTTAAGGTCTTCAGATGTGCCAATAAGTTGTTTTTTTGTTTTATTATTTTATTGTTAGTGTTGTTGTTGACCTGTGTGTGTGTGTGTGTGTGTGTGTGTGTGTGTGGGTTCTAGTTGCAGGTGGAGGATGATCAAGGTGTGACCGTGTGCACAGACAGCAGTTTGACTCTCAGAAGGCTGCTGGTCTGGATGTACGACCCCAAAGTCCGGCTCAAAACACTGGCCGCCCTCGTCGACTTCTGCCAAGGTGAGCTGGATATGTGGTGTGTGTGTGTGTGCTGCATTTGTGTCTTGGAGAGGTGGGTTAACACACTATGTTTAATGTAGTGACTGAGTAATATAGTGAGAGCTGAATAGGAATGAGCCTTCAGTGTTTTGTCTTATTTCTGTGGTGTGTTTGTGTGTGTGTGTGTGTGTGTGTGTTCAGGTCGGAAGGGAGGCGAGCTGGCCTCAGCCGTCCATGCCTACGGGAAAACAGGAGACCCGCAGATGAGAGCGCTGGTCCAACACATCCTCAGCCTCGTGTCGCACCCCATCCTCAACTTTCTCTACAGGTGGATCTACGACGGAGAGCTAGAAGACACCTACCACGAGGTACACACACCTCTCTTTAAACTAGGATTGTAGACAAAGAGAGAAGATCTCTGGATAAAAAATGTACTTTTCTCACACATAAGTCACCATTTAGCAGTTTCAAATGAGAAAATCTGTGGTTATAATCGTTCCTTTAATAGAGAAACCAGCATGCAATTACCGGTCCTCTCTGGAACATTGTTCTGTTCAACTGCTCTGACGTTTGACCCCAATGAGAAAGAACATTATTGCGAGGAGAGAGGGAGAGAAAGAGAGGGAGAGGTACGACAGCTTCTTAAATGAGGACTGATGAGAGGAGTGTAATGGAGAGCCCGTGATGGATGTTTCTCCTTTACCTCTCCCTGCCCTTTCTCTCTCTCTGTTTCTCTCGCACACACACACACACACACACACACACACACACACACACACACACACACAGTATTTATGTGCCCAGCAGTAACCGTTACTTATCGCTGGGCTCGGGTCTTGAGTGCTGATTTTTAAGAACACGGAGAAAGTTATTGCACCTCTCAGAAGGCCATTTACCCCGGAGATCACACGCGCAGGCTGTGAAAACACAGGCCACATAATTATAGAAAAAAACTACTGAAATAAATATGAGATGTTTTCGGTTGTAAAAAGACACAGCAGGAAATGTAACTCAAGAGTAGAAGCAAAGTGACAATTACAATTTGACAGTGTGCTCTCTTCAACCGGCCTTTTATCGTTCCCCTGCACACACTTGACACACATGAGGGTGTGTTTAAGGAAGATTTTTCCATTTTCATATCAGAAATATGAGCCATTAAACACTTTGGGAATCAATTTTATTAACCCAGCAGATCATAAAGGAATTTGAGATACAGATCTTAGAGGTTTTACTCACACTGAAGAATATAACTAATAATCAGTATTGTAGTTTGTAGACAAAATTCTGTTGTCCAATTGGATAATTCCACACAAATTACAGGTTTTAGGTTTTATAACGGTTATAGTGTGCTAATGCTGAGATTTTTGTAGACTGTAATTTCAGCTAATAGGCTGTGGGAAAGTATAGATGGATTTATAGTGACTATGACAGTTGGAGTCAGTTCAGAAATGTACCAGGCAGCACACACAGAGTACACAGCTTTCAGCATGCCTATTAGAAAGTAGTAGATGAACAATCTAACCGACAGTGACAGATGATGTAGCCCAGAATCTCAGGAAACCTCTATCATAGGCTGTACGTACACTGTGCCAGTAGACGTATTTATTCAGTGTTTGAACCTTGACGTGTGTGTGTGTGTTTATGTTTGTGCGCGCAGTTCTTTGTAGCTTCAGATCCCAACGTGAAGACAGATCGTCTGTGGCACGACAAGTACTCCCTCAGGAAGTCAATGATCCCCTCATTCATCACCATGGACCAGGCGCGGAAGGTACACACACACACACACACATCTTTTTATTCATTGCCATAGACCACCAAGACAACAAACTACGATCTCCAAGCTGCTGTTTTGCTTTTGGTCACATCAGCTCGTTCTCATCCTCTCCCCTCTAGGTCCTGCTGATCGGTAAATCCATCAACTTCCTGCATCAGGTTTGTCATGACAGAACGCCGCCGGGCAAAATCACATCGGCCTCCAAGTCTGCAGACACGCCCAAAGATGGTAGGAGTCTGTCTGTCGCCTGTTTCTCTGTCGTCTTGTTTAAAGGGAAACAATCATATCTGTACTTTGTTTCTGGGCATAATTAGGATTAAGAGTGTTCACATAAAGGAGCATTATCTTTAGAAAATATCAGCCCAAAGCACGAATAACATTAAGAAGAAGCAATAGCACGCTGGTTGGTATAAGTTGGAATGGTATTTCTGGCTTTATTGGTGCTCTTTATTGTGATTTTGTGTTTTGTTTTGTTCTTTGGCAATGTTATTGTTGCATCAAGCATACAAATGACACCACTGACCAATAAGAAGCTTTTTTGTTTGTTTGTTTTTTATTATGATATTGATGTAGTCTGGTGGACTGGCAGTGATCGATGCTCTTACCGCTCACTGGCCTTGTCCTCTCCTTTTCGACTATGAAGAGGAAAGAGGTATACTTAGCCATGTTCTATTGATCCAGGACTTCATCAGACCGGTTTGATCTGTAGCTTTTACTGTTGAAGGGCGTCACACTCTCTTCTCCTTTTATTGTCCAGCAGCAGCAACTGATGTATTCAGTTGCTGAACTGTATTCAGTATTAGTAGTTAGTAGCTTCTTGCCTTTCTTTCACATTTTTCTAGGTTTGTTAAACCATGCTTTACTATAAAAACACTGTCTGTCCACTACTATATCTGATCCATCTCCGTCTCCACTCTCTCGTAGCTGCGGAGCTGCTGTCGGACCTGGAGGGAGCGTTCCAGGAGAAGATCGACGCCGCCTACTTTGACACCAGCAAATACCTGCTGGACGTTCTCAACCGTAACTACCTGCTGCTGGAGCATCTGCAGGCCATGAGGAGATACCTGCTGCTGGGCCAGGGAGACTTCATCAGGCATCTCATGGACCTGCTCAAGTTAGCAACACATACGTTTAACACATCTTCTCTTTTATAATACGTCTGAGTGCAAATATCGCATTTGACAGAATATCAAGCTGTAAGGTTTTATCTTTTTTTTATCAGACCGGAGCTGGCACGACCTGCCACCACTCTGTACCAACACAACTTGACTGGTATCTTAGAGACGGCAGTCAGAGCCACCAACGCTCAGTATGACAACGCTGAGATCCTCAAGAGGCTGGATGTACGCCTGCTAGAGGTAACGTGCGAGAGTGTGTGTCCAACATGTGCGCTCTTACATTTTAATGGAAGACTGGATCCTGTCAATGTGCATTTCTGTGAGGTTGTAGGGTTGTTGTGCTTCACCAGGGGGCGCCGTGCTGCAGGTCTGACGTCAGCATGTCCTCACTTTATCTTTTCTTGCCTCTAGGTGTCTCCAGGTGATACAGGCTGGGATGTTTTCAGTCTGGACTACCATGTTGATGGACCCATCGCTACGGTAACACACACACACACACTTTCCCTGCAGAACAATTGTGTGCATGTGGAAATGTGTCCATGCATTGTTGCTGTGTTCATGTATTTCTGTGTGTGTTTCAGGTGTTTACAAGGGAATGTATGGGCCACTACCTGCGTGTGTTTAACTTCCTGTGGAGAGCCAAGAGGATGGAGTACACGCTGACTGACATCTGGAAGGGACAGATGTGTAACGCCAAGCTGCTCAAAACCATGCCTGGTACATAAACACTCACACATGCATGTTTCTACACACATAAATAAACTCACTCATACAAATTCTAGTAATATTATGGAGCTCTGACCTAACATAAATGATAAGCTAGTTTTTCGAGAGACTGGCATTCAGAGGGATTTTTAAGTCTGTTGTTGTGCTTTTTTTTTTACCCTCCAGAGTTGTCCGGCGTGCTGCATCAGTGTCACATCCTGGCCTCCGAGATGGTCCACTTCATCCACCAAATGCAGTACTACATCACCTTCGAGGTCAGACCATTAGCAGGGCTGCTACAATCAATCCCAGGCCGTAAAACATAACAGTAAAAAGTAGTAATTACACCGGGAGGAGATCTACTGTGCCTGTTAAATGCAACACTGCATAACTTGAGGTTGCACCTGATTTACAGGATCAACAGTAGCTGCGTTAGGTCACTGAGGTTAACTCAGACTTTTCTCTTCTTCCTCAGCAAGCCAGTTCAGTGATCAATGTGCCCTTAAGGACTAAATGAAGGAATGTAAAAGTAATCAAAAAGATCATTTAAATGATGCTTCTGCATTTAGACCAACATGAGACACTAAAACTAATGAGGCTGGTTTAACTTTTACTGTTAAGTCAGTGTTACATTGGTTAAAGTGTGTGTGTGTGTGTGTGTGTGTGTAGGTGCTGGAGTGCTCCTGGGACGAGCTGTGGAACAAAGTGCAGCAAGCTCAGGACCTCGACCACATCATCGCTGCCCATGACGTCTTCCTGGATACCATCATCTCTAGATGCCTGCTGGACAATAACAGCAGGGTAACACACACACACACACACAAACACACAGAGGAAAAAATAGGTTGTCAGAATGAAAAGTACTATTTGTGCACATACCATTTCCACACTCCCTCATTTTCATCTGTCCGTCCAGTCTCTTTTGAACCAGCTGAGGGCCATATTCGACCAGATCATCGAGTTTCAGAGCGCCCAGGACTCGCTCTACCGCTCTGCACTCGAGGAACTCGCCCTCCGACTGCAGTATGAGGAGAAGAAGAAGCAGAGAGAGGAGGAGGTAGGAAGGGGGGGGAGAAAGGTTACTGAGGAGCAACAGAGAGCAAAAGAGGGAACATAAAAGTACTTAAATGTGTAATGTTTGTATAAATATGTGTTTGCCTGCTGATTTAGGGTCAGTGGGGAGTGACGGCCGAACAGGAAGCAGAGGAGAAGAAGAGGATTCAGGACTTCCAGGAAACCATACCAAAGATGCGCTCCCAGCTCCGCATCCTCACTCACTTCTACCAGGTACCAGCTTGAGCCACCTCCACGAGCAGCTGTCAGTCATCTGCTTTTGGCATATCCTTAATGCAAACCATCATTTTTCAATTTTTTTCTGTCTTCGTCTTTCACCCCCACGTCTCTCCCCTTCCTTCTCTCAGAGCATCGTCCAGCAGTTCCTGGTGTTGCTGATGACCAGTACGGATGAGAGTCTGCATTTCCTCAGCTTCAGACTGGACTTCAATGAACACTACAGGTTTGACTTTCAAAACTAGGTCAGCAAATCTTTCTGTAGCAAACAGTTAAGCCTGTTAAATCCCTCTCCTACCAGGTTGGACCTTGAAAACTATCTGCTTCAGTTTCAGGGAAGAAGATCATTTTGCACCAGACTGTAGTTATTTGATGGCTTTCAATTGTTGAAATGTTACCAATAATCATCATTTTAGGAACATGTTAGCTTTATCTTTACACTAGGTGCTTTTAGAAGGAGCCACCTTGTCGCTGAACTTATCTAGCTGCTCTCTTGAGTCACTTTGAAGCAGTTGTTTACCATGAAGCAGTATCTTTCATTCAGTCCAGTACTCTAAGAACCAATGATTCAGTCTATCAGAGCTTAACTTCATTTGTAAGATCTTATTAAAGTTATCATCTTGTAATTGACTGTTTCCTCTGTAACTCCTCAGGGCCAGAGAGCCGAGGCTGCGGGCCTCACTAGGCGCCACCAGGGGGCGACGAATGTCAAATATCTGACACGCCGACAACGCTGACGCCAAATCCAAGTCGTCGGAGCACGGAGCGTGACATCACAGAGACGGGAACGACCAGCAGACTCGAAGCGCTTTTCATGTCGAGATGATGTCACGCCTTGGAGGGAGCGATCCAGCGCCTGCACTGGACAATCTGGTATCGTAGCAGCAGCACCAGCGGCGGTTACCAAGCGATGAGGGAAAGGAAAGCTGCTGTCAGACGGAGCTCCCCGAGTCACACAGGGCCACCTTACATGGCATGCCTTATTAATGAGGAAAAAACAAAAACCTTTTTTTCTCTGCGCGGTTGCCAAATCTAGTCCCAACACACATGTATGTACATAGAGTATTATGCAAAAATGTATGTATGTGTATATATGCATCTTTACATGTCAGCACCTGTGGCTCTGCATCATCTTCTCTCTAGGGTTCGACCGATATGGGTCCGATAGTGATATTTTTTCAATTTTGTATTTGTAGCAGTTATTAAAATGATTAAATCTGATCCTTTTTATTACATTTATTCCAGAAGAGACTTTCAGAGTGTTTCTGCTGGAATTTAGTTCTCATTAAGGCGGGAAAAAAAACAGCATTAGGCTCTAATATTGTCTGGTATATCGGTCTAACCCTAGTTCTCAAATCTCCTTAAATTTCAGGGTTTTTTAAGGTGTCCTGTTTAGCTGTCCAATCACAATCATACAGAGGATTTTGAGTTACATGAGTGACACGAAGAAAAATTGGGTCATACAGACAAAAAGCCCCTTTGTTGCCTACTTCGTTTACACCATACGTTATATTAAAATCATTATAAGGTGATAGTTTTGCAATGGTTTGTCATCAGAGTTGAGAAATAGGAAAGTCTGGCTTCTGCCCTGCAAGAAGTCACCTCGACTGGGAACCGACGATGTAAAGAATGTTATTAATATTAAGTATTTAAGTGTGCTTTCCCTGCTTAGTTCACAGTATGTGCTCTTATGTCTGTATGAGAGACGGATCATGTTTAAAGGAAAAACAATCCTCACAACAACCACAACAACCTCACTTCTTCTCATTACATTAAACAATAGGAGCTATAAACGTTCAAATGGTTCAGTTTCTTTAAATATTGTAAATATTTCTAAATGAAAATCCACATTTTAAGAGTTTAATGGTTAGAAAACGTTAACTTGGACAGTTTATTTTCTGAAATGAATATATTTCAGTGTTATAAAGGAAAGCAAAAGTGTTGTTTGTAGTGTTGTTAAGTGAGGCTTGCTCTGTGTGCGCATCGAAATGGATTTGGTTCAGAACAGTAGCAGTATTTCTGGATGTCATATAATCATCCAAAACATCTGTTCTTTGTCTTTTTTTATAAACTCCCAAAGTTGTTTTGAACTTCTCATGAATTGGATTTCTCACTTAAACACAGCAATTGGCAAATCAATACAGAACTATTATTTTTTTTAATGCAGTTACGCCCCCAAATCTGAACAGAGAAGTGAAAGTTTTACCTTTGCTTCAGCTCAAAAAATAGATAATCAAATCATCAAAGTCTTAATTGCTGGATTTTTCCTCTTTAGTTTTGTTAGCTAAGAAAAATAAGTGATCTTGTTTGTTGACAGGTTTGGAGTCACTGTTCACAGATTCACCAACTATCCACATGACCGTGCGTGCAGTGATGTTCCAGGTTTGATGTTTTGGTTTTTTTTTTTTTGTCAATGAAACAGATTGGTGCTGCTTATGGTCACAAGACCATTTCACAGGTTTCTAACAATGTATTCCTTCATACACACGTGGTTCAATCAGAAACCACACTTACAGTAAAAACACCAAACTGAACCTGGGTCAGCACTCCTGCACTGTCTGGTTTCTGCTGTATGCCTCTGTCCTTTTCCTCCTTCCCTGTCTGTCCTGTCCTCTGCGTTGCATAGCACATAATGTATAGAATATAGGGAAACAAACCATCCCGCTTCATCTTTAATAAAATAATGTTTTTCATTAAAATGTCTTCCAGTTTTTGCTTTCAGCAGTACTGGTGGTGCTGTGCAGCTTTGCCTCTGGCTCCGTCTGAATTTGCTTGTGGACTTACCGCCACCTTCTGTCAAGAAGTCCAAGATAATGTTGGCTGATACTTTCGAGGTTCACTTTCCACATTAATCTCTACTGAATCTTTAATTCTCATCATTTTGTTTTACAATATCACAATTTACATAATACAATATAATCTGCAGGGAGCTGAACAGTGACTGTTATTGGTCTAAGAATATTTCCAAAGATATTCAAGCTTCACTTTATTAATTTCTAAATTAACTGATTTAAAGGAGCACTCTTATAATTTATTTAAAGTTGGGGGACTTGTGAGAGAGATTAAAAATCATAAATAGCAGCTAAGGCTGGATCCTACATTTCCCACAATGCATCTCAATAGCTTCTTTTCTTTAGACTCTTAATTGCCTGATAAAGAAGTCTTAAACTCCACAACCCCATATAATTATATTTCAGACTTTCAGACGTCATCATAGTCATGATGTCATCAAAGTCTCAGCACAACATAGTATACTATGTAACTGTTTTCACACTCCTTGTGACGACTTATCTGGTCTTGACATGTAAAATCGGTGGAGTGCCCCTTTAAAGTTATTTAATTGAGCAATAAATATTAAAACAAATCCCTGACAAATTGCCTCAAATGGATCAATTTCAAAAGTGGTTCATAAATAACTAAAGACCACTAGCTAACTGCAGCAGCAGACGGGACGGACCTTTAATCAAATAAAAATGAGCTGCTTCTCAAATCAGTGAGCTGAATAATCTCAACTTTAACCATTTATTGTTGCTTTTTCATGCTGTCGCCTGTTGCATTTCATTTTATACAGTATATAACAGTCGAATTAAGAAGATATTATTCAAAAATGTCATACAGTTTGACCATCCTCAAATATTTAGTATAGAGTCTGATGTTTTAGTTAAGTTCAGCACCAAGGACAGCAACACAGTGCTGCTGTATTTGGCACATGGGATGAAATCTGTGTGATATTTATGTATTTTTATATAACTATATGTTTCTCTACTGATGCTTCATGCCTTAAGTGAATATAATGAAGTGTATTTTGCTGTCACATCCATGTGTTTATCTTATATTATGTCCTTTACACTGAACTATAGACAAAATGAACCACTAGAGGGAGTAACAGCTTCTCTTTTTAAGCTTCCATTCTCTCCACCCTCAGTCTGTCTGTCTCTCTCACACTTAACACACACTTCATCATCCTGGCTTTAGATTCTTTGATACGTAGGACCTCCGACTTGCAATCAGAAAATCAGATCATTTCTTTTGTCTTCTGCGCCGACAGTTGTCCCGTGGAGACTCTGTAGTTCAGGCGTGGTCGCAGATGAAAAACGTTCCTCCTCTTCGCTTGCTGTTAGATGTTGGAGCAAGATGTTAACACATAGAGAGGCAGGAAGGAGAGGAAAGTGTGAAAATACTGTTACACACACACACACTCTGCCTTCATTTCTGTCTCAAAAACCAATTCTTTCAGCAATTCACTCATTCATTCGCTTGATTTAGTGTCGTTTGTGCACACGCGTGTACTATGTATGTGTGTGCACATGTGTAAATACCTGTTTATTTGTCCAGAGAGCCATCTCTTCAGGCCTACAGCCTCTCGTCTTTGTGGATAACACTTTGAGAAAATTGTCAATTTGTGCAGCCAGAGTGCTGAGAGGCTGAGAGTCCTGACTGCTGAGCTGGAACAGACACCGCCTGGATCTTCATTTTCTGTCTCCCTTTTTCTTCCCTCCTTTCTATACTGTGTCTGTATGTGATATACTGTATATAAGCGCGGAGGTGTTTGTCAGAGCGTTGGCCTGTGACATCGGAATGGTTTCTGATCGTTCCAGACATTTCTCCCAGTATTCCCAACGCCCCTCATGTCATTCTTTCCTCAGCAGAAATAGATTTGCACTGCTGACCTTTTATATGAAGCAATACCTCCCTGACAAACTGACCTGGTATCAGTTCATCCTGCGCGTGTCAGTGGTCTTGAGTGTTTGGCAGCCTCGGACATGTTCACTTGCTGTTGCTGCAGCAGCAAAATTTGACATTTTTACTCTCAACACATACACCGTTCTCATTTCTTAAAAGTGATTAGTGCTATCCAAAATCTCATCCTTCTTGATGTGACTCTCTACAAGCACACGATTTAAGCAGATACTCCAAAATACTCCAAACTGTCCTGTATGTCGGTGCCTTTGTGCAGTGAACCTTCAGTAATACCTGAGAAACAGATCCAGCTGCCCCTAACAGCCACATGTGCACTCTCACCAGCCTCGGGGCTCATGGTCACAGAGGTGACGGAGAGGACTTCCTGCCAGGGTCATATGTCATATGTTTGGTATTTTCTGAAAATACGAGGATTTTAGTAACCTTTGGTGCATTCTGCATTTTAGGTTAATTTCAGATCCAGTATATTTAAGTTTGGCATCTTTTAGATCGACTAAAATAATGAATATTCATTCATTTCCTGGAAACAGTATTTTTAGCAGATTCAAGTAAGTAATACTATAATATATAACTTTTTCACATAGAAATAAATACCAACAATTTAATAGCATTTTTTTCATGATCAGTTAGTGTGTGTGTTTGTTTTTTGACACTTTGTCTCTTCAGTGATGTTGGAAGGAGTTACATGCAGGTGTTGCTGTAATGCAGTTGATATTAGAAAGCTGATTTTGAGTTTCCGTTTATTTGTCTGATGTGTTTTGTTGGTTTTTGGGGGGTTTTTTTGTGCCAAACGAGGCCAATTTATCCTCTTACAGTAGCCCAAATAAACCAGAATGCAGCTGCAGCTCACATCTTTCCAAAAATGCAGATGTGAAATCCATATTTAGCACATTTTGAAACTTTTAACTGCTAACTCTTATTACATTAATGGTTTATGACGTTAAAGTGAAGTTTGTACATGAGTGATGTTAACAAATTTGCCCCCTGAAATGATCATGAAAGTTGTCTGGTGAAAACAGGACAGTTGTTTAAAGTTTTAGGCTAATTTTCACAGAAGAATAGACCCATGAGGACAACACATGGCCCATTTCGACAGCAGCAGCAGCAGCAGACTTTTGTTCAACTCTGTTTGACCCGCCGAAACAACAGCGACAAGCCCAACTGTCATATCCCATCATGCATTAGCCATGCTGCAAACGCATGAATACAAGCTGAAGAATAGTACGCCGGCCATTCTGTCCCTCCATTGTATTCGCTATTATATTCACTGTGAATGTCATTCAAGAAAAAGCTGCTTCATTTCTCTGTGACTGACTCAAGCCCTGATCTTCTCTTGTACGACCTTTCAACAGTGTTTTAAGGTGAGACAGTGAAAAAAAAAAAAAAAAAAACTGTGTGTGTTGTCAGGCCAGGAACAGACAGCTGACATTTAATGGCATTTCTGGCAGCAGGTGTATTTGAGAGAATCGCATCAAAAGGATGAATTCTTGTTCGGCTCTTGTTTCTCTGCTGAGTGCCAGCTGGACCCGCAGTTTGCTGTATACATAGTGTAACACATCGGTGCTGCAGTGTGGACGCAGCACAACAGAACTGAGCTACAACTTCAGAGTTCTGCTCCTTGAAGGCCATAATTTGAACAATCTTGCATTGTGCCTGAGACCTCCACCTCCTTTTGTTCGCAGTTTGCTTTAACAAGAGTCTTGAGGATAGATGTGCGGCATTAATTGGACATTTGCATTTGTGGGATTTTAATGAGGCTAATTAGAGAAGCAGATTGTAGTGAAGTCTGATAGTTCTGCCCGGATACAGAACAAGTTGTGAAAACTGCTCCCTTGTGCATAATTGTCCCCTCATCCAGCCTAAAACTTTCACCTTTTGAAGTGGCTTCCCAGGTTGTATTTTCACTAATTGTGTCCGTCTAATTAAAAAGGCTCTGGCAGTATTTTTTGTTGCCATTCCTCCTCTGATTATGATGTGTAGTTTCCAAAATTAGACCAGATGAAATGTAGAAAGAAGATGGCGGCGGCGGTGAAATGTGAGCACAATGAGAAGCTCAGAAAGTTGAATGAGGTTGAACATTAGCACCCCTAATTGCTACAGTTTCTCCTTTTTTGCTGTATAGTTGATGTATTTTGATTTAACAGATTGAACCATAAGCAATTTTCATAACTCTTACATAGTTATATGCTATTCTTTGAAGTCTGCATCTTGTCTTGCGCTTGTTTACAGTTGAAATAATCAGGAATGAAGCACAGACAACAGTGAAATATAAAGAGCAAATAATAAAGGTTGAGTCAAGAGAAAAGAGGGAAACTTAGAGGCTAGAGAGACAACTTTCCACCTTCAGAAACTTGGGCAGGTGAGCTCACTTCAGCTCGGCTGGATTTCTTGATGTTGCAGTAGGCTTTACGTCTTTCTTTTCAGGCTCATCTCTGCTCCTCTCTCCTGCATCACCTCACTCCTCCGCACATCCAAATCTTGACAGCTTTGCTCTGTAGTTCTCTATTCTGAATTTTAAGCAAGTCTCACTCCCAAACCATCCACTGGCACTCCCGGCTTCTTTGAGACAACTGCATCTCAGCTGTCTGAGACACTTCTCTGTCACTTGGATGAAGCAGTGAAACCTTTACTGTTCGTGTTTTATTCACCGAAAATGTTTTAATTTAACACTAGAAAGGGCAGTAGATCTGGCCAGACACTAATTTGTACAAACATTAAGGAAATCAGAGTTCGAAAATTCAAACTACAACATTCTCACATCAGTAAGGATCCTTTCAACATTTCATTTTCAATGGTGTCTGCTTCCTCAAGTTCTAATTCATGCGAAAAAGACAGCACTTGAGACGGATCAGGCCAACTCTGCGGGTGGTCAACCATGCAGACAGGAGGGAGTATTCAACATTTCAACACGAGGGACAGACAAGATGTCGACAGTTCCAGCCGAGCTGCCACCGCTCTCTGATCAAATGATTTTCAGTTTTGCGGATGGTGCTGTAGCTCCTCAGTGTCCACAGGAGAGCGAGGCTGCTCGTCAACATGCAGCAGGGAGACATGACAGGAGAGTCTTGGCAGAAAGAGTCTCTCGTTACGCTCATGGGTACAGTGCACAAGGCTACAGGCTGCAGCCATAAAAAAAAGACAATCAATAACAAATACATCTGAATGGATTTGGAATGAAAATGAGCATCAGACACAATAATTTGTTGTTTTATATCCTGCGTAGTGTGTCATAGAGGTGGAGCACGACTGATTCTTCATCCAGAATTGAAAAACTGGCACGACACAATTTTCCTCTCACCTAGTTGGATAACATCTATGTTCCTGACATTTCTGATCCCAGAAGTCCCGCCTGTAGGTCATGAATGACCGCAAGCTAAAGAGTTCAACATTTACTACACAGTCAGATCTGGAAAGACATAAATGTCATGTAGTCTGATCTCAGCATTACACAGTACAGAGATCCAATATAGGGACAAACCATGAACCTGATTTGTGACATCCTGGGTTCAGATTTGGCCTGAGACCTTTGAAGGATTTGATCCTTCTCATTTCTGTCTTTCTGATTTAAAAAAAAAAAAAGCCACAATCTTAAAACTAGAAATAGAAAAATAGACATAACAATACAGTACAGACATGTTAGAGTTTAATTATAATCAATTAATACATCTTAAAAAGCAGTTATTAACTGGACACAGTTCCTGCCATCTGTTCGTATGTGCAGCAGAAGGGGGGGTGACAAACCAGAGCTCCTGTTGCTGCTCAGTGGGTTGGACTATATTTACACAAATTTGAACTCTTCTCACTTTCTGTGTAAGAAAATACAAACTATAATATTTCTACAGTTATTGTGCATGTTTTTCTATTCTTCAAGGGTCCAGTTGTGGTGATGGCAAATTACCAGACTGTCAAAACTCACAGCTGTGACCTCAGCGCTGCATATGTTTCCTTTAAATCACAGAGTAATGTACAGAGGTCTAGAAAAACATGGGTAGTGCCTGAATCACAGATGGGGCTCCTTGAAAAAGCTACGCGTGGAAATCAGGGATCACCTGTCTTTCGAAGGAGCGCCGTGTGACATTTTCGCCGCTCTTACCCCCATAGCTGCCCTGTGGTTTATCAACCTTGTGCATGTGCTCATATGGGAATGATGCAGTCTCACTGTTTTAATATTCCAGCATAAAGTGCATGAGACAAATCATCTCTCCAGGTGTAATACCTTCAAAAAGGTCATGAAGATGGGGAAAATGTAAATTCTGTCTCACAACCTTCTGTCTGTTTTTGTACACTTTCAGCCTCAGAAGGACGCTATGTGAAACACACACACACACACACACACGCACACAATAAGGTCAAGAGTAAAGAATTTGCACTGAAACAGGTTTACTGAGTTATCTGAATAAGCTAGATGAGTAAAATCCAGATAATTCAGCAAACCTGCGTCGACAATTTCACTGAGATGCTTCATGTGCTCAGCAAATTTTCCGGTATTCTGCCTATTAGATTACGAGACATCTTGTGCTGCAAAAAAAAAAAAAGACAATTGGAATAAAGATCTTAATTTTAAGATCTTATTTAAAGTGGAGCAAAGTGCCGGATAAACAAACAGCTGACATCACCAGTGTGATTTCCGTCGCTGAGTGTGTTTCTGCATCACAGGCCGCCGCCGCCGCTTTGAAGATATTTATTCAGCTTAGCTGGTCAAATGGATTGACGGACACATTAAAGGACGAGCAAAGAATGGTTTATTAGCACACTTGTATTCATACGCATGCACACGAGTTCTGCCGTCAGTCATGAGGCCTGATGGGAGAAGCTGTCTGCAGGCTGGAAATGCCACCATCTCCTCTATTGACAGACAGCAAAAACAGAGGGAGAGCCAGATCGACAGACAGAGGGACGTGGGATGAAACAGGGCTGGGTCTGTTTGTTTACGCTTGTTTGTGTTGTTAATGTTTGATGAAAATACTGCATAATTTTCATATTTTAGGTCATGAAAACAACAGCGTGTCATCATTATTCCTCACTTATCAAGCCTTGTTTAACCATATAGGGAATAAATTATGAAAAAAAAAGGAACTTGAAATAATCTGAACATGTAATGCAACACATGTTGAGGTCAATTTCAAGACTAATGTCTTAATATGATAAAGCAGTGAATTATTGATGTTAAACAACAGTCCACCAACAAGACAAAATGTGATACCTCCTAATTTGCCTCCTATCTGCCACTCTGAAGCCGTGTTTCACCTCATGGTCTTGACAACTGCTTTACTGAGAGGTTAAAAACATCAACCACAGCAGGTTAACTAAGTTCTTGTTTTTTTTCCCCCATACAATTTAGAGTAATTGCCATAACAGCTGCCCGCACACATCTGGACAATTACCTGTGACAAACACTGAAATGGCTGAGAGGCGGCAGCACCCACAGGTGAAATTGCTAGAGGGCCAGACGTGTCTCACGCTCCGATCAACTGACAAAACCGTCTGAGTCATCAGGCTAAAAAGCTTTTCCTAAAAAAAAAAAGGTTCATTGTGTGAATAAATTAGCTGCTCAAAAAGAGGACAAAGCGGCGTTTTCTCTGAGTGCATCTGCAAGGAAAAAATGTATCGATTTTCCATTTGAACATCTTGACCTCTGTTGCACGTGACGCACACTCGCATGCACACCAATCAAATGTTCTGCTCCATTGCCAGTTGCCAAGGTCACCAAACCTGCACACCTACTGCTGCCTAAAAGCAAAGAAAAACACTTTATCTTTTCGGGCTCTTTGTGCTGTAGTTATGCATTGATCTCTGTGTCTGGCTCGCTGTCTTCTCTCTCTGCTCCAGTCCAGTTTTCCCTTTCCTGAAAGGAGGTAGACAGAAATAAAGCACCCTATTCTCAGAAATCTCCAAAGGAAGTGCTCTCTCTTCCTCTCTCCAACCATGGAGCTGGGACTTCAAAGCCACTCTCTAAAAATGGTGGGATAAAAACCGCTCGATATGGCTCCTACCTGGCGTAGAGGGGTTGTTTTGTGAATGAACCAACATGCTGAGTTACTAGTTAGACCCAAAAAGAGAGCTGTTTAGACCCAGCTCTGACTTATTTCAGGGTTTTTTTTCCATTTATCCCCATGGTTTGATATTTCCAGGGGGACAAAACCAATAAAAAATGAACTGTTCCCAGATGTTTCACCATTGATGACTAGAATTACTTTGGCTTCTTTTTAGTGAGTTAAGAGCTGATGAGGCAGCTCAATATTAGAAGGCTTGAATATCCCAAATCATAATACCATATGGGTGTGTGTTTGTCAGATGAGAGCCAGCCAGGGAAATCATATTCATATGAAATGCAATATTTATGAATTCTGATATTGAAGGCTTCTTTCTAACTTTCAATATTAAACCTGCTGAGGTGCCCTTCAAAATCTTGTAATAATCCATTCCTCCTTTTCTCTGCTCTCCCCATCCGTCTGTCTAATAATATCACAGAGATATACAAACACAAAGCCGGTCCACTTTTTGTGGATATGATTAATGAGTGATGATCAATCAGTTTTTAAAGGGACATTTCCTCAGGTTTTCCCACTGTTAATATAGGATTATGCTATGATCGTCACTGTGAAGGTTGCCATTGCTTCTGACAGAAAACAGTCAACCAGAGTTTACTTTCTTACTCGTGAGCTGACAAAACTAAAAAAAAAGAACGGCTTTTTGTGTTTTCAGCTACTTTTAGATCTGACTTAAATGTGCCGAAATTGAGCGGCGGTAAAGCTAAACACGACGCCGCTCCACAGAGATGATAAGTGATGCGGCAGTTTGAAGTGGTCATGATTACTGTGAAAAACCACCCTGTGACTCATGGCTTTGTGTGTGTGTGTGCCAGCAGCAGCATGGTTGGGGTGGAGAAACCTAAATCTTGGGGATTGGATGGGTAAATACAACTGTCTGTGTGGTGACATGATGCAGTTCTGTGATATATATATATATATATATATATATATATATATACTCTGAATGTGGAAAATATAATAAACAGTGGGGACATCGTCTTATTGCAGAGACAATGTCACATTTTAATCACATAAAGTTCCAATTTAATGTGAAGCAAACTCCTTGCTGTTGGCTCCATATGGAATAATTACACAAGATTTTTACTGACGATCTCTCCCTGTTCCCATCTCTCCCTATATTTCTCAGCCCAGTGCTCTTCATTTGCATGACAGTTGAGAACAATATTGCCAAAGCAGCGAGACAAAGGCTCTCTCTGTCTTTAATTTTGTTCTCTTTTCTCTCGCTCGGTGCCTCTCAGATAATAAAATGTTTCACAGTTATCAAAGTGTGTCAGACACACTGTTGCCAAAGCTTTGTCCACAATAAAACCAGCGGCAGGTTGATATATTTTATATTAGAGTTCACCTCAAGAACTTTGACCATGTTTAACATAGACATCCGGCATTATAACAGTATATAAATGACAGAAAATCACAAAAAGCATGTTATGTTATGACTCCTACTGATAATCACCACCCAGCTCTGCAGCTCTAAGGAGCCTTTTAGCCTCTTTCGGCTCATTGTTTTGCTTTGGAGACACGTTTACTGTTTGGGTTCACTCTCAATGCTCTCATCAAGCTTTCCAGCCCAAAATGTATTGTTCACGTTGTGATGTAATGATGTTAATGTTGTTATGATGCTGAACTGGTCAGCTCAACAATAAACATCGTCAGTTTTGTAATTTTCCTCTGTCCAAGCTGGAGGAGACAGATTTGTTTCTTCTCAATCCAACATCAGTGCACACACACACACACACTTACACGCACACATCGAGGCACTTGCTTGATGCTTTCTGGGTTGCCATGGCAGCCAACAAGTATCTCTGGTGCCGGGCAGAAACGGGCTCTGATTGGTTAATCAGTATTCAGACTGTGTGTCTGCGTGGCTGGATGCTGCTCTGCCCTACTCTGTGTGTGTGTGTGTGTGTGTGTGTGTGTGTGTCCATCAAATGTCACTTATCACCTGAGAGAGAAATTATTCCTTTCTCTCCACCAGCCTTCATGTTTCTCTTTTTTTTTTCATCAACCTCTTCTTCCCCTCCCCGTTGTTCTGAAGACAAAGAGAGAAGGGAGGGTAATGATGACAGAGGAGAAGAAGAAGAAGAAGAGGAAAAGAGAAGAGAGGGGGTTAAAGGGGAAAAGAGATGAAAAAGAATGAGTGATAGCGACAGTATGACGTGTGTCACCCTGACAACTCTGACCTCTGACCTTCATCTATACTGGTTAGCAAGAGGAGGTTTAGTTTGTCAATTCGAACCTGATTTTGAATTCTGATGAGACATTTGGATCAAATTCCACACTTATAAAGATCAATACATTATGTTACTAATTTTTATGATCATCATCCTTGGTTTCCATGACAATCGAGGTGTTGTTTCGGAGCCAGAAAAGAAGAAAATTCCTGGAGAACATTTACTATTTATTTTTACATCAGTCAAATAGTGATAATGAGGCATAGAAGCAGTAATTACAAAAGAGTGGGGGTTGATCTTAACCTTTTCTGATTGATTGACAGCAGTCTGTTTGCCATGGGACTATAATGAAACTGCAGACTGCTTTACATAATGCTATTGTTGTGTGAAAACCTCATATTGTTGCTGTTTCATCTTCAGTTAAAGGTGGACATCTGTTAAAAAAAAAAAAAAGGGGGTTAAGCTACAGACAGAGCTGCTTTTTTTTTAGTTCCTCACTTGTTGATAGTTTGGAGATACAAGGTTTTCACATGCACATGCACATTTCACATTGCGGCTTGAAGTGGCCATGATTACTATGAAAACCATCTATGACGCATGCCTTTGTGTGTATGTGCATATAAGAGTGTGTGCGCATGGAAGTGTGTGTGTGTGTGTGTGTGTGCGTGCGTGTGCTGGAGCGCCTGTTGTCTTTGATGATAATGAGGCAGACAGAAACAGGCTCTCAAGTGAGCTCTCAATGCCACCTCAAACATATTGCTTCAGCATGGGCACACTATATGTGTGTGTGTGCATTTGCGGCAGATAAGAGACCAAAAATCCCAAACTCGATGCTGTTTTAATGAAATTAATCAAAAAGACGGGAAATCGAAACATTTTGTGCAATGTGATAACAAAATGTCATTTTGCAGTCCAGCTATAATTGGCTGCTTTTTAATAAGAGATTGCACTTCAGCCATTTTGCTTTGTGCTTAATGAAGTTTTAGTGTAGCTGGTGGCCAAAGTGATCTTATTGGTTGAGTCCAAGGGTGAGCCAGAGAGGGCCAGGAGTCCAAATTACCCCAGCAGAACTCAAAATAACAAAACTCCCATTTTATTTATTCCTATAACTGTAAATTTAAATATTTTGGTACATTTATCTCCCTACACTGCAGTCTGAATGTAGCCGTTTCTACACTGCAAGGTAGATACATCTGGTCAAGAATATTAATTCTCAACATTAAGAACCCAACATGTCTAATATGTGTATAATCATAAAATGTAAAGTCCTCTTTATGTCGTCAAAAAACCCCAAAATTTCCAGAAACCTTGCAGAGGTCATGACCTCAGTGTCAACAGCTGCAACTCTACAGCGAATGAAGTAAAAGACTCAACAAATTCTTCATACAAGATTCAAAGTAGAGAGCTGAAAAATCTGAATAACAACTGAAAAAAGTCCAAACTCTTTTGAATTAATTTTTACTAGTAGTAGAAAACATTTTAACACTGATACACTTGTTTTTGTTTGAAGGACATTAGACTCAGCTGACATGAATGGGAATTTAATGGATGTCTACAAAGTGAAGAAAAAAATGTACAATCCAAGTAAGAAAATTATGTACGCAGAAAATAATATCTTGTTCTCATAAGAACAGCCTAAGTTATTCTTAATATCAATCTGCTCACATTAAAGTAGTTTAATTGAATTTGTCTGCACAGTGATGAATCACACAAATGCAGTACAATGACAAAGAATGTAAAATCGTGCAGTAGGCTCATTTATTATGATCTCACCATGAAAGAAAGTGCAAAAAAGTCCAGATGTCACTACTGAAATGCACAGTGCACATGATAGCGGAACAAATGATGCCTAAAATGACAGAGAATGAGAAGAGAAATACATATTAAGTCAAAATAACTGGGGCAAGATGCAGAAAATAATGACAAAATCTATAATCTTAATACTTTAACAACTAAAAAAAGAACGATCTTAAATGAGAGATGAAGCATGCAGCATTTCACTGGGTATAATTAAAGTTCTTTATAACCTCCTTTTCACTAATTAAACACCATGTTGCCCTTGAAAGTACAACTAATTTACATTGAATTTACATATGCAAATTATAATTACATCCACTTAATTACAGTATTTGCTGTCATTTAGAGGAGGCCAGGCGATGTATTATGTGTGTTTGTGTGATGAGAGTTTCTTCCTGCCTGTCAACCTGTCTGAACGCGTCTTCTGAGCTTGTCTCTCCAGCTCTCTCTGTACATGTCTGCCTGATAGCGGAGCTGTTTAATGGTGCTTCCATCATACTGTGCTCAGTGGAGTGATGGTACTTCTCTCTTTGTGTCTCCAAGGCTGGATTGCCAGCCAGACAAAGCTAGCATTGGAGCCCAAACTGTGTGAGTTTGTGGCAATGTGACTGAATTAAAATTCCTTTGTGAGTATGCATAGCTACGGGTAATTCCACACCAACTTCAAAGCTACGTGCAAGATATTTGCACAAAATCAAGCAGGTATAGTCATTTTATTCTTGTCTTTTCTTGTCTGCACACCAAAGACGTAATTTTATGTGAAGGAAAAAAACCTCCAGAGTTGAGTTGTTTCTTCGGAAACTTTGCTGTCAGAAAAGAGCTTTGAACAGTGAAAGCCATGTAATGTAATGTAATGTAATGATGTTACAAGATTGCAGCAGTAGCAGGCGTTTTGGTGTGATTTCTTAATCTACCTTCTCCACATTTTATTTCGTGAATTATCTGAGTCACCTCCGCAGGCTGAGGTCTCGAGACACCTCTGAATCACTGCGTACATTTCCAGTTTGTTTGCAAGTCAAGTACATAATTACAACTAGCTGAGGTCCCCCCTTGGATACTCCCTTACTAAGCAAAAAAACATGAAAATGTGTAGTTTTGTCTCAGACTTGGTGTGCTTTGTTGCAGTTTAAAATGTATGGTGTGCAACGACTTTAAAGCACAATATCAATAAATCTTTGAGGCTAAGAAAACACAGATAGTAGACAAATAAGCTACAGTACTCACTTACTGACAGTGTTAGTTGTAGTTAACTGTAGCTGAATAGTCTACTGTCCTTTTGCTAAGCAAAGTCAGTCACTTACCGCCGCACCCTCTCCACCGCTGATAATACAGCTGCCCTTCGGTCAACACAAAGAATGAATGAACTTATTGAGGCGACCATCAGGTGTGTATGAGTGTGTGTGTAATACTGTAAAGTGGACAATGTAAACCACAAAGTGAGAGTACTAATGTTGAACGATGACTTCAAGGACGATGTCCATTAATGGATTAATATATGCATTATATGCATTCATATGCATATAAAAATCAATGGATGGATATGGAGAGGTTGCGCAGTAAATCAATCAGTCCAGTCACACTTCCTTTCTATAAATCCTTTATTCAATATTGTTGTTTTCTGTGTGTATACAATTGACAATTGGACACAAACTGTACAGTGCAGACAAACTCTGTTTGCATAATATGTATGTAAAGGTAACTGTACATTTACTGACAGACAGAGTAATCTCCTTTAAAGTTAGCACCAGTCACATTTTGCTCTTGGCTCATCGCTGGAATGGTTTGCACTAACATGCTGTGGTTATTCTATGAGTTTACTTAATGTGTCCTTCATCGATAACTTGTGGTTAAAGTTAAGATTGTCTGATGATCCTGGCTCAAGGCGTGTGCCATCTATTTCTACATCTACAAGCATCCAGGATAACTTCTGCAGCTCAGTCCATCATTGTTAATCAAGACGAAGCAAAAGGATATCAAACAATTACATGTTCCTGTATTTTTGTTTCATTTTTCCTGCTCTCAGCCACCAGAATCAAATATTGATGCTCCGCTGAAAGTATTCCACATAAGACATGCATTACTGTAACAATGTTAGTGATCTGAAGTCATTTCGATTCATTTGTCCTTTGCTCCATTATTGCAATGATGGACTACGCTTCAAAAGCAATACGTCTTTGTAAGTTGTTCCTGATGCCACCGGAAGATTTGAATGTATAAACGAAAACAAATATCAAAAATGACCGTATAGCATCTCTGCCAGCGTAAACCAGTGGCAGGAATGAGCCAGAGGCAAAGTTTCACTGGTGCTATGCTGTAAATGTTTGTTTTGTTTTGATAACACATTTCCTACATTACCACATGCATTAGCCCCCTGTCATCTTTCCTCTTTTAAAAACCATGCAACAAGTGGGAAACAGTCCAAACAGAGAAAGGAGGAGAGGACGTGAGGGGTTGTGGAAGAGAAAAAGAGGAGGTGTGAATAAGTTCTCTGGCTGCATGATTACGAAACGAGCAGAGAGCAAAAGCTAGAATAGTTACAGTGAACAGAAGATTGGGGATCAAAGGATAATTGAAAAGTAAAATAGGGTGAAGTGTGTGTCTGCTGCGTGTGTGTGTGTGTGTGTGTGTGGGATGAGAGTGTTCGGAGCAAGAAACAGCTAGGAGGGGAGCACGTTTACTGTCGCGTTTGAGATTCGGTTGTAATAAGGCAGTCTTTTGTATGAGGAGTAAAGCGGAACATAAAAAAAAAAAAAAAAAAACTACAAAGAAAACCTGAGGGAGACAAGCTACATCATGAGTACAGTGCTAATCATTACATGTCCCAATGTCTCTAAAGTGCACCTGTACTGCAGTGCTAAGTCTTTTTGTCCTATTATGTCTCCTCTTGTGTCCATTTTGTGCCCTCTTAATTCTGAGCGTGGAAACAAACCTTCATGAGACGGAGCTACAGTCCATGCAGGGGAAAGTAAGATGGCTACATGAGAACATGAATGGTACTTGTATGTGGAAATTAAAAAGTGACCCAGGTTGTCGTGATTGCTCACTTCTAATTAAATCAGCTGCTGTCTTCCTGCGCGGAGCCCGCTGTTAGATATCTCATAATTGTAGCCTTGGTACCTGGCTAACCACCAGTGGAGAGAAATCTCTCAGGAGACGCTGATAGTAATTGTGCCTTCGTTGTTTGAACCAGGAACTGTGATTAACCGGCCTGGAAACACTATTGTAGCAGCGTCTTTGGTCAGTAGCCAGGAAACCAGGACATTTTTTTCTCCTGGCCTCAACCATCATTAATTATTGAGCACGTGCCACAGATCTTCAATAGCCGCTTTCACAGGATGTGAACACTACTGCTAACCTCACAAGCTGGGCCTCTATGAATGGAGGAAGGTTTGGTTCCTCTGCCAGCAGTGTAGGACAAATTAGCTGCTTCATAATAACTCCGTGAATGCTGTCCTAGAGTCTTGTTACCGGTTGTATCTCTAAATGCTCACACTTTGAGACAGCTGAGACAACACAGGACACATTGAAGAATATCCTTAAACATAAAAAAAAGTACAGACCTGATTGTCAGGGCTTATTTTTTTTTAATCTTTTGCTAGTGACACAAGAAGTAGTCAATAAATGTTACATCCACATTTCGTCGACGTCAGACAAGCACAACACCGGTCAAAAGACTTCCTCCTCATCAGCGCCATCATCCCACTTTGCTCTTGAAATCACACAAGACAAGACAGAGCCGAAGTCAAGCGACTGTGAGAATTTGGGAATCTTGGGTAAACCCTGCTGGATCCCAGGAAGGCTGAGCATTTAGCGTAAATGAACAGGTTCTCACATCTTAAACTTGGCTGCGGATGAGAGGCACTCACATAGCAAGGGTCCACAGTGCCAAGCAGCACCAATAACACTTTCTCTACTCATAGATTTTCAGATACAAAAACTTCTCTTAAATCTCACATATTTCAATTACAGTTTGGCATTAAGAAATTGTTTTCCGTGTTCTGTGGTCTCAAATGTTTTTTCTTTAAAAACAAATTAAGTTAGGGGCAAAGCGATGACACCAGCCTGAGCATCAGACTACATAAGTTCATGTAATTTGAGCTGGTCCACCACACATATTTGAACACGAAGGCGAGTAACAGCTAATGAGATCAGAGGAGGAGAGAAAAAACGTGGTGTATGTGAGGAAAGAAATCTAAGAAATGCCAATTAGGAACACTGTGAGCTGTCGAGTATTTTCACAGTTCTTCACTTGTGGAGTGTATCCTCTCTGTATAACACAGCAGGACAGCATTACCCACGTTAGAGCGGCTGCACTTGTGTGCAGCAGCGCAGTGGCTCACCTGCTACACAGACCTGTTGCTGAGGGGATGCAGCTGATTCGAGTTGGTGCTCGTTTGATGTCGGCACAACAGCGCTGATTAATCATACGGCCTTGATTTGTTGCTTTGTATTGTTGTCTCTTTGTAGTTTTCGGTAACGTCAGCGGAGGTCATTCATCTTCGGCAAAGTGTTTCAATGGTCCGATTAAAATGCAAAGTGGTTATCCCAGTTTTTGGAAAATAGAATTCAAAGCCAGAGAGATGCACAGTTTCTGCTGATTAAACACAGATGTTGTCTCCAGTAGCAGCCCTGTTATCCTGAGCCTTCACTTGCCTCGTTGTCACTGACACTAATAAGAAGTGCGGGATCACAGTATTAATATCTCCTCAGTGATGTGACCGACTACTGGTGTAACTTTTGGAGGAGCTAATTGGCGTCTGGTCTTGCTTGTCAAACAAAGACGAGTAAACAGAGAGCCTGGGTGTCGAGCAGGATTCAAGTCCAGAACAGATTGGTGCCATGTTGACTGTCACAGTGAGAGGGCGAAGCATGGGAATCTATTTGGTTTAATTTCATTTCAAGGCATTTGATTTTCTGCCTTGTAGTTCTCCGCGTTTCACACAGACCCATATTTCAGTATTCTGATTCGATGACAGCTTTATGTAACACTGCAATCACTGTGCTATTTGTTTTCACTTGGTTTTCATAATTTTCTACAGAAACCACATTCGTAATACTTTCTCAGTAACCTAACCTGATTTTATAGGCCATTGTGCAGGCCAATTTAAAGCCACTATGTGAAGAATTGTTATGATTATACGTTGTTGACATTATTCGGATGATATAAGCTTTTGTTTGTAGAAAAATGAGGCAATCTGGGAGAAAATTGGTGCCGTCTTTGTGTTGCTTTTAGCCTATTCATCTGTGTAGAGGACCCAGTGGTAAGCCAGCCAAAAACCCAACATGCATAAAATGATTTAAAAAAGAAAACAAGGTCAGAATAGACCCGAGGATAATCAGGCCCGATCCAAAATGGCGTCGACCCGAGCAGAACCTCATAGAGTAAGAACACCGACACCGGCGGCATAATGCGATCAGCAGCCATCCAGCCGCGGTTCAAAAACGTAACAATACATGTCATTTATCCTGCATTTCACAGTTCACACGCTGAAAAAAAACACACTCCTGCGATGAATATGCATGTGATCAAAGTCAATCCGCTCTGTTCCGGTTGCGGATCGACACACAGACCTGACACCATCGGTGGAAAGTAACCATGTATATGTCCTCAACTGCTGTACTTCACTACAATTTTGAGGCACTTGCACTTTCCTCGAGTAGCCATTTTATGCTACTTTATTCTTCTGCTCCACCACAGAGGGTAACATTGCGCTTTTTTACTCCACCACATTTATCCGACAGCTAGAGTTAATATTTACTTTGCAGATTAAGATTTGACATTAAATAAACACATGATGGGCTTATAAAAAAAAACATTAAACTTTACAGATGGTTTAGAGAAAAGTAAAAAAAAAAATACAAATTTGTGTAGCAGCACTTTTTTTTTATTAGCTCCACCTTCGACCAGCTACAACAGTAAAATAGTACCTGCACACTGACACATATCTTAATAATAACACTGACAGCAGAGATTTTACTTTTGTTACTTTAAGTACATTTTATTGATGATTCTCATCTACTTTTACTCAATCAGGATTTTGACTGAAGGATTTTTACTTGTAATTAAGTACTTTTACATTGTGGTATTAGTGTTTTTACTTATGTAAGAGAGTGAGACCTGCATAATTACAACAAGACCTTACTCAACTCGATTAGACTGGGTCCTACCCATTTAACACTGGGTAGTAAAGTCAGTAAATTCTACACATAGTGGCTTTATCATTTACCCTGTTCGCTTTTACCCTCATTCCTACCTTTTATTTCAAGTACTTGGGAAGGCAGCAGAAATTCAAAGTACTACCAGTACTCCTCATGATTGAGAGCGCTGTCTGACGCTTCTTGAGGTTTGACCCTTTTCTCTGTTAAACCTCAGTCTATAATATCTGCTCTGCTACTCCGTGTAAACACTGACTGCTACCATGCTGCTTGGACACCAGCATGCCCTCCAATACGCTCCATGTTGCTACAAACCCTGGGAATGTGTGGAAAATCACTTCGCTTTCAGCGCTCAGCTACGCGCCCATTTGAGCAACTTGATGCCAAAATTCTTAATTTGACATGTCGGCTGATCTCCTCTCCTGAGCTACACTTGTGTCAGCGGTGTGGAAATCATAACTACCGTTAAGGGACAGAAAAAAAACAGACGGAGAGGTAGAGACTAAAACCTGTTTTGTGCCTGTACAACTATGTAGCTCGATAATCACTAGCGCTGTGTGTGTGCAGAATAATAAACCACCTAACTAATAGATAATAAAGGAATACCGAAAAAGACAAACATGCTTTAAGCTATGTGGTGTTTAAACAGTGTCTCTGTCAAATAAGAACTTGCAGGATTTAATAATAGCTATATAGTATGTGATCAAAATTAGAGGGACAGAGTTTGCTTTGTATGTAATGCACAGGGCTATTTTCAAGTACATGTCATCATAAGCTCAGTACAGAATGTCCTGTGCCAAATCTTAATTGATCTATGAGTAAGCATCCTTTGAATCATCAGCGTTTAGTGTTTATTCTCTTTGCCAGCTATTTGCCGATGTTTTTAATCTGTTCTTTACTTACTCAAAGATCGAATCCAAGCGGTCGATTCCGGAGGTGGTGTGCATGTGTGAGTGTGTGTCTGAAGCCACCAGCAAGCAAGCATACCTGGCAACAGAAAATAGTACTATCAGGAGAGGAAAAAGGGGCCTCGTTCTTATAGATTGTCACAGAAAAATACCGGTGAAGACGACTTTTTTTTTTTTTTTTCCGTTTTTTTGTTTGTATTTTTAAGAAGTCATTTTGTCTCCAACATGAGGGCATGCCACTGTCCCAGTTCCAAAATATCTGGCTGGCATTGGCTTGACTTTACTGTCTTCTTCCTCCTCTTCCCCCGCCGCCACCAGCCGCAGCGCTCCGTCCTCTGGCCCTGCCCCACAACACCGGATCCGTCCAATAGGGAGAGAGGTGAGGCGGGATGCGTGGCCCCACTGCTGACCAGTCAGAACTTGAGCTGTTTGTTTTGTTACCTTTGTTGCAGTTTTTTTTTTTTTTTTTTTTTTTTTTTTGAGAGTGCAGCAGTGGGGCGAGTCTCTGGCTTTTCCTGGCTTCTGGTTGGCCAGGTGAGGGTAAAGGGGGGGGGGCGGGGTTATGTCTCCTCTTTGTCGGGTTTGTTGACTGGCTTGCCGCCATTCATGACCACCGGTTCGCTGGTTGTGCTTTTGGAAGGCGGGCCCCCGGCGAGTTTAGGCACCGCCTCCCCTACATCATGCAACGAAGGCTCTCGGTACATCGCAACTGGAGGAGTGGAGGACAAAAAAGGAAGACGTGAGGGGGAGGACAAAGTGAAGGATGAAGAGGAGGAGAAGAGAGTGAAAGAGGAGGTAAGAGCCAAAGAAATATGAGTAGAGAGAGAACGATGTGTGAGTAGAAAAAGAGGGAAAGGAAGAAGGGGAAATGGGAGGAAAAAATGTTCATTATAGACTCTACAATCATATGAAACATCTACAAACATTTTGGCGAACTGAAACAAAATCAAATCTGAACTAAAACCTAAACGAACTCCAATTTGAAAAAAACAAAATAAACCCTGGCTTGTGTATGTATGTGTATGTTACCTTCTATAGGTTTAGGCAGGAAGTGTGCAGCTGGTTTAGTCTTTTTGACCCTGTTGCCCTTCATGGCCTGTCCTTCTTTATTGAGGCCCAGAAACCAGGCCCGGCCCGACTCCTTCTGTCTGTAGAGCATCGAGCTGTAGATCACATAGTAGTTCTCAAACACCGACTCCTTAAACTTACACTCCGCTGTAAACAGTTCCTGAGGAGACAGACAGACAAGGCATAAAGAGACATCGGTCATATTATTTAACAGATGTATATTTTTTTAAACCACCATTTATACATTTAGTTGTTGTGCTGTTGTAGTTCGAGTGCTGAACTCATCTTTGTAAGAAAAGATTTGGGTGATGAAAACATTATGACTTATTGTTCAATGTAAGTCAACTTGCTAAATATGTCATTTACAAAAATGACTATTGAACAATTAAAATAAATAGAAAAATACAAACATACAAAACATTTTCTTTGGCTTCAGCCTGCAAAAAGAAATCGCAGAGCAGTAAACTGCAGCAATACATAAATTACTTGTCACATTTTTAAAATCTAATTGTGACGACTAAATTCAGGTTTTCTATTATATATTTTTATATGTAGTTACACCTTCAAAATAACTTCAATTTAAACATTTGCTATTCAAATTCGCTGTTATGTTTACTGTCTTAAATAATAGTTTAGTGTTAAATTGTAAAATATCTTTACTCATACATATACATATTGTATCTTTATTACAAATTATATTAAATTGTGATATATTGATATCTAATTTTCATTCATTATATCAGTATCATCTCGAAAAACATGACCTAGTTGATGCTGCCACCCAATAAACCCCCTTGAGCAAAATCCTTTCACACAAAACTTGAATGATTTCTGTGGTCAGATATCTGAAATAAAAAATAATGAAACTATATTGACTTGTCTTTGACAGGGAGGAGTAATACAACACTGACTGAATGATATATTGTTCTAAATCATGTCTTTCTCCCCTGACAGTCTCTTTGTATGCACATGAAAAACCAATTTAGCAGATAAAAAAAAAACAAAAAAACAGATTGATTCTAGTGACACGAAGCCCACAAGATCTCACCCTCCCACCCACATCAGCTCTGCTGTTATGTGTCAAAACTCTTTTCCATGGGTGCCGGCGCCTCCAGCGGAGCATATTTCAGCACAGAAACAAGGTGTTATTCTTCCTGGGAGAGAAACTGTCTCTCCCTAGTGTCCGCTTGCACTACTGAGTCACAGCAAGTATAAAAGACAGCCTGAGATAAAACAGTCTTCTCTTGGGGAGGTCAGAGAGGCAGTCTGAGGTGTCAGCCTCCATAGATTTGGATTATAAGAAAACTGCAATTTCTTATGCAATATTTACATCTAAAAGCTGAGATCAATGATATATAATTTCTTGTAGGAAGCCTCCACTGTTTTCTTATATAATCTGAACACAGAATGAGATCAGTTTGGGATAGAAAGCTTTTCCATTAGGGCTGCATCAACTAATCTGTTGATATTTTAAAAAAAGGATTAATTAGTACTTTAGACAACTCTTACAGCAAGTGCAATTCATTGTTTGGATAAGACTAAATTGAACTTTAATAATCCTTGTGGGGAAATTAGATTCTTTTTCAACCAATATACAAAACACAAGTAATATGAAAGCAAAAGCAAAGTAATAAGAATAAAACACACTGATGACATACTTTAATATGTTGTTGATCACTAGTTTTCAAACTTTTTTGAGGGGGTTTGGAGGTACCCAACAATACCAGATATAACTGAGATACATAATAATTTAAAGCTGCATCAATTTATTTTATGGAAGCGAAACAAGCTGATGACACAACATCCAAGATATTATTTCCCTATAAAACTTGGCAAACGTGGTAGAAAAGTTGCTTATTTACACCTCCAACAACCTTAATTGAGACAAATTTCAATCCAAAATTTGCTCCTTTTTTAGCTTAATTTTAGTCTCCACCACCTCTTGAGAGAAAAATATCTGGCTCCACTTTTTTCACCAGTTAGTTGCTAACTATGTCTGCTGTTGTGCTGACTTTATTTGCCTGCTGCGGCAGGAACTAAAAGCGTTGAGTTTGTTGGCCAGAAAACCAAAACAATGAGCTAAAAAAGGTGAAAAAGCTCTGTAGAGCTTCTGGAAGTTGATGATATTTGGGCTTGTTACTATGAGCAGCACCATTCACATTACACATAGTCACTGATACATTGTTCATATAAAAAAAAATTAACTAGTGCAGCTTTAACTAACCCAATTTCAAGTACTACTGTAATATTGTGATCAAAGGTTTCACTATTATCTCGCCGTGGACGACATGGATCTTCATTTCTTTGGGAAACATTTTTATCAAACCCCCGTTTCATGAATGAACTCTCATAATCAAAACTGCAGAAAAGAAAAAAAACAAACAAAACTGTGTTAATAAACTACTCCTCATATGGCCGAGGAGGCCTCTGCCAACCCAAATAATCCCCCTCGAGGTCCCCAGACCCTAGCCTGGGAAGTGTTTGTCTAGACCTTCTCTTATTGGCTGTTGTGGGCCTCTTGCCTGAGCCACAGACACATTGTCATTCAGCTCAGGTCTGTCGGTCCGAGTCTCATAGCAACATGAGGAAGAGAGGCGACACTGTAGCCGTGGCAACCAACCAGCGCTGAGAGGGAGGGGTCAGTGTGCGTGTGCGTGTGTGTGTGTTTGGGGTGGGGGGGTGGGGGGGGGGGTGGG
This sequence comes from Scomberomorus guttatus, assembly GCA_038419695.1. Lineage (NCBI taxonomy): Eukaryota > Metazoa > Chordata > Actinopteri > Scombriformes > Scombridae > Scomberomorus > Scomberomorus guttatus. The sequence continues at coordinate 10,383,330 of CM076468.1, read as the reverse complement.
GGGAGGCTGCAAGAGTGACAGAGACAAACACACACTTGCATTGGTAATTTAACATTTAATGTGCTATATCTCATGCTCTACCGCATCCGCTCATGCTAACGTGGGAAGACACTTAATAAAGGTAAGGTTGGGTGGCACCAATACGCAGCTGCAAGGGATCAGACACGGGCACACACACACAAACACACACTTGTGGCTCTAGGGGATGAATGGAGGGAGGTGCAGGAGGGCTTGCTGGGATATGAAATGTGACTAAATGATTGGTTGGCAACAAAACAAGACAGGTGATAATGAATGAATGCTCTATTTATTGCCAACGTCAGTGACACATACACCAACACGCCACCACAAATCAAATGTTCTCCTTTGGTAGCCATGGTTGTAATTTGTATTAACAGTGCGGTTGTTCTTGGTAGAGCTTTTTATTCCCGGATTAAATTAACTTGATAATATATATTTAGTCTTGACCTGAGACCCAGATTCATTATTCATTTGTAAAGGAGAATGATCTTGCTGGTGCGCAAAGAGCGTTGCCAGACACTTATTAATGTTGGTCAGAGAGGTCATACATCACTTAATGCTGCTTTTATAAATAAAAGATGCTTGATGTCGCGGCTTCTCTCAGTCTCGTCTGAAGCAGCAACATTTATTCAGACAGAAAAGTGAGCCGTAAGAATTTCTTCAGATGAAAACCTCACAGCCTTACAGGTGAGTCATTATAACAACAGAGCCTGCATGAATGTGTTTCTGTCGTCATTTCCAAATAGTTATGTTCACAAGCTGCCCACAGGAAGAACACGGGGCGAAAGAATGAATGAAAGAAATGGAGGGTAGGGTGTGGAGGGTTGGAAATTGGGACATGAAGGAGAGGAGAGAGAATAAATCACCCAGTGAGGAGGACGACGCCTCCTGATTGGAAAAACAGCAGGGGATTCTCTCTCTCTCCTCTCTTTATCTTTGTATTTCTCTCATCACTCTTCTTTTTTTTTTTTCCTCCGCTCTGTCAATTCTCTGTGCTCAGCAGAGATTTAGTGGAAGTGAACACAGTCCACACATGCATGCACATTGTTATCTTTTCGAATTACACACGCATACATACATAGACGCTCGGCTGAATAGCAGCTGTTTTTCACAAAGCCGTAATCAGATAGAGAAGAGCCCATTAACATGTTAAACATCCCGCTCCAAAATGTCCCAAATTGATACAGGCAGCACTTTGCCCCCTTGTCCATTAAAGACCTAAAAATAAGGAACTCAAAAATAGAGTGGGGAAAAGCAATCTCAGCTCTTGGCACAGCACAGGGCTGCACTTACAACAAAACCTGGCAACCAATAGCTGCCCATTTCTACCACTACTTGACTGCTGACCACTGGGAGCCTCCCAGCGAAAGCACATTTGCAGTAAAACTGGTGTGAACAATTACTGTAACATATTCTCTTTGTTTTGTCGTTTACTAAAGCCTTTAATCCACAGATTATCAGAAACCTGTTTGTGGAGAGGGACTGGATGAGTGGCATCAAAATACACTCTGAAGGAAGGCAGAGAGTTCAGGTCTGTGACACCATTGACCGGGGCAGCTGCTGAATGACAGTGACGCCACAAGTTCTCCCTTCAGGATGTGGCTCTCCAGGCACATGGGCTGAAGACAGACTGATTGATTGACTGCCAGAAGGTAGATTCATACTTAACAGGTCATGGTGTGGCACGTAGCTGATGTGCAGCTCCTCACAAACCTACATGTCAGGGCTGCGGTGGCTATAGAAATACCACAAGGGCTGTGACTGGTCTGCTTATGTTTTCTCCTGCAAGATTACAACACTGGAGGAAATTAAAGATATTTAAGAGTAACTTAACACCAGGATTAAAAGCAGTGTTTCACTGTTCTTTCTGGTTGAAAGCTTCAAGTAGCTGAAGAGTAACACACATCCGTCAAAGCCATTTCCACTGCTTAATGCGATTGTTGTACTCTCACTATTCACTATTACAGTCAATAGAAAAAACACCATTAAATTGGCTAACAGCGCCCCACTCGCTGGTGAGACAACGCAAACCTTCCTATAGTCAATCTATATTGCTAATTGAATGAAAGGATGTAAACACAATTACTGTGGGATGTATAATTAAAGGACAACATGACCTGACCTTGTACGACGCACACAGCTAGTGCTGCGGTGGTCCTATCAACAGGTGAAACCTGACATTGAACTATAAATCAATGCCTATACGCCACAGGCACCTACAGCAAGATCACCATATACATACTCTGTACATCCAGACTTTCAAGCTACCAAAGACATGACTGAACCGAGTTTAGAAACAGTGATGCCAAGTCCACCATAGTTTATTTTCCAGCTGTAAAATGTCCTGCTTCATTATCTTGGAGCCATAACTCAAATTCATCATCTAAATTTAAGGGATCCTTATCAAAAAGAAAAAAAAAGAGCCAATATATCATAATCAGATTTCTGTAGCGCTCAAATTTCGCCTTCAAAAATTCAATATCTGTCAGGCTCAACACCTCAGAGGTTAGCTGACTTTTTACATGATCTTTTCATTATCACGAAGAAATCATCAGCTGTGACGGAGTTTGTCATCAGGTCTGCTATTGTTTAGTACTTGTTGTTTATAAGACCAGGTGATATGGTTGAAATCAATATCATATATCAAGATGGTATTTTTCCAGTATCACAACATGGCAAATGTATGCAAACAGTATCAATAATCAAATTGATTAACTGTGTTCCATTACTGTGTAATGATAACACAATATGATCATACCATCACAATAGCAAGTTAATTCATCATAATCACAAATGATCGCTCAGTCGTTTCTTATTTCATTTTTGGTTAAAACTGTCTTAAAATCTTTTTAATTATCAAAAATGACAAATTTGCACTTTCAGTCTTCATAAATATGGAGAAGCATTGTTCAAATTTGTTCCCCCTCATCTAAAAGTGAAGTTGCTCTACTTGTAACATTACTTAATGCGACTAAGCTAAAGGATGTTGTTTTTCATCCCAATGTGTATGTATATGCGTGTGTTTGTGTGCATTGCTCAGTGAGTGGGTGTGTTTGTTTCCAACACCAGTTATTATCACAGCACTAATTACCCAGGGGAATTGTGGGTAAACAAATCATTCTAAAGAAAAGAAGCCCACAGAGAAGAGAGGAGAGGAGGAGTGGAAAGAAAAGTGTCTGAATATGAGAACAAAAGAGTAAAGAGCGTGGTTTGAGAAGGGACTTGAAAGGATGTCCTCCAGCCCAGACAGACTGAATCAAAGCAGAAATATAAGTGCAATCACAGCATCGCTCCCTGCGTGTCAGGAAAACCGCAACTTTCCTCAGCCACTCTAGACCTGCACACCTGATCCAATTACGTTGTTATGAAAACGTGTGGCTCTTAATTGGATCAGGTGTGTTAGAGCTGGAGCAACGACTCACAGGACGGGCACTCCTTAAGGACTGGTTGGGAAACACAGAACTAGTGGACCGTATGAGGAGTGATCATCTGTAAAATATCAGAAATGTATCTAGACAGCAAGTAAAATCTGACACTATAGCATTATGTCCAACAAATCTGGGTTTTTACCTAGAGTGATGGACTTTGGCACACGAGACATTCATGTTTTCTTTTTGTTTTTAGGCACTTCATTATTATTGAGCACTAAATTGGATTAATCTGAGTTTCCCAGTTGTAATTATAGCTTGGATGTCAACCTAAACACAGTTTACAAGTCGGAAACCGGTGATTACGGTAACTCCAGTATGACATGAACGTGGCATAAATTACAAAGCAATCTACCAGGAATGGGAGCTTGCGTGTATTTGACTGTTGAGCCAACTTTTAAAAGCTTTTTTTTTTGCCGAACAACTTGTTTTTTTGGGCCGGAGCCTCTGTGTCGGGACCCCAACACTGTGGCTGGGATGAAATGAATGAGGAGTTTAATCTACAAACAGTAAACCAGTCTAAATGTTTCTATTAAAATATGTCTTTGTGGGTTTTGAATCTCTTTAGATTTCTGCATACATTAATCCATTATGTCAAGCAATCAGTTTAATAAACCATCTTTAGGGGCAGAGCTTTTGTCTTTGAACTGCTAAACAAAAACTGTGATTCATGAAAGAAGGCTGGGAAAAAGGCTACACGTCCGTACATCAGTAATGGCTGTCAAACATCATTAGTGGACAATAGTTTTGTACCTAATGTTCAAACCTGCTGTTTGAATGTGATGTCTGCCCTGTGGTACTTCAACGCTCTGGTTCATAAAGAGGCTCAACGGCTCACCAGTAACTAATTAATTCTCTAGTCACCAGAAATGACCAGAGAATGTGTGTGTGTGTGTGTGTGTGTGTGTGTGTGCCTGTGCGTACGCGCATCATGACTCACATGGCTAACATTTATTCTCTCTGCCACTCCTCTTCCCTCTCATCTCTCTGGATGTAGACATCACAGCTCTCACTGTCTGAGTGCTGTACCGACTGTGTTATGAATGGAAGTACACGCCTACGTACACAGACATGTGTCAGACAGACAAACACACACACACACACACACACACACACACACACCCCTATGTTTGCTGAAGAAAAAGAGAGAAGACGAGGGGGGAAAAAATGACAATTAGAGAGGGTGAAAAGGAAATGGAAGGATCCACAATGCAGAAAAAGATCTAATTTCATAATGCTGAAATGAATTAAATGGAGCCGAAACAATTCGTTGATTGACAGAAAATTAATCAGCAACTATTTTGATAATTGATTAATTGTTTCAGTCATTTTACAAACAAAAACACTGTTCTCTAGTTACATGTTCTCCGATGTGAGAATTTGACTGTGATATTATAATAAATTGACTATCTTAATAAATAGATAAAACTAGACATTTTATATTTTCCAAACAAAACAATTAATTGACTAACCTAGAAAATATACGGCAGATTAATTGATAATGAAAATAATCTTTGACTGCAGCCCAAAAATCTACTGTGAGATCAGTTTTGTGAAATGCATGAAAAATCTGTAACTGGAACTGACTTAAATACTTTATTTAACTGCAGGGTAAATATTTTCATGGCATTAACAAATGAGCTGTGATGGGATCGGCTATGAGCTACAGTCAAAGCCAGTCAAAACTGAAAACTGTGCAAAAGAAAAGTATACAAGGAAAAGGAGAACAAGACAGAAAAGTATCTTTATTTTCCAGTTTAAGACACCAATCTCCATTGTTTAAGTAAGGATTGAAATTGGTCTTTGAATTAATAAGATTACCTGGACTAAAAGTGAAGCAGGGGGGAGAAAGGAGATAAAGTATTAGCAAAGAAACAGGAGCAACAAGAGGATGAAAAAGATGGATGGAGGATAGACTTGAATTGATGGTGTTTGGGCTCCCGGGACCTCTCCAGCAGACAGACCGGGGCTCTAACAGTCTGACTCACTGGAGCTGGCGTGAAAGAATACATTTCCATTTCTAATCTTGGCCGGTGGACAGTCAGCACAATTCAGACTTCAAAAACAAACAGGTTTTCAGGGGGCCACCGCTGTGCACGAGCCCCAGTCTTGATCTAGATTGGTCGGACTGTTTACCTCATGCTTTAAATGTTCTTCCTCTTTTGAAGATCATGTTATGTTCCATGCCACTACCATGTTACACAAGTACATCTGTCAGAGGAGCTCAGATCTGTATTATCTTATGGTCTTTTACTGTATTCCTCCATTAATGCAGTATTGTCTTCTTTCTCACCGTATTCGTATTGCAGTAGTAAGAGGAGTAGCAGGAAATGTGCGATGATTTTACTAAAAAAAAAAAATTTCCTCTTACACCTCTCAGCAACCATCCTGACACCTACACCTACCCAACCACCCTGATACACCCACCCACACCGCCACACACACACACACAAAACACCAGCATATATTACCGACACTTTTGCACACGCAGGAACACACTCTCTCAAGTCTCATTCACACACAAACACACACACACACACAGTCCAAAACTCATCAGCACTTTTTTTTTTCTCCACTTTCCCCAGCATGCTCCATAATTATCACATAGCAGCTCATTGCACACTGAGCCATCTGTTAGTGGCACCCCCACCCCCCCACCCCCACCCCACCCAAACCCACACATGCACGCACCACACGTACATGCACAACCACACACTGCCAGATGCTTGGGATCTGGGATTAATAAGGCAGTCCTACCATGTATAACTAAGTTTGCAGCATATCATTAACAATTTGCAATAAGAGGATAAAGAATCTCATTGAGAGCAGAGCAGCATAAATTTAGGATCAAGCTTAAGTAGCTCTGTTGCAAGGGGAATGCACCATACAGGGAAATGTCCTAAATTTTTGTTTTTGAGACAAGAGAGTGGGCAATATAAATATATTGCAATAATAATCACAGATAGCAATATCTTACTGTATGGCAAAAGTATGAAAAAGCATGCTAAATGCTTCCATCACTGTGTTTTAGTCTAGCCAAATCTTTTCGGGATAGTTCTGAAACAATTAGTCAATGATTAGAAACTTTATTATCAGTTGATGTGCAAGTTATAAATGAATTATTTAGCCTATAAAATGTCAGAAAATGGTGAGAAATGCATATCACAGTTGGCATCTTTAAACTGCTTGGAAATCCAAAAATATTCAACAATGTGAAACCGAAAAAGCCGACACATTTGAGAAGCCAGTAACCAGCAATGTGTCATATTTTGGTAAGATTCACGTGGTTAATATTAATTAGGAGATGGGAAACGTTGAGCCACGGTATCTCAAAATGAGAATTTTATTCAGCAATATAACCGGCTGGTTTCCAAAGTGGCAACGAGTCCAAATTTATCCTTGGCTTTGAATGCATAACATAGGCTGTGAAGTCATGTGAATCGCTCTGGCATTCAGACATACAAGACTGAAAATGAAAGCCCAGACGTTGTCCTGTTTATTTATTTATTTTTTTTTCTGTTTATCAGTGACACAGCATGTTTCACTGATCATGTTTGTCCATTGGAGACCCAAAAGGAGCTAATATCACAGCCTTAATTACACATTTGCCTCACAAATTACTCAACACCTTTCCACGCACACATGTATTCAGTATTCAGTTCATCGTGTTCTGATATATTTAATGATTACAGTGCTTAAAATGTTCTCGCTTAATGTTGTGTGTTTATACCAGGCTCTTTGTTTGTGCTCCCAGGTGTTTGCTACTTTAGTTTGGGTCATTAGGACAGGTGAGAGCAGTGCCATTTCTTTAATGCTTCAGGTGCCATCAAATCCCAGCACTGAGGAGTCTGGACACAAACCAACTATGGGAAACAAGCCAAAAATAGGAAGATATAGCTACAAGGAGACGCGTGTTGGCATCTATACAGCCTGCACGAATGTAAAAACTGCTGACAGGTGCACCATGTATTTGAAGTTACAGGAACTAGAATCTGATTTGTATAGACCTCCCGACACCACCACAATAACTAACCTGGCAGGATGAAAGATTATCCAAACTGCGTCCAATAAACGAGTGTCCTGAACCGACCGATTATAAAAATACATAAAGCTAAACGTCTCCGGACCAGTGTAAACAAACTGTAGCTGTGATAGCGCCCTCATAATGTTTAATGAGTATCTCTTCAAGCACAGTGGCGCCATCCTTGCCGCACACTACACCTGCCAGGACCTTTGCAGCAGCCAATTAAACATCAAGCAGTACTGACACCATGATAAATTACACCAGCTGTACGTAATTTATATATTTTCGTTATCATGTAGCTGCCTGCACATCAGTCACAGAGCTGGAGCATGATCAAACATCCTCACTTTGCCTCTACGCAGCTTTAGAGGGGATTTCTACATTTTTTACTGTGTGCGTGTGTGTGTGTGTGTAGGGGGGGACTCCCTGCCTTCAATTATTTACAGGAAGCCCTCATGCATCTGTGACTTTCAGCGACAGGCTGAGCAAGCCCAGCAGAGCAGCACAGATCTCCTTTCTTTCTCCTCCCGATTACTTTTTTCTCTTCCTCCTATCCTTTTGTCTACAATCTTTTTTCCTCCTTCCTCTCCATCTTTTTTCCTCTCCTGTCTACAATCTTTCTTCCTCCTTCCTCTCCAATTTTCTTCCTCTTCTGTCTACAGTCTTCTCCCTCTCTCCTCTCCATCTTTTTTCCTCGTCTGTCTACAACCTTTTCCCTCCTCCCTCTCCATCAATTTCTCTCTTGTCTACAACCTTTTTCTTTTTTCTTCTCTATCTTTTCCTCCTTTGTCTGAACCTTCCGTCCTCGTCTTTTCCTCTTATGTCTACGCCCTTTTCTGACCTTTCTCTTCATCTTTTCTCTTCAGCCTAAAACCATTTCTTTTCTTCATCCTTTCCTTTCTTCTCATATTTCCCTTTCATTTACCTCCTCGCATGCCCTCTTTGTCTTTCCTTTCCCCTCCCATCCACTCCTATTCCCCATATCCCCTCTCTCTATCGCCTCTTCTTTCCCCTTTTTCTCCTCACATCACCTCCTTTCCCCTCCACTCTGGCTCCTGTCATATTCACCCCCCCCCCCCCAAAAAAAAAGAAACAAAGGGGAGGAAAGAGGGATGATGTGAGGGAGAAGAGACGCCAGTGGAAGAGTGTGAGCTCTCTCTGAAGAGTCAGCATGGAAATAATTCATATTCCGCTCAAGCAGATCTCCTCACAGCCGACCGCGCCTCCTCCACCTCGCTTCCTCCTCCACTCGGCTCCGCTCTTACCACCTCCTTCCCCACTCATGTCCCCTGTGTCTGTGTTTTGATAAGATTTTAACTAATTTTGAATTTACAGTTTTCATTTACAACTCAGAATCATTTATGCTCAGGGAGGGAATGCATCTGGGATGACATTTAAGGACACTTAAACTAACAAATTAACAAATAATAGAACCATTAACACTCATTTAATGCGTACTTGTCCTTAATCTGACAAATATGTGTCAGTGGAATCCATTAAAAGCAATTTATCTGTCTTTTTCCATCTCTCTCTCTCTCTGTCAAATGAAAATGCACCCAATCTTCAGCCTTGTTTTCATCTCTTACAAAACCTCAAAAATGAGGTCTCTCATGTTGTCTTCTGACGAGGCAAAAAAAGTGATTCATGCTTTTATTATATTTTGCAGCGCCTGCTGCAGCTCTGTATTCTTGTCTCAATCAAAAACTCAGCCAGGCTTTTCACAGGAACTAAAAAGAAGCCTATATAATTTTTAGGCTGACACTACAGTGGCTTCCAGTTGACAATTAATACCTTAGCTTTTATCTCCAAATGAGCAAAACATGATTTCACTGTACATCCATCATCTTGGTCTTTTACTGTTATAGATGTAACTCAAAAGGTGCTTGAACATTACATATTGATAGCAGCATTTAAATTTTATTCAAAGCTGTCTCTTAAATTCTCCTTTAAATGTTACAAATTGCACATTTCCAGGCAAGATTCCCTCTGTGTATAACTGCTCCATTTTGCTCTCTTTTGCTCAGTGTACCGTCCTTCAGACAGAGCAGACGGGGCTCCCCAGACAGACCCTGGTCCCTGGACACAGTGAATGCAAGGGTCTGTACACTGGCTAAGTGAGAGGAGTTGAACTAAAATTACCCAGCGCTTCCTCTGATGAGAAAATCTGCTTAAAGAATGTAATTGATTCATTCATCCCAGCTTAGATCTTCAGGTCTGCTTTTTTGACTGGTGTAAGCAACGTGTGGAGAGCTACATCTGGAAAAAGATAAACCTTTCTGAAACTCTGACAGACAAATATTTGGATTTACTCTTGTGGATAAAGCCAGACCTTATAAATAACAAGAGATTAATCAAAACAAGAACATATTTCCCTCCTTTCATTAAAATACCACAATTTAAAACCAAATTGCCAAGGATAATCTGGATAAACAATAGATAATTTTCAGTTAATACCCACAATTTTCCACAGAGAAACATTAAGCCTACAGCAGGCACAAAAAAGTGTGAAAAAAAGAGACTAAACGTGACACAGTGGACCGGCGGGTGTATTACACGCTTTGGCATGATACCAGGTTGGACTCCCACACAGCGGCGTTAATCACAACAGCTCTGTGTGCTGTCAAAAAACTGAAACAAACATGTCTTATTTGAGGTACGCTGGCCTTTCAGAATTGTTCATTCTTGTGAGTCCACGCCCGCATATATACATGTATGTTTGTGTGTGTGTGTGTGTGTGCACGTGCTCACCGAGGAGTAGAGGTGACCCTCTCCGTTCATGGCGATGTAGAGGCCAGTCTTGACTGATTGGATGGCCACGACTCTCAGACCCACAGGAATTAAGTTAAACAGAGCTGAGGACAAAAACAGACAGACTGACTTGATGTGTGTGTTTCTCTTCGTAAAGCACGGCGCTCTGAGGACTGTAATGTAGGTCGGTCTGTTGCTCAATTGGTTTGGTTAGCTGGTGAAGAAACAGCTTTTAAACTCTGAGTTTTGTAAGAGAGGAATTCTTAACATACTCAGCGCAAAACCCAGTTTCTTCATGTCAGTTGATTCCTTCTTGATATCTGTAACTGTATGGCTTTAAGATGACTAATAATTAAACAGCTGTAGTAATATACGGCATGCATCAAGTTGAAATGAGCAGTTTTAATAAAGCGTTTGTTCGTTAACAGGGTTTCCTGAATCTGACTTCATGGAAAATAATAAATGAAGCTCTGCATCAAGTTTCTGCATGAAGCTCATTGTATATTTTAGCAAATTTTGACTGGTGGGATTAAGTAATTGTTCCATAACATTTTAATATCAGCCTATTCTTGCATATTCTTTTTTCAAAGGCTTATGCAGTGTTATTGGAAGAACAGCAGTCAGTGATGGTAAATGAACAGACAGCCGATCACACCCTTATAACCTTGGGCAGATATTTAAAAAGACACTTATAGTGTCACTGGTGTTTTGTTCACTTCCTGCAATCCCTTTTGCATCTGTCTAGATGTGTCTAGATGTTTTTTCTTTAATTTTGAAGGAAATATTTGGATAAAATGGCGTCTGAACTTATCTCTTACAGAGTTCTTCTTATTTCCATCAAAATGTTTTGTATTTTCATATAAAAGAATTAAGCCAATAGCCTGACAGCAGCATTATGATCCAAATCAGCAGAATCAGGCTGTCAGCTATTCAGTTACACTAATGGGTTACTTTTACAGACTTTTTGTGAAGTAGAAATCAAAAATTTGTTTTTGCGTGACATTTTGGAATTTAAAGTGTGTGAACAATCCTTTGGAGGTTTTAGCAAAAGTAACAAACAAGCATCTATAATAAAAAAAGGTCAGAAATAACATTAAATTGAGAGCAAATATTTCAAACACATTTTAAAATTGCCAATTCGGGGGACTGATCGAATGAAGAAAACCTCTCAGCTTTCAAAATTCACAGCACAATGAATGAATGAATGAGGAGCGTTTGATATTTCGCTGTAAAGCTGTAAAAAGCCTGAAAATGAATATTATGATACAATATTTGCACTGTGATATGTTCCTGTAACTAGCTCCTCTCTGTTGTGAAAATGTGACAGTTATTACAGTCGATAATTGGCCGTCATGAGCTGTGACCTTTCAAGGTTGTTGAAATTCTTCGGTCTCCCACCGAGGTCAGTTGAAATTACACCCCTTTAACCTGCGCGCCTCTTATCATTACAGAGGTATCGATTAGCCGGCTGACAGCACAGACAGGCGAGTTGTTATGACAGAAACAATGTCAAACTAAATTCAAGGCGAATCCTGAGCATGTTACTGTAAAGTGATAAACTCAGGGGTAATATTTCAACATATATGTACATATTTCCAAAGGTAAATGTGGGAAATGTTCTCAGTTGCAGACTGAGCAGAAACCGGTAGATATAACTATTATGCTGGAGAAACTATATGTGGATAAAAATTGTGTAATTGATATATATATAAAATCATAAAATAACAATGACCTGTAATAAAGGGCTTGATAGTGGACGTGCTATTTATTAGCCCTGCTGGTTTTCCTTCTAATCAAGGGCTGATTACACCTGGGATACCAAGGCCCTCATTAATCAAGGTTGCATAGAATTGGTTGTTAAGTATAACAACCAACATTTACAATGTTCAAATTGAGCAGAAGAAATGTATCAAATGTGCATAAGTACACCTGCAAGTAATCATCCTTGATAAATATCACACTTTCTAAACCGCCATTACACTCTTGCACAGCCTTCATTAACATAAAGATTTGCACTCGGCTGATTAGAGATGGTAACAACCATCTCTTTAAATGCTGCAGGAAATGTCACCGATGTCTCCTCTCTGCTGAACACGGCTCAGCCAAACAAACTGACAAAACAAATGTAAAAATTAAGCTTGGCAAACAAGCTGCAGTAAATTCTGTTTGATCTACAAGCTGTGGCAGAAAATGTTAAAAATGGTGATGTGAAGATATTTGCCAAAAATAAAAAAAATTTTTTTTTAAATCATTGTAAACAAGTGGGACATTGCTGCAACAGGAGGTCGGCAGAGAGCAACCAGCTCAGCCAATATGGAAAGGACACTTTGGACCAGTGAGTTGCCTGCTGTAGTGATTACTGATTAGCATTTGATTTTCTCTGAGTCTAGCACATCAGAATATTGCAAAGGCTACATTAATCAATAAACCATCCATCTGCAGCTCCTCCCTGAAGGCAGTGTTGGATGCAGAGGTCCAATAAACTTAGCCTTAAAAACAAAATCCTTTGAACAGCCACTTGTCACTTTCAGCTGAACAGTTGGTGCGCTCTCTGAACACTGTCTGCATGACATGAAACGTCCCGAATCCTCCATTAAAACAAAACTGAGGCGTTCTAAACACAATATTGCTGCCTCACTGCTGTCTTTATGATAGCACATACTGTGAATTTGCAGTCAATATGCACGGTGTGTAGATGGTACTAGGATTCATCAGATTATATGGTCCCATTCTCTCCTTTTCACATTGTGAGGAAAAATTGTCTCTCGACCTTCATCCAATCAGATGAGGATCGAGAGACTGACACATTGTCTCTAAATAACTATTTGGCCTTAAGAGAAACTGTCATGGCTTTTCCTTTGCTATGATGAAATTCTGGTTTTGGGCTGCAACTCTCCTCATTGTTGTTTTGAGCACTGATTTTCTCTTTTCTGATTTTCTTTTCAGATTCGCGTTGCAATGCCTCACAATCATGCATTGTCAAGAAAAGCACAATGCTCCTCTTCTACATGCTTGTAGTTAAGCCGTGTTGATAAATGAAGACCCCAATAGAAAGTCAGCAGGGCTCTGTGCACTAACAATTGGGATTAAATGCACATTTCCCCAAATTTACTGTGACATATCACACCTGGTTGTGTATGGTGTCTATCAGTGTGTGTGTGTGTGTGTGTGTTATATCTACTAACAGGAGTTGGTGCTGTCGTCTTTGGTCCCGTCCATACTTCCATCCTGGCCCATCTGGAGATAGAAGCCCTGCCTGCAGAACAACCTGGTCACTATGCCCTTCAGCTGTGGTTCTACACAACACAAACACAGACAAGGACACAGAGAGAAGAGTTGAATCGCTACACATCATACAGCCGGTAAGTGTGAACAAGCGAATAACAACACGAGGCAAAACTTGGAATAAGTTTTGTCAGCTTAAACAGAATGATTCATCAAAAATGTATGTTCAAATTCGTCATCGGAAATCGATTTCTGCACAAGTCCTCGAAGGCACATTTGCGATGCCGTTTGGCATTAAAGGACACGCGTGATGTGACCACGTGTGACCTGCTGCATCCTGAGGGATTTCCTGTGGAGAGACCAGTCGAGCACATCCAATCCATTACAGGATTCTTGGACTAATCCTTCCTTCGTGATCATTGTTCCACTTGAATAACTTTGATAAATTATTTCTGAGCCTTTGATGGTAGAGAGCAGCCTTATAATGGCTTTGTGTCTGTCGCATTCTGTTTACTATTTATCTATTGAGTGATATGATGGTTTGCAGATATGATTTTCTAGATCAAACTTCAGATAATTGTGTGTGATGAACTTCTCCAATGTTTCAAAGCTCAGGTTATGACCATAATCTATTTAAAAATATTGCCACAAATCATTTGATTTTGATAAATACACAACGGTTAAAATCCAGATGTTTACATCATTACATTCAATTATTGTTGCTCCAATGCAGATTTTTTAAATTCTCAGTCACTGGATGCTGTGTTCTCATCTATTTCATATTGCTTCAATTAAACAGCAGTCATTTTTGCCTCTCGCTGTGTGGTTCCCGCATCTCACCATCAAATACAAAATTACTGAGATAAAACACAACGAATGAAACGGCTGCTGGGAAAGAGAGAGCGAGAGAAAGACAGATCAAGTAAGAAAGGAGATGAGAAGGAGCTGAGAGACAAAGACTGACACTAGATAAAGATGGAGAATGAGAGGCTAATAAAAAGATAGAAAGACCCGACTAGACCGGCGTTAGCTTTAGGTGATATAATAGCAGTGCTTCTTCGGCAGGTACAGACAGGCTTTTTTTTCCATTCTATCATCATCACTCTTCTGCTGTAGATAGCACGCTTTTTCCATACGCTCACATTAGCTGGTCGGTGAAACGGATTATTTAATATGGCTCCTCTCACACTCACATGGATGTGACCACACCCATTCTCCCTCTGTAAAACTACCACATCACCGCTGACTTCGCCTGGGTCGGTGCGGCTACATTAAAGCAGGGTGGGAATCCCCTTTGAACATGTGTGTGAGAGAGACATAGAGTAAATGTGTGAAAGTATACCCCTAATGCACAGACACAGGAAAAAAAAAAAGCCAAGGCTGACCCAGTTCATGAAGTGTGTGTGTATGTGTGTGTGTGTGTGTGTATCAAAGAGAGGTAGGGGTGTTTTCCATCTTTGTGAAGGATCCATCTTGTGCAGCAGGGGAGAAGGAGGGAAGAGGAGCCGTGCAACCAGCGCTCAAATTGACAAAATTCCCAGCACACGACTTAGCATGTTGTGTAGAGCAGTCAATGATAAATCTAGAAATACAGACATTTGCTGACATGGATCACCCACCACTAGGAGGTCTGTCGTCAGTGTGCAGGTGTACCCACCTCTCCACTATCAAACACCAATGATTGCACCAATCAAGATGATTGGTAATGGCTGCTTTAAACATTTAGCATTTGACAAGTTAGGTTTCCTTTCTTAAATAACTGCCTTTTTTCTATTTTCCTCTTTGTTATGAATATGACAAAAATCTATGTTTCCATGCATTCATTAAATGTCATTCCAACTGATAGCAGTGGTATTTATGGTTCAAAATAACCCGCTCAGCATCTGTCTGTCAGAGCAGAGGAGAAATCAGAGTCCACTGCCCACTGCGGACAGACTGAAATCAGCCACGTTTCAATCTCACCGTCCTTGTTTGTGTGACGCACGGCCTGAAGAAGCTGCTGGAAATGTTTTTTTTTTATTGTCTCTTATCTTTTTCGAGAATGTGTCATGCCCTCTATATTTTATCTGTGACAATTTAATTAATAAAAGATCATGTATCATGTTCATACATATCTAAAATAGACCTGGATGTATGGCAGAGAGTGCACCTGGCAGCCTGGCTTTGCATTTATTCTTCTGTGTTTCTGTTGGCTAAAAAAACCCTGTTTGATATGGATATATATCACAGCAGGTGCATTTCAGTGGTGGCATGTAATAACAGAATACCTTTCCCGGCTGCTGTTATGAGTCAGCCGATAGGAATGTTCAAGGCCACTAAGTTTATTTTTAAGAAATGTTTTTTATTTTAGAGAACATTTATATTTCTCAAAGCAAAATATGGAAAATGTGTTTCTTTCTTTACATAAGCTTTAATTATCACATCAGCATTAATTAATCAAGTTTAATCAAAAACTACACTACCCAGTAACCTTTTTCCAGACGGCTAAGATTTTAATGTCAAGGTCACTGTATATATACAGTCTCCAATTTTGGCTTTTTATTAAACTTTTTTTTCTTACTTGGCCACTGTGAACTCTCTTGGAGCGACTGAACACAGTAACAGATCAAAATGTTGTACTGTGACTACAAACTTCTGATTCTGCACTTTGTATGAGGACCGAACAAGATTTACTCACATTCAATCAGCTCTGAGTCCAGATTTTTTACCTTGTCATACTGTAATTATTTAGGACAAACATCATGGTACATGTGCTATAATTTTTCTTAATATAGATTTTTAAATCACAACCCTATTATAAGTGCAATTACAGTTTCAAATGGTGTTATTGTTGATGTTTGCATAGATCCCTGCTGTAATGGATAAAAAAATCAATACCTCTCCACAGGGAACTGTACTGCTGCATCCACTCATCATCTATTTATCTGTCTATTCATCCGTCCGACATCCAGTTATCCATTTAATCATACTCCAACATGACGAGCGCAGCCGTTACCACAGTGACATTCCCACAGTCGTCAAGGTGATATTCCCATTCTTCCCAGTAACTCCATATCCCTGTCTGTTACTAGGGAAATTCCCATTCTCGCGTTGCCATGACAACAGTCTCTGATTCCAGACTGTTCCAGTGGAAGGGTATTCCCCCATCCACACAGACACACACACACATACAGTACACACACACACACACAGCTACGTTTTCATCATAATGTGATCTGATTCAATCAGTCAGCTCGTCAAGCTGCCACGCTGATTTGACGTGTCATATTGTCAGTTAATTTGCCCCAGTCTGAGTCTAAATACAGTGTTTAACACGGTATAAAATATCAGCATGGGTGTCTTATACATGCGATGCATCGAAGACCTTCTGTATTTCTTTCTCTCCCTCTCGTTTACACACACACACACGCACACACTGAGCAGACTCAACAGCACCCAAGTGAAGAATTTACAAGAAGCAACTGAATGCGACCATTTCAGCCTCATTTAAATCTAAGTGATGAGTGATTAGAGGAACACTTAGGGTGCAGAAAAGAGCAGATTTCTTGTTAAAATACAAATACTGATAGAACAATTAGATCTGGCTGAGCTACAGTAAATGTCCTTCATCCTTAATATGGCAGCAATGACGCAGTTTGTTTGATTATGTATCTACAGTAACAATCAATAAGAGTCTTTAAATTCAGGTTGTCCTAATGAGACAGTTCAGATTTTATACACGTCTGCACCACACGTCATCACTTTAAAGGCGACTGTAAATGCTGTGTTGTCTTAATACTTCTTCAGAGGCTTTTCCAGCCTTGACAAGAGTACAATTCAGAGGGAAACACTGACGTCATCTATAGATTTTCCATACCAGCATATGCATTGATTGAAAGTCAGGGGGAACACACTGTACAGAGAGCCAGTCCAATAGAGGTGACAGAGTTGCCCCACACTGAATAACATTACTTATAATGAAATGCTGGTTAAGATTTTTACTTTTTAGATCAGATATTTATAGTTTATATCCTAATTTTTCCAGCGGTGAATCCTCATTTTGGCATATCCATAATCTCATCCTCTCAGTCACTCCGCAGAGTTCATGACCCCCTCCTCACCGCCATCACCTTCCTGGAACGGACACGTTGTTGTGGTTTGACGGTTTGTGAAGCCATGTGAGCTTAGAAAAAATGTTGTTTGGAGGCTTGTCAAACTGGTCTCAGATAAGAGGCCAGAACATCAAGGCCATTTAGGTGAGATAGAACACAAAGTCCATTTCATATTTATTTATAAGGGATACACTTTTAGTAAATTTTCCTTCATTTTTGGTAAGTTCTTCTGATTACTAGATTATATATATATATTTTTATGTGTTTTAGGAAGGGAACTTTTTTGTTGTTTGTTTGCAAAGTACTGTAAGATGTTGTGTACTTCTCTGACATATGTTTCACCACTGCAACTGTATTTTTTGTGTCTTATTAGACCATATAGGCTGGGCACTTTTATATGCATGACAATGAATAAAATAACTATTTCACATTTCAACAGACATTTGCATTTGCAGACATCGCCTTGGGCTGTACGAAATGTCGGCTGTGATGAAATAGTCATTTTTCACCCTTTCCTCGCATGTTATATATTATACAATTAAATATATCGCCATATTGACCTATAATGATAATAATCATTTGTTACATCCCCATACTTCACACTTCACACTTTTTTGTTTCCTCTTTGCTGTGAATACGACAAAGTCTATATTTTCATGCAAATATCGTTCCAACTGACAGCTGTGTGATTTTTCTTGCTGCTTTATGGTTCAAAATAACAGTCTACCTGCCCGGCATCTGTCTGTCAGAGCAGAGGAGAAATCATTTCATCTGTGACATTTTAATTAATAAAAGATCATGTTATAATGTTTAAATGTAGCTAAAATAGACCTGGATGTATGGCAGAGAGTGTACCTGCTGATACTGATGAGTAAAATCCTGCCACAGCTATACAATTAATTCTTCTCTGAGATGTCTAATCAAAATAATAATAATAATAATAACAGCATACTGACTAGCTGTGGACAGGAAAGAGCCCCCATACTATCAGAAGAGGATTGATATCACATTTCTAATAAAAAGCCCATTTTGGCTCCATGTCAGTCTCACTCTGGCTGATAAAAATACGCAAAATTAAGCTGCATTGATCATTTAAGCTCTGATCGAGCCATGAAGGGCTGCAGATTGGTTTGAGCCGGGTTTGCCTGTCTCACCTTCACAAAACCTCTGGAAGACAGTAGGGGATATTGGCAAATCTCTCACACAGAAAACACACACACACACAGAGAGAGAGAGACAGAGCACAGAGATTGTGGATGTTGCCAAGCTTTCACCAGCAGCTCTCGCAGCTGGGAACACAGAGGAGGGAGAGACGGAAGGAAGGAAAGGAGGAGGCAGCGAAGGAAAGAAGGGGAGAGGAGAGGAGAGGAGAGGAGAGGCTGTTGTCTTTTCTCCCCAAAAAGGAAAGAACAAGGCAGGAAAAGTAGAATGAAGCTGGGAGGAGGGTTGGAAAGATCTAAGGTAGGGGGGAGGATTAGGATGGAGGAGAAAGAGAAAGGAGGAGTAAAGGAAAGAAAAAATGGGAAGGGAGCGGAGGAAGAACTAATGCGGAATTGAGGAGGAGAGGAGAAGTGGCTGTTGTCATCTATTCTTCCTTAAAAGGAAAGAATGGCAGAAGGGTAGAACGGAGGATAAGTAAAATGAAACTGGAAGAAGGGATGAAAAGATCAAAGATATGGGGGATGACTGGATGAAAGAGGCGAGCAGGAGGAGGAGAAGAAAGGAGGTGAC
This sequence comes from Scomberomorus guttatus, assembly GCA_038419695.1. NCBI lineage: Eukaryota > Metazoa > Chordata > Actinopteri > Scombriformes > Scombridae > Scomberomorus > Scomberomorus guttatus. The sequence goes on along the minus strand of CM076468.1, from coordinate 10,364,062 downwards.
AAAAAGGTCAGAAATGGAAGAGAATGGAGGAGAGGAGAGGAGGCTGTTGTCATCTTCTCTTCCCAAAATGGAAAGAATGGTGGAGGGGGCAAAGGAAAGAAGAAGATGGAGGTATGAAAAGATCTAAGATAAGGAAGGGAGGATTAGGATGGAGAGGAGGGAGAGTGGTAGAATTAAGAGAGAAGAAGAAGAGGAGGCAGAGAAGGAGGAGGAGAACAAGGGAGGTAAGAAGAGGGAACTAAAGATAAAAAGAAAATAAAGGAAGGAATTAAGGAAAGAGAAAAGAGGAGAGGAGGCGGTTGTGGAAGGGTGGACGGAAAGAAGGAAAAGTAGGAAGAGGAGGTGAGGGAGAACGGTGACAAGGAGAAGGGTTGGAACTGAGGAATACAAAGCAACTGAAGAGTGAAGGAGACAAAAAGGGAAGAGGAAAGTACGAGGAGGAAAACGGAGAAGAAGGGAAGGAGAGGAAAGGAGTGGAGAGAAGAAAAGAGATCACCTCCTACTCCCATCTGGAATCTGGCTCTCAGACCACACAAATTCCCGTCACTCACCAGAGCAAAACTGGTGAAAACCAAGTCCTATCAACATGAGTCCTCACGTTCGCCTCCTCTCGTGTCTCTCCTCCCTTCCTCTCATTTCCGACCTCCATCTCTCCTCCCTTCATCCATCCCTCCATGCACGTCACCTGCTGGTTTCTCACACAATCAATTGATTACAACAGCACTTATCGCCTCTGCAACTGAACGCTTGCCGTAGCACACAATCACAACATTCTCATTAATCTGCATTCACATCCATAATTACTTCTCCATGCATTGACGGCACGATCCGCACCATGAATTTAACAGTGATGTTAATTTGGATTTCAGAAAATCTGAATGGTGGAAAATGTTGAGCTCCGCATGAACAAAAACTGTTTCTGTTTTGCATTCAAAGGGGGAAAATCAGAGTAACAAGGAGCAAAAAGTGCAATTTCAAATTGAGAGAGAGGTGTTTTGCTGCTGTCATTGTGATTTATTCTAACGTTTTAGTGATGTGAAGAGAAAGTGTGATCATGGTGATAGGGCACTTTGAATTATGAGCTGGAAATATGAGAGAGCGAGGTAGAGATGCACGGGGAGACGGAAGAGAGAGAGAGAGACTAGACAGACTAATCTGTGGCTTCAATAATGGATGTACCTGGAAACTACTGAACCATAGGGCACTACAAGACATGACAGTGTGCGTGTGTGTCTGTGTGTGTGTGTGTTTGTCACCACAGAGGAGAGAGAGAGAGAGAGAGAGAGAGGGGCGAGTCTGTCAGTCTGTGTTTATGCATGATTGGGGTGTGTGCGCGTGTATGAGCGCGCGCGAGTGTACATGCGTGTGCATCAGCCCCGGCGTGCACATGTGAAGGTGCCTGTGTATGAATGTGGTCGCGCGTAAAAGTGTGTATGCGCGCGTGCGTGCGCTTCTGTATGTTTGTGGAAGCGCGCACATATGCATATCAATACATTTGCGTGCGTGCGACTGTCTGTGCAAGTGCATGCATGTCGCCCCCCCCCCCTCCCACTACCCCCCCCCCCACCCCCACCTTGTCTCCGTAGCCTCCTCTTCTTCAAGCCAAATATCCGGACTTTGGAGAAGATGTCGACCAGGTTCCCGTTGCACAGCCCCTGCTTCTTACCGGGGCTCTTCCGCCGCCGGTGAGCAGTCGGTCGGTGGGCGTGTTGCTCTCTCGCCTGTCGCTTTTGCCGGATCAAACCGCTGGCGATGGCCGCTGCCATGTCTCCGCCGAAACACCCGACACAAAAACAGCCCTGTCTCCGTCCGTGTCTCCAGTCTCTTCAGTTGTGTCCACCGGAGGGGACGGAGCGCAGACAAAACCAGACACAAACCTCCAGTCTCCGCTTTACCGGCTATAACGGCCCCATACTTCAGCCACAACGCGGTAAAGTCCAGAATAAACACACCACTTCACCTTACAGCATATTTTCTGTTGCCGTTATTCCCCAGGCCATTGATTAGAAACGCACAGCGGTTTACCTGTCCGTCACGTTTCACCGGTCTGTCTGTCAGTCAGATAACAGCAGCTGTCACTGAACGGCTCCTAGAAACCGATTTTACCGGACCCCGTTTGCCAGTTTGCCTTCCCATGGTCAACAGGCGAGACCAAACACAAAACCTCTGAAAGGGGAGAATAATGCAATAATAAAGCAATTCTGTCCTCTCCTCTGTCCGTTTGTGTTCCGCTGATGGAAGCGCGGATCCAGATGTGTGAAACCAGCGGCAGTCACCCAGAGCAGCACCGGAAAATGGGCGGTTTGGCTTTCAAAGTGAAAGCTTAACAGGATTTGCGTGTCTTTCAGATAGATGAGGCTGTATTATACAATAATGGCTCACATTACAAACCATGTTTTTACCTTTTCAGTATGATAAATTATTGTATTCTTAATCTTTTAGCCTACTATTTCTATTTTATTCCTCTAGACCAGTGGTTCTCAAAGTGGGGTCTGGGGACCCTCAGGAGTCCTTGAGGGGGTTCGTGGGGGTCTCCAGAAAAAAGGGGAATCATTTATTTTGACTATAACTCCACCCATAAGTAACACAATGACAGAATGTTTGACTATTTTAGTCATGGGTTTCATACACTTTCTGTAATAAAACATCCCAAAGCAAAAATCTTAACAGATGGGGGACCCTGCATGGGACAAAATCTTATTAAATGGGGGTCTGTGGTCTAATCTGTGTCAGTTTAGGGGTCCTTAAAGGTTGAGAGGTGAAAAGGTTTGAGAGCCACTGATCTAGACATTTTGCTACCTGTTGCTGTCATCAAGCAGAGTCACTTTCCATTTAATAAAAACATAACTAATAGTTTCATCTGTAGATAGAGGCTATTAATAGGACACATTCCCATTGTTTTAATTATATTAGCTATTTCATCTTTATGTCTTATATTTGCTTTTAAATGTTATGAACACTGACTGCTGCATGCATTTCTCCTCCAGTATCACAGATTCATCTGAATGGCCTTTTGGTGTGACTCATTTAGCCGTCTTTTATAATGTGCCTGCTCTTATTGACACTTGACCTTTAGTTTGCTGTTATAGGCTGCAGGCCAGACTGTGAAAGTTCCTCAAAGGTGTTTGTCCTTTTCAAACTCTGCGTTGGCTTAAAGTTATATTTCAGACCGACAAAAGTCACACGATATTAAATGAGAACGAGTGGAATTGTAGCTGCAATTTCTTTCTTTAGAAATCTGTTTCAAATTATACACAGTCAACGATATCTAGTCTACTTGGTGTGTGTTATTTTGAAAGGAACGGCCGGATGTCCTCGTGGCTGTTGTTCTGGCTGGTTTGACGTTGGAAAGCGCGAGCCACACCGCCGCTGGAGCCACGCGCCGAGCGAGCAGTCACACACGCGCTCTCAAAAACAACTTGTCATCCTCATTATGGGCCAGTAAAGGGGTGTGCGGGGGCAATATAGAATAGAATAGAATAGAATAGAATAGAATAGAATAGAATAGAATAGAATAGAAGGCCAGACTTTCCAGAGGCTGTGGTGACCTTTTCATACAACATTTTCATTATTCTTTAATTGCGTAATTGTACACGGTTTCCATAGGATTTAAGGATATTACAGTTATTTTTGTCTAGAATTACTCAACCAGCATGTAGCTGCCTCTGAGAACACTGAACACTGTTTTTTTTAGAGGCGATTTCAGCTGTTTTCAGTCTCAGAATATACTTAAAGACCCCCTGCAGACATGTTTTAAGACATAAAATACTCTGCTTTGAATAATAATTTGTGTCTGATATGTTTTTTTTTCTTAAACATACATCCACTCCTTCTCCCTCATTGGAAAATCCAGAATTTATGAGCAAATATTTTTATTTCAAAAGATCAACTGCTGTCTCCTACTTCAATAATAAGTCCATTCTTAGTGTGTGTGCACACATTTCCACATCACACTAATCCAAACAGCCTTTAACATTATTTCTTCACCTTTTGTAGGAAAAGATATGAATTGTAGAAATTGTGAAACTCGTTTTATTTAAAAAAAAAAAAAAAATTTCATCCCTTTCATGTTTCATTTCAGATTCGGGCAACTAAAGAATGTAAATTACACGTTGAGAGAGGAAGTGCAGGCTAAACAATGAAACCTGCTCCCCTCATTACCTCATCCCACACATACTGTCTGTATTCAGCTCATGACAGCTCGTCTGAATGAACGGTTTAAAAATGCAGGAGGTGGGCTAGATTGACGGGCTGATAGACCGGAGGGCTGCCTCACATGTCTGGTTTGTCTACTGTACACGTGCTTATACCTTTCAAACAGAGTTTCCAGCGGCAAGCTTATACCACAGGACTGGACTACAGTAAGCTCACATTTCCTCTATCATGTAACAGCATGCAGGGCTGTAACAGGTGTCCCACTGTGTATAACAACTCACGTTAATAAGATATTAAGTGCACTATTAATTTGCCAATACAGTATTTCACACGCCAGCGTGAACTGGTCGTTCCAGTACAGCATGTAGGTCAACCATCTCTTCAGCCGTTGAATAGAGAGCTGGGCCGGGACCCAGCTGCACACACAGAGCGCTAAAATGACATTTTTCTTTTCTTCTGGGAAAAGCGATTACAAAGAAAACCCCAAAACCTTTTCCAATCTATCCTGCCCGTACAATGAATAATGGAAAGTATAGTTTGGTTGTGTGGGTTTTTGATGGCAAGGTGGAACCTCCATCATATCAGGGATCAACAGATTCATCACCCTGGAAAATTACAATTCCCAACAGATATTTTGACAGCAATAGTATTGACTTTTTAAGAAACAAACCCCCTTTTTTTATTCCATGAATTGTCTGGCCATAATTCTATCTCATTTGCTGTAGATATTCATTGTTCCTGTCAGTATTCACACTAACAGTTTTAGTGACTCTCTGGCCTTTCCTTTAGCCAGCGGGTTGCCATGAAATGTACTTATCATATTCATGCTCCCAAAGGGATGGATCATTTCCATCACTGTCAGTCCCAAATGTCAGCTTTGCATATAAGCTATCTCACAGTCTAATAAGTTGATTGTCATTCAATATGCTGATCTCAATCTCTTTCCCAAGGGAATAAAACCTTTTGTTTCCAATATAGACTGCTCCTTATACAAAATAACAATAGAAATAACCATGTCACAATTAAAGAAAGCAGTTAAATATATATATATATATATATATGAGTATTTGTGGCCTGTAGTTACTGTATTTTATTGTTTTTATGGAAATTCTTGGTTTTAGAAGTATTCTAAATAAAGGAAAGAAAGAGGGATTCACTCTTAAGTATTTTTTTTTAATGTTGTGTGGATCCAAAAAGGACCTGAGGGCAGCCGGTGAAGCGTATGTGATTAAAAAATAATCGGATGTCGCTTTGAGGCTTCGTGACGACAGGCGCAGGTCAGAACACTTGAACCAAAATATTTCAGCACCATGGACAGCGAACAGCATCTGTCTGTGTGCGTGTGTCTCTGTGTGTGTGTGTGTGTGTGTGTGTGTGCTGCACACACACACACACACACACACAGACACATCTTATCCTCATGCCCACTTGGTGGCGCCAGAGTGTGTCTAAGAGCATCAGCCCAACAGGAGCTCACTGATAACATTAATAGTAGTAATACATCACTGACACAGTAGTACTTCACTGTGTGTGGTACATAGTATCAGTAGCAGTGTGGGACTCATATAAACACTATAATAACCAAATGGGGTTCTGAACACAGGTAAGAGCTTCAAGTTTATCACATTTTTGTCTTTGAGAACTGAAAAAATGTCAGCGCCGGTAAGTTTTTATGATTTTCTTAGTCATATATTTTGCTTTGCTCGGTCCCATTCTGGCTTCAAATCAAAGACTCATAAAGACAAAACAGCGGCAGCAGTCTGTCATCTTGGATTTTCATCTCCCCCCCCCCCCCCCCCCATTTCCGCAGGTAAACCCAGAATCTCTGACAGGTTCCCAGGCCTTCCTTCTTTTGTCCTTGATGTTGCTGACACACTACAATTTAAATATAGAAAGTACTACTGATTCACTCTTGCTTCATCTCCCAGACAGGAGGAAAAGAGAACAAAAAAGATGTGTGTGTGTGTGTGTGTACCAGTGTGTGTTTTATCCAGGACAGTCCAAGTGAGGGAGTTATGAATAAATCAAAGCTACATTTACATTAAAATTCATCCTTTCTACTGCTTTTAATAACATCGGAGGGAGGCGGGACACAGCTCTCATACTTCAAAAGGAAAATTCTTTGCACCCCGTCCTTCCTCCATCCACTTATTCCATCATTCATACCGCTGAAACCACCCATCCCAAATCCTTCTGCTTCACGGTGCACGGTTTGCACACATTCACACACAGATAATCACACACACAAATCATGCAAGAGAACAAAATATGCAATTGTGGGCATAAATGAAAAAGAAAATGGCTTTTATTGGCTATTCAGGCTCTCTCCTGAGAGAAAACACACACACACACACACACACACTCCCATTATTTTCCATTCTGTTTGAAGCTGTGCCTTTTCTGCACCGTGTCTCCATGTCTTCTGGGTCTGCACAGAGGCAGCAGTGCTCTCTACAGGCACTAAAAGGGAACAGCACTCCCCGCTCACCTCTCTCCTTTTCCCTCAATCCCTCTTTCTTTTATCTCACACCTCTATTTCTTTCCAGCTTTTCTTTCTTGTTCCTAATGTGGTTCCAGGATTCTTGCTGACATTAAAAGCATTTCTGCTCTTTTGGCACATAAAAGCTCAAAAGTTCATTTTGTTTTCTTGGAATTTGTATTTTATTTCTATTCAGCATTTCATGGAGATTTTATGGTGTCCAGTTTTGTAATGTGATATGTATAAGTATGTAGCAATTAAAATAGCTTAAAGCTTAATAATGCTCATTTGGGGGCCTCTGGTGGCTGCTAGACTGACACTGAGCTGCTTTGTTCAATTATGCCTGAGATATATGATGTTTTGGAGCCTATGTGAAAAACATCCTGTTTCAGATGCAATTACACTATTGTTCTAAGAGTTAACAATCAAGCACCTGACCATACAGATGTTTTTCAGACATTTTGATCTCATGCTCTCCTCAGTGCTGTTGTCTCCAACTTCATACTCTCAGTTTGTTGCAACTAAAACACTTAGATAAGGTGCAAACTTCTCCATAATCAGATAAAGAATCTGCTGCAGAGATCTCTTTTACATTGAAGCCAGTGAGGAGCACCTGAAAGGTAGATGGCAGCATAATAAAAGCATAATAAAATAGAAAAATGCAGCAATATAAAAGCTGATGTTCAACACTTAAGAGAAACATATTATAGCTTGACAACTCCTGACAGGATTTGGCTTGAAATTTTATGGATATTACAGAAGATTATTCTTAATTATTTTATTGAAATATTCATAAAGAACCCTTCTGACCTCTTAATGACCCCATGCCCTTTTCTCCAGTAACATTCTCTGTACAAACTTTACACCTTTAGCCCTATTGCTGGTAAGGCTCTAAGAATAGCAAACTGTTAAGCGACGTGCACATACTCTATGGAGCAGGGGAGAAAATGATAAAAGGGGCACCTCATTCATATGTGGGTGTTAGGCTTCGGTTAAGTGCCCCTCTGGTGTGAGTACAGACATATCCTGGTTAAAGAGGGTATCAAACTATATGGACATTGGCACATGAAGAGGTGGTTGCTGAGTATGTTGATTGTTATTGGTGTCTACAGACTCTAGGGGCTGCTTCAGACATTTAGTTGTTTATTAGTCCCAAGCATCACTTTAAAAAGCAAATTAATGTGAATAAACTCACTGAACTAGCCAAAAACAGTAGCATCAAGATGATGACAGCAAGACTGTCTTATTTATCTAAAAGTTTTAACATTTGCTCTTATCAGTGTTCATTTGTTGACTTATGTGAAACAAAAAGTGTTTGTTTTTGTCTGCATACTTATGATCATAGGTTGCTTCTAATCGATTGGGGCCCTTTCCAGTTTCAGCATGTCAATAACTTCATGCACAAAGTCCATTAAGAAATTGTTTTCCATGTTTGGTGTGAAAGAACTTGACTGAGCCTTTTACACTGATGCTCTTGTGGCTGAATTTGAGTAAATCCTTGCAGCAATGCCCATGATTTGGAATGGGATGTTCAGCAATCACATATGGAGTAATGTTTGTAATGTTTCTGGCAGTTTTTATTAGAGAGTAGAAAATGAGTAGAAATGAAGCCTATTTCCTGTTGAAAATATCTATAACAGAATAACAATAGTTCAACATTTTGGGAAAGATGCTTGTTTGATTTCTCTTTGAGAGTGACAGGAGAAATTTGATATTAACCTCATGTCTGTGCATGTAGTTCGGAACTGGAGTCAGGACTTGTTTAGCTTAGGTTTGCATTAAAACAGGTCAGGAGGAAAAAGCTGGCCCGATTCCCCCCAGAAAACTTCCAATCAACACCTCTAAAGTTGACTAATTATTCTGCTTGTTTAACAGCTGTGAACAACAGCTGAGCACGATGACTTCCTGGAGTCCTGTCATCACAGTGAGGTTGTCAGGTATGGTACTTTAGTGCATGTACAGAGACCTATATTAAAACCTGTGTTCTATAGCCAAAGATGCTGCACAACAGTGCTGGACAGATAAACTGTTAGTTAAGTTGTAGTTGTTTGTTAAGATATAGTTAAGCTAATCTACTGCCGGATGTAGCTTCATATTTAACACACAAAAAACTAAAACAAACTATTCCTTTAACACAAACATGAGCTTGATCTTGATGTTCTCTTCTTACTTTTAAAGAGAATAAGTGTATTCCCCAAAATGTTGAACTATTCCTTTAAACGGCAGATTTACTTGATGAGAATTAGGCTCCGTCTCTACTGTCTCTACTGTGTTGGACTTGTAGCGCTTCACCAAAGTGTGTCAAACAAGCAGCAGCTCTGTAGGTGGCGCTCTTATCTTTGTCTGGCCAGTCATGACGGCTGTGCTGCTCATTCTAATCAACCTGCTCTTTTTCTGCTTTAAACAAACGGCAGACAAAGAGAAAGCAACAGGTAAACATTACATTCATTGTATTAAGATACAATTAATCAAACAGCTATAAATACCTGTAATTTGTGGCAGCAGATGCGGAAAAAGTTGGGAATGAGGGGACGATGAAGAGAGACGAGAGATGGAGCAATAGGGGGACAGGGAGGTAACAGATGTGGGTGGGTGTTCCCCAGACAGGAGTGTGAGGATAGCCGCTCTGAACTGAGAAGGATGACTCATAATTCACGCTCAGACACCCGCCCACACACACAGACACGGGGAAGTCCACTGTTACCTAGGTAACGAGTGATTAGTGACGCAGGTGGGTTTCCGAACGAAGGGAGTGAACACCTGCTGAATGCTGAGAGGATAACACACACACACACACAGGCACGCACGCACGCACACACACATCTGGCATCAATTACATTCATCGCACTGCGTGTCTTCTTTCTGCTCTACACGCACACACAAGCACTCTCCTCTTCTCTCCCCATCTATCTTTGTAACATCTCCAACTCAGTGGGGAGAAGAAGAGAGGGAATGGAGGGACTAAATTATTCATTCACATCCCCCCACTCTCTTTTTCTTCCATCTCTATCTGCTGTTTGTCAGTGTCTTGAATCCCCCTCCCCTCTTTCTCCCCGTTATACCTATTCCTCTCTATTCCCCAAATCCTTTCGACGCCTCTCTTGCCCGCAGCACAAAGACCAGAGAAACAACTTTACATCTACAGGGTGTCAGAAAACTTACAGGGATCAAAGTAAAACATACATCGTGTCTGAGTTCCTGTTGTTTTTCCTCCACACTGTAGTGGTGGTTAGCTTTGTTATCACAAATATACTGTAACTTTCCAAAAGGGGAAAATGGGGTTATGACAGTAAGATGAGCCAGCCCTGGACAATAGTACCATTTAATTTGTTAGCCTTTTTACCATATAGGACTTAAGTTGTGGCATATTCAACCTCTGCTCACCTACTTTGGTTGCCATAAAATGCAACAAGTGGCTAGTTTTACCCCCTAAAACATCTGATTGGATGTTGGCACCCTGTAGACCCTCTCACACCCTACAGGATTTATTCCAGAGAATTCGGGCTGAAATAAATCTGTTCAGTTTTTGTAAATTAGCCAAGGAATGAATAGTGTGTCTGCAGCCTCAGGTGCCAAGATTTCTGGACTTTAAAGTCAATCATTTTGAAAATGTAAAGTTATTTCCCTGACCAACATGTAAACAAAGCAGCAAAGATTAATCTCTACTATTATTTCCTACTTAAGAGTAAAGATATTGTTGTTAGTAATCAATACAATGTAATATATTCTTGTATAAACTTGTGGCACAGAACCTTGTTGTTGGCCATCACACTAACTTTATGTGTTACAAGTCACATTTGGATAGCACACAATGATGGAGGTCATGTCAGTTTGTTATACTTTTACAGTTTTAGTGAACATAAAAGAAGATTCAAGTAGATTATAAATCTCCTGGGACCTGCCTGCATATCACATGGGTCTTGATCCTGAGGTTAAGTACTTCCGACTCTTCACAACAACAGGACTTGGATGTCAATTATAGAGGTCTTCATGGACCATGGTCCTCTAAACACCTCACATATTACTATTGATCTCTCTTTTAAAAGCTGCCTGTTTCAGCTTCAGGGACATTTTGAGGGGACACTCCCAGGAAGTGCTGCTCTAATATTTCTGGTGTTGTTGGTACTTGGAAGTGTGAAGTAATAACAGCGAAAGTCAATTCGTGTTAGTCACGCCATTTCCCCAGAGTCCCCAGCTGTAAAAAAAGACTGTAGACACTGGACCGCTCTGAAATCGACCGGTCAGCTCGAACTTAATTCATTATGGCTGCCAGTTAAAGCAGCAGCTCATGAGCAGAGAACGCTAACTGCTAATGTGGAGCAAAATGCAAAAACGCTGTGTTCACTATTACTAGGAAAGTAATTAGTACAAAAATGAAGCATAGTAAAGTGTTCTGCTCATTTACAGCTAATATCGTTCAATCATATTAATGCAGGTGTACTTAGATTATGCTCATGCCAACACCATTTTGCTACCGCAGCTCCCTCCACCACCCCAACCTCCTCCTTATGTGGTATTTTGTGTTGTTGATTTAAGTAAGACTTATGTTCATGTACGTTATTCAGGGGGATTAGCTGAAAATGTATAACTTATGTATAGAATAACTCTCAGCATCCTTTCACCAAATTTGCAACATATGATTAATGAAAAAACACCACACTTGCAACCCATGTATGAGCCTGTGAGAGGACTCTAGGACCATTTGCAGGGATCATAAGCATTCTTGCAGCTATTCTAAAAACCAATACATTTAGGATGTTGTTTTGAGTCATTTTCTTACATTTTTTCCTTTTTCCCAGAGAGGTCAGAGGTCAAAAGCAGCTTCTAGAGAAGGTACAGTACAGTGGGAGTCTCAAGTCCTCAGTGAAAATGATCCGCGCAAAATGGTTACAGTTGAAAATGGAAGACTTCTGCATCAGAGTGGTTATGTAAGCGCTCCAGATCTTTCCCCAAAAAGTAAGACCCACAGAGGATGAGAGGAGGGGGAGAGGGTGGTGGAACTATGGGGATAGGGGAGAGATAACCACAGAGACTGAACGGAGAACTCCTTCAAGCAAGAGTTAAGGAGGTGCTGAAAGTCAAAGCTTGGTAGAGGTGGCAAAGGGCTTGAAAATATATTTATGTAATGTGAAAATTAAGTGTAGGAAAATGTTTTAAAAAATGTTACAGTCTGACGCAGAGGTAAGAGGCGATTGTACCTTATAATCACACGTGACAAATAAACTTGATTGAATAGGTTGATACAATCTCTCTTTAAATAGCTCATGCAGTGCAGTCACTCAAGCAGACTGCCGTGATAGCACTTCATCGCCACTCTATTATCCCAGCATATCCCCTCCACTTCACCTACAGCGCACCTCATGACTGGATTTGATAGCTGCAGCTCTCATCTAGATTCAATTACCACTTGGAGAGCATGTGCCATCACCGTACAGTATTTTTATTAGCAACTGGTGTCTGTTCGTGAAAAACACAAAGACCACCCGAGCTACATAGATCCCTTTCATTTGTGTAATTTTGCATCATACTTAAAGCTGCTTTAATGAATATTTTTTACATTAAGAAGGGATCAAATGGCTATGTGTGTTTTGGTTTCACAGCCTGCAATTGGAAGCAGCTGTTTTCAGCAAAACAGCTCTGACAAACGTCCTGTAAGCTACCTTCCCAGCACCAGCAAACTACACACACAAAGATATTTCTCTCACGAGTTGTTGGAGACCAGACGAGAGCTAAAAGAAGAGCAGGAGGGATGATTTCAGCAAGAAAAACATGTAGCACACTTCAGTACAGAGTGGAGCAAAGATAGTACTGTACACACAGTTTAGACTGGACCAGTGACAGACAAATCTAATGGATCCGTCAATACTAATTAATTTACTCTCTCTCTCTGTGGTTGATATGTGTGTTTTACTCTGTGTGTGTGTGTGTGTGTGTGTGTGCACTGCAGTGATCTGGGTCAGAAAGCACTCACAGCCAGAGCAGGATTGAATATTTAACTCCCAGCCCCAGTGCACCACTGCCAACGGTACTTTTCAGTGTACTGGCCCTTTAATGAGTCGTTTTTCTTTTTTTTTTTCCTTCTCATTCATTTTTCTCCTCATGCCTCTGAGATGTTTACATCACTGTAACCTCTGAAATGAGTCCGTCACGTCTCAGGTGGGCCGTTGTTTGATTGCGTTGACAGTGCTGACCCAACACTTTGAATTGGTTTTGATCCCCTTAATCTTTAGCATTACAGACTGAAATATTTTGCTTTGTTTTGCTAGTTAGAGCCATAAAAAACAGAGACAACATGCCAACTATCTGCTCCATATATTCTCAGAGAAGGAGGATTAGAGCTTGTTGACAGATTCATTATTTTTCCCTTTTTAGTGCAGCGTTTCAAGCACTCCTGTGTGTGCGTCTGACTGAATCAGACATAAAATTAGTTTTGAATAACAGGAACAAAGAGCGTAGGTAGATAATGTGACAAGAGATAAAACTTTGTCAAGCATTCAAGACTCAACAAAGGAGAATGTTTTCGTTGCCACCCACAGCCTTGGAGCTTTAAGCTTATTTTTCTCTGCAGCAGATCCAGGCAGCGATAAAAATCTTAGTTTCAGCTATTGTTTTTGTGAGAAAAAAAAAAAAAACGTGCTATTCCCCACGCCTCTCTGCGGGAAAAAAATTCACAGTTGGATAGAGGAGGAATGGCCAGGTGGTGGATTTTTGGAAAAGGGTCTTTGTATTGTTGTTCAGTTATAATCTCCTGGGGGAAAAAAAGAGAAATAACCAGCTTCATTAACCCAAATTAATCAAAATCGGATTTTACACAGCAAATCTGTTCCCCTTGTCCTTCTTTGTGTAACAATCCCAGTTACATTTTAGCTAGATTAGGTAATAGAATGACATGGCAAAAGGCAGAATATGAAGCCAAAATAACGCTGATGATGATGCTTAAAATAACATTAGTGTCTGCTCTAAATGGCGAAAAACACATTTCTGACGCTGACAGTAATGCCAAAGAGACCTCTGACTAATCTGTTTTCCCCACAGTGCTGCATTAAAGGAAGCTTGTATACAAATAAGTGCATGTGTGTACAGCAATCCTTCCCAGTGAAAATGTGAATAGTTCAGCAACACGGTGTATTAGGATCTCATTCAGCCTGCGAGGCTACAGTCTAATCCAAACTCTGCCATTATACATGTCTAAGAGCAACGCTTTTCACAGGTACAAGGGCGATTTGAGAGGGGATACACACACAAATACAACACTCTGTAGTGAATAAGCGCTGTGCAAATACTGATAGTATGACCATTTTATGTCTGTGCCCATTATTTAGGGCCTTAGAGAGCAGAGGCTAATGGGCATGAGAGTTAACATGCATTAGAATTTATTCAAAATTGTCCAAACAAGCATGAAATCTAATTGCACAAGAGCATTAATTACTGGCGTTTACTATCAAAACACAACATTAAAAGCGTTTTTATAGGGGGTGAGGCCTTTTAGTGCAGCTCAGAAATATATTTAGTTTTTACAGCCATTTTAAAAGTTAAATCCGGATGTGATGTAGGATTTTTTTCAAGAGGATTTGTCAAAAAAGATTAACTTGCTTTTGTAAATAATGAAAAAATACATTTGCATTGCGTGTGGGCAAATAAACACGGATAAGTCTGGTGATACTCTGGTATTTTTCTTATTCTCAGCAAATCCCATGAAAAGGCCAAAACCAACAATGGATGCATCCTTCCAGAAAGTATCGTCTGTGTATCTAAAGCCTGAGATGGCTTATTCCTCTCTGCCATAGAGCTCCATTGTTGTCAAAAACCTGTTATAAACAAATGAACCACACCACTGCGCCAGGTGACACGTTCCTTCATTACCATGAACACACACACCGTAGTTTATTTTGACTCAATGCCACACACGCTGTCCTGCTGCTGGAAACACTCTTTAGAGCAACAAATGTGTATTATTCCACTGAAAATAGTCCCTAAAAAATGCACTATTCACTCCTGTTAGAGTAATATATGCCAAAAAACTACAGTGCCCAGATGTTTAAAGATTTCTTTGTTAAATTAAATATATTTTTTACATCTTCAGTAGGAGCCTGTGAGCTTGGGACTGAGTGGGAAGCCAGGAATCAGAAACAGGCCGAAAATGCATTGCTGGTCTTTGTTGACAATATGTAACATAAAGAGTAACACCAGCTTTACCCTTTAAATATCAACAAACCTCCTAGTTTATCCTTTAATAGTTGGTGGTGTGTGTTAGTCAAAATGCTCCACTGTGGCTGCATATTCGGCTGTTTTCTGATTAAGAAGAGCTTCCTTGCCCAGTGAATAATCGCCTACAATGACCCATGTGGGACAGCATTTACATTCCCGGAGGTTTTAGCCACCTCATGCAACAAGTCGAATCATTATGTGTGGATGAGTTACAAAAATTTGTTGGATGAAAAAATGTTCGCCTACAGTACAGCCAAAGATAAACGTCTGCACAGTCATTTTCCACTGAAGTTGCTCTAAAATTGACAGACTGAAATGCAACATACAGTATGTGAAAATTCAACCAAATCAAAGCGGACAAGAAGGGACACAAACACGCACACAGACACATATCATTGACAGCTATATAATACAGGGTCCGCCAGACAGACGCTAGTGTGTGTGACGCCTCACTTATCGACTACTACACGTCATAGGGTACACCATTTTTATATAGTGTGTGTGTGTGCGTCTGTGTGTGTGTATACTCACAGTCTCAGTTCAAAATCAATGAGGCACTCAGGGATCCTGTGATAATGAACTGACACTAAAAAGCCTCCGAATACACACGTATTACATCACCCTAAACCCTGTCTGGATTATTTTAGGTAGGTAGGGTGATTTTGGTTTAATCAGTTAAATGTGTGGCATTTTTGGACATCAGAGACATCACAGACGCTTTTGTCCTACAAAGCGTGCAGCCAAAAGGATGCTCGTTGTAACAGAAATCTAAAAGTCAGGGTTTTTTTTTTTAGGTTTTCTGCGACATATTTTTCATAGTAATATCATATTGAAAGTTTACAGAGTAGCTATAAGATGCATGACCCAAGCACCCCATGAATTTATCTTAACATCCCATATAATTGGACGCTGTTGTGCAATAACTTCCCATCTCCAAAAAGTCAATTTTTGTAACTAAAATAAATTTCCCATTAGGAATGTTTCTAATGAAGTGACTGAATTTTAAGCAAACTTTTCAAATGATGCAAAAAATATCAAATGCATGAGTTTATATCATGATGAAACTAAATAAAAGTGTACAAATGGTCAGTATTATGTAGTTTTATTCTTTTTAGTGATTCTCTTTTGAGGTAAAGCGAGTGGCGGTGCATGTCATGATCCTGCTCTCTCTCTATTTCCAGTGTTTCCAGTGTTAAAGAGTACCTTACCTGGTTCAGCTTTGCCTAAAGCAGCTCGTATTCTCCTCTCTGCTACCTTCAGTATAAACTCAAAGTCCATGGCTAACACAAACACACACACACCTGTAAACACCAGCTCACTGGGCTCCTTGGAAAACCCACTTCTTAAATCATCTCGAGTCCCCCAACGCGGCCTCAGACGTGGACACACACACACATACTAGGAGGGAGAGATACGATGATTATGTCATGCAGGGCTGTCATCAAGTAAAAGGTTAACACAGACAAGGGAAGAATAAAAGTCAGCTCAAGTGTGTGTGAGTGAGAAGTAGAACAAAGGGAGAGGAAAGAAGTGGATAGCAGAGATATAAAGAAGAGGTGCTAGGAAAAACTTATAGAGTGAGAAGTCATCAGCCACTCAGTTTTCACCTCTACATCTAATTTTTTTCTTTTGAATTGTGGTTAACGGGGCAACTTTCAACATCAGTTAAAATGATAAATGCACCAAAGCAATCAGAAAAGAAAAAATACAAGCTAAGAAGAGCAGGTGTTCATATTTAAAACTTCCACACATCCTCTAGATTCCTTTTATTTAGGTGTTCATTCAGTATTTTGTCTCTTTCTTTGGTGCAAATGAGTCACCAGGAATCAACAAGTTCTCACACATAAACAGCAAAATAGGTCATTTTTCATTGCCTTGCAAAACAAGTCATATAACAGTTTCAAAAATGACTCATTTGAGTGTTTACTGATCTTCCACCTCTATGATTGAAGGGCGAGTTAAGTTCAGGCACCTACTTGGTTAAAGTTAAAGCAAAGATTGGTTAAGAAACATTCACAATTGGTAGGAGATGAGATGTGACAAGCTTTAGAAACCATCCACCACAACCTCATCTGCAGGACTTTTCTTTTCTTTTCTTTTTCCATTGCTACAATCATTATTCACACAACCAAAAAGAGGTCGGAAAACATAAATTGTTGCATAAGCATTTGAACAAACAACCTATAGTGTAAATAGAACTGTGTTATCCTGATGCAAGATTGTTAAACTGACCCTTCTGGGAAGAGGTGGATCCAGATGGAGAAGGCTGCAGCCGCCCTGCTCCAAGGTGCCGGAGGTAGGCTTTAACTGTACTGTTGTAGCATTATACCCCTGCATGCCAACATTTGTACAATATGGTTGATATCATGCAGATGTTGGTATGGTTGATATGACTCTGGAAGAAGCTAGTAAGGATGTTTGTCAATAATTACTGTACATTTATATGGCATCTCCAATGTCGCCAATTAAAAACACTTTTTATGCAGCGAGTTGGAGAGATACTGAGTTGTTGTCAAGTGTTTCTCTGCTTCTTATCAGTCTGTGAAAACACTTCTTAGTGGAGCCTTTGATGCCCTGCTGCTTTTTAAGTGCACTTGGAAAAATAACACTCAGCACTCACTCTCTCTTGACAGAAACCTGGAGCGAGAGCTGTCCAAACACACACACGGATGCACACACACACACACACACATTCCCTCATTCACCTTGCTTCTTTTGCTCATTGCTTCATTTTGAAAATTATAGTGTTTCCACTGTTGAGCGGAGTCACACTGTAATCAGAGCTACGGGCGTCTCAAATGTTTGCTTTTCTTTGTTTGACACCCTGAAATAACATTTACTTCTACCTCATTGCTGCCATTTCAAAGCAGGAATGCAACGATGTGGCTGACGTCAGTTGCGGGGTCTTAAACATCTGTAGCAGAAGCATGTAAAGACAGAGGGATGAAATTTGATGCATTCTTTCCAGAGTTGTATGCAAGTTTAACATTTTATAAACCAGTGTAGCCGCCTAGTCGCACTTCTGCTTTTTGCCTGCAAAGTTCAGTTTAGTTTGGTTTGTTCTGGTCTGGTTATATAAGATGACCTGTGTGACTGCGCTGTAAATGTGCGTGTGTGAAGGGCGCGATTACTTGACAGCTTACGTGCATGCGTGTGAAATATGACGTAAATGATGAGTTCAGGCAAAAGCACATCAGAAAGGCAAAGTCATGATGTCTTTCTGCAGACTCAGTGTGTTTGGACAATGAGGCCATGAGCTAATGAGTTCACTCACGTACACCCACACACACACACACACACACACATGTATTAGACTACTGCACCAAAACCCTCCATGTGACCTTCGAGGACAGATGTCACTATGGCCGTCACTATTTTGTCCGCTCATCACATTTGGACAACGTAACAGCACGCAACTGAGAAACAGACAGAAACACACGCACAGACAAGTTTAGTTTGTTGCAAGCTTGAGGAAAACATGACACATGAATATTTTTTTTGAATCCACTCGTATGCATGTTGACGGCAGGTCTGTGCATAGTTTGATTTCTGACAGAGTGGAAACTCACATGAGATAAAAATAGAATCAATTGAAATAAAAATAAATGTGCACTGTGGGTGAGTGGGCCTTTCACTTACAGAGACAGATCTGAGCTGGCATGAACCCCACTGCTATACTCGGGTGTTTAAATAAAATATAAAGTACGACGCCTTAATGGAAACCCTCCAGAGAAGGTGAGCAGGAATGAAATTATAGAAATTATATTTTATTCACCGGATAACTAAAAACAGACATTAAAGCACATGTTTGTGTATGTGGGCGCGTGCATACGTGTGCTATAAAAGGGGCTAAAGTCTCTATGTGGGTCACGCCATATGGGACACAAGACATTGAGTAAGATTGCGCCTTATTCCTTTTAACAATGAATGATACTGATGCTGGTTCATCTGGAGGAGGCAGAGGGAGTCACATTTACAACAGTGGAACTCCATTCACACAGTGTCCAAACAGAAAAGGTTCCCTAGCAGCAGAAATGAAAGAAATCATGGAGAAAAATAACAAATATACAGAAATGAGAGTTTTTGTTATGTCATGGTTGAATTTAAGCTTAATCTGTCAGTGGATATTATGACTTTTAAAGTTATCATCTTTATTTTTTCACCCCATTTTTGATATTTATGTCATTTTTTTCCTTCAGTAGCCATTCAGAATAATTATGCTCAGCAATTACCTCTCTATATATATCAGTTTTCATTGTTGCTGGCAGAGTCTACATTCACCACACAGGATTCAAATTGCCTACACAGACACAAACGGTGCACTCATGTGCTCCAGCGTAAATGTTCATAATAGGTCACTCTCCTGCAGCTTTAATGGAGCTGAATTTGTTACTGATTATTCAAACTGAACATTTTCTGCTGCTTCATGCGGAGGCAACCGCGGGAAATCCAATTTATTCATCACCGAGGTACTTTTTTTGGCAACGCTATTGTTCACTAAATTCAAGCAGGATTGAAATCTGAAAGATTAAACACCAAATAATATGATAATATCGTCATGAATTATTTGAAACGACTACTGACCGGACTGCCACAAACTTTCATATGAATATTCATGCTCATGCTGGCGCTATCTCTAGGAAAAACTTCATGTTTTGAGTACTGCTAAAAATAGCTAAATGTGTTGCTTTCTCCATCCAACACTTTCATATTGTGGGGTGTAATGAATATTGCAGCATATTAAGGACCAACTGTAGGGCTTTAGACTTTAAGCCTTGTTATTTTGCGAATCTTAGGTCTTATTATAATAACACCAATATTAAGTAAAAGTGCACTTATTTACAACAGCAATAGTAGTAAGAATGGAACAGAAACTTTAACTTGCTTCTCAGTGAATCACCCACATACAGTGCATACTGATGCACACACACACACACACACACACACCAGCTGTATTTCTGCCCTCCCAGTGGACCTTTGCTAAATAGTGCAATTCAGAGGAAAAACACCAACAAATGCTGAGTCAGCAAAAGTCTCCCTACTCCCCATTTATAGCAGAGTTATATTTCACCAGCAACTGCTGCGTGTATTACACATAAATACACACACACACACAGTAAAATACCGAGGGAGAGAGTATATGTTTTTCTTTAATTAAAAGAGAAACTGACAGCTAAATGGTGCCGGCTGCTATAAATCCATGAGCTGCACGATGCTGCTGGGAACTTACTCATTTCTCTCAAAGAGTGAATGTACTCCCCACTGTGTGTGTGTAGGTGGGTGAGATATGTCTTCATTACCTGATCACAGCTCACAAGACAAAACAACATATGGAAAAGGAAGATTTTCTGAACTCATGAAACTGAAACCGTAAGCACGCACTCAGTCACTTTCACCATCATATAAAGACTTCAGTGGCCATGTCAAAAAGATTCTTATTGTATCCAACTACTATTTTATAAAGGAGGGAGTTTGAAACTGCGGGGTAATTACGAGTCATGAAGTTATGCTCGGCGTTGTTAAAGTCCCCACTTGTGTATCATAGGAGTGCACATGTTGTCTCTTAAATGCAGAAAGTCTAGCTTCAAGGCAATTCATCAAATGAGCAAAGAGGAACACAATAAAAAAAGGAATTAAAGCAGAAACACTGAGCCCAGGGGACACAAAAAAAAAAAAAAAAACACAGTCATGTGACGCTGTAAATAGCCAGCGCTGGTGTGTTGGCAGGCAGTGAAAAGAAGCTGTGGAAATTTTGTTGAACTCTTCTGTTCAGTGCAGCAAATGAGTCCCTTCACCTGCGCCAACACGCCAATATTGATTTTGCTTTGTGTATTTTCACCTTTAATCTGCAAAATTAGGGGTCTATCTTTGGTGCTGCTAAGCGCTGATTGCTGTGGTGTTTTTACCAGAAATCATTTGTCAGTCGCACAGTGCAGACCTTCTTCCTTGAAGTGTTTGTTGTTAATCACAAATATATTTCTCAGAAATGACCTACCTGCCTCTCATAAACTGTTTATACGCCTCATGCTTTGATTTGCTCTTCAGGAGATATTTACAATTTAAACGACAACTCACCTCCCTTCTGCATCTGTCTCTGTTTCTGTTAGTAGTCTTATTTATCTTACACAAACTTAACTCAACATTAAGATCACAAAAATACCCTTAACAGAGTTTAACAGAGTTGTATAGACATGGTTGAAGTGATGAGTACACTGCTGCAGCACAAGGCATGTGTTCTGTATGCCTTTATAGCTACAATGGCCAAAGCTGACACACTGCTGAAAATGATAATACACCATTCCATGAGTGCACGTCTTCTATGCTACTTGCTTCAAAACTTGTCATTGTGCACTCTCACTCACTGTTTACCTTGTGGTGTCCGAAAGGAGGCTTTAAGGACAATGTTTCTACAACTTTTAGCTTATTGAATACAAATCACACCATTTTCCAAGACCTGCTGCCAAGTTTTGAAATATCTGAGTTGTGTTTTCTAATTTACATCACAGAAAGCATCATGTCTGTTTGTTTTTGTTTAGAATTAGACTATTGTTGCATGGTAATGCATATAAGTGCAGAATCTGACCTGCACAGTGTTGCCATAACTTTGTAACTTTGACTAAAATAAAAGAAGACATGATGATCAAGAAACTGTCTTAACCAGTGGCTGTTTAAAGCCCAAAAACACATGAAGCATCTAAAACACAATGATATGCATTAGAAAGTAGCTGACAGCAAAAACGCTGCAACACAGAGAGTGTTAATGCTGTCCATGGTGCTGGAAAGTCTTTCCTTTTAACGCATCAGCTCTAAACCAGAAGGACAGTGCTTTGTAATCACTAAAACTGAAAAATTGTATGTTTTGCATTCAGGGACAAAGAGAAGACACAGCATTAATGTCTCTGACCTCATCACACCATCACAATATCCACTCAGTGTCCTTTTCTTTTTCTTTTCAGTGATGAATGTTTTCACAGAGAAATGCTGCAAATGACTTGCTGAAAATTCCCAGTGCCCACATAATGACCAGTTTGCATTATGCTAGCTCAGAGTGTGGTGTAAATAGGCTTGCAGATGGATGATACAGTTCATGTTAGCAGGATAGAGTTGAAACATTTACTCTTTTTTACTTATGCTACTTTTTTCTCTCGTACTATTTCCACTTACATACTGTTCTCAACATGTTGTTTTCAGCTTCCTCTGATGGCCATTAGATGCTGGCTCAGGAAAAAACAGTATTCATATATAATTGTTTAATTTAGGATATATTAAGGCTAAAGGAGAACTCTGTTTTGGGTTGTTTGCTTGATTGACTGGTCTCTCAGCCTATCACAGTCAGTTTCTACTTTGCTGGTGGCTCCTCTGCACCAGCCAGGCCTCCAGCTCTTCCCCAAATGTAGTTTTTGGCTCCAAACAACAAGGCAGAGATAATAATGGCAATGACGGATAGTTTGTCCAAACTTTCACGTCTGTTGATAAAGACATAATATGTAACTACGACTTGAAAAAGTTGCCTCACCGGGCCTGCTGTTGTCCTCCAAACACTGTCGAGGTTACAGAGGCCAACTCTCTGATGCAATGTCAATATACCAATAATGTCAACAATGTCCACTTCCTGTTGCAATGCCAATGTCAATCTCTGTGCCGCCTGGAGCGGAGGAAAAATCTGGTGGAAAACAGAGCAAACAATTTGCCTTGGTCAAAGCTTTTAACAAATCTGACTGGAAATGTTCTGATTTCGCTCCGCTTTACATTTGTCCTGAACCCTTTGGAGAGCATGACTAAGAGAATCAACAGAGCGGTGAATTAAACTGAATTTCACCTTTGATTATATCATCCCTGCAGCCTGTTGATGAACACAGTCGGCGATATGTGACAGATGTCCTATCCCTAATCTCTGAAGTTATTGCTACACATGTCTGCGCACGAACTTTAGAAGATGGAGATGTTGCCTGAGTGTACCCAGCATGATGCTGGACATAACCAACAGCTCACCTAGATGAAAAAAGTTGAAATAAACACTGTATGACTCCTTCAAGTCGGTGCCCCAAGAAGCTGTGAGCTCTGCTGAACACATCACATTCAGTCTTCTATCTCATGGGGAGATTATTGTGCTCACACATCCTGACTGAAAATGTCTGCAGCCATAAGAAAAGCACACAGGGACTCTCTCCACTCTATAGTCCACAGTATATCCACGGTGGAAGTCTAAATAAGGCCATGTGCTGTTTAATCATGCAGGTTACTGGAGCCTGAACGGGTCTGCATGCTGCATTAGACTTGATTTTCTGCAGCATCTCTGCCACGCACGCTTTTTTCGCACGCACTGCCACTGTAGTCTGTATCTGTGCTAATAAGTTATCACCCCCACCCCCCCATCCCTGTTGCCCCCCCCCCCCCCCCCCCTCCTCCTCCTCCTCCCCCCTTCCCCTCCCCGTAGTGCACTCACTTGCTGCACAACTGCGATTGCAGAGAAACACCAGCAAGCAGTCGAACAGTGCAGTCTCGGGAGGGAATACACACACACTCCCGCGCACACGCACGGGCACGCACTAAAGTGTTTCTCTTTCTCTATCACCTCTACACACGCACGTACACACACAGAGAGAGAGGGAGAAAGGGGGGGGGGGGGGCGGAGGGGGGCAGACAAACTCACCAGTTGGGTTCTTGTTTTTCTTGAGGCTCCTGCCACAAAGACACTGCAGCATATGCGATCCTTTGCTGAAAATGTTGTTCCAAATAAACCGCATGGATTTGGCCGAGACGGGGGAGGAGGAGGAGGAGGAGGAGGAAGAGGAGGTGGGGGACGAGAGGCGCTCCGGATGCGGCAGCCTAAAATTCACCCACCGCATGGGGGCTGATCCGCCCCCCTGTTTGCATGCCAGCAGAGCCGGCCAGCTGTTGGGCTCAGTTCGGCGGTGCTTCTGCCCCCCAATCTGCACCATAGACAAGAATAAGAGCAGGAAGCCCGGCTCGTCGCCCGGTTTCTCGCCCGGTTCCTCCACAAGCCCAGAGACCAGGAGCCGCACGTATTCCGCGTCGACGTCGTCCCCGTGCGGCAGGAAGAGAGCAACCGCTGCGGCGCTTTTCTCCGCGGTCTCCGCCTCCGGCTGCCCCAGCGGCCGGTGGCCCTCAGCGGCGGAGGAGCGGTCGCTGCTGCTGCTGCCGCCCGGCCGCCGCGGCGTGAAAAGCCCCCGAGCGCTCCTCTTCAAATTGCGTCGTCTGCCGCGCGGCGCGGGGAGAGGAGCGGCAGCGGCGGACAGGCATGCGGCGGCGCTAGCGTGAAGTCGGCGGTACGCGGCAGCTGTCGGCTTCTGCACAAAAAACCATTGCATATTAGTGGGGATCGCAGGGGTCGGTGCGTCCGTCCGTCCGGGATGGGAGGAGGAGGGGAGGGGTGCGGATACCGGGTGTCCGTCAGCAACTCGGTGGCATCCCTGTACCCGTACAGCGGGCAAGTACTGCAGCGGGGGGGCTCCTTTCCAAACACACACACTCAGTCAGACACACTCACACACTGCACACACACACGCTAGATGCAGAATCCTTTTCCCAGCAGCAGCGCTGGTTCTCTGCTCTCTGGTCAGTGAGAGTGCATGCAGCGCCGGACCGGGCAGGTGAATCACTGCAGGGAATCTCTGCACTATCCCACTCTGTGTTTTTCTCTTTAAAAAGTCCTTATGAATATTTGATCCGCGTTTCGGCCTCCACTTCTCAATAATCCATAAGCTCCAATGCGCCAAGATACTGCTGCTGCTGCTGCTGTCTGTCTGTCTCCTCTTCCTCACCTCTCCTCCTCCTCCTCCTCCTCTTCCTCTTCCTCACCTTGCTGATGAAAAGAAGCTGCTGGACTATGGCTCTGCTGCCTCTACTACTCCAGAAACTAGATGGAGAAGAAGTGGAGAGAAGGGAGAAGCCCGCGGATCCCGGCTCGTGGTCCTCTCGCGCTCCTCCTCTGCTTCAGCGTCTTTCTTCTGCTGCGCTCGAGACGACCGACGGCCGGTGGGGCGCGAGGAGGTGCACTGACTATCTATACCCAACCAGCAACAAAGTGGCAGCAATTACACATAACACGCATTCCGGTTGGCGGCTTCAAAACAAAACACCGAACCATCCAAAATTGAAT
This sequence comes from Scomberomorus guttatus, assembly GCA_038419695.1. Taxonomy (NCBI): domain Eukaryota; kingdom Metazoa; phylum Chordata; class Actinopteri; order Scombriformes; family Scombridae; genus Scomberomorus; species Scomberomorus guttatus. Next base: position 10,339,097 of record CM076468.1, on the reverse strand, counting down.
TAGGCTGCTTTTATGTTCATGTGGACACTTCTTCTATTTCCCCCACATGAAACAGAATTTTATTACAATATTTTAGGGCTCCTTCATTTATAAAAAGAACATTATTTTCTATGTGTTTGGATGAACAGACAGTAAAGCAAAGAGAACAAAACATAAACCACTCACAGCTTACACTTCCCCCCAGTATTCACTGTCCTTATTCGTTATTTATATATCTATTGGGTTATATTTTCAAGATGAAAACGCAACTTTTGTGCACACAAGCGTGCGTTTAGCCTAACTTCTTTCTCTCAGAAAGGTGACCCTACTATGGGGGGGTTTACCCTCGACTTTTCTTCTGAAGGAAAAGCTTACCTCCGGTTTGCTCGTGCAGCTTGATGCAGCCCTGCGGAGAGAAGCTGTTTGCAGTTACATAGACACGTGGTTCCCACACCGTCAGCATCTGGAGTGATTGGAAATGTAACCGGCAACATTTTGGGGAGGAGGGGGGGGGGGGGGGGGGGGGGGCGAGATGGCGTCACTAGAATGGGTACGAAACCACAACTTGTCTCTCTTGTTCTCCTTGTTGTCTCAGTGCGAGCGCTCCCTCCTTCCGATGGCGTTACTCCAAACTCCGTCCACAAATCTGGCAGTTTAACGCCGCCTTTCCTGATGGCAAATGTGCACACCTGTTGCACGACTCCTTTGGGGTCTTTTAGTCTGTTCTGCTGCGTGGACGACGAGAAAACACTTTTTAGAGCTGCTTCCTCCGCTTGATGAAGTCAAACAATTACAATTGAAATGTTGTTCATTTAAATGCTGTTTTGCTGTATTGGCTGCATATTGAAAAGGCCAAAAGAAATTATTAGAGGTCTTATCTCGGTGGTAGACTGTCTCACACTCATGGAGGGCTGAAACTGAGCTGAGAGAGCTGCGCTGCTTTATAATTGAGAGAGAAAGAGCTGGCGCTGTCCAGAGTGCTGAATCCACGTTCGCTGGTTACACGCTCACAAAACATGGGGAAACCTTATCAGCGGTCTCTGGACCGTAATAACAGTGTCAGTGACATTTCACACCGATTAAACAAACAAAGCCACAACGAAAAGCAATACACTGACTCCATTACTATAACACCTTTCACGTGCCTACATTCTATTAAGAGAAATAATTAAAAATGTCTGATAAAAAACAACAACAAAAGCGACCAAAAAACCTCTGTTTGACACACACCATTAACCCCCTTAGAGTGTTTTTGCCATCTTGAAAGGCTTTTAAAACACAGCATTCATTCTCTAGATAGGTTTGTGGCTCATTTGCCTTTGAATCAGTCCATTTATAAACCCCAAACAGCAGTTTTACTGAGGGAAGAGGAATTTTGTATGTGTAAAGTGCCTTTGATGTTTGCAAATGTAATAAAATCCCCTTTCTGAGCTGAGAGAAATGAAGGTGTAGAAGAAAATTCATGGAAGCCATTCTCTTTCAGCAAGAACAGGAGATTTTCAGGAGAGAACGTAGGAGTGAGATGTAAATTCAACCCATAACAAGATGTAACTTTTTGACAGCTAAATCCCACATCCCTTCATTTGTTAGCACTAAAACATCCCGTACAATATGACAAACATAAAAAAAAAACTGAGCAAACCAAAGTGTTTTGGCTGTCTTCCTGAAATGAAGCGAGAGTATAAACTGTCAGGTAGATATATTTGGTTTGACTGTATTTTCTGGCAAGCAGCAGGGAACCCATTTATGAAGGCCTGAGCAGGATTCGATCCCTCCTGCTGCACCCCATCAAAACCCCTTGTAGCAGTGCATCAACACACACAATAGTCTAATTTACCTCATTAAAATCATAAGAGACAAGTGTAAATTAGCCGTACTGTATCTCTTTTTCAATATCACAGTACTATACATGATAATCAGCGGTGTTTGGAATGTGGCATACTGAAAAATAGCACAACAAACCAGCTTTCCCTACAAAAATAGCTTACAGTTTTGAAATGTACTGTCTTTTAAACAACTACCAGATGGATCAGCATTAATTTTTGTACAGACATTCATGCTCTCCTTTGGATAAAGCCTTCTGATGTTGGCGATCCCTGACTTTTCATCTACCAGCATGTCAAAGTCTTCACTATTCTGCAAAACTAAGCCGGTGAACATGGTAAACATTATACTTAGCAAACATTAGTGTGTTTGCTCAAAAAGCTGTTAGCGTTGGCTTCAGACTTTGTCTTGTTTCAGCGCAAACACAGCAAATGTTGCAACTCTTGCAGAGTTCCTTGCAGATGATAGAAGGAGTGAAAAATGAAAAACATTGTTCCCCTCAGTAAAGATAAACATGATAAACGGCAGGTGGCTGGACAAGCCAGTATAGTCAGGAAGGGATTATGGGAAATGTGGTCTTAGTTTTGAGAGACTTACACGCTACATGCTCAAATGAGAGAAATTCTGCAGTTGCACGAATTAACAATTACAGCCAAACACTAAACTTCCCAGAACATATCTCAGCTGCACTGCAGTATCAGCAAATGAGTCCAGGATAATGGCCCACAAACAGTCATGTCCTGCTCATCTTGTCTTGTATATTGTGACATTTGGATCACAACAAAGACCACACATAAATGAGAGACACACACACACATAGTCATTACTGCAGGCTGACTGGCGCCTGGCAGATTTTTTTTTCTCACACTCTGTTCCCGACTTGTATTGTTTCGAAGGGAGCTCAAGGCTGCAGCATGGGATTGCTGTCATCAAGGGGCAAAATATCATCTGTGTGCACAGAGAGCTGCTTCAGCTCGGCAAAGCAAACAGCCACAGCTGCACGTGTGTGTCCAGTATGTGTGCGTTTGTCAAACAGTGGAGCAGGGAAAGGAAGAAGAGCAAAAAAAAAAAAAAAGAAAAGAAGGAAAAGTGAAAGGAGTGAGGATGCAGGACCAAAGAGAAAGAAGGTGTGGGAGAAAGAATGGTGGAGAGAATGCAACAGAAAGCAAAGGGTTAGGGCAAAATGAAGGAACAAAAAGACAGATGAGGAGAGAAACAGACTGGAAACTGAGAGTGACACTCGCAGCCGGTGGGAATTCAGAAAAAGCAAATGAACCAGAAAAGAGGTTACTTTCAATTAACACTCACAGAGATAATTTACATCAGAAAGTCTCCACTTTGTTCCAAATTTACATTCTACTATTTAAACAGTGCACATTTTTAGGCTGAATCTATTGTAGTAGTTTCAGATGCATTTCTATACACCAGGATTCAGTATTTTCCATCATTTCCACTATTTACTTAATTTACTTACTATTTTCAAGAACGTTTCCTGGAATTCACTTTAAATCTGGTACTAATTATATGGAAAATAGAGACAAAGTTCTATTAAAAGACAGTCATTTCTGCCAGAATTTAGTTAGTTAGGTTGAGTTTAAAGCAGTTTTGGATTTTCAGAGATATTTCATTTAAAGAACTGCTCCATGAAAAAGGTGCAGAAAATATAACTGAAAAACTAACTTTGAAAAATACAAAACTTTTTTTTAAATGAAGGGACTTTTTTTTCAGGGAGAGGTTTGAAGGACTTTGACCTTTGACCTCAGTCTTTCTAATATTTGTAAATGTGAGCACTGCCAGGAAACAAGGTCTTATATTCAGAGTTTCACTGTCGTTGTTCCAACAGAACCAGTTAAAATGTCGTTCATTCATTATTTTTTAAATTGGGCGACATTTTTGGTGCTAAATGAACATTAAAAACATTACGTGTTTTTTAAATGTTTCCCTTGGATTTTGTTTAAGACACTTTGGTTTCTGCAGGTGCTGAGGAGCGTGAAGGAGCACTGCCTGGGCCTAATTCAGGGCTAAAAAAAAGTGTATTTCAATAGCAATTAATCATCCCTCTCCGGCAACTGTCTACCAAAAGACTGACAGCACTTGCTTCTGAATGGCAGATTTGTGGACTAAATGCCCGTAGGAGCACGTAGTGGACACCAGCCTATTGAGAAGTGGGTTAGCACTAAGCCCACTGATGTATTGATCTGTTGGCCGCAGCCCCGAGAGAAAAGCACAACATGGCCTGCGCCCAGGGAATATAATATAACTGCCCTCTAAGCCACAGACTACAACACAAGTGCTGCAGGAAAAAAAGTACAACCCAAATTGGAAATGAACATTCTGACTTGCAAGGTTTTGTATTTAATCTGACCCCCTGAGATATAAATCATTTTTTACAAATGCCAGAAAAAAATCAAAGATTAATAAAAATGGTTCTTTCAGACGCACAAGGTTTCCTGCAGGGCTCTGGCAATATATTGAATACCATTACTGAGAGGCTGGGGTTTGAGCAAACAGCCCGGCACATATCGTAGACCAACTCTAACTTGATTTTTATTGGCTCCCTTCACAAAAGAATTGATGAAATCCTTCAACTCAGACCAGCGTTGCAGAATTTGGAGTGGAAAGCCTCGACTCAGCAGGTTGACAATTTGAAGTCCAGTATTGAAGTAACTCTTCAAAATCTTTTAATAAATTGCATTTTCAAAACAGTCCAGAGTTTGCAAACATCCTGAATAGTGTCAAGAAAACTGAGCTGACCACATATTAAAAACCTAAAACCACATTTTCTGGCACTTTATCACTCAAGGGAGCATCCCAGAGGATGCAGCACTACCAAACTGTGGATCTCATATCTATGCAGCAGTACTCCACCTGCTGGTTGTCAAGGGAAACTGTAAGTACAATGGCAGGTGGTGGTAATTGTAGGATTTTTAAAATTTTGTGATATTAAAATATTTTCTTTATGATTTTTTCAACTGCAATGAAAACTATGAATAGCTGTCTGACTGATGTGCAAAACATCGCTCAATTTGCATGAGTTTCTAACAATAAATGAAGCCATAATAGAAAGAGTTTTTGTACATAATAAACATATTATTGTGATAGAAATGCTTTTGACAAATTGGATCTTTCTCACATATTAAGTCTAACTGAAATTAATGACAATACATTTCAGCCATTAGTGGCCAAAAGGGCTCATGTGTCTCTTCTGTTTAAAATGTTCAGTGGATGAACATCTCACACATATGTGGGAGAAGTCTATGTATTCCACGTTTAAATAGTGATATTTAATGGTACTAACTGAAAAGAGAGCTAAGGTTAGACCATGTTATTGAAATTTGCCTCGACCAGTTAATCCTGTCCCCCAAATGCAAGCAAAATTAAACAGTTGAGATCATAAAGGCCACAGTAAAAAAATCTGATGTCATTTTTTCCTGGTGTAAATCTTGGACTAACAGTGTTTTCTCCCCACAAACACTGGGCATGATAAATAGGAAAATAAATGGAAAGTTCTTTCCATAATTAAGAAGTTGAGCCTGAACACACATTATGTTGTTTAACTGATGACCGGAGGGGGGCAGCAGCACGCCCATGCAGCGTCTACTCTGCCGGAAATAAAGAAGACGAGGAAGAAAATCGACGCAGATTGCTCAGGCAGATCTACTGGTGACAACACAGGGACAACGACTGAACTCGGGTAATTACATACCATTTTTTAAAGTGTTTTACTGATAATCATGTTGTCCTTAAATGCTATCGCTGTCTGTCTGTCTTTTCTCAGTTGACTCGTTGTCATGGAGCGATTCTTTAGGTAGGAAGGACACAGGAAAGCGCTTAACTAACGTTAGGCTACTAGCTTCTCCCGTTTACCAAACGCTTTCAGAGCCAGTAAGCTTGCTTTGGCTGCCTTATCAAATGGCTAAAAAATGCAAACACCGGGCTTAAACAGGAGCCTATGAGTTAGATAAAGCGGAATAGGCTCGCTGACAACTCTCGGATGTGTTTTGGCTAGCCCCGATGGAGAGGAAACGACGCCAAACTCCACTCAAAAATTGAGGAATTAAAAAGTCCCCCTGCTTGTCAGCATATCTATTGACTTAAAACTAAGTTAAGTTCCTTTTCTTAATCGTTTTCAGTCACGTCAGTACGGTTAGCATTAACATTAATTTCTCAAGTAAAAACAACATTTTTAAATATCACTTTTAGTGTGTGCAGTACTCTGCAAGTTTTTCGGCTATTGGGAGATAAACGACTCCATATAACTCCATATAAGTGTTGCTGGTATCAAATTGGCATATATCCCGTATTGAAGGTCGGATTTGGTTAAGAAAAGTCATCAGTCATAGCTGCTGAACGAGGCGTGTAACATTTGCCTACAAGCAAGATTAAATTAAATTAAATTGACAGATTTTTGTGTATAATTTGGCCCGAAAAGCGTCACCTCCGTCCCAGAGGGCAGCCAAATATATGAGGCATAAAACCATACTGTAATAGATCACTTGTGCTGCTTTGACTGCATGACATGCCTCATTTCCATGAATTAAACACTTCAAGACACGTTTCTGGTTTTCACACTAAGATTAAGTACCAATGGATTTTTCTTTTGCATGCAATTCTGCATCTGTCTGTGTGTGTTTCTATAAATGTGTTGTTTTTTTTCTTGTGGTTTTCTGTCAGAAGACCCCAAGAAAGGGAGACAATTTAACTTTGTCTATAGAGAAGATCTATAGAGATCTTTAATCATTATTGTGACTAATAAAAAATACAGACGGGTGACAAATTAAAAGAAGAACCTTTAATTTCAAACATCAGTAAAATAGGGTCGGAAATTGTGGTCGACAGCGCGCATTGGATGACTGATGCTCGTGCATTAGTGCGATATGTGAGGAAAAACAGAAGAGCAGCTCTTCCTCAGCTGACTGAGAATGTCAGTGCAGGATGTGATCAGACTGTCAGCAAGAACAGTCCGTCGACAATTACATAGAGAGCGATTATTATAGTAGGGTTGCAGTGCATTAACCCCTCATTATAAAGATGAATGCACATTTGAGAGTTCAGTGGTGCAAAAAAGCCAAAGGTACTGGTCTACAGAGATGTGGAAAAAAGTGATATGGGCGAGTGCATGTGAGGCGTACACCAAGAGAAGGGTACAGGCCTGAATGCTTGACCCCTACAGTGAGGGGATCCAGTGGCTCTGTTATGCTGTGGGGGGCATTTTGCTGGCATGGTTTGGGTCCACTTGTCCCCTTAGAGGGAAGGGTCACTGCAAATCAATACAAAGTTCACCTTTGTCCTATGATGATACATTTCTTTCCTGATGGGAGTGGTCTCTTCCAGGATGATAACACCCCCATCCATAGAGCACGAGGGGAGTATGAAAATGATGTGAATCATATGTTATGGCCTTCGCAGTCACCAGATCTCAACCAAATTGAACACCTATGGGAGATTTTGGTCCGACATGTTAGACAGCGCTCTCCACCTCCTCCAGTAGAGTTCAGAGGCTTGTAGAATCAATGCCGAGGCACATTTAAGCTGTTCTGGCGACACGTGGTGGCCCAACACCTTACTAAGACACTTTTTTTCCTTTAATTTGTCACCCGTCTGTACATGTGTAAAATGTGTTCTGCCTGGGTCTGTTTATTCACAACTACCTCTCATCTTGTCCTATCTGAAGTGACAGCAGGGATGGTTCTGCTCCTTGCTCCCCGCCTCCACCAGCATCGCCTCCTCCTACCCCACAAGTCCCCCCTTCTCCTCGCCATCCCCCTCCCATTCCTCCCTCTTCTCCATCCCGTCTCTCGTCAGCCCTGACTCCTCCTCCTCCTCCTCCCCGACAAGGAAGGCTGAGTTTTGCGGGAGCCATGATGGACGTCAGTAAGTGGCCCCTGTTCTGTTTGCTGAGCACCGAGGAACTAGCCACGGTCCGACAGGCCTGTGTCTTTGGGACTTCTGCTAACGAAGCCATTTACATCACACATGCCAACGAGGTGAGGAGAGTGTGTTACATATACCAGCACCAGTATATCCTCTCTGTTGTTGACAGTTCACAAGAGTTTAATGTATTTAATTTATGTTAATTAATATCTCTGTGTATGTCTGTGTGTGCTATTATTTTCCAGGTATTTGTGTTTGGGTTGAACTGCAGTAGCTGCCTCGGTACAGGAGACAATCTGAGCACCATTGTGCCAAAGAAACTGGACTTCCTGCGAGGGAAGAAGGTAGTCAGCCTGAGCTATGGCAGTGGGCCGCATGTCGTATTGGCTACTGAGGGTATGTCATTACTTTTAATAATTCAGTCTGTTAATCGCCCTTTTTAGTAATAAATCATTCCCCCATGTTGGCTTGAAAGGCGGCTGTTAAAAGTTGCAGTGAACAACAAAAATTCATGGCGGTTAAGTTTTTATAATGACAAAAAAAAATAATGAAAATGTCCAAACCAATCCTGCAAAGTAAACTTTTCCACTGTCTGTCCATGTGCTCAGTATGTTCCAAACATTCATATTTCCACCAAAAAAAGGCCAAACACACTGCTCAAAAAGCTAATAAATGCGCCTTTCAGCTTAGATTATTTTTGTTACATTTCTGTGGATGCTTTGATACTTTTTCTCCGGTGAAAACTCGTGACCACTGGAATCTGTTGCCACCAGCATGAATGCAAGTGAACAACAGCTGCTTGTCTCTTACAAAGCACCACTACCAACACCATCAACCCCTTTTTAAAATCTAAAGGGCATGAATATTTAAAATGTTACTCTGAACCAAAAAAAATGTTTTACGTTTGTGTGGATTTATTGTAGATGGACTGATTTTTGCTTGGGGCCACAATGGCTACAGTCAGCTGGGGAATGGGACTACCAACCAGGGACTTTCTCCGGTGCTGGTCACCGCTATCCTGCAGAACAAGAAAGTGAAAGAGGTGTCGTGTGGCTCGCATCACTCCATGGCCCTCACTCAGGACGGAGAGGTAACTCTTTCATCATCATTTACTGGATTATTTGACTCTATATTGTTTTTTGTTTTTTAAAATGCAGACAAAAAAATTGGAATCCACACGTCTGTTTCTTTCAACACTCTGAGGAGATAAATCTCGTCATTTCCATATGGGTCAAGTGTCATACTTCAGCTATGACTGTATCAAGGGATCTCGATACTAATCCTCTACAGCTCTGTAGCTGACATTTAGAAAGGCGGACAATAGATCAGTAGTGTTTGATTAGAGGGAACAAAATATTACAACTGTTGCAACTATTATTCTAAAGGAAAAAGAAAAACAGGAACAGCATATTTACATCTCCCAGTATTTTCTTTTTTTTTTTGCATTTCATGTTAACTCTCAGATGGGTCACTTGAAAACATTGACGTAGCTTCCTGCTGCTCAGATAGTGTCAGACTAAGCAGCTTGTTTTTAACTCCATGGCATTAAAGCTAATTAGGCTGTGTGTGTGTGTGGGGCAAGGACAGAGGGCTGTTACAGTGTTAAATGTTAAATAGTACATTTCACACAGTGTTGTTTAAATATTGCATTGTTTGTCTGCATTGTATAATTGAGCATAATATCCCCCAGTTTGTAGAACAGCACATAGACACATTTTATTGATGTTTTCTTAATGTTTTTTGGGGGGGTTGGGGGGATAATTCTCCACTATACATGGAACTGAAGAAGCCTTTCATATGAACAGTGAAATATGTATTTTTATTTGATGCTTTTTGACAGTTTTAAGTTAGTTCTGTCCTGCTAATCTGGCAATCTCACATCCCTCACATGGAGCTCTTTTGGCTGCCAAAGATTTGATTTTAACAGCCTTGTAAATCCATGTAAAACATAACAATTGTGAAATATTGTTTTCCTCTCCGCTACAACCTACTGTGTTCCATCCCTGGTCCTGACCTGCCTTCCTGCCCCTCCAGGTCTATGCTTGGGGTTATAATAACTGCGGTCAGATCGGTTCAGGCTCCACAGCCAACCAGCCCTACCCGAGGAAAGTCACCAGCTGCCTGCAGGGCAAGACTGCAGTGGGCATCACATGCGGACAGACCTCCTCCATGGCTCTGGTGGACAATGGAGAGGTGAGCCGGCATAACAGGAACAGTTGATGATCCTTGTGAGAAATCCGAACTTCACGCAGTAAAGAGGGCCGTTTTATTTTTATCTAGGTTTATGGGTGGGGCTACAATGGAAATGGACAGCTGGGTATTGGCAACAATGGAAACCAGCTGACGCCTTGCCGCCTCTCTGCCCTGCAGGGGCTGTGTATTCAACAAGTAAGACAGTACTTGCATCTATGCGTGACTCAATCATGACTTGCTTCTTAGTCATTTATTGTAATCATCTCAATGTTTCTAACAAATGCAAACTGCAGAATCAGTAGTGCTTAAAGTATTCCCTGCTTTCCAGGTCGTATCGGGCTATGGTCACTGCCTGGCACTAACAGACGAGGGGCTGCTGTATGCCTGGGGAGCAAACACCTACGGTCAACTGGGAACTGGCAACAAGAGCAACAGTCTCAGCCCTGTACAAATCATGGCTGACAAAGAGAGGTGGGGGTGTTTTCCCAAAGCTGATTTTTCTTTTTTTTTTTTTTTTTTTTTTCTTAAGAGCAGGGCTGCTTTGTATAACAGCCATGTATATCATCTTGTATTTGGAGAAAAGACAGGCAAGTCCACCCCCCATTCTGTTAAGCCTTCCTGTTTCCTGTCCTCATTTCCTCCCTCAACTACTGGTCCAGGTCTTAAGTTGTTGTCAGCGGGGAAAAGAAACTTGTCATAAAGTTCTTCCTCCCCATAAACAATGGCTTTCGACCAAGTCCTGGCACGGCAGAAACACTGTTCACGCCAGAGTGCCATCCTTTCCTGACACACTTTTCAGGAAATTTCTTGCTGTGGTTACAAAACGATATTTTCACTTTCGATGTGATTCTATATATACTTTTAATTCTATACTTTAATTCAACAGGATTGTAGAGGTCGCAGCATGCCATTCAACACATACTTCAGCAGCCAAGACCCAAAGTGGGCAGGTATATAGTACCTTATTAATCTTGTCTACAGTTGTTTAATGTAGGTGCACTCTAGTGTCTGTGTTCACATGAGTGTGTTTCATGTGATTGTATATTTACTGCTTTTTTTACCTTTTACAACTCTCATGTCATGCTTGCAAACTCAAATATAGAAATCTGTTTTGTTATTAATGCACAGGGTTGGTAAAACAATGCTAAATAGCCCTTTTTCACAGCTGGCACAGGTGTTACTAATAACATTAACGAAGTGTCCCAGTAAGCCATGACATTGTGACAGAGAGCCAGCATGCACAAAATGAAATTCAGCCATCATTAGTTTAATTATTTACATCTGTGCTACTGTAACATGTCAAAATGTCTCTCTGAAAAAGGCCCTCTACAACATCTGGATCATTACCTCACCTCAGTGTGTCCTCTGTGATTCTGACGTACAATGCTTCTACTCCAGGTGTATATGTGGGGTCAGTGTCGGGGCCAGTCCATCGTCCTGCCGCACCTCACGCACTTCACCAACACCGACGACGTCTTCGCCTGCTTCGCCACACCCTCCGTCATGTGGAGGCTCATGTCCATGGGTGAGGAAGAGAAAGAGAGGGCGTCGATCCGCAGCAGTGCGATTGTCTGTCACGTAGGAAGTCATGAACAGATTATATGTTTATCATTGTAAAAGTGGATGAGTTTGATTTTGAACATAATTTGTTTTGCTTTATTCTAGAGCATGATGACTTCCTGACAGTTTCCGAGGCTCTGAGGAAAGAGTTCGACAGTCCAGAAACGGCCGACCTCAAGTTCAGCGTTGACGGCAAATGCATCCACGTTCACAAGGCTGTGCTGAAGATCAGGTGTGTGTTTATGTGCATTAAAAAATTATCACGATAAATCTTTCATAGCATTACCTTTTTTAAATAAAGGTCACTTGTTTGCTGCCGGTAGGTGTGAGCATTTCCGCTCGATGTTTCGCTCCCAGTGGACGGAGGATCAGCAGGACGTGATAGAGATCGGCCAGTTCTCTTACCCCGTCTACCGATCCTTCCTGCAGTTTCTCTACACAGACACTGTTGACCTTCCACCGGAGGACGCCATCGGTTAGCACGCGTACACTACAAATACTGCGTTCTCTCATTTGTATTGCTCCTAATCAGTTTGCAGGTGTATTTCTACAGTATCTGTGTTTTTGTGTCGGCTGCAGGCTTGTTGGACCTCGCCACCTCTTACTGTGAAAACCGCCTGAAACGTCTGTGTCAACAGATCATCAAGAGGGGGATCACTGTCGAAAACGCCTTCACCCTGCTGTCTGCCGCCATCCGATACGACGCAGAGGTAACATATACACAAACATAGTCCCCCTTAAAGCGACTAAAGGGCTGCATAAACAGGATAGTAATTTATGTCTGTTGTCTTTGTCTTTCTCCAGGACTTGGAAGAGTTCTGTTTCAGGTTTTGTGTAAACCACCTGACTCAGGTGACTCAGACTGGAGCCTTCTGGCAGGTCGACGGAGCGATGCTCAAGGAGTTTATCAGCAGGGCTAGCCGCTGCGGGGCGTTCAAGAACTGAGTGGTAATCTTACATTTTTACCATGTATGAACTATATTCTGACCAAGTGGATGTGGTTTGCGCTCCATGTGTAGCAGCAGGTTGTGTCATTGCTACATAAATAGCAGCTCTGATTACATTCCTAAGAGAAATCCTTGAATTGTTGTTTAACATTTTTACTGAGGCGCACATTGACACATGAGCAGCCTCAGAAAGGATTATATCATTCACACAATGTTGGACTGGAATTTAAGCTGCATAATCCGAGGATCTGATATCGGCAGTTTGGCCAATTCCTGTGGAGTCACTGACAAACACTGTTAAGTACAAAGTGAAACATAGCACCTTTTCTGTCGCACTTGAATTTTTTTTTTTTGTTGTTTTCTTGGCCAGTGCTTGCATGTCCTGAAACTTTTCCATCACTCTCTGGAAGAGTCTACGTGTGAGACCAAAGACCTGGAGCCCACATCTCTTTTGGGGGACCTGTAACTGGTGTTTTGTTAAAAGAGCGTTAGACCACTGACTTACACTGGCCAGTACCACTATACTGAAACACATCTTTGAGTTACGTTTACTTTCCATTTCCATCACTTTCATTTTGCAGTTTAGGAAAAAAGTAGCTCTTGGGTGTGTTTTAAATTTAGCTTGACTCTTGAAGTTATTAAGTTGATAGAGGTGTCATAACATACGCAGCTGGTTCAGATCCTACTGCGGGTTGTTATGCGTCACCTGGTTGGTTACTGAAATGATGCTTTTAGCTGGTGTTCTGTACATTTTGGAACCATGATGGGATGCATACTATTTTATGTTTTTATACTCATGTCCGTTTTTCTTTTGACAAGTTCATTCCGCCATGCTTAAAGGCACTTTAAAAAACTACAGTTGCTTTCTTCTTCATATGCAGTTAAACAGTAATAGTAACGCTGAGGAAGGGAAGACAAGAAAGGTGAGTTCAAAAATGTCACACTAGAGATTTTACAGTCAAAACATTTGAATCACTGTTACATTACTAGCCGCATTTTGTCCTTTTTCATTGAAAGTGTGAAAGTTATAAAATGTATCTAAGGCAGATGGTTTGTTACAGAAGTTTTGTCTTCCAAGTTTTACACTGGGACCTTCAACAAACTGATCCAACGTGACTATTTTCATCTACATGGGTTTGTTATCGGGGTGAATGCAAGGAAAAAACAGGCAAAGCAGAGAACCTAATAAGACCAAAATGACTAAGTCAAGCAGCAGTTTTTTTTCTCTAAATACAGTGACAATGCACTGCGCTGAAACTGCACAAGACATTGCAAGCTAAAGGAATAACAACACTTAAATTCTCAGCAGAAAATAGAAGTTCATATTGTGTTTGCTTGAGTCTACAATGAGCAAAATCTACCTGCAGGCCCTAGTTTTAGCTTTGTGCTGCATCACCGGGTGTTAAGTATTTATGCTGACGCAGGAAAACGTTACAGAGTGGATAGAGGGAGTGTTGTTGGCTAGGTCAACTGGCAGCGTGAATGGTGAGATCAGTTTCTATTTCCTTTGTTAGGTTTCTATTTCTTGATGCACTTAGATGCTTGTTAAAAAATTTTTTATTTGGTTTAAACTTGAGTTGGACCTCTGTTCAGTCATAAAGCACAGTTTTATTCAGGTTGGAAAACAATTAGAGACCCGTTGATTGAGGTTTCTGTTTCTGTGACACTTACTGCTTTAGTAGAATGAGGAGCAGGCTAACAGTGTTCTTGTTTTTACATGAAAAATAACAAGCAAACTGGAAAAAAAGCAAAATTGTTTTGCTTACTGTATTAAAATAAATATATATTTTCATTATGCTTTCTTAAGCTTTCATGTACATAGGACACATTTATAAAAACACTGGTAACATGCTTTAAATTAAACCTATAGTAAACGGTAATGGTTTACTTTGAGGTGGTCAGCATTACAATTTTGGGGTTTGTATGACTTTTTTTTTTCTTGCTGTTACATAACTGCAACATGTTATTTACTTTTGTTTTTTATATTTAGTTAACAGATGACAAGTTTCTGTGAAGAAATAAATAACTCCAAACTCTGATTTGTCTCTCTTAAATGCGTATTTCTTCTAACACAGTCCTTTATACATTCATTCTTATTGTGTGTATATTCCTTGTCTTATTTCTTACCATTAGAATGAATTTTTTACTGCATATGTTTTTGTTTTAATTCTAAAGTGGCTAATTCTTTATATAGTAATAAAAAGTTGATAAAAGCAGCAGTTATTTTATAATATATGATCACGTATGTGTTGTCACAAACGACTAAATATACTCATCATTGCCCCGCCCACCTACTGACGTCAGAGGATAGTTGCGGAAGCAAGGCGGAAGCTACCGTCAAGTTACTGATAGTTAGCCGCGTTATGAAGGTACCTTTTTTTAAAATAAAAGTTAACAGCGTATGGGAAGAATATAAATAAAATTGTGTGTAAAAGTGTGTGTATTTCTGTCTGTTTAACGTTTGGGTATGAGTTTTGTCTCAAAGTCTTGTGAGTTTTGACTGTGTTTGTTAACGCTAACCGTTACTAGCATTACGTTTGCGTAACCTAGATAGTCGTAACTAGCTTGAGAGTTAGTCATGAAAATACAGTGAAAGGGCCGTTTCAGAAGAAAACAAGGCTGTATTTTAATAATGTTACATATCCTCATCTAAATGCAGCTTTTGTGTTGTTGTTTTTCCTTTTGCAAAAACTTTGGTTATTCTGAAAGCAGTGGCCGGAAATAGTCGTTGTCTTTCTGTCGAGCTTGATGTCGTAAATCAGGTTAATATTTAATTCCGGATGAACTCTTTTCATCTTAACACTGTCGCTGTTGTCTTGCCTGAAAAGCACAGGGGCGAGATATTTTTGCTAGCTGGAGGATTGAATGGAAGAAAGCGAGATAAACAACCGAGCCGATCCGGGCCAGGCCAGGCCAGGTCGAGATACGAGAGACAGCGACACCCAGACAGACAGCAGAGTGCAAGGTGAGGAAGACAGATGGAGGAAGAGTTTATGTTGTAATGTAACTGTCCTGTCACAAAACAGCTGATATACGATTATCATTAAAAGCCATAATTTTCAAGCATCCAGCTCTATGCTGCAGTTTGGTGAGCTTATTTACACTAAACAAGTCCGTCACCTTTTGGCTGGCAAATGGGTAACTGAGTAGAGTAAATAACATGAGACATATGTCAGGGTTCAATCTTATTCAGAATAATCAGATAAATGGTTTATAACCTGCTTTTGTTGCTGTGACCTTCATTTTTATTTGCAGTTGTAAAACAAGGAAGCAGCCTGACTGGTGCAGCGTTCAACCCATCAAGACCTTGATCCCTGTTCTCTCCTCTCTCATACATGACATCCTACATTCTCACAGTGTGACAGTACAATCACAGCTTTGCACAAAGGCACCTTGACGGCAAAGTGTGGACAAGATGACGCTTTTTGTCTCTTCCCCCCCAGGTCATGGCCCCCGGCTATCAAAGGTAAACCTGTTCACCTTGCTGAGTTTGTGGTTGGAGTTGTTCCCCCAAGAGCAACCTGAAGAGGATGACCAAAGTCAGGTTGGTGTACACACACACACACAGATAGACCATCTTGCTTGTTCTTTCATACTTAATGAAATACACCAAGTTTTGGTTAGAACTGCAAGTTCATCCACTACACATTTAACCTAAGTGAGTTACAGTACCAGCACTTGAGCGTACTCTCTTTTAAGTAATAGTTTTGTTCCAGATCCGCAGGATGGGTCTGGTGGTGGTGCGGGACAGTAAGGTGGTGGGACTCCACTGTTCAGGACCTGAGCTCCACGCAGGACAGGCAGCCATCATCCAACACGGTGCCCGCCTGGCTGACTGTCATCTGTATTTCTCCAGGAGACCCTGCGCTACCTGCCTCAAGATGATCATCAACGGTAAGGAGAGAGGGAGGGAGTTCAGATAGTTGAGCAGAGAGATGAGATACAATAAACTGCATGATAGAAATATTCTTTGTAACACTGTGGTTACCATTCAAAGAGTAGGTTCTCCTCTTTTATCCTCTACATTGCTGTTTCACTGACACATAAGCACTGTGGATGTCTGTGCTCATCGTGACAACAAACTGTACGACATCTGCTACAGTGCAACTACACCAAAACCATCTAATTTATTTATGTGCAATATTAAGTGTTTATATTTTATAGGGAGAGGCGCATAGCCTGGGCCAATACTGCATGCCTGATTATTTATAACCTGACCTATGCTGCCAAGGTCCTGGCTAGATAGCTGCACTGGTTACAAACCTCTGAATTACCGCTCACACCTCCAGTTTGTTCAGCAATTTTTAAGTAACATGATATAATATTGAATTAATTAAACGAAACAAAGTGTCAGTTCAGTCTGATTACACACAGAAACAACACAGAGCTCAAACAACGGTACAATAAAAATCCCATAAAAAAACGTTTTGAAGAGCATGTGGTTATTCATGGCTACATATCTGACCCATGACTAAAAAATAGTTTAGTAGTCAGTTTAAAATGTTCTCGATCATGATCCATTTAGAGTTTTGTGGGTAAGGAGTTCTACTACTGATCCCCAAACAGAGTAAGGTCTCTGTGTATTACAGCAAGTTTCAACTCTAAATATACCAATATACCAAAGCAGGATTGCTTTGCAGTTACACCTGGCAGTTAGTAAGTGTAAAGTAATAACTCGTCTCTACTTAACTAGTTTGTGTGGTGCAACCCATCTTTAATTTAGTGATGTAAATTGCTACCTTGTTGAATTATGTCATTAGGATTTGAATTTGAATTTATAAACAGTTGGTTCAACCGTCTGCAGATTTTTTTTGCATGAATTTTCAGAAGCAAATTACCTGCTTTGTTTTGCATTGCGTCATTCCAGCCTCTATTGTTTGTGTTGTGGGCAGGTCCTTTGCCTACAGAAGCTACTTCATGTTAAAGCATGAACCTAAACCGTAGCCAGAATAACTGCAGCTTTCCTGGTAGCTGATGAAGTGTTAGTACATTCAAAACCTCTAATCTAATCTAGTTAAATCACAATATGTCTGCTATTATCTCAGTGTAACACCTTCCTAAATGTTCTTTTGACTTTGTTGGGCTTTGTCTCGTAGCATACAGGAGTTTGTCAGGTGTTTTCTTTTCTCTCTTGGTAAGCAGCCTCTTTGTACAGGATGCAATAAAAGTCACTTTTATCATTTTGTGCAGATGTGAACCCCATCCTTCTTACTTTTAGTAATGGTGGTTAAAGGGAAAGTTGCTGTCCAGATGCCAACACAAGGACAGTCAGTTACAATCATGCTGACTTTTATTAAACTTTAAATTTACATCAGCAATAAGCTGAACTTTAGAACTGCCTTTCTGTCCTCCCACTTGGCTCCACCTCCACTAAGAGTAACTTAACTGGAAATAAACACTGATGATGCTGTTTGCTCTCCTCCAGCTGGAGTCAGTCAGATCTCCTTCTGGCCTGGAGACCCTGAGGTCAGCATGCTGAGATCCATCTCTACAAACCATTCAAACTGCCACTCACGCAGCCTGCCTGACTGCATCACAGAGGAGGCCGCGCTGGACGCCGTGGCAACAGAGAAGCTGAAGTCCAACAGCCGTCCCCACATCTGTGTGCTGCTGCAGCCGCTGGCACCCGGCCTGGCACAGTTTATTGACGAGACATCCAGGGAGTGTGATTTCATGGAGAGAGTGACCGATGATGAACCCGGGCAGAACACAGAGGAACTCTTCAACAGGTACCCTAACTGCCTGTCTTTGTTGCTGCAGCAGTAATACAGCTAACTCAGTGATTACTGGGTGTTCTGTCTTTGTATGTAAGTAAGTATGGAAACTATTCGTACAATAATAATAATTTATATAAATTGTAAGCCTCTCTCATCTGGATTTTGGCAGCTAGGCAGTACTGGGACACAGTTTGAAGATGTTTCAGTGAGTAAATGAAACTGAAATTGTAAAACTAGGGGAGGATAAAAGTAGGATTTTGAAAAGTGAGGGGAACATGTCTTCCTCGTCTCCGCTGGAAATCATGTCTTAAATCAGCGGATCAGAGGAGCAGAAATACACACAGACTTAGGTCAGTATAAAGTGAGACTGGAGCTCAAATTCTTTCTGCTCTCCAGGGAGCGGACGAGACACCTGAAGGATTTCTCCAAACAGTTCCTGGTCGGGACGTCTCGGCAGCACCGGGCAATTTTGACTCAGATGGGTCTGGAGAACTTCTGTGTGGAGCCCTACTTCTCCAACCTGAGATACAACATGAGGGAGCTGGTGGAGGTTCTAGCTGCAGTGGCTGCTGGGGTGCCGCAGCAACACTACGGCTTCTACAGGTTAGAAACAGTTCTTACTTTTTATATGTTTTATTTCAATAAGGAGAGATCAATTGGAAATAAATAATGTTGATTGTGATAAGCGGTTAGACTCCGTCGATATGAGGCATCTTCATGAGTGTAGGCTCTTATGAAGATAGGAGATAAGATGGGATGATCCCCCAGAGTCTAGACACTGGTGGTGGTGGGATGGAGCCAGCAGATGGTTGATGGGGAGGAAGTGGGTTGCACAATAGTAGGTCTTAAAAGACAGAGTGCAGAATTGCACTAAGAGCAGCACTAAGATTGGCTTGAGGATCGTGGTAGAGAGATCGTTGGTCAGTTATGGTGACGTCAGAATTGAGAATGAAGGGATTTTGACAGCGTGGGAAAGTGGAAGTGATGAAGAAATGAAACAGAAGGAAACAGCAACCAGATATTTAAAGGATGAGTGTGAGGATAGAGATCTTCCTTATTGAACACTTCATTTGGGAATGGGAATCTTCCTGCACTTGTCATCCACAGTTGTTAATGGTTGTTGATTGTGTCATCACTGTGACCCAGGGAACAGCCTTCAACCCCTGAGCCACAACTGGCCAAGTCCTCACTGCCTCCTTGTCACGAGGGAATATCCCAAGAGGTGGCTCGCCATTGCATCATCCAAGCCAGGCTGTTGGCCTACAGAACAGGTCTGCTTGTTTTTCTGAACCATATCCAGTTTCACGCTGAACAAAAAGAGATTCAGACAGATGAGAAACACTAGAAGCAACAACTATTTAAAAAAAAAAAAAAAAGGATAATGCAAATTGACACTTACATATCTAACAGTACAATCAAATGTCTCTAATAGCAGTCTGGCTTTGGCATTTTAGCCAGAGGAAGCCTGACATACTCCTACACTACAAGATAGCCAAAGTTAGATTTTTGTGGGTGAGCTACTCTCAAGTCTTGAAAGGGTTCAGACAACAGATGCATGCCTGCAGGCCATTTTCCTGAATGACAGGCTTAAAGGTCACAATAATTTTAAACAGCGTTCCTGTCACAGTTTGCCATTTGTCACCAGCTTCTTACGCATAAAACTGTCATTTTCATTCCAGAGGATCCTAAAGTGGGCGTGGGTGCTGTTATCTGGGCCAAAGGACAATCGGTGAGCTCACTTTTCTTGCCGTTGCTTTGATTTGACTGTTTTATCTCCAGTGGAGAATACTGCTATATTCCATCGTCTTCTTCGCTGACACTGTCGATCTGCTCTCTTGTCCCAGGCTGGCTGTGATGGAACAGGGTGTCTGTACCTGGTGGGCTGCGGGTACAACGCTTACCCAGCAGGCTCACAGTACGCAGAGTACCCACAAATGGACAACAAACAAGAAGACAGACAGAGACGCAAATACAGATACATCGTCCACGCAGAGCAGAACGCCCTCACCTTCAGGTCAGAACGTGCGCTTTTTCGGTATACGTGGTCTAGTCTCATCTCAGTTAAACAGCGTTTGACAGAAGTGTTTCCTCCTGATGCTTTTAGGACTCGAGATATCAAACCAGAGGTGCCCACCATGCTGTTTGTAACAAAATGTCCGTGTGATGAGTGTGTCCCTCTGATCAGAGGAGCCGGCATCACTCACATCTACACCACCGACCAGGACAGGGACAAGGACAAGGGAGACATTTCCTACCTGCGATTCAGCAGCCTGAAGAGCATCAGCAAGTTCATAGTGAGTACATGGACGGACGGATTAAAAAACAGTTTAATAAACAAAATGAAATTGTGAGTACTACTTTACCTTCTTGGTTTTGCTCCTTATTTCCTGTTCAGATATGTAGATAATTACTGTTATATTGTATGTACTGTAGCCACCACCACCACATAGATTTCTAAAGGTATTTTTATCAAGTTTTAAAAAACCTGGTGAAATTCTCAAGCTTTTTACACTAGAATGTGGGAATCTGTTGAAAAAGGAAGATGTATGTTAATTTATTCTGTTACATAATGAAATCCTCTGACTCAGCAGCTTTTGGGTGTCTTGCTGCTGGTGCAGTTGAAGAAAGTAGATAAGACCTTTTTAACATGTTACCACCTTGGAGAATCTGACATTTTTCTGTCTTCACAGTGGCAGAAGAGTCCCCCAGTTTGCTCGGCGTCTTCTCCTCACCTCGCTAGTGAGTTCAGTCTTTTGAGGAGAGATTATTTTGGGGTTGTGGTTTTGAAAATGCTACAAAAACAACCGGCCTGACCTCGTATTTTAACAGTGGCGTCTTTTGTTCCAGACGGTAATGTCGGGAAGCACAGCAGGCAGGCTGAGCAGGAGAGCCACAGCAACAAGAAACTGTGCACCGACAGATCCCACGACTCGACTCCTGTTAGCTGAACATCGGCCCCGGATGGATGGATGGACGGACGGATAAACGGATAAACCAAAAACCACTGAATCATGTTTTTAGCTCGTGTGCCACAGATTTGATATTTTATGGCTGCATAAATGAAACTAATCAAATCTGTGCCACACATGATTTTACAAGTTCAAGTCCATTCAAGACTAGGATCAGTTTTCTGAAGTTTTTGGGAGACTGATCAACAGACATTGATATCTTTCCTGCGTTACTTGTAGACTGTTGGATCTGCTGCTGCATGTTAGTGTTTTATATCATTGCTGAGTGATAAAAGAGCAAATACAACCAACTCTGGCAGTTTTAAGTTCAGGATTGGTCAAATTTACTCCCAAAGGTTATATTTGAACTACTAGGGGCTGCTTTAAATAGTAACTGTTAGTGGTGGGCGATTGGACGACAGTCCGCCAAGTCCTGGATGTATTACTGTAACACGTGATCTGAAACTTTCCTCCTACTGTGTGTTTTACACGTCTAGTCATCAGAGGGACGAGGACAAGCTGGCGACGGTACAAACACACAGACCTCAAAGGGAAAACATTAAGAAGGGATGGATGCATCTACTGTGTGATGAAGAAGGTAAATAACGTGTGGACAAAGTGGATGTTGGACAATTTGAACTGAAAGGAAACAGTAGAAAACAGGTATGCAACAACAACAAAAAAATGGTTGAAGGTGTTGGATGTAAAAACATCCATACAGTATGTGAAGTTACAATGAGAGACTTGAATATAGTGTAAAAAATATATTTTTATTTGAAAGGACATTGCTGTGAGAATACTTGAAAGACAGACTGTAGGATTTTACGTCGGATGATACTACTGTTATATTGTTTTAAATCCGATTTGAACAAAAGCAAAATGCACTCAAGTTCACATCTCAGGCTTGAAAGAAAGGTAAAAATCTCCTCCAACATTTTTATTTTCCTCAGACAGACAGGCAGCAACATCCTGTTTGTGAAAGGAAGATTTATTGGAAATGAGATTTCGTTTCGAGAACAATATCAGTGGCATCGGTGCACAGCTGAGAGCTACCAAACCTAACTGTGGTCTCTTTTTATCACAATTAATTTCACAGTAGATAAACAGTTCAGGTGTTAAAAATACTTTTTAAAAAGAAGGAACTGGATTACACAGATTTACTTGGTGTCATTATTTGGATTTATTTATCCACAGTGTTAAGGAATTATGTTTATTTCCAGCTTTAATATTTCTACACATATACCTGCTGAATCATTGTATGTCATGCCTTTGTTGGTACAATGCTGATCAAATGTGTCTGTAGCTGAGGGCCAGATCATACAGAAAGCAAGTAAAGAGCTGTGGAGCCACTCAGCATGTCAAGTGATACAGAAAAACACCTTTAACCACATGCGTTAAATATACTGTATCCATAAGAACTGATGAGATGATCAACATCAGTGTTTGTACTGTACATCACCTGTCTGTAAGCACATGACAAATGAGCACACAAACACACAAAGCATGCATTCCCATCCTTTTATTTGTTTTTGAATGTGGTACAATAGGATCAATGTGGAAAAGTGGACACCGGGAAGATAACGAACGTTTTGCTGGGGGACCAAAGTTGTTCATTGCTTGAGTTGGAAAAAACAGGCAAAAAACAAAACAGTTTGGCTCCAGTGACAAGTCTGATGTAAAAGCTGGCTGGTCTACATTTGCAATTTTATATTCTGTTTGTAAGCCATGTTCTGAGAATGTGTCACAGTTTCTAACATCCAAAACAGCTGGTATTATTTTAATGTTTTCATTTTACACCAAATGAAAGAAAGAAAAAAGAATAAGCAGTTCGCCTTCTGTACTCCACCACTGCCTTTATTTCTGTTTGACCCCTGTATAACACGTGACAGCTGAACCATTCAGAATTAAAGGTTAAAATCCTAATTAAAAAGATTTTTTTTCATGTGTAATGACTCCATTAAGCAAAAAAGTTCTGTGGAAGCTTAAAGTAACCTAATGGATCCACATCAAATATCGATTGGGAAATAAATTCTGAATTTTACTGACTTAAGTGTCAGCGTCTTTTTCTAAGTCAACTTATAAAACCCAACACCACCTGAAAAGTAGTGTTTTATCCTCACTGATTTTGCACATTTTATGGTCCTTTAACTACATGTAGATTTTTCACAGTTACATTTCACCATTGAATCCTGTTACAGGTCAACTTTGGCCTCACTCTGTCACAAGTTTCCAGAAAAGTTTGTAGCCAACACAGTTCTGTAATTCACATATTGAATCGGCGCTACTTTAGCGACAAACTCGTAGTGAAACTGTAACCCTGGTCCGTACGCATTGGCAACCAATCAGCTGCAAAAAAAAAAAAAAGTTTAAAATGTCGACAGCATAACTCAAATATAGTGAGTTAAGAGGTTCACTGCTTAATCGCAACAAATATGTTCTATCCAGAGCATATTTTTCAAACATAATAATTAAGCTCCCCCTAGAAAGATACTGAAAAATACAAAAAAAAAAGAGAAAAGAAGGGAAAACACACCAAACCAAAAAGGCACCTCTGAATCTTCTCTCCATTCTAATACCAACATCAGATCCAAATCAGAGCAAAACACAGAAGTTACAGTACAGAAAGTAAAAGGAGTGAAACAAAAAACACAAACAGCCGTCTTTCCAGCCGCTCTCCTCTCTCAGCAAGGAGCCTCCTCCACACAGCAAAGTGCCTCCTGTTAATGTTCAAATGTTCTCACTCGCCATGGCACTCACTGAAGGTGTACAAACTATAAACTGTACATGACAACGAATGAAAACTATATAAAAGAAAAATCACCATCAAGCCGTATGAAAACAGCGATCAGCTTAAGATTAACAAAAAAAAAACATTTGAATCATCATATTATTTTTTTTTTATTTTATCATACAGAAAGTGCTATCAGCCACCAGCAAAGAGAACCAGTGATTCAGTTAAAAAGGCCCTTCATTTTCAAAGACAAGATTCCTACAATTGTTTTTTTTTGTTGTTGTCAGTTTTTGGTTAACAGTGACTGAAACCAATTCTCTCGAAACACCTGTATTCTCAGTCTTACTAAAGCTTTTTGAGTTTATTAGAATAGCACAAATGGAGGCTTTTAAAGCTGGAAACACATTTCATGGTTGAATGTGAGGTTTTTTGGCTTTGCACATTTATAAACTAACTTTACAGGTTCAGCCTCTTGAACTGCAGGATTGAGTAAATCAAATCATGACCAGTCAGATTCCTGCGTACTATAAAACAACATCTGCTTCTGTGACATGCTAACAGCTTTGCAGAGCAGTGCCGAATCTTTGCGATCTTAAACATCTGCTGTCATAGCGAAATCAGCTTTAATATATCGTTTAGTGTGTTTCCAACTTTAGAGAACTGCATTAGCCTTTTGTTTTTCCATTTTGGTGTGAATCCATGAAGCTACGCTCACATTTCAGGATTGTATTAAAGTCTGAAGATGCTTTTTTTAGTTTCAGACAAAGACAACCTAAGCAATCGCTTGCTTTGGCAGTACCACAAGAAAGACATTTGGCCACCACAAGGCAACTGAGCATTATTGTTGCCATTTAGCTAGCAAAGCTTTTAGCAGTGACTGAGAATGTGTTTCAAAATAGATTTTCTGCTTGATCCTGATATGTTGACCCAGCTTTAAAAAAAAAAAAAAAAACTTTAATTTTGCAGCTACTTCATTCAATTAGAAGTCAATTTGTGTGCGACGACTAAGAGCGCACCCGCAAAAAACGGTGACTGCGATAAAATAACAAAAATGGTCGTGTCTGTTTTGTCCGACAGCCGCTGGACCATTTTGGCTGACGCTTTTTAACCGCTGGTTCTCCCAACAGAGCAAATCAGCTGCCTCCAACACCGTGAGTTGTGGCACTACATGCTACAGATGGAAAAAAAAAAAATGTTCATGAAAAAAAAATTTTTACAAAAGAAAGATCAGTGATTGAGAACTATTCTTGCACAAGTTTTTAATGAACCAACAAAGAGAAAAAAAAAAAGACAAATAACGTCTTGAAGATTTTTTTTTTTTTTTTTTTTTTTTTTTTTTAAATAGTATAACCATTATTGTTAATGTGTTTTTTTTTCTATGTTTTCCTATCGATAAAAAGTCGGGGTAGAGGGCAGGGAGGGGTGCCTCTCTAGGAGGCCGGTTTCTTAAGATCCCTGATCTGTTTGATTAGGTAGGTCTTCTCGTCGTTGAACTGCTCGTCGTCTGTGCGATCCTTCTGGAAGTTGCTCAGGAAGTCGATTAGTTTGGTCTGGTTCTTGAGTAGGATGTCGATGATGGGCTGCGTCTTGTTGGGGTTGGCTACAAACACCTGAAGACACGGGCAGCAGAAAACAGAACGTTTTTACTTAAATCAGACAGTGACAGAATAATCTACAGAGCTTCAGCAGACTTCATTCTACTCTCAAAATATCCCTTTAACGCAGGTTGGAAAACTAGTTTTTGCTATATTGGCTTTGGTCTGGTTCTTTGTACATCAGCTAATAGATGTTAGAAGCCAGTCTGACATTTCATCAATAGATTTAGAGAATCCACAGAGGCCTGTCTGACATCAATTAGTGTCATGTCAGTCCAGCTGGGTCTGGAATCAACTGGATCAGATCAAAACTCTGCACATAGAAGTCTTATCTATGCCTTATTCTCACTCAGCCCCCTTTCTAAAAACCTCAGACTGGTGTTTCTACCTTGAAGACGTGGAAGGCCTCAAACTGGATGTTGGGACTCTTGTCTCTCAGCAGATTCATCATCAGCTTGAGATTCTCTGGCTTGCTGATGTAGCGTGTCATCACCGTGAAGTTATGTCTGTCCAATAACAGCTCGCCCAAAAGCTGGGAGGACAGATAAAGTCCGTTAGAGTCACGTTTTATGAGTACAAGTGGAAATTCAGGCTTGATAGTTGCTTTAGGGACCAAAGTGTGGTATGGACAGAGACAAAACAGACCAAATTATGCTAGACTTGATTCCCATTTAAAAACAGCTGTTCAACATTTATAGGTCAGAAGAGATTAATTCACAGTGTAAAATGCACAAATTCAACTACAAATCAATCATGAGTCAGAGTCAAACCTTTAGAGACTGCCTCTTGGTAACGTAGTTCTCAGAGTGCAGCAGCTTCTCATAGTCTGCAAACACCTGCAATGACATAAACACACTTTATATTATCGGATGTGTTTTTGGATGTGTGTCCATTTGCCCTCAAATGGGGGAAATTTAACAATTGACCAAAGATAATGCACAAAGCTATTTGAATGTGGGTGTATGAATAAGATGAACACACATAACAAAGAGGAGGTGAATGAATTCAGAGATCCTGTTCCTCCACTTCCTTCAAACATAGACTGCAAAAAAGAAAGCAGGCATTCTTCAGCAAATCATAGTTCTTTCTCTCCAAACTGTGGGATTAAATGGATAAAAGTCTTTTATCTAGTAGAAGTGCCGTTACCACAATTACTACATGCTTGTGTTTAGTATATCACACAACCTGAAATCAGTCAGAAGCAAAAGTTAACTTGTGTGGATGTTTATGTACCTGGGCAGGTCACCAAAACCTAATCAATACATGTCAAAATCCTGGGTGTGACGTATTTTGGCTCAGCCCACAGCAACGTCTCCTGACAGGCTTCACAGCCACATACAGACATCTGTCAACACACAGCGTCCAGGTAAAAAGGCAGTTTTTGTGTGGCTGAGACCCCTGAGGGCCCTACCTATGAAAGGGGCCCCCTCTGCCCAGCGGAAACCTGACAGCATAGAGCGTAGCTTTGTTTCTAAAGAAGTTGTGACACTCACCGATTCAGTTTTCCTGGAACTTTAAGTGTATTAGTCAAACCTTTTTATCTCGCTTCCTACTTATCAGCTCTCTCTTCCAGCTTATTGAATAGTTCCTCATGAGGCCCTGTGGCTATCTGTGTGTGACCACAGTGTGTTTAAAATGTTTTTTGGATACATGACTGGACCATTGAGCATGGCAGTGACTGATACCTGATCGGGTTACACATGTATCTGTGTGCGTTTCCTCTCTTGGGCTCTTGGTCAAGCAGTCATTTAGAGCAGTGTTTATGTTTATGCTTCCAAATAGTGCTCAGTGGCTAATGTTGCGTGACCTTACACGGTAGGTGGGTGTGTGTGTGTGTGTTGCATGTGAGTGAGGCGACTACAAAGTTCCACCTGGTAATGTGGTTCAAAAGATGAATTAGCATGTGTATTAGCTATTAGAGTGATCCATCATGTGTTTTCCAGACTAATCCTCTCTGGGTTAGAGCAACAGAGTTGTGAAATGTGTGTTTGTGTGTGGGGGAGAAAAAAAAAAATCACTCACAGCATCGTAGTTCTGTTCGAGGTATTCAGCCACAAGCACTTTGTGTCTTGTCAGGAGATCCTGTGAGTAAAGACAGAAAAAATAAATTAGAAATCAAATCTATCAGGTAACAAAGGCTTTTTATTACCTCAACATGGCCACTGGTAACCACTTTTAAAAAGGAAAATGACAACTTTCTTGTCAGTAATAAAGCAGAAAACTATATTACTGTTCTACTCTGACTTGTTGATAACATCAAGACAAAAAAAAAATACTATATTTGTTTGTATTTTGGCCTTCAAAAACCCATACTCTACAGTATATACTACTGTTCAAAGACTAGTTTGCTAGTGAGGTGAATGCCAATCAAAATATAAAGGTCTCCCCGTGTAGAAACTGTATGTTAGAAGAATTTATATTCTTACTTTATTATATGAATATATTTTTGTCTCAACTCAGCAACAAAATCTGAACATAAGTCGAAAACAAGGGATCCACAAAATATTTTGACTTGCCAATAATGGATTCTTATTCAAAACTGGAAAAACGTCTTTTTGTCCAATTATTAGTTCTTATTTGTTAATGCTCATTTATCAAAACAAAAGAACTGTAAATTATTTATAATTTCAGGGTTTTGGCCACCAAAACATGAAATCAAACCTGCCTTAAGAAGCTCCTATATTCAACCAAATTACTGTACTTTTACCTCTGATCCATTCAGATATTTTCAGTTTTATTTGCAATTTGTAATTTGCTTGAAACAATCCTTTAAACCAACATACCACTGAACACAATTTTGTTTTTTATTAGGAATAAAAATATCCCAAAAAATGACAAGATCCAAATAAAAACACATTTTCTACAGTTTCTGATATCACTTCTTAGCTGCCTCATCATACAGACTAGAAGAGAAGGACCTGAGGTACCTTGAAGGTGGCGAAGGCGTCGGAGGCGATGTCGAAGGTCGACATCTCCACGTAGTTGAAGAAACTGTTGAAATGGTCCGAATGAAGAACTATCTTGGCGAGCGGCTCGTGGCGGATACACTCCCTCAGCATGATCCCACAGTTCAGCGCTACCTGTGGTGTCTCGTACCTTCAAACAGGGAGAGGGAGAGTATTTGTGTCAGCTGTCTGGAAGAGATTCAACTGTGTACAGTATGTACAGTCAGTGTGTGTATGTGTGTGTTTGTCTCACCCTTTCAGCAGTATAAAGAGGACCTCTTGGTGGGAGCAGAAGTATTCGACAGTGGGGCTCCTCGTCCCGATCTGCCTCCTCAGGATGTTGTTAAAGATCTGACACACGTCCTTCTTCCCCTGGAAACACACATAAAATGAAACATATAAGCACTAAATACTGCTGTGTCACATCATCTACAGCTCCCCTTCTTTGCATTTCTCTTTCACTCTAAAGCAAAGTCAAGTTGTAAATGTTCATTTCAGATGAGATGGAAAAGATTTTTTTCTTTCTTTTTGACACTTCTATCGTCAGGCAGCCTGTGTATTCTCTGACTGCTTTATACTGTATATAGGGTGCTGTGCTGTTGCTAAGTTTGCTCAGAGTCTCTAATTAGATTCTTTTTAATCAACACATGCCTGGAATAGCTGAAGAAATATGTTCAAATTTCTACAACACAGCCGCAACTGTGATCTGTGAACAATACATGATGTGCTAAATCGAGCAAACACCACTGGCATTATCCCTGAATGCCACACTAGGCAACTTTTCTTCAAATGTCACCTTCCTAGTGCATACTGCAGGTGGGGGAGGTGACAATGTTCAACCAGCACTGAAAATCCAGCTTTCTCTGGGGAAAAAAACTCACTTTTTGCTACTGAGGAGACACTTTTTCACTGATTTCTGCAGGTATTTTTCTCCATGTTTCTATGTCAGCTAATCATGGCGCACTTTTTTGTGGTGAAAGCGCAACTCATAAAGCTCTCCTCACCTCAAAGTCTATGACCTGCAGGTTTTCTACCAGTGATATCAGCAGGCCGCTGTTGTACAGTTCCTGCGCCAGCTGGGCCACAGTCTCAGTGTGAGGCTCCTTATCGTTGCTCCCGTACAGAATCTCCTTCATGGACACCAAGCACTTCGACACCTCCTCAGACGCCTGGAGAACAGAGAGAAGATGAAGGTGAAGGAGAGGGAGGAGGTAATGGATGCCTTTGAATATTTTAGCTATGTAGTTCTTTTATAGGAGACAATACAGAGAAAAAACTGATACTGACTTGAGCCTGAACTTGGCTTGTGTGGCTAATTTTATGTGTGTGTGTGTGTGCGCGCATGTGTGAGAGAGAGTAAACTGTCTTGACAGTGAAGTGTCAGTAGATGACAGGACCAGGCTGTTCCATGCTCTAATTTCACAGACGCTTGTCACCGTTGGGCCCCTGGACACTCAGGCATTTACAGACACACACAAACAAACACACACACACACACACACACACGCTGTCCTTCCCCACCTTGTCTGTCTTCTTATCCTGTTTGACCAGGATGGCCAGGTTTTCCTTCAGGGTCCTGACGATGTCCGCCGGGCTCTTGTGGGATTTACCGAACAGCGGCATGATGGACACACACTCTCGCCTCGGGTCCTTAAGCAACACAGCGACAAGCACACAAACACACACACGTGAAGGAACAGGCTGGATGCAATAATATTAGTTGTGCTTAAAACAATAATCAGCATTGTTTTCATGGGAATAGGATGCGTCTGTTTTTCTTTTCTCCGCTCTAAACAGTGAATTGTCTCTCTTCATCGGCTGTTTCGCAACACTTTCTGTGATATTTAGCTTGTCAGCTTTTCTAGCATACATAACAATTCATTAGAGCTCAACCAATTCTGGGTTTTTGATGCTGATACTAAAAATCTGATAAAGACATCAGCTGAAATTCACTTTTAAACATAAACACATAACATAAACAAGGATAAGGATGCCTTAAATTTGGTTCATAAAAGATTTGTGATCAAGATATGTACAGAACGGGACACGTTACATTTAAAAAAACAAAGAATTACATTAAATACTTTGATTATTCTGCATTTTTTTAGTAAGAAAACAGGCAAATGTGAAGTCACTACAAAATGAAAAATATCAGCCCCCAGAGGCCCATACCAGCCAACCCCTCCCCTTGAAGTAAATGAGCAGTACATGACCAATCATGAAGAATTCCTGGCATGGATGGATTTCTAAACCTGTGCTCTTTTTTTTTTTCCCCCCCTCCGGTTGGTGTGATGACTCAACAAAAGGTTGCTGAGAGAGAAATAAGAATGTGGCGGGTGCGCGATTCAAGATTCCTTTTAACACCTTCGATACACATTCCAGCGTCATCGTCAGATAATCAAAGTTAAGACATTACGTTTGTTACATAACACCAGAAACAATGAAGGGTTGTTTGGCTGTTCTGGAAACCTCAAATTTCTCCTAAACTTTCACCAAAATCAGTTTCCGAACAAATTTGAGGCAACTTAAATTGTTGCCCATGGACATGATAGTAGCTCCCTGATAACAGATTTGGTCAAACTCAATCTGGTAATGGTGTATGTTATCCAGACTTGAAACCTGAAGAAGAAAAAAAAAAAAGAGCTTCCCAGATGTAGTCTGGCTTTTCAAGGCTAAATCCAGAGAAGAATGTGACACAAAATGCTTGCCAGGAGGCAAATCAGAGTGACCTCTTACATAAGTGAGCTTGAGAATTTCCCCTTTCGTAACACTGACAAATCAATATCCAAAATTTCAAAAATAAAAAAAGGCTATTATGTGCCCGATATTTAGGAAAGCTAAAATAAAAAAGTCAAGCTCAGGTTCATTGAACCCCTGTTGAAGAAATAACTGTACTTTGATTCAAAATTTAAGGTGATTTAGGTCCTATTAGTTATTGTCTTGATTGTATATGATCCATATAATTGAGTTTTGTTTTATTTCATAATATCTGAGAAGGTCTTGGGTTGTGTTTTGCCCTCGTACTCCTGACAAGGTCACAGACTGTTTGGATACCAACAGTTAAGACGGTGCCGGTAGATGTAGGTTACTACAGTATTTGGACACATAGCGTACTAATATGCCAGCTGCCAAACTGGACTTTCGTGCCCCTACTGTAGCATACAGTCATGCAGGTAACAAGTAACTGTGTGTGTTGAGTGTAAGTGAGAGAGTTTGGATAAGTCGATGACTGAGTGTGTGAGCGTTTAAAAGGATCCAGGAAGCAGCAGCAGCGGCGGCAGCGGCCTTCAGAATCCAGGCCGGGTCAGGAGCAGGCAGAGAACTTGTGACTGCTAATCCTCATCTGGGAATGTGAGGGCATTACCCTCCGTTTACTTCCACTCCCACCTTCGTTCCTCTCTCTATCTGCAGACTACCTGCCCTGCTGCCATTCCTCCCTCCATCCACTCGCTACATCTTTGCTCCATTCAAACTCATTTCATCCATTTCTATCTCCCCGCTGCTTCAAACTCTTTAGCTTTTTCCTTACATTACCTGAGAAAAAGTACTCTTAACCAAAGTGAAGCCTTAACTCAAGTTGTACTCAAGCTGTCTGGAATCATTGTTCACACATGCTGAGCAGCTTCCTGAAATCCTAAATAATACGGTTATAAACTACTTATCCACAAGGGGACAGCAGAGATGGTAGACTGGTACGACAGCTCCAGAAAGTGGATTTTATAAACCAGCTACTGTGGAGGAACGTCTGCTTTTACACATTTTCAGTCATTTTTTGTTTTTGCTCATGCAGAACCGCTGCTAGCATCTTAAATGTTATGCTTTTTCCAGAATGTCTCATGTTACACTTTGTGCTGTTGAATATATTGTGAACAGGGTTAAAATCACGAAGAAATCCACTTCCTGTTGTTACGGAAAGGCACCAGCGCTGCCAGGGTGGAAGTGTCCTTGAAACATACTGTGGCATTTGTGACAAAACTGGAATAAATGAGAACTTTCGGAGCAATACTGCATCTTGCAAACAGAAATTCACACTTCAAAAAGGTGCACAACATCACTTGCTTCATTTTGCAGTTTGCAATCAATTCCACAAGATGCTCAGATGCCTGCATGAGGACCAGCATCTGTAGTCCTCTTGCTCACTTGTTATTCTGCAGGTTTTGTCATGAAAACACTTCGATGGCAAATGTGTTAGCCTATCAGCGTCATGACACTTGAAGAGGCAAATACACAATAACATCCGAATTAAGAGCAACTCCGTCAGTAGAGGAGCTGTGTGTCTGAGCAGTGAGGAGCAGGGACGCTCTGATTTCCCCAGACATTACTAACACAAAGCGGTCAACTCTGAGCAAAATTGATGTAATAAATCCATTGTACAGCTCAATTACAAAAATTTAATTATAGGACATAAAACCCAACATGCCGCCCAAACAAAACTTCAGAGTTCATGAAGTTGTCGTAAAGCTGCTGCAACTCAAGCAAGCTGCTGGGGTTGCTTTTAAGTTTTAATAATGATAATACCCTCAACTCTGATGCATTAAAAAAAAAACAAAAAAAAAACACCTTGTCATGTTCCCCGAATGAGTTTTTCTGTGTCATGGTGACATTTTCTTTCACTCTGACACACAGAGAATGGCATCAGTCAGAGCATAGGCTGCTGATTCACATTCAACCAATCAAATTAGGTGAAATAAGACGCATTATAACAGCGGGGAAACTTAAAAAATATTTCATCACACACTATCAGAAGGTCAACTTGAACTCAAGGAATCAAGTCCTTAAGACAGGAAAAACCACGATGCATAATTTTGCTTTGGTTATAAACTTAAAATAAACTTAAAATAAAGAACTATAACTGTGTTTAGAAAAATGCCTGCAAATGGGAGGAGTTTCACTTTATCATTATATTCCCTCATGACTACACTACTTCAGTCCAGTCAATATTTGTCAAAGGATAAACAGGCACTGAGGAAGTATTAAAAAGACGGAGCCTGCACTTGCAAAAGCTTTCCTGCCTTTTAATCCGATCATATTCCAGGCTCCTGTGACAGGTTATAACCAGTTATACATCTAACATCTCCACTCACTTGTTGCCGCAGCTGTAACTAAACGTCCCTTATTATTAAAAGAATACTTAAAGAAAGGGTCAGTTTTAATCATCTAACAACACTTCCTTCAGCCCCGGAAAGCTTAAGCTCTCTCATTTTCACTCGCAGACTACTTGAGACTGACTAAATGTTATGTAATGGAATTAATCCGGTGCCCACTGGGCTTGAACACACACATACACACAGCTGCTCTGCTTAAGTATAATCTAAAAGGGAAAGGTTCCACTTTGCCCCTGGCCCAAATATTCATTTTTTCAGCTGTAATCATGAGGAACTAAATGAGCTTAAAATAAAGATATGTGCAGTATAAACCTAAAGACAAGGACGCATGTGACATTAAATGACTGAGCATATTATTACAAAAAGATTATGCAGAATAATTTCATTCTTAGCCATATTTAGATTAAAGCATGCAGCAATAAACCTAGATTAATATTACAAGCAGCAAATAATGACATTTTAATTCTTTTTAAAGATACAATTATAGCTTATTACTTCCCTTTGCCCTCTGTAAAGCTGCCAGTCTTTGAAAATGAAAAGCTTATGTCCTCCTGCATAAACAGCTTTTTTTATTACGATATTTTTTTTCTGTTTTATGAAGGCAAATGTCATGTGCTCTTATTAAACAAAATAACTTATTATGCTCCACTTTGAAATGTGTTTTCAAGTAATCAATCCTGATATTAAAAGTTTTATTTTAGAGCTCAAAGCGCCCTTCAATTGTTGGGCGGATAAACACACAAATGGAGAAAAACATCTTCCAGCTGCCTCAAGATAAGTAAATTCCTTTCACCAGAGTGTCGATGTTTCAAAGATATGATGACATATTTCACATATGAGCAGAGCTCTGCTGAATTATCTGTAAGCGTGACGTAGGGCTTCCATATAAAAGCAGATATCTGAGGGGAAATACCCTTCACTCTCATCTTTACAAAGCCTGCATTGAACAGTCACTCAGTGCGTTCTGAATAATTCACATCGTCCTACACAACATGCATTAGGGCTGCGTGACTGACTGTTACGTTTACTTGCTTTTGTGTAGCTGTTTCCCTGAACTCTACCTTCCTTTTTTGTACATTTATGGCCTATATTCTTACATTTATTCTGTTGTTCTTCACACTTATATTCCCTGCTCCATTAACTATTTGCAACATTTGTTTCCCTGCAGATAACATTTGTACATCCTCCTATTAGACCACAGCCTCACCCATAACTATTAAAATTCTTATCTGTTTTATGATGCCCAAGCATTAATTTAGCATCTTATCTCTTGGTATTGTGTGCTGATCTACTCGCAATAAATGTATCAACTACTAATTATATTAGTCATCAAACAGCACAACTCCCTTTTGCAGCATCAGAGTACAGTAATGTAGAAAAATCTGCACAGTCACACACACGCTCTCTCTCTCCTGTCACCTAATGTTACCCCCACGTGGGGCAAACATGCGCAGAAAAAATGGATTTATCCCAACCAGAGAGAAACGATCAGATTAAGCGTTTACATGGTTATTATGGCGCCAATATTTTCCTGTTGAACGAATTATCAAAGGTTTGCACCACCCCTCTCAACCCGATTGAGAATTCCTTCCGATCGGGCCTGTCTCTTCCGATTGAGGTGGTTACATGAGGCTATTATTCCGATTATTAGTGGAATATTAGGGTCCGTGTAAACGTAGCCAGTGTCATTCCAGCGCAGGAAGATAGTGATTCGTCACACCTACATGTCATCCAGCCAGGAGCGGCAGTGACTGCAGCTTGGGCATTTCATGGCTCATGCCTAAAAACAGGTTTCACGTCAGCCGCTGAGTGAGATGGTGCACGCTCGATATAGAAGCCTTGAACTTTTACAGACAGCTGCTGGAGCATGTGCAAGAGAAAATTATAGGAAAAACAAATGAAATATCAAATGAAAAAACGGGGCAATCTGCTCGGAGCAAAGAGGCTTCTGGTTTAACTGCTGAGTGTTTCTGCCAGTGTTCTGTCTGTCAGCTGATGTTAGATGTGTTTTTTGTGGGAGAGGGTCAATTACTTGTCAATTTAATAATACCATTTAAGTTGTTATGGCCCTCTTAAAATGACTTATATAAAAAATAACAGTTGGCTCAGTTCCCACTAGAAATACAGCGTATCAAGCAGCTGCAAAATTTGGAGCTCTTCTGAAATCAAAGTGAAGACCTGCAGGTTATACTTAATGGAAGACACCAAATTTTTAGGAATCTCTGTAATCAAATTCAAACATTTTTAGGAAATTCCAGGTTTGTTCCAAATGCTTGCTTTGCCCCTAGCCTGAGAAGGGAGTTGATGCTTTGTCTGTGCTGAGAAATGAAGACCTGTGTGTTTGACCTGATGATGCTACATCAAGTACGCAGCCCAGCTCGAGCTACAAAGAGGCGTTCTCTTTGCAGACGTTCACACACAGAATATCCTCTCCGAGGCAACCTGGGAAGAACGCTCCCTGAAAAGGACAAACATCAGCTCATCGGTCCATTCTTAAGATTGATAATGATGGAAAAAGGCCCCTATTTTTCCAAGGATTGTGTGATAGAGCAGGGGCAACCCATACTACTACTCGCCTTGATGTCTGCCTGTATTTGAAGCACTTTATCCAAACATGGATTATATTGTACAAATACAATGTCTGCTATCTTCTAAGAGACATTAAGTAGCTTGATCAGGACACTTCAGGTTGCTACAGTTGTGTTCAGGGTCAGTTTGGACTTTTCTGACTGTTCTGAACCAGTGACAGACAGGCCTAGCCTGCCAGGATATGAGAGCCCACTGTGTCTGATTTTAGTGTATCGGTATGTCAAGGCAAACAGAGGTAGCCAGAGGAACAGAGGATGTGTGGTGGTTTTACATTCAAAATAAAAGCAAAGCAGATTTAGAACATCTGGACTGGCTGTGTTCAGTCCAACAAGATTATTTTCATTTGCGATTAATTTACAGAAAAAAATAGAAGACAATAGAAAATAACCACGTCTGAGAAGCTGCCAAGTTTTGCTTGGCAACATGCCTTAACGATTCATCAATTTTCAAAACTTGTCAATTTGCTGTCTATATACGGCACTAATAACTGACTAATTATTTCAGCTTTACACACAAGATATAATATCACAGTTCACTCTAGGATTCATTTTGTCTTCCCAGAATAACTTCTAATCAATCTCAATCAGCTTACTATCCATCACAGAGCCTCGAAAGCTAATCATTTAATTCACCCTGTTACTAGTTTAATTGCTAAGTCAATAAACTGTCCGAAAATAGTAAATCGGCCCAGTTCAGTTTCCCATAAACTCAAGGTGGCAGCTTCAAATTGCTTGTTTTGTTGCATCCAGCAGTTCAAGACCAAAGACATTCAATATTCAGTCAAATAAAACACACAACAACAGCAGAAATCCTCACATTAGAGGAGCTGGAAGTAGAAAACAGTTACTGAATTTGATGAATTTTCTGTTGATCATCTGCTAGATTCATGAACTAGTAATATCAGTACTAGATTACACCGTGTAACAAATTGTTACTTCTTTTTTGTTCCTGCAGTGTTATTTCCGAATTGCTTATGCATAAAAAGTATAGAAAATGGCTATTACTCCCTTCAAACTTTGCTCTTGTGACCTGGACAATGATATTTTGAAATCTACCTATTTCCAATGAGAAAAAAAGGCAAATTTGCACATTTTTATTTCAGATAAAATCAGAAAAAACAACATATGAGTCAGAACTGACATGTATTCATCATCGACTGTATACAAAGATGGACGTCATGACAGCTCCCCAAAAGTGAAGCCAAAATATCTCGATCACCTCTGGTGGCTGGCTGCAGTATGGTCCCGCCCCCTCCATGTTAGCGGATGGGACCTGAGCCAAACTAAAGTATTAAAGCTCACATCAAATACATTTTTCCCAAAAAACGTTCCTGTCATATTAGGTTATTCTTATCACAGTGGAGTTTGTTCAAGTGATCATTTTTCTGATAAGTTTGTTTTTTAATTAGTTATTTGACGATACAAAAAGGGGGTGTGACGTTGTGATTGACAGCTGTGACAGCCGCTCTCAAACCTCCGCCCTGACTCTACTGCGCAGACTCTGGTTGCAAAAGACGTCACACAAGCAAGATGGCAGCTCGCCGGAAGCCAAATTATTTTTTCCCCAGGATGTTGGAAGTCATGACCCGCCCTACTCTGCCTCTGATTGGCTAGTGCTTGTCGCCTTCGTTGGTTGGGTTGGTTAGGTTTAGGCATGAGGAGTGAGATTGGTTAGGGTTAGGGTAAGAATGTCAGGGTAAGCCAATCAGAGGCAGAGTAGGGCGAGTCATGACATTGCCATCTTGGGAAAAAAAAATATTGCCTCCCTGAAACTAGATATTTTGGCTTCACTTTTGTATAGCAGCAGGAAGTGGAGAGGCAGCAGCTATATTTGTGTATTTGTATCTATGTTATTTATACTAAAGTTATACAAAAGTGACCACAAAAAATTTTGAAGTGAGTAGTATTTCAAGACTTATGATTTTGTCCAGGTCACAAAAGCAAAGTTTGAAGGGAATAATAGCCATTTTCTATACTTTTTAGGCATAAGCAATTAGGAAATAACACTTACTACCCAGGAACAAAAAAGGTGTTACATATTGTTATTGTTAGACTAGTTATATTTTGAAATATGTGACCGGAAGCTGCTTTGTTTTCATTCTTACCAGCCTGACGCTGTCGGCTAAAGTGCCACAGCAGGGAGGAACAAAACAAAAAACACACACTGTATTTGTGCTGCTCAAGAATTAAAAACCCTATTATTAACCATAGAGTTTGGAGGAATGAGAGCTTGTAGCGCAGACGGCTGTAAAAAAAAATGCACATAAAGGCCGCATAAACAGTCCCAGACAATGTGATTTTATAAGGCTACACCCCTCGCGCCTCCGGTGTTATGTCCCAACTGGCTTCCAAGCTAACTGGTTCCCGTGCACGCGCTGTGTCCACCTAACAGCAGCAGTTGTGGTCTGCCTCTGTCATATTCGCCGCAGTAGATATGAGATGCGACTTGAAAATCGCCAGTAATGTGTTTATGAATGTGTGACGGATCTGGTGACAAGAGGCACACCACAACTGCTGCCGTTACAGCGCGTGCACGCGTACGGGAACCAGTTAGCTTGAAAAGCAGTTGGGCTAAACTCCCCTTTTTGTTTGACAGATTTCCAAAGCTAATCGCAGTTGTCTGGATCATTTCAGAAACAACTGCTGGAAAAGGACATAATGGAGGTGTCGTTTACAAACAAAACGGACGTTTCAACGTGTCAAACCCCGGCTGAAGTTGCAAAGACTGTCAAGGGCAATAATATCTGCCCATTAGGTTAACAGGGAGCTATTGCTCTTCGACAGGATTGATACTTACAGCGGGAAGATGTTTGCTCTGCTCGGGGATCTTTAAACGTCTGTCCCGGTTCACAACGCAGCCGAGCCTCCCTGGTGAGGTCTGGTGGTCACGCCAGGGCTGTAAGTTAGCAGGAAAGTCAGCTAAAAATGGGTGCGATACAATTTAAAAATGTGTGGAGTCGGTTAAGAAGGCAGTGCAGAATCCCATCTGGTCGCTTTACAGCCTTTCTGTCACGCTAGCTAGCCTGAACTAAATGAAGGATTTCCGGTGTGAGCGTTCAGAATAAAAACTCTGATTCGTCTGTTTAAACTAATGGAAGTAGAGGAAAAAAGAAGAGGAAACATGGTTAAAATTAGATTATAAAACACTACAAAACGACTTATTCCTGTCATTAATAATTCGGGCAAGAATTCGCTATGATTTTTGCTCTTAATACACTCTCACAGACTAATGTGCTTTTACAGCGCAACAAACGTCACTTCCGGTAGTAGTGCGGCTCACGCTTGCGCATTTGACACATCTGTATCTTTCCAGCCGCGGCTGAGTCTCGTCCACATCCTCTCACATTAAGTCCTTGTTATCGCCTCGCCTCATGTATTACAACACCATATGCCATTCACACACGGACAAGTATTATTCGGTTAAGTTTAACATATCTGGTGAGACATATTTTACCCTTTTTCCACCACAAAGAGGAAAAATTAAGTAGGAAAAAGAAGAAAGGTCGGATACTGTATTTATTGGAATGCACCCCTGGACAAATCATGACAGTCTAAACTGGAAAAAGCCCATTGGAGGTTGCATGTCATGTGGTTGAAATGACCTTTTCCGGATCAAAACACAGAAATAATAATATTGGCAAATTATCTGTGTAGTTTTTCGTTAAATATCTATAAATACACTTGATCTGGTGAACTAATAGGAAGAAAAAAGTGTTTAACCAAATTGAAAATTATGCTGGTTAAAGTGTAACCAACAGTCAACAGGGTAAAGTCTACACACCTGACTCTCAGTTATCTAAGTGTTGCCAGTTAAAAATTATAATATATGATTCAATTCAAATAAAATGTCTTAAATCACAAAGTCGTGTAGAGGAAACCATTTCAGACTTTATTAAAGCTGCTTTTCATTTTACATACAATTCAGAATTACATATTTACAAATATACACAGATACATCTCATTATAATATCTTTATATCAACACCATACTCAGTAGATATACAATAGGAAAATAATAGAAAGTGGTTGCTGCAATGTGCTGCATAAAAAGAAACTAAAAAATATAACCCTTCTCATCTCTCCAGCCTCCAAGTCAAAAAGTACAAATGACTCAATGAGCTTCATCGCGTGACCATGATCAAAACACTGACAAGTTTTAGTGCCCGTGTCAGCTTTCATAAGAGGGCAGAAAATAAACTCTCACAATATACAACAATGCCTGGTAAAAATATTTGCCTTGTTCAGTCACGTTTAAGATTGGGGCTTATGAAGAATATGCCACAAAGAGTGATGATATACAGAGAGACAAAGAGACTCACAAAAACAATCCCCTTCACAATTTACATGCTCTCGAGGAAAACAATGTGAGGTATAGAGAGGACACATCTGTACATATGTAACATACATTTTCAGTCTTACAGAACTTACATTGATCGATACATAATGCCAGCCACAGTTTACTCTCTGGTTTAGCTCACAGTTAGACACCAAAAGGCCTGTAAACTAGTTTCTTCCTTTTTTTCTAAAGAAGAATCTTTTCTTTCTCAGGGAAGACATGCGTTTTGTGTTGAACACAGCGGTGTTACACATGATTCTGTTAAGCCAGTGGACAAATACAGCCCATTTTAAGTAATAAACAGGTGGGGCTGGTTTTAGTGTAACAGTGTGCTGCACTTGGTATGTTTCTGTTTAATAACAGGGTCACACATTCAACATTAAAGATGGGGAAAAAGGAAGAGATAATTTTATAGTGCGCCTTGCGGATACAGTAGAAATCGCGGGTTATAAAAAACATGTTTACCCTTGGAAAACAAGGTAAGAGAGGAGGCGTCATTCAGTGTTCAGAATAGCACAAGTTCCTTATGTATGTGTGTGTGTGTGTGTAAGAGAGAAAGAAAAAAGCAGCTGGTTATCAGATGTGTGCTATCAAGCTGTATCAACATCCTCATTTCCAGTATGGGCCTAAAATTAGATTTTTGTCTTTTTTTTTTCCCCCCACCTTGTTAACCGCCTGTGACGATTAGTCAGCTACATTACGATGTCAAGTAAACAAATATTGCTCTCAGGCTGGCGGTGCA
Source organism: Scomberomorus guttatus (assembly GCA_038419695.1). Lineage (NCBI taxonomy): Eukaryota > Metazoa > Chordata > Actinopteri > Scombriformes > Scombridae > Scomberomorus > Scomberomorus guttatus. The sequence goes on along the minus strand of CM076468.1, from coordinate 10,298,014 downwards.
AACATGTCGAGCAGGTCTGGGCCCTGGTTAGCCCTGCTTGTAGAGAAGTGGCTACTGTCACATGCCTGAGTGGGGCTGGGAGCAGAGTGACGGGACAAAGCCTGCTTTTGTTCCAGCAGTGCAGACCAAAGATAGGTAAGCAGAGTGGCCATGAGACAAAAAACTGGCTAAATATGCAGAATATTGAGATTTATGTGAGACTGTTTGACCAAAGTTTGACCAAAATTTCAATAAAGATTACCTGACTAGAAATTAACCCAGCAGGTGAATGCATAAGAATTATGGTTTCTATCTCACCATATCTGGTGTAAACAATTTAACTAAAATATCCCTAAATGTAAAACTATGTCAGCTGATATCTGTGGCTATTCTGGGTGTTTGTGACATGTTGGATTTGTTCTGAAGCACATACATGTGCAAGAATGCACACACACGCACACACACACACAAAGACATTTAGTCGACACAAGCAGGCATGCAGTCACACCTGCCTGCCCACACGACTTCTGGGGCTTCCTGAGAGGTAAATCCAGAGCAGTTCAGAGGCAAGTTAGACAATCGCTCTCAAAAGAATGAGGTTCAAAAGTTGCTGCAAGCTGCCGCTCTCTGCGTAAGCGATTCCGTAACGTGAAGCTGGAGAAGTGCAAGACATGTGGCCACCGGGTAGTGCTGTTGGTGACGGTGAAGGGTTTGATCTCAAAAGGTGTGATGGCTGTTGCTGCGCTCACTTCACATGATAAGAAAAGTCCTTCAAATTGGATAGGAGTTCTGTTGTATATGTTCTTAATCTGCATTTAAGACATTCACCAAGTGACACTTTTGACTCTGTGTCTCAGTTGGAGTTAATACCATAAAGCCGGGGTTAAAGGAAGCTCGTATTAACAATCTTTTCCATGTGGGATGAATACAGCATTCTTGAATGGAAATTAAACTACTCTGATACCACTGGCCTGCCAGACACTACAGGGATTCAACACACTTCATGTCCCACGTACAGAAAGATTACAAGACTTACAGTAACATGCCCTGAACATCTGACCTGCTCAGTGACGCTCCAAGACGCACTGAAAGCTTTTTTTTTTTTTCTTCTTGTTGCAGCCAGCTGCCAGTTTTCACAGTGTACGATTAATGTCTGATGTATCATGTGAAATACCAGTCTGATAGTATCTGTAGAGGTTTCACACCGGAGAATCTGTCGCTGTGCTGTGATGTCATTCGACTAGGTTGAATTTAGTGCGGATGTACTTTGAATTTGTCCACTTTAATGCTACATAATCACAAGGATTAAATACGGCACTGTTCAGTGAATTATTAGACTGCAGACATTCAGCTTTTCTCTGTACTGTAGTTTACAGAGTGTGATTTTTAAAGAAGGCCTGACAGGAGGTGACAGATCTCCCTGATATTTTTTATTATCTGAATTTTCTGTCACTGGAATGAACTGTGAAAATACCTACACTTAAAATTCTAGCAGCATGCTGATATTTTTGAATCATGGTTGCAAATAGCTGATATTCATGATCTATCAATCTGATTGTTTTTTTTAAACAAAGGAGAGTATAATACTGCTGGGTGAAAATAAGCTATTTTTCATGTACAAATAGACTGACAGGCGACTGTAAATATCCAGAGAAGGTGGGTGTTGTTAACACTCAGCTGGTAACATTCGCAGATGCAGAGATAGTTTTGGTTTTTCGGTTGGTTGCGGCCAGCTGTGCGATGAAGGGAACATTTTGATTCTGTCCTCCTGTCAGAGTCAACTTCCAGTTTTGTAATTCCACCTGGAAATGGTTTAAGCTGGTGGGAGGGAGGTGGGAGCCGGGACAGTGATTGATCGCAGGTCAGGGTTTGATGTCAGAAAAGCTGGTGTAGGTCTCACTGCAGCTGGAGGAGGTGCTGAGGTTCCCAGAGACGCTGTCATCTACAGGACAACCATACATACAACAACAGTGTTGGTTTTGGGGCAGTAAACCAAAGACTCGCATGCTCTTAATAACTTCAATAGTAGGATATTCTGATGGTTCAATTACTTCAATAAGTAAACCAGTTGCAGTGGTTAAGATAGAACATTAATAGTTAACATCTTATCTCATGTTATTTTGCATGTAGTGTACTGAAACTAACGATTAACTGCCTTTTTCATGTAACCAACCTGAGCTGCTGAGAGACTGGGATGACTTGGACTCTGAGATGAGGCTGAGGAGGTTTGCCTCGGCCACCCAGCCCTCCTTACTGCTGCGAAGATTCTTCACGAACCTACACGGGAGTCAACAAAACACTTTAGCCCAGAAAGAGCTTCACTGCAGATGCACAATATGTATAATACAATAAGGTTTTTGACTGAAGGAAGAAAGATGTTTACCACTGTCCCTCCTCTCCTTCTCTGATTAGCTGGACCACATCTCCGCTCTTGACAGACAGCTCCTGAGGTCCCGCCTTCTCGCAGTCCGCGACCACTGTATACTTTCCTGGAGCCTAAAGGGTGTCAAAGGTCAAATGAGTCAGGTGGCAAACATGCAGGCATCTTGATCATTTTTAGAAGCGTATTTATTTTACTCTGTTGCTCCACAATGAAAATGACTGGACCTTAACCTAACCAAAAAGACTAACCATTGGCTGCTTTTCAACCTTAACAATCAGACTCTGACTGTATGACTAAAACTTTAATGTAGCAAAAAAAGACACCATATGTTGTATATAAAACTCTCACCAGCTTCTTTCCAACTTCATCCTCAGGGTCAGAGTTCATAGGGTCCTCGCCGCTGGAGTACCCATCATTCTCTTCTGAGGCATCCACTGAGAGAGACGCCTTGTTCCAACCTGTAGGTGAAGAGATTTTAGAGGTGAGTGGATTGGAGAAAAGGCAAAGGAGAGAGGCGGAGAAGAGGAATAGTGGTAAGTGACTTAAGGAAATGTAGAGTTGAATCTTAGTCACACACACCCATACACAGACTCACACTCCATGTGGCGTTAAAATGTTTCCCTATGTAGATAAGGCGGAACACTTGGATTTTAAGTGTAAAAGTCACAATCAAAACAAGCTCTAGAAATGTTCACCTAGAGGTGATTGTGCTTCTCAGAATGTAAATTTGGCACATTCATGGTTGGAAAATAAGTGAAACAAGATTTTTGCCATCAACATTAAAGAACAGATGGTACATGAAGAAGGGACGTGTTTGGAAATGTGCATTTTGCCGGGAGGAAACAGAATGCTACATGGAAGGAGGGTCACAGTCACACGTAAATCTCCCACAAGGAGCACAAAACCACAAACCCAGAGGTCCCATTCAGGTCAGAAACAGCAACTTCTCATCATCCCAGTGAAACACATCAGGGAAACCAACCAAAAGTGAACCAAGGAATTAGAGATTTTAATCAGATGGATTAATTTCCAAACTGTTCTGACTGCCGGTGCAGTGGAAATGCCAGCCTTACTTACTTTGTGTGCTATTTTTCTTATTCTCATTATTCTCCGTCCCACACAACAACAAACCCAAAACACCCAATAATAGAAGAGGAGAGAATGATTGATTTGAGGTAGAGTAGGCACCTTGCAAAAAATTTAGTCATTTAGTCTTGAATTGAGACTTAAAATCTTTCTAAATCAAGTGAAAAAGTAGAAGTGCCTTTGAGGATATCATCAATTTAAAACTAATTTTATCGCTCTAATGGAATATAAGACAATAAGACTCAATACGAGGCTAAATTACTTGGAAAGTGGATACTTTTGCTACACTTTACCTCTTGTAAAATCAATCATTACCACAAACTACAGCAAACACCCACAGTGGCTGATCCTCAGAGCGGCTCTGTACCTCGCCGCTTGCTCTGTAACAGACTAGAGGCACTCATCCATTTCACTTTGCTCAGAGTGGCATGGGGAGACGGCTCTAGACAGGAAGAAACAGCCAGCAAATCAGTGAAACAGGCCTTTTGACTGTGTGTGAAACTGGTAACGCTGTTCTTTAGGAAAGGTAGGTAAAGAAATAAGAGTCAGTACAACAATCATTCTGACACAGACAAGTGTTCCCCAATGAAAATGGACACATCATCTCCACAAATTAAAGACTCATAGCTCAGTAATGATGATGACCTGTGGATGAAGGCAAAACATGGTCATGCACATGGAAAATTGCAGTGTTCTGGGACAAAAATATATCACAGAGCATGTTTCAGAAAGTCAAAAAAAAGACTTTTAGAGACATTTCACTGCTCTAAATGTCTGCAGCTGGGTTTAGGACATGTTAATGGTAAATGTAGGATGATGGGATGAAGAACAGTTTCTATTGGTGGACTAATATCTGGTATAACATCAAATCCAGAAACACATGTGAGATCTACACACAAGACTGTTGCACACTGTAATGTTGAGGGATGGGAAGATGAAAGATGGACTGACGCCCTCTAGAGTTAAGACGGACCCCTATGACGGGACGACAATATACCTTTGAACCCAAACGGAGTGGGGTCACTCTTGACCAAGTGGCGTTTGGAGCTGTGTTCAGGGCTCAGGGCTGAGCCTGGCCACACAGGCAGAAAAAAAGTGAAGAGAAGGAAGAAGAAGAAGAAAAAAGTGAGGAAACAAACGCAGAGAAGCAGGAATTTAACACTTTCATGATCTAATCCTGTGAGATACTACTTACATCTTCAAATAACTTAAATTCATTTGCTTCTTCTTATTAAGTGTGAATTTCATGCTCATTTCAGGACGCCTATGAGACATCATAATGCAGTATCGCAAGTCATCTAGTGGTGTATCTAGTGGGAACTGCTGCACATGACCAGGAGCAATGCAACACTTCTACCACCAGGAGGCAACAGAGGAACTACTGTAGGATCATGAGTTCAGCTCATGGTGAAGGCTGATTTAGCAGAGTTTGAATGATTTAGTGAATTACTGATTAACTGTTGATGGGCACTTAGTGGTCTCAATGAAAAATACAACACTTGTAAGTCCATTATACTAAAATTAATCATTATTTAATGTTAATATTAATTTAACTGGATGTAGAGAAGAATCATCAAGTTGGCAAATTGACTCAGTAATGACAGATACAGCAATATCTATCTAAAGCTTGAGCTAATGGTCATACCAGACAAAGTAAGGCTGTAGCAGCAAAACTCCTTAATGTATTTAATTAACCAAGGATGCATTTTATTGCTTATAAATTCAACTTTTCTTTTGCAAAAGGAAGAATATGTTATTTCAGCTTTCAAAAGTTACATAGTCTGGTTTTAATGATATAAAAATGAATCTGAACTGGTGTAAGCATTGTGAGTCTGTTTTCAATAAGTCGTCAGGTTTGCTAATGTTACCTTTCGGACTCTTGAGATTGCTGAAGCCCTGCAAAGTAAAACGCTTTTTAGCCACTGAGGACCTGTCAGTGGTCGGACTGGTCACCGGTTCATCTGGAAATAATGGTTTGAAATGGGAGGCAGGAAGAGAAGAGAGGAGAGTGTGGCAATCACAAAAAGAGAGTTAAATAAATAAAGTAAAGAGGTTGGGAGACAGATAGAGGAACCATGGAGATGAAGGTGATGAAGAAAAGAAGTGAAAGATTACAGTGCAGCTTTAAGTAGGGCATAGATAAAACCTTTCAAGATATACAACCATAGCTGATTGATAGATTTATGTCTGTGCTTGAGGATGCAGCATGAATCAAACATTCACCTTTGTGTTTCGGTGAAGACGACGAGTTTGTGTCCGAGATCGGGCTTGGTTCCGCCTTCTTCTCCTCTTGCTTCTTCTGGCTCTTCTGACCGCTGCTACGAAAGGGACTGAGGAAGGGCAAGAAGAAGAAAACATTACATCAAGTAAAAGGCATCCTGTAGGTGTGTGCTGTGTGTGTGCGCCGTGTGTAAACATCTCGTGCATGCTTACGACACCAACCTGAGGGAGGTGGAGGTGTTGTTGCTGGTGGGACTCGGGGAAACAGAGTCTGAGCTCTTCTGCTGGCTGGCATCTAAAACATACAACATTTTATTACAACCGCAAACAGGTGTGCTGTGCGAAAGACAGAGAAGAAGAAAAACAAAGAAGCGTGTGTGGCTGAGCGTTCACACATACCTCTGCAGGCTTTGAGCTGTTGGGTCAGAACTTTGCGGATCTCGTTCACCCACGCTGTTTTAATCTCAGGTGTTGGAGCCTAGATAGAAGAAATAATTTCAATTATTAAAGCACTAACAGTGATTGGGTTTCTTTTTAATGAAAGGAGCACCACTTCTTCTTACTTCTCCATCAGTATACTACTCATTTTATGGCCAAAGCAGGCTCAGTAACCTTACCTGAACTATAAAAACTTCTTCTCTGGAGTTACACCAAATCTCAAACTTCTTGTTGTCTCCTTTAGCGTTCTCTGTAATGCCCACCGCGCTCATCTGAGAGAAGAACGACAGGAGACATCTTAAGCACAAACAAGTTTGCAGCCCTCGTCTTTGACTACAGCTAAAGCCGAGCCGGTGTGAACTTACACTGAGGGAGTGCTTGAAGCTGTAAGACGGCGCTTTCTCGTAGCCTTCCCCGTTCTCCTCTCTCCTCTTACAGAAGAGCAGGGCCTTCTCGTGCAGGAACAGGTGCCTCTGCATGGGCTTAAACCTGGCCAGGTCCTTCACCTTGGCATGACCTTTCTTATGCTCTGTCCACACACTGAAGGAGCCCTGCATCAGCAGACGACCCAGCTCTGACAGGTTACCCTGAAAGAGAGAAAAGATAGACAAATAGTCTAATAGAGTGACCCTGTAGTGTTTTACATACATTTATTTGACACATTTTTCTTCTTTATGACTATTTGACCTACTATTGTTATCCAAACACTGCAGAATAAAAAAGTCAGACTAACGAGTTAAAAGTAAAAACTGTATATGAATAAGTAAAAAAAAACTGTTTTAAATATGATGCTACTTAAAAATGGAAACCAAACATGAGAAGATGAAGCATGGCCAGATACTCATTCACTCAAAAATAGTCTGTACTGCTAAATACAACAAAAAATACAAAAAAAAAAGGTAAAAACCTTTCTGCTGAGCAAATTCAAAAATCCACTCCTAAAGCTGAACAACTGCATTTCTCTCAGAATACGTTAAACAGTGTAATTTCGTACCTCGTATCCTGTGATGGCAATGAGGTGCATGGAGTCGTTCACAGCTTTCAGGATCCCCAGAATGGAGGAGAGAGCTTCCTGTAGGTCATCACAGCCGTCACAGCCCTTACTGTACTTCAACAACTCCTGCAAAACACGCAAAACAAAGTGAAAAATACAAAAAATACAGAGACAAATGCAGTGTCTTACATACAGTACATGAAGAGAGCTCACCTTCAGCAGTAGCTGGTACTTGGTGATTCTCTGGACGGGTTTAAGGAGGTAGGAGTCCAAACCAAGTTTATGTTCCAGCTTCTTCTGGCACTCCTGGTTCACAAAAAAAATCAACCAAAAAAAGATATTTAGCTTTACTGTTCTTGTAACATGAAAAGAAAGCTGTTTGTCATATTCTCAGGACAAATTTGGCAAATGGTTTCAAAAGGTGAGAGGTGCAACTATGAAAGGTGAAAGGCAGACCTGGAAGAAGGCACAGTCAGAGCACTGTCTCCACAAGCTCTCTGAGCGAGGTTTATTCTGGCAGTAAGCCTCGTAGATCTGCAGGTCCTTCATCTACAGAGAGAACAAAACAGTCATTGACAAGTTGGTACAATTTCACCTTTTCTTAAAGTTTGTTGAGGCAATTCCTGTTTGGTGCAAGATTGTCACAATTAATAATGCTTCTCATTGATTTAACTTTTTAAGATTAAGATTTTCTAGTGGCTCTTTATATGTATTAAGTCCAGACCAGAATGTAGGAAGTGCTTACCCTTTCTAAAAAGCAGCGGCCCACCAGTTCAGGGCAGTCAGTGTACGCTTCCAGTTCCTTTAGAAACGTCCTGGAGACAAACAACGTGACACAAATGCTTAGACCAGGAAGTCAAAGTAAAGATATGTTTGATAAGTCTCACAACACAAACAATCAATAGCACTTGAAAAATAAACTGATTTCTTGTCTGTACCTCTTATGAAACTGGTAGATTTCATACATGTTTCCAAACAGGACATCCTTCTTGCTGAGCAGGGTGCTGGGGATGAGGTGAGCCATGGCAGGGTTGTCCATCTCTGCTGCATAGCCCTGGAGTTTAATATTACATCCATTATTACATTGAGTACAATCACCAAAGAGCGTGTACAAACCTGCTGTGGTGAATATACATGAACAGACTTCACTCACCTCCAGCACACACAGTAGCTCCTCCACATACGCTCTCTCTGTCTCCAGCAGTTCATTCATCACGTGGCTGAGACACACAAAAACAAAATATATTTGCCTGTGTCCTGTTATACTGTAACCTCCCTAACTCAAAGATAACACAGTACTGAAGTCTTTGGATGTCAGTTTATTGTACATGAAATATGTATTCTATACCTTAAAAGTGATACAAAAAAAACCAAAAAGTAATCACAGTATTACTATCCATTCACTGCTTTCTTATCTATGGCTCAGAGGAAGACCTTTGACCCCTTACCGCCTCAGCACTGCCAGGTTTTCTTCTTCTTCTGACAGAGAAGCATGTCTGGTGCTACCGTTATGTATGGGAGACTCCACCTGGACACACACACGGATATATATATATATGAAAAGCAACACACTGTACATTCATGTTTTTACATGTATATCACTTTCCTTTGATAAAACATCTCTCATCTGAATAATAACCTCTAAATAATCAATTAATTGATCAGTGGTCATGCATGTACCTTTTTGCAGATGGCATTGTCTGCAGAGTATCTCCTCTCTTTTCTCTGTTGATCTGAAGGACAGACAAAAAATTGTTTTTATCCTCTCATCACTCTACATCAGTTTCTGTTCTTACCAAGGTACCACTAAGGTGACATATGCTGCTCTCTGTCATAAATCTTTTGATCTGGGCTTACTGGGAGAGGACTGTGGAGACTTCACTTCAGGTCTTGGTGCTACTGGCTGAACTGGTCTGGTCTGTTTGGCGGCGAGTTTCTTCAGGCTGACGCGTCTCTTCTCAAACATCTCCTGGACAGAGCTTTGCTTCTGGAAAACTTTCTCTATCTGGTCCTGATGGAGGACAGAGAACAGTAGGAAACATTATAAGGCATCACATGTAAAAAAAAAAAAAAAAAAGTATTACATTGTCAGAAAAGGATATATTAAATCTGTTTCTACTGACCCTGAGCTGAGTAGTGAGCACCGCCTCATACTGGCAGCAGATGGCGCTGCGGTCAGTGAGGGTGTGTAGTGGTGCTGTGTCCAGGTATCGCTCCAGTTCTTGCAGAGCTGCTTCAGCTCCATCCTGAGACTGACAGCGGTCCACTGGCTGGCTTGCCAACAGGAAGATGCCCTCCTCGCACCACCGTGATGCCTGGGAGGAAAAGTATTAAGGAATAACAGAATTAACCTCAAATCTGGCAAAGGTTCCTTCATCTATTTACCTCAAAAAACCGAGAATGCTTGACCCGCTCTTACCTTCTCCAGAGCGTGGTGGAGCTCCATCGCCCGAAGCAGGAGGCTCTTCTTGCTCCTCAGAGTGGACCTGATCTCCTCACACACTCCTCTCAGCTCGATGCACTTTGGCCTGATGGAGTCTTCAGCATAGTGGGAGTTTTCTATCAGCCTGTCACCTTCGTTGGCCAAGGACAGGGCATAGTCTAGTACGTCCTGTTGAAACACATTGAAAATGTCTACTCTCAATATTAGATTATACTTTCAAACAAAGTCAGGATACATAAAGAATATTGGCTTGTCAGCAGTGGAAACATCATCAATCAATCGCTGACAGTGGAACAACTCCTCCTCCTCCTTCCCACTGTTCTCTCTTCCTCCTCTTCAGTCAGCATTTAAAGCTTGATGGAGTGGGATACTTATATTGAGCAAAGCAGCCATCCTACAATATGAGTTTTTAAGATGTATATCAGTGTTTTCAGATGTGGAGCTGGCAGCAAGGCAGCATCTTTAAATTTTGTCATTTCCTCACCATAAATCCAGAATGTGAGCCTCTGAAACAGCATTTAGATCTTTATAAGATTCTAAAACTCTCCACTAATAATAATAATAATGATATTGAGCTTGTATGTAGAGTCAATCATGAATATGCAATCAATCAAATTGAATTGGTGCAATGCACACGTGCACACACAGGTGCCCTCTCCACACCTCCCCCCATTTTCATTCATATCTCAGGGTGTGGGGAATGGAATAGGGCATGACATTGATTATATCATTAGCCATATGGCTTCAAGGATGCATCAAAGGTGAAAATGTTGAGCATGTGTTCTCTGAACCACGTGAGCTGCAGGATGAATCAGGATTTGTGTGTGTGTGTCTGTGTGTGTGTGTGTGTGTCTTACACAGGCCTTGTCCTCATGCCCACTGAGTTCTCGGAGGACATGCTCAGCATGGACAGGGCTTACGCTGACCTCAGAAAAGCCTGATAACCGCTCTGATGTCACATCAAGCTGGGCACGCACCTATAAACACACGCATTGTTAATGCAATCAGGACACAAACTCATTTGTCCATGAACTACATTTCCCATAATTCCACTCACTTCACGGAAGTGCTGTTCAAAGTGGCGGAGCTGCAAACACTGTTCCAGCTTGGTGTGGTGACGCTCCCAGAAATCATCGAACGCTGTCTCCGTTTCATCCAGCTGACCCAGGAGTCTGAGGGGGAGGAGGAGGAGGGGGGGGGAGGGGAGAAGATTAAGTCATGCATTCAGGGACAACTTCTTTATCAATTGATGTATCATCCCTCCCTTCCTCTACCTCTGTACAGTAGCTAGGTTTTCTTGTTCATCATGGGTCATGTTGTACTCAGGGTCTGTCTGTAGAGGCTCATTGATACACTCCAACAGGCGTCCACCTTGAGACAGCGCCACCTGCAGGTCCTCCTGGAAATTGAGCAAATCATAGTAAGTCTCTGGATGTCGCATTTGCCTTCTGCGATTACCAAAATATATTTCCCAAGCTTTAAAAACTTTCCACCAAATATCTGTAAGAGAAAGAGGGAAACACAGAGGGACCTATGGTTGGCTGACATGAATAGAAAAGACAGAAAAGCATCTCTGACCTTCATTTTATCCTTCTTCAGCGTGTGTGTGTGCAGCAGGTTGGTGGTGGCCTCGGCATCGTTGGGTAATTCCGTCTCTGCGAGCTCAGTGCCAAACGCCTGCAGGGTCTGAGCCGTGGTCTTCACCATGAGAGCGAACGCCTCGATGGCCTGTGGAGGACATTCAGACAAGTATAAATACACAGAGGTCCATGATGCAGAAATACATGCATAGCAGTATTCACACACTGGAGTCAAGTATTTTATGCCTTGAAATACTATCACGTACAAAAAATGTATACTTAAAAATGTGAGATTGTGTACTTTAAAAAAATGCAGTTGTACAGGTGTGTGTGTGTGTGTTTGTGTGTATGTGTACATACAGTGCGGTGTGAGATCCAGCTGTCATGGCAGTATTCCTGTGTTCCTCCCAGCTCTGTGGTCAGTTGTCCTGGATCAATATAGGCGTGGAGCTCAGTCACCGAACTCAGCATCACCACCTGAACAAAAAACAATACACAATCATTTTTCAACTCATTTTATGAAGTGTTATAAAACTAGTTCTAGGGGGAGTTGCAGTGACCTAAATAATGCATTCAATACGTCACAAAAACACATACATTATGTAGGGGCAGATTAAACATAGACACATGCAAACCGGCACCTTCATTTTGAACTCATCCTTGTTGTACTTGAACAGGAAGTCCGACAGTGTCCGCTGGAGCAACGTAGTGGGACGCAACACCAGAACCAAGTGCAAGTTCCCTGGAAATGAGCCCTGAGAGAGAAACAGAGGGGTTGAGTTGTCAAATTCAGTCAGTTCCTCATCTGTGTTTTTAATGTTTGTTTTCAAAATGATTCATGCATTTTGCACAGCATTCATTCATGTTTAACTTTAAGGCACCCTGTCAAGTTTTCTTGTAAACAAACAGACGTTCTGTTAACATTCAGTGTTTCCCACCAAAACGCATAATCTAACAACTGGACGCCATCTGTCGATCATTGGAATAGCATCTAACTATGTACGTCTGTCCTTCAATTTTCTCAAAAACCGTTCATCTGATCGACACTTGGCGGATGTATTGCTGAGGACCCAAGAAAGTGCAGTGTCGAGTGCGAGCTCTTGAGATCTTTTGTTCCTGGAAATAGCCTGGTCCCAAATAGTTAGCTGTTAGCAATTACAGCAGCCAGTTGATTATCTCACATTCGCAATTAAGTAGTCATGGCATAAAGATTTTTAATATACTTTTTTTCCCCATTGTAAATATGTGTGATATAAGGTCTATAATTCAGGAATGGAATTATCTATCAACACTAAGTAAATGAAGAGAAAGTGCAGCTTCTGAGTATGAAGCTGAACTGAGCCCACGAGTGTAACCGCTGTGCCACTGCTGCAATAAAGAGACCTACCCTGACAAGGTTTTTCTGGGATTTAATATCCCCTAAAACTCACATTTCTTCACAGTTGTTCCCTTGTTACACCTCCCACCTGTAAACTCGGCACTACAAGCTAAATTAGTCATGTGACTTTGGGAATAACCAGTTTTTGTGTCTCTCCACCTTCACACTAACAGGTTAAAAGCGTGGAATTGCCTTTACACAGACAACAGCCCAAGAGGCCACTCAGCCCAGAGGCTTTATTGGCTATAGCTTCCTCTAAAACCCTGGGTGAATTGCCTCGCCCTGTTAGGCATCATAGATCGATGTCGGGTGACATGTGCACACACACTCTCATGCACATACACACACACATACACACAGGGCCAGAGGCAAGCGCTGAGATATGTGACAAGCCCATGAAATCTTCCGTTGCCATATATAAAGGCTGAACAAAAACAGTAGCGATAAGATAGAAAATATTGGAAATGTTCAAGATGTTGTGACATTGTGTTATGTTTTGGTTGATGAAATTTAAATAGTAGTAGTGTCTTTTGAGCTATGCTAGCTTTTGCTGCTCATGCACATAACCAATTAATGAGAAATTACAGTCTGTTCCTACATTATCTGGATATGTATTGTATTATTTCTCATTTTTTACCCACTAAGAAGGACGTTTTAATACATTTAGAGAATATACAGTAGAAACTGGTCTCCACAAAATGGTGCCACCTGCTGACTACATCTGTCATTGTCATCACAAAGCCGATATTCATCAGAATCACAGAGAACATCCCATAAAAACACTCCTAACTGGTGCAATGATAAAAATCTGTAACAAATAGAAATCCTGTACATGGCCATGATTTAGTCTACAAGGAGACCTGCACACACACAGACATCAGTCATGAAATGCCTGCACGGCGTTGCCATGGAAACCGGTCTCCTTGGAAAACGGATGGAAAGAGATGGAGAGAGAGAGAGAGAGAGCGCATGAAAGAATGTAAGGGAGAGAGATGATACAGAGAGAAAGTGAGTGTGTGTGTGTGAGACAAATTAAAGAAGAGAGAATGAGACCAACAGAGTCTTCTAAAAGTGTCGATGGTGCTGCAGCTTTACTCTACTCTTTCAGTCATTTATTTTTGGCTCACACACACACACACACACACACACACCTCTGCCTGCTGTGATGTTGATGGAAACAGCCAGGTTGGAACACCCAACACTCGTTCTACATGGTTCCTTTCCAATTCACACCCAAACAGACGCTAAATTTTTCACTTCTACTACACGCTCCCAAACACCTGCAAATAATATACGGAGGGAAAGAATAAAAACAGTACAATCACTGCGATTCATTTTTCTGTCTTTTTAAAATTCCAATTCTTTTATTGCGATGAGCAGATTGTTCTTCGGCCAATAACACACCATGCAAACATATAAGCAATACATGTGTAATTGGAAGCCATTAAATTCAATAAACCCTTAGAGGTCTTGGTTTAATTTGTAGCTCTGCATTAACATGACAATACACACACGGCTTGGTGCGTCCCCTGACGGATGAATACAGACATGCTAATGCGCATACACGTCCCCGGATACACACTTATGCACACACACACATACACACACACTTCTCAAAGATAAAAGCCGCACATAAATAAATGATAAGGATTAGAATATGATTTTTCTGTTGACCGGGATGATTTATATTCTCTCAGTGAGGAAGCAGGGAGGAAAGCCCGCTCCAGTCATGTCCTCTAATGACGTCCACATTGTCCCACTGGGAGTTGGATCGCCAACATATTAAATCACCTCCCTCCACATGTTCAAGCCCCCCCTCTGTCTAGATCACTGCGTTTGCATTTGGACATGGAAAAAGTCCGGATTATGACAAAGAGATTCACTTTAAATCTTGACAGAGGCTGCTGTAGTGTAGCTGGTGTGTTTAAAAAAAGGATTTGTTGTGACACATTCACGCCTGTTGTTTGCACCAGCTGATGGAGCCGTCTGGGTCTTCACCCTGCAGCAGTGTTCCTCTATGCTTGAATGACTGCATATTTATTACCCTGCAACAGAGATGAAGGGAAGGTGTCCCATCATTATCTGACTGAAATGCTGTGGATTAACCCCTATTTATCCAAATTAAATTCTGGTGTTGGGACTGTGGATCCACAGTGAGATTGTGGAGGATGATTGAGTAGAAGCCTGTTGTTAAAGCATCCAGAAAAGACACTGAATTTTCACTAATGAGACAGGAGACAAGGACCAACTGAAATTGATGTGTCAGTAGGTTTTGCTGGGAGGCAAGGAAAAGAGATTGTGAGCACGAAAGGACACTGACACTATAAACATGAGTACTGATGCTTGGACATTTATGCTTTATGCTGCAGGAAGCTGTTGATTTAATCCTTGGTTACGGATTGAGGCTGATAAAGATCATAAATTACTAGAAAGCCCCTTTACAGTAACTCTTTTTCTGAACAAGTGTGGAAAATATTGTAAGTAACTTATCTAAAGGGCTTAATGTAATTCATTTCAAGGAAGAAAATCTAATTATTTAAGACTCTTCTTGGAGTTTCTGTAATTTTGTGAGCAGCTGATTTCATGGTGAACTAACTAACTGGAGGTCAAAGTTCACACTTGTTTTTATTTACAGCAAGAATGTACACAAGACTAAACACTACTGGTTTGCACCATCTGTGCATTGTGAGACAACCAACATGGCAGTGTGAGAGCATCTGTGCCTGTGTTTTACACTAATCTCTGGCTCTACTGCCCACTCCTTTTCTCTTTTTTCCCTTTCCAGAGGGAAACCAGCAAATGGCAGCGGG
This sequence comes from Scomberomorus guttatus, assembly GCA_038419695.1. NCBI lineage: Eukaryota > Metazoa > Chordata > Actinopteri > Scombriformes > Scombridae > Scomberomorus > Scomberomorus guttatus. The sequence goes on along the minus strand of CM076468.1, from coordinate 10,282,703 downwards.
CGACCTTGAACGGCCTTGATGAGCAGAGTGTCTCACGGAAAGACGGACGACCTTCATTCTCCAGTAAGACTGAGTGTCATTGGCTGGTGGACAAAGCAGGCGTACCCAACCAAGGACGTCTAGCAAAAGGGGATCAAAGTGAGGGGACTGAGGAGGACAGTAACACACACACACTCACACACACTCCTTTCACCACCTGCTCTTTATGCCTTCAGGTTATGTTCTAATGCTGCCTGCTGCCATCATGGACACGCTTTTATGTATTCTACTCCCCCAACATGAAACAAAAAGGATTTAAAGCTGACCACCATGTGTGGATCCTGTCTTTGCTAAGTAAAATCTGGCTTTAAGACGCTTTTTTTTACTTGAATCTGCTGGTTTAGATAGTAGTATCTCATCTCATACACATGATATCCCATCTCATCAGTATGCAACATTTCGGTTTGTCTTGATGGCATTTTAATGACCAGGACTTCCCTAAAACATGCCAGGTGTACTGTAGCATCAGTTCATCACTAATACACTCATTTTGAGATATTAGTATACCTACTGTAAACAAAAAGCACCACCAAAAAAATGATCAGCCTCCAACTTCTAGCAGGTCAGACTGACTGTAGCGGTAAATGTGCTTAACTGCTTTGCAGCACCAAATAGGAAGTTATTAGACAACCATTACCACCGTTTTTTTTTTTTAAGGCACTGTGAGGGAAGAGAGGACAACGTGTATCTTCAATCAAGAGTTGGACCAAGCAGATACTGAAGTTATAAGTAGAAAACACAAATTTTAAGGTGGAAATCAGGGTTCATGTGACCTGTGACTAATATTTTATAACATTAACCATATGGTAATATCTTGTCAGTCATCAGTCATTGATAGAAATATGAAATTATATTATGGTTAAGGGTTTGGTAAAGTGTTCTAAATCAATATAAATTTCTACTCAAAGCACAATATTTATACTTTACCAGAAAAAAAGCAGTTTCCATGCATCTTGGTTTGGTTTTGCTCACACTTTCACATTTATATAATAGCAATTTAAGCAGAGAAACAACTACTGATTGGAGCCTTTGGACTGGAATAAGATTGCAGACCTGGAACGGTCCATTATGATTGGTGGGGGAGTATCTTGAGTGTGCAGATGTTTGTGTGTGTACAGGTTAAACTGACTTGGTGGAGTTCAGCAACTAAAGCAAGGGGCCTCGTAATGACTTATTGGCACGGTGGGGACAGTTTCTTAGAAATACCATGGAGAAAACATTAGGCTTGATGATAATCAGTGTCCAATTACCATATATTAACATACATTTGCATACATTGAGCATGCTAAATGGTGTAATACAGGATGAGCATCTTAACAACAGATGTGTAGAGTACGGTGAAGCTTTAGCTTCATGTTGGCAGAGCTGGTTAATCATGATTCACAGATGGAATAGAGGACAATGGAAAAATCAGGAAATAGGCGAGAAAGCCAAAAACCAAAATAAATGAATCAAGTAATGTAAAGCCATAGTGAGACATGATACAGCATCATTCTAGAGAAATAAATAATTGTAAAGACTTTTTAATCTTCAATATTTTCAGTGTCATCAATATAAATAACAAGCACAGTCTTGTAGTCGTTTATTATTCCCTCTTCTCTCCTCCTTTTGGCTTTTTCTCTTTTTTAACTTTCCCCTCTTTCCTTTTTATTAAGCATTTCCTCTGGATCGCCTCCCTTTATATCCCTAATCCTTCCTCCTTACTCTTCTACTCCCTCTTCAATTGATCATTTTAGAGAGGAGTGAAAGATTTACACTTGTCCAAGAAGTAGGCTAGTAGGCTAATGGCACACAGATACAAGGACGACGGAAAGAAGAAAAAAAAAAAAAATTACAGAATGAGACGAATGGCTCACACAGTTTAGGCTTTCTATTTACTGCTCCAACAGGAGGGTATCTCATTGCACACACCATGTTCACACACTGTGAGACTCCACCACCCACTCCAGCATAATACGCTATTTTTAACTCCCCTCTTGCCTCGTTTCAATATCCAGAAAGAAAAAAAACACAGTTGCCTAATTGCCAGTATATGTTCTTTTTATACACAGCTAATGAATAAAAACTAACTCAACTAAAATGCATGTACAAGCCAGCAAATACACACAAAAGACCAAAACATCCATTACTTTAAACCAAATTATATACACACACAGCTGACACCAGCAACTGCACCCACAGATCCATGTTTAAACATTAGCATTAACACATGTAGAGTAATGCACACACACCAAAACAGCTATTCTTAGTCGTCAGAAGTACTTCATCAGCAAATGATGCACACAAACAAATGGATCAGTGCACACACCAAGGACAGTTTTCCCCTTCACTCTCTCTCTCTGTCTCACACACACACACACACAGGGTCTTACTGCGATGCGGAGCAGGGTAGCCTTGACGGCGGCCCATCGGTCCAGTCGTCTGTCGATGACCAGGATGAAACCCACTCCGGATGCTGCAACACTGCAGGAAAAAAAGCACACACTGTTATCACGATGTGTGTGTATGGTTTGCAAACCAGGTTTAGGTCAAGATCTGAAGAAATTCAAATCACTGTAGGTGGCATCACGTTATTCCAACAAAGGAACTTTATGGAGCATGCTCGTGTGTTTTCTCTGCATAACAGTGGCTCCAATATCACACTGTGGCTACTGAGTGAGTTCCAGTGTCCCCAGCAAGATGAGGACTTCTCATAGTTATTTCTTCTATCAGATATGATCCTAATCACTGAACACTGTAAGAATGACCTGTAATCCTCGAGTAAGTAGTACATTTGTCGAATAGATCTCCATCTCCTCTCTCCTTGAGTACTAATAACTCTGATATTCCTGCACTGCATGTCTGAGAGATCACTTGTTTCTCCAACAGTGTTGCAGGTCCTGTGGTGTCCCTTTCTTTGGATTTTATGTGGATTAACAAAAATATAAAATCCAGAATTTCCACTGCAGCAGAGCCAAATGTAAACCATTCATCATCATCAATCCATTAACTGTCTTTGGGTTGGATCACAATAACAACATATAATAGCGTATATAATCATTTACAGGACTTCAGTGGTCTTTGTTGGCCTTTATGACAGGGAAAAATATTATTTTGGGATTAAAAAGAAATGCTAGGAAAGGTTCAAACCTTGGTACCAACTATCTGTGTGTCTGTAGCCAGCATTTGTCATCAGCGATGATTATGAGAGACCCTTGTGATTACCATGGCAACCTTGGCTCTGCATTTATGTGTGTGTGTGTGTGTGTGTGTGTGTGTGTGTGCATGTGAAAATCTTGTCATTCATTCCACAGGCAGTGCCATATGTAGCAGCCTCATTAAGCTAATGTATGTGTGTATGTGTGTGTGTGTGTGTGTGTGTGTATGTGTGTGTGTATGTGTGTGTGTATAAATGCAGCATTTCCAGTAAAGGTCCTGCAGCATTCTGACATCTAAACACACAAGCAAAAAGCAAGAATCTTACAACACAACACACACACATACACACACTGTGGGGCCAACATACGAATACTGCTGAGTTGGTCCATCTGGTTGTCATCATTTGCCAATTTTCAAATCATCACACACACACATATTAAGAACATGAACACACTATAGTACCCAGTGAACGCTGCGACAGCAAATCTTCAATCCATCTTTACTGGAAAAAAATATTCAAACCACATGAATGAAGCCAGATGAACTGGGAAAATCTTTGCTATTCCAGGCCAAAAAACAACAAATATCCTTAATATTCTATTGTTATCATCCAGAAATAATCCAATATTCCTTATTTTTCCATTTATTCCGTGTTGTCAGTGTTCAATTCCTGCATCCACAATCATCTGTTTGCAGCTCACAGAAGGAGAGAGGTGACCGTTCACATCCTTAAAGAGCATCTCCCTCCTCCTTTTCCTCCTCCCTCTGCTCCTCCACCACTCGCTTCCCGCCCCCAGCCAATTAAAACCGAGCTCTGCATCTTGCTGTTCCCCCACAGCCAATCGGAGCTCAGAGCGCGACCGATTGGCAGCCGAGTGCAAATAACTGGTGGAGAGAAAGGGAGGGGACTCAGAGAGGGGGGTGGGATATGAAAGGTGATGAGCCGCAAGAAGAAAAAAAAAAAAAAACCTCATACACTGGAAGGCCGCCATGACACACACACACACACACACACACAAACATGTATGTATATATAGACATCCAGATGCATACATCTCCATCCTTTCTCCTCCTCTTAATAAGAGTATGTGTGTGTGTGTGATGGGAGTGCAGCGCTCAGCAGTAAAGGAAAGGGTGAAAGAAAGGGAGCGGGTGCGAGAGGGAGGAGGTACAGAAGGAGGGAGGAGAGAATAAAGGAGGAAAAATACAGACAGAAAGAAGGAAAGGGGTGTAGAATATGATTTAATTTGAATTTAATTAGCAAAACAATTTGCATAATGTTAAACCTCCTCAAGCCCCACCTAAAATCTGTCTCTCTGGGTTTATTTTGCAAAAATTAATTTGAAAAATTCAATCAAATTCTACCTGGATTATTATCATCTGATTTTAAGGGGAAATCTTAAGAGCATTGCTTATTTTTCTCTCTGCAACCCACTATTTTACCCTTTATTTTTCATTTCCAAAATCACATTTTCTCCAATCTTTTATTCCATTATCTCCAACATCTATTTCTTTATGTCTTTTGTGGCTTTATCCTTGTAGCACCCTTTGGTATTGTACTGACACCTGTTGGTTCTGAGTGGTATTACAGCTCAAATTTATTTGGCCTGATTCCTTTCACAGTTGGTTTGTTGTCAAACCAAATGTGGCTGACAGAAAGATAGCGTGTGTGTGTGTGTGTGTGTGTGTGTGTGTGTGTGTGAAACTAACCTGGGGACGCTAGTGAGGTAGCTCAGGACATTTTGGACCTCGTCCTCCTCCAGCTCGCTGAAAGTTGGAAATTCCGGGAAGACGATGATGGGGTTGCCGTTTATCCCGCGGCCCCCTGGAGACACAGAGGTGTGGGGGAAAGATCAGAGAAAATTCCTGGCATTGTCAACCAGGGATTTGGGGTTTTGGAGACGTCTACTGACTATAAATTTTCCACAAGAACTTCAGACAAATATGACCAAGGACGTGAAGATAATAAAAAAAGCCCTAAGAAAAGTACAAAATCAAAAGGGCCTCACACACACACACACACACACGTACAGTTGGCTTCCTCTTTCGTTGGTGGATCAAATTGCAAAGCAGATCATCAAGGTGATGAATTATTTACATGCCGTCATTGGGCAAGCATTATCGTCATGGTAACCCAACACAGGTCCCTGAGTGTGTGCTTCTGTGTGCATCAGTGTGAAAAAGTTTGTTTCATGTTGCACAAGTGTTTGTTTGTGCTTGTGTGTGTGTCTTATCTGGGTCAACCTGTCATCGGTAACTGACAAAAGTGAAACTCTTCCTGCAGAGCGTGCCAGCACCGACTGAGAGCAGCTCTCTCTTTTCTTGCATTCTCTCCCTTCATGCAGGCTAAATCTGCTGATAGCTTTAAAAACCTTATATACACAGAGTTTAAAGTTTTGACTTTGTGCCTAAAGTGCAGAATAATCTTTCAAGTAATGCCACTTTTAAGTCTTTTAAGAGTAGACATGATGTTATTTCTGGAATCTGGATAACAAATCTGCGCTGCATGTACTGCAAACCTCCCTGCTGTCAGAGACACTCCTTTAATATCTGCTACAATTTTTATTACTTGACATAAAAGACCAAAAAAGAGCTGTCAAACTGCTAAACATATCTACCATCCAACAGGGGTTAAGACAGATAAGTAGATAAAAGCCAAATTCAAAGTAAAAGAAAACCACCAAAATGAGCTAAAATTCCAAAGGTTTTATATGTGTTGCACAATTTTAACAACACCAATTTGCTCTATCATTATCTAGTATTGCGTAAATCCTCCTTACTTGGCTTGAATGTGCTATTTTCTATTACAACAACCCAATTTTATAAACTAATCTAATCCATGCTGCCTATTTGGAAATGCAGCAGAATGGAAACAAACTTAGATATACCTGAGGTCACTAGTTCATCTCGACTCTCGCCACTTTACTTAACAGTGTTACATCGTTTCGGTCAATTGAATTTGTTAAGCTGATTCAAAATGTTGGGTCGGCCTCCACTTTTACTTATGTAAAAATGTGACTGCGGATATTTATTTACAGTTGCATTTACAGGTAACGCAGAGGAAAGTCTAGGGCTGAAACGTGTTTTTTGTTGCTGTGCGTCATTAAAAAAGTAGTAGACACTTATGTGTGAGTGCTGACGACTTCATTTGTTATCTTTATGATTCTTTTGGACTGCGAGTTGAGCACACCAGTTCTTTCGTTGAAGCATTTACAGGTTTTCACAATGAAATTTGTGCTTAAATTGAGTCTTGCTTGCAAGTTAATCGCCCCTAAAGTCCTGCTGTAAGAGAAAGAGAGAAAGAAATCAAACCAACCTGGCAGGATGGCAAACTGTTTCTGGAGCTCAGAGCCAATTTCTGCCACGCACAGAGGGCCATCCTCCCTCTGCAGAATGTCATCTGCAGAAAGAGAGATAAAGATATACTTATTAGATACTAATGTCTCCACACACAAAAGCATAACATGTTGGAGGTTCTCAACTCTTTGCAATTAAGGACAGCTGATTGCCCTTCTGAACTCAGAGCTGAGCGGTCACAGCTGAAAAGACAGTTAATGTGCTGTTTATTCTGTTGGCTGATGAGGTCCGGTGACTGTTAAAAAAGTGAAAAGGGATCAGACGACAAAGACAAAGAAGAAACAGTTACAATCAGGCTGCGAGGAGCGCCATAGCTCATTGACCACAATCTGATATAGAGCCAATAATCCAATGTGACCCATTTTAGTCTTTATAGCCAACAGCTGATCTTTTTATTACAGATACATGTAATTCAATCCTGTTTATATAATATAAACTTGTTAGCTACCTTTTCTAGCCTCAGTTAAACACTGTTTAACATAAACTGAAACTATATTAATTTTTTAAAATATATGTATAGGCTCTTCAGCTGGAAACAAAGGGAGGAGTGCAGGAAATGGAAAGAGCGAGAGATCGAACGGAAGAGGAGAGTGTAAATGGAAAAGGAAATGAGGAGGAGAGAAAAGGAGGAGAGGGGAGAAAGCGAGGCAGAGACACTAACAGGGGATGAAGTAAACAGCATTTGTGTTTCCTCCTCTCGCTGGTCAAGCTGGATTACAGTAATCTCATTTAGCCCTCAGAGACATGTAGAGACAGAGAATGATGGAGATAGAGGGAAAGGGAAAGCATCCCCCCTCGCCCATTTAGTCGCCATGTGTGACCCACGTATGCCAAACACAAAGAGGACTCCTAGTTGTCTACAATCGTGTGCATCTGTGAATGAAAACTGAGAATTTTTTATGTCGTTTTAGTGCGTGTGAAGGAGCGCTGCTGTGAAAAGTGTGTGCATGTCGGGCATATAGACAAAGGCTGGCACTGAGGCTGGTGTGAGGGAAGCACGGTAAGGTTTCCAAGCAGCTTGTGGGACTGGCAGTGAGAGGCATTAATTACCATGTAAGTGCAAAACAAACAAACTGTTCACATTTTAGAGAGGAGCCATCCGCCCAAATCTCCCCTCGGGAGCAGAGCTGACTGCTGCTGAGTGATTATGATCAGCCTCCAACATAGTTGAGAGAGTGACACTTTGCTGGTTTCAGGCTCATTTAAAAAAAAAAAAAAAAGAGTGAAAATGGTGGAGAGACCTAAGACTTGGACTTGAATCAGATTTAAGCCAAAAAAAAAAACAAGGACGCCACTTGGACTTGAATACTGTCAGACTTGATTTGATACTTGCAACAACATTTAGCAGAGTAATAAAGTATGAGAAAAAGAGCTTTCATCACCTTGAATATTTAATTATTAAACCTATGCTTGGAAATGAAATGACTTGGTCTCAGGTATGTAAAAATTGAGTTTTAAATGAAAATGGCATGAAATGTATTAATGGCTTAATGATTATTTTCATTATCAATTATTCTGCTGATTATTTTCTCTATAACTGATTAATCATTTAGTGGTTCTCAAAGTTTTTCTGTCATGCTCCTCTTCAGAAGCCAAAAAAAAAAAAATCATGACTGATCAATTGATCCTCACATTGGAGAAGCTGGAACCAGAAAAAGTTTCTGCATTTCTGCTTGAAAAATTACTTAAACGACGAACCGATTATCAAATGTCGCCAATTAATTTTCTGTCAATCGACTAATCAATGAATGGACTAACTGTTTCGGCTCTGCCTGACTTGCGTTGACGGACTTGAGATTCAACTTGGACCCAAAAGTTTGGAAAAACAGCTTGTGACAGCATGCAACCTTTAGCAAGATACAGTAGATGTTAAATAAAATACATAAGTGTAATGCCCACTAAAGCATTGCAGGCGTTCATACAAGTAGCCTTCTCCATCGTAAATATAATTGTATAGATCTGCAAGAAACTTGCATTTTCTGATGTTTATTGGTCATTTCTTCCATTGATCTTAGAAATCTGTAATCTTTGTGCTCAAACAGAGATAAACGTTCTCTTCTGCAGCAGCTCGTAACGATGAAGAAGCCCGACAGATTAAGAGCTTAGATCAGTAATGCTATATACAGCATGTCAGCATACCGTTGACTAGACAGTGACTCATACCACATACTGTAGGTCTCACGTCTCATGTGTAGTCGTCACGAAAAGTGTTGGCAGCTGTTTACAGGATGTTTGGGATACATCCTGCCTTTTTTTTTTTTTTTTTTTAAAGTTGCTTTACAGTGATTTAGTGGTTAACACGACATACAAGTAGCTGTGGTGAGGCAGGAATCTATTAAACTGAAGGAGTACAACACTTGCTGGCACATACACACACAGAGTAATAATGCCAGTAAGTCACTGGGCAAGTCTCAGATACCAGGGGATTATGTTAAAATGAGAGAGCAGTGATTCAGGAATTATCCAGCTACTGTGCATATACACATACATAAGAATGCTCTAGACAAGTCACTAAAAGCATACATTGTTATTATCTCTTGTAAAAGGATAGGGCAGCAGCAGGAGTAAGGTTGGAAAGGATATAAAGAGGCAAAAAAAGGATGAACCTGAGGTAGAAATGCAGAAAAAAAAAGGTAGAAAAGAGTAAAAAGAAGGGTCTAAAATTCTAAGCAGGATACAGTTTAAAGAGATGGCTAACGTGGCACTAATGCAGGTCCACTTTAACAGACTTTAACAGACCACAGAGCTTCCAGCAAAGTCAACCAGCCTGTAATTTAACCAAAAAAAAGAGCAACTCTGCTATAATTAGCTTCTACTACAGCAGAAACCAGAGGGGAAGAAGAGAAGAGAAGGAGGGATGTGCTTTGAAATGTGGATAAATCTCTTTAAGCAAAGCAGTGGATGGATAAAGCTTAAAACAACCGATTAGAAATGTTTTAACAAACGCTTTATGCGCATGCTAACATTACATTTGATATGTGGGGGCAGACTGTGTGTGAGCAAGTGTGTTGTCATATGTCAGCGTGTGTGTTTCAGTGTGTTGTAGGCTCTCTGGGCCAGCTGTCCGTTCAGTGTCAGGCAGTAAGCTCTGGCTAAGACCCAGACTCTGGAGCACAGCCAGGCATGACTTTGACTCTACTGTATCTACATATGTGTGTGTGTGTGTTTGACTTTTAGACTTAAACCCACAAGTCATGACCTAAAGCTGCTGTAACCTGGTCCTGACAAACAAAGCAACAGGCAATCATGCTTCAAAATTAACAATTAGCTAACTTAAACCCCTAAGAGATCATTTCAAGCTAAAACCAGCTTCTAAACTAAATCTTGGTCTGTGTTAAAGTCACACTAGTCACCCAATTTTTGGGGTTTTAAATACAGGTCAATAAAGATGCTGTGACAGCGTCAGTGAGTGTTAGTATGAGCAACAGAGTGTTTTTCAAGCCAGGAAAATGACAGGGTGGGTTTGAGTAACAGCTGTTCTGCTCTATTGTTACTGTAATTTGGATGGGAAAAGCAGGGTGGTATTGCATACACATTGGGACTAACAGGGTTTTTAATAATGCTTAGAAACAAAGAATATATACAGAATATATAATTCATCATGTTTTAAAATACTTGAAACATAATTTGCATCTTCAATGGTTTAATAATTTCTAAGTTACCTGCATTTGTTTTGTTATAAGCAGCAACAAATATGCAGTAAATAGATGTGACGCCTTTAAATTGTTGTATTTTTATATTTACTGTATGTTATTTCACTAGTTTCATTAGTAATATAACAGTTACATGACAAATGTGTTAATGAAAGGAGTTTTTACTATTAAGAAAAGGAATTTATTCAGGTGTTTCACATGACATCTTGTGTCATCTTCTCAACACATCACTGCTAGCTTCACTGTAAAAAACAAATTAAGAAAAAACACCAATTTCATCATCATTTTCAGCCAAGGTGGAAACAAACTGCACAGTGCACACACCGTGCATCCCTATAGGGGTTGAATGGTGCAGACATATCAGACATTCAGGCGTCGCACTGCTTTTCACTGCCGCTGAAACTCTAAAACTCCCTGCTTTGTCCTCAGTGGAATGAATGAAATTAAACTATAGCGGCGAGGCTGCAAGTGAACCCCTTTACCCACCAAACAACACACACACACACACACACACACACACACACTGGAAGTGGGGCAATGCAGCCAAACACAAATAGTGATTATGGGGGGCCTAGAAAGAATGTCCCCCTCCGCCCTCTTGTACCCTTCCCCCAAGCCCTGACACCCCTTACCCAGTTCATTCATTCTTTTTTCAGGGGCTTAACTGAGGGCTAAATGATAGCCTACATAACCTAACAATCTTCCCATTAAAACTAAATATTACACTATTCAGCTCATTTTATTAAGTCCAGTTCTATAGGATTCTCTGGATCCTTATTCAGCAGTTAAATTCACTTTATTATTCACAAGACAGCTGCCCCCACTTACGTCCTGACATAACAGATATGGCAATGACATATGTCATAACTTTCAGGATTTAAATACAGTATAAGAGGAATTCCACGATGGCAACTGAACCCATTCGCACTCTTGACTGTCTCCAGCCCGTGTGTGTGTGTGTGTGTATGTGTGGGAAAGAATAAGCCCTGGATTTAGAGAGGTGAAAAGATAGTGAGGAGGAGGAGGAGGAGGAGGAGGGGAATGAGGCAGTCGGGGAAAAAAAAAAAAAAAAAAAAAAGAGCGTGGAGGTGCTCTCGTCTCAGTAGGATGAAATGGAGGACAGGGTTTCTTTACACATGCCTACATATTTAATGTGTTGGCCTGGTGCTAGCTGAAAGTGTGGATGTGTTTTTTTCCCCTGTGGTAACACTTTACAGCTGTAAAATACACACCGTCGGGCTTATATATACACCATTATTACCCAAACTGTCTGTTGTAAACATCCAGTTTACAGTTCAACTTTCTGGTTCAACTTTGACCTACCGCACTTGCATGGTTGTGCATGCACACAGTTTCCTTTGGCTTGTTTACATGTCTGATCATCTGACTTGTCATGATGTCAGCGAGTTCCCAGATCTCAGCAATGTTTATTTGTTTTTTTCAAAAAAAAAAAAAAAAAGTACACCCCTGCCCTCAGCTCCTGTTTCTTTGTAACCTGAAGTAGTCATCACCCTCTCACATTAAAATCTCTCACACAAAGAGTTATTGTTATCATCACATTTTTATGTAATTTGTGATGGTGTGGTTGAGTACATGAACCAACTTTGTGGGGGTTGTTGTTTTGGGATTTCGCACAATTTATTTCAGCTCTAATTTCATTATAAGAAACAGTGTTTTCGTGAAAGAGCAGCATGTGCAAAATCTGTCTTACAACATACTTGAAAAAAACAGTTTCGTTACCCAGTTTCTGTTGGCGTAAAACACTAACAACAATTTTTTAAGCCTGTCTTAAAACAACAGGAAGGTGCCCACATGAACACTGAAACAGGTTTGATTTGCTGTAATCATTCCTGTTCATACTGGCAATTAAAAGATCCCTTCCTAATGCGCTTTCAATGTAAGTGATGGGGGACAAAATCCAGTCCTCCTCTCGTGCAAAAGTGTATTTAAAAGTTTATCTGAAGCTTGACAAATTGTGAACCTGTCATTTAAACAAATTAAGCAAAACGCTAAAACAATGAGGCTGCTAGTCTTCAATTTAATACTTGATAACAAGCAGTGTTGCCCTTTAAAACCCCAAAAGTTTAAACCCTGTACACAGTCTTCACAGGTCGCTCATCTATCACAGCATCTCAACCCTACAGAGTTACATTAAAATGGGACTGTACAGTGTGTGAGTGTGTGTTCAGATTTGATTACCGCTAACACTTCTTTACAATGTAAGTTGCAAAAACTCAATTTGTCAAGACAACGAGACACTTTGGTAAAAAAAAAACAAACAATGCTCATGGAGGTGAAGGAGAGGCAACAGCCCAATTAAGTCTCATAAAGGTACAGTTCATTACACATACTGAAAGCATGATGGAAACCCAGTTAACGTTGTCTATTACTGTCTCAGACAGATACTCACACCTCCTCCTCCTCCTCCTCCTCCTCCTCTGTTCCGCAGTCATGTTCCTACAGGTTCTCCTGCTAAACACACATTGTCAGTTCAAAGACGGCAGCCAGCTGTGTGTTAATGGCTGCCAGTGGCTGGTGGCTGGTCAAAGTTCAAAGCCACAGGACGCTGGAGAGCTTTCTGATGTTCGTCACAACACACACACACACACGTGCGCACACACACAGGACCCCTGGCTGAGGACTATGCAAACAAAAACAAGAATGACATGGTTGGACACAGAGGTACACAGAAATGACCCCAGACATACAGAAACAGACATATACACACAGTGAAGTAGAGCTGAGCAAATAAACAGCTCTGATTGGGATCCACTGACTTTATTTCATCAACTAAAATGAAGTTTAGAGCACCAAGAGTTACAAAAATAGACGTGATTTTGAATAATATTGATTTTAAATGTAGTTAGAAAAGTATGGCTTTAAACGTATCAGATATTTTTACCTGGCTGCACATAGTCTCCACATCGAAACAGGATACATACAAGGTTTTGGTGAATCTAATTCATATCGACCTCATTCATATTGTGCACTTTTGAATTAAATGTGACAATTACCATAACCAACTGTTTTCCAATGTGCACAATGAATAAATATGACAAATTTCACAGATTCAGTTACACACTTTGATACGACATGTTTTGGATGCTAGCAGCAATAAGCTAAATTTAAGCAGGTGTTCCAGAGATTGTGGCCTAAAATGATGTATATTAGCATGTGTGTAAAGACAATGAATTTCAATAATGCTTGTTTAATTTGTTTCCCAACCAGGCTGTGATGATATCAGCTTAGATATTTGTCCTGCCTAATGTCATGCCACTAAAATATCACAAGGTACCACATCTTGCAATGCCCATAAATCATAAATGCACATAGGAGTGGTGTCACTGAGGCCGACACGCAGCACTCAAGGTTCACTGAGACCTTCAGCTTCTTCATCTGCTGCTCTGGTATGTACCAAATGGAAAGGACTGGCTTGGAATGTAGACTTGAAGGCACTAGGTTGAAGAAATGAGTGTGTGTGTGTGTGTGTGTGCGTGTGTATGTGTGCAAGGGGTTAAAAGTTGCCGTGTTGCCATCAAATGCCAAAATGTGTGTGCATGTGTTTGCATGTAGAGAAGCAAGGATTTTCCAGCCGCTCTGCAGCTGTGTGTGTTTGTGTGTGTGTGTGTGTGTGTGTGCACTTGTGTGAGGGAATCCAAGCCCTATTATCTGGCATTACACTCAGGGTTTACCAGAGCTCCATCTGTCACTGCTGTGGGGCATCTAACACACACACACACACACACACACACACTCATATGACAGAGACTGGCAGGCACATACACACCATGCCAAACAACAACTGGGTCACAGGGCCAACAGTGGCCTGGAATGTGTATGTATGTGTGTGAGTGTGTGTGCCCATCCCCAAACCCAAAGCTCGAATTAGTGTGGATCAGGAAAAACAGCAGCCAGACAAACATTAAAATATTACTGATGGTCACGTGAATGTTTGGGTTCTTCTTTGTCTCGTGAAAGCTGCGGCTGTCGGTGTCTGTGTCAGCGGACACTCAGAGGTCACTGAGGAGAGTCCAGGTTCATTTCACCTTCACTCACACCCACTTTTACTAGAAATGATCCCAGTTTGAGGATGCATAATACGACTGTCCCCGACAATACCAAGTAATCTGTGGCCTGACTTGTGGTGTTTTATGGATCAGATTCAGGAGAAAGCTAAACACAAATTCACAAATAAGTCTGTGAAATCGTAATTTTTAAATACTTTTCATACATGTGCTTTTACTTAAAAAGGCCTTTAACGTTTAAAATTGTCAGCAGATTTGTTTGCAGCCACTTTCAAAATCCATATTTACTTTCAACAACTTGGTTGATTCCTATCATTTTGATGCTGCAATGTGTGATTTGGCATACACATTTAGGGTGGCTAAATGTATATGCCAAATTAAAAGTGATCCCATTCAGCAACGGTTAGAAATACAGAACAACAGCTTCAAGCTTGACTCCGTCGCTGGCAGTCAGCCATGATCTACTGAATAGATGGTGGCATCATCATCTCAGCAAACAACACGCTACTGTTTCTCTCTCTGTCTGCAGTCTGCGCTGCCGTCACAACACACACAGACGCGCAACCACTTAGAGGCGGCGTTTCCATCCAACGCTTAAGCAAACTGTATTTAAAATCTGTTACAAAAATTTGAGTTTCCTTTATCCGGGATTAAAAGAAAAGTTGGTCTTCACTATCAAAATAGTCTTGGTATTGTAATATTTCAATGTACCGCCCAGTGGCAAGGCTGTTGTTGCAATGCTGTGCAATATGTAAACTGAGGCACTATCAGGCCACTCATATCGAACCATCTTTATTTATTTAGTACATCTTTCTTTTGTCATTAAGCACATATGCTTCTAGTGCTACAAGAGTGTCAACATCAAGTGAACTCAAGAACATTTGCATTATCTCCAAAGAAAAATACAGAGAGCTTGAAACTAATGCTAAATGTTGCATTATCTTAAAAATGTGGCCACATCCGACAGGTTTGTTTCAAAAGCTTGCAACATTTACATTAAATATTACTGTGTATAACTGTAAATGATTGTATATATTTTTACAGTAAGCGCATGCAAACTATAGGATTTAAATGCTTGAATCCACAGGCCATATAATCAAATTATATTTGGTAGCTAAGCAGCTATCAGGTTGGCCTGGTAGCTCATGTGAGCTTTCTGCACCAAGAGTGTTACTACGTTTGACACCTTTCTCAATGCCAAAGCAGCACTGAACTTTTAACCTGCTGCAAGTGCGAGCTGCTGGGAGGTCTGTGGTGCAACTCACTAAACTACGAAGCATGTACTCGCAATATTGTGGCTTCAAATCCAGGTCATCCTCCCTTCTTTCCTCTCCTCCACTAAAGAGAGACAAGAAAAACAAGCCGTAAAAGCTCAGCTGAGAGCCTTTTTTTAGCTGCCTCTGGCTATAGATACCAGTAATTACACTCCTCAGAACAAAAATGAAGATGAAAACTGAGAAAGACAGGGATGGGAGAGGAAAAAGAAAACTTACATACACAAGAGAGAAAGAGGAGGGAGCCAATGTGTTTTTACTTGCCCTAAAAAGCAACATGCAGCTGTAGGAAAAAACCTGACACTACTCTTTTACACAGTGACATCATGCACTGGAAGCAAGACTTATCTCTCCTAACAGTCTTAAAGGTCACTGACCGTAAGCTTTTTGGGAATAATAGGTACAGTAGAAAGGATTTATTGCATTGTTTGTGGATTTGTACGTTTTACAATCCATTTTATCACAAATTCCAAATGTTTTTCCTCAGTTCAGTTTCTTTTGTTTCTCCATAAACGTTCCAAGCTCCATGTAGATTTAGCATAATGTGCGTGTGATTACCGACATCTTTTAAGTGGATATGCACCACAACATTTTGACAAAACCACTTTAGTTCTGATACCCGCAGAGGAGCACTGTAGCACCCAACAGAGGGCTTCTCCCACCACTCTGATCTGGGCCAGAACAGAAATTTGATCCGAATTAACTGAAAGTCTCCTTGTGATTTTGTAACTGTGGTGAAGCTGAGTAGGTCATAATCAAAAGGTCAGCGATCCTCAACAGAAAGTGATCCCCTCTCTTCAAAGCTGACATGGACTGTAGGCCATGATGTAAAGCAAGGTCTGAATTGTTGTACGCAGCACCAGGGTATGAAATTCACCTTTTAAGAGAGTGAGTTTCTTTCAACAGGTATTTTCGGCTCTTTTTGAACAATTTTGCACAATGTATATGATGCAACAGTGCATGTTTAGTTTACTTATTATGGGGAGTCTAAAAACAATAACCCCCAAATGATGTCATCAAGGTAATCTCAGCTTGGGCTTCCGTTTCCTGCAAATCGCTACCCATTTAATGACACTAACAGCCGTATCACTCATGGTGAATGCTATTTGGGTGCCACAAGGTCAAGTACAAGGTAAAGTGATGGGTTTAAATTATAGTAATTGAGATAAATGTGACAATATATCATGAAATGGATTTCAGGTTGCATCCGCCCTCCCTGGAGAGTCCCTGGAGCTAAACAGAGCTGTGTATTAGCGTGATAAATATGTTGCTCCTCGGCATGTTTGATTTGTTGTATTTTGTTGTTGTCATCACTCTATCCCCCCTCAGGGATCATTAAAGATTCATCCCATCCATTTAATCCAATTTAGCTCTGTATTGACTTTATTGATTATGTTCTCTTGCTTACAGTGCGTTGTTACGTTGATAGAGTTCTCCTGCTGCAAACTATTTGCTGCTGCTGAGGCTGTTTTTTTTTTGTGAATAAGCCTATTGAGGATAAAATAAATTGCCTGAAAAGTACATTACAACAACGCTGCCACCGTTAAATCCAATACAAACAGGTAATGTTACAGCAAGATAAATGCTTCTTATTCTTCTAACACACACACATGGATCCACATCCCAGATTGCATTATGGGAGCTTAGCTGAGACTTGTCAGCTTCTAATCTTGACTTGGCAAAAAGCAACACTAGGAAAGGTGTACAAGCTCATAAAATAACCTCAATCCATCTGCCAGCAGAGCAAACACACTCACTCTCTTTGCGCAGCAACACAAAACAAAACACACCACACTGTACACACAGTGAAAAAACCCACAGAGGGCCAAGAAAAGTATGACAAAAAAAATGGATTATTATCAACACTGTGGTTCACAGGTTTGCCATTATCAAACAAAAAAGCACGAAACACCACTAAAATGATGGAGATGGACAGCCACACACACACACACACACACACACACACACACACTACTGAGGAAAAAAAAAGGGGAGGAGATGTTGACATTCAAACTCTCAAAAGGGTTTTGTCCAAACGTTGCTCCCAACTGACGCGAAGAAACACACTGTGTTAATGGGACGAATGTGATTAACATGCTGTCAGTGCGCTCTTCTGTGTACTGTACTGTACTGAGGACGGACACACATCATGTTAACACACACACACACACACACACATCCCTTCAATGCCTCAGGACAAAACACACTGTCTACTTGAGATTGCATTATGTAACCATCTGATGGATAGAAATGCCTTCAGGAGGAAAAGCATCTTTGGGCAATGAGAGAAAATCAATGTGGATAACGAAGTCCAGTCATGTCCATTCATTTAGTTCATTCATAAAGTGCTTTACACCCATTTATAAACTTCTATTAACATCCACGTGCTTTTACCAAGAGAGAACACCAGTTTGTTTGTTCTACACTTTATCCAACATATTGACACCACTACTGGCCAGACTGCAACATTTTTACATAAAACCAATTTTTTGATAAAGAACCCTTAAATTATTTTTTTTTTAAAGAAGTGTAACCATATGTGTACTGAGCGGGACATTTTACAGTTGAAAAATAGACAGAGGACAAACTATGTAACTTTTTTTTTTTTATTATCCTGAACTAGTGTCGGTGTAGTGGGTGTTTTGACTATGACCCCTGACCTCACCTATTACAGTCTCACCCAAGCCCAGTTGGCTGTTTTTTTTGCCTTTCTTGCCCAGCAACACCATCAAGGCCCAACGTGTGATATGACTTTACTAACACTAACAGACATATCATTCAAAGACATGCTTATACTCATAGTTAGCTTATAACATTTCATTTCTAATTTTTTTTACTCAGCGTTGTTATTGCGATTCTAGCAAATAACATTTATTCAGATGTCTCTATCACATTTCAAATGTCTCTGAAACCAGAGATTATTGATTTATTGAGGTTTTCACAGCTGACTCTCAGTATGAACAGTAGAAAGACTATTGAACAGGAACCGTTTATTTTTTGGGACTTGAAACCGCTCAGTCTTGGACGTGTCTCTGACTCAGCTTAAGTGATGTAGACTACAACTCTGCTTCACCTAATTATCAGTTTGTCATGTGATTTCATGAGAATATTTGCGCTAAGTAGAATGAGAGGTAAGTGCGTATATACACACACCTTAGCTCTACTTGACTACCTGGTCTACCTCTGATGCCAAAGACAGCAGTTTGGTGTTGCACGTGACAAAACAACTGGACAGGACAAGAGTGCATGAAACACAAACACACAACCTATAAAAACTGCAGCACACAGTTGTTTTTTTAAGTCTGTCTGTGCTGCATGCACACCTGCAGAATTCTCATGATCTTATCTCTCTCTATAAAACTTATTCACACACAAGAAGAAAGACAGTTACCCAACACACACATCCTATTATCAAATTATGTTGTTTTACCTCTCTCATTTGCCTCTAAGACACACACACACACACACACAGACACTCTACCTGTCATCATCTTCAGCTGCAGCCACAGCCTGGTGATATCGTGGCAGAGTTGAGACACTCGGTTTAGAGCCATTGCTTTGCCGGTACATGTATGCCCCCTTCATACACGTGTACACACACACACACACACACACACACACTGTTAAGACACATTCACACACAGCCACATGTTGTCAGAGAGCATCGCGGTGGAAGTTCAGCCAGTCCATTCTGCCACAGCCAAGGACTTCAGCCGCTCACTGAGCTGTCACTGCACAGCGCAGCCCTCACACACTCACACACCTCCCCCCTCCTCATTTGTGCCAGGCAGCGAGGCGGAGCTTCAGATGATCCACCCTCCCAGTGCAGTCTCATGTTTCCCACTGCTTTCACAGACAAGAGTATGAAAGAATATCTTTAAAATCCTGAACAATAAACCAAAAAGTGTTGTTCAGGGACTTCAAGACTGACATTGTTAGTTAGAGAATTAACAACAGTAACTGCAATTTTATAATAGTGATTATTGTTCATTATCATCATTCTCATGTATAAATGTCCAGTGTGGTTCACAGCCTTCAGCTGATAAATCAGATCACTGCATCAATACATGTCTTTGTTTTGTTCTTCAGGCAGTATGAATGGTCTAGATTAGCTGAGACAAAGGCTGATACTAATCGGTTTTTTTTAGTCTGTTATCTCTCTGATTCAGCCTCTAAACAGAAAACAGAATGAAAAACACAGTTGCAGTGAGAATCACATATGCACAAGTTAGCACAGCCATAGAATACACAATAAGATTTTGCAATCTTAAAACCCTTTATTTGGCTGTGAATTTAGTTAGGTAAAGTTGCATTTGTCCCAAGTTCAGCTTTGCTTATTGTTTGAATCATGGTTTTGGTGAATGAGCTCATGATAGTGTCAGATATCCCAGTTTCCAAACAACATCTGAACACAACAAAACAGCAAAAAAACAAAACAATTAGACTCCCAATAAGGCTAATGCAAAGAAAACAGTTTCTAATATATGTAGTGGAGAATCATCTAATGTGCAAGTATAATCCCGTCAAATTATATCTGTACACAATCCCAATACAAGACTATGTAATGTTTGTGCCGGAGGGAACGGAGGCCTCTTTCTCTCTGTTTTCTTTTGCTTTTCTCACACTCCCTCTCACAGACTCAAAACACACACACACACACACAATGCCAGTGAAGACAGCAGGGGGACCCAGTGTGCCACACACAGAAGCAATGACAAGTTGGGCTGGTGAAAATGTGAATGGACCCTCGGGAGCTCAATTCATAAGAAGCCGCCCTGCCGAGAAAAACACACATTTTTAAACTGTGATTCTGTTGTTTCCGTTTATTCAGCATCGTGCTCGCTCTCTTTCACATCAACTCCTCTCATCCCTCCCTCTAACCTACAATGCATACAGATGACGACGTGCATGTACAGTTACTCCCTAAAAACACTACTTAACATCAAACACAACCACTCTTTTGTATAATTTACTTTGCTGTATTGTATTACTGCTGAAAAACCCCGGTTTCCTGACGATAATCACCGAAGTTTCTTATTACTTTATGCTTTCACTACAAGCCTGGACACCCCCCCCCCCCCCCCCCCCTGTATGTAAGCAGATACAGAAACTTGATGATTCCACACAATAAAAAAAAAGCTGTAAACTGAAAAGACTAAAACATGCCAGAGGAATAAAGAAGAGATGAAATGTTAAAGAGGGGTCAATGTGTCCGAATCCAAAGTCCTTTTTAGGTAACATTCTTCATTCTCATCTTCAGCCTAAACAACTTCCGGCCCTGTTTTAAAAGCCCATGAGCAGTCTCCTCATAAATGAACATTTCTCAATTAACAGCCGTCACTGCTTTACAAGCTTTGACATTTAAAGCACACGGGGTGCGGTTGCTGCTGTTGGTGGAGTCTGAAGCACAACAAAGTGGTACAAGCCTGATTGATATACTTTAGAGCTGGAAATAAATTCAAGTGTTAAAGTGCCACAAGCAGATTTTTGTGTTTCACAAAATTAAAAGGGGCACTGCAACGATTTTACACATAAAAGATCAGATTTCTGTGCCTTGATTTGACTTTAGTGAGACACCTAAGAAGGAAGCTGCAGCGGTCAACTGCTGACCAGCACAAAGCGGATAATCCACGCTCACTGCTGCAGTGCACACATACACAGACACACATGCAGGGAAACTCAGTCTGTCACAGTGTGGTCTAAAGTACGCGTCATTTTATTAACTTGCGCAATGGTTTTACTTGAAAAGATTGAAATTAAGTGCACATCCGCAACTGTCTACTAGCTTGATGATCAGTCCATCCATCCAGTCACTGTCAAAATAGGACACATGCTTAATCTTGGTTGTATCTATCAACAAAAGCAGCAAACAGGGGTCTACAAATCTCATTAAAAGGGGTAATGCTTTAAAAATGTTCAAATTTCTGTCTAGAAAAAGAACATATCTGAACTCTGCCACTTCATATGCTCTCTAATCGTTCAGTCTGGTGTTTGGATGTGATGTATTTTGTTAGGATACTGGTGGTACAAATTATAGAGGGACTGAGATTAGGCTTGAGGCGATGAAAAAAAAATGGATGTGTCAGATTAAGAATGAGATTAAGGCAAAACTAAAGATGAATCTCTCAGTCTAGCCTGAGATAAGATTATCAATAAATAAAGAATTTGAGCCTACGGGATTTGAAAAAATCTGAACAAAAAAAACAAAAACAAAAAAAGAGTTATAATCAGTGTACATGCCAAGAGCTGTTTCAAAATGCAGGCCTGTGTGTGTGTGTGTGTGTGTGTGTGTGTGTGTATTTACCTAATGTCAGATTTAGATGATAAAGCGCATTTGCTGTGGGACAGGAAAAGGCAGACAGTTTATAATGGTTCATTTCCTGTCTCGTGTGATTTGTCCTCCAGCAGCACTGACAGCAATCAGTTTCACTC
This sequence comes from Scomberomorus guttatus, assembly GCA_038419695.1. Classification (NCBI taxonomy): domain Eukaryota; kingdom Metazoa; phylum Chordata; class Actinopteri; order Scombriformes; family Scombridae; genus Scomberomorus; species Scomberomorus guttatus. Next base: position 10,260,785 of record CM076468.1, on the reverse strand, counting down.
ACTTGGCGCCAGTTTACAGTTTCACCCTGAACGTTTACATTTTAGTCAGTATATGAGGTACATTAAAGGATAGATTTGATTTATTTCCCCGTACTGTACCATGACTATCACTTATGTCTATATGATACATGATGTGTGCTATGAGCATCGTTTGTCAATGCTGAAAAATATCAAAACACTTATGACAAATAAATGGCAGTCTATGGATTTTCCAATTATTTACACGCTATAAATCATCACTACTGATGACCTCAACTCAAGCTGGTTGAGCTAACTTCAAACTTCAATCTTCTCCTGACATTTGGTCCAGGTAATGAAATGTATTAGTTCAAACTAAATGTGAATATCTGAAAATTCCTGATACCTCAGTCTCACAACATCTGAAATTAGCCACACGATGAACATTTTAATGACACGTGCAAGTTTATAAAAGGGTCATCTTGATCTAGCAGCTCAAAGCAACACAATAAGAAACACTAAAGGAAAAAGGCTCAGAATGACAAGTGAAGTACAATAAATACATAAGAATCAACTATTTATTGACGTGTGTGTGTGTTTCCATGGGATGCAAGGTAGACTGAAGTGTGCGCATACGGGATGTAAAGGAGACCTGTTTGTGCCTCTGTGTGTGTGTGTGGGATGTGCTGCAGACTACAGCTAGAATAACTCCCAGATGAATTGTTTATTTGACCCCCCTTCCCACCCCTCTCCCACACACCACGACACACACACGTCTTTGTGGGGAAGACGAAACACTATTGACTCCTTCCGCTCCCCGGGATCAAACACTATTGGCCGGCTGGAGCGTAAACAGGAAGACACCAATTGAGAAGTGACTCACGAGGACGAAACAAGAAGCAGAGGAGAAGTAGGGGGAGGAAAAAAAGGTGTGAGCAAGTGGAGAGCTTGAATCAAGGTTGTGACAACATAGTCTAAACTTTACTGGCTTTTTATTCGTTATTTATGAAATTTAATTTACAGAAAAACGAATGGACCAGCATTAGGTGCAATATTTAACAACTCTCTAAGCACTTTAATAAGTTATTTTGTTGTATCATATTATATTAGATATATTAGAATATTTTCTCATAATAGATTTTTTATATATTAGATTCTGTTTGTGGCATAAAATGTAAAGCTGCTATACATTCTTACTTTATTTTCATTGGTGCTATTTTGTAAGGATTATTAAAGACTAGTATAAATCCAGCAATTATGAGCACCTAACTGTACATAAATGTACCAACTCTGGTTGACTGGTTTCGAAACAAGAACTCAAATATCCCTAAAACATCTTACTTAAAGTCATGCGCACATGTGACAGAATCGTCACAAGTCTTTAATTGTTTTACAAGATGCAGCCCTCATCCAGGTTTCCTACGACACTAGTGCCAAGAGCATGTTGACAGAGAGTCATTAATCCTCCATGTTCTAGTAAAACCCAATAAACCAAATGTAATACTGCCGGGATGCTCTGGTGACATCACAGACCTGATATATGCGAATCTAAATGTGCGGCACAGACTACAATCAAGGCCCAAGTCCAGCTCATAACCCTCCAATAAATTTCTCTGAAAAGTCATGAGAGGAATTACATAAAAAGAGACATTCCTGCACTATAATGTGATCAGTTTCTTATTGTATGATGCCAACTGTGCTATAGAGAGCCTCGGGGGAGACAGAAGAGCGGTTGTGTTACTCTCTAACCACACAGATATTAAAAAAAAAAAAAGTGTAAAGAATGATTTGATGACACCAATTTAAAAATTTCACGTTCATATATTTGGCATATATTTCGCATTCTCTCATATTCTTATCTCAAGTGATTTACAGTAAATTAAGTTATTTGAACAGATGCTAAAGGACACACTGACAGGAGATGTGGTTGCACTTGACAGCAATGGTCAAACCTTCACAATTTTTCAACTGGATATTTTCTGTCTGCAACCCATTTTTAGCTCCTTTTACCCTCCTTTAACTGGAATAATTAGGAATGTTTGTGAGGACGTGTTGTTTAAGGTACCAGTGAGACAAAATACAAGAATACGATCCAAGAAGTACACTTGGAGTAACAGATTAATGTGTTTTAAGGCTTATTAGATGCCAAAAACAGCTGTACAGTGGTTTGTAACACACAGACAGATGTCAAAAAAGTGAGAGAGAGGGATATCATGGGAATTACAGTTAAAGTCATGGGAAACGGATTGCAAAATCATGAGATTACCCGTAAAAGAGGAAGATTGCAGCCATCAGTCACGATGGACCATCATGTAGAGAAACACCAGAGGAAGTTACAAAGAAGACAGCTGACCACTGTGAAATCGTATGATTTTGGTTGTGTGTCAGTCAAATGTTTATTCCCAAAATCTGCGAGCACAAGTGCTATGATTATTGTGTGAGATTTAATTTCATTTTACTGGAAGCAAAATAAAATTCTACATGCTAATAGGATGTATAAATCAAACTTTAGAAATGTAAGTGAATAAAGAAGGCTTTAAAGAGAGTACTGCTTGAATTTTTTTTAAAAATCAGACTCCACAAACTCATCAAAATCACTCAGCTCATGTCTTAGCATCAACATTTTACATCACAAAACAAACAAGTGATGGAAATTTGAGTTAGAGCAACAGTAAGGAGGAAAATATTTCCACAAGGCGACAGGATGATGAGATCAAGAGCAAAAAACGCAGCACCTGTCTCCGTGACACAGCGTTTCTAGAACAGCTTTGACTAAAAATACATCATCTCTAATACACATCAAAGCACACAGGAAATGGACCAGAATAGACCCGAACAGTCACTGACAGGCACCAAGATCTAAAAATCATCAAGAAAATGCTGCACAGTTCTGACACGCATACAGGCGCCCAGGAGTCTTTTGTTAATGCAAACGCATACACGCCTCTCCACCTTTCTCTGTCACACACACACACACACACACACACACACACACACACACACACACACACACACACACACACACACACACACACACACACACACACACACACACACACACACACACACACACACACACACACACACACACACACAGTCTGTCAGGTAATGAACCACCTTGAATAAACAAGGATGTGGCACTGTATTACTCTCCCTTTATTAACATCATCAGTTCTTTTCCCAGACTGTATTTTGGTCTCTAAAATGAGCCACAGAAGAAATTTCACCAGTTAAGAAGGGTGGATAAAGATTTCTTTGGCAACTAAGAATGCATTGTGCGCTTGATGGGCAAAATTAAATAGAAGACCAAAGGACTATTTGTGCCAAGCAGCACCTTAATTTGTGGTACAGAAATAGAACAAACAGCTGTGGAAATTAACAGCTGTACGACGCTGCACACAGCTCGTGTCAAACTTCAAGAAAGAGCAAATTTTTAGATTTGATCACAGAGGAGAAGATTGTCGAAACGCCTTGCAGTTGATGTCATAATGCGCCGTGTCTATCTATACTGTAGTTATCCTGCTGATTTTACCAGCACATGGACTCCAAGGTCAATGAACGCAAAATATTGTTGCTTTTTTGTTTTATTTTCGTTTGGAGTAGAATCACTTCTTTGTGATTCGTGTTTGTCTGTTAGCACAGCTGTAATGAATGCTCTCTTTTCACGAGAGAAGAGCATTCATGACGGCAGAGAAGGTCTGTAAAAGGATGTTTTAAGGGTATATGTTAAGGTAGCAGGCATAATCTCAACAACAGAACAAAGATTTAAATTAAATCGAACAACTAAACAACTACAACCTGACGGGAACTGACATTATTTATTGCAAAAAGGTGTTAGGAAACTATCCAGCTTGGAATTTGAACAGAAATCCCCCGAATCATGACTTAGCTTCTCAGAAAGACATAGAAAGTAAAAAACTTCATGACTGACCATCATGTGACAAACACCCAACAGCTTTTGAAGAAAAAAACTGCATGTGCAGAAAAGCAGTAATTTGCAATCCTAAATTATCCTTAATCCCTAAACCCCCCCCCCAAAAAAAAAACATTTAATGAGGAAAAAATGGAAGAAACCTCAGCAAGAGCAAAAGAGCAGGGCTCCCTCTTCCAGGACAGATAAAAGGTGCTATGTGTACAGAACAGACCAAGATAGCAAAATTACAGTATGGAAAAACAGGATGACAAAATTATATATAGATTGATAACATGATCAGGAGGATGTCAAGCAGCTTCCAGGCTCCAGCTACAAACTCCAGCTACCACATACTTTAGCTGTAATGTTTGACAATAGAGTGAATAAATACGCAAATTAACACCAAAAGCGCAAAACTCCAATCACACAACAGTGATTTTTGTGATTCTGACTTTAGATTTCTGTCTTTACCTAAACTATCAAAACAAACAGGCATGTTCTCAATTGCAAAACTGACTCAACCGAAGTGTTTGCATGCAGTTGACACCTAAAACAACAGTAACAGTTCACACATCCAACTCACTACGCAGCTGTTGACAGCACTGGGTGTATCTGTAGTAGCTCTCCATCTCCTCCGGTGAGATGCAGGCAAACCTCTCTCCTCCCCACTGCTCTCCTCCCGTGCGTTCCCTCATCCCGTCCCCCTGCCTGTTCTCCTCTTCCACCCTCACCGTCTTCATCTCCACGAGAAGAGTATCGTCCGCCTCATCTCCTCATCTGTATTTACAAACCCTCCCTGTCTGTCTGTCTGTCTCCTTCTTGCGCACACACACCTGTCAAAGTTTCTTGAGTGATCACACCACTCCTCTTTCCTCCACCCCTCCCCTCCTGCTATGGAAATCTGCATACCAATATCTGACTGAACAAGAACATACAGCTAGAGCCAGATTTAAATAATCACTTGTCTTGCAGTTTTGCCACACTTCAACATGTATCCATCTTTACATGTCATATCATGTTTTTACACACAATACACATATTGTGTGTAAAAATTGCCTTTTCTGCTTGTCTGCTAGGATTTGAAAATTCAATTCAGGTGACAACTTGGATGTGAAATGATGTCATAAACTCTGCAGATACAGTTATAGAGATTGAAGTGATCATAGTCCAGACAGATCGGAGTCCCTAACTTCCTGCCTGAAACAGGGGAAAGCCTTTCATCTATGTTAGCCTTTAGCATTAACACGACTACACAAACTTTAACTCTCACTATCATTGGTCACAGTAGAAATTAATCAGCTGCATTTACAAGTCAGATAAGCAGCCTGAAGGGATTACTTTGTTTGGATAGAAAAGCTCAAACACAAAATCAACCTCCCATCTAAGATTGATCGTCTGACCAGTCTGGTTTCTGGCCTTGTGAGAGAGTTGCTCATGTGCACAAATATTGATTAGGCTGTGTCATGTGAATTTTCTAACAATCAATAGAGTTTCTTCTTGAACCCGCCTAAATTTGACCTATCTAGTAACCTTAAAAATGACACTTTTTCAAAGTGTGACCACTGAAAAATGTACCTGCTTCTTGTCTATACATCTCAACAGGTTCACAGAAGTAGGTTGATATAATTTCATGCATTAAAACAACACTCACCTTGTCTGTTAGTCTGTGTGCATTTATGATTCTGTTTTCTTTCTGCTGCTTGACGGCCACAGCAAAGGCTCGCAGACATGATCAATACAAACACATGCCGTTTCTGTCTTTCTAGCTGTACACCAGTCTGCTTGTCTTTCTAATCAGCTTCTTTGACTTTTCTGTTTGTCTTATCTGTCCCTCAACCATTCAACTAATCAGCAGTCAGTCGATCCACAAGTCTGCATTCATTTCTACTGCAGGTGTATTGAGACATAAGTTATCAATTAGCCGCTCACAAGGGCTATTTCAGGTAATCAGTTACCAAGGCCAAACACCAAAGAGTGCTGAGTTCAAGGCATTACAGTCAAGTGTAGAGAATCTGCCTTAAAGTGAGAGCTAGAGTGCCCCTGCTGGTCTGCTGAGACTACTCTTAAAGGAATACTACAACATTAGGACACCTGTTTGCCATCTTACTGGAAGATGGATTAGAAGATTGTTTCATTCCAAAAACGTCAAAAAAATGTGAAAAATTACATCACAATTTCTGAGTGCCAATGAGGACATATTTGAATTGCTTGTTATGTCTGACCAACAGTCCAAAACCCAAAGTTATTTTCTTTACTATAAAAACCAGCAAATATTCACATATGAGAAGCTGGAATCGGTGATTTTTTACTTTTAAAAAAAAATTCCTTCAATGGTTAATCGATAATCATAAATGTTGCAGATTATTTTTGTTGTGGTCAGAGACCACTGTTTCTTAATTTTGGGGTCAGAGATTTTTAATTCTGATGTATTTCAATAAAAAATAGAAATAAAAGGTTGAGTAACACTCCACTAGAATGACGCATTTTTGCACAGCCTGGTAAACTGATAATGTACATTTTCTAATTAATAATTATTTAAATTAGTTATTTTCAGGGGACAAATAATGCCCCCCCTTTATATAACCATTAACTAATCCACTGATTTTCCCTAATTTTCAAGGTAAAGCCATTAATGCAACTCAAACAAAACTTGAATATTGTTTTGGGGGTAGACCCCAAAATGTGCACCTGAAAGTATTACCTTTCCAAAGATAACAGTGATTTCTTATAAATAAAAAGGTCAAATGTCATTTTGATGTGTACTTCTCTCTTTAGATTATGTTAATTTCTCTTTGTAGTCCATTTGTCACCCAAACTGCTGACTATTATGGTTGAATGATGAAGGGGAACCACAGCAGGAGGAATCTCGCTGAGGTGATAGGAAATCCTGTCCTGTCATCCTGTCACATTGATTTAAATAACAGAACACACTTTGAACAATGCACATGTCCAGTTCCTGCGAGTGATTTCCTCCTAACACAAAATATACACCTGTACCTTTACAATCAGCGCACACAAACTAACACTAACCTGTTCTCCAGGTCGCTCGAAGGCCCCTGCTGTGTGTGTGTCGGGTCAACAGCCTGATAGATACGGACAGATTGTGAAGCAGTCGACTCAACGCATCTTGGCCCTCCTGAATCAACTCCAAAAGAGACATCGTCACATCAGACTGACTGTTTCATACTATGTCTTTGAGTTTGTTCTGGCTGTCTCTCCCCCTCCTCGATTATGCTGCTGCGTTTGTTGTTTGTGACTGTTTATCTCACTTCATGTGTGCTTTGTGTTTATCAGAGGAAGAGAGGGATGGTGGGTGGGCTATGACATAACCCCCCCCATTCAGCTAATTATACTTACTTGGCAAATGTGTGTGTGTTTGTCCTACAGTATGTCACAACTGGGAACCCGGCTTTGGACGTGTTAATTGGTGAAGAAAGAATAGAAATTTTAAAATATATGTATTTATTTCATGTCATCACCTTCATTATTGGTTTTAAAAGCACAAAACAAGTGCAATCAAGTGTCTGGTTTCACAATTACAACAAGGAAAGGAAAATGAGAAATGAGTTTGCTTTACCAATAATGTGTTTTTCTGTGTGTACATGTAAGATAAAGCCAGTGTTACCTATCCAGCCATCTCACTACCAAAAAGAGGAAACTTGTGACTGAATTTTCACGAACGCAAAAGTCCCATAGGGCTCAATTATCTGACCACAAATCTTTAAAGTTTTACTCTGGCCCCATTAAATTTGCTCTGCAGGATGCTGAGAAAAGTCTTTAAGGTTCAAACATGACTAAAGAATTGTCTAGAAATAAGGTATTTGAAGTATTTTATGCGAGGAGAGACATAAAAGTATGCTTACACACAGTACACGACACAGACAGAAATTAAACCGTGTGCTCACTTCAACTGAGAAGTAGCAGGGCTGGAAATTATTTGCATTATGAGAGGAAACAGATGCTTCTATGATCACGACAAAAATATGATGTCATTTTTGCCTAATTTAACAGTGACTGAGGAGGATCGGATGGTATCAACCTGCTCCAACATTAACATATATAATATCTCAAGGAATACAATAATTGCAGCCATTTTTACTTCAATATTCATTGTGCAGTATTTGGATCACTAAAAAAATGGGAGATTTGGGCAGCGATAGTCTTCATGAAGGTAAGATTTGCTGCAGGGCTGTTGTATTAGACAACATTAGTTTTAGCAATAATGAATAAACTGAATAATGAAGGTGACACAATGGTCCACTTTGTGTTTATCAGTTAAATTGATTCTATGGAGCCTGAAGTATTCAGCTGAGACAATAAGAGCTCCTGACTGTGCCATCAGTTGTTTGGTTTTTTTTTTTCCTGGGCATGACTGGTGAAGCAAACTAAAATTACACTGGTGCCATCCGTAAAGGTCTCCGCCTTCCTTAGACGATCACATTATCATTATTTCACCTAATTTATCATCACACAATCACACTAACATTCCCCCTGTTTAAACTTCAAAGGTAGCAAGCAATGGCGGTCATGCACTTTTCATTAGGAGGCATTCTGCGTTATTAGATTCATTAATCCATCAAGCGGAAGAGGCGCAGTCCAAAAGATCAAAAGTTGTGCCCTCCTATTCTAAAATGGCAACAAAACTAATGACAAACTGAATTTTCTGGCTTATTCTGGGTAAGGCCCACTCTCCAACTCAGTGCTCATTTGGAAACTGTGGCATGATTTATACTAGTTCTACTATTTAATACTATTAAAGCCTATTTATACTGCTACTATTTATGTCTGTCTTTCAAACAACAATAGCAAGGCATTTCACCTTGAACGATGAGCTGAGGGCACAGAGAGACATCAAAAGGCCTTGCATGCAAAAGCTTGTGGGCTCAAATTGAATCGTCGCCTTTAGCGGCGGAGCAACCTGTCGCTACATGCGCTGCTGCCTAAAGAACATTACATCTAATATAAGTTACAGGTAATTGCAAAATCAGCTGTGTATGACGATCCGCTCTGTTTGAGCTGAATCAGACGCACCATGGCTAAAAGAAGCGCAGATGTAATGAATTGTGGACATTGAGGTTCAATAAGGTGTTTGGCAGCTTTAACTAGATCAACGAGAACTACCAGCTTTATGTATGATGATGCTCAAATTGAATCCAAACAGACTTTACTTGACAGGCACAGTATTACACGGTATTCGGGTGCAAATTGCTTTAGACAGTTGCACGTTATAAAAACTCAACTATCCTCACCCACCAAAGTCACACTCCCTTCACTTATAGGCAGGAAGCAGATGAGTTAGTTGAAATGGTCTTTAAGGCACTAAACTGATTAAATAATATAAATGTGTGTATTCAACATATACTGTTAGAATATGGTTGATAGTTCAGTCCAGTGGATAACTGGACAAACACCACATTAAAATATTTCCAGCTATCCACTTCTTACAGCTACTTTTCTCACTCAAAGCACCTGCCCAACACGGCTTAGATGTGTATTCAGTCCCTGGTGGTGATGCACTCAATCAGAGTTCTCAAGTGAGAAGCAAATGAGGATTACGACCTTGTCTCTGTGCTAGCGACTCCTGCTGGTTAGACTAAGTGCCTGTGTGGAAATTATGACAGGCAAACCAAGTCAAAAACCTGAAATTTCATTCAAATAGAGCATGGCGAATTGGAAATACACTAATTTAAGCCTTTCTCAAACTTTTTTTCATGTCATGGAAACAAAAAATAGTCAAACTTCACTGCCGCAGATCATCATGTAATGAGATTTGGTCCTCAGGATATCGGCTGAGGATTTTTGCTGCTCATCTACAGTTGAAAATGTGTATACTGTATGTAGGGAAATGATCGTTTTAATAGCAGATCGTAAAGTCTCACTTACACATTGTCTCCCTGGTTTTCTCTCTTTGTAGAGAAACCTCCTGAAAGACACCTAGAATCCCAAAGATCCACTTTTCAAAGGTAGTGGACTAACTCATACACCTGCTGCTAAGGATATGCTGAGTGATAGTAAGCAACTCCATGTTAAACTGGCACAATAAAATGGAGTTTGGCCTCACGTTTTCTACAAATGAGACACGCAAATGCATTTAGACAATGCACAGAGTGAGCAAGTATCCGATTAATGTATTCTGTATTAAAGATCCTATGTGTAGGACTAAAAAAAAATATCTCTTAGCAGTATCAAAAAAAGACAGTCATTGACAGCACATCAACTGTACCTTCCACCCAGCCTGGGGAGAGTGAATGAACTGAAAGCAAAACGTAGGCTGCACCAATTTCTAGAAATGTCTAATTTTTAAAAAAATGCTTCTGTGTGACATTAACATGTGTGCTGGATAATCAGAACTGTAACTTTTCAGACGCATGTAAATGGCACGCCAAGAGTTTTCCTGGGAGAAAATAATTCCCCAAAATCCTAAACAGACACTGAAGCAAATAAACAGGACATCCCTCTAGCAACACTTGGGGTAATAAAGTGACAGATACTGCAGGGATCCCTACCACTGATTGTCGACAGCACCTCCTGCGTTTGCTCCACTCCTTCTTGCACCGACAGCTTGTCTCCCATCCTTGGCCTGGAACACCAAAACTGACGTTCCTCTTCACATGTACTTCGCAGCCCCCTTAAAAAGAGCACAGATGCTAAATATTAGTGAAACAAACAAGAAGCAAGTGGAGTGAATCCTCGAGTTAAAACAACACTGAAACATGAGCGTACTTCAGCAGCAGAATCAGGTGAAAGAACACGGCAGGAATAATGAGAAGAGGAACAGACTGATGCACTGTCCATTTAATTTGGTCAGCAGTGTTCAGAGAGGGAGGGGAGGAAGGAAGCCACACACACACACACACACACACACACAGGACAGCACTAAAGGCACTTTTGCAATTGCATAACACATAACAACATCCATGCCTCTGTATACTAAACACACACTTCTGTCCTTGCTGGTGTTAACAACATTACTGAAGCAAATTTTATCTTTTCATTACACCGAGCTGTGCAGCAATTTATATTAGCATTTTAGACGTGTGTGTGGTCAACTTAGGTCAACGATTCATTTATAAAAATAGATGCCAAACAGAGTTTTCGTTACAGAATTGAACGAAGGCGCCGCACCAGCAAACTGTTGCACCAACTCCTGCAAGTTTAGCATTCAATATACAAATTATGTTCAATGCAAATGCCAACATCTGCTCAATCACCCAAGTTAAAGGCACAATGCCTTAATTTTTAAACAAATATGTCACAGGTATATTCACATACAACGTAAGCAATGTGTGTGTTTTTCAACTAGCTGTGATATCAAGTCAAAATCTGATCCTAATGGTGTCAAATTTCCGTATTTTAAGCTGTTTTCTGGCACGTGAGGAGGTTGTGTATCAATATTCGATCCGGTCTTAAAACACAGACTCGCACACACACACACAGATACACACAGACACACACACACTTGATGACTTCTGGTAGAACAATCAAAGCAAATTGGTCCAATTCCCCGTCCAATTACCAGTTCCCTGACAGTGGCTCCTTTCATTGCTTTGACAATAGAGCAGCATGCTCTTAGTCATATGGACAGAGATCTTGTGACGTGGGGATATGCCAGGCTAAATAAAGACCAAGGCAAGTTCCACATGCAATACAATGTGACACTTCTAACAGCCAAGTTTGCAGACATGGTCTAGGGGATGTCCAGAGCACATGGAAATAAAAGAGTCAACAGATTTCAGGCGCTATATGTGTTTTCCAAAGAAAGCTCACAAAAGCTTACTTTCAATTTCAACTTAAGTTTCGCACGACTACAAATATTTGTGTCCAGTAGAAATAAAGGAAATCCTGCAGCCTTGGTTTTGGCTCTGCTTAAACTGTACATCTGCATGCAAATGAGAATATAGAAGAGAATAGGAGAACAACACACTACAGGAATAACAACAACAGAGGGTAAAATGCATCCTGGGTATCACATAGATGGAAAAATTGATGCCCAAACATTTCAAATATATCAAAAGGTGACTAAATGCAATTAAAACATGAAATGAATGACCCATTGGTATGTTGTATGCACGGTGCTGGAGATTCAGAATGATGCATAACTATTTAGTTTTACGTTGATGTCAATTGAAATTGAATTTCATCAGAGCGTGAGCCACATACACACACACACACTGCTACATAGAAACAGTAATAAAGTGACAGCAGATACTGATCACTTTATTAAAAATCTGGATGTTCTGGGTTTCATTGGGAGTTCTTTACATTTATGATCTGAGTGAATGAATGGTTTGAATGCCAGAGACACACTGAAATTGATTCAGTTTATGTTTCAGTTAATGTTGTCTTCATTTAAATCCCTCCAGATCTCATTCCAATATGCTTACCCGCCATATTACCAAAAACCCATAACAGAAATGACACATTTTGCCAAACAATTGTAGCATTTCTTCATGCCAGCAGGCGTCAACAAATCATATCTAAATAGAATCTCAACTTGTTGTGTTCTCCCACAATCCTCAAATTACTTTAACATTTAATTAAAATGAATCAACAACTTGTGTGCCGAATTGTCAACTTGACTGTACTGATTAAAAATGTCTAGACCGTTAATTCTGTTGGTTGTGTAGCTTTCATTTGTCGGCGTGCAAACATTTAACTGCCCAAAGTTTGGATGACTAACGTCTTCATAAAAATGGACTATAAATTAGCAAATTAGCACAGAGACGTGCTGCCTCTGCCTTAAGGAATTACGTTGAAGGCGAGGATGTTATCTAGGTGTAACAAATTAATTTTATGGGTTTATATTTTTCTCTGTGTATCTTAAGAGCTGGTATGTGTGCATGGGTCAGTGTCAATGTGTATGTATATCAAGCTTAGAACACTGATAGGCCTGATAAAGGAGATGAAGGAAAAGTGAAAGTAAAGAGGGAGACAGGAAGGATGAACTAATGAAGAAAGGGAGGAGGAGGAAATGAGCAAGGACAGAAAAGTAGGACACTTGAGGATGGAAGAGAGTAGACAGTGGATAAAGAGGAAGAATATATAGGGAGGAATGAGGGATTGATGTCAGGGAAGCAATAAGCATGACAATCATATGTGATTTGTGTCAAATTTCACAACATTCACGTCAATATATTGTCCATTTTCAACCAGATCATTCCTCAGAGAGTTGAGATCTGTCATATTGCGCCATGCAGTGGCCCAAGAAATTAACCTGAAATTGCATTTATGCAGAAGCTTCCAAATCTTAAACACCCCCCAAAGTGTCTGTAGCTTCAACCAGTTTGACAGGTTGATCCTTGGACCCCAAACTTATTCTTTTTTTTTGTCATTTCTGATTATATTCATGACCATGTCATTATTGTTATTTCCATGACTTATTGTCCTGGTGTTTTTCTTTGATGCTCACTGTAAGTTTATTCAGATTGCTTTTACCTGCTCACAAGGTAACAGCTTGGTCAGAGAGAGGAGTCAGCAGTTATCTTTAAGCAGCTACACATAGGACATATACAACCAACAAATGGAGAAAGAACTCTTAAGAAGTCCTCTTGGACACCAACAGGAGGGACATTGTGACATCTGGTGGTAGAAAAACTAAGTGCAGAAAATAACTTGAATGAAACAAACCTACTTTATGTCAGAGTAGCTGAACTTTTCATTACAAATGGTTATACAGTTTTTTTTTTGTTTGTTTTTTAAAAAAAACAGCACTGTTTGAATTTGAAAGTTTGCAAGACAGATGAAAGCCAATCAGATGATGCGTCCACTGATTGCTTGATCATCTGATACTAATCATCTTAAAATGGCTGATTGCTGATTGGTGCATGCCTAAATGTTCTGCCTGATGAGCTGTGGTTAGAATGATGCTCTAATAGTCAACCATCTCTACATTGTAAATTTGTATATAGATTTATTTCTGTTGTTGTAGGCTGCATCAGGGCTTTGAACTACTCGATTTTTACAATAATGATTAAAATGTAGATATAATTGTTTCAGAACAGTTTGATCACTATCAGAAAAGTTGTAATATTTACTTTAAATCTTTCTTAAATGTATCTAACATGACATAATGGACTCTTTTCACAACAGACATTTTGACTTGTCAAAGCAGGAAAAGCACAGGCGGAAATAATAACACTAACGAGGGCTCCATCCCATTAATTGTCCCAGTGAGCGATGTCAGTAATGCAGCCATCATTAATGCTATTAGTTCCACCTGTGCTTTTTCTGCTTTGACAAGTCCAAATGTCTGCTGTGAAAAGGGTCTACTGCTGAAGAACATTTGTTTAAAGCTTCATTAGACCAGTGTGGAGAAACTGCAAATATTACTGTCTTCATGACAGTACATCTGATGTGTATGTGTAAAATCATGTGACTTTACCAGCAAAGACAGTAGCATGGCATTTAAACAGGATGCCAATTGCAACTGTGTAATATGATTGAATAAAGATGCTACAAATAGTTAAATATTTTGGATATAAATTAACCTAAAATACACACAGATCTCTTTTACATTAGTTTTTGCCATCTACCCTTTACTGGATAATTTATTGGAGAGTGGCATGAAAATGGGAGACAAAGAAGACATTAACACCACTAGGAGGCCCCATGCACATCCATTTGAGATGATATGCTTGAAGTGGCTGACGGAGCAGATTTTTCAACACTGCTGGTCAGATAATGCACACTGGATCTGTCCAAACACAGATCTGACCTGCTAGAAGTGAAAAATCCTTCAACTGAACTGGAAGTACATGGTCCTGTGCAACACTTCCAGTGCAATAGTCAGTGCCTTTTTGGTGCATGTGTCATTTGCAGTCACTTCTGGGCCACCTCACACTGGTATAAATCACCCCCCATACACCTCGTGGCACTATGCATGCCGCATACATACCTAGCATCCACTCCTCGCCTAATGACAGCCATATTGTACATCTCCACAATTAGCTGCATCAAGTTTGCGACAGAAGCTGCACACATGACAGGAAACCAGGCATTTCATTCCTTCAAAGTAACATAAAACTATCTATGTTGAGAGAAACTGTCTAAGTGTTCAAAAAGCATGTAACTTAGCTAAAAGCTTTTAGCTGGTTGATTAGTATTGATAAGAAGTCAATTATATTGCCATTGCAGTCTGTTTTTAATTTTCTAGTAGTAAGTATGGCAGTTTATGGCTGCAACACTATTGGATATTGGATGCATTTGATTGGATAGTCTTTATTGTCCCCTAGAGACAATTTGCAAACAGTAGTCAACACAACTAATACACATCATAAAATAATAAAAATACATAAATACATATAATAAATATACAGGAAATGTCATCATAATAAAGTTGCAATGAGCTATAAATGCATTAAGAGTCCATCAGTCCTTCGTTGAAGTGTGTGCAATAGCACAAGGGAGGGAGGGAACAAATGATCTCAGATATCTGTTTGATTTGGCCCTCCTAGGTAAGTGTACCTCCCCCCTGATGGCAGGAGGTGAAACTCTGCATGTAGAGGGTGTCGAGGGTCCGCCAGGATGGCCTTTGCCCCCTGAGCGGCTCTAACTCGATGGCCAAGATCATTCAAGGTGGTGCCAATGGTATTTTGGCAAAGTTTAACAATCTTTCCCAGCCTGTTTTTGTTAACCATGCTGAGGTTACCAAACCAACAAATCATTGCAAAAGTTAAAATTTACTCAATAAAAGATGGATAAAACATTTTCAAGAGCCAACGATAAGAGTCAAGGCTAAAACCTCTCAGCTTTCTCAAGGAAAACAGTTTCTGATTGGCCTTTTTGCAGATGGAGTCAGGAAGTCAGATGCCAAAGTAAAGTCAAAGAGAGGGATTTAAGAGGGCCACAGCTGCACTTTTTATATACTACTAGATTATAGTTTTTTGTTGTCGTTGTGATACTAAAATAATTCAATTCCAGTCCTGACTGTGTTTATGTATCCTCATGCTTCCATCAGGCTCTTACATTTAAAGTGGAGACCGGAAGCTGTGGTGCTTTATTCCGGCTGGCTCGACACTTGCACCCCAAATCGCCTTACGGTTGTTTGGACTTCAACGGGGGTTGTCTATGTCTGTGGGAATTTGTTTCGGGCAAAAAGCACGAAGAGATAAGGACCAGAGGATTTCTCATTGCGGATATTTTGTCACGTTTGAAGACACCAGGCTTTTGTTATCAATTTAAAAGACATACTTCGTCCCCCTCCCCGGTGAGTTGCCTCTCCCTAAAAAGATCTTCAAGTTTGATGCAATAGCGGATGTCCTCGTGTTCAATTCAGATTTTACAACACGGTTGAAATGCCTACTTGTGGTCTGTAAATGAACATTATTTAGCCCTGCTCGTTTTTAAGTCACAATTCCTCCTGATATTTGGGCTTTTGGGGGTCAAATGTGGTGAATTTATGATGGCAAACATTTGTGCTGCTGCAAAACTTCGCACGCACGCATAACCGTTAAACGTTCGAACCGTTAACGTTACCTTTTGACGTCATGATGAATAACGGTTATATTGGGATCGAAGAATCGTAACTTAGCTAATTTACAGCAGGCTAACGTAACGGTATTACCGCGAGAAACTCAGAAAAAGCCTATTTTCTGACATATTAAACGTTGTATTTTAATATTTTCGTCGTGTCCTGCTGTTGTAGCTGTCGTTTTGCCCAAACTGTAACCGGCTGTTGTCTACCATTTCATTAAATTGTGGTTAAGTTACAGTGCAATGGAAAACAACTCTCGGCGGCAAAGAGGCAAGCTAACGTTAATTGCTTAGAAGCTACAAGTGGGCATGTCTTCATCTGGAGCTCAAATGCCCAGTGGGCTTCCTCGCACATTTTTCTTGAACTTTACCAAACATTTCCAGAACACTATCATTGACTTTTTTTTTCTTTTCTTTTTTTAGGTTATACTCACTCGTACTCTTCTTAATGATTATCATTGTTCTTTCTTCATTTTCCAAAATGGAGCAGGGCACGTTCATTGTTTAGTTTTGGGTCCTTAAAATATTTAGTGTTGTTAAACCAAACAGAGGCTTGCTTTGGCATTTATTCTTAAATATAGTAGCACCTTAAAAACATTTATATTCATTGATGAATTTAAGGGTATCATAAAAAAATGTGGTGATGAAGGCATGTAGTTGTTGTTCTTGAGAGATTTTTGTATATCATGTTGTATATGATGTATTTTAATATTTTGTGATTTTGTTTGGCTGCTACCTTGGCCAGGTCTCTCTTGTAAAAGAGATTTTTTGATCTCAATGGGACTTCCTTGGTAAAAATAAAATAAAATTAGAGTAGTTGCTAACTGTAGGATTGAACAAAACAATCTCTGAATGCCACATCAATATCACAGCAATAACACAAATTAAAAAATGCTATATATCCTATCAAATGTCTGATAATTGTACTGAGACAGACATAATGGTGGGACTAAGAAAAGTGTCATTAAAATTGGTTACTACTAAACCTTGTTACTGCAAATATCCCCTCTGCAGAACTGTCCTCCAACAAAATACAGACAGTATATCCTCTCAGTTCAAGTAGGTTTTGGTGTGCTCTTGCTTAAATAGAATGAAATACATTGTAATTTACAGCATTTAAAGCTTTATTTTGAATCTGTTTCATCCGTTGCAGGGCAAAATACACTCTATATTCTAAAGCGCCCACATCTGACTGATTGTGACATGTTCACATAACAAAAACTCTTGGTTTCCCTTGATCATTTCAGGATCATATTGCAGTTCAACACAGGTCATTACCAAACTCTCAGAACGATTATTTTCATGATCAATTAATCTGCTGATTCTTTTCTTTATTGTTTGGTCTATAAAATGTCAGAAAATGGTGAAAAATGTCGATTGTCGTTTCCCAAAGCCCAAGGTGATGTCCTCAAATGTCTTGTTTTGTCCCGACCAACAGCCCACAACCAGTTTGTTTACTGTCATAGAGGACTAAAGAAACCAGAAAATCTTTACATTTGAGCTGGACTCAGACAATTTGGACATTTCTTTAAAAAAATGACTCCAACTGATTAATCAATTATCAAAATAGTTGGCGATTAATTTAATAGTTGACAACTAATCGATTAATCGACTAATTATTGCAGCTCTACATCACACAATACCCTGACTTTTTTTTGTTTGTTTTTTGTCCACAGTAATTATGTTTTTCCCTATACACCCTTGCAATAGTTACCTTATGTATGCTTGAGCAAAGGGGTAGTGCATGTTGGGATTAAATGCAGAACCACTTCTCTGTGCCTCGTAGTCATTAAGAGATTCAGTAACGGGACTGTTCTCTTTTTTTGTAAACATTCTTTCGGTTTTTGGAGTACTCTGCTTTAGCTTTACTTGTCTCTTTCTCTTTCAGGTCCTTGTGATACAGGTGTTGTTGCCGTCCTGTGACGGATTTATCCTCTCAGCTGACGGGTGTACGGAGGAGAGGAAGCAAAGATGCCGAAACCGGTAAGAGGCTGAAAGGAGCTAGATGAGAGTTGGCATACAGATGTCAACCACTTTTGTCATACTGAGTTGTACAGAGACACAGTGCTAAAGGGGAAAAACCAAGGACAAAAACGCTTGAGTCAGATGTTTTGCCTGTTAATTAATTCAGACTGTTTGATGAAAAAATGGAGTTGTTGTTTCACAAGATATTAAGCAGTAGGCAATGTTGCTCAGAATATGTGATATGGATCAGAAACATAAAAATTGCGTGTTTGTTCCTGCCTAGTCTACTTGTATAAGCTGACTCTACCGAATTGCTCTCTAGTTGTCATAATAGTTAGCATGCACTGCTGCCGAAAGCTACATTTGAGCATTCTGGGAAGTGGCAGTTTTATCCCCATGGCTGCTCCCACTCCTCATAGGCCTCTTCCAAGTAAACAACAGCCAGAGTGTGAAGTGAACTGCCTGGCCCACAGGCCTTGCAACTGCAACACTGCTGCCATTGTTGCTTAAAGGGTGGAGAGAATGCCAGAGTCCTGGGATGTGAACAACGCCAAAACAAAACCAATTTGATCCAGTCTCTTCATGGCTGTCTGATTCCCACTGTTATCATGCTGCTTTTTCTTCATAAATTTGGGTAGAAGTCAATCATAAATCTGGGGATATTGCATTTTGCGCAATAAGGTTTAACTTTGATTAGCGTTTCTCTCATGGAAAGATTTGAGTGGCTAAAGCTCGCATCAGAAACTTTCCTAGGAACTGTTAACAACAGGCTTCAGACCTCAGCATAAGTGAAGCACATCTCCTGTCCGGCTCTTTAGGTGGGGGTGTTTGTGTGTGTCTGTGGGGGGGTTGGGAAGCTACAGAAGAGGAACAGCCAGGCACTGATGTCATCCTCCACTTACTTCCCCCTCTTGTCCCCTGAGTCACCAGGGCACCATCCCAAAAACAGGACAGTGGAGGGCTAGATGCTCTGCTGAGAGCGACATCTCTGTCACAGACAATAGCTGACAGAGAAAGTACAGATTGTCGCACAGAGGCACTGACATAATAAACAGAGGAAACAAGAGCAAGGCCCATCTAAAATGACCTTCTGTGAATGATGCCAGAACCCAAAACTTTTGGGAAAGGCCTTTTATGTCTCAGAGTCAGCACTCATCTCTAACCAACTCACAAAAACAATAGCATGGCTGAGTAACAAAAACTTTTGTGGAGCTAACAGGGAGGGTACTGAATTGTTGCAGATTGCGCTTTTACAGTAGCAATCACAATTTTATAGTTGGTTCTTGTTCATAGTAAGGCTTTTGCAGTCAGATTACATGATGATGATGATGATCAAAAAACACAGAAATATTGACTATTGACTGTGTTGAGATGAATTTAGCTTTTTTATTTTTACATTAAATACACATAAGTGGTTCCTAAACATTTACTTCAGATTAATTTAGTAGAGCTGCAACAATTAGTCAATCATCAGAAAATCGTTTCAGTCATTTATCAAGAAGAAATGCCAAACGTATAATAGTTCCAGCTTCTTAAATGTGGCATTTTGCTGTTTTTTCTTTGTCATATGTGACATTTAATTGAATATCTTAACATTTTAGACTGTTAGTCAGACAAAACAAATTGAAGACATCACCATGGCCTCTGAGAAATTGTCACTATTTTTTTAACATTTCATGGACTAAACAATTAATCGGGGAAAAAAAAATCATAAATAATTGTTAGTTGCATATAAATGAAATTTTGGTAACCTAGAAAATATTGAAAATGTCATTTCAAACCTGGGGTGCCAGAAAATTAACTCACTATGATATTTGAGGTACATATAAAGTAATAAAATAAAATTATAATGCCTCTACACTGCGGGAAAGAAAGATTGCTCTTTTTTAAAAAGTGACCCAGCAAGGTTCAAATACAGGTAAGGCTATCAGTTTTTTTTCTCCAAAGAGTAGCAACATGGCTCAACATAGCTTTTTTTTCCTGGTTAATTGGTTAATATGCGCTTGATCAATGGAATTTTCCAAGGGTGATTAATTAGATATTAGCATCCCTATCTGATGGCATGAACATCAGTGTGAATAAAGCTAAAACAATAGAATCTCAGAACATAAACAGTATTGATAATACAGAGTAATGTGCTGATGCTCATATCTCCTGACATCATATCCCACACCCACTTGACCCAACCTCTTCTGTTTGGTGCACTCTGTTGGCCGAAGGGCAGGGGAATTATGAGGTGACAGCACCCCACAGGAAGAGGGCCCTCACTGGCTTCCTAGCTTGTGGCTGTTTTCCTGTTTTCTGGAGATGGGGCCTGCTGTGTACATTGGGGGGCCAAGTCTATGTCAACATCCTGTCTCTGTGGAAGTACTGAGGCAGGGTGAAGGTGGAGGAGTATCACCAGATGACTGAGGGGCTGTCAGGTAGGATGAGCATAAGATTGGGGAATAATAGGAAAATGAGAGAGAAGACAGTGGCATCTGAATTTGTTGTAGTGCTCAGGGGATGCTGCTCAGGAGGAA
This sequence comes from Scomberomorus guttatus, assembly GCA_038419695.1. Taxonomy (NCBI): domain Eukaryota; kingdom Metazoa; phylum Chordata; class Actinopteri; order Scombriformes; family Scombridae; genus Scomberomorus; species Scomberomorus guttatus. The sequence goes on along the minus strand of CM076468.1, from coordinate 10,239,956 downwards.
TTTTAAGAGGTAAGAAAACATTGAAGGTTACGGGAAGGGAGGAGTTGCGATATTGCTGGACCGCATTAAAACTCTGTTTGCCAGTTTTGTTTGACCCTTCACCTGATTTACAATACAAAGCTAGGTCCATAATCAAGTAGAGTAAGGCCTTCCTTTTTCCTCTTTATTATCCCTCCAGTGTATCCTGTAAAATCACTGGAAACTTTTCAGATCCTGTCCACACCACAGTTGACTGGACCTGAATAAGTGGATTTGTTTTCCTCTCGTGAAAGGGATGCTTCTCACGCAGCATTCACCTTCCCTCCCCCCATAGAATGAATGTTTGTGTTTGTAGGTAGCAGTGATTCCTCCTCCGCTCTCACTACTCCTTCCATTCCTCCTTCCCTCTGAGGCCTGCCTCACCCTGCAGGGGGGTTAATCAGGGGGACAGACAGCTGCTCGGAGCCCAGCAGGCTAGATTAGCAGCTCTACTGATTGAAGTGTGTGTGTGTGTGTGTCTCTTAAGGCCTCCCTCAGCAAAGCTCTTCTAAACAGCTTACAGAAACTAAACAGCTGCACATTTAACAAGAGGCCTGTCTGAGTGAGAACTTGTCTTTGCAATTGAAATGGAGAGGGGGATTTAGAAACATCCCAAAAGGGTACATGAAAAGAAAAAAACAAAATGTAAATGATGCAGCTACTGGATTTGACACAACTCGGGACACTTGTTGAAACACTTGTTAGCCTCCCATCTTTGTAGGCCGCTCTTCTTCACTTGCTTGTCATGTCAGGGCTTTAGTATGATTTAACTACACTCACCGCATCTTGAGGTCTGTTTAGTGATACTGTACATGAATGATGTAATGTTGCAAATTGTTGCTATGAGATTGGAAGGGACACAGTGTATGTAACCGTCCCTTTTTTCCTAGTCTTTCTTTCATCTAGGAAATGAAGAAAGGAAGTTGGAATACAATGAACAAAACAAAATAAATAAACTCAGAGTGCAATTAAACTAACTTGAGCACAGTGACGTTCACCATCCTCACTTCACTGTTGGCTGCGTCTAGTCTTTTCCATACATGTGCTGGCTTGGCTTGACTCAGTTTGACTCGGTGGCAGGGATTTGCATCTCCATTACAACAGGGCTACCTACTTGAAGGTGTGTCTTTGTCTGATGACACGCTTGTCTTGAGTCGACATTTAAAAGCAGTGCCCTCTTGATCCATTCAATCCGATAACATTAGGAAAGTCTAGAGGAGCCACATGATTGAATGATTTTATCCCCATTCAAGTTAGTGGAGGGCTAAACTGCAAGTTAGCCAGCTCATCCTTTAATGATGACGAAGCCCATATGACGTCACCGCACCCTGCATGGATGCGGCTCGGGTGCGCTTGGTAATGGAAATGCAAAGTAACGCGGCATGGTTTGACTCGGTGCGGCCAAAAGTGCCATTAGAAAAAGGCCACTGAAGTTATAATGAATGGCAGGTTTTTGCTTGCTAAAAGTCTGAAATAGAGTAAATTGGTCCTTTTTTTTTTTTTTTTTAAACTGTCATGTTGCCCAGTCAGTGTCTAGTGTCACCAGACAGACAGTGTCATATAAGGGCAGCCTTGCAAAAGTCGCTCCTTTGAGATTTCTCAGTTGTCGGAGTGTGTGATTAGCTGTGTCAGTGGCTCGGCATGTTGTTGTCCCTCTTCTCCTCCCCCCCTCTCTCTGCAGGAGAGAGAGGATTATCTGACCGTCTGCTCCACACAGGATTCCACCTCTCTCCACTCTGGGTTGGCTATGTTTTGGCAGAGATGTGCACACACACACACACACACGCACGCAGCACAAAGGTTGGCTCTTCACAGCTGATTGCTGATGGCAGGCGGGCCCCACACAAACACAGGGGAAGGGACATTCAAGGCCGGTCACTTGAAAACCTCAGCTCAGCACTACATTCTCCATAACTACTCCCATCTCAAAGTCAACAAGGCAGCTGCTCTTGAAACTAACACAAAGTCTTAATTCATACGTCAGTGAACCATGAACAGGTTATTTTGCTGATGTGGCTTTTGTCTGGCTACTTTTGTGCATTTGCGAGAGTAAATGGAGATGTTGTCCAAGTAGTTAAGTTTTGCATTAGCTGGCATTTGTGTAATGGAATTTGTTGCTTTTCACAAAAAGCACCAAGATTAAGGTGGAGGTCTGTCTGCTCAAGTTAAGGGTCACTGAGGACAAAGGTTACTTATGATGCCATCTTCCATTCAAAATCTGAGAAGAGCACAAGTTTATTTCTGTAATGGCAATGTTATATGAGATGCAACACATGTTGCATGAGACAACAAGTGTACCAGATCTCCATCTTGTACATAACATGACAATACATCAAGCCTTTGCTTGCCCCTTAGCAGCTGTGACTTTCAGTGACTCTCATTAGAGGTTTATTTTACAGAGGAGCACAAGACCACAGTCTCTGTGCCAGAGACCCACTAGCAGGAAGTTAACAGTAAATCTTTGTGAAAGACCCTTCCCGTTTTTTTAATTGATGAAGTTAGTCATATTATATTGCGTGTGCAGAATCGTCAGTACGAGGTGTCAATGCTTACCACCTCTGTTAACCAATTTTCTGGGTGTTGGTTCATCTTGTTAAGTTTTTTTTTTTTTTTGTGCCAAAGGCCTGTTGTAGAAGTATGAAATGTGGAGCAGTGACCTGATGGAAGCTTTGCAAAACCAAATTTTTGTTCAATACTTCTTCACATTTGTTTGTTGTTATCAGTGGTTTATAACTGGATTAACATTAATCCATAATCTGTTGTTTTTGTGTGTTTAAATATCTGAATCTAAGTAAAACTAGAGTAAAGAGCTGGTTTTCATCGTTAGTCGTAGCTCATGTAACCATACCCTTTGTATCCAAAGGTGCTCCTGTCAGTGTCGGGGCCTCTGTTTGAGACGCTTTGGTTGTTAAATGTGTGTTTTTAAAACTTATTTCAGGGCTGTGTTCATTCTGTCCCGCAATGTACTGAAATTTGGCACCAGTTGATCTAGCGTGAATCGGTACTTGGTAGTATGACGTAATGCGATTGGTACCCTTAAAAGTATCGAGTTCGGTACCCAACCCTGCTAACTAGATCTTTGTGAAAACAGCTACAAGATCCAGGAAGAACACCAACACTAAAGAAAAGAAGAATAAACGCAACATCATCGTCTTTCTACGCGTGTCCGGAGTATCTGAGAAACTCAGGAGGATTTTCAACAAACACATTGTATATCAGGGAAACCAAACAACCATTAAACAAACGCATGGCTTAACACAGGAGGGCCGACTCCTCAAGTCAAGACTCAGCAGTTTACCTACACCTGAAAGATAAGGGACACTCTTTCGAGGACAACAACGTACGTATTTTGGATAGCGAGGACAGACAGTTTGAAAGAGGAGTGAAGGAGGCTATCTTCACCACCGACAATGCTGTCCTTTCATCCCTACCCAGGAGATTTAACCATTCACATTTGGCTTCATGTGACAACTCCAATGACTGTTGTTCACACTTGGCCTCAGGTGATTCCAATTACTCTTAACGACTGTCGTTACACCAACCAGGAGCGCTAACAAACCAGGTGGTATCAATGACCTTGATAACGACCCCTCATACCTGGGACTCCCTACCAGTCAGAACTGAAGAAGCTCCTTGGATGAGAGGTATAATGGCCTGGTATATTCATGCAACTGTGTTGCATTTTTTTAAATCCTGTTTATATTTCAGACAAGCTTAAATTGTAACATTTTTTTTTTTACCCATCTTTAAAGAACTTTGCTGATATTATAAATCAAACCATCTATATTTCCGCACTTAACTGAATGTGAGCTGCATCTCCTGATGCTGGAAACTCTTTTGCTTTAATTGCCTATAAAGTCATCTTTGGTTAAAACCGTTGCCCAAGCAGCAGATAACTATATTGTAATGTAGGTGAATTTCCCTGACATGGATTAAGCCTTGATCTTGATGTGGACTAAAAATAAAGTGCCTCAAACATGCCAGAGAGGTTTGGTCTCCATGAGCCTAAAATGTTTGTTTTTTTTAATGCAGCAACTGAATTGAGTGAAAATTCACCCTGACTGAAGGCAAAATACAATCATTTAGTCACTTAAGCAGGTTAAATTAGGAACATGTGAGATACAGTTTGGTCCCTTTTTAGATATAATAATAAATTTAATAATAATGTTATATAAATGGACTGTTGCACATTACAGTTACAGTAATGGTGTGTTCATGCGAGATGTCTATAGTATGGAGAAAGTGCTGCAACCTTTTCATGGGTAATTAATGAGAGGGAGACAGAGGCAGATACATTGTGGTCTGTGCTCCATGTTGTGCAGGGAGTCCAGTTTTGTGCTGTATAGACACAAGTTTCATGGATTATTCATTGCATGGATATTGAGAGAAACAGAGATGGATGAATGCAGGAGAGACAGTGAAGAAATATTGAGAGGGGTGGGAAAGTAAGTAATGCAAAGTAAGCACTCTTGAGGTTTTGTGTATAATTGCTGAAAGGAAAAGGATGGTTCATTGCCTCAGTTTCTTCTGCCCTTTCCCTTCTTTTTGTATGGTGGACTCGTAACCTCGCTGTAACTTAATCTCAAAAGGAGTACAGCCCAGATCATCTCTCTTGCTTCCTGTTGCGCTCTATCTCCCCCGCTCTTTTTTTTTCTCTCTCTCTCTCTCTCATGCATTCTTGCTAAACTTTTTGCTTTTGCACTCTGCCTGTCTTGCTTCTCACTTTCCTCTGTACCATGCATCTCCTTTTCTTGTGCTGTTAACCACTTCTGAGGCAGCGTATAACTCAGTGTGGGTGAGAGGATGTGGGATGCCTCAGAGGTCAGGTCAGCCCTGCTCTGTTCTGTACCATTAAACTGCTGCTAGTTTTACAGTCAGTGCTGCTTAACTGGCCACAGCCAATGACTTCACTTGTATACACCAGAGGACTTTTGAGTAGTAGGCCACCGTGAAAGGTGGGGCTTACTCGTCCTGGCAGAGTGCTGAGAGAGTAGGATGGAAAGAGAGAGAGAGCAGTCTGCAAAGTTCCTTCACTAAAGTTGGGTTAGGATTGAGGGAAGTAGACACATTCCTCACATACTGAGCAGACATTCTTCCATTCTCCTATGTAGGAATTCTGTAATTTCCTGGAAGATCGACTGAGGAAAAGTTAGACAGCAGCACTTACAAATTGTCTATAAATCAAAACTGTAAAACTATTTTGTGTTGGTACATGCATGTTATATCCTGTAATATAGATTATAATGCAGACAACAGGGTGGATAAACCTCAGAATTAAGCACCTTATAGCTCCACACCAACCTGTCGTGTAGTCAGAGATGGAATTTGAGCCTAGGGGTTCAAACTAAATTTTGACCCCAGGCTTAGGTACAGTTTAGGTTTTACAAGTATAACTTTCTCTCTCTGACTTTGCCAACGGTTTGTGTCTATGCATGTCATGTGTTGCAAGTCCTAAGCCTAAAGGGTTGAGGCTCTGGCTATGAACCGCAGCGTCCCTGGTTTGTATCTGGTCGAATACCTTGGATGCATATCATTCCCCATCTCCTTCACCCCTCATTTCATGTCATCTGTCTGCTGTCTAACGGAGGCATAAAATACCTCAAAAAACAATTAATATAAAAAAAGTGCTTAAACGTCCAGATATTTTTGTAGATTATGAATATTTATTTATGCAAATTTCCAAACTGAAGAGTTGGCAGTTATTTTTGACTGAATCTACAGGAAGTTGTAGCTTATTCACAGTAAAAAACTCAGCTCAGAGTGAGGGGAGTTGGCTACCAGTATGTTGTGTAAGTTTTGTTGATGGAGATAAGTAGATGTTTAGTCGGGATTAGACAAAAAGTGGTGATACTAGTAATGAGCTCAATGCCGTTGTAGGTGTCATTATTGTAGCATGGTTGTAATTGTCCCTGGCATATTTGGCCATTTCACTCACTAGGTTTAATAAGATGTTGTAAAGCTTATTAAGAAGTTAAGACTTTGATCACACTTATAATACAACAATAACAATTACTTAGAATAAAATAATGTGCAGTTCAAGAAAACTTTTTTCCATAATAGAAAAGAGTTCTGTAATTATAAGGGACAGGCTAAGTTGTATTTCATGTTTCAATGTAAAATTTCTGCTGGTCTAATCTAGCAAACAAAGTAAATTTCCTGTTGTTTCTGTTTTTTTTGTTTTTTTTTAGATCAACGTCCGTGTGACCACCATGGATGCAGAGCTGGAGTTTGCCATCCAACCTAACACCACAGGAAAACAGCTCTTTGATCAGGTCAGCATCAAATAACTACAAATGTGACTGTTTTTTGCTTTACAACAAGTTATTTCTCTTTAATTAGCCTTCTGGTATTAAAAGTTGGCTTTGGGTAGCTACTGTATTTACCACCGTTGCATGCACACAGTTTTTTTTTTTTTTAAAGCTTCCTCATCCTCATTTTAGGTTGTGCATCAAAGGTTACAAAGGTACTATCTTTACAAATGTATACATGGCAAACCATTTTAGGTTTCATCATCAGTAATGATCTGAAGCACTCAACTGTTAGTTTGTAATCAGCTGGGTGTCCTGTGTATCCCAACTTGAGGAACACATTTTACATTATTATGCTATAATCGGTAGAGGCTGCCATTGTTTTTGGTCATCATCTCATTTATTGTGATTATGGTCTGTTAAAATAATGTATGTAGGCGTCCTGGTGGTTAAATGGTTTACGGTGCTTCCTTTGTGATGCAGGCCAGAAACCTTTGGTACATATCAGCACCCTATTTCTGGTCACCTGTTTTCTTCCTGTCTATATGTCAAACTACCAAATAAAGGCAAAATACCATAAAATGATATTAAATTATGCTTGTAGCACCTATAAGGTTTGAGGTTTCATTTTGTTTTGTTCTTAGGTGGTGAAGACAGTGGGACTGCGGGAGGTTTGGTTCTTTGGCCTACAGTATGTGGACAGTAAGGGCTACACCACCTGGCTCAAACTCAATAAGAAGGTTAGTGTCCCTCTGCTTAAATGCTCACTCTTTTACTGTCTTCTTTCTTCCTCTTTTTAATGCTTTCAGTGTCCCTCTCTTTAGCTTTTATTCACACTTTATCTGTTTGTTTTTCCCCCAGTGTCAGTGTCTGGGATTTGCCTAGAAGCGCTGCTGTGGTCTCGAGCCTCAGATGTGTTCTTTTAACAGGCTTCCTCTCTCACTGAGGCCAACACACCCTCCAGCCTTAACACCCCAGCTATTACAGTGTGTGTGTGCGCGCGCACATGACAGAAAATTCCCCTCATACTCTACGTGTGTGTGTGTGTGTGTGTGAGAGAGAGAAAGAGAACGGGAGATGGCGAGAGAGGCAGGGCCTAGAGAAAAAATGTGACAGAAAATTCCCCTTACAAAGTGCAGTGAAACCCAGACACAGATGTGTCAGTGTTGAGGCCCTCCAGCCATTGTGGACTAGTGCAGCACTGTCTGTGTCCTCTGAGAGGATTTTTTTCTAAGCAGTGAGGCTCCAATGGAAACTATTTTTTATGTGTCTGAGCGTCGACTCTGCACAAATGTACATCCCAGCTCACAAGCATATGTCCCCAGATATCAAAGGATCTGCTCTGACTGGCAATTACCAGATTACAGTGTGTCCAGTGTTATGTGATGAATATGCTTGTTTATTCCAGTCCCTTTAATGTGCTTTGATGTGGAAGAAAAGGATGATTCAAAAACAGTGCAAATCACAAGCTTTGTTGTGACCCTTTTTCCTTCCAGGCAATTCACTGAGATGTAGCTGTGACACCATGTTTTAATTTGCTGATTCATAGATGGCTGCTGATGATGTTTTTATCCTCCAGGTGACCCAGCAGGATGTAAAGAAGGAGAACCCTCTGCAGTTCAAGTTCAGAGCCAAGTTCTTCCCCGAGGATGTCTCAGAGGAGCTAATCCAAGAAATCACCCAGAGACTCTTCTTCCTGCAGGTAACCAGCCACTCTCTGCAATGGCACACACTAATGACATCACACTTTTGGCAAGATAAATGCTATCAGGATGAAGTTTTTACCGCTTGTTTGCGGAAACTGTCCTTGTTAAGTCAATATTTTTATGAAGAAACAAAGTAAGCATGTCTATATTAATACCATCATTCAGCTCTTACTGGGTGATAATTAGGCCACACCTCAAAAATAGTTGACTGAATCAATAAGTATTTGGGGGAGGGGGGAAAGTGTTGAATAAATTAAATAAGTTGCATTTGTTGTCTCTCCTTCCTGTTCTGCCAGGTGAAGGAGGCCATCCTAAACGATGAGAACTACTGTCCCCCAGAGACAGCTGTGTTACTGGCATCATACGCTGTCCAGGCCAAGTATGGAGACTACAGCAAAGATGTCCACAAGCCTGGGTACCTTACCCATGACAGACTGCTGCCTCAGAGGTACACACACACACACAAGATATGTCACACGCTATATGGCTCTGGCAGTGATGAACAAGTGCTACCTACTGTGGGAGATGTCCCTTTAGTTTTCACACGCACTCAAGGTCTGACGAAATCTGGAATGTGTCTCGTTCCCTGTTGGAATTTTCAATTATTTCCTTCAGAGGAAACAATTCTGTGCTGTTCGACATTCCTTCAAGTGAAGTCATTGTGTCTGTGTGTGCAGAGTCCTGGAGCAGCACAAGCTGACTAAGGAGCAGTGGGAGGACAGGATACAGACTTGGCATGAAGAACACAGAGGAATGCTCAGGTATTTGTCAAACCTTTCTCATCTCATCATCTACTTGAAACCCCTTCTACAAAGTAGATTTGTATGTGTGAGTATACGTGTTTGGACTTGTCATATTGGGACGTGGAAGTATGTCATTGTCTGTGCAGGTATTTATTGTAGAGGGCTAAATAATGCCAAACGTTTCCACAGTTGATAGGAGAGTGTTGACATACATTTATTGGAATATGTGATTTGAATGTATGATAAAGTGGCCATTTGTTTTATAAAATAAAAAAATAGTACACAAATATTTACACAGATTGGATTCTCAGTTTTTATTTATGTAATGGTGGATATTTATAACATTTTTTGATAAAATCTTTCCTCCTCCCTAGAGAGGACTCTATGATGGAGTATCTTAAAATCGCCCAGGACTTGGAGATGTACGGAGTCAATTACTTTGAGATCAAAAACAAGAAGGGAACGCAGCTGTGGCTGGGTGTGGATGCTCTTGGCCTCAACATCTACGAACACGAAGACAAGTAAGGCGTACACCCACACACATTCATACACAAGTGGCACATTATTGTGGGGAAGTCCTAATCCAATCCAATATTTCATGTCTTAGCCTGGCGATGAAGAATGTTTGGAGTTGCCAATAATGTTACCACTTCAGCTTTTAAAATGTAACCTATCTTAAGACACTTGCAAAGGCGCTCAGGGCTGTGGTTTACAGTTGATTACTTAACAGGAGCGTACCTGAGGAGAAGTGGAGGCTTAGGACACAGCGTGTCACAACCAGAAGGGCTGGTAGATGTTTGTCAACGCATGTTGTCACAATGGTGTCTGTTATACCTTACACTTCCACAAGATGAGAGCCAAAGCTTTGTCTTATTAATCTGCATAGAAAATGAAAAACATTTCATGATTTGGTAAACATTTGAAATGTAATTGTAAATAATAATCCTATGATATTATTGCTGTCATAAGGATATCATAACATTACTATTTTGTCACTTTGTGACAAACTTGAAGCCAAGATGAGATGCTACACGTTGAGAGGAAGCAAAGATATTTTTAGAAGTGAAAATTGGAGAAAAGGGGAGCTTAGGGGTGGGAAAGGAAGACTGTGTCTGTCCTTTTGTAGGAGAGTCTTTCCTGTCCTCCCTGGTCAGAGATTTTCCCCTTTTGTGGAAGAAAGGATAGATGTAATCACAACTCCTGTAGCATTTCCTCTGTTCCCCCAGCTTTGTCCTTCCTGTCTGTTATCTTAGGTCATCACAGCTGCTATCCTTCCTCTCTTGTCCAGGTGACAAGGGAATGAAGCAAGAGAAAGTTTCTTTCTCTCTCCCCCTAGCCAGCAACCTCCCCGTTATCACTTTATCCCTTTCCTTTCTTTCTTTGTTCCTCCTTGATCAGAGAACATCCACCATCCTTTTCATTCTTGGCAGGTGATATTGAGTTTCATCCAGCTCCGTTTCTTTACTGCCACTAGCTACTCTTACAGGCTTTACTGAAAATCTCCAACAGGAAATTGAAAAAGACTATTCAATCTCATCATTTCCTGTAAGGTGGTCTGTCTATACCAGGCACCATCTGCTGGCTGAATTTTATACAGCATTCTGCCACCAACTGTCTGACCTTGCATGAGGTGGATGCAAGTTTAAGAATTTGGTTTTTTTTTTTTTTTTTTTTTCAGGTTGACACCAAAGATTGGCTTCCCCTGGAGTGAGATTCGAAACATCTCTTTCAATGACAAGAAGTTTGTCATCAAACCTATTGACAAGAAAGCACCTGTGAGTGTCACATTCATCAAAAGTATAGAAAAGTCAACAAATATTTTGCTGTCAGCTTTATGTAGACAGAGAACGTGCCCTGCTTCAACTTTCTCTTCCTCTTTTTTTTAAACACATGCAGGACTTTGTGTTTTATGCCCCGCGACTGCGCATCAACAAGCGAATCTTGGCATTGTGTATGGGTAACCATGAGTTGTACATGAGGAGGAGAAAGCCCGATACCATCGAGGTGCAGCAGATGAAGGCTCAGGCCCGGGAGGAGAAGCACCACAAACAGATGGAGAGGTACCGCAGAAGAACACTCACATTCACACATACATTTTGTACTTAAAGTGATGGAAAAGCCTCCTGAAATTTAAATAATTTATATATTATAGATCTGAGAAGTTTTGTGAATATTAAACGGCCTGTCCAAAGCTTTGCAGATCATATAAAATGTATAGATTTTTTAAGCACAGAACTTTTTGTTCAAAATATAACTTTAAAAGTGCACCAGGCTAAAAAGAGCCTGAGAACATGAGTATTAAAGTGAAATTGTTATCAAGAAGTAGCTGTTGGTAAAGAAGTAACTGCTAGAGCTTCTCCACTGGAGGGCAGACTTTCCTCTTTACACACACAGAGGCAGGAGGAGTGCCTGAGTATGTTATTCAGTTAAAGATGCTTCAGCTAAGCTTTGTTCAGGTCAGGATAAGGACACTTGATTTGTTTTTCTTTTTTTAAACTTTTTGTTTCTGTCTCAAAAATACTCTTGTAACATGAAAAATGTAATCCCAAAACTTCTCAGGGCCCAGCTGGAGAATGAGAAGAAGAAGCGAGAGCATGCAGAGAAAGAGAAGGAGAGGATAGAGCGCGAGAAAGAAGAGCTCATGGAGAGGCTGAGACAGATTGAAGAACAGACGATGAGAGCCCAGAAAGGTGCCCATTTTTCTTTTTACCCATCCATCTGTTCACTTATCTTCACTGCTCCTTCCCTCTTTCCTCCTTCTGTCTGTCAAATTAGAGAATCTCTCGAGCACTGTGAGTCAAGGCCAGTCATATTTAACACACTTTTATAACCAGAAAGACTTTAAAATTGACTGAAGCCACCACACTTACCTCCCCCTGTTTGTTTTTATTTATTAAATTAAAATAAAAGTTTTTCCTCTTAGCATGTCACATGGCATTTGGCAGTGTGTTACTGTTGAGCCATAATAAACAAATCAAACTTTATATATTTGTGACTCATCCATTCTCAGTTCAGATTTTATGTGTCGTGGTGAACAGTATCTGACTTGGCTGCCAGTGTGAATCACTCTGTTTTTAATTTGTATGTTCACGAAATGCCAGTAGAAAGATGAAAGTAGAAACCATGTGTAACGTGCATGTGTGTCTGCCTTCTCACAGAACTTGAGGAACAGACTCGCCGGGCCTTGGAGCTGGAGCAGGAGAGGAAGAGGGCGAGGGAGGAGGCCGATAGGCTGGAGAGAGAAAGGCAAGCAGCTGAGGAGGCCAAGTCTGAGCTGGCAAAACAGGCTGCAGACCAGCAGAAGAACCAGGAACAGCTGGTGTGTTTCTTTTGTTTGTCTGATGGTTTGAGTCATTCCAGGCCGGCATAATGTGTATATTTCTGTGTACATTGTTGCTTTAAGATCTTGCCCTGTGGCATGTGTTTAAATGCACACATGATAGCAGGATTTCTGTTTAATTTCAGGCTTCTGAACTGGCTGAATTCACAGCAAAGATCGTTCTCCTGGAAGAAGCCAAGAGAAAGAAAGATGAGGAGGCCACAGAATGGCAGCATAAGGTACAACACCCTTCTACCCCAGTCTATACATAGGATAACACTGGCGTCATTGTGTAATCTTTAATCAAAAATGAGATTAACATACAAATCTTCCCAACCACTGCACGATAATGGCTGAGTCTTGTTTAAAGCTTAAATTGTACAGATATTTGTTATGTTATTACTTTTTAAACACAAATGGTTGGCTCAAAACAAATGCAGTCACTTTTTATGAATGATTTTTTAAAGTATTTTGGGGGTATTTTAAGCCTTTATTGTAGATAGGAGAGAAATGACAGGAAGTGCCAGGAGTGTTGTGGTCATCTTCTTAACCTCTAAGCTTCAGAAGCACCCCAGGAATTAATTTAATAGGAAATAATTAATTATTTCACATCTGAAAGTGTTTGTTACATAAACTGTATGGGTGCCTTCACACACTGTGATAGGCACTTAAAACATTTCTTCACTACACTATGTAGGCTGAATCAAACAAAATTTTGTTTAAAGTGGAAACATTATTATGGTAGAAAAATGGCTGACATATTTTCATCTAAAAAATAAACTCTCTCCATCTTATGTAAATCTTTTATATTTCAACATGTAATTTTACATTTTGAATAGATAGAGGAAAATGTGTCTGATCATTGCCCAGTCCAGGCTTTCACTCACTGCTGATCAGGTCTGTGGGAGGCAAATTACACCTTGTACCATGGAATATCCAGTGGGCAGTCACTGTGTAATTAACAGCAGATTTGTTTACATTCAGCTAGGTCTACACTGATGGCCTACCAGCGTCTTTCACTCACTTGTCTTGTGTGAATCCAGTGTGCATCTGTTGTCTTATTCTCTCCCTCTCCCCACCTCCACCTGCAGGCTCTGTCAGCCCAGGAGGACCTGGAGAAGACCAAGGAGGAGCTGAAGACTGCAGTGACAATGGTGCCAGCTCCTCCGGGCGGCAATGCCGAGCACGATGAGCAGGACGAGAACCACGCGGAGGCCAGCGCCGAGCTCTCCAACGAGGGCGTCAGCCAGCTAGATCTCCGCAGCGAGGAGGAACGCGTCACCGAAGCCCAGAAGAATGAGCGGGTTAAGAAACAACTGCAGGTGAGAGCGGGGTGGGAAAACCTGAAGGCCAGATTTAGCCTGCCAGTCAAAGTTTTACATTTAAGGGCTATATCAAAACTTTTGACACATAACAATATAAAGTTCTTTGACAAAATGATAACTACATGGTCAAGAACTTTCACACTCAACTTGAGGTTCATTTAAAGTCTAATAAAAAGATGAATTCACCATCAAATGACCTACATGTGGAGAGCGACCTGGCGCTGAAATGTCGTCTAAAAAGTTTTATTTTGTTAGTTAACCGAAAGAGATTTGTGTCTCACAAACACAAATAACAACTAGATTATATTATTTTCTAACAGCAGTTTTGTTGCAAAGAAGAAACACCGGTCAGGCTATGGCATATAAGGGTAAGATAAGGCATACTTCTCTGTCCATTCTTCTTTATACTCCTGCTTTTAACAGGAGTATACGTGCTGGCTTAGACTGTAGCCTGGCTTCAAAGCAGCCCTACTGGTAATTAATTGATCAAACAAAAAAAAAATTATCCAATCCCTCCATATATAACATAACTTTAAATACATTAAAGGGGCTGTAGGTCTAAGCTGGGCTACTGCATAGGCCAGGACTTGTACTGAAGCTATGGCAAGAAGAAATCAAACATCAACCAAACTGTTTGTTTGTAAATCTTTGTTTTGTAAAAAATATTCAAAAAAAAAAAAAAAAAAATACAGGCCTGTGTCTCTACTGCGCTTGTGAGCTTGCGTTGGCCAGTGGACTGTGCTAAAAAAAATGGCCCTTGGCCAAACTTATGTAACTGCCGACCCCTGCTTCAGGGTTCAAAATAAGTTACACCTCATCAAGGATTTGTTTGCTCGGCGAACACTAAAAAAACGTTTTGACACACAGATAGCCAGAGGCTGTGGATAAGTGGCTTTGGACTTGCAAGCCTTCATGTCAATGTTTACTTTTAAAATGATTGAGGCATATTTCCCCCACTTTTCTCTTCCGCACCTGTGTCCTGTTTTTTTTTTTTTTTTCACTCTTCTCCTCCACAACCTCTATGTCCCTTCATCATCCCGCTTTTTTCCCCCTTTCTTTTTCTATTCTTCTCTTTGCTTCTTTTCTCCGTCCCCTTTTTCCTGTCCTCTTCCTTATTAAACTGTCATCCTTCCTTCTCTTTGGTCTCCCAGACATTAAGTTCAGAGTTGGCCCAGGCCAGAGATGAGACCAAGAAGACACAGAACGATGTCCTACACGCCGAGAACGTGAAAGCAGGCCGAGACAAATACAAAACACTGCGTCAGATCCGTCAGGGCAACACGAAGCAGCGCATCGACGAGTTCGAGTCCATGTGAGAACAAGACCTCTGTCACGGTCTTGTTCCTGAACTTTCCCCTCAGCGGCTGCTCGCTTTTCATGGACAACAGATGCTGCCGTCCTCGTAATCCCATCGAGTCCTCTTCAACGCCCCCGCAAGTCCCAACCCAGGCAATCTTGAGAAATCATCTTGTCAAACTTTGCCAAAGTCCTGTCCCACATCTCCTCTCGGAAATTTTCGGATATTTCCCTGATATGGAGCTGCCTACACGCCACTCTGAACAAGCAAGTTATCATCGTACTGCAGAGTTAATTTATAATCCATAATTGCAGGGGGAAAGAAAAACTCTAAAAACCAAAATGGAAGCAATTGGATTGTTTTATTTTGAGTAAACATGGCCATAGAAAGCTACTTTTGTTGTTGTTGTTTTTTTTGTTTATGCTTGACCACTTGTATGCAAAGCTTCAGTATGATTCCATGTCTTCAGTTTAAGATTACCTGTTCTCTCCTTGTTTTTAAGTTCTTCTCCTCTGCTTTTGTTTGACTCGTTTTATTGATAACGCCCTTTTTTTTTTTTTTTTAGTTGTCTGTTGTACACATTGAGGCTGGGTTTAGTCCCAGGCTATGAATAAGGACTGGAGTTTGGGGATAAATTAGGTCGCTATTTTCCTTCAGCATCAAAGCGGCGCTACATTACGTCATGTCAAAACATATCACACACTAGATATGCTAATACTGTTAGCATCTGTGAGTCATTAGAGAGATGACCTGAGGTCATTTCACTCTATTTAATCAATTCAATCAATAGGTTTATATAAAAATTACACTGCAGTATTTTAATATTTTTATTTCAGGCTGAATATCAAGAATAGCAATATTTTCAGATTTTGAAGAAAGTGAATTGACCCCTGTAGGGAAAAGAGCCACCCAACTTGTCACACGGCAGGTTTTGATGATCGAATGTAGCAAAGGTAACAAAGGGAAAGTGTATTTTACATGCAGAGGTAATAGAATAGCATGTAATGAGCTTTTGCCACTGAGCTATCGCCCTCAAGCTTGAAAGTGTTATAAAGATAAGCTAATTGGTAGTTGTGTAGCTGTGTGTCTGTTTTCCAGTTGCATCCCAGTGTTTCACACCCAGTCACTATAGATGGTTTTCTCTGCCTACCAGCTCACAGAGGAATCCAGGGTATTAAATAGACAGACAGAGGAACAGAGAGATGAGAAATGTGTCAAAGCTGTTTCTCTGTCTGTCAAACTTTGTGTGTGAGTGTGTGAAAGAGAGAGAGAAAGAGTGAGTGTATGTGTACAGATGTGGAAGCTGATGTCTGGCACCTCTCTGGCTGGGGAGCTTATGAAAACATCAGTCCCAACCCGGGATAAATCTCTACCTCAGTAATGTTAGCAGTGGTGACTGACAGTCAAACACTCAGGGTGCTCCCCTTCCTTCCTCCCTTTCCAAAAAAAAAAAAAATAAATAAATAAGGTTATGCTTTTACTGGGTTGCTGTTACATCCTTGGGCGGTGCTCCTGCGCAGGCTATGTTTTGTCAGAGCTCAGTTGCTTTGTGGCTGTATGTTGGGAAGGATTGCAAGAGAAAACGTACCTCCGAAGCGAGATCTAGGTTAAACGGTGTTAATTCTTACATTTGAAGCTAGTGGTTTTCCCTGCTCCTGGCCTTGCTCAGATATTTTGAGTCATTCAAACAAAAATCCCAAACAATGAGGAAGATTAATTTAAATAATGCTGCAAACATGAGGATGGAGATGTACTGTATGTCCTGTGAAACGTTTGCGTTCCTAGGAGCCATGAGTTGTTGGTGGTGACAGACCACTTTTAAAAGAAGGCTCTCCTGCAAACTAATTACAACGGCCTTCAAAGTCTGCTCAGAACTTGTCTCCTCTGTTACAATTTCACTTTAAGGAGACAGTTTGCAGACCTGCGATAGATTCTTGGGACTGAGAAACTTGTGAATTAGTAAAGAGATGAGTTATTTGTAATGTGAAGGGACCCCGCAATAGTGATTTGTGCAAATCTCTCCAGAATCAAATGGAGAATAGGCCAATTTCTTCCCCTAAAATCTTTAAAAAATCATCATTTAATATCCTTAATGCTCAGACAACAAATCGACTCCACCTTTTGTTGGGTGGAAAACATGTCCTAGGGTGCATTTTTGAAATGAGTGAACATGTTTTCCTTTTTTTTTTTTTTTTATTAACAATATGATGAAAAATGTTTATTGTATTATTTGTTACGCTTTACTTGACAGCTGGTATAGGTTGATATTTTTTTAATAGTCAGTTTTAAAGTTAAAGCACTTGTTTGAAACAAGACACTGAAAGCCTGCCTTTTGTGTTTAACTTCAGTGTCCATTGCTAGTGTTGTGTTTGCCATAGCAGGTGAAAAAAAAAAATTGATCCTGTGCTTCCAGTCCTTCATATTTTTGTATTGTGTTCAAAGACCCTAAACCAGCAGCACGCATCGCTATACTGGACCGCTTCATTGGAGGGGAAAACTCTTCTTGACATGTCCGCACCCCCAAACACCCCCACGTTCAAGCTGCAAGGCTTCAGTTAGACTCGGTTTTTTTCCTTCACAGCAGAATGTTATTGGCCTGCCTGTCCCCTCCAATGAAGCCAGCATCTGTGATGACGCCTGCTCTGGCACCAGCTGTCACGTTTTGCCGTTTTTTTTTTTGTTTTTTGTTTTTCAGTTGTTTTTTCCTAATGTTCATGTTAGTATTCTTTAAGATAGAAGGCACAGATGGATTGCAGTCCATTTCATTGGTTCACAAATAAAAGTTTTAAATTTTGAACATGTGTTTTGACCCTTTTGTACTCTTTCATATCACTGATTCAGTGGGTTTATGAAGTATTCAGGCCTCTTTGCTTGTTGACATTTTGTTGTTAATAGACTTAATCTTATCACCAAGGTCCACTGAGTAGTTTTTACTCAAACTTTCAACCATATCACACAGCCTTCAACAAATTAGCACAGGTGTCATCACATGATTGAAGTGTGGAACTTCAGTCATGTGATAACAAGTGGTCGTATAAGGCGAAGCTTCTAAATTTATTTATCTAATAATCTACATGAAATACCTAAAATCAAAGTGGAAAAATATTTTCAAATGTATAAACATTTAATACAATATTAACCTATTCACACCATTTATTCGGTACTTTCTTGAAGTGCCACGGTCGATAAGTCTTTGGTTTGCCTCCACCACACTTGTATACTTGGGTTTGAGCATTCTCTCCCATTCTTCACTAAAAAAATCCTTTCAAGCCTCTCACATTGGTCTTGTGCCTCAGTGAACGGTGATCTACTGAACTTTAGGTCTTTCCACATATCATCAATGGGGTTAAAGTCCAGGCTTTGATTTGTCACAGACCTGACAGCATTGTCTTGGCTATGTGCTTCAATTCGTTGTTTTTTCTAAGGGCCTCTTTCTATCATGTCTCATTTATCATCCTTTCGTGTTAGACCAGGTCTGTTGAGAAGCCTCCACATGCCAATGCCTCCACATTTCAACTAGGGCAAAATTAACTATTTAAATTAGTGATTAATCTGCCTGTTATATTTTTATTTTATTGATTGATTGTTTTGTCTATAAAAAATTTTTTTTTAAAAAGTTCCATTTATAATTTCCAGGCACCCAAAATAGCATCCTTATGTCTGGTTTTGTCCAACCATCAGACATTCAAAAAATATTCAATTTACTCTCATATATAACAAGAGAAAGTAGCAATACCTCACATTTGGAAAATCTGAAAAAAGAGAAACTGCTAATCCATTATTAAAATAGCCAAAATGTTTGATAAATAGATAATCAAAAGTCAAGTGACAAGTACACATCTGCTTCCACTTCAAACTTGATTGCAAATAACTTATAAAAGGGTAACTATTTTCTATCATAAATAATATTTTATTACCAAGCTAATTGTGGGGTAATATTCTTGTCATTGTGATTAATGTTGAGTGTTATGTTTTTGGTGTGTTGCTTTCTATGATCATCTTAACTTATGTAAAGTATCTTTGAGTACACTGAAAAGCGCTCCTATAAATAAAATATATGATGATAATCATCATCATAAAGTAATATGATGGTAATAACCAGGAGATAGCTTGGTTTTAACAATGGGTATATCTAGCTAAAATTTTTCTAAGGGGCTAAAAACAAAAGGTTAGTAATGGGGAAACACATCTATCTAACAGTGAGACAGAAGTATTGATAACCTGGTAACCTGCTAACAATAATAAGGTTATATCAGAGTAATATTTTGATTAAAAATTAAAAAAAAACATTTAAAAATTGTAATATCATGACATTAATGGGGGTATTAACCTGATGATAAGGTAATATAAGTTGACGTTTTCAAAATATTATGGGCTAATCAGCTGTAATACCTTCAAAATCACATGAAAATTGTTGGAAGTCAAACTTTTAATGCTGTGATTATATTAAACAGTGGTAGGTTGTGGTAGTGGTAGAAAACAGGTAATTTTGCATTTTGCAGGCCTGATTCATGGTTATTACACAGAAACTAAAGTGTTTAATATAATCACAGCATTAAAAGTAGGATTTTTTACAGTATTACCTTAAAACAAAAAGTAATGTTGGAAACATAAGGGAAGAGGAATTTCAGCATTATAATCTGGTAACTACCAATTTTAACTTCCAGGAATTTTCATGTGATTTTGAGGGTAGCCCATAATATTTTGAAAATATGAACCTATATTTCCTGATTGTAACCTTATTATTGTAGGTTATCATATTGTTACCAAATTTTTACTCTATTACTTAACAGTTCTGCCTAATTGTTATCTTTAGATGTGTTTACCCATCACCCCTTTGTTTTTAGCACATTGTTAATACCAAGCTATTACCTGTTGTTGTTGAAAAGCAATTTATAGAATTGCTTTTCAAGATGCTCAAAGTCAGTTATTGCAGAAATAGTAATATCATCAGTGTTACAGGAAAATAGCAAATTGGATTCTGCATAATTCTTTTATTAGTTGTTAATGGTGGATACTAATATTGACTGATAAACCTTCCTCAACTACAATGTCAAAGGACACCACATGTTTTATAGCAGTACTCTTTAATGAACAATTACAGTTACAGTTGAGAATATTACAATAATCAGTTAGTTACAGTGTTATTCTACTGGCAAAATGTAAATATAATTTGAAACAAAGGATTTTTCATCCTGCTAGAGTGCAGCGGCGTGTAAAACTTAATGTAATATCTACAGCATGTAAGTTGGTGGTCATAATAGTTTCCATTTTCACTATCTAAGGCCGAGCGCACTTCTGAAGCAAAGAAAGTTGGAGAAAAAATGAGATACATTCCAAAACATGCTTCTTTATCCTTTAGAGTAAATGTCAAGCCTTATAGAAAACAGTATAGCATTGCCAATTGACTACATAGTGTATGTTAACGGAGGGTGCTGTACTGAAATTAATACTAACTGATATAAGAAATAAAACATTAATGAGCAGAGAAACAAGCCAGTTTTGTGTACAGTTCAGTCTAGACAGCTAGCATCATGTCACAATAACGGCAAGACAAATTTCCAGGACAGTAACACAGCTATGTACACAAATAAAACACAAGTAAACATGCAGAAACCAAAACAAATCAAAACATGCATAACAGTTAGCTGAACATAGTTCAGAGTATTGGATGTGTCATAAGCACAATGCCATGAAGAGGCATTACTTTGGGCCCACGCTCAGGTGCCACGCTGACACACAGTGCCAGGAGGCCAGAGAGAAGGCGCTTCTTCAATACACACAGAGGTTCTCTCTCATCAACAGCACGTGTTATTGTACAATCGTTCATATTTGTACAATCTGACACGTTGGACAGGAAAGAAACCAGTGGGCTTTATGTAGCTGGCTTGTGATGAACTGTATGATGAGCTCACTGTGTAGACTTGTTTCCTTGGCGGACATTATGAACTTGCTCTACCTGGTCAAGTACAACCAAGCTACAGTATTAATTAATTCATTAAAATATTAATTAATCCAAATCAATATAAAGTAGTTTAACATCTGGCCTATGATATCTAAGTTTGAGTACAGCAAGTGCAACACATGTCCAAATGTATTATTTTTTGAATGAAGTCTTAGGCAGGTTACATCCTGAACAGGTCAAATGTATCATCATAAGGGGAATGTTAACATTAGCTTATTAAGTGCTCAAGTACCCTCAGCAGTTATCATTTAACCTTTGTGTGGTATAGTTGAAGCATAGGCATTTTGATATTTCTCCCTTATATCAAACAAACTTTCCACATTTAAAAAGTTGTAGCTCTTATTTTTGAGATTTCTTTAGTGGCTACAGTAGATAACTTATGGCCTCATCTTTTTCTTAAGGCACCAGCAGCTTTATATATTTGCAAATACTCCAGGTAGAGCTTCAGTAGAATGTTATGGACATTCAAAATGGCCGCCATGGGATATCAGACTGACTCAAATATAATAATTTCCTTTTTAAACACGGTTGGGATCTGTCCACTAAATTCATGATTTAATAGAAACAATAGATTGGTTAATGATAATACATTAGTTCTCTATTATTTCAACTATTCAAAATATTATTTTAAAAGGAAATCCACCTCCTGACTTTAATGAAGAGGCTTAAGACAGCTTAAACATGAACTGACCCCAACCTCACCATGAAAAAACTAACTTAATTCTGTTAGCAAATGGGCAGATATGTCTGTCAACCAGTAAACCAAAGCATAATTCTCACATATCTAATCGGAGCTCTTGTAGAAAATAAGCCAGCTTCAAACCCAAAAGCGCAGATAAAGAAGTTGTTATACCTAAACATAGTAGGCGAACAACCGCTTTTGTTTCATAACATATTTGAAATAATTGTCTCAAAGCTATTTCCACAAGATTAAAAGTTGGAACATCTCGATTGGAACAGTAACTGTTGTTAATGCACTTCATCATATAGCAATACATCAAGAGTGTTTGATAAATACGGATCAACAAGTCCATGTACTGTATATAACATCAGCGACTTAGTTAATGATACAATTTGTATCAAACAAGGTTTTTCTCTGTCTAGCATGGATTCAGCTGGGATCTGCTACAGACAACAGTAGACACTGTTAGCCAAAAGCACAGCAGAGGAATCTGTTAAATATATTTACAATACATACATGTTTCATTTACAGGTGTCCAGGTGTTCTCAGTCTGTAGCAGATGCCAGAGTTTGACCCAAAATAAAGGGCCAGAGAGAGAGAGATAGAAAGAGATAGAGAGAGAGATGTCCCTTACTAAAACTAAGGTACACACGACAGGGTCACCCATCTCTACAGCTACAACTCTGACCAAAATACTGATGTCATCTCAAATAAGACGACTATCTTTCAGACACCTATTTTTACCAACATGGAAAAACCTCACAAACGGCCGCACAACACACACACAAAGAGATTAATATAATACACAGACCTCGGTCAAATAGTAGTTTGAAACTCATGTGATTTATGGAGTACCAGACGGAGATTTGCCATATAAGTTTTACTTATCTGTTATTGACACTTTCTTTATAGTTGTGAAATAGAAAATCCCAATCCAACTGGTGCTACACACATGCAAGAAAAAAAAAATTCAAACACTGTTTGACTCAGGTCTGAGAGTAAATACAGTGTACAAAGCACATAATGTGTGTGTGTGTATTCCCTAAAAATCAACTCCCTTTAAATCTGGTCATAAAGGTAGTGGAATAAAATATCCTTCATCAGTCATATTTGACTGATGCATCCCAACTCCCTACGTTATGATTTGGCTGTAAAACAAAAAAAAGTGCCTCTTGAATTTGATGCAAAACAAGTCCTGCATGTGAAAGACACAAAATAAGCTACTATATAAATAAAATGAACAACTGAGCAGGTGTAGAACAATCTCAACAAGTCATACATTTTGTTGAAAGTTTTTAGCTTTGCTCTCTCCACTCTTAAGTCGATTTTAGTTGTCGCTGAACAGTGACCAGAGCTGGATTATCTTCAGCATTTTATTTCCTTAAAATGTATGCATTCTCTCATTAATGTCTTAAGAAAAGAAAAAGCTCTCCTTAGAGACAATCCAAAAGCATTCCAGTATTTAACATGCAAACCCAGCGTGCTCTCAAGTGTTGCAAAGGCAAATTCCAATTTGTTCTGCTGATGCAAACCATGTCTAGTTTTGTGTTTTTCCCGTTTGTATTCAGAAGTCACAACTCCTGTTGTTTTCTAACAAATGATGACTTTTCTTTCATCCCTCAGTAGCCTGATTGAGCCTTTTCTGCCAGGATGGCGGCTGCCAGCTGTTGGGGGTCTGTGATGTGGGGGCTCCTGGCCATTACCCGGCTCACCAGCTCTGAGGGGAAGATGTTACACAGGTTGACGTACACTTTCTCCCTCATGTCCCCGTAGTGACTGTGCGCAGGGGATTCTGGGTGCTGCGGCATGTAGGAGGGGGGAGCGTGGGAGGGCACTGTAAGGTGAGCGCTGTGAGGCGGGTAAGGTGGGAGAGGTTTGCTGGATGGATGGGGTGGGTGGGGGGTGTGAGCTGAAGGCGGTGGATGGTTCAGGTAATGTGTCGGGGACGGGTGGAGAGCTGGGTGAGAAGAGTGGTGCTGGGTGTAGCTGTCTTGTGCCCAGGGAGGGGTGTGCCAGGATGACTGCCGTGTGTCTGGCAGGCTCTGATAGGCAGACGGCTCATACCGGGGCGGCGGCAACGGTGGCTGCCTGTAGTAGGTGTCCCAGCTGGGCAAAGCTTTTGGCCGGTGGTGATGGTGTGATGTAGAAAGGTGGTCGTACAGATGTGAGTCTGACACGCTCTCTGCTCGCGTGGGGGCCAGGCAGCGACCAAGAGGAGAGCCAGGTGGGTGTGGATTGGATTGGGGCAGAGAGTGGTAGTCACCTGGACAGCTGGAGCGTGCAGCCAGTGGCTGGTGCTGGAGATGAGGGGACAAGGGGTACAGAGGGCGTTTCGGCGGAGCGTCTGGAGGCTGATCATGAGCGCAGCTTTGCCCGCGTGTCACACTCAAGTGGTAGCTGTGTACTCCAGTATTAGATGTGTGGCTGTGTTGGATATTTGTGTAATCGGCAGGATGAAGGCCGCAAAGTTCATGGTTCGATGTGGCATGATGGGGATACAGCCGGCTGTGAGGATTGGCATAATGGATGCCGTCTTCCATTAAGGTGTCTGGGGGGCACCCGGGACACGGCCTCTCACCGTATGAGTCACAGCTGCTACCGCAACTCACGCTGCTTTCACTGCCGCATTCAGAGCCCGCTGAGCTGAGCCGCAGGTCTGTGTCATTGGGGAAGCGACAGTCTGGGCTCCGTCTGGAGGAGAGGCTCAGGCCGGAGTAGGCGCGCGTTACTGAGTAGTAGCTCAAATCCGGGGACTCGCAGTGAGGGTAAAGGTCGTGGCTGGGGGCTGGTAGGAGACCATGAGGAGTGGCTGCTCTGGACTGTTGGTCTTGGGGAAGGCTAAGGCTGGATGGAGGGCCTCCTGGAGCTGGGGACATAGTTATACTCCCACTGCAACTGCTGCTGCTGGAACTGCTACTGCTGCTGCTACCACACATGCTGTTCTTTTGGCTCTCCACCCTCCCTTTTGCCAGTAGCTTCTCCTCCGCATCACTGTATGACAGAGCTCGGATGCTGGGGTCTGACTGCCTTTTCTGGGCACCTTTTTTTGCCTCGATGCTGCCAGCTGGCACACTGTGGCTCTTCACCAGCCCAGTGTCCCCCTGGTTCTTCGTGGTGACGCAGGTCTTGGCACTGGCACGCAGCTCATCAGCCACAGCACGCTGGGGCTGAGCACCTCTTTCTGGATGGTAGTACTTACACTTGTGGCCGTAAGTGCACTTCTTTCCTGGAGCGAAGAGACAGAAGGTCAGTTTCATTACATAGTAAATGTAAAAAAAACTCCTAGCAAATATTAAAGGATAAGGCTTCTATGTTTTTCTTATTGTCAGCAAATTTCATTAACAGAGCCAGACCAACAACGAACTGATCCAACTTTCAACTATTGTGTGTGTATGCAAAACCTGATATCCTACTCCTCTGTGCCGTAGAGAGAAAAGGGTTAGGGGGTATTGAATATTGTTTTAAGTATGCAGCTCTACATAGAGAACAATATTATTAGTCCAGCTAAATAGGGGAGGTTAAAATAAAGCGTTACCAGAAATGCTTTAGATGTACGTGTAGTGGTGACAGTAAGTGTGAACAATTGTGTAGGTTACATATTTATGGGGCCCAAAGGGTAAGTCCGGATCAATTCATCACACTTTTGGACCACATTGTCATAGATATTAATGAAACTTGGCGTGCTGATTTGGTCATAAGAAACCTGTGGAACTGAAATTGCATGTGTCTCGGATCGCTATTAAGGGAGATGTGAACAAACAAAGTTTGAATTAATTAGCGTGCCTCTGTGACTTTGACTTGGCATATCTCCCTTAATACAGGTCATAGAGAACTGGTTCTCATATCGTTTTAAAGCTCTTTTTTTCAGCTCTATATTTTACCTCCTGCCATGTTTACCCCAAAATGAAAGGTAACAGTGTTATGAGTGATTATAATCTTGAAAGTTGAATTGTAAAAAAAAACCTATTTTTACCAAAGTTAGGTTATAATTGTTGGGCCTCAACCATGGGGTCAGACAAAGGCAGGCCTACATGTAAAACCTGAAGCCTGACCATGAGGCTTCCTTTGTCCTTTGTCAAGAGCAGCTAGCTCAGCTGCAGCACAGCTACAAAGCTGCGCAAACTTCCAACCTCAAGTTGCACCAGGAAGTTATGAGCACCCAGGCTGACCCAAGTAAAGGGGGACGCAGAGAGCCTGCGTTCCCAGCTCAAATGTCTCCAACAGGACAGCGACGAGTCCCAAGCTGGCTAGGTAAGTATGCGGGCAAAACCAGCTCCACAAACGTCCGGAAGCACGGCCACAGGCGTCGCATGCAATCCATCACCGTCGCCTCCTCTCTTGAAAGACAGCTCCACACCCGACGAAGCCAGTCAGCGACGCGTGGAACTTCAAGCCACGCAGGCGAGGGAGCTCGCCCTGCTCAGGAAACAGGAAGCAGATGACCCCATTCTTCCAGGAGGTGCAAGCTAGAAGCCTAGTGACCCCTGGTGATGCAGTTGCTGACCTTGCCAGCCCAGATGACCGCCAAGTGCCTCCATCAGCCCACTTGATGGATGTAGGTGCTTCACCCTCTGATGGTGCACGCCTCTCACCCCCCAGCCAAAGCCTGCTCCAGGTAACGGAACCAATGACTCCAGTCCACCAGGGGATGCAAAGCCTAGCAACTACTGGTGATGCAGTTGCCAACCTCACCGGTCCAGATGACGGCAAAGTGCCTCCATCAGCCCACTTGATGGACGTAGGTGCTCCACCCTCTGATTGTGCACCCCTCTCACTCCCCAGCCAAAGCCTGCTCCAGGAAGCCGCCCAGGTAACGGAGCCGATGACTCCAGTCCACCAGGGGATGCAAAACCTAGCAACCCCTGGTGATGCAGTTGCTGACCTTCGACTCTCCGATGGTGCGCCCCCCTTAACCAGCGAGCTGCATGCACCGCAGAGACTGCACCCCCTTTTACATGTAAAACCTGAAGCCTGACCATGAGGCTTCCTTTGTCCCCTGAAACAAAAGGAGCAGCACCAAAATGCTGCTCACAGAGCCCTCCTCCCACAATGCTTTGCCAGTTCGCACCTAAGTGAGAAATCACAGCGGGGAGCTCAATCCCGGGTTGCGGATTGGCAGAGACCCACAACCACCACCGTGAGTCATGGCAACACAGCCGTGACGTCACCGCCCCTTAAGAAGCGGCTGCACAGAGTTGCCGTCGCCTTTCCACAGTAACCGAGCTAGGAGGAAGTTTGCTTTCTTCACCAGCCAGATTTACTAACGGAGGTAACTTTACACGTGTACCTATTCCCCCTTTTCTTTTTGGAGTTTCTCCCCTCGCTGGACGAGACGAAACCACGACCCGTGTTCATCCCGAACACAATCACCGGATCCGCGAGAGAGCGCTGTGTGCAACCCAGCCCTCTCACCATACCGGCAGAAGGAAGAAAGGATTTTCTTCACGGAGAAGCGGATAGCTTCTATGCCCCGCTATCTACCGACCAAGTCTACCACCCCGAGTTTCCTCGCTGCCCCACCGAGAAACCAGCCGCTGTTATCCTCGAGGAAATAAAGCAGCACCGCCAGTACCACGCATCGTAGGCCCCCGTGGTGTATACTGACGGACTAACGCACATCAGTTCGCTATCAAGAGCGACACAAGTAAGAGGTTGTCTTGGCAGAGACTGTAATATTTTATGTGTGTTTCATTACTTAGTGCAACTTCAAATTACTCGCTAGAGTAAACAGGCAAGGACTTGGCGGTCCGTTAAAAATCAACAACAAACAATAAGCACTAAGCTTATGAAACACACATAAAATATTACAGTCTCTGCCAAGACAACCTCTTACTTGTGTCGCTCTTGATAGCGAACTGATGTGAGTTAGTCCGTCAGTATACACCACGGGGGCCTCCGATGCGTGGTACTGGCGGTGCCGCTTTATTTCCTCGAGGATAACAGCTGCTGGTTTCTCGGTGGGGCAGCGAGGAAACTCGAGGTGGTAGACTTGGTCGGTAGATAGCGGGGCATAGAAGCTATCCGCTTCTCCGTGAAGAAAATCCTTTCTTCCTTCTGCAGGTATGGTGAGAGGGCTGGGTTGCACACAGCGCTCTCTCGCGGATCCGGTGATTGTGTTCGGGATGAACACGGGTCGTGGTTTCGTCTCGTCCAGCGAGGGGAGAAACTCCAAAAAGAAAAGGGGGAATAGGTACACGTGTAAAGTTACCTCTGTTAGTAAATCTGGCTGGTGAAGAAAGCGAACTTCCTCCTAGCTCGGTTACTGTGGAAAGGCGACGGCAACTCCGTGCAGCCGCTTCTTAAGGGGGCGGTGACGTCACGGCTGTGTTGCCATGACTCACGGTGGTGGTTGTGGGTCTCTGCCAATCCGCAACCCGGGATTGAGCTCCCCGCTGTGATTTCTCACTTAGGTGCGAACTGGCAAAGCATTGTGGGAGGAGGGCTCTGTGAGCAGCATTTTGGTGCTGCTCCTTTTGTTTCAGGGGACAAAGGAAGCCTCATGGTCAGGCTTCAGGTTTTACATGTAAAAGGGGGTGCAAGCTCTGCGGTGCATGCAGCTCGCTGGTTAAGGGGGGCGCACCATCGGAGGGTCGAAGGTCAGCAACTGCATCACCAGGGGTTGCTAGGTTTTGCATCCCCTGGTGGACTGGAGTCATCGGCTCCGTTACCTGGGCGGCTTCCTGGAGCAGGCTTTGGCTGGGGAGTGAGAGGGGTGCACCATCAGAGGCTGGAGCACCTACGTCCATCAAGTGGGCTGATGGTGGCACTTTGCCGTCATCTGGACCGGTGAGGTTGGCAACTGCATCACCAGTAGTTGCTAGGCTTTGCATCCCCTGGTGGACTGGAGTCATTGGCTCAGTTACCTGGAGCAGGCTTTGGCTGGGGGGTGAGAGGGGTGCACCATCATCCATCAAGTGGGCTGATGGAGGCACTTGGCGGTCATCTGGGCTGGCAAGGTCAGCAACTGCATCACCAGGGGTCACTAGGCTTCTAGCTTGCACCTCCTGGAAGAATGGGGTCATCTGCTCCCTTACCTGGATGGCTTCCTGTTTCCTGAGCAGGGCGAGCTCCCTCGCCTGTGTAGCTTGAAGTTCCACGCGTCGCTGACTGGCTTCGTCGGGTGTGGGGCTGTCTTCCAAGAGAAGAGGCGACGGTGATGGATTGCATGCGACGCCTGTGGCCGTGCTTCCGGTCGTTTGTGGAGCTGGTTTTGCCGGCATACTTACCTGGCCAGCTTGGGACTCGTCGCTGTCCTGTTGGAGACATTTGAGCTGGGAACGCAGGCTCTCTGCGTTCCCCTTTACTTGGGCTAGGTCAGCCTGGGTGCTCATAACTTCCTGGTGCAACTTGAGGTTGGAAGTTTGCACAGCTTTGTAGCTGTGCTGCAGCTGAGCTAGCTGCTCTTGGCTTTCATCTAGCCGTAGTTGGGCTCTGCGCTGGCTGAGCAGGAGCATTTGCCCCATCACCTGTGCGAGGGCATGCTCGGGCTTCCCAGCTAGCCGGGTTGTCCTTCTCCTCAATGGAGAGGCGAATGAGGTTAGAGACCACATCCTGCAGGTCTGGGTCCTCCCTCTGTGGAGCTTCAGCTCCAGCCACGTGGGGTTTCTGGTGGCTCATGTTGGCACACTCCACACGGTGGCTAAGTGTTGTGATTCCTGTTGATTGTTGCTAAATGCACAGGTGAGAGGTTAACCTGTGGCTTACACGGTTGATTATTCAGGGACTGCAACCTATTTCTGTCCTAGCAGGACCTCAGTAGTGACTTTTAGCACTAACGTGAATTTCAACCAATAACTGTGTTGTGTTAGGGATTATTCCTATTAGCATGCAAATGCTAGCAAACTTTCTGTAAACAACTACTAGTGCACACTGTATACCATATAACCACTCTATAGCATATGCTTGGCAGAGCACTAGAGAAATCACAATTTTCAAAAAAAATTTTGAAAGAAAAAAAATTAACTAAATTATTAATTCTGGATTATTGTGAATCAATATTATGACAGGGCTGATATATCGAGAGCCTCACACGGGGCACCAATTGTTGGAGCTTAAGGAACACGGCTGGTTATCAGATAATTAATTATAAAACAAATAAAATTAATTTTTGATTAATAATTACGGGGCACCACCCGGCCACGCCCGCCATCTCAATTTCGTACGTCATCTCACCAGGTCACACCCGCTACCGTAAGGTTGCGCGATGTCAGCTGGTCAGATCACGCCCACCATTTCTGGTCCTGCACACCCACACACACTTTGCTTACACATGTGGAACTTGTTTATAGCTGTTAACTGTGTATTTGTTGTAGTATTAGCTGGTAGTGCAGTGTGATTTAATCGACACATTTGTTAACTTTGTTGATTTTGTGGAGATTAATAAATACTGTTATAGCTTTAAAGAGAAGTTCTTCTGTCATTATTGTGTATTTTTATTGTGATAAGTGGCTGATTGAGAGAGTCAGAGCTCGAACTCAAACCTTCTTTGTTCACCTTGAATGTGGATGTCACTCAGACTGTCACATCCAAGGCGAACCCCTTTATGAGACTACCTTTCTACCTGGTTATTGGTCCCGGTTTCCGGGTGGTGCCCCGTAATTATTAATCAAAAATTAATAATTTTATTTGTTTTATAATTAATAATTATCTCTGATAATCAATTACTGATAACCAGCCCTGTTCCTTAAGCTCCAACATAATGTCATCAACACCTCCAGGCACATGCAAAATTACAATGCACTATTTATTTGATGGGCTCCAAGATATTTATATATTGACTTATAACTATTTTATGTTATAAAGCATTTATAAACTGTACACAGTGGGTTTAAAGTAGCGTATAGCTGTGTTTAAAATTACTGAAGACATTATCTATGATTAAAAACACAAGGTTATCAAGTATATAATATTTATACACCAGTTATGAATACTTCACAGTAGGAGTTATAGTTAAAACATTAACACTTAAACATGTCCTTATATATTTTTACAATTACGAGTGTGAAATAGTGTTATAAACCATTTAATTATTTATATACTGCTCATAAATGCTAAATGGAGGTGGTTAAAATAAAGTTTTAAGCTTTTTTAGATGCACTATATTGTTGTTTCTATATGTGTGCATATTTGCCTTTAGGTGAGTTTTGTGTTGATCTGTGTTCTTACCGTATGGGCAAGGCTGTTTCTTCTGCTCAGGCATGACCGGTCTTTTCCTCAGGAAGTTGTCTAAGCTGGGGCCATGACGACCAAGCGGGTCATCTGGGGGCATGAATCTGAAACACAGCAAGAGACGATTAGAAAGGACAAGATAATTAAATCACTGTTCGTTAAAGGACAGTAGTGGTTTTTTTTTAAGTTGGTGCATATTTAAATGTAAAAATGTCAGCTTGTGTGACATTTGTTTAACAGGAAAGGTGACATGTACCTAAGATCTCTATAACATCTGACATTCTCTCATTCACAGCCATCAGATTCATCACATCAAATTATGTCTCTTTTTTTGACCATGTCATCAAGATCTGTAATACTGACAAAACTCATCATATGCACCTCCATAATCCACCCCCACTTACTTGTCATTGACAAAGGAATACATGAGCAGTCGCTCATCAATGAACTTCTTCCACTCAGGTTTCTCATTAGCCAGGTCTCGGTAGTTGTCATTGGAGACGATGATGCCGTCTGACTCATAGGCCAGCTTGACAATGAAGCGGTCGTCATAGCAGACCACGCGGCGACCTTGGACACGCCGCGAAGGAGTGAAGACCAGGATCTTTTCCTTCTCAAGGCGACGCAAGATCTCCTGATCTGTGGAGGGGGGGGGAGATAACGGTGAGGTCAGAAGAATCTCACGATTACATCGACTGTATGTGTGGGTTTGTGTCAAACTGCTTTTTGTGCTCACCTGTTATAGGGGCATCGGGGCGGGACTGCTCTTTCCTCCATGCAGGCACAAACACTGTGATGTCGTGATGACCACGCTCTAGGAACCAATCTACAGCCAGCTGGATGCCCTGGCAGGAAAACACTTCCTTGTTGCCATGGCTACAGGGCACAGCAAAGACACAGAGTAACAGCAAATTAACATTTTGTGTTTCAATATAGATCTGTACAGCAATTTTCATCAATAAACACATATTAATATGTAAAAGTGTTGTGTGGAATCAATAAAGTTATTGAACTATACACCTGTGTGTGTGTGTGTGTGTGTTATGATAGTAACCATAGACTACTCACCTCATGGCTACATTACTTCCATCCACCACGATTGGCCGCAGGTTGTCCTGGTCACACACAGAGTCTGATGGACAGGGTGAATCTGAACGCTGGCTGTCCAGCAAATCAGAGCAACCACAAGAGGAAGAGGAGGATGAAGAGGATGAGGCAGAGGCCAAAGATCCAGCTGGCTGCTCCGACTCTGATTTGGTGCCCAGTTTGACCAGCTCTCCCAGTATGTCGTTGATCAGAGTGTCGGGGCCCAGCTTGGACAGCACCAGTCGCACCGTCTCCTCAGAGTAGCCCAGCTTCAGCGCAAACTCCAGCTTAGCCTGGTACTCCTTCCCACTAGCCTCTGATGCGGAGGGATTGGACGGAAGCTCAGGTGGGTGCTTACACGGGGAGCTGGGTGGGGACTTGGCGGGGGTGTCTTCTTCGAGCTCTGATGAGAGTTCAGATGGGAGCTCAGGAGGCCCCTCAGTCCCTAAGTCCACACACTGGGTCCGACAGAGCGGCTGGTGGGTGTTCTTACTGTGAGTTAACCCACCCTCTCCTCCATCTGGGTTGAGGCCGGCGGTGAGGGCGGCGCCGGAAGACGCCGCCAGCTCGCACTCCGCATCGGACCCGGCGTTTTCCTCCACCGCGGACGGTGGAGGGGAATTGGCGGTGCTGCTGTTGCCGGAGCTGTCCCCCTGCTCCTCCATAGCAGGGGGCCCGTCAGCGCCGCCAGCCTGCCGGTCAGCCCCTGCTACGTGGAGATACTCCAAATCCAGCCCCAGGTCGAGGATGTGGCCTGCTCCTGCCTCCACATGGTCCTTCTGGCCCATGGATCTGTCACAGACATCCAGCACACCGGGCTGACTGCTGCCCTCTCACAAAGCTCGACTCATCGGTGCCTAAAGAAAGAGACAAAAAGGAGGATGGACTGAGTGGGAGAGTGCATAAATGGAAATTAGGTCCAGACTGACATCCTCTATCACTGTAAAACACTGGGATACATTATGCTGGGACCAGCAGCACCAGTTTAGCTCAGTGAGGGAAAGTGGTCTACATAATTAAAGCTGATTGACAGTGATATCATGAAATGCAATATCTCCACACTGGCGATGAGATGACACCTCTTGTGGAGAATACTTAAAACATAAATATGGTGTCTGTTTAAAAAAAAAACTCTTACGTGTTCATTTAGAGTCAACACTGTCTGTCACTTTAGGAAAATCTGACTTTGCACCATTATTTTCCTAGGAAAATTTTGCCTAAGTCATCCTAACACTGTAGGGCCCTGAGCTGATGTTTACACTGGCTCTGACTGGCTGTATGGGGCAGTTGGGGACTCCGATGAGGTGCAGACTGGCAGACACAAAGAGCCGTTGGGGCCTCTCACCCTAATTAATGGACTCCCGCGTTTTTTGTTTTTTTTTAGTCTGGCTCCTGTGTGTTTTTATAGAGCCACGCCACAGCACATCAATCTAAGGGGGGGAACAGAGGGTGAACTGTTTAAAAAAAAAAAAAAAGAAAGACACCAAGCCGTTAGCGATGGGGCCGACAGACCCTTCCCCCTCACGTTCTACCTGGTAATTAAGGTCCATATGCTTCTTCCCACTGGGGTGGCAGAGTCACTCATTAAAACACAGAGGGGCTCTGAGGCTACCAAGCCAATCAACATATTGCATTTAGACACTAAAGGACATCATGGGAACTGGTTAGGATAATCTGATTGGTGTCAAAGGTTTCGCTCTGCACAAATTACAGGAAGCCCTTTGGAAAGTTAATCTGAGATGATGAAACCAATACGTTAATCTGCTCAGAGTTTAGCCGACATATTTAGGTTTATTGGCGTCATTGAAAGTTTCAGTATTTACCGAGTTAAATTCCTTTTGTGTGTCTTCAAACAAACAGCACATTTATGTTATATTCTGTTTAGTTAAACCCCCCAGGGGGGAAAAAAATATTAGCAAACTCTACAAATGTAAATGTGTAGTTGGACATCGCCTAAAGTGCTTCAGCCTGCTGGGACCTGTGAATCTTTCCAACCTACAAAACAACTAAAACCGACATTATCTGGACGAAACAGATGATGGAAAGGGAAGTGACTGGTGGGTGGGAGGGGGAGGGCGGGGGCTGGGGGGGGGAGTGAGTGTGCATTTTATGAAAAAGGGCTGCCTAGCAACGTGGCTGAGCTACTGTTGCTAAGCTACAGCTGTTGAAAGCATTCTCCTCTTCAAATGCCAAGA
Source organism: Scomberomorus guttatus (assembly GCA_038419695.1). Classification (NCBI taxonomy): domain Eukaryota; kingdom Metazoa; phylum Chordata; class Actinopteri; order Scombriformes; family Scombridae; genus Scomberomorus; species Scomberomorus guttatus. The sequence continues at coordinate 10,206,204 of CM076468.1, read as the reverse complement.
CAGAGGCTGCGGCGTTCAGTCGGCGCCCGCCTTCCACACACACACACACACACACAGTGTATTACAAAAGGGTCTGGTGTGGGGGAGGGAGGGGCTTAAGTGTGCCTCACTGGCATCCCACCCCGCCACCCAAGACAACAATGGACATGCAGGAGTGATTAGCGCTGGGACCTTGGCATCAACCACTGCGGGTGTTGATGGTGCCTATGCACACACAGACAAAAAAAAACACATACATATACACAACCTCACAAAGTGAGTCATGCTGCTGTGGAAAGAGTGGGGCTACTGGGAACATTTCATGCTCACTCCACACTGATCATGGTCTGAACTGACACATCCAAACTATCTGTTCAACTAAGTTTCTCTCAGGCTTGACATCATCCGGCCTGAAGCACACGCAGCGCATCAACGCTGCGTAGACATCACACAAATCACTCTGGTCAAGGATGCAAACAGTAGATCGAAACAACATAAGGTATCGAAAAGAAATAATGGCAAACATCTGAAGAATAATTATTTTGGACTTTGGAGATCTGTCTTAGACTACAAACTACATTTCCTCATTTTCTGTAGTGGTGCCTTCAAGGACGGTAAAATGTGGGTCTCCCAAAACACTCCCGTCTACCATGTTACACCAGCGATAGGGAAAAGCAGACACTAAAATATCATACTACTAAATGCTTTCATGATACAAAGCCGAATATCGCGCTGCTGAATCAGACACAACAGAGTCTGGAAGAGGAAGTGACCACCAGAGCGACTCTTACAACTTATGGATAAGTTGGAAAAACGCTTTGTAAATGAGAATAAAAGAGATGCTGCTGCTCACTAACTTTGTCTTTGGTGCTCTGCTGGCTGTGAACACACCGTCAGTAGAGTCAGCCAGTCTGATTGGACGCGCAATGCATTCTGGTTGTTGTAGGATTCCCCCTTAAGAGCATCTACAGCGTTTTTCTAGTCACAGGGCACCAATTTAAGAAATAATTGCACATTTCTACCATATAGGTGACCTGGTTTTAAGAAATCATCATATTCACAGAGGTGAATTTTCCCTTTAATAAAAGTATATTCATTTTCTATGATGTATTAAAGGGGAGGTGGTTAAATTAATGAACTTCAACAGGTGGGGTGACAGATATTAAGATCATGATCTGCTCTGTAAAAATAATGGCAGGTCATCATTGAGAGAAACTTTATTATGTGCAGGTTCAGACTTCCACATCAGACCAGTTGGAGCTACTGTATCCTAATCACATTAATCTTGTTTCATGTTTTACAATCTGCACAAATCTGACTATAATCCTGTTGTTTGAGCTGCAGAAATGTGTGATAATGAGTTTCCACAGTTAGTTGGGATTTCTAAAAAGTCTCCTCGTGTGGTCCCAGTTCCTCACAATAATGCAATTCAGTGCATTGTGGAATCCCCGAAAGGGATCTCAGTCTTAACGGACCAACGGCAGAGTAACCTCATCGCACCATTTCCAGACCTCCGGGCTGAGTGGGTGCATCTTTCAAACATCAGCGAGCCGGCTCCCACACGCAGCAGCGGCAGCAGAACTGGCGGCTTTGATGGAGGCAGTAATGAATATGTAACACAGTCCTCACAGCGCTTTGTATGTGGGAGCTTTGTGTTAGTGTGTGTGCGTGCAGTGGGTGAGAGAGGGGGTAAAAAGGTTTCAAGTCTCCAGTTTGAAGGGAGGGGCGGTCTGGGAGGGGCACAGGGAGGACTAGAGGGGGGTTGTCTGAAAGTACATTGCTGCATGCCCGACACTGTGCAAACTTAGTGTAAAAAAAAAAAAGGGGGCTGTCCCCGCCAGAATAATCAGCCGGGGGAATACTGTGTGTGTGTGTGTGTGTGTTTTGGTGCATCTAGATGGCGCGCTAGGCTTTCCCCGCCAGCAACAGGGCAACAGATGTCTGCTGAGCAGTACTCACAACTGGTGTCTCCCCCTTACACACACACACAGACACACACACACACACAGTGCACCCCTGTCTTCTCACAGCCAATAGAGTGAGAAGAAAGACGCAGCGGCACAGACAGGGAGCGCTGACACACACAGTTGGATGTACACTGTGAAAGCAGCGCACACACACACACACACACACACACACAGGCACACACACGCACTTTCCAAATCCAACATCTTTAGCCAAAGCAGCTCTTCCACCAGCCTCATGTGACCCAGATAAAAAGAAGCTCGCTTTTTTGGTCACAAAATCCTGCAACACCCTCCCATCCCCCCCCCCCCAATCGACTTTCATATCAACACAGATTACACTGTTTGAAATTTGAGCAACTGCAGTGCCAGTGTAACAGCTGCACCATTTTGGCAGGTGTGCTACATGGCTACAAACTTTTCACCCCTGTGACTCAGAGCTGCACACCAAGCTTCTCCTCTAATGTAGCGGTTAAACCGGGCTATCGCTGTGACAGTTATGAAGCTGCACTGCGCCCTGTGTTGTGGTTAAAACTCAGCCTGCAAGTCTGTCTCACTGTCACTTAACTCCGAAACTAAATATCCGACAACGTGAATTAAACGTGACTACGTGACTCCTCGGGTCTACCTTGATTTCAAGGGAATCCGGTCATTTAGGTGACAAAAGTTAAGTATTTAGTTGTGTCTGCAAACAAGTTATTCATGATGCTGCAGCCCTGCACAGGCTCTATCAGGTCGTTTGTGAGGGAGCAGGTAAAACTGGTGTAGCATCATCTCAGTGGAGACAAGGGTAATAAAAAAAAACAGTTGCATTTTAAAACTGAGATCAGAACAAACTTAAGAATTATAGTCAGGTTATAAGCAAACAGGTGGGTTTGTATCACACTTACCAGACTTAAAAAGGATCAACAAACAATGAAGGGGGAAAAAAAAGCCTCAGATTAGCTCATTTCCATGTATTTAAAATCCTTAAAACCGGATTGGAAACACTGCAGGTGAAACTGAGAAAAACAAAACAGTCCTAAAGTTCCCACACAGCTAATCCAAAGCAGATATTTAGTCCTTAGCTGCAGCTCCAGCAGACAGCATCCAACTCCAGCCAAGCGCCTCTGTCCTCAGTGTCTGACTGTCTTCCAGAGCTGCATTTTTTTTTTCTCTACAGAAGCAGGCAAGTTGGACAATGAGTGGCAGAACAGATGGACCGACAATGTCTGCCGTTCCCTCGTTTAGAGTGGCTGCTCCTCCGCCAATCGGAGCGCAGGAGTCGTACAATGAGATGCAGCGACAAGGGGAGGAGGAGGGGAGTGGCTGTGGGCAAATGCCTGCAACACCCAGTTTCCCCAAGGCACGCGTACTCAACGTGCACCAGCACATACACACACACAGTCTCTCCTCAGTCTGAAAGGGCTTCCCCTGTGTGGCCGATGAATCAACGAGGGGTGGGCGGCTGAACAATAGAGCTACACAATGGGAGGCTGGGGAGGGCAGCTGCAGTGTGAGGGCTGGTGCTATTACGGCCCGGGGCAGCAATGGAGAACACCTGGCCACAGAGCACCACAGTCACTCTCCTCTCTTTGTCCCGGGCTGGGGGGTGGTGGTGGTGGTGGTGGTAGAGGAGGGGGGTTCAAACTGAAAGAAAAGGACCGAGCCTGGCTGAAAGACTAGCGTGGCCTTTAAGAGAGTGCAAGAGGAAAGAGGAGAGTGTGGCTCGGCTGAAAGGGAAAAAGGACGAGCGCGGGGGGTGAGGGACATCAAAAAGTTTTATGTCCCAATGAGTATGAGGAGGGGACCTGTTCTTTATTGTTGCGGCACACTTAGGGTAGATGACTCGGAAGCACAAATCTTTGGCTTTCTGTCTTTAATGGGATTATGGAGCCCATGTGCAAATAAATAACAGAATTTGAATGATTTAATACAAAACTGCTCTTGTTTGTTTGCACCAGACTCACTGATGCAAATACACATTAAAGACACAAGAGGTCCAGATGCCACAATGCTAGAATGACTTCCCAAAAAAGAAAACAGCAAATGGGCTAAACTGGGCATCCAGCCAATGGAGAAAAAAAAGTTTGGACTGAACCGCTTTTGCTTTTCTTTGTCACTTTTCCCAAGTAAAAATGATACCTGACAGGATGCGCTTTTAAAACAAGGGAAGTTTGGCGTCACTTGCTTTTGAATAACACCTGAAAAGAAGTTACATAAAAAGCAAGCAGGAGGAGAATATGTAGTAGCTTTGCATCAGATTCAATATTTGAGCTGTCTACACATCCCAAAGACATTTTCTTATTAAAACAGACGACTCTGGATCTGAGCCCAGTAGCACAAGTGGCTTCCTGTAACTGATCTCTCTCTAGGATGATCTAAGTATATCTGTCTTTTATTGTAACCAAGATATAAGTATCACAATGAACCTCCAAAATCAAGGGAGTTGTGTGCTTATTATATAATAAATGTACTTTGTTTTCCTTGTTCCCGGTGCAAAGCTAATCAGCAAAGGCATCATGAGATCGTCAAATAGCACATGATGATGTCTGATACATCAGCTCCAGCAGTGTGAGTGTTGAATGGCACCAAACCAAGCCAGAAAACAAACCTCTTAATCTCACTATTGACACAGCTATGGTCAGCCACAAGCTTCCAGTAGATATGACATCATGGATATAAGATAAGTCTCCTCCACACTGTAGCTGACCTACGGATGTATTAAGGGAAGCTGACCTCACTCTTCACGATCGGGTGAGAAATAATTAGAAAACTATAGAGTAGCTCCACACTGCGAGAAGCCAGTTTAGGTGGTTTAAGCAGCTGCTGTGTTCACTTTGTAATAGTTTAGTATGCCGATTATTTTCCTAATGAACTGTCCAGTCTAGAAACTGTCAGGAAATAGTGGAAAATGCCATAACATCATAATTTCTGAAAGCCCAACATGCTGTGTTCACGTCTTATTTTGTCCAACAAACAGTTTACTACCACAAAAGATGAAGAAAAGCAGAAAATCCTCACAAGTCAGAAGCAGGAAGTGGGTAATGTCTGGTATTTTTGCTAGAACAAAAATGGGGAAATGGTTCATTGGTTACAGCGGCTGAATTAGTTGTTTCAGCTCAAAAACTGATACAAGTTGGGAAAGAGAAAGTCATATTTATGATGTTCATGATGATGTCACTTAGCCTTGCAACAATTACTCACTTAATCAATTAGTCGATTGACATAAAATGAATCTGCAACTATTTCGATAGGTGAATAATCGTTTTGAGTCATTTTTTAAGCAAGAATGTTAGTTATATACGTTATATATTATGTATATTTAAAGACAAAACAAATAATTGAACAATTGAGAAAATAATTGACAGATTAAGTTTAAATAAAGACAGTAAAAATTTGAATTTTAAAAGGTTTTGTGGATGTATTATAGAATGGCTCTCTGCTGTCATTTTCTTAAATTAATCATTCATTTTGTCAATACAATATCAGAATATAGTGATCAGGGCCACTATACTATCATATATGACACGGAAAAGCTTCAAATCCTCACAGTCGAGAAGCTGCAAACAGCAAATTCTTGGAGTTTTTGCTTTTAAAAAAATGACTAAGAGATATTAGTTTATCAAAATAGTTGCCAATTAATTTTGTTTTTTCGACTAATCATTGCAGCTCTAATGTTAACACAGAAAACCACATATTAAAAATGAAACATACTGCCAGTACCACACCAGTGTGTTGCCGATTTCAAAATAGCCACAGTATGATCCGGTCCCTCAGTTTGAAATAACACCAAAAGGACAGAATGTCAGCCAACAGAAATATTAATTTAGAGAGATAAGGCTAGCAAAATATATCCTGGCAGCAAGACGTTAGTACGTAATCAAAAGAAACAAAAAACAGTCCACGGTGTCGATGTGTATCAGCGTGTGTTCTCAGTCAACTTGCCAAGTAAAATAAGTGTTCTCTCAGCTTAGCAGCTCAACAGGAAAACAACTGCCTGATTAAATAAGAATGTGTTCTGAGTCAGCTCGCCGAGTCAGATAAAGGTGACGAGGGGAGATACAACAGCTGACCGACTGCGGCTCCGTATCCAAACACACTGTGGGCCTCAGTTGACAGAAGAGCACTCTGTAGACCATCTGTTGTAACAAACAGGTGTGTGTGTGTGTTGCTCTCAGCAACTGCAAACAGCAACAGGATGATCCTTTTCCTCTTTAGAGACAGATAACTCTGAATACACGCAAAACAAAGCTGAGCTACTGCATTGAGAAGTGGCAAAAGAGCAATTCAAAAGCATTAGGATTATTCTTAGCAGGTGTTTTAATCTGTTGTAGGGTTGCAACTAACAATTACTTCCATTTCATCGATTCATTCGCTGATTATTTTCTGGAATAATCAATTAAATCATCTGCAAAATGTCACCAGAAAACTGTGAAAAATGCTCATCCAACTTCCTAAAACCCAAGGTGACTTCTCGGATTTGCTTTATGCTTGACCGACAGTCCAAATCCTGAGGTTTACCATCTCTTACAACAACAAAAGAAGCTGTAACTGTTTGATTGAAAGTGATCAAAATGGTTAACTTTCAGTCTGTTTCAACTGCTTTCACATGATTTTTTCTGTAACACACCCATCTAGCAGATTAAAACAAATACTGGAAATAATTTGCATGTACTATCTAACAAAGGCAACAGAAGGAGTGCTTCTGCCCTCTTGACCTCTGACCGGTCATCTATCCCCTGCGTTTGCAGCCAGCACTGAAAACACTAACAAAGAAACAGTCAGTATGGATTAAATTAGGATATCATGGCAACATTCACCAGCACAGTGTGTGTCTGCTGCATGTGTCTCATTCAAATCAATACTTGCACCATGGAGAACTGAACAGATGAAGCCAAAACCATAATCAAGAGTGACTTTTTAATCTTTGTTAGTGAACTTTTACGACTGATAAAACTAGAGGTTGTCGGCCGCATGACATTATATAGGAGAGATAAGAGAGGTTATATGACTTATTTAAGCCCTTAAAAACAGTTTAAACTTTTACTGTGAGGGAGTTTGTAATAAATAGAGCTGCATCTGAAGTGCGGTTTGGAAAGCAGTCCACACTTTTAGTTCACAATCAGGGGAGATGATCAGAGGAAAGCAAGAGGAGAGGATGAAATTAAAAACCCCATGGGATGAGGACAGACAGCTGCTGAGGCCCAATTGCTCTGATCCTCAGGGAGCTGCTACCAACCTCTGTGTGGCAGAGACACAGCTGCCAGAGAAAGCAGATACACGAGAAGACTAAATAGGTGATAACAAAGACAAACAGGGTCTTCTCTGTCTCTCTGCTCCTTCCTGAATCCACCAGAAAACAGACAACTAGTGGGAAGCTCAGGCCTCCTTCACTCCAGAGCACACAAACATTGCATTCCCTCTCATTTAAAAACATTTACATGCATTTCCACGTTTTCTGCCTGTTGAAGACGCCACAATCTGACAGAAACTATATGATAGATGTGTGGAAGGGGGGGGGGGAGGGTGCGCGCGCGCGCATGGGGCGTGCACGGTCACTGCAAACCCAACACCGTCACGACCTCCCTGCAGCTTTCACCCACAGCAACCTGCGGCTCCTCCGGCGACCGAAGTCCGCCTAGCTAATGCAGTAAACACGCACTCACCTGGTCGGGACCGCCGCTGGAGCCGCACGGGTTTAGCCTTTCTGTTAAAACGAGCAAATGTTCCCATCACAGCTCGTCACATACTTGCCTGGCGACGCAAAACATCCGGCTGGCTTGCAGCGTGACCCAGCCAAGCTGCGTCAAGTTAACGGAAGGCAGCGACGAGGTGGCTTCCGCTCTCACGATGCTTCACAATAGGAGCAAATGCCTCGTTTAAAGGGATAGTTTGCATATTTTGAAGTGGGGTTATATGAGGTAGTTATCCATAGTCAGTCAGTAGATTTGGGTCGGAAGCAACACGGTAGCGAAGCAATGTGGACGGGGCCAGCAGCAAAACGAATTTTAGCCACCTAAAAAAAGGCCCACCTAAAGAAACCAGTATCAGTTTAAGTGTACGCCATATTCAAGATATTTTCACCACCTTACCTTGCCGTGAAACAGCCCTTTTCTTTTGGCACTACATCTTCTCAACCGTAGAACTTCTGTGTTCCTACGCACGCCGCGCACGCCGCAGATCAGCCGTTTGGATCAGAAAGTGCTACAGATTCAAACTGACCACATTTCTTATTTGAAAATGTATCATATATAATTTATAAGGTTTAGGTAAAGCTACATTCTTGGTTAACTCTTAACAATCATTGTTATTCGACTAAATAGGAAACTATATTGTTGGGTATCACTGCGAGTTTCACTAATCCTGTTTCGTTAACCGGTGACATGCGCAACAGCGCCATCACGTGGTGAAATGAAACGGGAAGTTATTGTTTTTATCACAAAGAAATTGAGCGAAGGGTGTGAACAGAGGGCTGTTTTACACTTTTTTCTGTTAATTCAAGGATTGGATGAAATTTAATTCTGGCTGAGATTTTTTTTTTAAAAGATACCTAACATCAAGTGTATTATACTCAATGGTGGAAAGTGCATTTACTCATGTTCCTATAAGCAGTAGGTGATTTGAGGGGGGATGAAGGGGGATGCCTTCCCCCTTGTTAGTAAATTGACCAAAATGCATCCCCCTTGTTAACCTGCCATCCCCCCTCTCCATCCCCTAGTAGGGGGCAGAGGGGTTGTTTAGTTGAATATGTTAAGTCTCTTTTTAAAGTAGTTGCATTCTTCATAAAACATGTTTTCAATGCCTGACAATGTATCCAAATTCATTTTGACACGAATTTATAAAATATGATGCACTGTTATAGACTAAACTACCCAACAGTATTTAAAATATCTCCATTTTGCTTATTATAAACAGTAAAATGCTACTTATATTATTACTAATAGTGTAACACTCACAGGGGCTTTTTGCTGTTTTGAGTACCTCTACTTTACATACATTTAACAATACCAATGTGCAGGAATTTTACTTGTAGTTGAGTATTTGTACAGTTTGGTTTTGCTGTTTTCAATGTTTCCCTTGACATCTTATCAGTATGTTTACTTTTGTCATATTGAGCTTCCAGCTTTTTTTTACTCTCTTATGCAACCTCCAAACTTTTCAATGGTATGGTGCTATGGTTGAGACATGTGGAGCTCATCAAACTTAATTAAAACAAGCATTAAAAAGAATAACACGACACTGTAAATTACTTCTGATTTTATTCAATGGAAAAAAAGACCTTCAGGAAAATACAGTAATTCCCATAGTACACACAGAGAGGACATAAATTAGAGAGGCATGGCAGAGAGACGTTTGAGGGGGGAACATGTCACCTGGCACCTGGGTGGTAGAAAATATTTGATCCACGCTGCCACACAGCCAGGGGCACACTGTGCACTATGCAGGATGTAGAGGAATCAGTGAAATCACACTCTGGACTTGGTGTATTTCATTTTTCATACCGTGAGCAAAAGTCGATTATTCCTGTACACAAACGTCTAAATGATAGTACAAAAAGGGAATAATACAAAATACAAAAAACAGGGAAAAACTGCCCTCAAAATAAACCATAAATATTCATATCGATGCACATTGGTTTAACAAAACAATTGCTTCTGTAAACATTTTCAACATAAGGTGTGCATTACAATTTAAAAACCACTGCAGTCGCATACTTATCTGAAGGGTTACATAATAAAAATTGCAGAAACAAGACTAAAAACTAAGTCCGAGTTAAAAATATGCCGCTTACTGTACTTCACGCCGTCTGAAGTGGTTTTGTAACACTGCTATTAGAATGACTTTTTGCCTTCTTTGCTTTTCACAGATGATCAGACAGTGAAAGCATCTCGTTCCAATGCTCTCAGGAGGTCCCACATTGGACAGTGAAGGCACCACCCTTAAAGAGAGCAGGATTAAAGAGTCTAAGAGTTTAGGTGGCGGGCGGGGGGCGGGTGGGGAGGGGGAGTGAAACGTTGCATTCGAGTCCTGTTTTCACTCATACAAAACACATACAGCCGCCGGATGTATTCTACATTTAACAGTGGAATGAGACTGTCTTAACATGAAGTGAAGTGCAGCCTCGTCATTCGGGTTTCGGAGGATGAAAAATGAAGAAATAAAATACAATTCTAGGATGCTCTCCAATCCAGACAGAGCTGATTAAACCAACTGCTCGAAAATGGCAAAAAGAGGTCCAATATTGAATCACATGGCTGGTTCAGACTAAAGTGTTCCTACAGTACGCAAAATCCAAACTTCTTCAACTTTTAACCTGTCAAAAACCTACAGAGGACTTTGAGCAGTTGTATTCTGCTGGAGACGCCTCTAAAGGCAACCGTTTAGCTCAAGTCTCCTTCAGAATACAGAGTTGGATGATCATAGGTGTGAAATGTGGCTTCAAATTGTGCAGGAGGATCATCATCAGCTGACCCTGGTTTCCTCCTTTCTGCGGAGTGTGATGTTCAAAGCTTCTATGCATGCTGCCTTCGTTCCCTTACTGTCACTTCTGCCCACTGGCCTCCATGCTACCTTAACGGCCACCTGCTAATTCTGCATGTCTAATTCACAGTTTATCCTAGCCCTACTTATGACTGACGTTAAAGGAAAAATCCACCTGAAGAAAGATGAGAGAGAGAGAGAGAAAAAAAAACAGCTATCTGTAATGCACCTCACATTTCTGGGTCCATTTGTTGGTTTGGTGGTGTGTTTTTTTTTTTATATTTCCAGTAGAACAACAGAAACCTTTTTATAACCACTAACGGATTAAGAAAAAGACGGTTGACCAGAGAAGCAAAAATGCAACACTTCATCACAAACTTCTGGAAAGCACTGCTGATAAATAACAGTAGGAGTATCTGAGTAATCTCCCTCTATGGGTGCTTCCTGCTCTCTTATGCTTTATTTATGTGCAGCAAGTCACATACAAAATATACAGTGTGTGAAAAAACGGGCTAATTTCGTTGATAACACCAACATGCTGTCATAAACAGGGCTGTCCAACCTCACCTATGTGAGGCAATGTGGTAAAAGTTGAGTCTGGGAGAGTGTGAAGCCCACATGGTTGATGTAGTTAGTATGTACAAGCTGATATCCAGTACCCTGTATTTAATGGATATATCAAGAAGGTCCCTTAAAGAATCTTCACTTTAAAGGAGAAGAAGGCAAAAAAAGTGAAGAGGCAGATTTACATGTCAAGCGTTATTTACGGGAGGAAAACGTGTGGCTGTGACATTTGAACTACTGTTTAAAGACGTGCTTGACGTAAATCTACCGCGGTGGGAATAAGAGTTAACTCTACCTGAACAGGACCTGGACTAAACACAGCGACAAGGTGTGGCACATACAGTAATCGCCTTCTTCAGTACAGCAACGACTGTGTTTAGCCTCTTATCGTCCCTTCAGACAAAACACGCTCGGTCAGTCATTCACATGCTCAGTGTTTCTTTGCGTTGCCCTCCACTCACACACACACATACACACACACACACACGATGCAAAGTTTTACTATGACACATAAAGATTTACCATCAACAGGCGACAGATCCCACGTCCCGCAGAGGAAGAGGAAGGGTTGGGGGGGGGGTTGGGGATCGGCTCAAAGTTCGGGCAGCGGGGTCGGGGTGAGAAAAACCTGGAGGCTCGTGGGAGGGGGGGTTTCTGTTGGCTTAAAATAGTTTACTAGTACACTCAGTGAACTTGTGACAATGCACACAAACAGAACGCGCCTCCCCCGCCCCCAAAAACACACACCCCGTCCCTCGCCTAATGCTTCTTTTCATGATTACAGTCCAATCCGTTGTTTGCTTGCCCGAGCAGGTGAGAGGAAGCTGTTCTCAAGGCTGTTCTCTTCTTCTTCATAGTCGTTGGTCATAGTCACAATCGTCATCTGTTGGTCACTGCTTAGGTATGGTCGTCGTTGTTGGCTGGTGCGGCGGGATGTCGACTACCAGCTCATAAGGGAAGTGCGTCCCAGGGTCATGAAGTACACCTGGCTGGCGCCTCCGGGGCGCACAGAGGCGAAGAAGACCTGACAGACGAGACAAAAGCAAACATATGAGTTTAACAGTATTTGGTGGCATTTCTGATGCAGTGGGTTGTACTCAGGGAGGTAAACGGGCTGATATTTCATGAAAGTTGCAAGCCAGATTGTAGTGTCTTGGGTCTCTGCATTGTTTGTGGATTGATTGACTATTGATTACCAACAGCCAACTCTGCCATCCCGAGTAAATGCTGCAACTGTTGAGACTGTGTGGTTTGTTTTGATTTTAATATTCAGCAATTCAGACAGCAACTTGTGACCTGCAGGTTGACCTACGCTGCCTGAAAGAACATTTTCTGCTAATTGGTATTTACAGGAGTTTCTGCTATCTGGTGAATGCAAATGCAATTTGATGGTGTTAATGTCAATATTTCCAGGAAATATTAAGGACAGGAAGAAAAAACAAAAGACAGAAATAAAGAAAGTTCTCACCTTGTCATTCCTTTCACAGAGGAACTTGAGTCTCTGGGCTCTCTTGTGCATGAACACACCGTCCAGGTGACCCGTCTCCACTGAGCGGATCTCTATGGCCTTTTCACCCCAGCCCATGATCTGGTTTGACCTAATGTAGGCTACAAAAACACAGATGGAGATAAAAGACTACATGACACGGGCGGCACAGATTCATTACAAAATAGTGAATATTGCTTTGTTATGCGTTAGATTTGCTGTCAACACTGGAATGAGTTGTACTGTCTTGTTTTTTTTTTTTTAAAACTTACCCACTGAAGTTGGCATTTCTCCCCACTGCAGCACCACGTCCTTGGTGATGCGTCCGTATGTGTTGACGTAGACGCCCTCGTCCTCGTAACACACCAGCAGCTCTATGCCGTCAGTGTTGGGTAAGATGATGATGGCGTGGCACTGAATGCTGGTCTGGATCTGAGGGGGGGGGGGGGGGGGGGGAGAAAGAAAAGTCAAGAAAGTGAAGAGCGTGAAAACACATGAGGAGAAAAACAAGGGAGGATCAGACTCTGTGCCGAGTACGTACATGTGTGGGCAGGTAGATGTCGTAGACGGCACCGGAGTCCACATCCACAGCATGGAAGCCTGAGCAGGAGCCGTAGATGACCTTTAACCTCTGACCTTCCTCCACAGTCAGGTCAACCAGCAGAGGCCTGTGCACCAGGTCACCAAAAGACTGAAACCAACCATGATTAAGCAAATTAGTCAGGAAGTCACAACTTGCAGATGGAAAAAAAAAAAAAAAAAAATAGAGATCCAGATCTGCCCTGGGACCACGCTTACCTTAAAGGCCATGAATTTGTGGTAGGGTTTAGGTGCCCAGGCGTACACCTCCACAGCGTTCTTCAAGGCCAGCACCAAGAACTTGATCCTCTCATATTTCACTAGAATAAAAAAGGAGAAGTTAGTCAATAGTGCGTATTGCTTGAAGTAGAGCTTATCAACATATCTCAGTCATGTTTAACCCTCTCTTTGTGTGTATCATTTGAGGTTCAGATATGAAACGTACCGACTTTGTAGTGGACGCAGCCCTCCAGGTCGCCCACATTGACCCAACCCTGCTTCTTCTCCACCTCAGGGTCGTTGTGCAAAATCTTGTTTCTGAGCCATGAAAGGTAATACACCCGCAGCTTGTTTTTCTTGCCTGCAGGAGATGGAGAAAAGGAACTGTTTCACAATCTTTAAAAAAAAACAAACATGGGTTCACAGCTTTGTAGCTGCAGTGCAAACTATACACAATGGTCTGGCATTTAAACTGAAAGAATAAAAGTTTTGTCATAATGCAAAGACAATAATTATGCAGGAGTTTTTTGTCCATTCTGAAAGATGACTTAGACTGAATAGATAGAAATGACAACGCTCAACAGTCTAAAGAATAAAATCTGTCTATCAATTCATCCTCGCATCGCCTCCGCCAACCAGTCAAGTTGCAATTTACATCCATGTCTGTCCAGACTCATGAGGAGTGAAGACTTTGAAGGAATTGAATAAAAAGGTATTAAGTGTATTTTCCTTGTATGTGTTCACATGCTTGGTCAAAGTTAATTCTGATAGAACACAAAGTTGTAGCCGTGACAGTAGATAATGCTTCAGATATGAATGTTGCTGCAAAGAAGCTACAAATTCCAAAACACGGATGCATCACACACATCGTCAACCTGGCAGCACAGATGATCTCTACAATCACCACAGTTTCAAGGTGAGCACCCAAGATTAGTGTCACCAAGTCAGTAGCCAACCAAATGTGAAATATGGTCACAATCTCCCCTTCTGTTCCTGAGTTATGGCGTTGAATAATGGCCAGAAAAGTGTTTTTTGCAGGATATTATGTCGCCAGCTGCAGGCATAAAAATGAATCCCTTCATTGTTAAGGACAAAACTCTCTATCTGTGTGACATTTGCATGTACCTGATATGGTGACCAGGACATTGAGTCCCTCCAGGACGTCCATCTGCTGGATGCGTCGTCTGTTGATCAGGGGGTAGACCTTACCCTGACCGCTCCGGTCCAGCAGCATCAGACCGCTCTCTGTCCCCACCAGCAGGTTCACTCCTGGAGCCATCATGAACAAAAACACATAAATGATACATAGTTAGTAGAACTTATACTGCTGTGTATCTGAGCAAGACTATGATTCCCTACCAGGGTGTATATGTAGTACACTACTTACCCCAGAGTGCAGCACACAGGATCTCAGAGTTGAACCTCTTCTTGTACTTGCGAATCTCTGGCGTGTCGCTCGGCGGGCGTGTGTTGACCGGGTTGACATTGACCACTGAGCCTTTACGGGATGGGTCGGACCTCAGCGGGTCCGCCAGCCGTCCGTCCTGCCCAAATCCTGCTAGAGGGGGTATAAAAATGGAACAAGTCAGGCTGGATGCTACAAATTAATCAAATTATCAATGAACAACCTGAAGACATGATGCTGTGTGCCCATATCTCAGTTTATCTTTATTTATGTCTCATGTATGTACTATATACGGGACTATGCTGCCAATATTTGCTAGCATAACACTGTCATGTACAACATGCAACTTGACTCATCACCTCAGCTCAGATTTTTCAGCAGAATTTCTTGGGAAAAAATGTTCAAAAAAATGTGTGGGGGGGGAGAAGCTATTGCAGATAAGTTGTTGACCTACCCATGTTGTTGAGGGAGGTGCCGCTGGATGGAGAGATCTGGAGAAGGCGTGGGTCAATGAAGGGAGTGAAGGAAGAGGAAGACTTGTGTTTGGACATGGAGTTGCTTTCTGACGGGGTCTGACAAAAAGATTGGAAACATTTAGAAAATGACTTGTACTTAAAAAGCGACCATTCGAGTTTTGTCTAGACAAAAGGATTTAACAGTATTCTTTATCAAAATGGAGTGAGGAGACAACACAGCTGTAACACAGATAGTGAACAGCAGATCTAACATACTCAGAAATTAGGCTTTTGGTCCAAACCATGACATAAAGATTTGTTACACCAGTGCTGTCTTGAGCTGTTGATTTAATCTACATTAGCAAAACACGCCCCTTAGTTTTGAGCACATGAGTTACAGTTCTCCCTCTGGGGGATCATAAACAGCATTCATCTCAACTGTATTCAATCATACTGGGTAAAACAATGACATACTACAATTTTTATGGCACAGGAAATTGGGAACACATAGTTTCCACTGACATTCCAGTTAATAACAAGTCAAATGAAAAGATGGCGTGCAGTTATGTTAGTTCTTTTGAAGCCGGCGTGGACAGAAACGTAAGAGAGGGAAAACAACATGTGTGACAAGAAAGAAATGTGTTGAGGGAAATGAGAAATGATCTGGTTGCTGTGAAGTGTTAAAAGAAAAAGCTGCTCCTAATTAAGCACAGACAGAAGAAGATCATGATTCCACCACCCAAGATGCATTTTGTTTGCAGCGTTATGTGTCACACTACAAAAAGGGGAAGTAATATATAATAATCACCATTTAAAATTGATAGGATTTACATGTTTGGTGTTGTAAAAATTCTGCAAAACCATCACGCCAGACATGCCATCACCCAACACTGCTACTACTACTCAAAGCAGCTAAGATATGCTTGTTCGTAGTTCACCCCCAAGACGCTCCAGTTTAGTTTCCTCCATGCCATGACCCCCGTTCTACCACCAGGAGGCACCAGTGTTAGCAGTGACACAGTGCAATGCAGTGGAAGGGTTGCAGCAGCAGCAGCAGCTCAGGAGATTCAAACCAGGTGTCAGCCAAGCCAGAAGGGGGCAGAGGAGAGCCAGAGAGAAGCCAGGAGGACACAGAGTGGGGGGAGGGTGGGGAGGGCAGGATAAGGTGCAGAGATGCTCAGAGAAAACAACCGAGGACGGGACAGTAGGTGTGTACAGGCTTGGAGATGGAGGCATGTTTGCTTTAGTGGTCGAGATTAAAACAACAACGCAAAACGACCGCATGTCTAAGCCTGTACACTCCGCGACAGTCCATCCCTCGGCTGTTTGTCTCTGTGGTGTGAGGGTGACATACCTCTATGGCAGTGAGCTTGTCCAGGGGGTTCTGTGGGGACATGGCAGGACTGGCATGGCTAGATGATGAGGGGAAGGAGGAAGGGGAGGAGGAGGAGGAGGAAGGGATGGTTGTGGAAGAGGAAGGGGAGTGGTGGCTCTGCTGGATAAGGTCTGGTAGGTGGTGTATGCGGCCGGCAAAGCCGTTTTTTCTCTTGGAGGCTGTGGCTGGGGGGTTGGGGCTGGCCGTGGCCAGCCGGGGAAGAGAGATTGACCAACCGCTTTATGTCAACGGTGCTCTGGAAGCAAGAACAGGCACACTTGGGCTCGAGCAGGCAGGCGGAGAGAAGGAGGAGCTGTACGTTTTACCTTTGGCAGCTTTGTGTTACGAGTTACTCTTTTATTTCACAACAAGATCCTCTTATTCCCACATCATATATAAGATATTCCTAAAGTCCTCCACTGCTGTGCATGTCACTGTAAATACAATCTATAATTATTAGATGTGAAATGACTAATAGTTTTTTTTAAAAACATAAAAAAGGCATGGTAATATATAGAAATGGTGGAGAATGAGTGGATAAACACAGACACTGGACAAAGAAAGAGGAAAATGTGATTTCTATCAACTATATACAAGCAGAATATGCCTTTAACTTACCTGTCTGATGACCAGTGTGCCATCCTTGGAGGGCGTAGTGGCTTGGTCGCTCTCCGAGTCTTCAACCAGCATGGTCTTAGCGGACTCCGTCTCCCCGTTACTCAGCCGCCTGCAGAAGCCATGGGAATATCTGATGTCCGTAACCAGACCAGTGTTAACAGTCATGCAGAGAAGCCATGCAAAATGCACATCCTCTGGGGTCAATATAGTTTATATCATCTGTATCTTGGGGAAGTGTAAATGCTTATTCTCTTCATAATACGTTTCTCTCATGCTTCAATTGAAGGAAATATCTTGTCATGTTCTAAATTTAAACATAAAATTCAAGAACCGCGCCTGTTTCATTTCTCACAGACAAAGATGAATGCAACAGTGGAAAAAAAAAAAAAAAACATCGTCACAGTTCTACCTACCCAGCCCGGGAGTCCTCAGCTCCTGAGGTGGACTCCTCACCCGCCTCCTGGTCCACCTCCTCGTCGTCGTCCTCGTCGGTGGTGCCCGAATCCTCACTTGAGGAGGAGTAGTCGGTCACCTTGTGGGGAGGCCGCACGTCGTCTACTGCGCGAAGCTCCTTGGCCAGAGCTGTCAAGTCCTGAGAGGAACAGTAATGAGGTCTTAGAAGGCTGATATTTTGGCAAAACCTAAGTTGTCTAGAATGACGCCTTATTAGTTTCAAAATTTTATTTATTATTTTTTTTATAATGTGAGGCTCTCGTATTCTAGACAATCTGAGAGGAGCCTTGAAGTCATCCCTCCTCACTTCATATAAACTTTCACCTATCAGGCCTTGCCCCTATATTCAACTTACTATACCTACAGCCTCAGATCGCTGCATATGTGTAGTAGGAAATTTTGCCCACTTGTTTTGGATTAGCTTTCTCTCTGGGCTGCAGAGTCGATATCAGCAACTCAGCCCTAGGCTCAACAAAGGGCCAAAGAAAAGAAAAATGTCAGTTTGAAGCCTTGTTGGACTAGGGCTGTGATTCCAGTTAGTCTTGTTGCAACATACTGTTTGAAAAAATAACAATTTTCTGATTCCTAGCTTAATGCCGAACCCTCTAGAGTCCAAGTCTTGTAACCACATTGCCCTTTTGCTTCTCCCTTGCAGACTTAATAATGCAGTCTTGTAAGGTCAGTGACAAGCAAGAAAGGGAGGAGGGATACTTCACTGACGTTTTCAACAAAGCAAATGGGCTACAGTTTATCCGACAACAAAGCCATGTGAGATTAAGAGCCATTCTGACGAGTACAAGGAAACAGGAGGAGTGTATTTGCATTCAAATGTGCTTGCATTAAAAATCCAGGCTCAGGAAACTGCCGCGGAGGGTTTTAACCCTTATAGTGCCATGAGTGTTTTGTTGATGACAAGCAATAAAGTGGGAAGGAACTGTGCAGGCACAAGGCAAGATGCCAGCAGAAGGCAATCACATCACAGGCAGAGAGGACAGTAACCAATGACGGAACTACAACGAATTATTGCATTAATCCTCACAAAGTCCTTTTATCGCAAACCTCTAGGCCTGTCACGATAATCATATTATCGACTTATCGTACAATATATGGACGTGACCTCGATCATTTTTGCTGACCTCGATATTGCCCATTGTGTTTACATGCGTGTTTGATTACATAAGGAGAAGAATTGAAAGTTCATTGATCTTTTAAAGGGTGTATTTGCATTATTATGCTATTATATTATCATTATATCAGCGGCATAACATGGTCTTAACATGACAATATTATCGTTTATCGCAATTATTTCTGGGACAATATATATCGTCCAACAAAAGTAGTTATTGTGACAGGCCTACAAGCCTCAATCATATAATGCAACAGTGTTTCCTCTGTAATTTTAATACAGCTGTGGTGCTTTGGGCAATAATTCTAGTTTTGTCCCATATCTGTCGCCGTTATGTTTAAAGTTGAGGCTCTAGTGTTAAAAATGTTTTTAATCGCTATATAATCACTACTTCTGCAGCATCTGGACTTCACTTTAGTTTTAGATAACATTAAGGCTAAATTACAATCCTTGTATTGATTTAACATTTTCTCTTGCAGTGACTGGTAATGTTCTTGCTGTGGTGGCGCACCACTGCCAAACGAATACAGAGGAAACACTGATGCAATGAGTGGGGCAATGGTGCAAGCATAGCAGAGGTGTGATTATGTAATCTCATTTAATAGGCTTACCACATCACCCTAAGAGGTTCCCCAACAATCACGAACCATTGGATTCATGTGAAGTAGTAGTAAAATAGAGAAAAACACAAGTGGAAGAAAAACAGTTTTCACCTATTCAGCATCAAAGACGTTTAACTAGCACTTTAGAAACGGTGGACTTACAGCTGGTCGAGTAGGCCTGGCGAGGTTCTTTTCATCTTGTTTTTTGGGAATATTTTCAGGCCGCTGGAGAGGCGATCCTTCAGATTTAGAGGAAGCTTTGAGGGAACAAAAGGAAATAGTGTTAATGAGGGGAAACAGAACAGCGCCAGGAGACCTTCAACTACCTGTATAAAAAAACAGCACAAAACTTGTGTGCAGAAAACACAGTGTAGTATCGAGTAAGAATGCTGTTATCATGGTAATACTCATAATGTCTTAATTAGCGGTTAGTAGTGAGTGAAATGTGGCCGAGTACAGTACCAGGAGACTCACAGCGTGGCCTGAAGCGGTCCCCAGAACTGGCCTGGGAGCTGGAGTTGGAAGAGCCGGAGGAGCTGCCGCTGCCTGGCCGAGGCTGCAGCTTCTCCACTCGGTCCCACAGCGGGCGCTGCTCCACGTTACTGCCGCAAGGAACAAAGACACATTAACAAGCTCAGCGGGGTCACGATATAGTGATATAATTCACAGTAGGATTAGCCAGAGTCCTTTCATTTAATTGAATGTTAATATGTGCTTCTTATAACACGCCTGACGTCCCACATTAGTCTACATCAAACATTTAACATTAAAATTGAGGAACTAGTTTCACTTCACACTTCCAGAGACTTGAACTTTTTTCTTTCGTCCACCTGTTACTGATTTAATAAAAGCTCTTTACAGCTTTGTTTTTCCAATCCTGCCCACCGGTGTTGTCACTAATAACACTAGTAACCTATTCTTATCATTAGCTTTTACAACTTTAAACAGATTAAATGTGTTCAACTGCCTCACAAGTTTAAAAACAGCTACATATAGACACATAAAGGAGAAATCCGTTCACATTCTGAGGTCTCTTTACTTACCCGCCAACGTTCCTCTGTCCGCCCTGGTTGCCGGGCTGTGATGGCAGAGGGGACTCTCGGCGCGACAGTACCGGAGACCTGGATGTAGTCCTCACTGGTACCTGGAGAAGACAGATTCAAACGTCTTCACACAGTGGCAGGTTATGTGTGCGTTAAACCCATTAAACTAACAAAATAACTTACAAACATATATCAACCTAACAGAAAAATGAACACCGTCTGCATTTACCATATTCAGGATCCACAGACTGCACTGCTGCATCATCAAGCATGAACTTCAACATGTTACTGAATGTAAATCATCTAAATTCTATTGTGACAAGAAAAAAAGAGCAGTTCTTCAATTAACTCTTCAGCTACAGACACTGAGCACAATATTCTTGTTAAAATTGAAAATGTGATTCAAGAATTTAAAGCTGCACAAGACAAGAGTTTGTTAAAAAAAAAAAAGAAACCCAGACAACAAACAGTGAAATACAACAATTTTTCTTAAACCACAGCTCTCAGAGAACTCCTCAGTGGTGGCAGAACCTCCCCCAACACCACCACCTATACCACACATCGATTAGGTCGGAGGAATATGCGGTTTATTGACATCATCTTATATAGTTTCTGAGTTATGGAGATGCAAAGTTCACATTTTTGCCCAGAAATGCAAAATTCCCTTATTTGGTTTTAATACAACTTATAGTACTTGCATTTGGCATCAGTGTTCAATGTTGATCAACAAATGAGACTGAACACAGCAAGGCAAACACAGACAGACAGCATGATAAGAGAAGTGACAGGCATGACAAGAAGTGAATGAGGGAAGGGAGCGTCAAAGGGAAGGGAGGGAATCAGGGGAGGGTCAACTCCTTACCTTTGGAGGCACCTCCTCGCTGCTGGGCTGGTGTTCGGCCCGAGGCTGGGCCTGAGGGTGGTGGAGGGGAGGTTGGGGCTGGGGGTCAGTGCGTGCGGGCGATGGGTGGTGATGGTGGTGGTGATGGTGGGGGTCCTGGGAACGCAGGTGGAGTTGTGCAAAGCTAGAGGTCACGCCGCCGGGCTCGCTGAAGGACTGGGAGCGAGAGACCACGGGCGGAGGAGGAGGAGAGGGGGCGGCGCTGTTGCTGCTCTTTAGAGCGGCCAGGTGGGACCACTGGACCTTTTTAGGGAGGGAGGAGGGGGACAAGAGGAAGAGGAGGAGGAGGAGGAGGAGGGAGGAGGGGGGAGGGGAGGTGAAACAAGCAGACAACACAGTGAGACATGAGGGAAGATGTGTGTGGCTTTTCACATACATGCACTTAGATATACACATGCATACAAAGCAGACAAAGCACGACACATAACGATGATTGTTGATTGTCTACATTTCAGTTTGATGCAAATGCTTAAAATAACTATTTTGTACAAGTTATTTTATACCTCTTTGCAAAAATATAAAAACCTATGATAGGATTTAAGTGGCATAAAGTAGATAATTTATGGATTAGTCTGTTCATGGATTGTTGATTTAGTCTGTAAAAGCACATATACAAGCGCATATTCCTCTGTGGTGGCCATTATAAATTACTCAGCTCCAGATCTACAGTACAGACTGGTGTTCAGTATACAATTAAAAAGGTTGCACTTCTTACTCACTCGTGTTTGAGTGTGCACTCCTTGCAGGGAATAAATGACACACTGAACAACATGATACCTAGATGATCAACTGTTGTAGGTGTA
The DNA here is from genome assembly GCA_038419695.1 of Scomberomorus guttatus. Taxonomy (NCBI): domain Eukaryota; kingdom Metazoa; phylum Chordata; class Actinopteri; order Scombriformes; family Scombridae; genus Scomberomorus; species Scomberomorus guttatus. Next base: position 10,184,169 of record CM076468.1, on the reverse strand, counting down.
AAACTATTAATAGGAGCAGGTCGGGGCTGGTGACTGATGAACTACTGTGCAGTCAGCAGTGTACAGCCTCTATAATATTAAGTAAGCCAGTACAGCAGGAGCCAGATCTATCCTGCTTTACTATTGATGCTACTGTCTGAAATACCTGTGATGGTGACTTCTTGTGAAAGTCAACAGCCAGAAAACTGGAGAAATCAAAAAAGGTACATACAGTCAACATAAAATGGTCTACAATTTTTAAAAAGCAGGGCGGTTGACTTGCTGTCATGGGGTCTCCAGATAGACTATACCACCCTTCTGCCCCCCCCCCCCAAACTGTCCCTGCTGTTGCTTTGCTCCTTGTGCGAGTACACAAATCCGGCAGCGAGGAAGGTGAGGAAGAGAGCGACAGGAGAAAGAGGAAAAGGACGAGGGAGGAGGAAGGAGTTACCTGAGGCTCCATGGGTCGGTGCATGGCGGAGGCCTCGGAGGAGCCGCCATTGGAGAATGGTTCAGAGGAGCGGGGAGGCAAAGGGGGCTGCTTGGGAGGAGGGGCGGTCTGAGGGGAGCCCTGAATGTTCTTACGGTACCGCTCGTCGGCCTGGGATGAGGGAATCGCACAGGACAAAGACAGAGTGAGGATTAGGGAGTGAACTGAAATAGAGGAACCAAGAAAATCAAGTAGAAGGGAACCACTTCTAAAGTTTACGATAAATAGACCATGAAGTAACTCATGGCCTGATGATGAGTGCACGTTCTTGATTGTATCCACCAATCAAATAGCCTATGCACAGCTTTTAAGCTTGAATTTCTTTCCTGTTTAAAAATGGTTCCCATCTCCTTTTTTCACATTTTAAAAAAGGTCCATTAGGAATCATTTGTCATACTCTGAAACCTTCATATTCGACTGACAAAGATCAACAATCAAGACAACTGGTGACGATGATATTAAAACATGCTTGAAGGCCATTCGAGGCAGCCGTACAGACACACACACAGAGTTGGAGATAGGACTCCTTTTTGAACATCCTTGAAAACATATTAGACTCATAAATGGTGGGAAAGAAGATCATTGTTAATGACATGAAACAGCTCTGTTGATGACACTGCTCGGGTGTCCTGCATGTTAGTGCGGCCGTCTACATGCAACGACCCAGTCCACACACAGAGTCAAAACAGCATTAATGAAGAATTTCACAGGTCGGCCATCCAAGATCAAGAGAAAATACCAACGCTTGTGGTACTTTATTGTTCTAGGGAGAAAAACCTCTAAAAAAAAAATGGATGAAAGAGTGAAAAAATTTAAATAATGTAAGCAAGAATCTTTATTTTTAGGGGGAAAAATAAAAATTTATTTGAAAATGGAGCCTTGCTAATTATTTCCACTTTGTCACAAACCTAAAAACGGACTATTTCTCTTTCTCTTGCTCAGCCTGCTTCAAGTGAAAATGAAGGCGAAAACATTTCAAACATCCGACTGGTTTTAGTAGTCAAGGGAGACTAGCAACAGTGCAAGTGAGAACGAGTGCCGAGAGAGAGAGTGGAGGAAAACAGCTCCGTTTTATTCAGGACATAAAAAGGCTGGTTGCTGGTGGTTGCGAGCCTGTGGTTTTCCATTCTCCACCGTACCCCCTACTTGTCTCATACAAAGGGCCTGTCTGAGTGGGCCTGTATTCTAACAAATTAGTTACTGCTTTGGAATAACACCACAGCTTCCACAACTGAACAGCAGCATTTGTCTGAACCCAGTGAGAATTATGAGTTATTCTGCGTTTTTGTCTATAGATTTGTTGTTGTGACCCATCTTTATCTTCTCATGCAGGTTTTGGGAAGCAAATACGAATCAAATGTAACTAAAGAAAACCGTTATTTGTTGCTCGCACCACCTCTGTCACCATGGCCGCTGAGGCTGTGTGAAGACAAGCAAGAAGCAGCTGGAAAGAGCAGGCAGCGGGGCAGTCAGAGCCGAGGAGGAGGTTCACCTCTCTGATAGGCTGAGGAGGATGACTGACAGGCTCGGCGGGCCTATCGGGCTCCACATGTTCTGCCTGGGGAGGTTTAGAGTCAGTGGGGGTTTCGGGCTGAGGGGGGCTGGGACTGGGGGAGTTTGAGAGCTGGCTGGTGCAGGTCTCATCAGAGTCAGTCTTCTCTGGCACTGCTGCCTGGGATTTCGTGCTGTCAGAGGGGATTGTCTGAAGGCCTCTGGAGGACTCATGAGCGCCTCTCGCTACAGAAACGGCACTGTCAAGGACCTGAGCTTGTGGGGTTGTGGTGAGGACTCTGTCAGGGGGCAGGGTGGAGGTCTGTGGAGGTTTGCTATGGTCTGAGGGGAGTTTGGTCTTGTCGCCAGGCTGCTGTTTGGTATCGTGCTGGAGCGACAGCAGGTAAGCCTGCTCCTGCTGCAGCCGCTTATGGAGTCGCTCGGCCTTGCGCTGCTCCTCGAGCTCCCGCCACTTGAACTCCTATTGCAGAGTGTGGGGTTGATTCAAGGTGGTGAGAAGAGACGGGAGAGCTGGGAACCGACCATCAGCCTGACATACTAAGGCTGACTTAAAATCAGTGCCATCTTTTAAATCCTTCCTCAAAAACACATTCATATAGACAAACTTTGGCATCATTTGTCACTTCATTTACCTGTTTTGCTATTTTTAACTTGTGTTGTGTAGTTTTGGAAAGCTATGAAAAGTCACACAATTTCAAACTTCATTACAAGGTCATTACATGAACAGATTGAATCGAATAAAATATAATTAAATGAATGTTTACAAAAATACAAAATGTGATTTAAAAAAAAAGGATGAAATGACAAAACATGATTCAATAGAAGAACATTTCCTCTCATCTTCTCATTTCTTTGTACACAACAAAACACACCTATTAAAAACAAAGATTTGTTGTGGAGCATTTCCTGATTACTACCAGTCTTCATCACTGTCATACTTTAAAAGTTTCAGATGAAAACTGGTAAAATTAGCTCCCAGTTTCTAAATCACTGGGAAACTCTTAGAAGGGTTTCATTCATAATCATATCACAACAATATGAATAAAGTTTAGTCAACACATGAACTCAGATTGAACCATTTTATCATCATATTGGTAGTTGAAGTCTTAATATGATTCATAATTTTAAACATTAAGGGGTTAAAGTACTTTACTGTGATGTCCACAATAATTTTTTATCAACAAAATTCAAATTACATTATGCTTTGAAATTAAATTCTTGATTAGGAATACTAAAGCCAATTAACTCATACACCTGAAATCAGTCTTTGAAGAGAACATATGAATATATCAGGGATCATTTCAGTGGTTAACTAGTTACTGAAATACTGATCCTGATATGAGTAACTTGATTTTAGTGCATCTATAACAGGCGCCTTAGAAAAGGAGGAAAGATATAGTGTTAATATATTGTAGATGTTATATGAGGTGTGTGACTGACCAGCAGCATGGCCTGTTCACGGAGCAGCTGCTCCTGCAGCATCTCCAGGTGTCTCTGCTCCTCCTCCAGCTGACGTCTGATGTACTCCTGTCAATCAAAGCAAAGCAGCCGCTGTAGTTAGTAATCAAAAGATATGATAGAGATATGATGTCCAGCTTTACATCCTGTCTCTGTCTGATTTCTGGGTGTGCGACCATAAAATTGATCCTAAATGATGCGCAAAGATCAACCAAGTTGTTGTTTTTTCCCCCTTAGCTTCACTTTCATTCACACAGAGTTAAGATACATTTTAGTAATGTCTACAGTGATTGCAGTTTATCGTGTCTCCCTTCCATCTCCCATCTCTGTATTTGTTTTACAGAACTAACATATCTTTTGTAGTTTTTGTGAAAACAGTACTGGGGCTGATTCTAAATAGTCTTCTTCTTAAATCATTAGCTGTAAACCTTAGCACAGCACAGCTACAGTGCATGTTGTCTGCATGTTGGATCTCCCTGACCAGCATCATCTCTTGGGAAATTCTTAGTGCATTTGAAACTGAAGAAAAAAGGTTTAAAAGCTGACCTGTTCACGATCGTTCCTTCTCTTCTCATCCTCGGCCCGCCGGCGTTCCTCCTCCTCTTTACGTCTGCGATCCATCTCCTCAATGCGCCTCTTCTCCTCTTGCTCACGGCGACGCTGCTCGCGCTCCTGTTGCCTCCTCATCTCCCGTTCACGTCTCTGTTGCTATGGGGCAGCACACAAAAAAAAAAAAGTCAAAATTTCAAAACAAAAACATGATTTTCAGCAATCTGATCTTTCAGTTTGCCAATATCATCTCTCTGAGAGCTCCATGACCAAGAAAAAAAAAAAAAAATCATCCTACCTCTTCCAGCCGCCTCCTCTGCTCCTTCTGCTGCTCAATGCGTTTCTGCCTCTCGGCCAGCAGTTGGCGCTTGTACTCCTCCTGCTCTCGCAGCTGCTGCTCCTGGAGGAGCTGCTGGCGACGGAGCGCCTCTGACCGTTCCTTGTTCTCCTGCTGCAGACGGATGAAGTCACGGCGCAGAGTTGACTCACCTGGCACGTTGACAATGGAGCTGGGTGACAGGACAAATTAGGACAGAAGGGTTAGATTCAAAAGACACTAAGCTCAGTTTGGAATGCCTTCCAATAAGTAGGACCACCTGGTTTCAGGAAGTGCTTTGATTACTAGACCATACCTGGGTTCTCCCTCCTGCTCTGGGGGATCCTCTTCCTCCTCCTCGCTGCCACTGTACTCATACTCGGTCTCATCTGCACATGAAAAAATGTGAGTGAACACAACACAAAATACATAACTTTTATGTTTTTGTTATAAAAACTTGGAAAAGAGAAGCAGAGTAAGACAGACGCACCCTTCTCTCCCCTCTTCTTCTTGGTACGGTCGATGTGGTCTTTGAGCTGGATGCGGACTTGCCTCTCGTTGGGCTGGTCTCGGATGAAGGGGTGCTTGAGCAGCTGCTCCGTTGGGGGGCGCTGCGTGTAGTTCTTCACAAGACAGCCCTCGATGAAACTGAAAAACTTTTTGGACCTGTAGGGGTTGTAGAGGAAGAGTCAGAGAGGGTGAAATATATTAAAAGAGACAGCGGGAGCCAGACAGATATTTCTGCCACACAAGGACAGAGTGTATCCAAGGATCTTAAGTAAAACGGTCATTTCGGCAAACAAGCTCCGACTCCAAATTACAAATCAGTCCTAACAGTACTCCCCCCTCCCTTTGTGTCTCTGACAACAGCCTCTGGTTTCTCGGTGTAAATTGAGGTTTATACATGTGGACAGGCAGCATTGAACCTTTCAGGCGGTATTGAACCACATAAATACACCATGAAAACTCTGAATTATGGTGTGCAGTAATGAAATCATCAACACTGCACCTGCTGCCATTAGGATTTGGGTTCAATTCGCTTTTAATTAAACAAATAAAAAAAATGAAATGACCTAACAGTAAAACAATCTATTATTTTATGCTAGATAGGGCCCATAATAATGTAGGACCCATGCGTATGTGTTTTAATACCGCAATGTCTGTTTCTATAAAGAAAATTCTGAACTGGTTACTCAGAGAGTTAGTCAGAGTCAGAGGTTTTTCTGCAGTACATCCAGAGCAGCGCCGCAGTGTGTGCCAGGAGAGGCTGAGTCTGCCAGAGCAGGTGTACCACAGATGTTCAGCTCAGCAGCAAAGCACAGAGGAAAAGCTCTGGATTCAAGCCTTTGTAGCTGCCTGGTCTGAGGTCAGAGATAAAAACTAAATCTACAGTGAAATCTATACATAAAATATTATAAACTAATTGACATGTCGAGATTTATAAGGGTAAAAAGAGGATCAGAAAGGATAGAAATACTCAAAAATTTACACAGAATACATCCATTCTGTGTGTTACTCACCATTTTTTTGATTTGAGCCTAGGAGGAGGGTTTCTTGGAATAAGGAAGAGTGCACGCATTGGGTGCATGTCACAAAGTGCTGCAAGAATACACACACATACATCAGTAAGAATTCAAGACACTGAACAAACACAAAATCATTCACTGAAACAACAACTGGCACTCACGTGGTGCTCCTTCAGCCATTTCAATAGCTGTGATGCCACAAGACCACAGATCACTCTGCAAGAGGAGAAAACAGCCATTAACCGAAACCCACGACAAGCACACGTGCTCAGAGCAATCAAGGTGTTCACAGGTACACTACACCTGCTTCACACAATAACATAATGCCATTTTTTTAGCTTCAACAATAAAACAGGGCATAGAGTGGAGGGTCTTACCCTGTAATCGTATGTAGCATCTGGGTTCTCGTCACAAGCAATGACCTCAGGGGCCATCCAATAGGGAGTCCCGATGAAGGTGTTTCTCCTCCCCACTGTCCGATCCAGCTGGGCACTCACGCCAAAGTCCACTGCAGAGAGTGATTACAGTGACCACAGTGTGTTAAGTGTTGTACGTTCATGTTCTAAGACTCAATTTGAAGTTAAATATTAATTTTAGGAGAGACTAGGGGCTTTTTTTTCTGCTTCCCTGTGCACTCCCCATAAGCTTGGAGGCCAAGTCATATCACATCACATTTTTACGCTTGATCAGTCACAGCTGAAGCGCTCTGTTGCTATGACAGGAATTCATCTTTAAAGTTAAAGTTATCATCCTTAACATTTTCATGAAGTCAAACCCGGTTTTTGCTTCCATTTATGGTCGACATTTTTCAGGCAATAGACATTCAGTGAATTTAAATTATGTAATTACCTCTCAATATACACTACCAGTCAAAAGTTTTAGAACACCCCCATTTTTTCAGTTTTTATTGAGATTTAAGCAAAGTCCAATAAATAACCTTAAATGGTGCCACGGTTATGAACAGAACTTTTTCAGGGATCAAGTAAAGGGTTAACAAAACAGCTTTTCTGCAGCAACGGACGTAAATTAAGTCTTGAAAGTTGATGCAAACAATTCCTACACATGTCCCAACTTTTGTTGATTCCTTACAAACCCCCTCTGTCTGTATAAAAGCTTGGAGGAGGAAGCGTGATGGTCTGGGGCTCTTTTGCTGGAGTCAGAGTGACTGGCACCCTGGACCAAAAGGGCTACCACAGCATTTTGCAGAGTCACGCAATACCCTCCGGTCTACGCCTAGTTGCTCAGAATTCATCCTACAGCAAGATAATGATCTAAAGCATACCTTCACGCTGTCAGAATTGCCATAAAAGATGTCCAGACCTAAACCCCATTGAGCTGGTTTGGGATGAACTGGACAGAAGGGTGAAAGCAAAACAACCCGCAAGTACAATACATTTGTGGGAACTTCTAACAGCGTTGGGAAGAACTTTCTGACCAATATTTGTTTTCCATTGTAGAAAGAATACCACAACTGTGCTCGTCTGTTACATCTGCAAAAGGTGGTTACTTTGATGAGTCAAAAATTTAGATTAAATTGTGTTTAACAAAAAGATTCCATGAAATCTTTTTTTTTTTTTAATTTCCAATTGTTTATTTGTTCTATGCTTTAATTTCAGAGTACATTGAGGCATTAAGCTATGTACTGTAAAACTCAAAAGATTGAAGTGTTTTAAAACAGTGTAGTAGTTTTCATTTTCATGCAGGATTCAATTTTATCTATACACAAGAGATTCAAGTAACTTTAAGAAGGTGTTTTTCTTTTAAGTGGTTTTAACCACAGTATCATGATTTCTTTTCCTAGAAAAAGGGACAACTCAATTTGGAAAACTACTTAAGTGGGTAAAAATATTTCTTTGTTTTTAACTCGCTGGTAAAGGAAAATAAACAATTTCTATTTCACAGCAGCAGTCACATGAAATGATCTGTCCTTTCTGTTGTGGAAACAGACTGAAGGTGCTTATAGACCGTGCGAGATGGCTGTCATACATTACTGGTAGCAATCTGTGTCTGACTGGACTAAATCAATACTGAGACATATCAGTTTGCGCAAGGAATCCCCGGTGAATCGTGGTGCTATGATGTAAATGGAAAAATCCCCAGATGCAATCAGACATGTCATCAACTTATGTCATCTATCAGCAGACATTTGCAGATAAATGACTCTTTTGGGCAGCATTTTAGCAGCAGCATTACACCAGCTCACCTGCCGTCACATTCTTGAGATTTTTTTAACTGACAACCAAAGATTTCACCACGTTTCTCTCAAGATTGTCAACTTTTGTCTGGGACAGAATCACGCAGTGTAAAGGGGCTTTAAGTTGACAATAGTTCTTCTTTATCTGAGAAAAATGTAGCAAACACATGGAGAAACCTGTGTTATCGCTCACCTAATTTGACTTCGGCATTCTCAGTCAATAGGACGTTCTGGCCCTTGATGTCACGGTGGATAACGTGGTGGGCATGCAAATGAGCCAGACCCTGAGGAGGATAGAGAGACAGAGGACATAAGTGACGGAGGCGGAGAGGAGAAGAGAAGAGAGGAAAAGAGAGGAGAGGAGCTCACTCTGAGGATCTCTCTGGAGATGTATGCGATCCAGTCTTCCTTCAGCTGGTTCCCCTTGGTGTTCTTTACCAGGTCGGTGATCGAACCAGCTCCACAGAACTCCATCACCAACTACACAAAAAATACAAAATATGTCTGAGGATAAATCCATGAAACAATACTCACTTTTTAAATATGTAACCCTAGTAAACATTGCCTGTATTTAAGGAGACCACAGTAGAAAGTAGTAACAAGAGGAAAATTGAAAAGACAAGAGGTTTAAAAAGAGAAATATGAGATATTATAGGGCTTAAGAAAATACAAATAAACATGGCTGCTACATATTTTCTTCCCTTCATACTTCTTACTCAACATTCATTTCTTGTATGGATTTGAGGACTTACCCATAGCTGGTCATCGTGTCCCGGGGGGCTCTTTTTAATGAAAGCACCATAGTAGGTGGCTATGTTTCTGTGGTGGGAATACTTCTTCAGCATATTGATCTCCAGTTTAATTTCCTCCTCTTCATCCTAGAAACACACACAAACACACACCACCCACACATTATAGAGTTATAAAAAGGAGCTATTTCCACACTGGAAAATCTTCATTATGAAATACAATAATTAGTGCATGCAGGCATCTGCCTTTAGTCATCATTTGGCCTTGAGTGACATTTCACTATAGACAAAAATCATTTCACTTCCACGTTTAGGGTCAAAGCGAGTGTCAAGCTATGTGACAACGCCCTGATGTGGTTTCAGTGGGGCCTGACCAGGCACTTACTCATCGTTTGTCTAGGACTCAACTACATAACAATGCAGTACAAGTAGTCCGTCTACTGGCAAATGATTCCTTTGTTTAGGGATTAATGATGCATGACTGAGCCTCACTGTGAGTTGATGTGTACAGTAGCCATTATCTGTAATCCATTTTAAAAACACTAAATATACATTAGATCGATGGCAAACCCTCCACAGACATACATTAGTATCAGACTGACTCCACACTTTACCTGCAAAAACACAGTAAATACGCACGCATCCTGGGTGTAAGATCACTCAATGGAAGACTAATGAATCAGCATTAAACGGCCTAATAATCAAACGTAACCTAAAATCACAGACGATAATTACACAGGCCCTGCAGGCAACTGGGAAATCAGTGGGTTTATCCAGAGTTTAAAAAAGCTAAATCAACTGCCAGATGTAGCTTGAACGCAGCGTTTAGTCTCTGTTGGAAATGGCCTTTAGTGCAAGTGAAAGACGCACAACCTGTCCAGTGTCACGCCTTCACAAAAAGGTCAGAGCTAGCTGCAGTGCTAACTCCCTGCATGCACCCAATAGCAACTTGACAATGATTAACAGTGACACGCTAATTGAACACATGCAGGGATCAGCCCCGCGAGTGGTTTGCTTTATGGTTACATGGCCTCTCCTATAGAAGATACAGTGGGAGGAGGGGTATAGAAACCGAAAGTGGGGGGTGGTTGTACAGCATCATCACTGCAGACTACATTTATTAAAAGTGATTTCATTTTAATTACCAGGCACAGCAGCTAAATGTAGCGAAATTAAGAGAAAGGTAATGCAATGTGTGCATATTACTACACTGTATTTGGTGTGCATGCATCACCTATATAGTAAAATGGCAGTTGGCTGTCTATGCAGGTGGCCATACTGCTGCTGCATGACTCGTTTGAGTTGACGTAAGCCTTTCTGTTGTGCGCACCCCCTCCCAATCCTCCCTCCCCCCATCTACCCCTCTCTGCTGTGCAGCTGTTGGATTATCACACTCCCGACTGCGAAAGCCTCGCTGCCACAAGTCACATGGTGAGGGAAAGACAGGCGCAATCATATGGGGATGTGTGTCAGAGAGAGACGGAGAAAGGGAGAGAGGAGAGGAGAAGAGGAGGAGGAGGGGAGTTTTGGTCAAATGACGGCACAGAGGATATGAGAGAAAACAATGTCTCAGTGTACAATACATACACATGAGAGGTTATTAATCTGTGGCTATAGGTCAGGCATAATCATACTTTAAAAACACAATTAAAGAAGCTATAATACAAGATCCAAATAAACAATTTGCTGTAAGAGATGGACTTTATGGAACGGAAAGATTCTGTTTGTTTTTATGTCTTCGCCAACATTGCGAATGTAAAACAAATCTGTAAGCAGCTCAAAATGAACACAGAACAGATATTTAGCCAACATGTTCTGTCATTAAAAGCTACATTATACTGTATATTTTGGAGGAAAAAAAAAAAGCCCAGCTCATGTGATGTTTAAGTCTTTAAATGTCGGCTCCCAAATTGCACACAAAACAAACTCGGCCTTTACCAGACAGTCAAAAAGGAGTACACAGCCGCTACACAAACAAGGACAAAGTCACTATGTGCCCAAATCATCCGGTCCGCTCTATACCAGCAGATTGGAAAATGCTTTTAATATATCACAAAATAGAGACTCAAAGTAGAAAGGCATTCATTTTTAGCTTTAGGCCTATATGGCGGCGGAGAGGAGGAGCGGAGGAGTGTTTGGATTTGAGAATGTGGAGCAGGGATGAGAATGTAGGTCAGAGTGACACTGGACAGGCCAGCGTGTCTGTGGATGAGCTCTGCACAGGCAGGACAGACGAGAGAGCAACATGGCCGAACTTTATCATATTGACGATCAGGTAGCAGTTAGATGAGGGAAAACCAGCTATGTTCATTCATGCCCAAGCTCTGATTAAAGCACTTTGAAGTTGCGTAACATCAAAAACCATTTTGGGGGTTAAGTAATGCAATATCTGAAAGAATATATTCTCTATCTAGGTACTTGTGTTCCTTTTAGTGAGTGACGTTGAGGTGTAGGGCAAGTGAGAAGCTGGAACTAAGCAATATTTGCATTTCTGCTTGAAAAAATTACTTAAACGAATAATCGATGATGAAAATAGTTGCCGATTAATTTTGTGATCATCGACTGATTAATTGTTTCAGCTCTAATGAGCTTGGTGTAACAGAAACTCTAATTGAATACAGGCTCAAATAACAGGTTCACAGTCTATACTAACACCTCTCAGAGTGTAGTCAGTGCAATCCTAATGCAAATTCGTCTTGGTAATGCATTAGCATACTTAATGCTTACAAATTAAATCAGTCACACTGACTTAAAATCACTGTGTGAGGTCTACAAATAAGTAAGCTTAACAGTTTAAAGGTGCTGGCAATAAATGAATCGTTCAATCATGTGCAGGTAATAAAAATCTCGACGTTATGTTTTGATAGCTGCCTGAGAGGTTTATAGCAACTAGTCTTAAAAAGGCACACGCTCAATGTCACTTTAAAAAGAGAAACAGTAAGTGTAGCACTAATTTGTACACGTGCAGGCAGCCGATTTATGGGACAAATGATTTCCATTCAACAAAAGCTGTCTGTAAGTTACTACATGTCTAGAGGGCACACCTATTGACCTGTCACACAGAACAGGAAACAGTTGGGCAATATTCTCTATAACTGGTTACACATGATAACAAATCAGGTAACTGTGTAATTCTGACTCATCATGACGTAGGCTTACGTGAGGAGCGGCAGCAGGCAAGTCAGGGCGTATAGGTTGTCTGCTGCTGCGTTAGCCTATTTCAGGCTCATTAAAATCACTACTGCCAGGGTACGTTGGGAATATGTGGCACACAATAGTGGTAAATGTGTCCTTATAAGGGTAGCGATGCATGGGTGAAATTTAGCTGATGACTTCAGATTTTGCTCCCCGGGAGAAGATGAGGAACTCCAGCCCATAAGTCAACAGTGAGGTCCGTTAATGGTGCGTGTGCGCGTGCGAGTACAGTATGATTACGCCCAGATTCCTCCATCATTATTATAGCCGTGTGGGTGGTTGGCCCTGCTGGCCTTCGCTGCCACTCTCAAACATGCTGCTTTGTGTTTCTGCATATAAGCATGTGTGGTTGTGTGCGTTCTCTCATCTGCAGACAGGACCTCCCACAGCTGAGGGCAGCCTGCTGGCCCGCTAAATGACGCACTTCACTCAAAAAGCATCTTGTTGCCTCTCCCCCCCCTTCCCCTGCTGTTTATTATGGGGGTAAGGACTCATTACAGAGCATGTCATTTTCTCCTCTGTAAGCCCAAAAACATTTAGACGTCAGATCTGAAGGAATGTCTACAGATTTTAATATTAACCAGACAATAAGGGCAAACACTCCAAGTATTATGTTCCCTAAATTTCACATTTGACTAGAGCTGATATGAAATCAGGCTAAATGATGTTGTTTATCAAAAGGACTATGGTGACTGTCTTTTAGATTAGTCATAATTCTGTCCAATCCATGTTTGCTTTATTACTTTGCATCCTTTGCAGAGAGGCTACTGCACATACTTACACTGTGATGTCCGTCCTGAAACAATATATATTGTTCAGCCTTACCTCGGTGACGTCCATGACCTTGATGGCGGCCAGCTGTCCGGTCTTGACATGTCGTCCCTGTGAACAGACCAAACAGAGGTGAGCATTCACACCCCACTTAGCAAACTCATTCAGCTCTTATCAACTGGCAGCTGGTTGATGATTAATGAATTAAGGAAGTGTGTGCACGTGTGTGACTGACAGAAACACAGAAAGACTTGTACTCATATTCCAGTGCATGCACTACTACTAAATTAAATAAAAGATAAAACATACAATTTGTAAATTCGTATTCTACAAAATTTGGATTGTATTCATGATGTTTCCCACGGCCTGCTTAAACTTAATATATACAGTACATACCAAAAGATGAGCATATCATTCCCAAGCTATATAGCCCCAACATTCCCAGACTCCTCTGCTCTCCCAACACCCTACTTCCACTCTTTACATAAACAAAGGACCGAAATAGAGGCCTACAACCCCTCCCTCGCACCCCCAACCCCAAGAGGAGATAAAACGTGGGACATTTTTGGGAGCCGGCTCAAACGGGTATGGGTATTCCCCTTCTCTCTTTCTCTCTCTCTTTAGGGCAACACTGCAGTGATCCTGCTGCTGTGTCTCTGCGGCAACAAACATATATCAATACACTGCACAGACCTCTTGCACTGTTGCGGCAGGAGAACACACGTAAAAGCACATTCACGCCAACTCACATGTGAACACCCCCCCCCCCCACCACCACCACCATCATCTTAGCCAGTACATTCCATAGTCAATTGAAACTGTATGGATTATGACAATAAAAGCCATGCAGGCTTAGGGGCCCTCTCTTTCACTGGGCAGGAGAGGGGGATGAGAGGGACACTTTACAATGCCTTTAATCCTCTCCACTTTGATCCCAGGGGTCGCCACTACAAAAACAACACTGAGGCTGACATTATGGCTGTCAGATCCCCGTGTACTGGCTGCTGGTGTTGATACGTTGCGCTTTGCTGGGTTCACAGGTCACAGGTGTAACTAAGAGAAACTCAGTCGTCAACCTTACTTGGGACTGCCTTCCAGTTTTTAAAAAAAGATCTATTTGTACTTATAGGACTTCTTAACTATATTACTTAATAAGTTGACTTAACTGAAAAATCAAATTGTTCCTGCAGATGAGTGCAGTCATGCAGAGAGACTAAAGACCTTATTTATGAATAATACTGCCACAGTATGTGACAACATGTGATTATAACTTTCCACTAACTATATATTAGTAATAGGATTGCACCTAATAATTATTTTCATTATCGATTAATCTGCCATTCTTTTCTCAATTAATCATTTAACTATAAAAATATATTGTTTCCCAGGGTCCAAGATGATGTCTTCAAATGTCTTGTTTTGTTCGACAAACAATGTTGAGTGTTTTTCATTAATAAATGACTCAAATGATTAATCAGTCATCAAAAAATTTATTTTTTTTACTTCGGGCAAATGACATATCTATTAACTGACTAATTGTTTCATTAGGAACAACTAATCGACTAAACGTTTCTTAGCCAAGCGAGGCTCTAACAACCCATTAATCAACTAGTCAACACAGAGCTGGCAAACCGAACATGCAGAGAAGTTTCCATCTTTAAAGCCAGTTTCTCTGTACGTCTATGTCAAAGGGAGAATGACTCTTCCAAAGTCTTAAAAATGGACAGAGAGAAATGAGGTCTGGAATTGACGAAGCAAGCGGCCAATTCTGCCTCCGCTCACCGACAACCCCCATCTACTAACACTACAGCTCACTCAGAAATCAATACTTTTTCCTCGAGACAAAGCTTGCTTTGATCTTAGAATTTAGTTAGATATTTTGTGAGATACAGCTAACTCATTAACAATGTCATTAATCTCTCTCTTTTTTTTGGCTGTTAATAAACCAAAGCTGTTAATTCTTACAATGTTACCGAGGATAAACGTGTGTAAACCTATGGACAGCCTACAAATGTCTGTTTATGGTTTATTGATGATTTAAAGATATGGGGAATGGATACCAGGAGGTGAGGATATGAAGAAGAAAAGTGTTTTATTTGACTACGATTCCTTCTCTGTGTATCTGAAGGATTTACGGTCATATAAACCTAAAAGTCTCTCAGCTCCTGGGTGGAGTTGGGGTTATCTAGGCCACAAGGTTATTGCATTTTGACACCACAAAACAACTGGGTTGCACAACATTAGCACATGAGTAATGAGATGGGTGTCTGGCTTACACACAAACCTCTTGACATCCTTTTATCTCCTCACACCATCTACCCACTGTTCTCGAAATAAAGAATCACTGAGCATTACTTCGAGGATGACACTGTGCTGCATGAGTAATTACAAATGATGTGAATCCCAACAGGTTTTTGAAAAACTGGAGAAAGGATATACTTCCAAGTCTGCTCAATAGATCCTACAAATCTATTATAAACTAGGTTATTCTAGGAAAGACTGGCAAACAAAATCATAGAGAGAGCCAGGGTCAACATTACATCCATCATGATTCTCACCATTGTACTCTCAATACAACTGGAAATAAACCATTTTAAACAGTTTTTACAAAAAAAAAAAATCGACATGATATAATGTCGATGACAAAAAGCTGTGACTTTAAATGTCTTTACTTAACCAAAAATGTACTTACTAAGATCTACAGCCTGACCAGAGGCTAAATTTATAATGTAATACAACCTGAAATGTCTTATTTTTGTCTGCAGTCCACAACCTATCATAGAAGACTAAAGAAACCAGAAAATATTCACATTTAACAGGCTGGACCCAAAGTATTTTGGCTTGTTTTTTTTTTTTTTTTTTGACTAATCAATGAACTCTGCTCTGAACATGAACACGTACTGTGAACTGTGACAAGTAGATGGACTGAGTAGACATTTTACAGTTGAAAATAAAATTAGTGACACTGTTTCTAAATGACCTCAAACAAATGTTGGACATTTCTGCAATCTAAAATTACTTAACCGACGTATACACCGATACAACATGTATAATATCTGTTACAAGCTATAAATACCTGATAAGCACTAAACAATAAGCCCTGTTCAAGCATTAAACCTTTAGCTTTATGGGTAAAACCCATTCGGATCAGTGGAAAAGACAGTTTCTTATAGTTTTCTGCTGGTCTTAATGGGTTAACACAGATATAACCAGGCTGTGAAACCTGGCTCCTGACTAGAGTAAACATGGATCTGTCACTGCTTGGTTTTGGTATGAAATACCCAACTACTGTATTATCAACCTGTTATAATAGATATTGGAAGCCACTTCTTAGCCCTCAGAGTCATAAATCATGCTCTTCTCAATCACAAAGATACTAAAACATGATTATTGGGCGTAGCAGGGTATAAAAGTCCATAGGGCATAATTCAAGAGAAGAACCCAAGAGAATGCGGCTTCTGACATGTTGGAACCGACACGTCGCCAGCAACCTTTGTATACCGGCAGAACGCAATAACCCCGGCAAGGACCGAATTCTACAAAGTATAGCTTAACGATCAGGTATTACTTGTGAATAAAAGCTTGGCATAAATGTTCAAACGCAGACTGGTCATGTGCCCCAACTCACATACACAGCGTTTTTGAGTTAATTGTGTTAATTTGAAGCATTTGGCATCGAGTTCTACTAAGAGAGATCAGAATAAATAAAGATTCAAGAATAAAGATCTGGTCTTGGTGATAATGTTAAAAACAAATCTTGTAAATGTAAAGAATACATAGTGTAATGTCTGTTGGGCTCTATCACTTCCCATCAGAACTAACCAACCACATGACACCAACTTCCTCTCTGTACTTTTAAATGGCCGACTGTCCTGCGTTTGGGCCCGTATTGCAAAGGCCCTTGAAAAGGCATGGGGTTGATCAGTGGAGGGCTGCGGCTAGGCCCTACAGGGCCCCTTAAAGCAGCCGGCTAGGCGTGGCTGTAGAGGGGTTATCTGAGGCACTGAGCTATCACTCAGCCCTCCCTGGCCTCCATCTCCACTCCTCCATCACAGCTCCTCTTAACCACGGCCAGATGTGTTGCTGGCCTCTCTCCAGCTCAGCACTAAACCACTGACTGACTTACTGCCGTTAGAGCCAGAGACGTTAAGTTCAAATCTACCCGAAAACAAAATATACTATTCTATGAGGGGCTCAATTAATAATGCTGCAGAGAACAAATCTCACTCAACGCTAGAAACTCGACGGGTGGGGCTCTAACAGCCGGCACTATTAAACTGAGTGCTGACATGAGGGGTCCCATTAAAAATGAGAATTATTTCACGAGCATGTATTTACTAGAAAGTGTGCCCGCAGTGCCAGTTAAAGAATATACACTTCAGGTGCTGTCACAATATGTTTCACCCTAAGTGATCCAGAATTGTAATGTGCATAAATTAAAAACAGAGCTGTCCAAGATGACAGCTAAGAAGCCTTTGATTCATGTTTTAGGGTGGATTTTCACTTAACAGAAGTGAGCAGTAATGCTCAGCAGTATCGTTAGTGGTCTGCCCACAGAGTTGGTGTGGACAAAAGGGGAGTACTGTTTCCCATACACTTTTCCACCAGACTCATATCCACTGCATCCTGATTGACCAGAACACAAAGAACCTCTCCCTCCCTACATCTTTCACATTAGTGCACAATCAATCACACTTAGCAACTATTTCAAAATGCTGGCTGGCCGGCTTTCTAACCAGGTCACCCTACTGTTTTTCCCCAACAGACTCTTGGCTCATGCTGCCGTTGCACAACAGAGCGCCGAAATTGAGCGACATGCTTTCTAACAAGCCATGTAGGTGCAAAACAAACTCGGTTTCATATTATTAGTTCACACAGCGAGGGAGAGGGGAAACGGCTGGGTGCCATGGGTTGGTTCTTCAAAAAGGTCACTGTCGAGCGCGCGCGTGTGTGTGTGCGTTAAATGGTAGAGCTGTGATAATGAGAGATGGATGACCCCCACCCCCCACAGGGTTATGTGGACATCTAAGGTGTCGTTTGAACTGGCAGAGCCAGTAGGTGGGTGGACAGGAGGTGATAAACAGGCGGGTCACAACCTCCATCTACCTTGGGAAGCTTTCGGACAGCTTTGGGACTCGCACTATTGTTTCAATATTTCAGTAAGTTTATATACAGTCAGTGTATATAAACACAAGTCTATTTCAAGACTTGGTTACACGTACAGATGCACGCTTCAGCCTATGCCGTCCACAACACACACATCAGATGAATCCTGGGGAGAGAAATGATCAATCAGCAGTAATCGGTGGCACATGACATCCAGGGTTGTGCTTTGCCCCTGCCTCTCTGGGCTCTACTACTCTATACTGCTGCATACCAGCACACTGACCCAATTCTCACACACACACACACACTCACTCAGCCCTAATGCATCCACTCCAGCACTCCCCAGAGAAGTAAAGATGGAAGTGACAAAGATGAGGAATCGAAGAGAGGAGGAGAGGTGGACACCGTGAGAGAGACACAGCGATGAGATGGAGAATAAAAGACAGAAAGTGAGAGATGAGGAGAGAAAGTGGGATAAGCGAAGGATGATCTAACCGAAAGAGACCAAAAACATGTAAATGGGAAGAGCAAGTGCACGTGAAAGGCTGAATAAGATGGCATGAGCAAGGAAAGAAAAGGAAAAAAAAAAAAAATAGAGCTTTGGTCAGACCGGCTCCAGAAAACTGGCTGTTACTCATGAAGAGTGCTAGATTGGCAGAAAGGGGAGGCCAGCTGATGTGACTGTGCGCCTATTGATCACAGTGCAGTGGCTGGCTGCTGTAAAGGATCAAAGATGTGTGGTGGAGCCTTTCCTCGTGACTAAACAGGAATTAACAACAGCAAAACACTTAAAGGGTGTGCAAGTAGAAACCAGCAAACAAACCAAAATGCTGTATTTGGCTGTGATTGATAGGCATGTCTATTTCACATGCTAATTTGCAGGTTTTTAAGCAGGGAAAGTGGCTAGTGGTAATCCCACTGGGAGAAAATATCCTTAGCTCTGGTATGATGTCATTGAAATAACATAAAAACTAGAAGAGGAGCTTTAACTGCATGTGGCGTGAATGGGAACAACTTGAGAGGGTCTAAAAATAAAGAAAATGAGGAATTTGCTCTTGAGAAAACCCCCCGTCCATGAATAAGGTGTGCCTATTATATACGGGTGGACTGATTTGTTGCAGCCCATTACCACATTAAAAACAAGAAATTTCTTAAGAAGTGATCTTGAAGAGAAAAGAGCTGTCAAGTAAAAAAAGGCACTGGAGAGAGACAGGAGAGAGACTGTCTTGTCTGCCAGCGCCTTTGTGTCTCATCTCAACCCCACTTTGGTAATGAGGTGGCTCAATGAGCTACACACAGACTGTGTCATGCACACGCTCACACACACACACACACACACACACACGGGCAGACAGACACAGGGAGTTTTGTTCAGGCAGCTTGGCCAGTCAGGGGACGTTGTGGGTCTTGTGACACCCATTAGGGAGAGGGTCACTGTGGGGGAGATAGGCACAAAAAGAGATGGAGGACAGTGGCAGCTAGAGAGGATGCAGAGTGGAGGAGCGTGTATTTGTGTGGCTTGTGTTCACAGCTTTAACTTGAGCTTGAAACGTTTCACACGTCACACCTTTCAACTGTTTAAAAAAAAAAAAAAAGAAGAGCACAAATGAATCTATTTGCAAACCTGCATGCTCCCAGTGTGTGTGTGAAACAATATAGGACCCTGGCCCCCCCGTTGCAGAGTGGGTGACACATTCAACACCCCCGGATTCTGACCTAAAAGCCACTCAGCCAATCAGCACACAGGCTCCCAGGACCTTTACCAATGAGCTCTATACAAGAGTCATTCATTAGCTAAGCAGGCAGCCACAAGGCCCACCAATGGCTTCTAATCCATCGCTCAGCAAGTAGCCACTCATTTGTTTTATTCATGCAGCTGGAAAAATAAGACTACAGGCTACATTCCTACACATTTAATGATAATCACATTTGTTTTGCTAGATCCCACAATCATGATTTTGATTGAAATGTAGTTTCCTAACATTTCAATATCACAGCAAAAATCAGCAAAATCTTACAATTAATTATTGTGGGAACGAAAAACACGTGACATGATGCGTTTCCTTTACATTTAGCGAGAAACATTAAGGAGAAGGTGTGAAATCTCTTAACTTTAGTACCATCGCCCATGTTGTCTGATGCTCATTCTTCTACAATATAGCTACATTTCCAAATATGTGTTGTACTGTTGATCAACTTTGATTTTAAAAAGTTAATCGTTCAATTGTAATAACCACATTTGAGGGACCCTTACCAAAAAATGTAAATGTTAAAAATGAATATTGGCCACTACATCAGTATCAGATTATTGGTTACTCTCAAATACTGATATTTGAATAACCAAAACTGGATTATCAACACTGATGCCTTAATGATCCAGCATCAGCCTCGCTCTGGAAAAGGCCTCGCTCTGTTACAGGGCTGAGTCTGGACGCCCTAAAGGCAGCAGCAGCAGCAGGGTCGATGAGGATTAAACTGAAGTCAGACAACATCTTCTACCATCTTCGTGGTGAGCTGATGCAGCTAAATGGCATCTTCATCATTGCCTCGCTCATTTTAAGAGCAACCTACAGCATCTTCCCCTTGTTTGCAGACTGCGTAAAGATTCCAGCACCAGACTATTTTATAAAATCCACAATCTCTGGTTTCTTAATTTTTGAACAAACACTCAAAGTACCTTGCTGCTTCCATCGCAGACAACCACTGCCCTGAGGTAAGCACCAGTCTAGCTCAACACCATATGGCATTGGTAGGCATTTAACAGATTGCACGAGAGGTTCTGCTCCCCTCCTCGGCAGCAGCTCCCACCCCGTGTGCCCGTCAGGCGTAGCTAGCCCCCCGAGGTGAGAGCTTCTTGTCCTGAGGGCAGGGGCGAGGCTGCCCCTAAGGTTGAGGGGGGGAGGAACAAAGGAAGGAAGATGGAGGACGGAGCGAGGAAAAGGGGAGCTGCTGAGCTTTAGTAACACCGTCTTACGCTCGCTGGAGGAAATCTGTCTTTACTTTTGAAAACTTCCTGTCATATAAAGTACAAGAAGAAAAAAAATGAGGCTAATAAAAATCATCTTGACCTTGCTGGTGATTGTCAGTGAATGCTAGCATTGCATCAAAGAGCATCCAGTCAATCCACCAGTTTTAAACCACTGGATGAACACACATAACAAGCGCATGAAACCTCAAGATGTGACAAATATGAAAACACTGGTGGGCACAGTCTTGGCACACCCGATGGATGCACAGCAGGCAGGGAGGCAGGTCAGCAGGGGCCCTGGTGCCTCAGGCCTGACTATATATGGCCATTCTGTAGAGCGGAGTGAATCTTCCCTGCATACCACACACAATTTGAGGAATCAGGGCTTTTTCTGTTATCATTACTCTCTCTTTTTTTTAAATCCCTGTATCCATAGTGAAGCACCTGAGCCAGCTGGTCCAGTGCCAACTGATAAAGAGCGAAGGAAGGAGAGAAGCTCTTTGCGCAGTGTCTTCACAGTGTGTGTAGTGTGTCTGGATACAAATGCATTATTTTAAAATGACTAATGACTTGAGACTCACTGTGTGTGGCAGACTTAATAGTGTAATCCTTCCACTAGCTACTTATTTACTACAACCACAGAGGCTGATGTACTACAGGCATTGTCCACATTTATCCACTGCTTTATGGCGCTGCTCTGTGTCCCATTTTAAACTAAATTAAATACGGCCACTGATGCAACATTAGAGATTACGATGGGGGACCCTGCATTCATCAGCATTTTACCGGTAGAAATCTAAATAATGCGGCTAAAAAAACACTGGTGTTGGTTGCAATAACTTATTTTTATATCCTAGTTTTCAGTAAAATTAAAAGAACTTGGCAAACTGGTGATGATGAATCTGTATATAGACCCAGGCTTCAGTTCCGATCATCCAGCTGGCCGAATCAAAATCAAGTGATTTAAAAGGGCTTTTTAGCTATAAC
The DNA here is from genome assembly GCA_038419695.1 of Scomberomorus guttatus. Lineage (NCBI taxonomy): Eukaryota > Metazoa > Chordata > Actinopteri > Scombriformes > Scombridae > Scomberomorus > Scomberomorus guttatus. The sequence goes on along the minus strand of CM076468.1, from coordinate 10,162,369 downwards.
GTCATTTTCATTATGGCCATCAGTCAAAACCTGCTGTGCTGTGTTTTCAGAAGTCGACTGTAATCTGGCGCCCCTCCAGGGGCAACGGCTGCCCTCTTGGCAGAGACTGGAGCTACGGGGCCAGCAGCACAGCACGGCCACAAGAACCTTGACATGGCATTTCAGGTCTTAGTGAACAGCTTGGGTCTTTAATTTTCTGTGATCAAATGTAAAACTAAAAGTAGTGCAACACAGCAGAGATACATAAATAGGTTTTGGTGGGACCAGCAGTGACAGATCTTCATCAGGTCTGAACCGGGTATTATTGCCAACAATTATACTTATTTTTGATGCTTTGCTTTGAGGAATATATGTTTTTTTCCATTTAACAAACGTTCTCAAACCATATACAGCTGTACAAGACTGACCAGGTACTTGACACATTCAAGAGGCAGGGAAATGTATCATTACACTACGTCTGTGTGCTGTTTTTTATATCTCATTTCCAAAAGCATTTCCAACATCCCATGTTTTCAAATGTCTTGTTTTGTCCAATCAACAGTCCAAAATCCAAAGAAATTAAGTTTACTATCACATATGACACAGAAAGCTTTAAACAACTCACATTTGTGAAGCTGTATCCAGCAAATGTTTGATATTTTTGCTTAAAAAATTACTAAATTGATTTTCAAAACAGTGGCCGATTAATCGATTAGTCTTTGAAGCTCTAGAATCACTAATAAGACTCTGAATATCACCTGAAGAGGACTCAGTAAAGCCATAAAAGCAAAACAGAAATGCAGAAACTCCACTTAAATATTTGATATTTGTTGTAAAAACAAACTAACTTTTAATTCAATACTTATCAAGACCAGGCTTTCTACTCCTTATATTCCCCTTTAAAATAACAAAAAAACCCAAAGAGAAATGTCTGAAAGGAATCAAAAGTCACTACAAATCAAAGAGTAAAGAAGCTCGGTCACATTGTGCTATCTAAAAAGGCCTGCAAACTGTGACCAAGTGCTTGACAAAGCAGAAAAGGCCTCAGAGGGAGAAGAAACTCCACCCCGTTTTTCAGTTGGGGGGCTGTTGTGATTATTCAGTCGGTTGGCGTTTGAACGCCTGCAGACAAACACCTCCTTTCTGTGGATCTAACTGACTCGACTGACTGACTGGCGATTCGAGGCAGACCCAAAAGAGTGCGGAGACAAACTCAGCTTTGTGAGAGTGGTGGGCAGGTTTGTGTGGAACCGGACAGCTGCTCTTCTACCAGTTGCAACCACCCCCCTCCTCCTCCACCACCACTACCACCACCACACATGCTCACAGGCCACATGCTCATTTCAACTGGTTAACATGACAGTCCATGATGCACTGATCGACAGCTGATCGGTAGCAAGCTCTAGTATTCGGCTACACTAAGCTATGAGTATAGACAGTTTGGCTTATCTCATGCAGGCTGCTGTTAGGACCATGTCTTTGTGTCAACTGCAGGCTAATCTGACAGCCCTCTCTTGTACAAGCTCCATTCCCACACAGCAGCACTCGCAAATAGAATTAGCATCGGACAGTGAATGGAGCGAGAGATTAAGGGACGAAAAAAAAAAAAAAAGAGGCAGAAGCAGTAATTCTCTGTCCCATTCGCCCGGCTCAGAACCATCTGGTGGGAAGATAGCACGCGAGCATCACACTTCCTAATGACATCAGTGTCATCCGCTCCTTGTCTTCACACTACACAGGGTTGGTTTTCAGGTGTACGAGCAGACGCACATGCACACAGATGGGTTGTCTCTCCGAGAGCTCAGGCAGGGGGAGATCCTGGGAGCACTGGGGGATTGAATGGAGGTCACTGGAGCACTGTGGGCTGTCAGAATTAAATACTCAGCTTAGCTTGCTGCTTAGTGCACAAGCAAATTGATGTTTTTTTGGGGGGCTAGCCAGCTACTTCCAGTCTATTAAAACTCTGTGCGCTGTCCGTTTAGCATATATATGCATGTGGTTAAATGCGGGTAGCAGTAGGCAACAAAATGGATCCTACACTGGCTACCCGGCTGCAACAATAACAACACAAGAAGGCAACATTAGGCAAGGATGCACAACTCTCTAATCTCCACCAAAAACACAGAATGAACACATCTTCAACACGAGCGCCCGCCGTCTCTCTCTCTCTCTCTCTCTCCCTCCTTGCTGATGTCTTTCAACAGCCGCAATGTTAATTTTCAAAAGAGAAATGTGACACCGAGAGCAGATGGCGCAGAGAGTGGGATTCCCATTCACTGAAGTGGAAAAGCTCTGATTTAGACAGGATATGAAAGTTGGTTTTGTTAGAAAAAAATAAATAAATATATATATTTACATATATATATATATATGAAGGAGCTGCAGAGTGAGAAGTGAAGCCAGCGGGATTAGTCTTGCGACAGTTTCTCCATCCCTGCCTGCTCACCTGCTTTTCAGTAAGGCAGGTGATGCAAGATAGGTGATGCATCAGACTGTAGACTGTCTGATTCACTCTTTACACATACCTCCCAGTTCCAGCTGAACAATTAAATCAGACTGATACCAAAACAAACAACTATATCTAGAAACTCTTGACATTACATCCCTCTGTTTCTTCCAGCTTAATCATCTGTGATGTAGTCTGATAGCTACATCTTAAAGACATGTTTTTTTTAATGGGAGTTCTTTTGTTCCCAGACTTGATAAGAGAGGAGGGGAGAAGAGAGAGAGAGGGGGGGGGGACATTGGCTGTGCTCAGCCTCTGCTGTGAAAACAGGACAGGCCATGCACTGCGCCTCCACAACCAACCTTGTATACTTGTCCATAGGTGCCATTTCCAACTACCTCCACCAATTCAAATATCCCAGCTGGATCCTGAAAAGAAAAGGAGAGAAAGCGTGAATATATATAGAAAAATGTTAATATTTTTCTATTATAAACAACATTGTCCAGTGTGAGCCAGCTGTTGCGCCCTGGTTTACCCTACATGCCAAATGCATCTCGAACAAAGGAAAACCAGACACTGGCAACACCTCGCTACGGCTCAACGGTCATTTTCAATACTTCAGCTCTAACAAGCAGCCACATTTGAGAACAGGTTAAAACTTGCTCGTATCAGTCAGACTTGTGGACGTGTGTTTTATCGAGCTACATAAAATACAAGCTCGCTTAAAAAAAAAAAAAAAAAAAAAAAAAAAAACAGGCTCGGTTCGGCAGCACTCACCCGCAATGAAGCCAAGTCTATGTCTACTAGACTTTTAGCCGGAGAGTCGTTCGCCATCTTTCAAATAAAAGCAGAGCTTTTCTTTGCGCCGTCAAAAAACGCTCGCCGCTGTATCATTTGCGGGGACCTCGGTGGATAAATTGAGCAGAGGCCGTCGCGTATTCCTCTCCGTGGGATCCGCTGGTTAGCAGTGAACGCTGGGGTGTCTTTACTCCATGTTGAGGTGGCAGCAGCGGGATCTCACCCTCACTGTGCGACTAACGCCAAGCTCGAGCTACAAACTCACACTTCCGCTTCAGTTTCAACATAAAAGCCTCACTTTCTATGATGATGATGATGATGATGATTGGTGCTATAATTATTATTAGTAGTAGTAGTAGTAGTAGTAGTAGTAGCATTGTACTTTGCTTTTGTGTTTCTCTTTTTATATTTGTCATTGTTTCTTTTGTGCTCTTTTATGTTTTTTTAATTAATTAACTAATTTATTGTTATAATTATTATTGTTTTCCTTCATTTATTTAATTAGTTTCTTAATTTATCTTTTTTGAAGTGTGTTTTTCCTAGAAGCATGGCAACACCGTGTTTTGCTATCTTTGAAAATGACGCTTCACAGTACAATAAAAACATTTGAAACAAAAGCTTTCATAGCATTTCATTGAACGATTAATCAAATTGGGATTTAAAAAATGTTTTTCTAATGAGCTCTGCTTATATTCAAAGCCAAAGTGTTCTTCCATTAACCAGTGTTGGAAGACGCACTCACATCTTTAATTTAAGGATAAGTAGTAATATCATGTTGTAAAAAATACTCAGTTGTAAGTAATTTCAAGGTTTGCTTAAGGTAAATTATGTGTGTATTATCTGCTAAATATATTTAAGGCACATTTTAGAGTGTTATATACACTAACCGAGCACTTTATTAGGAACAGCTGTGCAATCTAATGCAATCCAGTACAGCAGCTTATACATTTTCAGTTATATATAACATAATGCAGTCCAGTACACCAACACTACCCACTACGACCTCAGTAATAAACATAAAATAGAATTATCACCTTTCTGACAGTGTCAACAAAAACTGAAAATGTATAAGCTTCGTAAAACTGTTGTATTGGATTGCATTAGATTGTAAAGGTGTTCCTAATAAAGTGCTTGGTGAGTGTACATTATATTATCGGATTATAATTCATACCTCTAACTATGCAGCTATTAAAGGTGGAGCTATTTTTCAACTACTTTATATACTGTTGGGTTATTTAATCTATAACATATATACACATCATAATCTATTTAGTGATTATAGTTTGTTTGGCCAATCTGATCAGTAATGAAACTAGTAACTATAAATTGTATTACTCACTGAAATGTAGCAGAGTAGAAATTAAAAGTAGCATATGATGGAAATACTCAAGTGGAGTACAAGTACCCCAAAACTGTTATTACAGCACTTGAGTTAATTACTGTTTTCTGGCTCATTAACAGCAGATTTTTTTATAATACAGCAAAAATGAATTATTTGTAAAGTCACACAATAAACACATGTTTGACTTATGTCCCTTACTAATTATATCAAGTAGAGTTGTGTTTTTTTTTTTTTTTACATGATTTGTTATTTTGTGCGCCTCCCAATTTCTTCAAATGATCTTTTACATTGAGAGTCAAACTGCTTGGTTTCCGCTTTCATCCCGCCTGTCTCTGTCTGACTTGACGCAGCTTTGATTGAGAGCCGCACAAACACAGGAAGCCGGGTCGACTTCACACAGAAAGAAAAGGGCTGGGCCTCAGCACATCAGGCATGGATACCGATATGACTCACCTAATCACTCATATATCACCCCTTCATGTTAGTACATATACGTTTGACGCAAGCAGCAGGGCGAGTGAGATAAATAGAGGCAGACGGGAGACGGACCCTCCCCACCGCACAGCATCCCTCATGGACATGCGCATGTGACTCTTCAGTGTCAATATTGGTAATCATGGGTGTGGCAAGTGAGCAATCTCAGGAGTGATGCTGTGTATGTTAGTGCAGTGGACCAACATGGGACACGAGGAACAAATAGATCATTTAGTCATTACTCAAGCCAAATGTATTATTCTGGCTTTAAAGAAGAGATATATGACATTTTATCATGTTTTTTCCTCATATGAGTGTTTTGTCAGTCATGTTTTACCAGTAGTATCAGTCTTTGTGGTGTGCCCCCAGAAGATTTCCAATAGAAATAACATCCTTAATCATATGAATATGGGTATAACTGGGTGTAAGGAGGCAGCCTGTATCAGCCTCTGCTTCTTATAGCAGCACATCAATATATAGGCTCCTTAAAGGCCTAAAAGCAGAGCACCCAAAAGTGCTGCTCCTGAAAAACCTCATCTTTACTAACATCAGAATAAGAAGCAATGTTTCAGTAGGAGCACTGCCGAGAGGAAGGAAAGTTGACATGAAAAGGCCCCTTTTTCACAGCTGCGGTGTTTCAGTAATATATCACAACACAATGAAACGTTCACACAGACGCAGCTAATCTGTTGCTTAAACAAACTCAACATTCAAATGACAGAGCTGGACGAACCAGTCGGACAGGATGAGAAAAGTCACCTGGCAGTGTGGACACACACACACACACATACATGAGCATGCAAGCACAAAGTCTTAACTTAGGGCACTCAGGGTAATACTTAAGACACTTAACTCGCACTTAAGCACTGTAAATCAACTTAAATCCATCTGCCGTGCGTTAAGCTTGGGACAGTCATAAAGAAAATCCTGTTTCACCCCGCCTGCGCTGCTTTGAAATGTTTGTTGCTGTTGCTGACATGTCCTATAAAGTCATTGTTATGCCCTCATTCCCATGGTTCAACTGTCAATTCAACGGTCCTGTCTGGTGGCATTTAGACCAAGGGTTCAACCAGGTTTGTGGCTTTTTAAAGTAAACAGTCAAATTTTAAATGGTTAACTGACACCTTGTGGACAGTTGATATTATTGCAGTTGACTTATATAAATGTAAGGGGACCGTGTGCTGCTCATTTTTAAGGCTTTGTTTTAGCAAAGATAGCTTTTCTAGCAAAGAGGAAAGCCTGAATCAGGTTTACAGTTTCTAACAATGTTAGAAAAAGCAGCCAGACGTACAATTTCAGTCAAGTATGGAGACATTTTCTCAATCATAATGTAGTTTAGGGCAGTGGTAGGGCATCAGCGGACCGTGGGCCAAATGTGGCCCTCCAGCAAAAAGATATGGCCCCTGAAGAAAGTATATTATTATTGGAATAATATTGGAAAAATACAGGCCTGTGTTTTCACCACATCTATGAAATGGTGGCCCTCCTGTTGAACACTGATGAAAAAACTGGCCCATGGTTGAATCTAATTGGTGACCCCCGATTTAGGTTGTACTTTCTTACATTTCCTCAAGTTAATCATTTTTAAAAAAGGAAAAAAAAATTCCAGTAAATTAATAGGATAGAATGTATATTTCTTTCAAAACGTAGTTATGGCAACACACAAAAATGTAATAATTGACATAAGCAGATGTGAAAGCAGCAAAATAAGTACGCATACTGTTATTTTACATGGAACTTTATTACTAACTAGTGTTCTTGTATCACAACCACCTGTCCAAAAAGGTCACCAGGAGGTTGCACGGAGGCAGTACTGTCTTACAACTGAGACACTGTTTGTGCCACTAGTCAGCAGGTTAATAACATTATAAATAGCAACACGGTAATACAAATGTTGGAGTTGCAAGTCATGTTAAGAACATTTACACAATACACTTCTGACAGAGGATAAAAAATAATCCTTTAAAATCCAGTTTTCTTCGATGTCCCGTTGCCATTAACAGCTGTGATGAATGGAGTCAAAAGCAGTTGATAGCTTTTCTTATGGATCGCTGACCCTCTCTGCAATATTCATCAGGGTCTTGTTTCATTTTTTTGACCATTTTGATGCTATTTAACGACATTCTTACAAGACATCAATATGCCTTGCATTAAGGAAATATCGATTGGAAAAAAAAAAAAAGGTAAAAAGTTGATTTGTATGTTATAAAAACATCAATGAGGCGCTATCAATTCTTGCCTTTCACCCTCCTTGTCCAAAAAAGTTAGCATCCCTGATACACATTATCTTCACCAACGTCCAGAAGACACAACATGTCATAACGCATGGCATTGTCCACAGCTGTCCATGACAGGATGAACCATTCCACACAGTGCAATGCAACAGCTACATTACAGGGTAACGGGCCTGTATCCCTGGCATTACCATGAACTTATCATGACATATGAGGATCATTCAGTCATAAACATTAAATATAAGGAAGAAAAGTGTGTTCTCCATTTGACCTTTACCTGTATTTGATCTTTATATTGACCTTCATCAACAAATCGCTAAATTATGCAGCTCGAACTCACTGTTTGACTCTTGTTAATTGGTAAATGTTGGCTGTTGAGGTAAATGCAGCTGCCGGTGTTCACATCTCAACACTTCCTTTCTCCCTTCGCTATATTTTGTCAGTATCAGTTAGAAATCCTGTCTCCGTAAAAATGTTAAATATGCAGCACGTTTTCAGCAGTCATTGCAAATACAGCCGATATAGCAACAACCAGTTATTCCTGCACAAATGGCTAAAATAAGAACAAAGACGTTACAGTGTCATCTACTGAGTACCAACCAGCTCTGTGTCAGCTACGATACACCTTTGTCTCAAGATGTTGAGAGGATTTAATATGAAAACATGTCTTGTAGTTAGTGTTAATCATTTTAGTTCAGTAGAAACTCTGGGCTCGGGTAACCAAACAGGTGAAAGTCGCCCTGGTAACGTGCGTAGAGACGCCTGATGTCTCGCTTGCTGATGTCTGAGAAGTAGTGCTCCACCTTGGTCTTGTTGTAGCGTGTGATGCCTGGAGGAATGGCTGGGTAGGACACCAGCTGGTCGATGCCCGCTGCTTTGAGGATGTGGGGGGCGTCTTTCTCCAGCGTCTCGTGGTGGCCTACAACGCTGTAGTGGATCTCGCATGGCGCGCACAACTCTGCGTAAGTCACCCAGTGGATGATGTGCTCCCCGAACTGCCGGTCCATGCGCCTGCGGCCTTCCACATCACCCAAGTAACGGACAAAGTCCTCGAAGTGCAGGCCGGAGGCGGCAAGGTCGCTGTCACGATGGCTTTTGCGGTATTTACGGATGATGACCGGAGCAATGTCATGCTTGTACCAAGGTTCAAAGCGTGGGTTCTTTACAAACTTGTCCTTGAACGCAGAAATCAGCCGCTCAAAGGGATCTCTCACGATGAAAAACTTAAAATAAGTGTTTAATCTGTTGAGGAACATAAGGTTTTTTGAGTGAATAGTTATTAAGCATGAAAATGTCCTTGATTCATTGGATTGGCGTAAACAGCAGGCATCTGCTCAAAATCAGCACAATTTGTTGCTGCATTATGCCAAATTCTAGCTAATAAGTAAGTAACTCATGGAAAGAATCAGACTATATTCATCACACTAACTCTGAACTAACCTGTGAGTAATTTCCTGTGGCGTGAGTGATGAGAGGCGGGGCAGGCCGTTCTTCTCATGGTCGTGAACAAGGTTTTCTGGGATCTCCTCCACAGTGGGGAATGCTCCTGCCAACCACAGTAACATACAGTAACTCATCCACAAAATAACCTAATTAAACAGACAGACCTCAAGTCGCAGTGAATATTATACAGCAGCATGATTTATATAAAATGTATTTTTAGGAGACTGCTGCTATTAGTGTCATGTTTTCCCATTTGCGTACAGCTAAATCACACAAGCACAACTGGGGTTTATCAGCCATTCCTTATTATTATAGCAAACATGTACCTTGTTATTACCTTCATCTACCCCATACTTACCATTGAGCACAATGAGGACTTTCTTCCACTGCGTGTTGCCCACTTTAGGCGTCTGGCAGAACAAGATCTTGTGTTTGTCGCAGACAAAGATGCGGTCCAGGACAAACTTGCTGATGGAGACATGAGTCAAATTCCTGAGGCTGCTGTTCTTACATACAGTTGAGAGCAGCTCGATTCGCTTGTCAGCAACTGACTGCCAATCTACCACTGTAGGTGGAACTGAGGGCTGAGACACACAAACAACACTAATGTAACTGATTGCCTTGTTTTTAATAGGACAGAGCTGTGTGAGAAGATTCAAGAGACAGGCACAGGGTACATGCACATTGTCAGGTAAAAAAAAGGAACAATATGACAATTAATTTAAAAAATTTAAGCTAAAAAGAAAATGTAAAGAGGGTAGCAAGAGAGATATTACATTATTTACAATAGCTATTTACAGTCATTCAGTACAATTAGCAATGAGCTAAATAGTTTACCTGATCTGATGGCTTTGGAGCTGTTTTTTCTGGGCTGGACACAGGAATAGGCTTAACCACTTTGGTTCCTGACACTGTCCAACTCTGACCAGCAACCCTCTCTCCATAGTCTGAAAATACATATCAGATATTAATGCGCTGATCACATGTATCCCTTATTATCGCTTGCCTGTAGTAGCTGATCAACAAAAGGGGGGACGACAGCTCACCATCTACAGCTCTGAAGTTGATGAATTTGCTGACAAACATGAGGATGAGCAGCACCCAGCCGCAAGCCCCGAGGAGCAGCCAGTGGTGCCGCATCGCTTCGCACATCAGCCCACTGCCATGGAAACAGTGTGCACGCTTCCACCTACACACACACACACACACACACACACACACACACACACACACACGCTGGATTACTCAATGGGGTCGCAAGATGATAGCATACAGGGAAAAAAAACATATTTTGGACACACGAAATTGTGATTGTTTTTGTCAAGTTTTCTTCAAAATTTAGCTTTATTTCTTGTGGATTTCTGTGTTTTGTCTAGGGCAGGGCGATGTGGACAAATATCAAATATCAATACTTTTGACCAAATACCTCGATATCAGTATTGCAATGTTATTGTAGGAATGACTGTTAGTGCTTTCACAAAACATTTACACAATGAGATTTTTGATAAATAATCATCAGCAATGTGGATTTAATGATTAAGTGGGTAAAGGCAAATAATAGAACAGCTAGAAGTCTGGTAAGTTCAGAAAATTACATCATTTTAGTGTAACGCAGCCTTTAAAACCAGGAAAAGACAACATTTAAGCCATATCACAATATTATGATATCCAAAATCTAAGACAATATCTAGTCTCACATCACAATATTGATATATTAATATATTGCAGAGCACTAGTTTTACCTCCTAAGGCCTATTCAAATAAGGTTATTCAAATAAAACCAAATAAGTCCTGTTTTTAGAGCTGCAAGAATAGTTTATTAATCGATTGACAGATTAATGAGCAACTAATCTGATAATTTAATAATTGTTTTAGTCATATTTTATTTTTAAAAAATAAGCTGGTTTCAGCTTCTCAGATGTGATGATTTATTGCTTTTCTGTGTCAAACACGATGATAACCTGAATATCTTTGGGTTTTGGACTGTTAATCAGACAAAACCAGACATTTGACTGTGGGGGACTTTAACTGATATTTTTCACTATTTTCTGACTTTTTGCGGACAAAACGATTAGCCGATGACTTAACTGACAGACAATGCTACATGTGAGGAGGAGTCCCAGATAGACTTTGCTTCATTTTAAGGGGTCGCAGGCCAAAAACGTTGGGAACCGCTGACCTAAATCAACGCTAAACAACGATTAACGTTATCTGCGTGACACCTTTAACTATGCTGCTTATAGCTACTCATGTTATAGTGTATGTGGGCAAGAACTGACATATTGCTTCCAGTTTGTTTAATATATATAGCTACCAACGACTTACCTAGCTTACTAAAATACATAACAGCTAACTTTAACTGTATTTAAGCTAACTGGTCAGTTAGCCAACCAGCTAGCCACACCTGTCCCTCCCAGACTGTGATCATCAGACAACTTCTCAGCGAGGTTAATGCTCAATATATTTAAAAAAAACCGACACAGCATCCAGGGCAGCCTTGTGTCTTACCTTCTCGTTTTGGTTACAGCTACTTCACAGCAGCGCAAACTCTGGAGAAAATGTTGGGAGATGCCATAGCTTGTAAACTGCTGCGTCCCTGTTCTTCACAACATCCGACTGTCTGCTGCACAGTCAGTCTACGCTGCTGCTAAACAAGTAGCTCCCCCTAGTGGCAGCAGGGCAGCAACGCATGTTAAATGTCCACTTTTACGCACAATTTAAATCAGGTTTTTCCAGCCCAGTTTATTTATAGTGATATCAAGAGACAAATCCTACAGCTGCTTACATTCACATAAAACCCAATTGGATGGCATATTTCAAATAAGCCTGTACTTTTGACTGAATCAGCCACTGTTTTAGAGTCAAAGGAGCTATTCCCAAAATAACACCAGAAGACAAAAATTCAAGTCTTGATAGCTCACAGCAAAGGGAAAATATGGGAAAAAATGAAATATTTAAAATAGCAAAAGTGATAGTAATAAATAAGAGTACAAACAATGGTATAAAGCATATGACTGTATGCATTAGAAGGAATCCTTTCATTATGTACTCATGATAATCTGACAATAAACTGAGCAAAAGTGAAGTAGCTGTCCCTTACTCAGGTGTCAGATACAATTATTTCAACAGTCAGCATATCCAGTTGAAATGTTTTAAAGTGCTTATCTCCTACCTGCTCATTCTGATGCATCTGTATGAGCATCAATCATATTAACATTTAATGTTGACTTCTATCAGCTAAATAAACTGTACTGTCATATCTAATCACAACATATGTCACTGACTCAACTACAGACTTTTTGCTACCATCCCGTTTGTATTAGAAAAAACAATATTGCTTTGTATTACCATGTGGAAATATCATAATGCCAAGTCTTAGTGCCAAAGACAGCACTGACATTTTTCAATAAGACATAATGAAACAGTCCCCTTTTGCTGTAAAAAGGGACAATGACTGTCTGCACACCTGAAACAATCTTCACTCTTGGAAGGAAAGAGCAGTAAAATTACACATACAGCTAACAAGCATGTGTGCACATGTTAATATTGTTTAGGGCCATTTCCATAAATAATCCTCTGCACTAGGACATTTAATATTACTATTAAACCAAATCCAAGTATCAATTAAAACCTTGAGTTAAATGCAAAAGCAGAAATAAACACACAAGACTCGAGCTTCTTTTGTTTTATTTATTCCACTCGCAGAGGGGACATGTTTAGTTTTCATCAACATTGACTGTCTGCAGACCTGTTGGAAGAACAAAAAGAGGACAAAACATTAAATTAAAATTAGATGTCTGTTAATTCAGTAGGCGAATGATTAAGTCAGTAAACAGCATATTTACCTTTGCATGTGGTGACAGGAACGTATGTGACCAGGGTGTACAGTTTGTTGGGGGAGTCCTCATCCTCGTTACGCTTCCTGGACAGCCGTACGCGTATCCTGTACGGCACGTTCCTGCAAAACACACAGTGACGCAATGGTTATCAATCAATGCAAGTTATTGGATATGTTGCTGCAACTGTTACATTGGCCAGTAGATTGTGTCATAGTCCAATGCTGTGCACATGTTTGAGTGTCAAAACATTTGTCATTAGAGTAGAAAATGACTACTTGTAAATACGGCTTTGTGACATAATGATTTGTTTTGGACAACAGCTGTGTGCCACATGGGTAGGAGCCAATCATATGTAGGAAGTCCTTGTTCATATAGTGAGAACTTAAGCATAAGCTAAAAACCTAAATTGTGAAACTCTGACACTTGGCATTTATGTTCTTTACACTGAAAATAGGATAGCAAGACAGTAAAAATTCTTTCAGTCATTTCTTGCAGCTTCTCTTTACTTGCTGACAGTACTGAAACAAAAAAAGTGACAAACACCTCAATCATAAAGATAAGGATTCATCAATAAATCCTCCAGCCATCTTAAGCATCCATTGAGCACAACATTCAGTGTGTGTTCAGTTTTGTGGTGCGTACTGAAGGCACTTCATGTCTGAGCTGATTGTCTACATTTTCACTATACAGAAGATTGCTTTGTTTAATATAATTTAAAAAAAAAGTCCACAAAAGACAGCTGTGAGAATTACGCAATATTTAGAATACATTCATTATAAGCACACAGTTATAATAACACTCAGTTTAATTTGTGGCTTACACGACAAATTAAAGCTATGGATCACTGTCAAACCAGTTTTTGCTATATTATGTGTTCAGTCATTATGTTATTTACTTTTCATTGAAACATCGTCTTTTTTTTTTTTTTTTTTAGATACAAGTATTAAAAGTGTCTCGTCTTACCTCACACCCTTGCTCCACACTGCCTTGTTCAGGCGAGTGTCGATACGGACATCAGGAGTTCCCATCTCCTTCATGGCGAACTTGCGGATCTCCTTGATGGCGCGGGGAGCCCTCTTCTTGAAACCCCTGCAAGGAGACGACACCATTAAATCACACAGAATTAATACAGCTGATAATTGTTTTAATAATTAATAAAATACCAAACATTGTCTGTATGTGAAGGGTTACTTTCACTTATTTTATTATATCTTAATACTCCACATACACCATTTCAAGACACCAGTTGGGCTCCAGTGAGATGTGACACCATGTGGCTTTAATTTACATTTTAATGGATGAATAATAAATTCATCAACATGTTTAATGGCAGTGATGCCAACTTTTCTTGCAGTCATATTAACCAAATCTTTGCACTCAAAACAAGCTGTTTCAGAATCATAACCTGTTTATTATTAGCCAAGTATGCAAACATACAAAGAAGAGCAAGGTAATAAAGACAAAGTAGAAATAAAATTAAATGAACTTTTGAAAATATATTTAGAGAATGGAATAATAATAGTTTTGAAATGGGATATACAACTTGAAATGAAATGTTGACTGTACAAAGGAAATATGGACCAAGAAATGAAGAGTATGAAACAAATGAAGGTGACAGGAGCAAGAATTAAATGTGACGTGCAATAAATAAACAGTGGTAATTCACTGTTATGTGAATATTGCCAACATTATCCTTTAATGTGGGTGGAGATAAAAGGTAAGGCCACCATTCTTGTGTTTTTGTTCCAAAATATGAATTGTATTAATAACATAAAAACACTGTTCACTAACAACAACCACTGCTATCATATGCCTGCAACATAAGGCAAGATATTTTGGATTAAATCTGACTGGAAGTAGCAAAAATAGCTGGATATCTGTTTACTGACAGATACAAGATACAAGAGCACTAACAGTTGGGTCTTCTTGCCATACTCACACTCCATGGATGCGCTTGTGGACATTGATGGTGTACTCTCTGGTCACCACCTCATTGATGGCTGAACGCCCTTTCTTTTTCTCTCCTTTCTTGGTTGGGGCCATCTGTGAACAAAATACATATAGTTTGAATTAAATAACACTTCTAAAAATGCAAGATACTCGCTACACCGACTCATTTTGTAAAAACAAACAAAACCAAAAAAAAAAAAGCACCATCAGCTTTGATATTTTAACAAGAAATTTTATGTTTTGCAAACTTCTGCCAGATGCTTTTCACTACACAGGAGCAACACATGAAGCTGGGCTGCACCAACACAGCGGTTCCCAACCTGAGGGTTTGGACCCCTACAAGGGGTCGCGAGATGATAGGATATAGAAAAAACATTTTGGACACAAAATTGTGATTATTTTGGTCAAGCTTTCTTCTAATTTTTGCTTTATGTCTTGTCGAAGTCCTCTGTCTGCAAGGTTAGTCAATGAATTGACTAGTTGATCAACAGAAGATTAATCAGCAACTGTTGATAAATGAATAATCATTTTAGTCATTTTTTAAAGCAACAATGAAAAAATAAGCATGTTACAGCTTATCAACTGTGATGATTTGCTTTTCAGTGCCGAACATAATGATAAACTGAACATATTTGGGTTTTCGACAGTTAGTCAGACAAAACCAGACATTTGAAGGACTGTTGGGAACTTCAACGGATATTTGAATCAAGACAATAATTAGTAACTCAACTGGTAGACAATGCAACATGTGAGGAGGGGTCCCAGATAGATTTTGCTTTATTTTAAGGGGTCACAGGCCACAAAAGTTGGGAACCACTGACATAACGCACCTGCAGGCTACTGGTAGGGTAAAAATCACTTATATTACAGTAAAACCAGCATTTCAGACTTGTAATAGTGCTTCATGTCATGCATAATATCATACATCCACCGTTTCTGGCTCAGGCCGGACGAGCACAGAACAGCCGGGCAAAACGAAGCCACTCCGGGGGAAACAATCTGACTGCTACCGTTCACCGCTTTAAATTATCTTTACCGACGTTTAACCGCCTCAAAATCGACATACAAAGGATAACGGAGCACTAATGTGTATATTAATGGTGGATGTGTGGTCAATTATAGCTTTAATATCGCAGGATGGACTTAGATTGTAGAAATAAAAATCCCAGGAAAATTACTCACATCGGCTCGCAGATGAGGCGGAAGTCGGAAGGACGGATCTAACGCTGAGGATTGTGGGTAAGGGAAACCGGTCCGTTTTAAGTGATGTACGTCAGCAACAAATGCACGACTGAAGGTTCCTCCCCGAAAGAAAAAGAAAAAGATTTAGGAGAGAAACTTGCCATTTAATTGAATTTTAAATATATTGCGTCATTTGAGAGATTTTGAGATAATGAAGACTTCTTTTTTTGCATCATCAGACTATTTAGACAAAGCATGGACTCAGAAATAAATGTATGGGTTGTATGTCTCTATTCTGCTTATGTATCATGTTCTTTTGTTTAGGAACATATATGGCATGTGTGGTTTTATTGTGCATAATGTTATCAAATGTGAAACGGGCCGTTTCAATGGTATGACACACAAAAAAGCTATTAATAACCATTTTAAGATAGAACTTAAAAACAGGAATTTCAACCATTTACAGCATAACAGATCTCTTTTATTAGACACTTGCTCTGTTTCTGGGGTAGTCTTCATCAAACTGGCACCAAATGACACAACCGATGACAGAAAGTGGTCATTTTAACATAATTGCATTATTGTAAAGTAGTTTATTGAAAAATTATGAATTACTGTAAAAGTTTAGATGCATTTTTTGTATCTACACTTTGCATTTCCTTCATAGGACTAAGAATTTCTAGTATTTTTTTTCATCAAGGTGGAACAGTCTTAAAGTGGTATTTGTATGTCAAATTCAGCACTTACCTGAAAATGCAGAACTTTGCATATAGTGGCTGTCTTCATAGCTCTTGTTAAAATCATTTAATCTGACAATCTTGATCAAAAAAGGTCCCCAGATAAACTTAATTTTCCTTACAATTTAGAAATGTCATTCTACATTTATTTTACAATATTAAAAAAATACAGCGTTAAACCAGGTATCATTCCTTACACATCCCAAAATTGACCTTGAACCTTACACAAAAGAAACATGTAGTAGGAAATATGTCTTCAACGCCATAGATTTGTGGTCAAACTTAAGATACCGGGCTACGACTTCAAAGCCCAATCTCTGCATGTCTGTAATGTCACTTTAAAGGCACAGTTGCATCGCTGGGCGGAGGTGTCATGTTGAATCCAGGGCTCTAAGACAACGGCCTTCTTCCATTTTTATTCTGTTCGGGCGCAATACTGATGCTGGTTTGTCCATTGAATTTGGTGTTCCAGCACTCACAGCATGCATAACCTGCTTTTTTTTTTTTTCCTCAAGCGTCACTTGTTGAGCTAATTGCTTTGAAATCATCACATCCCAGAGGTCAGTTTATCCACCTGTAAAAAGTCTTTTTTTTTTTTTAAATTGTGACTCTGGATGTTCATCCACTGGGGCACAGAAAATAGATGTGGAGTTCAAATTAATTATCTTTTCAGTCATGTTTATCTAAGCAGTCTAGTGTCTTTTCCTATTGGGAACATTTCAGTTCCTTTTTGGACGGTGTGCGCTGGTGAAAGTTTTGGAGAGGAATTCCACACGGCAATGTTGCTGCTCTGGTACTCTGCAGTCTATAGTGTGCTCTGCACCCATTTTCAGTTCATTTCAGGGAGACATTGCCAAACCATTCAAAACAAACACATCAAACAAACAAAAAAAGCAGTTCTCAATAATGCTTCCACAGACTAACAGTTGTAACAAATTACATTCAGTGAGGGAATAGTTTGGCAGTGCTTATTTGTGAGAAACATTCATTCAAGTCCCTGCAGGATGTTTCAGTGTTGTTGGTCAGTAACTTCTCTGCAGCAGCTGCTATAGATATGCTCTGCAGATATTTTGTGATATGGTGTAAACAAAAACAACAACATCAAGAGTCACATTATTTAAAGGCTGAACAGTCACTTCATACAAAGCAAAAGACCCGTTACAAAAATCAACATCTAACCATTTTAATGCACAGTTGTAGTAACCAATGCACAATATACAAAAACAAAACAGTCATTTTAAGTTGGTTAGGCAGGTGAAACTGACAATTAAAAAGCCGCTTTAAAACACTGTAATGCACAAAAAAAAGTAGACTTTTTTTTTAGGTGTGTTTTACGTTTCTCATACAAGGTTCATTACACACCTCCATAGGCTAGAATGTCCAGTAGTCTATGGCACAGCACTTGCAGATCATCCAAAACATGGTAGGCATAACTGAGAAAGACTCACAATTTTGCTGTGTTGCTTTATTTCCTCTCATGACTAAAAATGTTATGTATGTAATGAAATGGGACAGAGTCAGGGAGAGTCAGGGGCTAGGAGAAGTAAAGGCTCAGATGCTTTTACTTTCATGTGTTTCACCCATTAAACCCCTTCCTCTCAGGACACACACACCTCAGGCTGTGCTGTGCTGAGTTTACTACTACCAGCTGCAGCGACGTCGGCTGCTGCTGGTGCTGACCCACCGTCGCATCTTTCCGGGGCCGTGGCCTGGCCAGTCACGGTCCTTCTAAAGAGACGCATGCTCATCTGCAGCAGCTCGTTGTCTACCACAGGTGTAGTGGGGTACTGCTTGGTTAAGCCCTGGAAAAAAAAAAAAAAAAAAAGGAGATGGAGATTTAAACACAATTCTCTCAACAATTCTGTTGTAAGATCAGCAGTTTTCCATGAGAAATTTAAGAGAATATAGCTAATATGAACACTAAGTAATTGGCAGTATTGAAATATTTATCTTGCCAGTGATCGGATGACATCTACCTTGTCATTTTTTAACAGCTGCCGGCGGATGGCGAAGTCTCTGCGGGCACACAGGGCCTTGCAGCAGGGCCCCAGGTTGCTCAGCAAACCTGCCCTCTCCACCCGTCTGTTCAGGGCCGCCATATTCAAGGCTCCCAGGTCATGCTCGAACAGCTTGTCAGCATCTGGAGGGACAGAGTTGACAGAATGTAACACTGATGGATCACACAGAAATGTTACGTGAGGACCAGTAAAGTACAATACTTTAATTGTCTGACAGTGTATAACTTACCTTTGGGGTCGTCCAGCTCAGACTTGCACACCTCTTTGACTTGCTCGAGGAGCTCAGGCCCAGCAAGTCGCTTAGAGATGCCTGCCCTCAGGAGTACGGCCCCTGGGGTGAACCGGAGCAACGCTGCCCCTGCTGCCCGGGGCTCCTGCTTCTTCTTGGGCATCAGACTGGACCAATCAACATCAATCACATCCAGAGGACCTGCCAACACATAACACCAGGGGCTTAACTTTACAAAGAATATCTAAGAGTGTCCTACCAAAAGCCATGACATCATGTATCATTGGAAAATTAAGTCTTAATTAAGGGAGAGGTCATTTTAATCACTTTTATCATTTAAAAAGTATTTGATGATGAACTGATGCATTTCAGATTTTTAACAGTTTTAGAAATAAATCATTCAATCTTTTCAACATAAGTGAACAAAAGTATGGTTTCCCTACTACAGGACAGATGAACATAAATGAAAATTTACATAACATTCCCAAATGGACCTTCTCCCCAGTGAAAGTATTTCCTGGTACCTGTAATTTTCTCATCGTCCTGCTGATCCTCTTTCTTCTGGCTGTCGGCCAGAATCTCATCCAGCTCATCATCACTGATTGGTTCATACTCCTCTCCAACTGATGCGACTGACTGTCCATCGTCTTCTTTCCCATCATCCTCTACTGAGAACAAAGCACAGACAGATTCTTTTAAATTCACTGTAGAACATTTTGAAAAAGTGACACATAAAAATGCAAACATGCTTTCATGTTTTTACCATCGATGCTGTCGGCCTTCTCTAGCTCTCCCATGATGTGGTGACTGTTGCTCGGTTTCTCAGGCTCTGGAGGGCTGAAGGCTTCTCTTGGCAGTAGGGGCTCGTAGTCACTCCTGTCCTGCCTCATCATGTCCCCTCGTAGGTCCCCTCTCATTTCACCCCTAAGGTCCCCACGTCCTGGAGCCCGGGAGTCCCCATGGGGTGGTAGGTCCATCATCATCATCCTCTCCCTCTCTCGATCACCGCCTCTTTCACCCCTACTGTCTCTCTCCCGCTCCCTCTCTCGCTCCCGCTCCCGTTCCCGTTCGTGCTGCTGGATGAGTCCTTCAGGAAGTAAGCGTTCCCTGTCCCTGATATCCCGCTCTCTCAGGAGAGGTTCACGACCAGGACGCATGAGCAGAGGCTCACGTCCCCTGCTAGGCCAGTCCCTAGGTTCGGGCTCCCAGTCTCTCTGTTGTTGAAGAGGCTGTTGGAGGAGAAGGGGCTGCTGCTGCTGTTGCTGCTGCTGAGGCCGGAGATCCTTTCGGTCTCGTTCCCGCTCGAACGGCTCCCTGTCTCTCTCCCGCTCTCGACTGTCGTATGAGCCGGCACGGGACTGGGACCTGGCCTGCCTCTCAGAGTCAGGAGAGCTGCGTCTGGAGCTGTGGCTGCGGGAATCCTGCCGGTCTGTAAGACGAGATGAGACAATACAAGTTGGAGTTTTAATTAAGCACGATTCTAATAACAGAGTTTACAAAAAGTTAAGATATAATAGAGTATGTTTCAAGTTCAGCAATATAGTGTCAAGATAAGTAAGATTTTATATTTCAGTACCTGATGAGGTGCTGCGGCTGGGCTCTCCTCTCCGCAACTGGTCAATTCGAGACTTCCTCTCAGCCCCTGGAGGGTCAGACACCACGGGCCTTTCTCTCTCCCGCTCTCTCTCTCTTTCCCGATCACGCGAGTTGGTGCCCTGAAGTCGGCCCCGGCGAGAGCGGGGACCCTGGGGGTCGTCTCGGTGGGCTGACTCATTGGAGGGCGATCGCAGGCGTCTGGATGATGTGCGGCTCTGGTTGCTCCCCATGCTGCTGCTGCGCGTCTGCTCTGGGGGAGGTTTGCGGAGCAGGGGCTGGGACATGAGGGGCTGTGGAGTCAGAGTCTGCAGCAGCATTGGAGGATCCTGGGGGAGCAGTGGGGCAATGGGTGGGGGGTTGCACCTCTCCCTGTCCCTGCCCACCCTGGGGCCACCACCTCTCCTCAGAGGTTCAGTTGGAGCCCTCTCAGCAGGAACCAGCGGAGCTGTTGGTTCCAGTGGCCCCCCTCCTCTGTCTGTGACCTCCTCATCGGACCAGTCGCTGAAGTTGTCTATTTTGGACAGTGGAGACGGCTCTGCGTTGCCTCCAGTACCGCGGTGATCAGGCCTCATCGAGGGAGGTGGCGTCCGGGGACCTCTCTTCCTCTTATTATGTGGCAGATGGGCTGAAGAATCCTCCTCAGATACATCAGATTCTCCTCCTCGTGACCGTTTCCTCTTTCGATCAAGCGCCTTCTTCTTGGCTCCGCCTTTCCTGGGGGAGTGTAAAGGTGGAGGCCCATCTGCTGAAACACTGATTGGAGGCTCGGGGTTGAAACGGTCCCCTGCACCAGCCAAGCTGTTGCCAGCACCGATCTCCTCATCTTTGCGCCCTTTCTTCAAACCCTTCCTCTGTGACTTTGTCTTCTTTTTGCCCTCCTCGTGGGACTGGGAGCCAGCAGTGTCTCTGTCTTCGCTGCCAGCGGCCACAGCTATAGCAGGAGGAGGCGGTGTGGATTCTCGCTGGTCTCTGCTTCGGGTACGGGAGTCAGAAGGGATGTCTGGAAGGTGCTCTCCTCGTCTGTCACCTCCTCTGGTCCGTTCCCCTCGGGGCTCCAGGTCCTCATGGCGCGTGCGGGCTTCCCTTTTGTCCGCGGCTCCTCTGCGCTCCTCATCCTTCCAGTGACCGGGTTTCTCGTCAGATGGAGCGGCCCTTGGGGGCGAACGTAGCAGGGGCTCCTGGGGCCGCACCACCTGGCTTAGCAGACGATGCTTGTCCGCACCTGCACATGCACACAGAACAGTCACATAACCATACTCAGGACTATTTAAGCATCTTATTTGCCATAATTATAGTGAACGCAGAATATAAGGTAAAAGAGCCCTTCAGTATGAATGTCATTGCATTTAAGGCTAATTTATGGTAAATAACTATTTTTTCCAGTATTGGAATGCTTAAAACCAAGAAGGCAAGTTGGAGAGAGAGAAATAAAACTTTAAATCATCAACATGCATCATGCATTCCCCTTTACTAAGGGTGTGCTGGAATTAGACGAGAGGTGCATTCCCCATTAAACAGGAGTGTGTCCTTTCAAAAAGAATTTCCCTACTGTCAGATGGAGGCGGACACACTGGGCTGGGAAGGAGGGGCTGTGGGTGGAGCTTGGCCTGCCCTCGGCCAATCGGGCGCTCACTTTTCTCTTCTGCGCTGTTGTAGCCGTCGCTGTCGGCCGGACTGAGGTCCCGTGTTGGTCGCTTAGGCGAGGGTCGGGGGCTCGGGCTGCTCTCTACTCTGTGCCTCTTACGACTGGAGGGAGAGAAGAAAAGAAAAGAGGAGGACTGTTATGACAAAATATGCATAAATATGGTATTAGAGGACTGTAGAGTGAGAGAAAAGTGCTTCACTCTTAGGTCTGAATTAGTTTATTTTGTATATAAATGATCTTGCATTTTGAGAAGTTATAAGAGATACTGAATTGGTAAAAAAGTAGTTTGATATAAATAAGTTTGTTGATACATGCCTCGTCTTGCGATCGTCCCGGGTCTCTCGAACAGAGCGGTCATCCCTGGTGTCCTCTCTCCTCTCCCGCCTCTCCTCCCTCCCTCTCTCTCGCTCCTCCCATTCCCGCTGCCTCTCTCGCTCCCGCTGCTCCCTCTCTCTCTCCCTCTCCCGTTCGCGCTCCTTCCTCTCCCTCTCCCTCTCCCGTTCCTCCCTCTCTCTCTCCCGCTCCTCGCGCTCCCTTTCCCTCTCTCGATCTCTCTCCCTCTCCCTTTCACGCTCCCTTTCTCGTTCCCGCTCCCGCTCTCTCTCCCGGGCGCGCTCCCTCTCGGCCTCCCTCTCCTTCTCTCGCTCCTTTTCCTTCTCCCTCTCCCGCTCTCTGTCGCGCTCTTTCTCCCTTTCTCGCTCCCTGTCCCGCTCCCTTTCTCTCTCTCGCTCCCGATCGCGGGTCCTGTCGTCCCGTCTGTCCTCTGTTCTGTCTGCCCGGCGCTCGTCTCTCCTCTCGTCCCTCTCAGACTCCTCTGATCTCCCCTGGTGTCTATTTGGAGAAGCTGCTCTTTGATCTAGGAAAACAGAGAGTTGAAAAGCTTAGTCAAACACATTTAACATGAAAAAAAAAATCATAAAATTCACTCAACATGGTTTTTAATGGTTTTTGTTTTTCTAACGCCCACCTCTCTCTCGGTTGTCTCTGCGATCCCGTTCACCATGCCCTCCTCTCCTGTCATAGGAGGAGTCCCGGGCCTGCTCTCCTCTTCTGTCACCCTCGTAGCGGTCTCGGTCTGAACCCCTGTCAGAGCTTCTTTCGGTAGCGCTGCGGTCCGTGCTCCTCTCTACGCTCCGCTCACGCACCGCACTGCTCCGTGACTCCCAGTTGTCGTGGCTGCTTTCCAGCTGGGAACCCCTGGAGTTCCTGTTTGAGCCTGATGGAGGAATAAAGGAGAAAATGATCACTTTACACACACATGTAGGAAAGGTGCAATTAGTATTTCAATTGATGCTGTAAGCAATATTAAATGTTATATGTAATGTCAGTTCTTGCCTTTATCGGGTATTTCATTAGCACGCCCTCTCCCTCGTCCGTTCCTCTCAGTCCTGTCTGTTCTGTTCTCCGTCCTTCCTTCTGCTCTCCCTCCATCTTCACGTCCATAACCTCTCCCGTAACTCCTGTCCTCCTGGGTGGGTTCCTCCTTCCTGTGTGTCTCAGTCCTCTCCCTATCCCTCTCCTTTTCTCGCTCTCTGTCCTTCTCTCTCTCTTTCTCCCGTTCCCTCTCTCGTTCCCGCTCGCGGTCACGCCGCTCCAGGGATTCTCGACTTGAGCGGGTCTCTGTCCTGCTCTCTCTGGAGTCCTTCACATCCCTGCTGTCTCGGTGGTCGCGAGACTCTCGGGTCGTTTCCCTTCCGCGATCGCGACCGTCCCGTCGCTCTCGGGCGTCTCTGGTCTCCCTGTCGTCGCGACTGTCACGTGATGAGACCTGTTCAGAGTCATAGTCCCGGTCGTCACGGACGCTGTCCTTCTCTCGCTTGCTGCGGCTTTCTGTTTGCAAGAGAGACAAAGCTTAACAACTGACGAATGAGATGATTTAAATTTTAAAATGGCTTACTATGCAGTGGGAATACTGTACTGATCCCACTAGAGCAATTATATTCTGATGATGAGAGAATGGGCTGCAAATTCAGCATCATTTATGAATATTAATTTTGTTGAGGTTAAGTATAAATCAGTCATTAATTTAAGGATCTGAATTTGCGTCAAGAAGCTCACTCCACTGTGTGGCAAAAAGTGAAACTATATATACAGATGTGAGAAACAAGACAAATACAGTAGTAGAATATAAAGATACCATCTCTGCGCTCATGTCTGCGCTCCTGTGCAGGCGGACTCCTCTCTCTCTCACCACGGCTTCTCTCGCGGCCCCTCGAGTGGCGCCGGCTGGGGCTCGATCTGTCCGATCGACGGTGGGGCGAGGAGTTGTCGTGGGATGCAGGAGGTGATCGGGAGCGGCGGGAGCTCGGAGGTGAGGAGGCGGAGGCCGTGGCTGCGGTGCTCCGGTGGTAGGTGGGAGAGGATGAGCGGCGACGACGAGGGGGAGAGGGAGAATTACGCTGTGCAGAGGAGCCAGAGTGGGAGGAAGGGGAGCGGTGGTGGGGAGGAGTGGGGGTGCGCTGGTGGCGTGGAGGAGAAGGAGACCTGTAGTGACAAGGCAGGTTATTTAATCACAGGCATCAGGTCCAGTATTTACTGATTAAAATATACTGTTATGAGGAGGCATCATTATCAAATTATACTAAAAGACACAATACTAAAGAGTAGTTTTGTCAAGTAGTAGTCCAGTAGTTTCGTAGTGCTTTAAGCCTGCAGTGAAAATCATTACATGGTGGCCCACACATGCTAACCTGCGAGAAGGGGAGGCCAGTGCAGCAGCCTTATGGGACGTAGCTTTGGGAGAGGTGGATTTCTTCCTGGCTGAGGGTGAAGCGCCCCTGGAGGGAGATGACACGCTACCAGAACGTTCCTCCGATGTCACTGAACGCTTGGCCTTGTGGGAACTGTCTGATCGGTCCCTATAAAGAACAAGGTTATATTCAAAAGGACGAGCATTAAAAGTTGCAGATGATGACTGAGAATTCATGTGAAAATAATTGTTTTACGAGGTGATGAAAAGTGACAAATGTCTGTCGTCCACACTGTACCTGCGTTTTTCCTTCTTCTCTTTGTGTTTTTCTGTATCTCGCCCCCGATCTTTCCCTTCTTTCAGCTTCTCCTCAGACTTCTCCTTGTTTTTGTGCTTGCCCTTGTGTTTCTTCCCCATTACAGGAATATCCAGTGGGACTGGGGGAGGAGGACTGGGTGTACGGGGTCCTTTCTTCTTACTGTGGCCTCCTTTTGAGGACCTGGTTGGGAAAAAAAAAAAAAAAAAAGCCCATTATATCTTCCTCTAATAGGCATACAATTCTCAGGTACTGTTTTATGGTACGCGAGTAGAAGATATGTACAGTTATTTGTGTCATTTGTTTGCAACTGCACATTGTCCCCAATAAACTGCCATGATTCATAGACTCCTACCTGGCAGTTTCTGAGACAGGTGAGGATACCGACATCTTCTTCTCTTTCTTCCCAGAGCCTGGCCCTTTAGTTCCACTTTTGTGTTTTGGGGAGCCACTGGACTTCCTGGATGAGGGGGAATCTTTAGAGCTTAACTGCTCGGGGGAGGCCTGAGGAACAGAAATGACAGATCAGTTGGAAATTCAGTCTACACACTACTACTTCAGTGAGTGCGGTGACTTGCTCTGGATGTCAAGCCTGAAAATCCAGAGGGATCACGAGCAGTAAGCAGTGTGCATGTCAATTACAGAAACATAGAAGTAACTGAAATACGTGCACCTTGTTATTTACCTTTGGCATGGCGGTGGTTCTTGTTTTGGTGGAGGTCTCGTCTTTTTTGATGACGATCTCCTCTCTCTTTTCCAGATTCTCCTGCTCCAGTTTCATCAGCTCACGTTGAATCTTCTGGCGCTTCATTTCTAGGGATAACTCGTAGTCGTAGTCACCAATATCTGAGTCTGAAAGTCAAAAAAAAACAAAAAAAAAACAGGCTTCAATAGAAAGTCAAAATCTAAGAATCAAAATTCCAAAAATTCCAAACTAAGTGAGTAAAGACAATTCATTTAAATGAATAGTCAATATGATCAAACACTGTAAAAACAATAATCAGGTCACTTGTCCTTTAAATTTAAAAAACAAAACAAGCTGTTGAACCTTCACGATTTGTTTCCCACTCTGTGGGCTCTTCTTCGCTGGCTGGGGTGCGCTCCTTTGTGATCTTTATATCCTCCTTCTCTCTGTGTCGGCCTCTGGAGGAATCTCTCTGCTGTAAATGGACACACACAGATTTAGTTAGAATGACACACACATGTTGCGTTGCTTCCTGTGCCTCTCCACATCCTCAAACCTAAGATCATACTTACGGGCTTCTTTAACAAAAATGAATTCAAACCGACAATATAACAGAAGTGGAGTAAATCTGTGGAGTACTCTTTTAAAAGCAGAGACTGAAGGAGCAGAAAACTCACTCTAGCTGTAGGGGATATGGGCTCGTCTGGATCTCGCTTCAAGTTTTCTGGGTCAACATCCTGTCTTTTATTCTTCATCCTCTCCCGCAGATCACCTGTGGGTCTCTCTGCTGACCTGCTCCATTTAGACACACACATAACAGAAATGAATGGGAATCATATAATTACAACATCACATAGAGATGCTGATGAATGAATCAAGATTGAAACAAGCCATCTTACCGACTAAAGCTAAATCCTTTGCCTCGTGGCTGAGTTCCATGTGTGTAGCGACAAGTGTTGCCGTAACTGCAATTACCGGTCTTCAGCCAATTTCTACAGTGACTCTGAAAGACACAAACAAATAAAGATGATGAGATAAAGCAACACCCAATGAAATTAGACAGATTCTATAAAAAAAAAAACAGTAGTATATTTTAAGACTTTTTAAAAGTCCACTCTTTGCATGAGAAGAAATTATGAGTGACTGCATTTGCTGCATGTATTACTATATATGGTTATAGCAGCAAGTCAAGTAACACTAAAGAGTAAACTCCTTATTTATTAACAAGGACAAACAGGCATGAAAAACATATCTACAACGTCAACATGTGTTGGAAATACCATGTGACATCTCTCAAGAATTTTCAGAGACCAGGAAGAAATAAATAAATTATTTTGCACCTTGCACTCTAGGTTATACGTACATCAGCAGCATTACTCCCAGTGCTGGGGCCGAGTCTTTCAAACACACTGGGCCGGCGAGAGGGGGCGGCAGGGTTGCCGGTGCTGCTGGTCGTGGTGCTGCTGCTGCTGCTGCTGTCAGATATGGTTTTTGAATTCTCCACTGTTACCTTCCGCCTGATCTTGGACATTCTGCAGGACTGGAAATATGACAAACAATGCTTTATTACATGTATGCTGGGATGTAATCATCTGCATTAATATAACGGTTGAGAGAGAAAGACATCAGTGGGAGTGTTTTCAACGTGCAGTACTTTTATTACAAGTAGTTAACTAATGTAGTTAAAAAATAAATCAATAACATGGAGGCAAGTTACTATAGATCTAGACGTAACTTAAGGATGCAAAATAACATTAAAAGCAGTATTTTTGAAACTAAGTCATTAACCTTTCTCTGCTGTGTGATTAAGATGCATTTTAGTTATTAAGTAAAGCACAAATTCATTCATTCTGGGTGCATTGCTATGGATAAAAGCACGCTACAATGACACTAAAATGTTAATTTTAAAGTAGAAACTTTCCTAAAAGGTTATATTTAATAGACTGGAGTGACTTGTTACCCCTCACGTCCAAAACATAAACACATGCAAGTCTGTTGCTGCAACTGCTCTGCGCTAACTTCATAATGAGTATGCTAGCTTCAGGTTAGCAGAAGTACCCAGCCGACTACACGACTTTAACATTATTGCTGACATGCTCAAGTGTTTTAGATTCACATATACATGTAAATGAGATTCTAATGTTTCAGTTAATGGCTAATATATATTATAATGCATGATTTATGTTAGAGAAAACAAGCAAATGGAGGCTAAAGTTAGCTAACCAAAGCGCTAAAGGCCTTCAAGCCGCCTGCAGCAGCATGCACGTTAGACAATGAGCGGATAAAAAAAACTGCTTCTCACCCAAGATATTAAGTCGGTGTCGCATCTACTTTTGTCCAGTTAGTGGATTCAGTATTTCAGTAGAAATAACAATGCTTATTCTGTTAAAGCAAAGGCAGAAACTGCCCTGAGTGCCTTCATGTTGGCGGACAGTGCACGTCATATGCCGTGTTCTTCTTCTGTGGTGGCACGGGAAATTGTGTTATAATGGCTGTGTACATGTTCTTCTTCTGTGGTAGTAAAGGGAATTCACAATGGCTGTGTAAACACATCATACAGCATCCATTCCAAATGAAGAAGAAACAACTAAACATTTATTTTATGAATGTCAGTACGAATGTCAGTACTGTATTCTGGAAAAAAAAATTAAGGACTTTTATGACACTCAAACCAATCATTCAATTATGCTGGAAGCCAAGGATGTAACACTATACTACGAAAACAAAAACCAGAAAGTTCCGCGGACTGTCAATTTATTATTTCAGAATTTAATTTAGGAAAATGAGTCTATCCAAATTATAAATAATAGAAAATGTGCTCATACAGTTAGTATGATACAAGATTTTTTAAAAGAATTTTGATTTTATTGGGTACATTTTGTTATTTTATATTATTGTCTTTTTAAATGATTTTTTAAAAATATATCCATCTTTATTTTTATTATACCCGATGTCATGTTACCATGTTGAATGTATTGAGAGTGGAGTCATGTCTGTTATGTTATCCTAATTTTATTATGATGCCTTAATGTTTCTGTTTTTGTCTTAATGTCACACAAGATGTAAATGATGATTGACACAATAAAGAGTTGGAAAAAATGATTATTATAGACTACTTTCATCTATCCATCTTTTTAAGTACATTTTATTTATATAGTCTTATCACAAGCTTTTCTTTTAATACCACACTAAATAATGTATAATCTCTTACAAATAATTACAGTATACAATCAAAAATGCATCAAACAATGACTTTTATTGACATCTATGTAACTGCATTAAAACTGACAGAAACATCCTGCTACATCATACTTTCTTTCTCCTCTTGAAGTACTGAGATAAGGCAGCAAGCTAATAAAAGCAGACATCCGAATGAAACATCTAGTGAATTCATAAAACATCCCTGCAAAAATAATGTAGTAATACACAAGGTGCCCAAAGCACTCTTACAGGTGATCAAGAAACTATGAAGCCTTAACTGCTTAAACAGTTTGAAGAGGACTTGTTGGAGCTTGCGTTTTCTCTATAACCTTGAGAGCAATGGTCTTCACAGCGGTCAGAGCTTCATTGCAGGCAGCGGCAATGTGAGACGGTGGCAGGAGGAAGCCGTAGCGCCCGCGGTCCTGGAGCTCAAATGTGAAGGCGTATTTGATGCCGAGGTTGTACACCCAGTCATCAGATCCACCGGGAGCCAGGTCTGGAGAACAGACAAAGCTACTCATTAGTACTTTGAGAGTAACTGAATCAGTTTTTGCTTAAAAAAATAAGTCGTACTTACATATTGTCTTTGCTCCAGAACCATATTTGTAGGTGCTCCTATAATATATTCTGATTTTCTTTGCAGCTTCTTGGGCCATCTCAAGCTTCCAAAAACAGAGTGTATTCACACAAACATTTAGAAAAGACAGTTGAATTGTTTAGTATTTATGTACTGGTGAAACCATTGTTTAATTTCAAGTGATATGAACTGTGTGGTGTATTGTGGTGTACTGTATTCATCCCACTTGTCCCAAAACTCTTGATTGATAACTTGAGTATTTGATTGATCAGTCACTGAGCTCTCCTGTGTCTGCCCCAAATCACTCACCAGGTCATTGTGGTTCTCTGCTTCATCAAAGGTGTACGAGTAGGGGAAGAGCAACATCTGAGAGTAGGAGTGGATGGTGAGGTAGAGCTGAACTGTCTCCTTGTGACTGCGCAGGAAGTCGGCCACGGCCTGCGACTCTGGCTCCGACTCGGGGAACACACCGCAGTAGATCTCACTGCAGGGCTGGTCAGAGGCTCCCTCCGCTGGAAAGAACAGTAACACTTTACCTCAATACTGTACATGCTACTCTTATATATGATGAAATGATAAACAGGAGAACAAGCTGAGTTCAATGTGCTCATCAACCAGGAATCATAAAGTGTGTCAGCATACTACATTTAAACTACTTGCTGTGGTACTCACAAGTAATTTTATAAATTAGGGATCGGGATACTGAAAGTGTTGGGAAGGGACTATGATGTCAGAGGGAGACTTACTGCACCAGTTGGCATCAAAGTTTCTGTTGAGGTCAACCCCGACACAGTTGCTCCCCCTCCTGACTGAGCGGTTCTTTCTCCACATCCGGTTCTGAGACAAACAATAAAAATGCACAGACAGGGACAAAATCATGTATCCACTTTAAGTCACAGGTGCTCTGGAAAATACCAGTTCTGGGTTGTTGTTTTTTGTATTCTCACTGTTGTCCATGTGTAATGGTACCCATCAGGGTTCATCACAGGCAGGACGTAGACATCCATGTTGTCCAAAATGTGAGTTATGTCTTTGTTTTGCCTGTAAAACGCCAAGGACTGTGGGAGAAAGGACAAGGTTTTACTACACTGATTCGAGAGCAAGAGCACTGTGAAACTGACCAGCCTATAGATACTAGATCAAATGTACTCACATGTTGTACAAACCATAAACAGAAAGCAGGAGAGACCCACTCTCTGGCGTGGATCCCACAGTCAATCCACATTGCTTTCTTATTTGGTCTATCATTTAAAGACAACTTAAACACAGAAAGATCAAACATTAATCTGAGGTGGGTACCAGACTTGCAACAGCACAAGATTTTCAGATTTTAGACAGAAACATATCAGCTGTATGTCTGTAAAACAATAGTCTCTGAACACATTTCAGCTCCTCTAACAGAACAAATAATGTTGATTAATTGGCTCTGAATGTATGCAAAAAGAAGTTTAAATGATCAATAAATATCTTGATCATCATTACAGTTTATTAGGTGATGGATGTCTGTACCTTCAGAGCGTAGATCGGTCGCTTCTCAAATGAGGAGCCGATGAGAATGACTTTGACTGTGCTGGGGTTGTCCTGCATGGTCCTGTTTATCCAAAAATAGATCTGCAGTGGAGACAGTATGTTCAGATGTAAACAGTGCAACATCAATGCTGAAAACAGCATCAAAAATCATCATGAAGTCAACACCCCCTGTGACACAGTGTCTGAAGAATCTGATAGGTGAAAATGAAAAGCATACATCCTCCAGAGTGTGATATCTCTGGTAGAAAGTTGAGCCGCTTCGTGGGTCTGTGGAGTCGTTCCTCATCTGCATTTCAATCAACTCATTGGCGTTGGCCAGTAACACCCTGAAATAAACAACAAAACCTTTTGTACAAATTGTGCAACTGGAATGAAATATGATAGGTAGTGAGTATGTTTTCAGGCAAGCAACATACTCATGTGTTATGTCGTGTTTCCGCAGCAAATCCCTGACAGTTGCCGAGCTGTTTGCAGGAACAAACAGGTGAACTTGAGTTTCTTCTTTGATGTACTGATGTGAAACAGGCTGCCACAAGGCTGTCTGGGAGAAAATATGTAACATAATGATTCGCAGGAGGGGGAGAAAAATCAGAGGAACACAATCGCTAGTAAAATTTCTACCTCATATTGGGTGGACACATTCCTCAAGATGTCGACTTGTTCCTGTGTTGTCGGGGTGATTGATAGAATTTGGTCTCTGAGTAAAAAGAAAACAAGACATGAGTGAATCCTATAGTCCTCCATGAATGATGCAGACCCCCTGTGGACCAATCAGCAACAAATTTTCACCTGTAATATTGACAGTGCCAGAATGCAAAGGTGTGGTGTATAATTTTTGTTAAAGTTGTAGTTGAGTTTATGTGTGTGCATATACAACAACATACATGGTGTAAGGGTGTGGTGTTTGCGTAACTGTCTTATAACCCATTTTCTCTGTGTAACACATAACATAATCTATAATAAGTGCTGTCATAAAAAAAAAAATCAACTTACCGTGTTTTTACACAGTGTCCCGTCTTCAGGAGTTTGTCCAAGTTCATTAAAACAAAGAGAGTCAAAAGAGCCTTCATGATGACAGACTCCGGACCAGAAATGACAGAGGTTTGCTCAAACCGTGGGGGTAGGGACACATTATTGATTGACATGTTTATTTAAACTTTGCTTTTTTTGAAAGAGCTAGGGCATAGATCAGCCACTAATGCTGTGGTTATATTTTCAGAAGTCAGTTAAAAACAAAAAAGCTATTGCGACCTATTAAGCAAATTAAGTAATTAAGCAAATATAAAATGCTGTATATAACACAAACCCTGGCATTGTAAAATGCAATATTCTTTTTGTTTGTTTTTGTCTTCTTTTTTGTTTTTGTTTTCTATTGTCTATGTGTCTGTTTGCATCTCTGTATATGAACATGTGTACAATTAGGAAAGTGAGAAAATATATATACAGTATATATATTTTCAGAAGTCACCTCCTTCCCTACAGGTGGCGGCAGATAAATATAAATCACAAAGGAGGGAAGTGACAAGTTGAGAGGTGATGTGTTAACAGTTAGCCAGGTTGCTACCAGGTTGAACTGATTAGCATTGATATCTTTCTGGTTCAAATTGATAACTAGCTAGCAAGCTAGCAAACATGAGCAAGCTAGCAAGCCACAAAGCCAATACTAACCAAACTTTTACTGTGTACTGTAAACATAAATAATATTTGACTCAAAAAGACATTTGATTTATTTTCATATTTAAAGAACACTAGCAACATATCTAGCGTTAGCTAACAAAGCATAAACTTCCCTCCGTTATTGGTGTTGGTTGAGCTTAATCTAGTGATACATTCGGCAATTTTATGGGCAATGCTGCAGGCAACAACCAACAGTGAGAGCTAAACTCAAAAATCTATCTAATATGCTGAGGCATTTTGGGCAATATTGCGAAAGCAGATATCTAAACACTAGCATTTATTATATGGTCATTTCTTGTTGTCCAGATACATTATATGGTATATATTTTCCCTACAACTCACATTAATTCCTGGTGGTGGCGGCATGCACCTTTAACGTTGGTTTGTAGTCCGCCAGTAAAACCAAAGAAGAAGAAGATTTCCGTTGGCAAGATGTCGGGCCACGATCAGCTGGTCCTGTGTTTGTGTGAATTAACAAGGTAAGATGTATTTTATTTCAAACCAAGTGTTTAAATAGTGCTGTGGCAAAAGCTTATAAACAGTCATACCAGTCAAAACATTGACAATATTTCAGTTATTTATCTAACAATAAGCAGATTTTTTGGTTATAGTCTTTAAATATAATGTGTCTTCCTGTTTGTTTAATGTTGCTACAGCTAACGTTTCTATGGAGCTCTTTACATTCAGTTTTAATATAATAATATCACCCATATGTACAGTAAGCAGCACGTTATTTCTGTCTGTTATATGTTGGGACATGTATTATTTCTATAGACTTAAGTTAATTATGCCTTTATGTATGTCTATGCTACCCCTGTATCTCCTATGTCATTACAATGCTGTTATAATACTCATACAGCAGGGTTACACTGAAGGTTTTGCTGTGTTGTTTGCATTTTCTTTTTATAAATGTATGGTATGGATCACAGTTATTCATCATGAGAGTATTTCTAAGTATAATCTTCATTTTTGACTCACTCAAGTCTTGGAGAAGCCAAATCAGTGCACATTTAAAAAAATTATCTTTAGCTTTCCCCTAATAATAGCTATTATTTTGTGGGATGTACACCTAACTCTGCTTGTCTTCTCTGTCTCTCTTATTTCCCTCTTTTCCCCTTTTTCTTGTAACTTCTGCTTTTTAAAGTGCTATAATATAAAGTGTATCTGTGTGTTTCAGGTTGCTGTGGAAGTTGCTGCTGCCACTGGTGTTTCTGTGCGTGCTGCTGGTCGCCGTCCTGGTCCTGCTGGTGCTGGCGGTGCGTTTCTGGCTGCAGAGCAACAGGAATGCTCGGCGGGCGAGGGACGGCCGTCCCACCGTGGCCTTCTTCCACCCTTACTGCAATGCCGGTGGTGGGGGAGAGAGGGTGCTCTGGTGTGCTATCAGGGCACTACAGAACAGGTGAAGTCGAAAATCTGACACCATCAAGAGATACTGTTGAATTCTACATATGATCAGTCCGTGATGTTCAGTTTAACTGTAGGAGTTAATTTTAATTTTAGTCTAGTTTCCCTTGCAGAGCTGAGCAGAGAGATTCACACACCAAGTAGCTCCTGTCTCCTGTGTCTTTTATTTTCTGCTGTGACATTTCAAGCACAAGTCTCTTCCTCAGACTTCTGATAAATACAGATAGTTGCCATCTCAAATATCCATAGTCCATATTACAAACACACGTGAGGTAGTTTATTATCTATTTATGACAGCTTTTAGTCTGAGTCCTTTGTTGGAGTACAAACTATTGGGGGTACATGAGTTGTATTTTTCTTTATGTACCTTTTGTATATATACTATATTTGGTGTGCAGATCTCTCTCTGTTTCACTCTACAAGGTATTTTTTTGATCCAGCACCCATCCTATTGGGTATTGGGATGTGCACATATTTTTTAAATTGTTTTTTATGTCTAGTTTCCCTCCCTTTCCTCTTAACTTGTGTGCTTTAACTTACACATCTTCACAGGTATGCAGACATCAATTTTGTGGTGTACACGGGAGACCTGGGTGTGACCGGCCAGCAGATTCTGGATGGGGCGCGGCGTCGTTTCAACATTGTGCTTCCCCGCCCGGTTCAGTTTGTGTTCCTGAGGCACCGGCTGCTCGTGGAGCCCGGCCTGTTTCCTCACTTCACCCTGCTGGGCCAAAGTGTGGGCTCCATCTTCCTGGGGTGGGAGGCGTTGACAGAGTTTGTCCCAGACCTTTACATCGACTCCATGGGCTATGCCTTCACTCTGCCCCTGTTCCGCTACCTGGGAGGCTGCAGCGTGGGGAGTTATGTTCACTACCCCACCATCAGCACTGACATGCTGTCTGTAGTGAGAGAGAGGAACCCCAGGTAATCACTGTGTGTCTTTAGTAATGGAAATTGTGTCATAATGGCTGTGTAAACATATCATAGTTATTAAGCAATGAAATAATACAGACTGTTAATGTCCCAGGTTCAACAACCCAGACTACATCTCCAACAGTCTGTTCCTGAGTGCCTTCAAGGTGGTCTACTACTGCCTCTTTGCCCTGCTCTATGGTATGGCCGGCTCCTGCAGCGACCTCATCATGGTCAACTCCTCCTGGACCCTCGATCACATCCTGTCGCTGTGGCGCGCTCCCAACCGCACCAGTGTGGTCTACCCACCCTGCGACGTCAGCGCGTTCCTGGACGTCCCACTGGAAGAGGACGGGGACAGAAAGTGCCACTCGATCGTCTCCGTCGGGCAGTTCAGGCCGGAGAAGGACCACCGGCTGCAGATCCGAGCTTTCAAGAAGGTGTTAGATAGGACGAGGGGGGAGGGGGCGGGGGCCAGGGGGGCGTTGAAGCTGGTTCTGATCGGTGGATGCAGGAACCAGGAAGACGAGGATAGGGTGCTCATGTTGAGGGGGCTGTGCCAGGAGCTGGGGGTGGCCGATAGGGTGGAGTTTAAACTGAACATACCTTTCGAGCAGCTGAAGCGAGAGATGGGTGAAGCCACCATAGGGCTGCATACCATGTGGAACGAACACTTTGGGATAGGTAAGTTATAGTTATAGTAGCTGTAGTAACTGTCTTTTTTTTTTTTTTTAGATGTTATTAAAAGTGCATCTTCTCCTCTATTTCCTCCAGGCGTTGTGGAGTGCATGGCAGCAGGGAAGGTCATTCTAGCCCACAAGTCCGGCGGTCCCAAGCTAGACATTGTCGTACCTTTCGAGGGAGGCCAGACAGGCTTCCTGGCTGATGACGAGGACAGCTACGCGGAGGCCATAGAGAGGATCCTGGCTCTGCCGCCTGCCAGCCGCCTGCAGATCAGAAGCAACGCCCGTCAGTCTGCGGCTCGCTTCTCAGATCAGGAGTTTGAAGCTTGCTTCCTGGCCGCTATGGAGCCTCTGATGGGGACACTTGAACGATGAAAGAAGGACTCATTCTTTGTGTGTGTATGGTTCATGTGATAGTAGCTGTTTGACACTGTAGGCATGTTGGTGGTGGTTGCACTGTAGGTCTGGTGACAAAATCAGATTACATTTATTGGTCTGACTAGACTATTTGCATGGCTTTCTGGGTGGCAGATATCACTCAATGGCCAACAAACCAATAAAAATGAGAGTATATCAAATCACATACAGATAGAAATCGTACAATCAAAACATCAAATCTGTGCCTCATGTGGGAGACTGTGAATCCAGCTACAGTATATCCTGTACTGTACCTGTGTATTGGAGACACTCTTTGTAAATACCAGTTTGTCCTGTAAAAAGGTGACAGTTCAAGCTTGTATCGCATTTTTACCAGAGTCATTCCTTCGTCAATAGTTCCTGTTTCATTAAAATGAATGTATTTTATTTAATATTGGTGAAAATGGGTACAAATGAGCTTTAGTTCAGTAAATAACCTACTGAAAAATATCGAGGGACACAAACATATTTATTGTTTACAAGAACTAGAATCAATTCCCCTACACACCCAAAAATGTAGAGTATTTTTGATATCAATGATGAATGTAACAAATATATGATGGGAATGAGGAATTGATGTAACTGAAAAGACGATTTATCATTGTAAATAAACTTGAATGCACTGAATTAGAGGAAAGTTACACGCATTCTTCTTTTCACTCCATTTGTTTTGGCTTGTGCAGTGGCACATGAACAAAATGGAAATGTTGTAATGAGCTCAGAGCTGTGGAGCAGAGAGAGGTCAGTGATCTGTCCAGAGGAAGGAGACCAAAAAGAGAGGTTAGCACAAGCGCTACTTCATGGAAAAACATTTCTCAGATTTACTTTTCTCTCTTGATGCAAGTTTGTTTTGCGTGTTTGTGGTTCCAGTGGCCGGTCGGACCTCAGCAGCTGGATATAGTCATCACCTCCACTATTTGAAGCAGGATTGCTTTCAGAGATGATAGAGACAACTTCACAAGTAATACTTGTATCATTTGAAATTGTTTCTTCTTCTATAATACTGAGAAAGCGGTAACTGCTGCAGCCAGGTCTTAACAAAAGCATACAAGGGCATTCAAATGTAACTATTTGTTCATAAAAATGAGATAAAAAAACAACTAACTCTGGACACTTTGCAGTCATAAATTACATACATATGCTCTACCTTCATAAACATTTGTTTGATTGTCTCTACTTCTGTAACTTTGTTCTGTTAAAAATAGAAATTGATTATTTTAAACCAAAATGATAAAATAATGGCTTTTACAGGATATAATTACCATACTGATAATGGCCTTTTTTTAAAATATTGGATTGCTGATGACTTGTATATACTCTTGACATTTGTATATATAAAAAAAGAAGAAAACCTGCAATTCTTCACAACTATGCTTTCTGAAAGCTTATTAAACTAATACTTTCTAGAAATACTTTATGTAATGGCTTAAAGTGCCTCGAAGTTGCTGAATGATTTGAATTTAACTGGTCAATAACAAATTTCAACATCTTCATCAAACATGTTTGAGAGCATATCAAGTAGGATGAAACGTACAGAATGAACGTCTTATCATAGTGCTCATCTAAATTGGCACATCACCCTGGGATCAATAGTGCTGAGCAAAGGTTGAGAGCTATTGCGAGCAGGAAGCCAGACAAAAAACAGGGGAGGGAGGCTGTTTTTTTTTTTTTTTTGCGTGTTCTCTTTTAGGGGTTATGGAGGGTAAGAGGCGGTGCAAAGGGACAAGAGTTATTACATAATATTAACATATTTAGAGGGAGGTAAATGAAGAATCGAGCCATTTTGGTTTGGTGCTAGTCAAGATGAAGTCATACGTGCTTCTTTTGGCCCTTCTGCAGTTTCTGGGATGCTCAGGTGAGTTGCTTTTTGTACTGATCACCTCATACAGAGATATCTGACTGTTTTAAATCGTTGACCCTGGACTTTTCAGGCATCCCACTGCGCCCTGAGTTGGAATCTATGGCAGACAAGGGTCTTGTGGCTGCTCTGGCAGAGGTCAACTCTGTGTATGCTGTCAGTTCTCTTTACCGGGTGACTCAGGGCTCTGTCACAAGGGTGAGTCAGTACAATCTATTCTTTATCTTAAAAAACACATGAAATTTGCAGGTGTGTTATCTTCATGCTGTGTCTATTCAAGGCAATGTGTTTAAACCTGTTTTCCTGCGTTATGTGTGTGTTATCTGTGAGATTATAACAAACATCTCATGTATGCCAGGTTATTCCCACAGGCCTGAACACTGTTGACCTGCTGATGGTATTTGGCATTAAAGAGACAGAGTGCGCGAAGACCTCCGGAATGGACCCGCAGACATGCGCCTTCAAACCTGGCTTCTTTGTGGTGAGGCATTCAATGTCGTCAGGGGCTGAAAAATAAGATGACTGAAATATCATTGTGGTTTGTTTTAGTCTGTTTGGTGCCAGAAGGTTGCAGTTTAACAGATAAAAACAGCAAAAAGGACATCACTTAAAGTGACATCAATGCCAGTCACAGTCAAAAGCAGGAGTTTTGTGTTGGATGTTAAATATTTCACCGTAAAGGCCTGATATCTCAATTCTGGGTAGGACACATGTTGACAGACTGCTGCCCACTGTTTACATTGGCATGAAATCCAAAATCTGTTCCGCCGTGATGCAGTGAGGCAATGGGACGGTGACTCTGTGATCATTGTAAAACTAGAATAGCTGTAACAAATACCCACCGAGGTATTTTGCATATACATCATGTTAAAACACCACCTTTCCCTTTCCTCGCTTTCAGCCTTCCTTCTCCTGCTCCAGTCGGGTCCGGATATTCCCCACCTCAACCCAGGTGGTCTCCGTCAGATGTGGCAGCAGCACCAGCAGCTCCAGTGAGGAGTCCAGCGAGGAGGTGAGGAGGATGTAGTCCAAAAGTGCGAGTAGGGAACAAAGACCAAGAGGAGGAATGGTGGGAGAGAAGAGAGGGTCATTTTTATCTAAATTCCCAAGCTCATTTCCTATTGATAGTGAGTTAAAGTGGCTACAAAAAAAAGTGAAATAAGCTGCTAGTCACCAAAAAGGAAAAACTAGACAGAATGATCATTTTAAATAAAATCCATTGATAAATAAAGGTAAAAACACAACATTTTCAATCAATCTAAGCAATAATATAAAGAGTGTCCTGAGCTATGTAGTACATGTGAATAAAATCTAGGCTTTGTTTCCACAGACTTACCGAAGAGGGAGATATCATTTCAATATCCCTTCTGTAAGCAGAGGTAAGCACCCATTTTTAATTAGTGATGATGCAGTACAATAATGAAGCTTGATGTTGACTGAAAACACTTCATAATGTAATGTGATATTCAGTGTAGCTGACCAGAGACCCGACTAACTTTCAACAGTCCCGGCTCCCACTGCACCTCCGCAGCCCGTCCAGCCCGATCGCTCCCTCCGCAGCCAGGGAATGGACACCCGGGCCAGAGGAGACACTTACAATAATCACCTGGAGTGAAAGTTCCAGTTGAAAATCTTAAAAAGGTGCTTGTCAGAAGACAAACTTGAATTAAAAAGTTTAATTTACACTTTTGTGCCTTTTTTTTTATTGCTTTTTGATGACGATTCATGATGTTTTTGGAGTTTAGGGTTCAATAAATCTCCATAATTTATATATATATATATATTTTTTTGGCTATAAAAGGCTGCATAATATTGTATTGGAACTACACACACTCAAAAAAAGGATAGGCAGGATAAGACCACTAGAGGGAGTTTGAAGTCCACTAACATGGTTCCCATTGTAATTCTTTGTACTTGTACTGTGCTTAAATACATTAAGTGAATTACATTTGGCTGACCCAATACAGATCTTCCCAGCTACACCTCACCCAAAAATCAACCAACAAAAGAGGACTCTGACACAGGTTGAGGTCTGGTTTGAACATTTATATTGTGATTTTCAGTTTATATGCAAGAGGACACATTTACTCTATCTGCAACCATTTGTCTTCATTTCATTTGGCCCCACGTGTTCACATCAGCACATCAATAACTTACATACTGTACTGTAGCAAACATCCTGTTGAGGACGATGATATTCAGTTTTAAGAAATGGTACACTACCTTGGAGAAGACAAAAGAATAGCATGTTAAACAGGCCTTGTATGGAATCCACCAATACCTCCGAGGTTTCTTCATGGTAAGCTCAGTGGACTTGTAGATATAATGCTCTCCTCTGAACTGTATCATGTAAACCATTTCGACGGCATACATTAATCCAATTTAAAACCAGTTGAAATGGTCGGAAATATTAATGATATGTCGTCCTGACACACAAGGACATGGTGAGAATGAAGGACAGCGCTAGCACCCTAAAAACGAAGGCCTTGCTGCTTGAAATGAAAAACCCTTCATGATCCACTCTGTCGATACCAAATCCGGAGATAACTTTAGTCCCTGTGCAGTGAGGGCTGAAGCAGTATTGGCACCATGAAGAAACAAGATACGCTAGACACACAAAGTTGAAAGCAACATTCAGTCTAATGCCAGTCACATGATTTCTGTTATTGACTACATGATTTAATGCTCTGTACATTAACCGGACAGTTTTTTCCAACGGGGTCACCTTGTGTAAAGCAAGATGAGTATAAATCACATGGCTGAATGCAATTTGTACATTCTACTTCGTGGATTGTGATGCCATGTGACTTAAGAAGGCGGCGGGGGCAAACGGTAAGGGAGTAGCAGCTGCAACTGTACAGATAGAAGGATCAGGTCCAAAAAAATCAAGCCAACGCACAGGGGAACTCACAAAGTCCACGAAGATACACCACCACAGGCCTTCTCCCCCCCTTCCTTTTACAGAAGTCCATTGCAAGCTTTGCATTAAATAAAAAAAACAAAGTGTCGTTTTTTTTCAGTTGCACAGTCCAGACTTTGCAGAGCCTTTGGAAGAAATCTCCTTTCTGCTTTGACCTCTGTGCAAGACTTTGGGAATAAGGCTTCCTTCTGATTTGCTTTTGCCAAGTGGCGAGACAGTCTAGAAATGCTTAAGACAACAGATTTTAGCACAATTTGTAGCAGACTTTGAGTGTTTTATATTACTGAATCATTGCCTTCATGTGTGTAGTTCATAATGTTTTCCAACACGCCTTCCCATATACATTCCATTGTGCCCTAATGTTGTTTTGTTCCTCTCTAGACTTTGTTGACCAGCTATTAAAAGACAGACTTATAAAAAAAAAAATCCTTCCGTTTATCAATCATTAAATAATTTTATATAAAAGCAAACCTAACAATCTTCGTTCCACGCAGGCCTTCCCTAATGGTTAACTACTTCACCGCCATATGATCATACACACAATGCATGTATGCATATTCAATCTCAGTCTCTCTCGCTCTCTCTCTCTCACACACATGCACACACACCAGAACAGCTTCATGTTTTACAGCTTGTTGTTACATGAGGTCCATGCA
This sequence comes from Scomberomorus guttatus, assembly GCA_038419695.1. Classification (NCBI taxonomy): domain Eukaryota; kingdom Metazoa; phylum Chordata; class Actinopteri; order Scombriformes; family Scombridae; genus Scomberomorus; species Scomberomorus guttatus. The sequence continues at coordinate 10,120,932 of CM076468.1, read as the reverse complement.
GTACCAAAGCAGAAAGATCCTGATGTGATTTTGTTTGTTTTTTTTGTCTCCAGTACGTGGCACAAACTTATGGCAAAGAAGCGGATACATGGTTTGGCTCAGACCTGGATCCAGTAATATTTGCACAATTCTTATTAGTGTTTATTTAAGTCGGCTTGGTGTACCAGATGGGCGAGGTTTACCATACAGGGCAATACAATGTGTTCCAGAGAGTTGAGACAATCACAGAAAGAGAAAAAGTACTATTCTGTGACCCTCAAACTTGCCTGCTCCAGTCTAAATTGTCCCAATGTTGTTAAACCCCACTGATCTAGAATGCCAAGCATGTTAAAAATGCAATAATATGCAAACACTAATTGTCCATGATCTGGTTTGGCTTTTCGTATATACACAATCATCTATTTATCATTGTGATCCCAATAGGACTTCGCTCCCATTTCACTAATGAATGTTCACTTCCATATATTCTTTCATTGTCTTTTCATCCACCTTCATAAAGTCCTGTTCTCCAATTGCAACACTCTCAAGTAAGTTTGGTGGCGTCCCCCCGTTTGGGTGGTGCAGGTGGGGGTCCTCGTCGTAGTGTTGCATAGCCTGAGATGTTTCCGGACATGTAGCCACCATTTCCTCCATTACTCTGCTTTCCCTGGTCCAGGAGCAGCTCAGGGGGCGGCGGAGGCAGCGCCATGTCGTCCATAGTCCCCGCAGACAGGCCAGCGGAGTTGAGAGAACTCTGGCGACCCACTGACTTGCGCTTCAGAGTCCGGTTGAGGTCCTCCAGGAAGTTGGGCTGGCCTGAGCTGCCTTTAGGGGAGGTGGGTGGAGGAAGCTGTGGAGGTGGTGAGAGTGGAGGGGGCTCCGGGGTGGTGTTGCTACGCCGCACGAGTGTGGGTGGAGGAGTCTTTTTCAGTGAGCTCTTGCCCCAGGAAGAGTTGCTGACAAGGGAGACAGGTGGAGGAGGTGGGGGAGCCTGGGGCTGGGGGTTGACCACAGCTACCCTAGGAGGTCCTCCACCAGGGGCGTCACTACCAGGTGGTGGAGGAGGGGGGAAGAGCTCAGAGGCCGGGGGAGGAGGAGGGAAGAAGGCGCACTCAGGTGGTGGAGAAGGGAAGTCACCACTGGATTGCTTCGCCTGGCTCACTTTGCCCTGGAGTGCCAAGGGCAGGTTGGACAGGTTGAGCTTACCCGGTTTCGGGGGAGCAGGGGGTCCAGCTGAGGGGTCCTTGGATGGGGATGCAGAGGACGAAGAGATTGGACATGGAGGAGAAGGAGGGGTGCTGCTCTGGGGAGCAAACTTGCTGAGCAAGTTCCTTCTCGATTCTTCATAGGAGGCTGAGGAGTTGGACTTGATGCTCGAGTTCCTCTGGGGGGTGGGAGGAGGCTTCTTGCCTCCCAAACCAAAGGAACCGGGAGGTGACCTCCTCGTGGGGGAGCCCAGGTTTCCAGGAGGGAGTGGAGGAGGAGGTGGAGTCGGGCCGGTGGCAGGGGCTGGGGGAGGTGGTGGAGGAGGAGGAGGGGCAGGGAAGCCAGCACTGTTGTCTGGAGGAGGAGGAGGGAACTCTGGAGACAGTACCTGCTGGCTGCCCCCAGGCTGCCATTTTGGTTTGGTCTTGACTGCAGGTGGGGAGAGGGGGGCTTTGGGGCTCTCTGTGTGATTGGATACTTGGGATGAAGCTCCTGGAAACTGACTTGCTAGTTGTTTCACCAAAGACATGGTAGGAGGAGCTCCAGTGGAAATGGGCGGTGGCTTAGACAGGCTGTGCTGCTTGGGCAGAGTCGGAGGGGGCTGACTGGAGGTGTGGCCTGCCTGGAGACTAAACTGCTTCTTCAGAGGTGCAGGTGGAGGAGGGGGTGGGGGTGGTGGCGGGCCACCCAGCGCAGCAGGAGGCGGGGCGGGTGGGAAGGGGGTGACAGGTGACATGGGTTTGAGGGCAGAAGGAGGAACAAAGCCTGGGGTGAAGGACTTGGGTGGCGCTGGAGGGGGTCCAGGAGGAGGTGGGAACTGGGCTGGCACTGGGAACTGCTGGGGAGGAGGAGGAGGTGGCGGCGGAGGTGGAGGTGGAGGAGGTGGGGGTGGTGGAGCGGGGGCAGGCGGTGGGGACTCCTCAAGGCCTCCGTCTGGACACAGCAGGTCCCGTGGCGGGCTGGGAAACCGCTCCTTCAGTGCCTGCTTCAGCCCGTTGGGGTAAACAGGCTGGCTCATTGGAGTCGGGGCAGGAGGGGGTGGCGGGGGAGGAGGAGGGGGAGGAAATGCTAGTCCATTGGTCTGTGGAGGAGGTGGAGGACCTGGGGGCAGGGGGGTGAAGGCAGGCGGGGTAGCTGGGCTGGGAGGCCCCAGCTTCAACACAGCCATGGCTGACCCAGGGCTTGGCATAGATGGTGGCGGGGGAGGAGGAGGTGGAGGGGGAGGCGGGACATTAGTCCTTGCTGCAATGTGGTTCACATTGGGTTTGATGGACACCTGTGCTGCGGGCGGCGTTGGAACTGGGGGTAGAACTTGGTGAGCTGTTGCATAGAGATGACTGGGCAACTTGTGGTGGTTGGCAGCCTGGGAGGCCTTTTGGTTCTGCAGCCTGGTGATGGTGCTGAACTTGTACATGGTGGGAGCCGGCGAGTGGTGTGACACAGTTTGGACTGGGGGTGGGGGAGGAGGGGGAGGCGGCGGAGGAGGAGGTGGGGGAGGAGGAGCCGGCTGTTGCTGCTGCTGTTGTTGCTGCTGCTGCTGCTGTTGTTGCTGCTGCTGCTGCTGTTGTTGCTGTTGTTGCTGTTGTTGTTGTTGTTGCTGTTGTTGTTGTTGTTGCTGTTGCTGCTGCTGCTGCGGGGGCATGTCGTTGTAGTCACTGATGGGCTGCGGCTGCTGTTGTGGTGACTGTGGTGGTTGCTGAGGGCGCTCAGGCGACTGTGGTGGTGGTGGCGGGGGTGGTGGTGGCTGCGGGGCCTGTTGAGGAGACTGAGGCTGGGGAGGCAGGTGCTGTGGCTGTGGCTGTGTCAGTGTCTGGGGCTGCATTGATGGGTGCTGAGGCTGTGGTGGGTGCTGTTGATGGGGCTGGGGTGGAGGCTGCACCTGAGGCTGGGGAGGGGGCGTCAGCGCCGGGTGATCAACTGAATGCTGGCTGTGATGCCGGTGACTGTGGGAAGCATGCGGCAGGGTGGCCCCTCTGGATGCCTCCATTCTCATATGCTGGGAAGAGATGGGAACAGTATCTGTTACAAATAAGCTACTTCAAAAAAATTAATCCACATAACATGATCTGCTACCTGTGAAAGGAAGCCATACCTTGGAGCTTTCCTCTATCTGGGTACCTCTCTTCCAGGCCTCAGAGAAAATGGAGCTCACCACACTCTGGGACCGGCCATGAGAGGAGCCAGTGTCCACTCCACTGTCTGAATGGCCTGAATGATTAGACTGGGACTCTGGAAGCACAGACGAAAACATTATCCACATGTCACCACAGATATTCCATTATGGAGTTGGTAAAGACATCAACTCTAAACCACAGATTTTATCAAACGCAGGCTGTTGCGGTAACATTGTGGAAAATGAACAGAATGAGGTGTGCTTGATTAACTTTCCACATTCTCAAACAGCCATAAAAATGTCAATGATTATACGCTATATATGAAATCTATTAAACTGGTGCACAGCCCAGGTTTTATTACACAATGAACTAACCAGGTATGCTAGCAGAACTGGAGCCTGATCGGATGCTGGAGGTAGACAGAGAGGACCAATCGTAGGCCGCCTCTGTCCTCTTCATGGCCTCCTGGTAGTTCACGTACAGCTGCTTCCCATACTACACAGAAGAGCACAATGTCATAAGATTAATTAACATTACTTCTTTTGGCAGGGTTCAAAATTAAAAGAACTGTTCTTTGTGTTGAGCAGGAACTCGGGCTAAGACCTACCTTAGCGATGCGAATTCCATTCACCCATTGGTGCAGGGTCCTGACATCATCACAGCACAGATACTTGATGTACTGTGACTTCTTCTGGATTTGTGGATGCTGCAACAAGACGTAAATGTGTATTTATCATCCTCTAATGCCTCATATATCTGTGAAAACTTTACAATCATAAAAGGATATCTAATGGGCTGCAAGTTGTTTGGCATTAAGCATTTTCTGGTCATTTAAAAGACTATTTTTTAATTTTTATATAAACTCCAGTGAGTAATAACACTTTATCCACTTCCTACTTATTAAATGGCAATCATATCAGATTAATCTTGTTTGGAAGCAATGTGCGAAGTGCTTTTTAAAGAAAGACTAATGGCAATAAATGGATGGAGAGTCAAACACTAAATGTGTCTCCTGGGACCACAACACTTTCACATGTTCACACCTCTATTTTAAATCCATGTTAAGATGCTACACACTGTATGTGTTGCTCTGAAAACATTTCCATGACGCTTGCGGATATTTTCAGTTTCAGAAAAAGATTTTCCCATTTAGCGGGAGTAATGGGCCCTCACCTTCAGGGCCAGGCAGTAGTCAGTGGGAGCCTTGTATTTGCTGCGGTAGTCCTGGCCGTAATACACGTTAACATGATCCAACTGCAGGAAGCACACGAGATCTCTGGACGCCTGCAAAAAGGGAGACAGAGGAGCTAACAGGATGTACTGATGCATGGTTGACTTACATAAGGGACCAAGGCTGGCTGCAGCTGCTGCTGCTCTGAACATGTTGGAGAAGTTGCGTGCATGAGGCCAGAACAACTCACATTCACACACATTTAAGCAATCTAAGTAATTAAAGCTCTAAAAATGCTTGTGTTTCCATAAACAGTGACACTTTTGGTGCCAGTTTGGACTGATTAGAGGTATATAAACACGCAGAGCACAGCAGAGGCAAAGTCTATATTACAAATTAATGCTCAAAGTATTTTTGGAGCACATGCTGTGTCTACTCTTGAAAGGAATGGGCTTTAAAAAATTATGCTAAGAGGATCCAGGTCCCACTGTAGACATAGCTTGTGTGTACATATTTTTGTAATCTAAATTTTCACAAGATTCCAGCATTATATATGGAAATAAAGTAATAGATGTTATTGGTCTCTAGTAGTACAGCTACTGAATACTGATGTTGTCACACTGAGGACTGTACAAAAAGTGTTATGTCTGTAAATGAAATGGAGGTGCTAAAAGATGCACATGTGCACAGCAATTCTTCCCTGGTTAAAAAAAAAAAAACATGCAGGTGCTGTTTCCGTTGTGTTCAAAGTGATCAGGCCCTAAACAGGAAATACCACAGAGAAAACTGTGTGGTTCCTGTCTGGTTCCTTTTAACCCAGATCTACATTTCTATCTTCATTACTTTTCAGTAGCGTGACTGTGTGCCTACAGTGCACCATCCCAAGTCTCACTTACCTTGGCTTTGCCTTTTGGGACATAGTAGATCCCTGAAGCCCTGAGGAGGAAGTAGCGTTTCTTCCACGACTTCTTCCCATCTTCCTTCAGCCACAGGATGCCCTCAATCTCTGGCACGGACACCGAGCCGCCACAGAAACACTCCTGAAGGATACACACATGCACAAAAATTTATATTTTCAAGTGTGAGTAGTAAAAATGAAAGGAAAGTCTGCAGTTTGTGCTTGTACATATGTTTACCTCTAATAAAGCCTCCTTATTCCTGTCGGCCATTTCTGATGTCTCCTTCCGCCCCAACAAATAGTTCTGGAAATGATTGAGAAAGTTGAATAGAGGTCAAGGAGAGGAGGGAGGGACGTGGCTCACCTCGTCTTGTGTTAAATAAATTATTCACATTTACTCGCTTTAGAGCTTTGACCTACTTCTCACTCTCTCACACAAACACACTCCCTTGTTCACTCTCTCGGCTGTGCAGGCGCTGAGCATGCATAAACAATGTGTTTGTGTGTATAGCATATGCTTTCAGCATTTACACACTGAATGCAGAGTGGCTACAGAGGAACATTGAGAAGATGATCTGTCCCCGCTCTCCTGTGTACATCTGTGTATGCATGTTGAGGTGTAATGGACAGTCACCTGAGGGTTCTTGAACAGAGCATATTTCTCGATGCGCTCGATGAACATAAGCTTGTTGTGGCTGTCTCGTGTCCAGTTTAATAGATTCTCCACCAAGTTCTCGTGATCCTCAAAAATGCGCTCTGAGGAGAGAGGAGAGAGAGGAGATGCAAGATGTGCAGTTTTTTTGCTGACCTGAAAATGTGCACCTAATTTCCTCCCTCCAGGGGTTTTAGTTTTTTGGGTGGGGCAGAACATTTAACTGTGAGCCTGACGACTAGCCTGAAGTCGCAAACAGAGACTATTCTTAGATCCCAGATAATTATAATATACGTTTGTCACCTACATTGTTGACATTTCTCCCACCACATTGCCTCAATGCTTGGTGCATTTTTCCACGTGTGACACACCTGTTCGTGTGCCAGCAGTGCAGATTAAAGCAAACCATAAACAATGTTTATTTGAGTCAGGTGTGGGTGTAAACTGTCTATGACCCCTCCCTTACCCATCTGTAGTTCTGTGATGGTTTCCACAAGAGACCAGTCGGGGCTGTAGCCACAGTGCGACTTATCCAGCAGGCTATCCAGCACCTGCCTGACTGTCTGCCTCTCGTCCACCATCATGGTCTTGGAGCTCTCGTCTGACATGTGGACCCTGATCACCAGCTGAGGAAGAGGAGAAAGAGGAGTTTGAGAAGGAGAAAGAAATACATTTTTATGTGGCCCAATTACCTTAGCATACACAATATTGTTAGTGTTTGCTAGGGTGTAAACTTCTTTAAAAGTCTATCTCAAATAAATCCAGGTCATATGGTTATAAGGCTTGTTTCAAATACGTCAAACTATTTATGGGGTCATTAGAGTCACAGTGTCACGTATACAGCCACTAATATCCAATAATCTGGTCAAAGTAAAAGCAACCAAAAGTCCTCCGTAACAAGCAAGCTTAAACTAAGCCGAACGTGACACAAACACACGTGCCAAATCCAGCCTAACACAAGTGCAGCTTGTAAGACCCGTCCTGGTGTGAAACCAAATAAAGCCTTCAATTCCTTGACCTCCTGTTTTGTCCCCTCCCACCGGGACCCTGACACCCAATCAGTATGTGGGTGCAGTTGATTGAACAGGAACTTAGACGAATGAGAATGCTGGGAGAGCTGCCAGTCTCAGACATGGGGAGTCTGACCTACATTTCTTGCAGCAGAGACCCCTAAAATCTCTCTACTGCGAGTCGGACAGAAAAAATAACAATAAAAACAACAAAAAAAAATTGAACCCAAAAAATTGCACTGCTTCAACAAGAGAAAATCTGAATCTTCTGTCCAAACACAAACTGCCTCAATGTCATGAACACAAAATATAGTAAATTGTGAGACATAGCTGGCTGTATAAAAAGCTGACAAACATAGCACTAATAATTTAGCAAATCACAGCTTTCTCCTGTGTTGGCCGAGTGTTTTTTTTTTTGTACCAGCAGTACCAGCAGTCTTTATCTTATCCAATTGTATTCACTTGGCGGAGTGAAGTCTTGCTCTGTTTGTTGAAACACTATTGGGTCTCTACTATTCACTGCGTGTAAAAGGACACCATTCTGCTCTCATTCACAGCGACAGTTTATTCACTGGCGGAAACACTGGTAAAAATGGCCTGCCTGTGGAGTCCTACGCCAGCTTCCTAATGGAGACACACACATGCTATGGCTTTCAATGGAGCAAGACGCCCCAGTTGTTCACTTAAAAAAAAAAACAGCACTTGTGTGGTTGGTTGGTTGTAAATGAGCCGTTTTGTGTGTGATGCGTCTGCATTGTCTTGCAGAGCATCATCTTCTGAGTCCTCTCCCTGATTTCTTGCTCCTTCCCCAGCAGATACACACACATAATCAAACACTGCAATGACCTATTTTCTCTGCGCTTCACCGCCTCGCTGTGAGTGAAGTTCACAAAGAAACGCAGCGTGCGGTGAATATGATAAGACAGCAATTATTATGTCAGTCAGAAATGGCCTTTTATAGGAGAAACTGTGCGCACAAAGGAGAGAGGTGGTCCTACCTTTTTGACCTGCGCCTCTTTGATTTTTTCCAGGGCCACTCGGATCTTCTCTGCCTTCAATTTGGCAGCTTGCTCCTCCTAGATGGACAAAACAGGAACGTGGTTAATACAGTTATCATCACACAATCACAAAACCCAGACGACAAACTCAAAAAACGGGTTTTGATTTCAAAGCCTTGCCTCATCCTCTTGCATGCATGTCTTTCATTATTCCTCTGGCAGGAATACGACATCATGCAACCACAACTTCATTAAATAGTTATCAGCCTTCTAAACCACTTAAATGCACAAGCCTCGGGCACGATGGCGCATGGTGTCGCATGGTGTCATGTGCGAAATCTATTTTTTTTTCCTAGGCTTTAGGTTGCTTACCTGCCCCCTCCAACAAGATGCCATCACATCCATTCCGCAGGTAGTGAACGAGTGTGCGCGCCTCCACGTGTGTAAGTGTTTTATCACCTTGAGTGAATATTTGATCAGACACAAATAAACACCGTGATGCTAAATCGCTTCTATTGTGACATTGGTCCAAGTGTTGCCTCCAATATGGCGCTGCATTTGCTGTCTATGGTTCCATATTGGATTCATATGGAGCTGCAGCGGTTTCTTTTGATCTTGCTTTACAGCAGAAGGGAGACAATAGTAGAAGATCCCCAAAGGGCCAGAGGCTGCGGATGAGTGTAGGATCAGTTCAGAAAGCCGCTATGCCCTCCACTCAAAGATATAATGATCACCCAAGAAAGATCATGTTCAGAAGGGGGGAAAAAATCCAGATGCGTCATTAATTTAAAAAAAAAAAAAAAAAAAAAAGACTCCTCAGTCGCCTTTACATTACAAGATTAAATAAGAAAGACATTTTTTTTCCCCGCTTGCCACCTTTCGTGGTAAGCAACAAGAAGTTATTCCACACTGATCCTCAGTGAAAACAAAACGCAGCCGCGCATCTTCCATCACTCAAAGACGACAGCGCTGAAGCTAGCCGAGGCTGTGCTGAGGAGAGACTCTGTGACGGCGCAGGTTCACTGACACGACAGACATGTGCGCCCGAGATGAGCACAACTTGACTGAAACCCCCAAGTGAGACAGTAGGGAGGACCATGCCCCATGCCCCTCCCCCCTCCATCCTCCATCCTCCCACCCCCTCTTCCTGCTTCCTTCTCTCTTCTCTTTCCACCCCTTTCCATCACTCTCTCTCTCTCTCTCTCTCTCTCTACAACAGATGCAGGGGTTTGGGAGCGTGCCCAATCGATAGAGCATAATCCCCCACAAAAATAGTAGAATGACGGGTCAGCCAACCAGCGAGCCCCGTTTGCAAGACCTTCCACCCTTTAGCCAATCAGGACGAGGAGGGAGACCGTGACCGAGACTGGCACCCCTGAGCTAAACTACAGCGACAAGGATGGAGAGTGGAATTTGGGTGAATGAGAAGCTGAAGTGCTGAATATTTGAAGCTGTGTGTGTATACATACAGGCAGAGAGGGGGTGAGGGGTATTAACAACCACTCCTCAAGCCTCTTATCTTGAGAACCCCCCCCCCCTTTCTTGACCCAGACAACCCTTTTCCACATGACCAGCTTCAGGGCACATTCTGTTTGGCCAACACATAGTGGCAGGCTTTTAGTCAGCAGAGTGTGAGTTGTATGTGCGTGTGAGCGTGTGAGAGAGAAGAGGTCACGAGGGTTGTGCAGATTACAGTCCGGAGTCACACTGTAGGTTGCAGCCCCCGTAAAATGTCAGCATTAACCCCTCCACATCTCGCTCTCCCCTCTTCATTATTCCCTCTCCGCATGACACCTACACCCAGCTTTTTATTAGACATTAGTCTGATTCCTATTCCACAGGCGTTTTCCCTTCCACTTTCACACTCAGCCACACCAGAGCCAATTTTAAAAAGGCTCTTCTGCCTAGCCTGGAAAAAAAAAAAAAAAAAAAAAAATCTTGGCACCCTCTCCCTTTGATGTCTTTCCACTCTCTCCCTCACCGCTTGTTCCCAAACATCCCGCGCTCAATTCAGTATTCTGATTTGCGAGCGGGGAGCGGGAGGAGACTTTGTGAGTCTGGGCTATTGCGGCTGTAACACTAACACATAAACTCGCTCGCAGCCTGTACGCCGCCCGGGGCCATCTCTCCTCTCCCGCCTTTTTAAAACCGTTCTGCATACACGGACAGACTGAGAGCAGATATGCCATAAACCAACAGCCTTGAAACACTGAATTAATTCCATTGTTTTGTAACACAAAGAGAAAGATGGTGTAACTGTCCCTTGAGACTCAGTCAGCAACGATTATCACCCAGTTTGCTTCACTGTTGGCATCCATTATATTCAAATAAATGAAAGGGGTTTTTGGAAAGAAATCTCCATTACAGTGCCAATGACCGCTAATGGAGATCTTTCAGTTTACTCCTAAATAAATAATACAAGGCTGTCTTTTGTTTTTTAAAGAAAGGAAGGCCTCTTTTTAAAAGCTGAAAACAATCAAAATCCTTCTTCAGAGTTTTCCAGATCCATAAAGGAACCCTTATATTACCTAATATTAAAATATAATTTGTGGTGTGTCTCATATTGACGGAAAGCTCTTGGGTTATTAAATATAAATAGGATTTCAGAAACTCTGGCCTGAATAAATCTGGATAAATCACAACCTGCAGCGGCCAACTTTAAACCATAAATCTGCGCACATCTGATCGGCATAAGCATCGCATGTGATCCAAAGGCTGCAACCAATACAGTCGCTGGGAAGACTGTTGGCTTCCAGGTGGGTTACAGTATGGTCGAGAAGGTTGAGAACTCATGATGAAGAAACAGATGCGAAACCTACTGTATATTAACCATTATTCCCAGTGAAAACTTAGTACACAGAGACCAGTTTTTAAATGTTGCACCACTCACAAGCTTTTCTTTCTTAATAGAAGACAGCGAAGTGCAAATCAAAAGTTAGCTACATGGAGATAGAGAAGAAAATCAATGAAAATGAAGAGACTCAGAGAAAAGGCTACATGCTGGGGAAAGATAAATGTGGAAGCAAGTTGGAAAAAACAATCAAGTGTACTCAATGTATAAGCATGGTATAGCATGTGCATGGTAAATGTTGAAAACTGATGGAAAAGGAAAAATCCATTCTGATACTTTGAGCCTGTTGGAATTTGAATATTTGATTTTTATTACTTATGATATCTTTTGGTGTACCCAATTTACATTGTTGGCTGAGAAATTGTCGTCTCTAAAATAAGTAAAAAATATGGTCCGCCTGCCAACAGTTTTTTTCCACTAGATAACATGCAAAGCAGCAGAGAGGAACAGCGTGCTCACACAAGAGAGAAAAAAAAAGCAAAGAGAAAGAGAAAGAAGCGAGTGTATGAGGAAGTCACCTTGGTCAGGAGGTGAGAAGGCTTTCCAGCTATGCTTTTCAGAATGAGCGAGGTTTCTCGGTCCAGATAGGAGTGCTTGGGGTGAAGAGAGGAGAGGGGATAAAAAAAAAAAAAAAAAGGAGAGCAGAGGAACAGACAAAATATAGAAAAGTCAGTGCCAGATGATTCTTGGGAGGCTTATTAATCGCAGGTGTTTTGATCTTTTTTTTTATATATATATAAAAGAAGCGTGGAAGCGAGAGAAGGTTCCATAAATGGAGCGCTCAGCGGTTGTGGTTGACATTAGCTGCAGCTGTGGGTAAAGAAGCAATGATTGTGAGAAGTATTTTAGATATGTACAGAGCAGAGTGTGTGAATACACAGTATACTGAGCATTCTGCCTTGCTACAAAACCTTTAAGTCTACAGCTACTTTCACAAACATACACACGATCCCTCATTCACAACATACACAGTTATGCTTATGGTTACATGTGCATGCATTACACACAAACCAAAGGCTGCACAACTATGGCGAACATGTTGATTCAGTCAATTAAAAATTGTATTAACTTATTAATCAAATTAGTTTATTGGTAAAATAATTACTTAAAAGTGTCTTGACTGCACAGCTTGCATCTAATCATGAGTATACATCGTTCAAAGTGACACTGTTTCAATGTGTAATTACACTCTAAATGATCAACCGTGCAGCCTTATACGGGCAAAATGCCTACACGCATGCATGCACGCACACATGCAAGCTCACACACATGCACTTACAGTGGCCCGATCCACTTCACCCTCTCGTGAGGCAAAGTCAAGCTGCCGTCTGGCTGTCTTACCGTTGGCCCGTCGCAGTGTGACATGCTGGGGAAAATCGGGAGGTGCAGGCAAGGCGTGTGCGTGGATAGAGACCACAGATGAAGGAAAGGATGCAAACACAGATATTGTAAACACATGCAGAGGGACAGGGGACATGCGATTATGTTATTTTTACACTTTACTTCTGAGCTGGAATACTGTTCCACTCACCTTTTCTTGCTTTCTATAGCTTTCTATAACTTTTTCTGGCTTTGGCCCTCTCCTACAAGTCACCTGCATATCTCACGTGTTGTTTATTTGCTTTGCTACTGAAGTAGGTTAAACTTAAAAGGGGATTTTGTATTTGTTAGAGAGTCGAGATGCTTGGTGAGTGAATAAAAGCATTCAGAAAACGTAGATGTTAACATTGTAATCCAAGTCACACTTGGGAGCCTTATAGGAGATTACAATGTTTTCATGAGCACACCATCCAATGCACAATACACGGGCCGGCCGTATTGTGGATTGAGTCTCCATACACTTCAGGCATGCAGTTTCCTTTTCAAAAACGTCATGCTGTGTGGTTAAACATGCAGGATCAGGGCCGGATTGAGGTCAATTCAGCTGATTCAATATACGGATTTACTTTAATATTAAAAAAAAATGACTTTTTAAAAGACCCAAGAAGGATTACTTTGTTGTTAGCAAGTGGAGTTCAGGTCCTTTGTGACTAAACTGAACCTGAATTGACCCCAAACCTGATTCACACACATTTCACTTACCAATACATGTGGAAATGTACACACTCTGAGGCTCACACACACCTTCTCTTTAGCTGATAATACTAGTCAACCTCTTGGTCTGTGTGTGTAGTTCAGTATCAGCTCTTGTCATACCTCTGTGCTGGTCTGGCTTTGTCCTTGTGTGCTCGGGCTGCTCCTGCCCTCCGCCTCTCCTCCCGTCATCACTTTATCAATGTCCAGGGAGTCCATACTGGATGCTGAGGCACATGCTGAGTTTACACTGGACCGCTGGGACGGCGCTTCCTGCTCGCTGACGGCGCCCACTGAGCCCGTCCTCCGGTGCTGCTGCCCGCTGCCGGACGAGCCAGACGAGGGCCGCCGGAGCGTGGTGGAGGAGTAAGAAGACGAGGAGGAGGAGGAAGAGGAGGAAGTCTGGCGAGCCGCTTCGTCCATGCTGAGAGAGGCCTTCTCAAGCTGAGAGGTGATGTCATCCAGGGAAATGTTGGAGGCCGCGGGGCGGGCGTTGACGCTGCCGCCTCGCACTGTGTTGGCCGGCGATGCCCGGGTGCTGCTACTGGTGCTTCCTGTTTGAGCAGTTCAACATTTACAGCTCAGACGGATGATTTTAAATATGTCCTTTTCAGAAAGAACACATTTCTTAACATTACACTGCATTCATGACACGTTCCAGTTGGATTTCAGGTGTTGTGTTACATGTAACATCAATATTTTATCACAAAAATCAGATTTGCTTGTTATAAATAAATTACACCATGGCAAAAATGTCTTCAGTCAGCACTTGTGTTTGCCAAAGACTTATAACCATATAAGACCATAAAGCTGTTGCTTCTTGTTGCAAACAGGATGCTGGTAATTGTTCCCTCCTTCCTCCTCTACATTATTACTCTGTATGTGTTTGTTTTGTCTTCGGCTTTACTGAAGAGGACAAACATGTTGGAAGAGATTTTTTCCTCCATCAGCCTTTTACTTCCACCCCCTGCCACCAGAAACTCCATGTGCTCCAGGAGAAGAGTGACCTCTTCCTGTTTTATTGCATAAAGCGAGCCTCCTTTGTGTAGTAGAGCAAGTCCAAATATGGCAGATGGTTCTTTACAACAGCTTTTTTTGTTTACAACAATTATATGTATGATAATGGTGCACTAATTCCTTTACTGATATTTAACAGGACTACCTCCACTGCTTCCACCTCCACTGGTGCCTGTGTGCTTGGTGCTGGCACTGCGTCCCCCGGGGCCCCGCTTGCTCTGGCCACGAGACGTAGAGTTTGGTTTGGAAATGGTATTGAGCTCCTGTTCGATGGAGCACAAGTCAGCCATCAGGGCGTCCAAGTCCACCGTGTCTCCCTGGTTCAACGCCTCTGAAGGAAGCAAAGATAAAGGATACAGGGAGAACAGAGAGCGGGGTAGGGCAGAGCGGGGAGGGGGTTTAATGATTTCATTTATCTTTTTTGGATCTGTGCTGTTATTGTCCTGATCTGGACACTGTGAATGAGATGAGCGAGGTCTCACCGTTTATGTTGTACATCGAGAAGCGGTAGGAGAAGTTGGCCATGTTGGTCTCCTGCCTGAGCGGAGGCTTCTGCAGCGCTTTCTGGGGCCTGCCATCATCCAAACTCTACAGACACACACACACACACACGCAGAACATGAGGTGCATATATGCAAAAAACACACACACATTTTGACATTACAGTCAAAGCACACGATCTAAGCAACCATGTCTGCTTGCTAGACTCCTTAGTCTCACACACACACACACAACATAAACCTGCACAAATACACAATACAAAGTGGTGGTGGGAGGGGAGTTGCTAGGATACAGTATAGGGAGACAGGATTAGCAGTGTTAAGGTTGCTATGGATACAGCCCCTTCCTTTCTCTCTGCTCTTCTACCTGTGTGAGTCTGTGTAACAAAGCACCCTCTTTTTGTGTGTGTGTGTGCGTGTTAACCTGTGTGAGCTTGTCCAGCTCTCCCAGCCAGGCTCCAAACATCTTGTCCAGGTCCTGGTCCTCCTTATCACTGTCCTCCTCTGCTCCATGGTCCAACTCGTCATCTGATACCTGCTCCATCTACACACACACACACACAAAGAAACAGCAAACATGAAACTGTCAGTTGAATTGACACATGTACACACATTCACACACTATCAGATCACACCCACATAGCAGGAATGATCTAACGAGAAAGAGAGAGAGAGGGGGAAAAAAAAAAACCTTCAGCTCAGCTCATGCCAACCTCACTGCCTGTTACCATGACAACCGCTCACGGACCCCTAGCGGGCACCCTGTGCAGTATAATCGTTGGAGTGCCCTGTAGTGTCTTGTGCACCATTCACCGCTGACACACCCAACACCTCTACTTCCAGCGAAGGATCTAAAGGAGAGGGAAGCTCTTGGAAGGAAGGAGGAGTGAATAACCTTCCTCAGGCCGGCAGACAAGCCAATATCAAGAACCACCGAGTGCTTTTCTGATCCATAAACCAGATCACTAAACCAGTGGCGTAACCCACAGAGAAGAAATCAATCAAACCACACTGAACAACACTAGCAGGTGGTATTAATGGCTGTATGCACCCAGTAGCAAGCTGGTTGTGAGGGGCCCTGCTGTGTTCTGTCAAAGGTGATGGCAGAGCTCCCTCTACTGGCCACAAAGGAAAGTGGTGCAACTGCAACATGCAGCTGTGTGCCTGGTCGACTCAATTCCAGCAACTCATATCAATTTAAATTCTTGAAAATCATCTCAATATTGACATATTAACAACTTAATCCTTCTGGACATAGCTCAAATGGTAAGATATGACCAAATATCAGACATTCAGCTCAAATGAAATGCCCTTAAATAAAAGTTGCAAAAGCAAACTAACCCTTTTCAATGTGTACAAGGACACTTTATAGTAGACAAAACTGTAGGGAAAAAAGCAAGGAGACAAGCATAACAGATAAGACAAAAGTGAGTCTATTCTACAGTGTTTGGCAATATGTACAGTATTGTTAATGTGTGCTGCTGACGTAGCTTTAGGTTTCTTATCATTTCTAGGTCAGCCGGCAGTCAGACTGTTTAGACAATCTGATACTACCCTGACCTGGGGAATGAATAAGCGCAAACACATGCAAGCGAGCACTGAGGAAGAATGTTGTCTAATCTGGTGATTCATGCGTCAAGTGCAAGGAAAGCGTGGTCGAGCACAGGAGGAGTCACGCCAGGGACGTCTGGTCAGATGCCAGAGCAAGTACAGAGTGAACACAGGCACACACACACACACACACACAGTTCAGTCACACCCTCGCTTACTGCACCATTCTAGTGCGCCCCCGTTTTGGTACAGTCCAGTGCCCCCCAATACAGGCCAGTCAGATGGAATTGTCTCAGGTAATCCCATTGATGTTGTGAGAGGGGAGGGGGGGGGGGGTGTCATTCCCTCCCGTTATCCACACTGTGTGGTGTCAGTCACTAGTGGGGACTGTACCAAACCAGGATTAACCCCTCTGATGACCTCTGTTCTTTTGAAACATCTGTGTGTGGGTTTTTGTGTGTGTCTAAGCCTTTATGGCTACACAGAATACTTGGTAGCAATCTGGAAGTCATGCTTTGTTATCAAAAGGTAATAAAAACAGACAGTAAGGTGTAAGGCAATAAAACAGGCTGCGTTTGGCAAAGCAAACAGGAATATGATAGTAGCTCCATTGAAAAATCGGTCAGGTGAACACAAACACACACTCGCACGGAGCGGTTGAGGAGCGCTTGTTTCGGATCAGAAGCGGGCACATTCCAGACAGCACACGTGTTCTGCTCCTTGAATTCACTTTATGTGCTGCAAGTACAAATAAACTCCCCTCTGTAGCCCCAACCTCCCATCCCATTCCAGCCTTTGTGTCTCTACTGCTGTGTGTGTGTGTGTGTGTGTCTCTGCATTACAGTGTTGATGGATAGTTTCCTGCTTTAGCACACTCATCAAATATGAGGACTTGTCGAGAAAGATGGCATCTAAGTATGTGAGTCAAGTCAAGTGTGTGTGTGTGTGTGTGTAATTATATCCATGCACTCATTAACATGTGTGGGAGTCGGAACAGGAAATGGCCAGGATGTGCGGAGTGCAGAATTCCTAATTTCCCTCATGGCCCCGTTTCTTGGCAGGAAATCTCCAGCTGTCCTTCAGTTCATCCGTGCCACTTAACTGGGGGGACAGGAGGGACTTGTGGGTGGAAGGTTGGTTGGGTTGACCCAGTGGTTTACCAGAAAAATGACAAAATTATACGCCATTGTTGAAATGACATTTTCTACCGCTGAAGAATCATTTGTTTATTTGGCTACCCTCAAACGTTGCTCAATTTGGGAGCAAATTGAGCCACAGACTATTTGGGAGTTCCCCAGTATGAATACCCCCGCTATAAGGCATGACATCACAGCTGGCTGGAGGCAGACAGGAAGAGGAAACGGCTAAAAATCAAATGCGCCTGCATTGTGTTAGCATATATTCTCTGAGCTACTTCCATATGTAAATACACGAGCAAGAAAGAGAGTCGCACTGCAGGATGCTTTTAACAGCTGTGTTTAAACAGCAATGAGCCTGCGGGTCCTTCACATATAGTTATACACACATTTGCAAGTTGCTGTAGATGCATATTCTTTCTAACTGAGAGAAGACTTAAAATGAAAATAGAAAAATGACACGCGCACCAAAAAAACCCCAAAAAAACAAACAGCACATTGAAAATAGCTGCACTGCTGTCATTCTAATGGAATCAGAGCCTCAATGGCAGATGCTGCTGCAGGTTTAAGTGAATTACCATGAGGCCCCTGCTTTTAAGCTTATGGAGCATGACCTGAAAGAGACACAGGGATGGGAGGAAACTGTGTGTGTGTGTGTGTGTGCGTCATCGCAAACCAAACGGCCATGGCCCTTTCTATTTTATCTCCTGATACCGCAGGGTCCCTCCCTCTTGTCTGAGCATGACCGGCACTCATCTGTCTCCTGTGACTGTATGGGTGGCTCAGAGGTCTAGGGTGAAAGGTCAAAGGTCAGAGGTCTTCCCCAGAGGAGTCCCTTTCTGCAGCCTTTTGCTCTGTCCTTTGTAAACACTAGCACAAGTTCCCGTTGATGCCGCGGCGCCGGCAAAGTGTGCAGAGAAGAAGGAAAGGAGGAAGATGAAAAGTGTTTTCTGGGAAAATTGAATCTCTCTACAACAAGCATCTGGTGCTGAGGAGGATGAAGAGGTGGTGGAGGAGGAGGAGGAGGAGGACATCTATCTTTAGACGAAGTCATTCATATCACAATGTCATGAGGATTGGAAATGGGAGCGGTGTGATGACTAGATGTTAAGTCACTGTAAAAAGAAGAGAACAGAAGGACTTTTCCATAGTTTGCACTCATTCCAACAAACTCTGAGACTACTGTTAAGCTACTGAACATTAATAAAATTAGGTTTTAAAGTGTCAAAGTTTTTAAGCAAGTGGCTACAGACGTATCAGGCCTAAATCATGCAAACTGATTACAGTACACGCTGTTGTTTGGTCACAGATAGTAGTACCTAGAAACACGATTATCGTCTAAGGAAAGTAGGTCAATAATTGAGAATGAGTACCATCACTTCAGGCTAGACAACAAACAGCCATATTGATTAAAAGGTGAACTTGCTGACTTCTTGTCACATTTTCCCCTCACACGACTTGGAACAACTGACGCTGCCTGAGGGCCCTCTTAGCACCGAATGTGACAAACAAATGAAGTCGCTCCAAACTGCGGGCAAGCCTTTGGGTTAGTGACAGAGACGTTTAAAGTTCATTATAGTGTATCAGTTCTTGTAGGGAAACACATTCTTAGCAATTGACCCATTCTAAATATTTAGCACCAACTCCAGCTCTGAGGCTTTGTCTTTGGGGTGGGAGGAAACCAATGAAAACATGATGATAATGTACAAACTAAACTAGTCTAACTTCACTAAGAAGGTTGGCAGCCTAAGATCTTCTTGCTGTGAGGTGATGGTGAGAAAGGGAGGGAGAGAAAAAAAACAGGCAGAGAGGAAAGAAAGACACACAAGTATTTGGGTGTGACAGACAGAAAAAGGGAGACATGACATCATAGGTTAAATTAGGTCTCTGCGGCGTGCTATTTCTTAATTCAGTTTGCATGATGGGGACAGAGAGCCGTTGTTCGTTTGCCATTTTTCACATTAAGCTGAATCTTGGGTGGACGAACACAGCTGTCATAATAGGTTTTGGGTAGTTTACAAGTACTGTAACTTTTGCTAGTTACCTGTGGATTAATTACAAAACTAGCCAGTTGCAAACATTCTGACTGTATCCCCCCAGTCGACATTACATCAGCCCACTACAAAACAGCACTTTCCAGGGTGGTACGTTTCTGTAAATGCTGCTCTTTTCGTTCACTCTCTACCCAGTTCGTCTTCTATTTATTAAAAATATATCACAAACAGAAACACTGTTGCTGCTGCTGTAAAGTCACTTCTTATGTGTGTGAAAATGCCCACATTTCCAAAGTTGGACTGAATTTAATTACTTTTTCTGAGAACAAACAAAACAGCTAATTCAATCCCCACAACCTCAAAACACAAGAGAAAGGACAACAGGTCCCTACTCATATGCCGCAGCCGCTCTGTGACAGCGTCAGCGCCACCTGCTCTGTTCCCAGTTGACATTCAAATAATGAATTGCTCCCAACATTTGAGTTACAAATGAATCCTTTCATATTTCAATCACACAGGAAATAGGAGGGCAGTGATGTGGAATATGACCAAAGCTGTGACGACTGAGTGGGTGTTTCCATCAAGCCCTGCTAAGTAGACTATTTTCAGACCAAATACTCCGCCTAGCCATGTTTTGTGCGTATGAGAGAGTCAGTCCTTTGGCTCTCATCTCCACTTAGGAAAAACTGCGAATTACACACAAACCTCCAAAGCCACCTTCCCCCTCACAGCTCTCTTTCCAGTTTCTCTCAAACTGTCATCATAAAAGATAATTTTACACAAATATCTGACACCTCTCTTCTAAAAATATTCTCAAACGCATCATATCATCCCACCAAATCAAGGGAAAACTGAAAAGATGGCTGAGCAGGGAGTTAGACAAACAGCAGGACAGTTATAGAAACTCAGTGAACTCTTATGGGTCTTGGCTGCAAATAGAAAGTGGGAATTCTTGAGAGTTTAGTGGGACGCAAACGCTCAACGCCGGCTCTCCGGGGGCAGATGCAGACAAAGCTCAAACAGAGGTAAAACATTTAGCATACCAGTGGCTAGGAATAGCTCCAGACACAGTCATTCACCGGGATAAAGGGCCAACATACTCTAAATGATGCTGAGTGACTCTGGGGGAAAATGTGTGTGAGAAACACCAAGAGGGAATGCGTCATTTTGAGAGGAAGTGAGGTGATTATGCATGTTTGAAGGTTTAAAATAGTAATAGTACATAAGTCTTGCATCTATTTTACCCTTTGCAGAAAGCAGATATTTCTCACAGTGGCCAATTTTAATCTACCAAGCTCTACCAGCTATATAATATCAAACCAGTGCTGTGTTGTATAAATACCAGTAAATATTTTCTTGTAAATTCCCTGGTGATGACTTTGTAGTTAAAATCCAGCAGCCTAGTTGTTCCAGAAGCTGCTGCTCATTTGAAAACGGTTAATGACTTCAATTTGAATAAACGAACTACATATTAATGCTTTCATATGCTGTATAAATGTTTTACACAACTATCCAAATTTATGGTAATCTTCCAAGTTAGCTTCCCCCTCCCCTAAATGTGAAAAAGACAGAAGCAACAAAATACTCAACCTACTGCTTTACCATCTGCTGCACTCTCAAAAAACACAAAATGCATAAATCTCCCCTCGTCTCTCCTCCTGACTGACCTCCTTTCTTTCCTCCTTTCTCCTCTCTCATCGTCTGGTGTGAACCGTGCCTCTGGCCTGACAGACCGTGAATCACCTATTACAAATACATAAGTCTGATTCTCATCATAGCCTGCTTGGCCTACAAACGCGAGTCCATAAAACACACTGAAACGCCAAGTGTCGAGGTATCATAATTGATGTGTCACACGGAACCCGTTTAGAGCCATTATACTGTTTAGAGCCTGTCTTGTGATCTTGTTTATGGCAGGATGGCGTCTGTCAGGAATGAACAAAGCCTTTATTGCTGCTTTCTAATGCTTGGTTTCATTGCCTTTTTTTAAATATAAAACAGATACTATCTCATAATTGTTATTTCAAGGCTCCTGTTTTGAGCACAGTCTGCGGTTGTTTGCTCATTTCCGCTCCCATCCCTCCTTTCTTCCCTTGCTCCTCGTGGACTCCCAACTCCCTCCCTCTCCTCCAATCAGGCAGCCTGCTGAGAGGAGCAAGCGAGGCCAGAAACCAACGTCACTGCGTCAAATGGACATGTGTAAGTTAAAAGTGGAAAGAGGAAACTGGCTAAAAGAACTATTTGAACAAGGGAGCGGCTAGTCAGCTAATTTCTAACTGGGTGTGGTTGGCCTGACGAGCTCAACTGACCTGCAGTGTCTGACTCTAAAAATGACATAATACTGTGTGTGTGTGTGTGTGTGTGTGTGTGTTCTTCCTGCAACAAGAAACACTTATGTGCTCTATGGCAAAGCAAAGATCTACCTGCAGACTCCCTTACTATTAAAACATGATCAATAGCTAATGTTTAGTACATTCTAAGAGATTTCATAATGAAGTGTTACCCATTTCCCCTCAACCTTTCTACTTAGATTTTCATATAATAATAAAATATAGAATGTAAATATAACAGTTTTTGTACAGAAAATGCTACATCTTGTTACTGCAGTTGAGGCTAGTGTCCGCCTGCTTTCTCTTCCTGCTCTCTAATGGATTTCTTCTGGTATATTCACTCATAGGAAGAGCAAAATGGAAAGTCTAGCTCCATAATTCTGACAGATTCTTGACGTTTTAAGTGTCTGCTTAAAAACCTGTTGTGCAGATGTTGGCCATATGTAAGAAAGATACAGCACCACACACACAAAAAAACGGGTCCACAAATGCCATAATTAACATTATATATTCTGTTTTGCACTTTAACCACAAACTTTTCACATGTAATTGGTAAAAAAAAAAAAAAAAAAAATCGATAGCAGACTGAAGTTAAAGTTGGCAGCTACAAGACAGAAAATGTATAATTGCTTGACTGTTGCTTAGTGAGAAGAAGGCTTAGACAGTAAATGTCTCATTTCTGTAGGTTGGTCACAAACACCATGATTGAAAATTTCAGTTTCTGTTAAGCAGCAGTGGAAAGTTGTTGTCGCACCAAAAAAAGGGGGGTGACACATTGTTTGTGATGAAACCTGTACAAATTGTAATGTGACAAAAAACACTGTCATATTACAATACTTAAATATACTGAATTATATATTTATAAGATGCGTTTACATATACGCGCTGTAGTTACGTTATGACTGCGTACAGCGACAAGATGCCTGGCATCAATACGAAAGTAACACTGCTGCCAGCTTTGCTTTGAAGGGGTTAGTCAGCATGAAACTGATATTGATTACTGACATAAAAAAACAACAAAAAAAACACGATATTATTTTTAGAAAATATTGCCCATCCCTTTGGAGCACGGTAGCTTTAATGTGAATGTGCACTTACGCAGAGCCAGTTCTATGCTTCTATAATTCAAAACAAACTTGACACACGTCACATAAAGAGGAGAGAGAGCATTACGGGGAAGGACTGATTAGGAAAGAGAGATGAGATGTGTAAGCAGGCCAGTGAGGGAGGAGGAATGATGGATAGGTACAATAATGGAGGGAGGGGGCCGGCTATTGGGTTGTGAATAAAGGGGAGGGCCTGATGGCCAAAACAACAGCTCCAGTGTCATTAGTCAAGTGCGACCAACAGCCTGCAAGCAGAGGAGGAACTCGCACACAAACACACATACGAGCTCACTCAAGCGCGGCGTGACACAGTGAGCCACTGTGGCTTATACAGCCAATTAGGAAGGGGCCGAGAAAGAGATGGGGGACAGAGAGAGAGAGAGAGGGGGGAGAAAGATGAGGAGGATGTCAGAGGGGGACAGATGGAAAGGGAGTCAGGGGGTTCAGGATGGAGAGAGGAAGAGCAGGAGAAACCCAGACGAGGGAGGAGAGGGAGCGTGAAAATGCACCGTCACACTGGTGGGCGGTAGGTGTGAGGGTTCAGCGGCGAGCCAAACTTCAGCTGCCGCTGAGCGGCCGCTGCCATGGCAACGCACACGCACGCTTCCACCTTGACGTGCTCCACAGAAAGACATGCAGCTATCACAAGGCTCCAGTGTGAGACTGGCCTAGATCCTCAGTAATAACTAACATATTGATGTGATGTTTCCACATTCCGGCCCGCAGGGAATCCATCTGCTTGTTCATTATAACAACAGAGAATTCATCTGCTGTTTCTCTAGATTTCCATAATTTTCCACTACTTCATGTTATGCTAATACAACAAAAATGGGTAAAATGGCTGACTTCAAATGTAGAGGTATGCTACAAATCAAGCAGCACACTTGTGAGTGAAGTCTCTTCTTGTCTTGTGCGTGTGTGTGTCTCTCTCTCTCTTTCTGACTGTCACCCTCTCTCTCTCCCTTGTGCTCAAAACACGCTGGGGATGTGTCAGCTTCCCTGCCTCGCTCCGGGGGCAGCGGTCCAAATGTGAAATCAATAGTCTTGTCCCTGCCCCTCAGGAGATCGGGTTACATACACACACACACACGGACGTCTACACACATAAAGGGGCTCAGGTGGTCTGCTGCAGTAGGCTCACACACACACACACACACACACACACTTTTAAACATGATGCAGCACTGCAGCAGCAGACAACAGAGGCTGACTGCTGAAAAAAGAAGCAGCCAGACATTAAGAACAGGCAATACTTAAGACAATGAGAAAATCTTTTTGTGGACTCGAAGTAATGCAAGCCTTTATTTCATACATGGTCAGGTATTAATGTGTACAGAACCTGCTGTAACTTGCAGCATGTAGGTAAATAGGTTCTGGTTGTATCTAGGACAATGGGCAAAAAAAAAAAAAACCCCACCCAGTAGCCAAGACTGGCTCCATATCAATGTCAGCTTTTAGAAATGTCTCCCACTCTTGAGTGAAAATTCAAGCATGCCACTGTCTTTTTAAAAACGCTCAAAACCCTCTCATCCTGTTATCATCTATTCTAAATAATAAAAACCATTATGGTGCCAACAGAAAGCCTTTTTCCACGACGCTTTTGTTGCTTGGTCGAGCAGAACAGGAGGTTTACATCTGCCACCTGTTAGGGAATACAAAGCACAGTAGGTATAACATACTGCACAAGCAACACACACACACACACACACACACACCCGCAGATGGATAACCAGCGCGTGAACAACGCATTCCTCCTGCAACAAGCCGGCCATGTGCAATGTGCTGTACCTAAAAGGCAGAGAGAAACACACATAAGTGTGCGCACATGCCACCAGCAGCTGGGAATGTCTTCCTCCATGAGCGTACTACGTTTCCCATCTCCCCCTTGCTCAGTCTATCACCCCATAACCACCACCCCCCCCCCCCCCCCTGCAGCTGGCCACTGATTGGCTGCTGCTGAAAGGCTTCTTGTTATCTGAATTCGACACAGCTGTCCAAGTGTGTGTTTGTGTTTGTCTCATCAAAGAGACACAAAAATGTGCCTGTTTGTTTTCTGCCGTGCCAATATTGCCATCCTTTTACTTTTGGAACGCACGTGCGCACACGCGCACACACACACACACACACACACACACACACACACACACACACACACACACACACACACACACACACACACACACACACACACACACACACACACACACACACACACACACACACACACACACACACACACACACACACACACACACACAGACTTAAGTATTTTTTTCATTTCCCAAAGGTGCTTCGTGGTCGCAACTTCCATGCCTTCAGGAACAGTGGGGGACATAGTTTCAAGGACAAATGGTTGCTATGACAACCACAATGACATGTAAACCATGGTCTTGCATGTGTGATGTACATGTTGAACAATATCAACAGCTGAGTGTCAAAGTTAGTAAGCAACCCCAGATGACAACCCCCTCCCTCCTCTTCCTTCTCCTCCTCTGAAAACACGACACACACACATACCAACACACACACACAGTCAGCCGCCAAAACACAGTCATAAACCTCTCTGACACATACGCATCCCTACTTCCTGGAACGGTTAAAGTCCGGGGGGAGCGGGCTTCCTCCTCTCAGCCCCTGGGCTCCATCTCCTTCCACATCCAGACCTTTTTACACATCATGGGTTTAGTTTCCAAGATGAAAATAATCCAGTATACGTCTGGGCCTTTATCCATACACATTTTCCCCCCCATTAGTGTTTTCTAGACATTTTTCATTTTTAAATACTTTGACCAGACCTGTACTGTATTTTCCTACTAACAAGGCCAGGTCTATAACTTTTAAAACATGAATAAGAACGCTGTATTCATTCCCAGTCATGAACGGAAAAGTAATGTCTAGGCATAAATTAGGGGGTGATATGAGCAATAGATCAATCGATTAGTCCTTGCATAAAATTCTGTGTGTCTATTGACTACAGGCTAAACATTAATAGGAGAAACTGTGGCGTCACACAGCGAAACCAACGTTCCAAAAATAGATTTCCTTGTCGTGCGAGCGATCAATCTGAAAATGAGTACATTATGCAATGACTTGATCTGTGAAAATAACCATCCCTTATATGAAAAACAGTGGAAACATTGAGACTCTGGGTTCCATATTCAAGGCAGATCTGTGATAGTGAGAAGAAGAATAAAAGGCTCACTGAAAAGGAGCTCCGCTTCGCGACAGACCACAGGCATGGTTCGCCCTCACATGGTTCCACTTTAGTCAGGAATTATCTCCTTCGGCGAGGAAGACTCTCCCCTGACAAGATCCTCAGAGGCTTTACTCCTCTTTCATTTGGCTTTGATTTACAAGGACTTCTGACTGAGGGTTTTAGGGGGCGGGGGGCGAAGCCACCAGCTCTTTACCTCTCTTCACAACAAACAACAAACACATGCATCCACGCTGTCAACTGGGGGGAAAACTGAAAACTGTAAAGCGGTGAGGTGACAGACAATAGCAGGTTTGAGTCCGTGATGCCCCAGACGTGCGTGTCGGCAATAAAGCTGGCATTTGGGACCACCTTGAATAGAACTTAGCTTGTGCTCCGGCAGCAACTTAGAGTCAAAACAACAATCTCTGTGGCATTTGTTTTGCAAAGCTTACTGGCATCAACGTCAGCAGCAGTTTTGCCTTTTTTATTACCCACAAAAGTAGCAATGGCGCCATTTACTTACTCCAGTTTACAGGAACTCTTACCTCTGAAGTGGCTTTCCCTTCTTCCTACTGAGGTTAAAGGTCAGATGAAAGCACCACTCCGCTCCTCTCCGTCACTGGGCTTTTATCCCCTGAAAAGAGAAAAAAAGAACAAAATCTATCAGATATGATTTACTGTCTATTTTTGTGGCTATAGTGGCAAAACACAATCCCTGATAGGTCACCTCATCCGAGGCCATTAGTCAGTGAAATTCCAAACTTATGGATCGACTTTGTTTGTTCTCGCTGCACTGCGGGAGAATTCAGAAACTTGGCAGGCGGCAGCTGGAGGGGAGCAGACCGATTTCACTGTCACAAGAATGCAGAGGATTAACTATGGAGGGTGCTTGAGCGGGAGACTCAACTTACGCACATACAAAATGACACGCACAGCCCGACAGACAACTTATCACAAAGCTCTGAAAGCAATCAAGCGCAGCTCTCCCTTCATTATGAACTCTCTTCATCATTACTGCGAGATTAAGAATGTGACATCTGAGCCGCACAGGCCTTCTTCATTTGACTACAAAGCCTTCCGGACCCACGCACACACACACACACACACACACACGGCCAACCCTAATAAGCATGGCAACCACCACAGGCTGATAATTTCACAACATGAGTCAGAGTAGAAAACCTTTGCAAAACTCTTACTTGTAAATTGACTTTGACTCACCGGTCTCCACCAACAATGCTGACTAGCATCAAACATTTCAGCGAATCATCAACTCACCCACATCAGTGCTGACTCATACCTGCCTAACCTTATTTTATCTCCAACAACCTGGATGTTTGATCATAATCTGTTAATAAAATGTAATTCTGGGCTGCTGCAGTTATAGGTGACAACACGCTGAGCTGGCCGGGAAATATCAATGCTATGATTTGGTCATACTGTGTATTTACTTTGTGCGTGTGTGTGAGAGTGTGAGAGGTAGGCAGCTGATGTTGTGGCTAACTACTAGGAAGCTATTCCCGCTGGCCTCAGCTGTTCCTTCGTTTTTCTGCCGCACCAACTGTTGTTCCCCCCGCAGCATGTGGCAAAAAAAAAAAAAAAGAAAGGGTGTGCGTGTGAGCGCATGTTTTCACAGCAAACAGACTTCTTGCAACAGGGAGTGAGTGTCAGGAAGAGCATGAGTTTGTGTGTGTACGTGTGTCTAAAACATACAATCGCCCGCTCAGACTACAGGTCACACTCCTACCCCCACCCCCCCCCCTGCAAACACCCATCACTCTGGTGTAATTTGCGCACAGTTAATGTGTGATATCGCTCAGTCAACACAAGGCCATTGAACAGGTGTGGCAGTGACACATGGATCTGCGCAGCTGCGGGGAACACAGTTGCTCCAGTCACAACAGCGCAAGGGCCCGGCAGGCAGCTGCTCGGACGCCGAAAACAAAAGGCAAGGCTGCGACACATGCACAGACAAACATTACCAAACTCGTGACCAGGGAGCACCGGTGGCACAGAGCGGAAGAAGACAAAAACAGTCAATTCAAAATAAACTTTTAAAAAGACTCAAATCAAAGAATTTCTGACATAACGTGACATCTTCCTCTTCAGTTTCCCTGTAAATTCTGAGAGGAAAATGGTCAAAATGTTTTTTTTTTACGTGGGCACTATAAAAACACACACAACTGCCCAAAAAGGTGCCCTGTGTACAACAGTAAGTTTCAACAGATTTTTTTTTGTGGCCTACATGAGTGCCCCACTTCAACAACAGACCAAGGGGGGGGAACACAGGGTCCTATGTAGTGGACACAGGTGTGTCCTTGTCCACCCACACTTCCCGCATTAACTGGAATCCTTCGGGGCAAGCTCATTTCCTGTCGGGGCAGGAAGTGGGAAGGAGGGCAGGGCACTGGGCGATGTCGTCACAGGAAAAGAAAGACAGGATTGTGTTGTAGGGGAAGCACAGAAAATGAATAAGCAGGCGTCGAGCGGAGCTAAACGCTTGATACATGTGTCCCCCAGTCTGTGAGCTCTTTTACCAATTACACTGTAAGAAGTGCTGATGAGAATTTAGTCATCATCATATAAACACACACACACACACACACTGTAATATAGGTTTTACATGACCACATACTAGACTGATCCCAAACACACATTAAAGAAACGGAAAAATGACACACAAGCCACCACACAGAGTCTTTGTTGCTCAGGATGACACAACACATTAACTGGGCAGATCAGTGTACAATATGCCCCTTAGACATTTATATAGAGCCCATTCACTCATACTGTATTCAATCATGTTATTCAAGTCTAATTTTGCAACAGATTATACAATAATCCTGTATTCTACTCTACCATTTTCAAATTTTACTTCCTATAAACACAGTCAGAGTGTCAAAGCTATATTTTAAATGATAGCTATAATCATACCAGCACTATCTGTTATTACAGAGAGATAGTCAGCATCACATCCAATATGGCATTTTTATGTATCTGAATACATAAAATTAGAAAAATAAACTGTATATGCACCATTATGATGCTCCAGTTTACAAATACTATATGCCTGATCCACATTAAATATCCTCTTAGTCATTTTAGAGCAACATAATTAACTTAAATGATCAGAATGATGGTCAAAATAGATGAGCAGATTGTACAAAATTTAAGCCGTTTGATTTGAGTTTTCATAAAGATGTAAATCTATTAAGACTACAAACTACGGCCTTATAAAACGACCAAAGACTTGAATCAACACGTAGTAGAACTCGCATTCTCCAGGTTATCTGAGACGTTGCAAGATAATAAAATCTACTAACAATTTAAGGTCATAATAATAACCATACACCATCCTATAAACACAGCGAAAAGTCTGCTCTAAACTACACCCGCACACATAAAAAAACACCACTCTTCGTGACTCAACAGAGACTGCAGATAAATGATTAAAGATGCATTCCACACATTCTTGCGTCACATGATTAGATAGCATCTGGAAATGTGATTTATTATGAGTTCTGTGAAAGACGGCGAAGGCAAAGGCCATTTAGTGCGATAATCTGGTCGTGACCCTGTGATTCACGAGCCAAAAAGGATACACCTCCTCATTCACCAATAAGCTATATAACAATGGATGGACTGAGGGAGAGTTATTGATCAGAAACGCCCAACAGCATCTTAATCTGGTTTGAGAGCAGGATAAGGCCATAGCAGTGACCCTGAGCGCTCTTGTAAGGGCACTGAGGTAAACCGTCAGTCAGCTGATTGATGATTCTGAGAGGGTGCATTAGTATTGATCAGTGAATTACTTTTAAGTCAAGTGCAACTCGAAAAGCCTCCATCCTTGCACAGTGACCTCCTCAGTGATTCAATGCAAAAATCAGGTGCTGCCAATGTGGAAACAACCTGCTCGCTTCATGAGCTTGAACCTGTGGTGAAGTTATTGTTAGACTATCATTTACTACTCTTGCTGCCCCCCCCCCCCCCCCCCCTCCCCACCCCCCCTTCACACATGTTGAAGTCTGGTTGTGATTACAAGGAGCTGATCTGCTCCACTCAGTGGGATTCTCCACGGTCTGTGCAGCGAGCGCTCGGCTCTGGAAAAACCACACATGGTGGGAATTATGGAATAATGCTGCGTCAGGAATGTTCCCACGATGGCCAGTGGGATCTGATGGAGGTCCCACTGGCTGGCGAGCTGCCGGCGGGGGTTTATGGGTAATGTAACACACACATACAGAGTTACGTGATAAAATGCCTCTTGTGTTAGTCTCCATTTGGATCAAAAGAGTCCTTTGTGTCAGAGCATTTGAACATGTGTGCACTGGTTTCATTTGGAGTGCAAAAGAAATCAGTGTGCTCAACTCGCAAAACTCATCATTAGCACAGCTTGCTTCACAGCTGATCAGCTTAAAAGACAGAAATCTCACTTCGCTTTCACACCATTTTGTTCCGATAATCTCTCGACGGGATTCACCAACAGCAGTGAGGGGCGAGGGGGTCAAGCTGACTGACCGCAAATATGCTAGTAGCCCCAAAGCCGGTCACGGTGCCAAACTCGATCTCAATTCAGTCGCCGGGTAGGGTTGCCTGTGTGGCACGTGGGCCAGATAATCAGGATTCACTAGAGAGTGAAGATCAGTGGAGCAGAGAGAGATTAGCAAGCTACTCAGCCACTAACTTAACCCAGAGACTCAGTCAATAGAGGCTCGGGCTCACTCAGAGCTGCCAGGGTATTACTCAATGAGATTTAGCAAGAGGCAGCCACACAAGCGCACCCACACACAGCTATTTTGTGAGATTAAGCCTGCAGGTTTGAGCGACTGTCAAGGGATTCTCTCGCAAAAAAAATGTGTCAATCCACTTCTACCGCGGCAAGCACGGCTGCTTTCAATTTTGGATTCTCTCTGCATTGTAGGTCACTGCTGTTAGTCCAGACTCCTGCACTGTCCTACATGAACCCCGATGTAAGAAGAAAGAGGAGCAGCCTGCCTGCATCAGTCTGTACAGTAAAGTCAGAATGCTAGCTTGAAGCCAAGTGTGAAGTGTGACTTCCAGACGTTGGCGGAGGACGCGAAGGAGAAACGGAGAATGACCTCAGTGTTTCCAAACCGCTGTATTTCACATGACATCAGCTGCACCGAAGGACTTTTTATTGGTTTTTCTCACAAACCTCTCTCTCTCTCTCTCCTGTCCTCTCCCTGCCTCCTCCATCTGATACTTCTTCACCCTCACCAGTTCCCATTTTTCACCCTCTTCCTCACAGGTGTTCTTCCACGAGTCTTTTTGGCAAGCCAGCTCGGGTTGTGGAGCAGAGGACAGCCAGCAGGCCCGCTAGTGACGTGTGCGATGTGTGGTGACTCTTGGCGATGCGACAAGGGCAGGCCGCTTTCCAACCCCTCTCGTTTTCCCTTCCTCGAGGTTTCACCGCACACTTAAGTACCGCCTGCGTAGTGTTGCGACTTTCATGTGCACATGAGCTGGACTAAATTTCATGATTACGGGTAAGAGTGAAGCTAGAGATCTGAGGAGGAGGGAAAGTAGGCTGCAGTGCATATTTAATAGCAAAACAAGCCTGTTCAGCCCCAGTTTTTGGTGTACTGCTAGTTCGTGGCTTGGACTGAACACTTGAAACAGTTGGAACACTTAAATAATGCAAGGGTGCGCCCGTTTTATCCTTCCTTATACAGTGCAGCAGAATCCCTGTGGAGCTACAATTCAAGAGGATGACAACTTAAATCCAGCGCACGCTCAGGTCTGGAATCTATTTTCTATGCGTGGCCAGAAATGTGTTTGTTCCAATGATTCATGCGTTCGCCGCAGCCATTGAAGCCACACATACAAACATGACACCCCCCCCCCCCCCCCCCAACACGATGCTCCCTTAAAGAGACACCAGGAAAGAACACTGCAATCATCATCATCCTTGACTTTCCCTGATAGTTTCATAATGCCGCTATTGTTAGTGTATCCTATAAAGTCCTCGGTGGATTCCACTGGAATGTAACCTGGAGGTCAATGGTTAGAAAGCAAACTGTACAAGCACAACCTCATCTAAACATTTCAGGCCAAGAGGCAGGCATTTCACAACGGGGTGAGGGGAAACAGCACAGCGTATGCATCTGTGTGCGTCTCCCAGAGCCTTTGTGCGACGGGGCCTTTAAGTGTTACCAGAGACTGCAAAGAAGGCAAACAAACACCGTCGACCCCGCGTACACACACGCACATAAACACACGGACGCGGAAACTGCTGTTATGGTTTCATGAGAACTAGCTGAACTCTGAACAGACGGAGGAGCAAAGAGGACACAGGAACTGGCAGTGTCGATGTTTATCCCAGGCTATAAAGCAACTTGTCCATTCAGTATAATTTAATTAAGGACGCAAAAAGAGCGCATGTGAAAGCAATACAGAGAGTAGAAAAATAAATCCACTTTCTCCTTCCACATGTAATTCTTACACCAGACAGATCATACATCACCCCCAGTCAATAATGAATATTTTTTATACAGCAGCAAGACAGTGTGTGTATATTTCCTCTGAGTTGGCACTTTGCGTGCACTTACTCTCTCTGAAGCACTCCTGCTCGCCTCAAGCAATTCGTGTTCTCTCTTCACGTCAAAGAGCCATTATCCATGGCCCCTATCTCTACAGGCTGTCCATCCACGCAGACAGGCCGCCCCATCCATCAACCCATCCCCTGACTGCTGTGGTGGAGCTTTAACAGGACTTTGCCGCAGATTTTCGTAGGCAGGTGCGGTAGGGAAGGAAACGCGATACCATAAATCACCTCCTCTGCGCTCCGTCCGCCGGTATCTGATGTGGCTGCTGGAATTCTAGCCGAGAATTCCCACTGGGATGAGATTCCCCTTTTTCCAACCTTGAGTGCTAAGATCAGTTTCAGGGCGATTACCCGACTGTGTGCGACTTACCTTAAAAACAGCCTCAAAGCTCTATTATGGCAGTCACAGGTGTTGATCACGCTGACTGCATGATTAACTGTGTGACAGAGAACAACAATCAAGACAGTATGTTTCACAAAATACCCCCCCCCCCCTTCCTCCACACTTCCTGTCACGTGCACTGCTGAGTTAACAAAGACTGACCCCCTACAATAGTGAATGGAACAGACCGTCTGTAATACAGTAGAGGAGGAGGAGGAGGAGGAAGGGGGGGGGGTTCACCAGCAGCCCAGCGGTGAGAATTAGCCACCTGCCATTGTCAAAGTCACACTGATTAATAGTTGCTGAGCTGTTCAAACAGACTGTACAGTGAAAGATGTAGCAAACAAAAGGGACAATTAATGAATGAGCAATACAACAGGTTCGACAAGTATCATAGCAGATCAGATAAAATATAGGAAAATAGGTCATGGAAAAACAAAAGTTTGGTGTCAGTTGCTCTAAATCATAGAACTCATTTTTCATCATTTTCTACTGAGGCTTAACATTTATACAGGGAGAAATCCAATGTAAATGAAGCAGATGTATCATTTCCTCAGATGACAGTGGCCTCAATAGACCAGAATGCAATGCAGCCACTTTTCTTCACTCAAAATCTCTCACACTTGCTCTCCCCGACCTAAAAATTATAATAACCAACAGCTAGATGCAACAAGTGCATCTCTGATGGTTGCTGGAAGGAAATCTGTGATGTAGGAAGGTAGACGAGGCTGTTTGAGGGAATATAATCACCCCCGACATGTAAATTTCATCGTCGAACACAATGAATCGATGGTATCCAACACTTTGATGCTGCAAAATGCTTCAGGAGCAAGCGCTCACCCAATGGCACAGATATGAGAACTAACAAGGCAAGGAGATCTGAATTGTAGGTCAATCCTCGCCGTCCGCATCTCCGGTTGTCTTTATATAGTGGTGTGTATGCCCCTGTGCGCTTGAGTGCACCTGCTGAACGAGGACCCAGATCATGTATTGCCCTGAAAGGAGAGGAGGGTGCCCTCCTTCTGCCTGCTCCAATCAGCGGTGCAGCTGGAGACAGAGAATTTATAGGTTTAGCACAGGCTACACCTTCTACATTTCCTGCTGCTGAAAGAAGTGGTGGAAAAAAAAAAAAAACCAAAAGTGAAAGTGTGTGCATGTTTTTAAGGTTGCACAGCCGCCAATCAATCATCTCAAAAGAAAAGGCTCCATGTGGATTCTGAACAATTGATTTCCTGCCATAGAGGGCATTGATATAAGTTTCTAAGTGTGTATGAAAAGGCCAACAGGAAGAGCAGCTCGCTATCTGGAACAGTAGAGGTCTCGCAGCCTACAGGCAGGCCGCCGAGCCATTTGTCTTTGTTTCCAAATGGCAGGGGCAGCTGCCACCAAAGGTCAGCAAAATGTTACCAGAACAAGGCCCTATAGAGGCTGGGACCTCGTGCCTGTGACAAGAGGGGGGGGGGGGGACACACCCAAGTGGAAGGAGACATGGACACTTTCACTCTCGTTTTCACTTGCACACAACACAGCCAGAATTTGGCATCTTGTTTGGCATCAAGGAGCTGCAGCTGGTGACCTTCCCCCCCCTCCCCGTCCTCATCCCAAGCAAAGGTACCTGCTATCTGTGTGGAAATATCAGGTTACGCACTCCCCTCCGGCTCTTCGTCAGGGTGTGTTGAAGGCTGCGTTTGAAGTGGCGTCCTCCCACTGCCCTCCTTTACCCACCTACACCCCTGGCTGTAACACAACCTGGGTAAACTTACACCGGCTACCACCGCTACCCCCCGCCTCGTCTCTGGAGCTTTTGTGCGGGATAGACTCTTGCCCAGGGACATGGGTGGGTGGGTGGATGGATGGATAGGTGGAGGTCTGACACGGCCCTTGCAACTCGCACGACAGCGGCAAGAAAGTGCTGACAGACCAGGACGCAGGAGATGCGAACACACACACACGCACAAACCAAGAATAGCTTTCAAATCTTTCTTCTCCAACACACACACTCATACAGTCTCTGGAGATCATTCCTCAAGCCCAAAATTTCTTTGACAACTGTTTTTCTCATCTAATCAACTACATCCCAAGGAAATCAAGCATACACAAAAAAAAAGGATGAAAGGGAGCAGAGGGATGGAGGGAGAAAAGCAGAAGAGGTTTTTTTCTTCTTCACTCCCACTTTTGGCAAAACACGACAGAGCGGATGAATGAGAAAACCATGTTTCTGGTTATTTTGAGCTGATGTTTCTTCCAAAAAAATACATACACCCACTGTCTCCGGGTTCTTTTTTTCAATAGCCTGGAGAAAGTAAGATGACAGCGAAAAATTCCTGACATGTGCTCTTAAACAGGGGCAGTGAAATGACACGCTCCTTTTTAACATATGTTTTACTTCTGTGGCTGGAAATTTAATCCGTGACCGAGCTTTTTATGGCTGAGCTGTATACCATACAGCCTGAAAGCAGTGACTTCAGGACACTTTAGTCTATTGAGAAAATGTTTTGTATGATTCTATTACATGAGGTGCATGTCCTCTGTTACTTTTTAACTCGATTAAATGTCTTTTGTTTGTTACAACTTGTAGTTCTTGGCGGAAATTTGATATGAATAATGATGCTGATTCAAACGTGAACTTGTTGAACTTACTTTACATGATACTGATACAACCGCGACGACAATAATCCTGTTTATACTGAGTCAAAATATGTCTTTTGGAATCTAGCCGCAGTCCTAAAATAAGCCCCCAAAATTAACTCTAACATCAAAAAAACAGAACAGAACAGCAAATATTTTCAAACCCTCCATTTCGCACAACCAGCTGATAACTAAGTTCTTAAGAAACACATTCATAATAGGACACAACAGTGCAGGAAACAGTAACAATGCCCACAGGAACAAAAACAACATATCACTGGGTTTTCCAGATGTGTTCAGGGGCATCGCACATATTCTGTCCTCTTCTATGTCTCGGACTAGACAATGAGTGCAATCTGACTCCAAACTCCTGCTACTTTCCTCTCGCAAAAAAAAAAACAAAAAAAACAAACAACATAACAAGCTTAAAGGCATCTGCCTGAGGGGGAGCGACCAGAAGGCCAGTAGTTATTTTCAACCCATTAACTGCACTGTAAGCGAATGGGTCGCATTGTTGCTGCACTGTCTCCATGCCCAGAATAATGTGCTTCAAGTCTAGTGCTTTGTGGATGCAAATCAAGCGTGCCTTAAGGACACAGACGGTCTATTATAATGCCACTGTGGGGAATAAAAGGCTGGGCCAAGTGGCTTCTTCTTTGTGGCTTTTTTTGTGTGTGTGTGTTTGTTTTGCTGTATTCACCCCTGAACTGAAGAGATATAGCTTTGGCAGTGCAAATAGCAACCCACACAGGGAATGTTTACCGGGTGAAAACCTGGGCTCATATGGCAGCCAGCCAGACAGTGGCATGGCGTGCAGCCCCTACAGATGACCTTTGAACCTCACGGTCAGCGAAGGGTCATTATCTCACCAGTGTTAATGTCAGCAAAGCTTAGGCTAGCGAGGGAACCAAAGCTTGACCTCAGTGGAGAGGCTCGTTGTTTTGCTTTGTTATTTCTGCCAGTAAAGCAGCAGCAACAGCAGCCAAGTGTACAGTTGTATGCAAAAGTTTGGGCACCCTTGACAAATAACATATTTTAATGATTTTTTAATTGAAAAGATGTAAACGCAGCTTCTCTAGATGATGGAAAAAACAATGTTTCACCAAAGATTAATACATAGTTACTTTTTATGTCATAAATTGAACAAAAACATCATTGTGGCGTGTGCAAAAGTTTGGGCACCCTAACAGTTCAGAAGTCTCAGATTTTTAATTATTTTTTTTAAACAAGGTCTCAGATCTTAATCAGCCCGTTAGGCCTGAGGCATGTCAACAACTGTCATTAGGAAATGTCAGCTCGTGCCAATTTCAAAGCTTTACAAATACTCTGACTCTTCAACCCTTGTGCGAACACTCAGCAACCATGAGCTCCTCTAAGCCGCTGTGCAAGACTCTGAAAATGAAAGTTATCGATGGCCACAATGCAGGGGAAGATAGCAAAGCGTTGTCAGCAATGTAATTAAGAGATGGCAGCTTAGGGGAACTGTGGAGGTCAGGGTGAGATCTGGAAGATCAAGAAAACTCTGAGAGAACTGCTCGTATGCTGGTCAGAAAGGCAAATAATCAAAAACCCTCATTTGACTGCAAAAAAACCTGCAGGAACATTTAGCAGACTCAGGAGTGGTGGTGCACCGTTCCACTGTGCAGCGACGCTTGCAAAAACAAGACCTTCATGGAAGAGTCAGTAGAAGAAAACCTTACCTGCGCCCTGATCATAAAATACAACATCAGAAGTATGCAACAGAACATCTAAAGAAGCCTGAAGTGTTTTGGAAACAAGCGACTGATAAAGCTTCAAATAGAACTCTTTGTAAGTATGTTTGGAGGAAAAAAAACAAGGAGCAGCGTTTCATGAAAAGAACACCTTGCCAACTGTTAAGCATGAGGGTGGATCCATCATGCTTTGGGGTTGTGCTGCAGCCGGTGGCACAGGTAACACTGCACAGGTGGGAGGAAGAATGGATTCCACTAAATACCAGCAAATTCTGGAAGCAAACATCACACCGTCCGTAAAAAAAAATAATAAGCTGAAGCTGAAAAGAGGACGGCTTCTACGACAGGATAACGATCCCAAACATACCTCGAAACCCACCATGGACTACCTCAAGAGACGCAAGCTGGAGGCTTTGGGATGGCCCTCACAGTCCCCTGACTTAAAACATAATTGGAAATCTGCGAGTAGATCTTAAAAGAGCTGTGCGTGCAAGACAGCCCAAGGATATTGCAGAAGCCTTTTACAAGGAAGAATGAGAGAACAACCCCAAATACAAGGATTGAAAAACTTTCAGCTGGCTACAAAAAGCGCTTGCAAGCCGTGACATCTGCCAGAGGGGGTGTTACTAAGCGCTGACTATGTAGGGTGCCAAAACTTTTGTAAATGCCACATTGATGTTTTTATTTTTGTTCAATTTATGACATAAAAAGTATTAATGCTTGCTGAAAATATTGTTTTTCTCCATATCCTGGAGTGTCCTAACTTGCATACACTTGTAAATACAAATGTGTAGTTTTCTGATGATAAAACTACAACTACTGCATTGTCTCAATGTAGTTTAGTAGCATATCTACAAGCTGAAGTGGATGCTGGCATTAAATTGGGGGGATAGCCACTGGTCAAACTGGCTTTATCCAATCTGCAGCCGGCGGCCTCATCCAACAAAGGGAATTAAAACACAGTTCAGGAGCTGCAGTGAACGAGGTAGCTAATAATGAGCTGAACCCAGCCACACACGCAAAACACTTATTATATAGGCTTTTTTTTTAAAGACATAAAATGTGGCATTTCATAATCCCACCAGCAGGATCCAAACATTAGCGCGACAAAAAAACCATCGGCCATTACCAGAAGCTGAACAGGGTGGAGACTGTACATCTCTCCTCTGCTCACATAGATGCAGAGGAAGAAATTTAGATTTTTTATTTTTTTTAAAAAAAGGAAAGAAAAATCATCTGCAGCTCGGCCACGAATGACTTTGGCAACATAACTAGCAAAAGCACATCACAACAATAGACTTCAATTGTCACTGCCATCATGAAAAGCTGCGGCTCTTTTCCCAGTCGGCCCAAACGCTGCGCACCCCTTTCTCCCCCCAAGAAAGGGATTGTTCAATGGCCGCATAGGGGGCACAAATTAACCCCCCCCCCCTCCTCATTCAAAACAGCCTGCCACACCAAACTCAGTCAATAACATATCACGAATGAATGGCTTGTTTTGTGGTTTTGTGGTAAACATAAGGCTCCGTCCCCTTCCCCGAGGACGTAACTAGGAAGAGTGTAGGAATACATAACAGCATAAACTGACATTTACTGATAGAACAGAGACATTTTCAGTGCCCGAGCTTGCTTTTGTGTAAGAAAGAGTACGAAAAAATGTGATAATTAGTGAGGAAAAATCCACTTACAGTCAAATGGGATTCACAAAGAGGCTCCTCTCCTCCTCCTGTGTTTTCCAATGGGAGCAAATCTCACTGCCCTCAGGGAAAAGAAGAAGAGGAACTCCTGGTGATAGATAATGGTTTTTCTAAAGAAAAAAATCTACTTAAAAACTGTCCGTCGTCCTCATGTTTTCACGCGTTGCCTCGTCTACATATACAATCCCATTCCCTTTCCCATTCTTCTCTCCCGGAGCTGCTGAGGAGGAGACACGCTGCGCCTCTCCGTCGTTTCCTGTCCAGCCCAGAACCCCTTTGCTGCCTTCACGGCATGTGGGAAATATCTTATATTAGAGTTTCAAACAGAGAGGAGAAGTGAATGCAGGATGTAAATAGAAACGAGGTATTTTTCAGGGTTGCCCGAGTTGACCAAATGACACATTATAGCGCAATTTCCTCCTTATTAGTAGCTGAAAAAGATATTATGCCTACTTTCTGATGTTAATCGTGGCGCTTCAGTGTAAAGTCATTCAGTGCTTCATTTTTTTTTTTTAGAATAAAGCAACAAATAAAAAACAAACATGTCAGGATACGTCGGGTTACCTAAAAAAAGCAAATGAATGCGCAATTTAGTGATTGTGAGGTCAAAAGTAGGACTCTCTGGGAAACAGTGAAGGCAGCATCACACTCCAGCAGCTGAGTTGAAGCAAGCAGCCACATTAAAACCACACAGGAGCTCTGCATGGGTTCATGTTGATGCTCACCACCACCAGACAAAAGGGGCATGTTCCAGATTAGGAGATTATTGCGCGTCATCCATATGGACACATGGCATTACTAACCCCTCATCCAGAATTACAGACATTTTTGGAAATTCTATAATCCCACACTTCACAATCCCATTAATGTGTCACCATGTGTTACCACACACAAAATAAATATTTTCTACCCTTTTATGGACTATAATCCGACTTTGGACTGTTAAACCTTGAAGTGAAACATTGCTGTAATTAAAAAAAAAAAAACTGGCAAATGGTCAGACCTGGTTTGTAGCAGGAGAAAACTGTAATCAACAGGCTGATCAAAATAAAATGATTTGTTGCCATCTAGTGGAGGTTGCAAGCTATTTCACCTCAAACCTAATGTGTAGATCAGTGGTCTTAAAAGTTGTCCGGAAACCCACAGGGGTCCTTGAAGGGGGTCCCAAGGAAAAATCATGTATTTTCACGATGTTTCCA
Source organism: Scomberomorus guttatus (assembly GCA_038419695.1). Classification (NCBI taxonomy): domain Eukaryota; kingdom Metazoa; phylum Chordata; class Actinopteri; order Scombriformes; family Scombridae; genus Scomberomorus; species Scomberomorus guttatus. The sequence continues at coordinate 10,080,967 of CM076468.1, read as the reverse complement.
TGCATAAGTAACACAATGACAGAATGTATGTGGTCATGGGTTTCATACAGTTTCTGTAATAAAACATCTAAAAGCAAAAATCTTATCAGATGGAGGTCTGTGCTCTAATATCTGCCAGTTTAGGGGTCTTTGACCTGAAAAAGTTTGAGATCCGCTGGTGTAGATACAGCCAAGGCCTGTGAATTATTGGCACAAGTCAATCAAAGATTCAAAACGTACTTTCTATGCTGCGCCAGTGTCTGTACATGTGCTTTACTCAGTGACTCATGCAGAACAGAGAGTTTCTTGTTCACCTCTCTCCCTCTCTGTCTTTTTGTGAGGTAATGACACATTTGGCAGCCACACAAAATGTCAGTTCCAACCTGATTCTGTTTAGCTCGTCTCATTGTGTTCAGTAAACCTTTCCATGCGGTACACTGGGTCATTGCACTTCTGGCAACTCACTCCACCTCCATCTGTGGCTGCGACATTATTCTCTTCATACGGCTTAAACACATACAGACGCAGAGCAAAAAAATATACATATTTACAGTGGCACTGACAATACAGTATATTTTGTACAATCTGTCTTGCAGTGCCCACTTGCACTCCATGTTAGTATGTCAGTGGACACAAATTCATATTCATTCACAATGATAGCATCATTTTAATGTACAAAACCTTTACCGGTAACACTTTATAATAAGGGTACATATCATGAATTTCTGTTGCTCACCATTAACAAATGATCAAGTCACTTTATGACTTTATGTGATTAGTTCACACTTGATAGATCATCAGTTAAGGAATGTTAATTCACAGTTACTTCCTACATTAATTAATATGTGACCAAATTAGCTGGATTCCTCTTACATAAAGGTTTATTTCAGGATCATGCATTTACTCTCTGATAGAAAAAAAATATGCTTCATATTTACATGAAAATAGATCCAATGGTACTTTTGACACATTTACAACATGGTGGGTGGAACATGAGTTGTTTTTTTAATTGTATTTGTGTTGTTGTTGAAAGCAGTGGAGTGTAGCATGGTGGAGAAAGATGCACTAAAACCAAACTCATTTTCCCCATTTTTTTTTATACTGGTGTCATGTTGTGGAACAGCCTCCTGCTACACATCAAGTTTTTAACTTTTTGACTTATAGAAGTCAGGTTAGGACTTTTTTTTTTATGGAACTGGGTAACAGATTTATAATAATTTTTTTTTATTTCTTAAATTGTGGTGATGTGTTTTTAAATGTCAGGATTGTATTGTTTAATTTTTATGTTGAATGTCTTTGTGTTTCTTTATGTTTTTTGTCTTTTAACATCTTGGGACCATGTTGGAAATAAGTGTTCTCACTTTAACACGCTATCCTTTGGATTTTTTTTTTTTTTTTAATGTCTCTGTTTAATCAATCAATAAAATCAATCAGTCAATCATCTAGCAGGTACCAAAGCTCAACAAAATGCCATAGGCATTCCCAATAAACTGACAACTGAGTGTCTATTATCATAGAAATATGCAGCAATTTTTTTGGATTATCTATTAAATGTGAAATAATCACATAAAGTCATAGTGACTTGATCATTTGTTAATGTGAAGACATATAAGGAGCATTAGTTAAGCATTAAGTATATGATTTGTTTATTATAAAGTGTTACCCCATTAACACAGTGCAGCAGCTAACATTTCCAAAATTGTTCAAAAACTTACAAAAAGACTGAATTTATGTGCCCGGGACATATAAAAATGGAACAGCAGCAGACTTTCTGGGCTAAATGAACACAATCATAGTTTTAATTACATTAAATAGGACCTTGGGTGTCAAAGGTCATACACTCTGGGAGAGAGCGGAAACTTCAGAAGAGGAGGCGTTTGCTGCTACAGGATGTTTTCCCTCAAGAGAGGGTGTGTTATCTTCAGTCACAGCAGCACCGTGGGAGTGCTTCAGTCTGAGGCAGAAGGAGGATGTGATGCAGTACAGTCTAAGGGACGCATGCATGGAACCAGGGCTGATGATATCGGAGTAACGGATCACGTCTCTCTGCAGCCCACAGTTGATGCAGTTTGCTGGAGGAGCTTGAAGTTTTAGGTGATGAGGACAAGTCTGGAGAGCATCGTTCCGCTGGAAGCAAACTCGCGCTCTCAAAAGTGTAAAAGTTCAAGATGAGAGTTTGCTGGATGTTCATAATCCTCCTGGGCTGCAGGTTGTCACATGCATCTGAGTCTCAGAGCTACTGTACCTGCAATTGTAAGTTGTAGACTTTCGTGAAAGACATAGCTTACAGTAATTCATATGTTTATAGTAACTAATATGCAAGTAGTAGTTATTGCTAAAAATACAAATAATCTACTTGAAATTTCTATTTGCCAGAAAAAAACAACTAATTGTGCGTAATTACAACTAACTTAATAGTGTATAGTCTTTTTCTGACAGTCGAAAACACTTTATTGTGTATATGTGGTTACAGTGGGACAGTTGGTTTCAGTTGTAAATACTGAGGTTTAGGTTTGCACCCTTAGCAAAAACTTGATTGACTGTGCGCTCTATGGTTGTCAGCTATGTTAAGTGTGGGCACATAAAACATGGAAAGTTGTCTCTCTGTAGTTTAAAGCCAACATATCTTCAGTTATTGACTGTTTATCTGTTGATTAGTATCTAAAATGACACTTACTGTATAGTCTCCTAACGCCGGCTGGCTGAATGCATGCATTTGTGGGTTGAGAAACATCTTAATGTCAACAGTCAGCAGAGGATTATCAGAATATGGTGTGCCACAACTTGAGCTGTTAACAGCGATTGCAGGAGGTGTCTATTTCAACACCAATCCGTGCAACAGCTATAGCACTACCTCAGATAAACCGCAACCTGAAGACATACTTGAGTCAGGAACTGACTCAAGTATGCCACTCACATGGCAAATTTCTTGTTTTTCAGTGTGAAATGTGAGGCTGGCTAAAAGAGGTAAATGTGCCTAGATGTGCTGATATTGAACAAATTCCGTGTGGGGGTGGAGTTACTGTGAAATGACGCGTTTCAAAGCCTGAATTTCTGTTAGGGGAATTAAATGCAAATAAATCAACCTTTGCTAGAGTTGTAGCTGTAAGAAGTCATTTCCTTTGCAAAGGTGTCTGATGTTGGTCACAGACGAAGACACAGGCATCCTGACTTGCATTACTGTAACATCTGTAGCTCTCAGCTTAAGCACATTGTTTCCCTATTTAAAAGTGTCAGCGGTTTTTCTTGCTGTAATCATTCCATCTGCTTATACTGACCACATTTCTCTCTCCAGGCAAGCTGAAAAATATCTGTGTACCTGCCAGACACAATGTGTCTATACCTTGCCCAAAGCTGCTCGGTGAAGACGTAACATTTACCCTTTTTAAGGACGACGAAGTGGTTTACAATCATACGTGCGTCTATGAAAAACATCACCAAACACGAAACTGTACAAAAAACACCAACATGGACGTGGCACTGCTTGAGCACAATGATTCGGTTAGTTTCATCCTCACTGGGGTGAATGCCAGCAGCTATGGTATCTACAGATGTGAAGCCACGGTCGAGTACCCTCCTCCCTATCTAAAAGAAACAGGTACTTTGTGGATCCTGATGCTTGTAAAGGGTAAGTATAAGAGGCATAATCTATTTTGTTTGCATTCAGTAAAGTACACTGAATACTTACTGAACATGTTTGGTTTTTTTCCTAGGATACCAATGCCAGTACAGTAGTCCTAAAACAGGAGAAGTTGGACATCTAGTCCTCGGACTTCACTGGATTTGGATTTCTGTGACTGCAGTTCTCTGCATCTACAGTACAGCTGTCACCATCATCGCCGTGGTCAACTATGTAAGATATTTCTCAAACAATGTTTAAATGACACAGCAACAGTCATTCCTGAAGGATTCTTTGACCCTTTAACATGCTGGATTATGTAAAAGAAGCATTGTGCAATTTAAAAATGTGAAATTCACTCTGTTGCTATCCAGTTCATTTGAGGTTACCAAGGTGTCACTTGACAATACCATCTGAAACCACTGTGACATTTTTACAGCAAGACAATAGTGTAGATGTGTGGTGCGAAAATAGAGCCACACCCAAAAGAGTAAATACTGTACTGTAGTTTCCCTGCAAGCCTTCTACCATTAACACATATTTTTAAAGTCCCCCCCTCCTGTCAAAAATGTGCTTTTCTTCTCGTTCCTTCCACTGGACATTTGAGCGTCACTGTGCAGAACGATGTATGTGCAGAGTTTTGTTTTCACCCTCATCTGCTGAAAGTGGAAAGTATCCCTGCGGTCACCTTAAATCTGAGGTTAAAAGGTGTTCTTCTGAGTATTATTTGTGACATCACAACAATTTTGCTAATGATGGTCCAAAGCGTGCAACTTACACAAGTGTGATGTGGAAACTTGAAACCTCCAGCTCACATACACTGTGTGAATGGACTTTACAGTGAAGTAGAGGACATCTAGTGTCCAGTGGGTAAATATTTGCATATTTGTAGATTCAGGATTTTATTTTTATTTTATATGTCTTCAAACATGTCTGGAGGGGATCTTTACATATCTATTTTACAAGATATGTATTTTTTTCATATTTTAGTGATCCAATTGTGATTTTGAAAATGCAGCAAATTTAGCCACTATACTTCATGACATGGCTTCACGCAGGGTCATAGCCAGAATTTTAGAAATACTGAATTGTCCCAGCCCGATGATAATTGTTAAGTTAGATTTTTATTCCATGTGTAATTTATTCAGCTGCTGTATTCTATCTTGTATCTCCAAGAGGGTCTAAAAAGTTTTCTCCAAGTGCTTTCTCCTCTCCGCCAGGATTTTAATTCCGGTTGGGGACAGATATAACGCTGTCGTTCACGTTGTCTTCGTGTGTCTTACAGATCAAGTTCAGACATTCAGATTCCCAGAGTGACTACATGAACACCAAACCCAGAGCGCCCAAGGATCGCAAGAAGAAGAGAGGATTAGAGAATCCTATACCACGACACTTTTGATTACCTGTCCATTTGCACAGCTATCCCCAAAAGCTGTTTACATAGAAACAGAAGCGGGTGTCCTTGTAGTAGCTTACTCTGAACAGAACATTAAAGCGAGCGAGGTTTAAATTTGTTTTGTTTAGTAAGTTTTGTTGTAATTAGCGTAGTTGTTTTTGTCTACACAGCAAAAGTAGCAAGTTTTTTTACATTTGTGGTTGTATAAAACAGTAAAAATAACTTACCCAACATCTTCGGTTTTGCTCACTTCCTGTCTCACTTGCTCATTGTGCCTGCCTGTCACGCACACACACACACACACACACATCTGAGATCTGTAGTTGGAACCCCTGACTTTGTGGCTGAAACAGAAGGTGGTGTCTCAATGAGGGGATTTAACCGCATTTAAAGGGCGCATTCAATTTGTAAATCAGTGCGACATCATGTGGAGCAGAGTGACCACGATTTCATAAGAGAGACAACACAAGCTGTTACAGGCCTCTACATGACCAAAACATATAAATACACTGATTACACATCACATCACACACTCTTTCCAGTTTGTGCGCTCTTATGTCTAAAAAAAAACCCAGAAACAACTGAATGTGTTCTCGGATAGTTTAACATTGCGGAGGTTGATTACAACCAGATACACAACAAGGAGACGCAAACACTTCAAACAATAACAATCTGCACCATTTCCTGTCTTCCTCCCTCTACATTTCTTTCCCCTTCCTCGTACTTGGTGCAAAAGTGGCTGCTTCAAAGGGACTCCACGTTTACCTTGCTCACCTTGCAGTTTCTGTGCAGTTACTGCAAGCACACACACTGGTTTTATTGGTTTCATTCAGCAGCATAGTCTTACTCATCAACTACCGCATCAAGTATCAAGATTAACAACTTGTTTCTGTTAGGTTTGTAAGTCATTTTAGGACTTTGACAGAAAAAAGCTATTCGAATCCTTTCATACCAGTTTTTTTGGAGTCGAGGATAAATATTTCAGCTTTTGCCTTCGTCAGAGTGTGGCTTTTTACTGTAAATCCTCCGGAAACATATGATTCAACTGTTATTCAAGCTGTTATTCCCACGCTTATTGCATGCAAACCATGATCCTTTGTACTTTCTTTGCTTTATGTAGAGGTAAAATAAATCTACTACTGGCAACAAACTTTTAAAATGATTGGCAGAGGATCACCGTAATCACACAAAAAAAACAAATTTATTTAAATATATTTATGTCTTATGGTTTACAGAGCTTTAAACGGGTACAACAAAAGCCATGTCATCATCATTATTTCACAGGTTGAGACTATTGAGGTTTCAGGTACAGCTCTTGGCTTCCATTTTACAATGCCACCTGTCCTCAAGATCCCAGTTGCTCCACTTTCGGTTGTGCCCCTGATCTGAGGTGTTCTGGAAAGATCAGTTCCCTGAGGAAATCCGTTCTCTCTTCCTCAGGCACGGACTGCAGCTCCTGCTCGCTCAGCTGGAGAATGGAGAGAACAGGATTAGGATCGAGTAAACTTTGATGTCGTTGAGATGCACTCAACACCGATACTGTTTCCATTAGCAGCAGTACTTTTTTGTTTGTTTGAAGAAACAGTTTAATATATGTCAGCCTCATTTATTTACTCAAACATTTGGTTTTTGGAACATTTGTTTTTCTTTGAGAAAATGAGCAATGAGCCCTCCTACATTACATACATGTAAGTCATTAGAGCAAATATGTTACTGTGATACTTTCTTCCCTTCCAAATATATAGATTAATTATAATTAAGTATATGAGTTTATGAAAGATTATGAAATTCAAGTGTATGAGTCCAAAGTGTAATAAAGGTTTTAACAGGAAAAAGCTTCTTAAATATAGAAATATTATCATCAAAATGCCTGATAAAAGAAGAAGAGCCAAAACTTTTATTATATGACTCTCACCAGGACAGGATTATATCTGAGGATCTTCAGATGGCGCATCTTGATAGCCAGGGGACCACGGGGATTGGACGTACCATAGCAAAAGCCGGAGTATGGAGCGTAAATTATTGCAATTCTAAGACATCAAGACAAGGGTTTCTCAGCATTAAAAGGTCAAAATTTGAATTTGGGTACAGGCATGACAGGATGAATGTAGAGATTTGGTTAGAAGAACATCACTGGGAGGCAAAAACATGAAACCTGATAAATAGACTGAGCAGATTGTGGCTTTATGAGACAACGCTGTGTTCGGAACGCTTCATACTTCTGGCTTCCTTTGACACATGCTCAACAACAGATCTCGACTCAGCAGGGTTCCCACACTTTTGGATTTTTCATTAGTTTTTTTTTGTCAGTTACTTGTATTATATTTGAATTCATCTTTAAAAATGTGTTTCAATTCCATTTCTAAAGCATAAAGATAGAAGTTCAGAGCAAGAAACTGTGCAGTACAAACGACAAATCACACATTTGTTTCTATTAATGTTTCAGTACATCGTACAAAACGCGAACCATTTGGTTGAATATGAGTAAAATGCAGCAGCAGGCTCAGCAGAAATCTATTCAGTTAAAGCTCTGAATGACTGAATGAAAACAGAATCAAAACAAAGAATGTGTGTGCGTAAAAATGAGAAAAACAATTATGTATATGAAATTAAATGACTGAAATGAGACTCCCTGTGTAGAGTTGAAGAAAAAAAAAAAACGCATATAAAATGACATGAAAGTGAAGACTTTTGTGAGTCAATGCAAGGTTATATCCAAACTATTTCAAAAAGTGTTAATAAACTACATGAACACTACACAACTGCACATACACAATTTTATGAAATTTAAAAACTTATGTAAAAGTTACTTGTTTGGAGTGATCAGAGTGGACAAACGTTTTCTCAAAATCTGCTGAGTTTCTGTTCAAGACAAAGAGTTTTTTCCTTAACGGCCATGTGCTGATATGGCAGTAAATACTGAATCTTAATCTTAAAGATGAATCTAAATCTTATTTTCCAAAATTATCTCAAACCTTTAAATGAGTTTAAAATGGGATGTAAACTCTTTAGCAACTGTAATCACTGTGGTGTTTAACACAAGTAACAAGAAGACCTGCTTTTAGAACACTATTTTATACCAGTGTATAAAGGGCGCAGTGTTTATACAAAGTGGAGACATGTTGTATATTGCATGCAAAATTGTGGAATCAGCTCTTTGATGTTCGCTATCACGGCATGCATCAATGTCCGACGTTATCGGAACAGAAAGCCTGAACATCCTCTGCACCTGCTTTCACAGCATCAAACATTTAACCCAACATGACATAAGCACATTTGATTAAAAAAAAAAAAAAAATGTCTCAGTAAAATACCACAGAACCTTTGTTCAAGATTGTGTCTGGTGATGTTATCGACTGCAAACTGATGCCGATTTCTTACCTTTGACTGCTCTCTGCTGGAGAACATTCCTCTCCTGCAAAGCTGCTCTCTTCGGTCTCAGTTTGGTTTGGCAGAGGCTTGGTAATCACGGCATCTGAGAGTCAACACACACAAACGCGGCTGCTCGCTAGCATCACAGTTTCAAGACTGGATGAAATTGTATTCTGAAGTCTTTTTCTAAAGCATACAGATGCTTTGTTTAAGTTAGAGGGCTAAATGCAGACACAATGGACTGATTTAAGTGTAACTGTCAATATGACAGAAACTGAAAATGGAAATGTTTATCTTCACTTGCGGCTTTTTATATGATGAATTGACAAGTTCTGAAAGCGTTCCTGCAGAAGGACAGGCACAAACAGAAAAGGAGAGTAAAAGACTTTTAAGAGAAAAACCCAAGCTGAAACTGTCACAATTCACCCTGAAACTCTAACTTAACCCCTTTACTCTGTATTTCTCTCTTTACCTACGAAGTAGAAGTTCTCCACCGCCACCGTTTCCTGTAGCACTATGTCTTCCTGGTCCTCCAGCACACTCTGCAAGGCCTGCGAGAGCTGCGGGTTGACTGATGGAATTCTGGAGATGCTGTCTCCCAGGACAGATGGGGGGACAGTCAGTGGCAGAGGAAGGACAGGACGGTCAAGACAGAGGCACAAGTGCACTGTCTGAAACATTCTCTCCTGGTTCTGGAGAAACTTCGGTGCTTTAGAGAAATAGAGGAAGTTCAGATGTTTGAAATTCAAAAACACAAGTGCAAGAAAATAAAAAATAAAAAAAATAAACACAAGTGGCAGACAAAAAGGGTGATACATGTGTGAGTGGGTTCAGTGTCTGACCTGTAGTGCTAAACAGCTCCAGTGTGCTACTCTGCAGGAGTTTCTCCAGTGGTGCAGAGGGGAAGTGGCCCAGAAGGCACAAATAATAAACAGCCTTTAACAACTCATAACCAGACATCTTGGGCAGATAGGAGACAAGAGCCCGGCTGAGACTGTCCAGGAACCTGGAGCAGCAAGGCGAAACACAACAACAAGATCAGGTCTTGCAGCCAACAGTCATGTAAGTTACGCAGGCTCCACTGTTCGAAGACAATGAGACAAGATATTTTATATTATTGTAAGAGAGGTATGTGCATCGGTTTCTTGTGTGTGAGTAGGCTGATTAATTATACTACTCTTTACTTGATCTAATTTTATAAATCCATATGGTCATATCACAGTTGGTTTACAGTATATTTGCTTACCTGTCATAATGGTAAAGCCCAATATATACTCTCCTAAAATACTGTTTCAACAGTCTAAGAGCAAAAAGCTCCATGTCTTTAAGCCACAGCGACACAGCCAGTCATCAATGGCCTGTGTATGAGTAATATTTCAAAAATGGAGACATGTGAGTCACCTACTGCTCTCTGTTGCGCTGCAGATCATAGTTTAGACAGGAGTACACCTTGAGGAGACAGAGGACGTCTTGAAGTGTCAGAGCGTCTGGGTTGTCGATCACCTTCTCAGCAAAGGCCTCCATTAAGGCTGCGGGACAGAACACGAGGTTCTCGAACACAGACAGGAAGAGGATTACCTGAAAGAGGGGAAGCATTACAGTTCAGGAAAATGTCAAATGTGATATCTTGAGTTATATTTGGACATGGCTTATCTTGGAAAAGCAATTCCTACTCTTATGATGTGATTGCAGGTATGAAAAAAACGCTAAATTGTCATATACGTCTCATGAGATATTGAGACTTCTGTTAGAAGTTGTTAGAATACAGTTGTGTGTTGCAGCACCTGTTTGTTGGTCCATATGTCTATCATGGAGGTGACGTGGTCTGAAATGCCAGTGAGCAGATCGACGTCTCTGTAGTTCAGTTCCTTACAGGACTGCAGCACTGTAAACAATTTGTTGTAGGGGATTCCACTGATGTTTTCTAGCAGATAGGACAGATGTGAAAATAGAACAAAAGAGGTGATGGAGAGGCCTAACTCATAATTCAAAGTCAATTACTATTAAACTTGCAGAAAAAGGTTTTACCTATAATCTTCTTACTGCAGATGTCCAGCAGTGGTTTGGAGTAGAAGCCCATCTTGGTCATAGTGGTGATCATGTACTGGGTGTTGGGAAGGCTGAACTGGTCTGTCATTGATAAAGCCTTTCCCTGGAGGAAGCAGTGTACATAACGAATGTTAAACTGGAATGAATAATGCGACTGGTAAAAAATACAGGTCACTTTTGTTTATGCTTAGTGATACAAACATACAAAGATGTTACTGAGTTAGCCTATATCAAGCAAAATAATGACCATCATAAACACAGATTAAATTAGATTAAGTAAACTCAGATTAAGTTAGAATGAAAGGTAATAAAGGTAAAGTAAGGTAATAAAGGTAAATTATAAATAATATGGTTAAACCACGACTCACACTAACAGGATACTAGTCTTTGTGACCTAAAAGACTAAATGTTCTGTGTCAATCAAGCTTAAGCAACACCAACCTCTAGTTTCCGTTTCAGGTGTAGCGGGGCATCTTTCCCCAACAGACGCATCATGATCTGGAGAGTCATTATATTCTTAATTGTGGGAAGACGGGCCTCAGCCACCAACCTAGGATACAGCAGTACACATCACTGTAAAATGATCTGAAGAAGTTGTGCAAAATATATTTTTGGCTTAGCCACATGCGTCATTTGACAAGCCTGACCTCATGCCGTCTTTAAGTGCACGAACATTGGGGCTGCCCTCCATATGTTCCAGGCAGGAGGCCAGGATGGACAGACTTTTCTCATCAAAGTCATTCAATTTCTCCTGTTGATGAACAATCAAAGGTATATGGAGAAACAACAAACAACATCAAACAAAACTTTGCTTGCTGGTCGACAATCTACCTGGCAGTTTCGGAGGAAAGTCTGGACCACACGGCTACTTTGGGGCACACCCAGTTTAACCATAGCCAGGAGAGAGTAAGCGATGTCCTCACTTTGCATGTGCCCCACACTCTTCATGGCCTTTTGCAGTAGCTTTTCAAATGCAGGATGCTCAAACATCAGCTGCAGCTCATGGCGCTGCTGCTTGTCTGACATCTGCTTGGTGGTGGACCACATCTGGGTCAGGCAAATGCTGATCTGTTGGACTGTGGGTGAGGTTTGGCAGGTGAAGTCTAACACGTCACATGGGGAGCCACAGTACTGCAGGTGATCCAAGAAAGGGGATCTCCTCTGTCTCTGCCTTGAGAGGGTCTCAGCAGGCAGTGAGGACACTGGAGGAGAGAGATGCTCCTTTTCTTCCAGCTCCTCACTGTGAATCCTCCCCTGTGAGTAGAACCTAACTGAACTGACTAAACTCCTAGACAGCCTTGTCTGGCTGTGCTTTGTGCCCCAACTGTGTGCTAATTGCTGACTGGGGAGAGATGTGTCTTTGATAGAAGCTGTCGCTTGGAAACTGCGCTGTTTCCCTGGATACCGGCGGCTGCAGAAGCGTAGGGACCACCTTATGACCTCCTCTGTCACCCAGACTGACTGAAACATTACTCTCTAATAATTTAGGGGACCAAATTATGTAAATAGTTGGCACAGGTAATGTATTAAAATGTATGCTGCAAACAAGGTCAACAGACTCCTTTAAGTTATTGAAACACTGGCTAGCTAACATTAGCTAATGATAGCTAAGTGATGCCCCCTACCTTATTACTCTAACCGCAGAGACATACACTGTCCCAGAGTAACACATAGCACTTGCTGGACCATATAAACATTTGACAGAAAACGTTTTTTTTAAGGAAAAAGACACACTAAAAAGTTAAATCCATGTTAGCTTGTATTCTTGTCACACGCTGCTTCTTGCTGTGTGCGCTGGCATATTTGGTCCCCTTGTAAACGTAGTACACAACGCACCGTCAAACTTAAAATATATATAAAAAAACAATATGTATCGCGAATATAAATGATGAGAAATATAATATTTAAATTTACTGTTAATAAAACCAAGCTGTGATGTTTTTGTTAACAACAGCTCTCACAGTCATAGCACTTCTTGATACTTTTTGTTGGCGGTGTTTCCTTCGGACACAAATAAGCGCAAAATCCCTGGTTTCTTAGCAACCAACGCCATCCGAATAGAATGGCAAAATTTGTGCTTGCTGGTAACGTTTGATTTGACATTATATTATTTAGTATACATATATAAAAACAACACATTATTATTGATTTCTACAATTTCCACCCTCTGCAGGTAAAACAGACTGCCCTCATTATGCCAAAGCGGAACTTTTAGCAGACAGTTTGCAGCGATCTCTGCCAAACTTCACGGTCCATAAGATCTCCATCCTCCCAGATGACTGGAAGGTAATCTTTCTTATTTTCTCTTGTCACAAATCATTCATATGTTCTTCTTGTAACGTATTATATTCTTTAATAAGGAATGGCTAGAGGCAACTTGCAAAAGAAATGGCTGGAAACACGAGCAGTCCCCTTTGATTTGGAGGGAACTCGTAGATCAAGGGGGCAAGGGGATGCTCTTAGGAGGCTTCAGTGACTTCTTGGAGCATTGTCAGGTAGGCATAAATTACATTTTTTAAACTTTGTTAACAGCACAGTAATATTGCAATTCAAACAACAGTACAGGGAGTATTATAAACTAGTTTACTAGAGAAAAAAGTAAATATAACTTTAAAAAGTTGAATAAGCAATATTGCAAACAAACTTAAATCATCTGGCAATGTTGTCCACAATGTTTCTCAAGAGATGAGATGTCTTTAAAGCTTTTTTTTGTTTTGTTTTTAGATCCCCTGCAGACAGAATCAGAGAATGTCTGAAGTTCATCATAAAGCAAGTTTTTGTTAGGAATAAATTGAAGAAATCTGGCTTTGTGAATATGATGTTTGTTGACCCTACATTAAAAAATAAGACCATACTTTCTGTAATAAGGACCAAGATGTTATGAGTCTCTTGGATTAATAAGGAAATTTGAGTCCAAAAGTGACTTGAATGAGTACAGATATAAAATAAATGAGAATAGGACTTAACCTCCATTTGCAGAAGGAACATAAAGGGGGAAACACTGAGTCTAAAATTGTGAATGAATTCATTGCAGGGATAGTATCTGTGTAAAATTTTAATATCAAGTTCTTCAATTTTATTTGGGACAAAAAAATTGTTAAATCCAGTCCAAACATTCTTGCTAATGTTAGAAAACATCACTGCATTTGGGATACTGACTGAATAGAAGTAAGAACACTTCTAATATGAGCATTATTACAAAAATGTTCCTCGTTTGTGCCGTTGTTCTGACAGATGCCAGGCAGTTTTAAAGGATACTATTGTAAAATACTGACCTGAGTGATTGTGACATGTTGCCTATTTTTGGCACTTCTGGTGGCACCAGCAGCTGCCGGAGACAACACAGCGGACTCTGTTTCTACATTATAGCATTATAGCACACTCTCTGCTCCTATTTTTAATTATGTTATCTATTTAGCCACAGCATCATGCCATGGAAATGTTGCAGATGGTAATTTTAAATGACTGCAGTCAACTCTGTATTCAAGAGGAAGGGAGGGAGACAGTCATGGGATCCACCTTCCGAACTTGCCTTTCTTTCTATCAATGGTTCTGTAGGACTACTACAGCATCACGTCAGACATGCCCACACATATAATGTTGAGTGTTGCAGCAGAGAATCTGGAGACCAAGATGAACCTCATTATGGAGGAGCAGCATCGAGTCAGTCTTATCCAGCCCCTACAGATATGGATCAGCAGGTGCGTTAGTCTGAAAAATTCAAACCAAAGAAAAACATTTTTTCCTCTTAAGACTTTGTGAAAATGTCTTTAGTGCGTCAGCTGCTGCAATAGATTGGTTGTTCTGTACCTGCTTAGTGCTCTCAGCCCAGCCTGCCACTTCCTGATCCCCAATCTGCTCTCCGCTGAGGTGTTCCCCCAAGTTTCAGCAATCTGCCTCCATCTTCTGGATCTGGAAGGGAACGCGGAAGCATTGCAGTGGTTGAGGATGGAGACGGAGGACCTGGCTCTCCCTCTGCTCCATCAGGTACAGTATTGTTTTAACAAAAATGTTAATTGATTAAGCATTTCAGCAAGAAATTAAAGCCATCTGACTATATTTATGAACAGGTGGCCATTCACACAGATCTGGAACAAGCCTTCCAAGAAGCGGATGTCATCTTTCTGCTGGATGAGTGGTGGTCCGATGATACAGAGGATGAAGAGGAAAAGAAGAGGAAGGTAAAGGGAATCTCAGACCGGTACACACAGTACGGACAACTGATTGACGCAAGGGCCAAGGAGGAGGTGAAGGTGATCGTGTCCGGCGGCTCATTTGTCAACCTCAGGTGCTCGCTTCTCCTAAACAACGCACGCTCCATCGACAGCCGCCGCTTTGTCACCATGGCGACTCAGCTGGAGAATGAAGCCCGGGCCATCATCGCAAAGAAGCTGAAAGTGAGGCCTTCAGGTAGCTACTGTAAATTCTGCCACTGTTTGGTGATCCATATTCACCTTTATTCCAGTTTTATTTTTGCATCGTCTCTGTTCATGCAAGATTAATAACTTCTCCCTCTTCTTCTGCTCCAGATATTACAGATGTCATTGTGTGGGGAAACATCAGTGGTAGTTTCTACATTGACCTGCAGAGGGCTAAAGTTTTCAACTATGATGGGGCAATCAAAGGGCCACCTTTCTTTTCCCAACCAGTCCTACAGGTTTTTCATGACAGGTTTGTAACAATAAAAAAACGTGATTTCAGTAAGAAATAAGTATTCAGATAACAAGTCTAAGTGTAAGTATACGTTTTCATTGCATAGTGTGCTTTTAACTCTAGATTAATGGAGTTATCTCTGCTTTACTTCTACATTTCATTGGTTAACTCCACCCACTTGGCACCTGGCTAAAACAAACATAACATGATAAGGTCTGGCACTCATCTACCATCAAATTACATAACTGCCTACCAAACCATACTCTGCTATGACTTCAGTCTGTGCCAGTGTTGATTGCACAATAGTCTACATCTGACCCAGCAATCTGAGCACTCTGATCAGAAACATCCAGCGCTGGTATTTGCCAAAAAGCCAATGATCTTCTTTTCCCTTCCAGGGAATGGCTGGAGACAGAGTTTCAAGACTTTGTACGTTGTCAGCGTGCAGCTGTGGTTTCAAAAACCTGCCAAGGAGCTGCCATGTCAGCCGCCAACGGGATTCTCACTGTCCTAAAGGCTTGGAATGGCACCTCTAGTCCAGATGAGGTCCTCTCTGTGGGTGTGCTATGCTCAGGTTATGACACAGAAAACACAATAACTTTTTTAACAAAAGAGGATACAATGAGCCTGAACTCATATCTGTAAATCTCCTGATTTTGACTGTTTAAACACTGATATGCGATTGTCCTTGGCTACTTGTAGGCCGCTACAATCTCCCAGACGGCATTGTCCTTTCAGTTCCAGTAACCTTCACAGACGGTAAGTGGACCGTGCTATTTGAAGTGACGTTTGGAGATGAGCTGAAGGAGAGACTCCAGCTTTCTGCAAGCGAGCTTAGACAGGTGTGTGTGTGTGTCTAGTTACAAAAATATTGTGCTAAACAAATATTTTCATAGCTCCTCCTTAACACTAACATATGGTGTTATTCGTTCACAGGAAAAAGAACTTGGATCAGAAAATCGTATGATTGTTATGAATCAAGAGGAAGCTTAAGATTTTCCTTTCCATTTGCATATTGACAACACTGACTAAAAACAGAAGTTTCTTAAAATAATCAAAGGAAATAATGAGATAAATTTCAGTGCCACATCTCGTTTGTTTCAGTTTGTTCTTTTATTCTCTTACTTTCACATGTGGAGCTGCAGTTTTATTTTATTTTTTTTTTAAACCAGTTTAATGACATTAAATCCGCTTTGTGAAACTCTTCCATAGCTGTTATATTTTCAGATGTAAAAGATCAAACTGAGTACTTTATGGAAAAAGGAGAAATTAGAAAATATATTCCTTTTTTAAAATTGTACAGTTCAGTAAGTGCTTTTTTTTTTTATAGATCAAGAAGCAATATTTTAAGCATAAAACACACTACTACCATACACAAACTACTCTGTTAATATCCTTCTCTAAATCTGATGTTATCACTTGCTACCCGTTTCCATTTACAGTTGGGTAGTCTTAAAAATGATGACACATCAAAACTTTTATTCCCCTTGCTGGAAAATAAATAAACCAACTGAATTTAATTGGCTCTTTTAAACGGAAACATTCAAATTGATTCTTTTTTTTTTTCCCCCCTCACAAATTGTGCAGTACTTTGTCAGTCGACAAGGAGACCTTTAACAGAGTGCTGTTTTTACATGCAGAATATACACGTTCCTTTTTTAGCATTTCTACACTATACACAAGGAGGCGTTGACTGGGAAAAAAAAAGAAAAAAAAAAAAAGGACAGGTTAGTACAAATACAGTGCACTACGACAAGTCGGGAAATGGACACATATTCTGCGATGTTATATTCAATTTTGTACAACCCACCCCTGAGATTTGGATGCTGAGTGGTTTACAAAAGCAAAACCTGCCTCCTCATACAGTCGAGCATAGTGCTAGATTTCTTGTCAATTTTTGCCATGTCAAAAGTTTTTCCATGAATCCTCAGCAGTGGCCAGATACATACTGTGTGATTAAAGTATTATGTCCCTTCAAAAACTGCAAAAAAAAAGAAAAAAAAAAAGAATGCTCTTTTGAGAAATGACCTCAAATATTGATCATGGTAAATACATGCGTGATGCATGGCATGCATGGACTTGTCGTGGCACAAACGAGGTTATTTGGTAAATATACATCTCCCAGTGATGACTATACATGTACAAATAGTTGGGTATAGAGGGGCCTTTCTAACAAGAAGCCTGTTGTAGATCGAGAATAAATTCAATTACATATTGATGTATGAAATTAAAATTCTACTCACAACAAAAATGAGGCATCGATCACAGAAAGGAAAGTCGGGAACATTTCTTTTTATCTTGCCACACCAAAGTCACTTATGTGTATGGGTAAAGATCTACTACTTGTCAACATCCAACAATGTCAAAGATTAAGTTTCAATTTCCAGGCAACAAGTGAAAGACCACTAATGTCAAATCTGTAACCTTGGATTTAAGGATAAAGTGAAGGATAATACTATTGTTTTACTAACTCTGGGAATATGCAATTACACTTTAAACCTGGATGTCAATGCTTATCATACAATCATTAAGGGCAACTGAAGGGACTTTTAAACTCCCTGTCAGCACAACAATTAAGTTTAATCAACTGATCGTTAAATTAAATAATTTATAGCATATATTAATAGTTATATAATCCAACATCCCAACTTTCCGCAACACCATCTGGATAAACATCTGGCGTCTGACAGAATACAAGGTGGAAGGGCCCGAGAATAAAGCTCATTATTGTGATGCGAGACTGAACCTGGGCAGGTTTTTCACTACGCAGTGGGAAATAAGCTTGCTAAACTATTGAGCAAATTTCAGTGCTAGATGATGATGAGCCCAGATATAAAATGCTATGCAACCCCTGACAATAAGGTCTCTTAAACTGTTAACCCAACCTGGTTCTGTCCTAAAGCCGCTCTCATTAAACATGGTAGTATCAGGCCAGCAGGCAGATTAACACCACAAAAAAAAAAAAAAAATATCTGTTATAGTTTGTGTGTTTAAGAATTCAGACCTATGCTGTGTCATTATGAATGCCACCTGATAATAACTGATGATCCCGATAATGTGATGGTGGTCCTGGACTAGAAGCAGCTCAGGAACCAAGGCAGAACAGACCCCTGTAATCTGAGGCTATGAAAACAGAACGCACATAGGTATCTCAACCATCTGCCACGCAATCACCAACCAACAGTATTAAACGCCAAACTCTTTGATAAATGTTTTGTATATAGCAGTATGTATGTATGTATGCATGTATATGTCATTCTAACGTACAAATAAAAACAAAAACAGTTGGGGACGGGGACAGGGGGGGGGAGGCAACAGGGAAGCTATGACTGTGTTTGATGCTGAGGAGATGGAGGTGTTTCTGGAGCTCCTGAGGCTCCACCCACCACCTGTCTGTCAGAGCTGAGGCCCAGCCCCTCATCCAACTGCTCCAGTTCACTTTGGTCCAGAAGCTCAAAGTCCTCTTCCTCGGTCGGAACTAGTGTGTCATCAGGCATCTCCTCGCCACCGCCGCCGCTTTCTGTCGTTATCGCCTCATCCAGGTCCTCATCAGGCCCCGGCGCTCCTATTGTGGTAACTGTAGTGTTATCAGTGGTGTCGGTTGGTTGGGTGGAGGTCTCCAGAGCGCCCGGTGGGGTTTCGGTGGGAAGGAACTCAGCCAGGGTGGGCTCCTCGCTGGCCTCGCTGGAGCGCAGCAGGGCTGACAGAGTGTTCTGCACCACAGTGGAGATAGCCGTGCTCACTATCTCCTCGCTCAAGGCCTCCAAAGACCGCTGTGCACCGTGGGTTACTTCAGCTTCCTTCCCGTCTCCCCCCTGTCTCCCCGCTTCCTCCCCTGTGCCTGGCACAGACAACAAGCTCGCCTCACCCCCAGGTGGTCGTCCATGTCCGTTGAAGTGTGTGTTCACAAAGTGGAGCGGGGACGCAAGGTGCTGGATGAGGAGGCTGGCAGGGCTCAGCTGTTCCCCCTCTGATGGAGCACCGGCCTGGGCTCCGTCTCCCTGGCTGGGGCCTCGCAGAGGAAAGTGGAGCAGGTTGTGCTCAATGGATGGGAACTCCTCAACTGAGGGGAACTCAGGGAGATCCCGCAGATAGGCCTCCTCTGGGTCGCTGTGTAAACTCTGCTGGTCCAGATCTGTAACGGAGGTGTGACAGCAAGAAAACAAACTCTAGTGACTTTTTGGTATATAAAAACAGGACAAAAAAAAGGAAAAAAGACCCATTTATTATTTAAGGAAGTACCATTCTTAATGTAAAATATACAGTAAAAGTTGCTCCTTCAACTTGAGTGCAGACTTGAAGTGGAAATGCAGCAAAAATAAACTGATGCACAGAATCTTGCTTCATTTCAAACGTACTTTAAAATGATGAGCGCTAAACATCAGTGTTCTGTTGGCACACTACGTTCTGTATTCCTACTGGCTCCAGAGCTCAAACTACCCCAACCTTTGACCACCCGCCCAAGCAAAAAGACTATTTCTACATTGGCAGAAATTCAAGTGTCTCATTGACCCGAGTGGTATTTACCTTCAGAGACGTCCGTGAGTTGAGGAGTGGTGGCTCTGGACACGGAGAACCCTCCACTCTCCAAGATGGACGCCTCCTCATCCGACAACTCGGAGTCCGTGATAGCCATCGCCAGGGCCGTGGTCTTCACATCCACCTGAGCAACAAAACCACAGCGTTACACTCACTTCACTGAACAAGGAGGAGTGGTTGGAGGGGCTAATTAGAGGGGTTACAAAATGGTGCCAATAAATCTATTATCTTCTTCATACTCCGACTGACCATAAAAGAAATTAGTGGTATGCTTTGAGTTTAAAAAAGCCTTAAAAAAGTGTGAACATGAAACAGATTTTGAGGTCAAGAGTCCATCATTCTGTGTATTTACACATGCACCAGTAAGCATGAACATACTGCAGGGGACTGTGACCTTTAAGGACTAAGAATACCTGACATAACATAAACATCATCAATTACTGAAGGGAACTATGTATGTCTCACAGTTGTGCTAGAGGAATGTGGTAGTACTTGAAAGATATTCCTTAAAGCGTTGCTACATAGCTCCACTCCCATTCAAGCTAAGGCAAATCTACTCCATCCCCGCACTCATGAAGACCGAGGCTGACCTCTCCGCAGCACATACCCTGCTCCCAACACTACTGCTGTTACACTCTCTAAAGTCTACTCTATGTGAAACTAATGCGGGTTGAGTTTTTTCTGTGGGAGCCCATACCGTCGGGGCAAAACAGGACAGCTCCTCCTCACTCTCGCTCTCCGTTTCAGCTCTTGGCTCGTCCCCTTCTTCCAACTCCTTCTTCACCTCTGTTCAAAAAAAAAAAAAAAAAAAAAAAAACACACATACACACTTTTAAAATGTGGATTTTAGACGGCGACACAACAAATGACTTAAAGAACTGATTCAAAGGAGGAATGAGCTACTAAGTGTAACATGCAGTAGTTAATATGGGATATACACAAATGAAACCAGAGGAACTTCTAATAACACTTCCTTGGTATTGAACACTGATTTACACAATTACATAACAGGTGGTGTTACAATGGTTATTCTTTCGGTTTACAGTGGTTTGTGCCTGAGGCTGGGTAACAGTAGGAGGGGAAAGAAAGGTGATCTACATCAATTCAAAAGTCAAGCTCCTTGTGTAACACTTCCTCCTTGCTAAAGTCCTGTATAAATGTTCCAAACACAATCATGTGTGTTAAAGGCTGCCACAGTTTCATTTAATGCAATGCACACATCAATCGGGTCTAAATCTATAAGCCTGAAGGTGCCACAGTAGCACTCACTCCTCTTGTCATGCTTGCGGTGTTCGGTATCTCCCTTCATGCTGTAGTCCAGTTTCATCAGGATCGGCTCCAAGCCGGTGTACATCCGCTGGATCAGTTCGTGATACACCACCAGCGGCCACAACAGCACGCTGAGGACTGAACAGGTACACAGACGAAACATTAACACCTTTATAGGCTGCCTTTATTCTCCACAAGTATCAAAGCGGGATACAATTATGCAAAAAAGGCTGATTTTGTAAATAGGATCCAAGTTATGTGATCTATGAATGAGGTGCGAAGAGATACATTTACAGCTGATGTAAAAATATCCATGTGCAACAAACTATTAAAATACAAGCATGACCTATTACATAAACATGATCCTGCACCAAAAGCATTCCTGTTCTTTAGTAAATAACAACGATGCAAAACCACAATAAGATTTAATGACTCTCTTGATTGTTATTACCTATAATCACACACCCTCTGTTTGTCATGAGAATCCAATCCAGTGTAAGGTCAGAGCTTAACAAGAGTTTATTTATGTCAATGAGGCAAGGGGTGGCTCACCTATAATATAGGAGATCATGATTCCTGGAACATAATGTCCGACCACGGCAAGCACAAAGCAGCCGCTGCACATCATCACACAGAACTGGGAAACAGAACACATGAGGGAAATTAGGTTATTACACGCTCAAGCTGCAACGGGCACAAGAGGAGGAAGTGAAACAGTATCACTGCTGCAGGTGTGTGCTACGGTATGTTTGTGTTCTAGCAACTGCAGCACAATTTGCATTGTTCCTGGAAGATTCCCGTACTTTACATGGTGTTCAAGTCTGCCGGTAAACTAAAACACAAGCATTTTGTCGTTTAAGTCGGCCAAACTGTTAACAATGTTGACTTTTCCATCCTTAAACGGCACAGGGCTAATTAAAAGTTAATTAAGTCTGATCTCACGATCGAAAAGAAAGAATCTGTGCGGGAATTATTTGTGTTCCCCGTGTCGTTCTTTTGTCATTTTCTGTCCCGGGAGCAGTAAGTCATAACCTGTCACTTTCATAGCGGTTCATCTCTCTGGCTACTGAGGTTGGCTGAGATAAGCAGCTGTCTTGATAAGGCCGGCTGTGTCCTATGGCAGCCAAGGTCGGGTGGAGATATGCTGTGCTTTGTGCAGACGGTCAGACTGGTCTCCTCTTAGAATGGATTGCATGTGACCTGTGTACAGCCTACGTGACTTCAGTCAGCATAATGTCTTGTTTATACTTCCCAATAGAGGCATATATGAGTAAAGAATAACCTTATTTGAACAGGTAGTAAGGGTAAAGATTTGGTGAAGGGGTTAAATACTGAGTGGTGCTGCACAGTGTTTTCACTTGCACTATAACTCTGTTCTCCTCGGTCGAGCTTCAATAAATGTTCTTGCGTAAGACATCCCGGTCTCCTGACAATTTCTTCAATTTGGGTTAACCAGCTCTCCATCAGTTTCTTCACATTACTGTAAACAGATTTTTTCACTACCGGGCTTTCAGAATAAACCCATGTTGCGCTCATGACAGTGTAAAATGAGATATCTGAGATGGGCAATTATTATAGTTCTCCTGTTTGAACCAGCTGACACTGTTTTTAAGTTCTCAATGTTTATGATTTTTATACATCATCTTGAGTCAAAGTGTCATACCTTGCCATGGTTTTGCCGTTTGTACTGCAGCATCTCCTGCAAGTACAGACAGCAGGTCAGGTAGCTCTCAGCCAGGTGGTGGCTGAGCTCAGGAATACTGAGCAGTCGCTGCTCCGCGCTCATCGTTTCACTGTATGCAAACGAGAATACAAACACAGGAAAGGGGGTGACAAAATCAGCACTTGTAAAAGAACAAAAACCCGTACTTAAAAGTGCTTCACGCTGAACATGAATGCTTTCTGAGAGGTAGGATCGCATGTTCGTGTTATGACAGTGGAGGGAGGGAGACACACACACACACACACACACACACACATGACAGACTAAACTAAACCGGTGGCCTGCAATTAGTTATGATGACATGGTATGAAATGTGAGGCAAATGTCAAAACAAAAAAGACAAACTCAAGTACTTTTCCATTCACATGGTTGGAACTTTACAGATGCTCTAATTTTGAATTACTTCAGGAAATGACGATACAAGAGTCAAGTCATAGAGAACACTAATCTGTTTATCATGTACACACTACACACCTTTGTACAGGGGCAGCCTCCGCATGTTGAACTGCAGTAGGGGGGAAAAATTCACAATTAGTAGCAGATAATGAACAAAGGTATTATAGAAGACAAGATTGAAATTACAGGCTTGGGTTTACCAGTAATGATGGGCAACTTAGGCTTCCATCTCTCCAGTAGCATAAGTCCCAGCAGGGACACACTCAACAGGAACAGAGGCCGCAGGGAGGTGGAGGAAAGGAGCCTGTGGGAGACACACACACACATACACGCTGTTTAACATATATACATTTAATAAACATACATATAATCTCACTTCCACACCTGACTATACAAATACATCTGCATATCACTTTTGTTAATTGGGTTTCTCTGCCGGAGAAAGTCACAATCTGTCACTGACAGCTGATAAACAAGGCCCGGGCCACTCAGCATGACACGAGTAATTTGTTAGTATCTTCAAAAAGCTTCGGTTGCCGATTTTAACAGCGCCATAATGTATTTCCAGAAATGGTTAAATGGCGTTCAGGCAACGTTAGCATTAGCCTAGAGACGTGGGATTAGCTAACTTATCCTGACATTCGCTCGTTAATATCTTAGGCTGCGAGCTAATGATGCGCCTCACAACGTTATCGAGCTGTCAGAGAGGTGATAAAACAGAGGAAAACTCGCTACCAGAATAATGTGTTGAGTGTCAGGGCGACAGAGATGCTGTACAACGGCCTCTCCCACACCAGCAGCCTCTGCATCCACAGCAGCGGGGGCTCGTACTGCGATAGCCAGCCCTGTAGACGCTCTCGCAGGCGGACGAGCTCCGGGTTTCCGTCCCCGCAGGCCTGCTCCGAGGTCCCGGCGGGGAACAGAGCCTCCAGGCCGACCGAAGAGGAGGTAACCGAGGGGCGTCTTCTGGCCTCCTCTCCGCTCGCCATGTTGGTTTTCCCCCACTTTGTTATGTTGTTTTGGAGATCACGGGGTGTGTGAAGAGATCAGCGTCAAGTTTGAAGCACTGTAAAAAACACAGCTTCCGGCTGTAACTTTCAAAATAAAAGAGGCTACCTAATTAATTTTGAGAGGGAAATAATATAAAGTTTATTTATATGACACCTATGAAAACAAGCAGTTATAAAGTGCTTTACAAGACAGAGATAAAAAGGACAAAATATAGAATACAATAACACACACACACACACACATTATATGGATGGATACATTACACAGATCAGGGAGTACACAACTAATGCAAAGCAGTAAAATACCCAGGAGAGAGCATTAGACATTCACGGGGGAACTGTGAGGATGTCAGGCCATAGTGCCATGTCCCCTGCGTACTTTAAAGATTTCTCCATACCACCGTTTAACAGTAGGAGGTCTGGGCTTAATCACTGAAATAAAATGAATCTTCTCACTAATAGGAAAAGCTTGTTCAAAGGTTCGCTCAGTAGCTCAAACAGCCTTGTTGAGGGTGTAGCCCTCAGCTCACAGTTTCCCCCTTTGTAGATACAAGATAATTGCAAACACCTGGACAGAAATCCAGTGAACTCACAGGTGACAAATACAAAGTATGACCACTAGATGGAGAAGCTTTATTGGCATGACACATCAGAAATCTATATTACTACAGATGATTAGCAATACATATACAATAATATGCAAATATAACAATCAACAAACCCTGGTAGACATATTTGAAAAAATGAAAAACATGTTAAATTTGGTAAATTCAACAGGTGTGTCGCAGGTCGTGATGAATAGAGATTTATTTGGTGAAAGAAAATACAAGTTTTGAAAGATTGTGGAATGACCAGTGTAAAAACACACAAAAAGCTTGTGGTTGTGACCACAGCTGAAGCAGATTAATTGATTAGTCGATTAACAGAAAATGAATCTTTTGATAATCGATTTATTGAGTCAAAAAAAAACTAAATTGGCTTCTCCAATGTGAGGATTTGCTGCTCTTCTATTATTTGTATCATTATAAATTGAATATCTTTGACTTGGATCATTTTATTAAATATTTACTACACAAAGATTTTATGTCTTGTAAAATCATTTTACTTTGAATGTAATCTTAATTTCCGGATTTATTCGTGATCATTTGTGGCACCTTAATGTACCAATGACACAGATGGGCGGACGGATCACAAGGCCTGTCACAGATGAAAAAAAAAAATAGTCACGTGTTTCCTTGTTTACTGTATGGAGATGATGGGGTTAACACCTCAAGTGCGCCACCTTGCGGTCAGAGATACTCCTGCATGCATGAATGTTGCATAAAGGTAAAAAACACTTTAAGACTCTCCCCAACATGTGCAGCCTCCTATTGTCAATGCCACTACTACTAATTCTGACAATATTTTCTTTATATAGGCTATTGCATGTTTAATATTTATTCCCCATATAACTATAACTTCAGCTATAGACCACCTATTCCCCCTTTAAATGTATATTGAAAAGACCACTAAACAGCAGCAGCTTCATTACAAATGTTTAATACAGAAATATACAACACAGAGTAAACATGTTGATCAATTTGATCAAATGCAGTCATGGACATTGTGTAGGAGACCTTAGAGACTGTATTGAGACTCTAAGGTCAGCTCACTATGTCCATTATTGTTGCTTGAACATAGCTCATACTTCACAAAAGACATTTTAATGTAAACAACAGCACAGCCAGGGAGTTTTTCTTCCTCTTGTGATCTCTCATTTCAGTCACAAGGTGATTCCTGTAAGACATAAATGAAATCAGCCAATCATTGTACTCAGAGTTAGCAACAATCCTCAAAAAATTCAGGCAATCCTTACTTGCAAACGTCAGCCGAGCAGCTGGGATTGTGTGCGTTTGTGCGCAATTGTGCCTGTGTTTCAGAAAGTGTTGTGCACAAAAATTAGTGGCGCTAACATAAAAGCAGCAGGTTTTCTATTGCACACACCAACTAGATGACATGTGGGGTCAAAGCCTTTAGATGCTGCTAACTACACAACAGGGTGGGATGTGGGTTGTTGGGGTAGGGGAGAGGCTCCAGAGCCTACTTGCCTGGGTACACGACCAGGACTGAAGCCTACACAGGGGATAAAGGTTGGGAATGGGGACCCTCTGGGCCCTGGTGCTAGGACAAAAGGGCGTCAATACCTGCAGGGGTTAATACCATGGCCTGCAGCAGGTCAGACAGAGAGATGATACCCTTCACCACGTCAGCCCTGTCCACCAGGACCAGCCGATGGACCTGGGATAAGGAGGAAAATGACGAGGTAAGACAGAGAATACTCTCCTGTATTTCTCCAAACTTACAACATATGATATTTTTTGAACTCTTGAAGAGGCCAAAATCTTTTTAAGGGAAATATCTACCTCAGCTTTCACTATACGGTCTATGATAGTTTCCAAGGTTTCATCGGGATAGCACTTGATCACACCCTCAACAAAACCCCAGCGCCTGCGAACAGCCTCCTGCATAGTCATGTCCAGATTGTTGTAGGTCTTCTGGGCTGCTAGATTCTGCCACGAAGCAAACACAGATAACCCAGTTTGTGAATAGTTGTCAGCCAACTAGTTAGTTCAACCAAAAATAGCACAGGACTGTAGTACTTACAATCACGTCAAATCTTGAGTAGAGTGCCACCACTTTGCCTGAGAAAAACAAATTGTTGGATGTTGTAACATCAGTGCTAGTCTACCCATCAATATTAAAAAACACAGCTCTATAACATGCTTCAAGAGCATACCTTGTTCGTTCACCACCGGCAGTGCAGACACCCTCCGTTCCACAAAAATAGAGAGTGCATCGTGAAGTGTTGCCGTTTGCTGAACTGTGGCGATGTTCCTGAAAGTTCCAATTCCAAGCTCCTGGATCTGCCTCCGAATGAACGCCGGCTTAGGAACTTTTTTCCCCTGAAAACATGCAAACACCATGGTAGAAGAACATTGGTGCCACATTCCAATTTTGTGTTTTTTTAATGGAAACATCAGCTTAAAGAGTTAAAGCTTGCTCACAAATATATGGAGGAATTTGAGGATCCTTTTGTGGGTCAGAATGTGCAAGACATTTCCAGACTGTGGATCGATGACGGGCAGCCTGTGGATCTTATATTTGAGTAAGGAATAGATGGCGTCAAAGAGGCTGGGAGGAGAGAAGAGAAGAGTTCAGTGTAAACAGAGTTCAAACAGTATCCAAGATTACATCTGAGAGCGTTGTGCGCACTCACCTGGCCTCTGGAGAAATACTAATGAGGAAGTGATTGGAATACTGTAAGTAGACATCTAAACAGAAGAGAGAGAGCTCTAATGCAAACTCACAGAGACGTACAGAGGTAAAATCATTGATCTGTGTTGGGTTATTTACTTTGAAATGAATCACCTCTCCATGTCTCAATCTTGTGGCTCTCCAGCTCATACATTTGAACCTTTAGAGAGAAACCGCAATTTCAAGTTATGAGTCAATAACTCTAGATTAAGGACAGGTCAAATCAAATATTGCAACCCTGCAAAACCTGCCGTCTTCTTGGTGCTGCGGAGTGCGTTTTATGACTGTCTGTGGCTTATAATAAGATGTGGCATCAACTAATCAGTTGTGGGAAAACTACAACAAAAAAATGATGTTAAAAAAATGTATTCATGCTCACCATAGGGGACTTGTAATAGCAATGGAGGATGTTAATGAAATCTGTAATAGTCAGCATACCTGTGAAAGGAAAGGATTTATGCTCCCAATATTATAATTCACACAGTGACCAATACTTTACTGTCTTTGCCATTAATCCTTTTGTCTTACCCACAAATTTCTGTAACTTGCTGTCCCATAGAGGCGCAGCCCTCAAGCCATTTGCCACCAGTGCAAAAAAGGCCTTTTTCACCTTCAGAAGCAGATACATTCACATAGTCAAGAGTGAGGATTTACAAGCAAGTATTTACAGTATGATACTGGTAATATGAACTAGTCTTGTTTTTATGTTTCCTTTGAAGCAGCTGCGGTCTTACTTGTAGCGTGGTATCAAATATGACCAGTTTACAGCTGGTTGGAATGGCATCGTAACAGCGGTGACTTTTCATGAAATTCATGTAGATAGCGGCATCAGCCTCTAGGAGGAGATATCACACATTATAATAGCTGATCACTCCATCTGAATCTGCACAAGACAGAGACATACACACATTACTCGCATGTATACACAACCCGAAAGGCAAAGACGAGAACGCACATGCATGCCAATTATTGTAATGCTTATTGAAATACCTTGTTTCTGTATTTCCTGCTTCTTTTCTTGGAGTGATACCTACAGCATAAGTGCAACATTCTCCACATGACATTGCCAAAATAGTTTGAAATCCACAAGGCTACTCATTTCCTTAGTTCCAATAATAGCTTAAACTTCACAAACACTATTCCTCTTATCATATTCATACTAAAGTAACATTTCACCTGTGAGGGAGGCTCCATATTTCTCTTGTGTGTCCATGGAAAAGTTGTTGTCAAAGCAGCAAACGCAAAACTGGCTGGGGACTCTGACTCCGTTCAGTTCGTTACGCTTTCCTACGAAGCAGTTGGGTCTATATTAGGAGCTCTCAAGTGGTATGTGTCAGGCCGGAGGGGTGCAGGGGAGGGGGTAAAAGAGGCTGGCACAGGCTCAAGGGGCAGGGACACCCAGGAATGCTTCCTATCTCTGCAAAACATACTCGTCATCACCTTTCCCTCATGGTTGTTTAAAAGGAATGCGTTAGCTTTCAAGACACGTTCTCAATCTGCGTTGTAATACTTAATGCCACTATTCACTGGCTGCACAGGGGACTCAAGATGCAACATGACTACCGGCATAGCATTAGTGACTAAAAATGTTTTATAAATATGGATTTATGATTTATCAAAATACAATTCCACTTGCTATTTCAGAAATTAAATGGCATGAACTCTTGTTCTATGTAGAGTAAATGTCAAGGCTACATACAGTAAAGGTCTGAGAGCTATGAGAGTCCATGCATACAAAGTGTATTGCTGGCTGTCAACTTGTGACTAGTACCTTTCAAATAGAATAAATCAAAATTTAAATTCTGATTCTACTGGGCTTCAATTGATGTTGGTACACAATAATAATTGACAAATGTGATAAAGAAATGCATTCTTTATTAATTCTGGGTTTTTCTACACACTTTTTTTTTACAATATTTGCATTTTACACCATGTACAAAATTAAAAGACATCGTGCTTCAAAGTGTATCAAATCCAAATGCTCAAAGCAATTTGTCAAAGGTTCAATTACAAAGTAAATGTCCCGGGGACCATATTGCCTTTAATAGAAACAAGGCCATGTAAAACTGTGTACATAGCATCAAAATGAATCAATGCTTAACAAATTTCTCTGGTGTTTAAATGGTAAGCTGGACAATGCAGAATGATGGAGTGAAATGTTGCTATCGAAATGGAGCCAGATGTGCAAATTCCAGACCACGTCAACAAAGACTGCTGTTAGCCTTTTAACATGTTACATATTAGACCAAGTGCCATTATATTCAAAATATTCACTTCAGAACCACCAACCAGAAACCAAATAGAAATTGCATGAAACCCCAGGAGCCCATCTCTTTGATACAAACCCTTCTTCCCCTAGGAGAATGGGGAAACTTAGAGGTAAATCTCATAAATTTGTTAAAATATTACCCTGTGGTAGAAAAATTGGCTTTTGTGGTTATGTGGCTTCTTGTTGCCACATAAAAAACTGTGAATCTTTGAGTACAAAAAGAAAATGAGACAATAAATGTTACCTAAAAATGGCCAGAATAAGAGTCGATTTTCTGATTCCACTGTGGCTGATGAGTTACACTGAGGTATGGAGAATTGTCTACTTATGTGTCCTTTCTTTGATGCTTTCTCCTAAATAAAAAAGGGAAAGTTTACAAGGACATGAGACAATTTGTTCTTCATATAGTAACAAACTACCCGGTGTACATTATCAGTGCTTGCAGCATATGTATGACCAGTTTCTGATGTAAACCTACATGCATATATGAAAAATGTGTGATAACAAAAGCTAATATGGATAAGCTAACTTAGTAGACAAAGTAAACTGGTTAAGTCCCTTCTTCTTACAAAGCCCCATCATTTAAAAAAAAAAAAAAAATCTCAACTTTCAGTTATACTGTGAAACCTCCACACACCTTCATCAACCTGCCGAGTAGCAAGCAGCTTTAATATTACAACTGTAATATAATAACTTAGGACACGCTAATCTCAAAGGCCCTACATCACCCTCCGACAGGTCTGAACTTTCAAACAATAACAAATGTGGGTAGCAAAACAGTTTGGTTGCAGCTAAGGAAAACAAAGTATCTTTGAATTACTTGTGATGATCTCTGCAGTAAAAGCATGTTGCAGAGCACTAACTGAACGCTATGGCATTTTACTTATGGCAAATGTATTCTGCAATAGTGAACTATAAGTGAATTTCCACCCTGTGCTGTTTTTTTTCAGACTCTCACCATGTCTGAAATGAAGTACTTCTGCCTTTGCACCTGTTATTCTAGATCTGGAAAAGTCAACAAAACATGACATGAAGCAGTTGATGAGTCATGAAAACAATGCTGGTTTAATTTCCAGAGTCCATCACTACAGGTTGGCAGCAGTGGAGCATGCCAGTCTCTAGCCAGGCATGAGGAGAGCTTGGGTTTTGTCGACAGGTAACAGAGACTCTGGATGGCAGGGTCCCAGCTGCACAGGGGGAAATACCCCCAGGCCAGAGTTCAAACTCGTGTCTGCGCCTTCAAGGAGGCTGGAGGCCAGCCATGGTGCATGACGCTGATGGTTACCAAGGGGACCATGAGTGAAGGGGGTTGAGGTGTTTCTAAGCCCGCATTGAAGTGGAGGGAGGGATGCAAGACAGCCAGGACAGAAGAAGGAGGCAGTAGACCAGGTTTGGGAACTTTCCATCTCAGATTTTGTTTCAGGATGTATGTGTCCCATTGAGGCAAGGAGGGAGCCCCAGAGACACAATATGGATGTCTGTGAGGAAGCCGGTGGAGGATTTTGTCTGTGGTCCTGGCCGATTCCGAGCGTACTGGTCTGAGGGTTCAGACTCTTGTTGGCCAGAATGCAACAGGGGAGGCGCTGGGTTGCAGCAGGAGCTTGTGGGTTTAGGTTGGAGGTCTGAAGTTGGGCTGGGCTGATATCAGCTGGAACTGGAAGCAGGGAGTGGCCGGTCCTGGAGAGACTGAGCTGGTGTAGGACAGCGCTGGTGGCAATAAGGCCAGCCACACTGGTCAGATAGACGAGCCCGAGCATACAGGATACCTGAAAAATAAAAACAAGGTCAAATTTTATGATCAAACATATAAAAATCCATTATGACCTCGTTCCTTTTTTTACTTTATGGTCACACGGTGTTACATAAACAAAACATTTAAAAACTATGCCTGAGAAAAACTTAACAAGACCCCTCCCAAACAGATTATTATCCTCTCTGCTCCCTTCAACTCAAATCCCCTCCTCACCTTGGTAAAGTGCTGGTAGATGGCTGTGAGGGCGTGGCTCCATGCTGATTGCTCCAGCAGCACACAGAGGTCAGTGTAGGTGAACCAGCCACGTTTCATCCCCTGCCGCTCTGCAATGCTGGGGACAGAGTACAGAGGATAGAGTTAGAAATACTCTTTTCACACAAACTAGTTATGCTGCTACAGTGTCGATAAAAAAGTATTATGAAGCCCACTTTTTCCATGCTTTGTTTGGTGGATGAATATTTCTTACAGACACTGTATTTTAGTGTTGAAGTAGCTGACCACAGACCTGGTTTCCAGTTGATTCAGTATATCGAAGAAGTCATTTGGCTCCGTGAAGAGGCTCCACTCCTACAAGATATAACACAATGGTTGGGATGAAGAACTTGAACCAAACACGCATGCTGGCACACATGAACACACAGACCGCCACTTACAATAGCGTTCAAGAAATTCATCTCCAGGTTATTGACAGTTTGGACGTCCAGCTTGCCGGCTGCTCCCCACTCATCGTTGAAAACCTCTTCTTCCTCCCCTTCATCGTACAGGTACTTGCTGGCAACCATCTAATCCAAGGTGAGAGATCAGTATGTTTGTCAATGCAGTATCATAAAACAGTAGTAGTATCATATTCATTTCAGAGATCAGCAGTAGAGCTCCAATAATAGTCTGGGAATATAAAGAATAAGCTCCATTCTGAAATGAACAATGAACATGCTCGAAAAAAACACTGTGACACATTTAGAATGACCTTTGAACTTTTGAAACACATACCATGGAGATCAGGAAGAGGTCAGAGGAGGAGATCTTTTGTAGGTATTCAGGGTTTCTATGTCGGAGCCTTTCTATGTAAACTAGAGCCAACATCATGGCACATGGAGAGATGCAAGCCTCCCTGAAGCAAAAAATGAACTGGTTTCAGAATCAGAATCATCTTTATTGGCCAAGTATGTTTATGCATACAAGGAATTTGACTCTGGTTTAGTGGCTCTCAATGTATTCGCACACCACACAACAATATTCAGAAAGATATACAAGGAATGTCACTAAACAGGTGAAGCCTTTTCTGTGAACTGTAAACAGGATACAAATAGTGCAAAGAGGTGAAGAGTTCAAGGAGTGCTGAGATAAATATTGAATGGTAAGAAAAAAAGTGACATGTTACTTTATATACATATAGTAGGTGGTTATGTACAGTATATACAGCCTGTTTAAATATACAGCGGTGAATAAATAGTATGACTCTTTAAACAGTGTTATGTTAAGTTCCTGTAAGAATGCACAATCTATGTGTACAAACCTGGCAACATGAGCAGCATACTTCTTGTGGAGTTTTCGTATTGGGCTTGGTGCAGACTTCTGGAAGATTTCGACAGCAATATCTGGAATACCACAAAGCAGAGAAACAAAAGTGGACTCATGTAATTGCATATATCTACTAAAGTTAGCTAGTTAACTCTGAACATGTTCCACATAAGGGATCTTTACAATAGTTACTTCTCAAAAAAAGCAGAAGCATCACACAACTTTACAATAACTAGTGTATATCCCCCTACCTAAAGTAAAAAAGTGGAAAAAGGACTGAGAAGAGATAGAAAGAAAAAAATAAACAAGTAGTAGCAACAACAGTAGTAGTAATACATTTGATTAATTTAAGTTAAAGTTAAGTAATGAAATGATAAAACATACGCTGCTATAACTTTTTGGTTGTTTCATTCAACAGGAAATCCTCTTTTCTTTGACTTGTTGTAAGTTAAAAAAAACATCCTGTATTTTAATGAATGAGCGTCTATGTACCTTTTTAAAACATTTAACTCACCTGTAACGGGGCAAGAGAGGGCATCTAAAGAAACGTCTTTATCCAGGCCATAATACAGTCGCTTTCTCACTCTTTCAGTCAACTTCTGGTGTCCAGGAAGAAACTGTAAACAGTTAACAGTCAGCTGTGTTAGTAGGTTTGACTGACGCTGGCTACAAACAAAGCAATACGTTCAGCACTGCGTTTTTCTAACAGAGAACACCAATTAACAAGTGCATCCATCCACACTGAATGATACTGTCTGCTGACCATAACAATACTGTATAACGTTAGCTAGCTATATACGCTAACTTAGGCCTTCCGCATCGTAAAGTGAGCGTATTTAACATTAATACTAGCTTATAAACGTTACTGGCGTTAGTTGTAGGTGTTTGTTAACTTTTTTTGTTTAAAATTTTAAGGTTTTGCGTGAAACGCTTCGCAACGCAACTTTCACCCTAAACGGGGACACAATGTTAACTAACGTCAGCTAGCAGGCTAATGTGCCTAGCGTTGGCTTAGCTTCCGTAGTTTGTTGACCTGGCTTGATGTTAGCTTAACAACATACCGTGAACTCCTGGAAGTCCGAAAACTGAATAGTCTTTTCGTTAAATAAAGCGTCGAAATCCATATCTGCTATAGATTAAACATTAGTCAGCCGAGTGTTGAAAAGACGACTGCTTCTTGGCCTGGTAGAGATTAGTTAGCAACACGCCCTAACCTGGGACGTGAGTTGCGGGAGTTTACGTTTCCTAGGATGGCAACGTAATTTTCTGCGAAGACTCGCCCCTACACTGCCTCTGATTGGCTCTGACCTTGATCCATCTCACGCCTCACGCGCAAACCTAACCAACTAAGGCAACGAGTACAAGCCAATCAGAGGAAGAGTGAGGCAGAGTAGGGCGGGTAATTCCGTCACTATCCTAGGATTTTTTTGTTGTTGCACCAGGACAGTGATGACTGAAGCCTCCAGATATATGCCTCCGTTCAGACATATGCAGAACAGTTACATAACAGTCGTTGACGCAAAGAAAGTATTTTTAACTTTTAAAATTTAAAGTTAAAATTTTTATTTATATTAGTATTAGGGGCATACTGAGAGAAAATAGTGGGTTTTTTGACATTACGAGAATAAAGTCGTAATATTATAAGAATAAAGCTATAATTCCCTTACAAAAGTTACTTCTTAAAAGAATTATTACAAATATTTGTAAATATTTGTAAGGGAGAATTTATTGACCGTGCAGCTCTCACTATTCTTTACACCTACTTTAGTTCAATCAATTGACACCTTTCTTTAAAACAAAATATCTCTGGGCCTCATTCAAGAACGTTCAAAGACACAAACTGTCATCAACTCACTGTCATCAAAATTAACCACCAGGTAGCCACACACTTGTTACTGTCTTTCACATCAAGCACACACACACACATTGCTGTTGACATGAACAACCATCACTTATCATGTCAGACTGCTGATTTTGACAGAGATGCGGTGCAATGTTTTTGTTCAATCACTTTCACACTTCAAAGTACAAAACTAATGTAATGGAATAATTTGCCAAAACTGTAGTAAACATATTCTGCTGCCACAACACAATTTTATATAAACTGGACTGGAACTTGTGGTATTTTTATTTTACAGACTGGAACACCTGGAAACACCTTTATTGTTTATAAGTCAAGACAAAACAGAATATTTACAAAATATAATGAACAATATCATTTGTGAGGTAGATTTAAGAAATAAAATTTTAGGCCATTTCAGAAATTGTGTGTATATACTTTTAAATACATTTGGTAATAATAATAATGGTCAGTATTACTCCATGGGCTATTTAGTTTGATAGTATACTTTTTTCATGCCAGACATTTAACATGTTATTGCAGCAAAAGCACAGATCTATAACTTTAATGATGGCTCCATTACATCCATGTAACAACTTAAAATGCCTGATATGAGAAAGGTCTATTGTCTGTAACTGCCAAGCACAGGCAGACATGGATTTTAGGCATTTGTGTAAATCAGTGCGCCTAAAAAGTTTCTAAAAAATTCACACATCATTGCCACATTTTCCCTTAACTTGTGTATTCATTAATTCTTGACAACAATTTAAAGGACACAACAATCAAATAAACACACCCCACATTACCTTAATGATCAAATGTATACAGATGCCTACACATTTAAAAAAAAAAAAAATAGTATCACTTTAAACCAACTGTAAAACTACCAAAAACGTAGTAAATTAAAACAAAGTTCCTGACAGGTTGTATACAGACCCAGTGTCATTCATATGACATTATCTAGTTTTCGATCATTAGCATCTCAAATCAAACAAGATGCAGTGTTGACTTCTTGCAGTGCTCCCTTTTGTAGCTTTAAATAATGTAAGACTTAGGTCATAGATTATTTTAAGCTACAATGGGAAAAGAAAATGCCAGTTCACAGACAAGCAGACTGCTTAAACTAACAAAACTTTAATTAAAAAATATAAAGACAAACAACATTAAAATGTGGCAATAATAACAACAATATACCAGCAAGTTCAGGTTCTACAAATTTAAGCACTCAGGGTGTTGCCCTGGTGAAGCCATGAGTCAACATGTTTTCAGTCTTCAGTATCATAATGAATTTTAAAAATAAAATAAAATAACATAAGTATCTGCATCTGCTTTTTATGCTTTTGTAATAGTTTGACATTTTTGTTCCTGTTCCTACATAACTTGAATAAAAACTAATGTCTTTTTATACATTTAGACACTTCAGGAGTGTTTGTTCTTGCTTTTTTAAGGCAGTGTCTTTTGTCTCCATGACCTCTCATTGCACATTGAATTCATCTATCAACTTTAAAAAGGAGAGGGGAATTAAAAATGTAGAGTTCTCTTACAAAACAAAACAAAAATATACATTCAGTGGCCGTGATGGCCTGAAGAGGTTGATGGCGGCTGCAGTTTCTCAGACTTGCGGTCTTTGGCTTCTGTGTCTGATGAGGAATCCAAGTCCTGGGCTTGCTGTTGCTTCATCCACATGTCTGCGTACATGCCTCCCTTGAGTAACAGTTCCTCATGTCTTGGATGGATAGAAAGTGAGTTACTTACAGTTCAGTGAACAACTTTTGTATGGTCGTCAGTATGTAATTTAGAGCAATAAGCACACACTTACCTTCCTCGCTCAGCAATCCGACCCTCACTGATAACCAGAATCTGGTCTGCTCCGATGATGGTGGACAACCTTTTATATAAACAAAAAAAGGGAGCGACACAACTCATCAAAAGAAAATCTCAGATTTTCTTAAACAAAGGCAAAAGAAAAACTAAAACATTTTAGAAAAAAAACCCCTTAAGTATCTTTTACCTGTGAGCTACAACAACTGTTGTACGGTTAGCACAGACTTTAGCCAGAGAGGCCTGGATGTTGCGTTCTGTCTGTGTATCTAGTGCAGATGTGGCCTGCAGAGAGACAGCGTGTTTTAAAATTGGAAATAAAAGCAATAACTTTAGTCAATCAAAGTTGATCAGTAGTGACAATGTGCCAAAGTCTTCAAAGCAGATCATGAAATGGCGTGAAGCTTATGGTCATGTATCTGCTTGCCTAGTCAGAAACCATTACTCCTTCTTTAATCTCACCTCATCCAGCAGGATGATCTGTGGCGCTTTGAGGATAGTTCTGGCTATAGCCACCCTCTGCTTCTCTCCTCCACTCAGCTTCAGACCTCTTTCACCCACCTGCGTATCATAACCTGCCACAGAAAAATACAGGTAGAGGGTAAAAAAGTTTTAGCAATATGGGAGATCTCACAGTTGCTTTAATGTCACAATGCTGCATAACATAGAAGGGTTAATCTATACATTACCTTCAGGGAATGTCATGATTTTACTGTGGATATCAGCAGCAATGGCAGCCTCCTCCACCTCCTGGTCACTAGCAGAGATGCGACCGTAGCGAATGTTGTCCCGGATGGTGTCGTTGAAAAGCACAGTATCCTGGGGAACCACGCCTATATGAGCTCGCAGAGATGTCTGCTTCACCTGAGGAAACACAATGAAGACAAAACTAATCACTAATCCAGAGTGTGCCTTAATGGAAGGCACTGTGCTTTCCTTGCTCTCGGTAATCTCGGTAAAAGTTGGGGACTAATTTATGCTAATAGTAGTTAGATGATGTCATTTGTACATTTAATGATGTGCAGTGCCTTCTAATGGCTACAAGATCTTACTATTTAGTGTTGGGGGGTGCAATATTAAGTTATCTGACTGTGTCATTGTCCATATTGTGAAGATTATTATGTTAAATTTAATTGAGAATGTATCACAGAGAGATAGTTTGAACTCTAACTCAATTTATGAAGCTGAGGTTCGTGTACTGGCTCTGGTGCCAAACACTTACTTTTGATATATCCTGGCCATCGATGCGAATGCAGCCTCCATTAACATCATAGAAACGGAAAATAAGTCGAATGATAGTGCTCTTCCCAGACCCTGACGGTCCCACCTGAGGAGATAAACAGGAAAACAGCTGATGGTGCAGTCTTAACAGGGGTAGTATAAGTGAGCAGAGGGAAAAATCTCTTTTGACTTAAATATGTTCCTCAGACTTACCAAGGCAACTGTCTGTCCAGGCAGTACAGTGAAGGAAACATCCTTGAGAATCTCCTTGCTGTAAAAAAGTACAGAAATGTAAGCATTGAGTTTTGTATCTACACTTTGGCTTACATCGAATTAATAACTTTTTAATATATCTAACCAGGCTATCAAATTAAATGCCAACCAACCCATTTACGTAGCTGAAGTGAACATTCTCAAACTCCACTTTTCCTAGTTTGTAGAGAAGATTTCCTGCATTTACTTCATCTTTCACCTGCATAAGGGAACAAAGACAGCTGATTTAAAAATAGTGGATCATAATACAGCACAGATCAAACATTGGTCGGGTCCAAATGTACCTCTTCCTCTTCTTCAAAAAGTTTGAACATGCTTTCCATGTCAATGAACGAATTCTGGATCATTCTGCAGTAAAAACAAGAGTAAATAATTAGTAACAAAAACAAGAGTCAACCAGAAGCACAGAGCTCGTGTTGAAAGTAATATCTTACAGAGCTGAGGCCAATTTAGGCCAAAATATAAACTTGAACAGCTATTCATTCACTAATGATTTAGACTCATTCTCATTTCTAATTGAACTACAATTAAGAAACTTTAAAGCAGCTTAGGCTGTTTCCTGCTTCTTCTTACCTGTAGTAGGTGCCAAACCAGTTGAGGGGGGTGTACAGCTGGATGATGTAAGTACCAAAGAGAACAAAATCTCCAACCTAGGATGAGAGTTTTTTTTTTTTTTTCAGTCAAACTGAATGGTACACAAACCAGAATTCTTGTTCTTGAACATTAGCAATCTCATGTCAGCATATTTTGGACTATGTCTAATGTCATGAAATAACATGACGTTGTGACCTGTACCTTAAACTTTGCTTCAGTCACAAAGTAGGCACAGAGCAGCGAGCCAGCCAGCAGGCCTGATCCGATGATGAGGTTCTGTGTTTGGTTGAGGAAGGCCAGGGACGCCTGGGTCTTCCACTCTGACGACTAGAGTAGAAGGGCAGCAGAGCCATTAGACACAGAAGCCATGTTACCAAAACAAAAACATTCCCCAGTTAATGTCTTCACGGTCTGCTTGATGCAGATCAGAAGTTCTTTATTCCGGCTCCCAAAGATCTATCACGATAAACAGGGAATGTATTTTCTTGCTGGACTCAACTGTTATTTTCATGTTTTGAAACTGAAGCTGACATAAATAATCATCTTTCCTGGAGGGTTTGACCATCTGCTGCTGGTCAACTTGCTAATTTTCTTATGCAGCTTGGTGCTGATAGCAATCTCAACAGCAGCGATAACCTGACAGATGGTATGTGTAGTTTTCCTACATGTTTGTTTTGACTTCTGTCAGAGTAAGCACACCAACACATTCTTCTAGGGGCAAAGCTTGCATTCAGTATTCTGCTAAACTAAAACAGCAGAGGAAGATGTGGGCACTGTTTAGGCTAGATTTGTAATTGCTTAATTGGTTATCATAAATAAACACCTGTGACTTACCTGATATTTTAAGATGGCATCCTCAAAACGGCTGACCTCATAGTTCTCTGCATTGTAGTATTTTACCTATTAAACAGACAAAAAAACGGAATAAAGTTTGGCATCTTAAGATGTCTTGATGAATCAAAACAGACAACAAAAAGTTTAATGTACCGTCTCAAAGTTTAACAAAGAGTCCACAGCCTTGGACTTGGCATTGTTGTCCTGCAGATTCATGTCTCGTCTGTACTTGGTTCTCCATTCAGTGATGATGATGGTCAGAGCTGGTGGACATATAGTATCAGCAGGCGATCAGAAATCTTTAAGGATGATTTAAACATTTTATCTGTTTATTCAATATTCAACTTTTTATTATTATTAATTCAACTCAGTTGAACTTATTATGTAACGTCACAGCTGGTAAGGAAATATCTCCAATGTGCGCTACTTACTGAGATACAGGGCCATGCAGACGAAGATAATAAGGCCGAACCACGCATTGAAATAGGTGATGAAGTAAATGATGGAAATGACAATGTCAGCGATAGTTGGGAAGATGCTGAACACTATGTAGCTGTGGGAAAATACAGATAGTTTAGTCAGTTTTCTCTTCAAACTAAAATAGGAGAGTCCACAAAAACACATGGATTCTGAAAAAACTATGTATCTACATTTGCTAAGTGTTCCATCACATTTAGTGCCATCTTACCTGAGCAGGCTGTTAATGGAGGAGGTGCCGCGGTCGATGCTTCTCAGCACATCGCCGGTTTTGCGGCCCAGATGCCAGCGCAGGGAGAGGGAGTGCAGGTGGGCAAACAGACGCAGCTGAACCACACGGTTGGTGAACTGCTGCACCCGGATCCACAGGAAGGAGCGCAGGTTACTGACGAACCCTGAGGCACCTGGGAGGAGGCGAAGACAATGGGGGAAGTTATCAATGTGCAGAATCACTTGCAGAGTAAATACAGTATCTACTACAGAGCTCACTCTCATAGTTATGCATCTAGACCTACCTGCCCCTCCGCCCTGCATGAACTTGAGGAAGACATAGATACACACTGTAGTGGCCAGAGTGTGCCAGCTGCTGCCATCAGTCAGTTCATTCACTGAGAGGAGGAGAAAGACAAACACACAGATGCAGGAACAGGCCTTTTAACTTAAGAAGCGGCTGTGAAATAAATGAACATTTGAGTCTACAGGGCTAGGTAAAAAGATATGTTATTCACCAATATTTTTGTAGTAAATGGGAACAAAGACATTGATAGCCCTCTCGACTCCCAGCAGCCCCAAACAAAAGAGGACCAGTAGTTGGAGGAAGATGCTGCCCCGGGGCCACATGTACGGTACAAGCAGGAGGACCTTCTTCCTGAAATCCTTCCAAGTAGACTGGTTCTCTTCTGTTCTACCCAGCAGGCTCTGAGATAGAGAAATATTTTAAAACAGCAATGGATAGTCTATAACAACAGAGAACAGGGAGGGGTAAACCTTTGAAATATTGTTGCCAAATAGAGGTTACATTGCTGTAAAAGATGCTTCAGATCAGGGGAACATGTAAATGCATCAGTACCTGTCCGCTTTGTTCTACGTCTCGCTCATCTTCATTTATCAGTAGCATGTATGGTCTCCGTGGCAACCCGGGAGCTTTGAGACCAATGAAGAAGAGCAGCCCTGTACCAATGTAGCGCATCAGCCACAGAGCAAACTGCACCTGAGGGGTTCATAGACAATTAAAACAGATCAATATGGATGCCATGTCACAGTCACACAGCATGTGATAGCGGACAGATGTAAATTTAATGCTCATAACACAGTTGTGTATGAGAAAATGACTACGTTGATGACTGCATTAGATTATATTATTAGATGTGTATTATTAAAAAAAAAAAATTCCAGCTTTACTGTTAAAATGGGTGATTTAGACTGATAAGAGGGACCAAATTGAATAAAACAGAGGAAAAACTGTTTGAGGAGTGCTACTATTGTATATTATTGTATATTACAAAACAACATTTTAAGTTAAGGACAGATCACATTATACAACAAATAATAAAATACACTTGAAATGCTAATAATTATATAACCACAAGGTCTGACCTCCTGCAACTGACTGACTGGGAGGGGCAAGATTTTGTTTTATGATTTGATTGGTTGACAGTGTAGCTTTTAGGATGTGAAAGTCAGACTGGTGCAATGACTCAGCAAAAAAGGGCAACAGTCTGTCTCACAATTTTGTAAGTGTTATGCATTTCTGCATGCAAGCTTGTCTCCCTTTATTGGCTGGGTGGGTACATTGCTATATTTTAAACAAGACAGGCTGCATGTCTTTCATTGCAGTGACTCAAAAGACACATCTATCTTTTATAAATAACCACCTTTGGCCCATTAATAAATAATAATAATATTTAAATAACAAATTTAATAAATCATAAATAATATTTGTGCATTTTTAGATCAACATAAAAGAAATAAGGTTTACCACGAATTGATAGTAAATGGAGATAACCTTGTTTCAACTTGAAGAAACCTGCAGTATGCAGTATACAAAAATTTTGACCAAACCCTGTCTGAAAATAGTTCACCACCTACAAACTGTAGTCAGGCGTAGTCAGGCTAAAATTATAGACTTGTGTTGAGTATCCTCAAGCATGTAAGGCATGGCAACATGGGTAGTTGATTTTTTAATAAGCTGATTTAAAAAAAGATCATATATGATCTTCTCCCACCTGTTGTTTGTTGTTCTCAAGGCCCCACCACCAATGAGGACTGTACCAGGAGACGAAAGCCAGGTTCTCAGCTGAGAACGCCACAGCCCAGAACAGCAGTAGGGCCGTACTGTGGCCCCTAGTCCGGTCCATCACCAGGACCCTCCGTCTCTCCACCCTGAGCAAGGCAATAGCCCAGACCCAGCCCAGTGCAGAGAAGCAGCCATAAAGCACCACGTAGCCTGGGAGCTCCTCTCCACTGGCAGCTCGCCACACCATCCCACTCAGAAACTGGATAAGGAGAAGGACGGAGATGACCAGCTGGAGGCCGTAGAGGCGAGAGCGCGGGATGAACTTGGGTTCCATTGCTGTGCCATACTTCTGAAAGCATATGCAGTGGATGGTGCCGAGGAAGAAGGAGATGGTGAGAAGGACTGAAGGGACCAGTGTGAAGTAGAAGCAGGGGGAGATACCTTCATCCACCCAGGTGTGGGAGATAGAGGAATTGGCTTCACAGTAGCTCTGTGGCAACAGCATGGCTGCAGCTGGGAAGAGACAGATCATTTTTTTATAGATTTTATAAATGTGGAACCACAATTTTGTTTATTTTCTTTATGTTATATATGTTATATGATTCTAATGCTGTAGCACTTTGAGATTCACTGCGAATTAAATATTACTTAATAAGTGTAAAGGTAACAGTTTAAATGTCAATAAGACTGTGCACCTTTGACTAAAATGTACAACAAACTAAAATGGGGCCTTATAATGAAAAATATCCTCCAAACAATGCAAGAGTCCCTCTCTGAACAAACTTGGCAGGCTACAGCTATATTAGGTTCCAGTGACATCTTAAATCGCTGACTCATGGTTCACTATTGCTCCTGATTTAGCTGCTGGTTATAAATGAACACCACAACACCCATATGCCACACATTACCATAAAGTGTGTGGGCACAACAGTTTACAGAAACACTTCATATGAATTACAAATGACGTGTATAAAAGTGTTGGTATACCCTTTACCACAAGCAACAAG
Source organism: Scomberomorus guttatus (assembly GCA_038419695.1). Lineage (NCBI taxonomy): Eukaryota > Metazoa > Chordata > Actinopteri > Scombriformes > Scombridae > Scomberomorus > Scomberomorus guttatus. The sequence goes on along the minus strand of CM076468.1, from coordinate 10,037,822 downwards.
CGTAAGTAATATAACACTATTAACATGTATGTTATATGGTCTAGGCATCCAGTAGCAGGCTATTGTTAGTTGTTTATTACCTTGTTTGCCAGGCGGAGCTGTCAACTTCACAGGTACTTGAACGCAGCTTGTCAATAACAGAGGTTACTTCTGGGAAGCTAGCGATAAAACTATTAGCTGTGAGCTATCTTAGTCAACTATACACAGCTTTAACACAAACGCAAACAAACACGTGACTGAGAAGTGAGAGCATAAATGCTACATAGCTGTGTGTCTCTCATACCTGCCGTCTACTGTGTGTACTCATGCTGCTAAGGTGGTTGTCCTTGTAGCGAGCATGTTAGACAACAGCTATCCATAACGATTGGTGCTGGACTGGAACAGCCGGGGGAAACCATCGCGAGATTTTAACCATAACCTTGACCTTACCCTAACATCGCGAGAGTTCGCCACTGATCGAAACTAGCATTTTACCATCCATGACTCAGCAATTGACGCATTACATACAACAACATTTGACTCATGGCCTGAACCTCAGCGCCCCCCAGAGGATGAAAACGGAGTTGATTCATGGAAAAAGGGTGCAACATGGGCACAGACTTCATCCAAGAAGAAAGACAAAATTTTCAAATTTTTGCTTGAATAAGAGAACATAAGTATTATCACCAAAATGTACTTAAAGGATCAAGTTAAATGAAAGTACTCCTTACACAAAATGGCTCTTCATAATGTTTCTTTTATCATATTGGAATATTTTACTGATGCATTAACGTGTAAGCAACATTTTAATGTTGTCAAACTACTTTATGTGCTGTTGGGTAGTTTAATCAATAACAGTGCTTCATATTTGACTTGTTGATCATATGTTTGCATTAAAGTTTTAATCTGAAAAGAGGGCCTAAGTAGCACCTGCCAGATAAATGTAGTGGAGTAATAAGTAGGCCTAAAGTAAGTATTTCCCTCTGAAATGAGCAGATATATAAAGTATGTAAAACAGTACTTAAGTAAATGTACTTACTTACATTCCACCAATGAAAGTTAAATGCCATCAATTAGCAATTCAATGAAAAAGAGCATTGCTGAGCCCAATATGGTTTATAGTGGTACTCTGTACAATTGTATCTTCTTCTATCTTTAGTGACAATATTTGCATAAATTCCACACCTTGATCTGTGTCCACTTAAAAAAAACCTTTAAAAAAATCCTTCAAAACACCTCAAGCCTTACTACCTCAAGTTGATACTGAAAGTTTTCTTGTTTTTTCTCGTTCTTGTGTGTGTCCTTTTGTTAATTTCTGCTTTTATCATTGATTTATTTGTCTCTAGTTCATTCCTTTTGATATTATTATTAAAACAAGCGTCAACCCAGGCATATATTTGACTGATTTGACTAATTTCATAGAATTTAAAGATGTATTTTATACAAGTAACTGTATGAAATCTCTGAGAAAACGGGGTAAAATGAGAGCTTGCAATGTTATAAATTGACCAGTAGATGGCACTAAATACAAAGGCATGACCAAAGAAAACCACTATAGACAACAGGCTGATGTATGAACAATAGTTCATAAAGCCACTATGACTATACACACAGGTAATGAGAAAAAAGAAACTACTCCAGGAGATGGAACATAATAACAATGTAACATAATGGCATGTTATTAATTGATAATGGTGTGTAATTTTACTGCTGTATTAAAGTCAGTGAATGTGTGATAAATGGCATTATAGCAATGTGTGCCTCTTCCACTGAAAAGAGTAATTTTCAAGTCAAAGGCACATATAAAGAACATCGTCTCTCAGTGACGAGGGGGTTTAAGTTAAGAGCTTTTCCCATCAAAGTGTACATTCAGGGGTTTAGTAAAAAAAAGAAGCGAAGTGACTCAAAAGCCAGCTGTCGCATCTCTCCCCCCAGTGAGGATAAATAAAAGACTCTTCAGAAGAAAGTACGTGTGCATGTACCTGCATGTGAAAGAAGAAAAAAGGGGAAAGCATATCCCAATAGAGTGTGTGCATAAGAAACTGAGCTTGTGATGCTTTGTGTGAACCTCCACACACACATGCGCACACGCAGGACACAGGCTGGGATGGAAAAAAGGGGTAAATCTTATCATTTAGAGCCTTCACAATGGGCATAAAGAGCTGCTAATCTGCTTCATCTCCCCAGTTCTTTTGTGTGAGTGGAAATGGACCTTCTGTCCATCGGCTGGTTGTCACCTCGCTCTTTTGTCCCCCAGTGGATGTGATGGCCTGCCCATCACAGCCCTCATCTCTCTCCCCTTTTGTGGGCGACCCTACCACAAGCATACAGCCTCAGCTGGAGCCCTATAAGTCCGTTAGGTGTGTCTTTTCTCGTATTCAATCCCACCTTTTCTCTCATTCTTCTTTATGCTTCTTTGTTCTCTGGAGGCTGCCTGACACATATGGATGGTAACAGGCAGGGATAAGACGGATATGTATGCCAATCTAATCCCTTGATTTAGTGAGAAAAGAATGTTGGTGGTGTTTGGAATGCTACATCCAATCTCATTAGTAGTAAGGCCGATCAATAAAGCTTTCGGTTCTGCTGAATGTAGTATTCACTGAAGGATTGGGCTTTGTGAATTCAGTTCTTACCATAGGCTTACTAGCTGATGACCTTTGCTACCTTTAATACTCACAAATCACCCATGATCTGTTGTGTGGAGGGAACGGCAATCAAGTGTGCAGACAGTCTCTTTATAAAGAAGAGTCGGGCTGTTGAGCAAGACACTAAATTTACACCAGTTTACATTTCAAAGTTTTTTCGAGGGGTACAACATGAATTCATATTCAGTGAGGATAAATAAAGACAGCTCTTATGCAATTTAATCTTTGAAAGTGAGATACACATTCAACCACATGTGGAGTGGTTCTAACATCTATATTCAGGCCATGACTTCACCCACTTTTTGAAGAGAGGCTTATCTGGCAGAGCCAACCCACAGTTAAAATCCCATTCAGAATTTCCTGGAAAAAAACGAGTGCCAAGTTCTTGTTTTAGACAGCTGGTCTAGACTCTTCCTTTGACCCACACGCGCGCTGTCTGCGGCGGAAAAGGAATTCTCCATTCAGGGTTTTTAACCTGTTTCGTCATTGTGGCACTTGTATGCTTGCTTGAGTGAGAAAATTGACCACCTACGATTTTTCTGCTGAGTTAAGGCACACTCAGCTACCAGGTTTTCTGTGAAGGAATAAGATGCTCTTAGTTTTTGAGACTTTATGAATGTAACCCCAGGCCTTTTAAACGGGTGACTAGCTTCTCAACACATGGGGTCAGTGACCGCCAGGTTAAGAGATGTTTCAAAGAGCTTTCCACTTGGAAAGACTTTGCACTTGGCCTACTGAGCTTGACACTGGATCTCCGAGTTTGAGCTTGAACTGTCCGACCCTGGCAGCGCACTGAAAGCAGTTCAGCCACCTTTTCCTGCTGTGAAGAGAACAGCGCAGGGGGATAAGATCTCCTGCCAAACTGGTCTTGACAAACACAAAGAGCTCCCTCCAACGCTACTGAACTGCACCCTTGCCACAGTTGTCTACAGATAGAGTAGCAAAGGGGGGGGGGCTTGGAAGCCAGAAGGTGAGTGAAAAGTGGTAGAGAAAGACAGAGAAGAGAGAGAGAGAGAGAGTGTGTGTATGTGCAAGATAACACACGCTAGAGAAACCAGATTGACGCCCCAGTGCCGTTAACGTGTGGGCGACTCTGTCACAGATACAAAAGGCAGATAGGCTGAAGAGGAGAGGTATTGTTAGAGAAAACGCAGAGCACCAAACTAACCTATCTACACACTTCAGGCACAATGGACTGGAATGCTAGCAGCACCTTTCTCCTTTACTCGACACACACACACGCACACACACACTTTGCACAGTGAAAACGTTAACGGCGGATTTGGCCCTTTGAGCCGAATACCCTTGTTACTCTCATTTCACCGTGTAAAAGCAATGATTTACATGCCAAACCGATCAGCTTTCTCTGTAACGGCCACAAATCAATGGAGCACCCTGCCTGACGATGTGAGGAGCCGCAGCTATATCAGCACTTTCAAAGCCAACTTAAAAAGTCTGTTAAAAGCTGCTCAGCTCTGCACTCACTGATTTTGATATTCTATCTTATGGTCTTCATGACTTGGATTTATTTGACAGACATACATTTGTGATGTGTGTCTTGTGTGTTCTTATTGGTATAACTTTGTATGTTGTTTTTACTCTGTACTGTTTGTTATTGTGCTGTTTCGTTGCTCTGACCTGCCCTATAGTTAGAGCTATAATCTGGTATGGTGCATCAAATGGTGGCATTTAGGTTTGAGCTGTACACTGTCCCTTTTAAATAAAATAAATAACCTATATAAACAGTGTATTACATCCTGAGTGGCACCTTTCCAAAATCACCTTACAATATTCTGGTTTGGTCACTAGGGGCAGTGCCACATCACAACCTGACCTGTGGCTCCCTGAGATGCAGATTAATGGGATAAATGTGGGTTATTGTGGAGCTTTTGCGCTCAGACTCGAGGGCAAGACTTTATGATGAACAGTAGAAGGAAGTATGAACTTGAAAAAAGGCACTTCAGGGTGAGTGATATGCTGCACTGGAGACTATAGTTTGTCCAAACAGAATAAAGTCTGGACATTTTTATGAGAAGGATGGTTTGTAAAAGCTCATGGACTTGATGCAAATTTCATAATTATTGATTTGCCTGAATAACTATTTATTAAACCCTCTTTTAAAAAGGAGAATACCACAAAGAATGCACAAGCAACGAAAAAATGAACACAATGTATTATTGAAACCACTTAAAAATATGTCAATTGATTAAATTTGTACTAAAATGCTTTTTTAAGATGCTATTTTGAGACATTAGATACAGGCTGTATCTTGTGACGATACAAGCCTCCACAGCACAGGTTAAAATATCTCCTGTTGTCCCGTCCTTCTAGTCACAGATTTGTGGGTGTGGGAGTTGACACTATGGAGGCTTTGATGAGTAAATCCAGCTCCAGCCTGCTGCAGGTTGATGCGTTCGACCTTCAGATACTTTAGTGCAACTCCTGCCAAATCCACAAACCCCAGAGTGAGCGGCAGTGACTTTAAACACGACCGTGGCCACTTCTGGACATCACAGGTCTGTTGATAAAACCACTAAACTGCCACCTCACTTTCAGTGTGTGAGAAAGGTAAATAAAAATGCATGCTGGGTATGTTAGAAACCCTGGAGTCAGATCCACCAAAAAGAGATAATATACATTATTGTGGGCAGGAGCTATTTGATATAAATATCAAGCATACAATATACAGTATAGTCAATATGTGCAGATACATATTTAACATAGTATTTAAACTTGTAAGGGCTATTAAAGAACATTAAGTTGCACCGCAGAGTGAAGATTATTTATCATTATTACTTCTCACTAACTTTTATTATTGTATAAACTTGAATGTTGTATAAAATTGTGTAAAAAAAACACAGAACCAAACATCACTGTATTCTGGAATACATTGATGCATTCTGGAGCCAGGATATGTTCCATACTGCAGCCAGTCTCCTCAACGCACAGCACCTGAACAGACACAAAACATTGTTACTCCAACTTTACTCAGATCGTCGATCATTTTTACGAAACGAACAGTATTTTGCACAGTATTTTATATAAATTGCACCTTGCTGCAGACACAGATTGAAATCATTTGACAAGACTGTCAAACCAAATCCACCATGGGCCAACACCTACCAAAAGCTCAGGGAAAGGTAAGTTACTCTTGTCTCTGGTTCACTTTTCTGAACAGTAAATGATGAGCTTGACAACATTCACAATGAACAAATTAATAACAGAATATCACTTCTTCCTAGCTGAAAGCCCATCTCTATCGATCACATGTCAGTAAAACACACTGCAGTGCAGCTCCTCATCACCAAACTGACAGGTAAGTCTTGCATTAGACTTCAAATAACTTCACATATAAGTTACAATGTATATGTTTTAATGTGCTACATTAAACAAGTGCTACAGCACTTAACATTACCCATTTAATAAAATACATTAAACAGTCTACTACTAATGAGCCCCTTGTTATCTTTTCGCATTGTAAAATGCCAAAATCAACTGCTGATACCATTTTTTGCAGAGTGTCCAAGCCTCTCAGAATGATGCCTTGTGACGTTCCTCTGCCTCCAAGTCCTTCACCTGCTGAAACTGTGCTTCACATGGCGCACGCTCCAGAGAAGAAGTACCCAGATTTGTCCAACGTGGGGTTTCCTTCTCTGGATGATGAAGTAGCCTTTTTTATGTCCAAGCCTCTCAGCGTGATGCCTTGTGACGTTCCTCTGCCTCCAAGTCCTTCACCTGCTGACACTGTGCTTCACATAATGGACACTCCTGAGAAGAAGTACCCAGATTTGAAAAACATTGGGTTTCCTTCTCTGGATGATGACATTGAACCAAAGTATCACAAACTGTTGCCTCATGACGTTCCTCTGCCTCCAAGTCCTCCACCTACTGATGCTGTGCTTCACATGGCGCACGCTCCAGAGAAGAAGTACCCAGATTTAAAAAACATAGGGTTTCCTTCTCTGGATGATGAAGTAGCCTGTTTGTCAAAGCCTCCTAACCTGCTGCCTCACGAGGTTCCTCTTCCTCCAAGCCCTCCACCTGCTGACGCTGCACTTCATGTGTACACTTCTGAGAAAAAGCACCTGGGTTTGACCGGGTTTCCTTTTCTTGATGTGGACACTGAAATAGTGCCAAAGCCTCTCAGCGAAATGGCTTGTGCGGTTCCACTGCCTCCAACTCCTCCACCTGCTGCCACTGTGCTTCACATGGCACACACTTCAGAGAAGAAGTACCCAGAATTGAGAAACATTGGTTTTCCTTCTCTGGATGATGAAGTGGCCTGTTTGATGTCTAAGCCTCTCAACATAATGGCTTGTGATGTTCCTCTGCCTCCAAGTCCTTCACCTGTTGATTCAGAACCTCTGCCTCCAAGTCCTCCACTTTTTGAAACCCTTCACCTTGCAAAGAAATACCTTGATTTATCTTTTGTTGCTTTTCCTTCTCTGGATGATGACTAATTCGCCTGTAATGATAATATAACTTACAAAACCATAGCCAAAATTAGTTTTATTTGTTTCCTTTTTTTGTATTTGTAAATATGTATAATAAAAATAGACTGAATTAAATTTTTGAATACATTTTTGTCTCATATTTACTCATTCTAATTGTGAAGGTAAACTAAAAGAACACCTCATGATAGAGAGTGTGTTGAGGCCAGGTGCTCCTCCTCACGGTGGAGTTGTAATATATTGGGGCTACACACAGTTTTCGCCAATGCCGCACACACTCTGCCACAATATGTTCACGTTTCTTAGAAAAGAGACTCTCTGAGGGTGCACCTTTCTCTGCTTTTGCTCGTTTAAATAGGAAGCTACAGCCTCAGGTATGCAGCTTTTCAAGGAGAAACAACTGTTTAAGCTGATCAAAAGTCTTCCCCTTCACCTCAAAGAAGCTCTGCTTTTTTCTTTGATAGTAAATTTTAAGTGTGACTGTCATGTTTTTTTATAATTTGTCATTAATATTTTTATTATTTATATTGTCAGACTCAAGTAGTTATTTTGGTGTTTACTTTAACTTCTACTTGAGTGTGTATTAGAGTATATGAAGTCACTTTTACTTGGGTAAAGTTTTTGGTTATTCGACCCACCTCTGCTGAACAAAGTCGCATTTAACTACACAAAGAAGCAAAACATCTCTCGTCACATATAGTGCTAAACACCACATGCAGCACAAAGTTTAGTCCATCACTTCCTAACCAGAAACTACCTTACGCCTAACCACTTTCTCTGAGGTGCACCAATCTCGACGCAACTTTAAAAACTGCACAGTATATCAGCCCAAGACTAGGCCAAAAACACTGTACAGCATACCTCCAACTGACACTATTATCACCAATCAGGATTACCTCAAAACAAACAAAAACCTTACCAGGGTTTACCTCTAATTTATGCCACTCTGCACCAAACACAATCCTTCTTAAACCAAGGTGTATAATTAAAAAAAAATAGCAATTCTGGATTGTAAAAGCCCAAAATGTAACATCCATAATGGGTCTTGATAATGGAGGAAACCCAAAAACGCCAGTCAACCAACTTCTGCTGAGTCTGCTGACTGAGAGGGAGAAGGAGGAGGGGCTTCCTCAGGTGCCACTGATTGCACAGGTGCAGTTGATTTGCCTGTAGACGTTATTCAGTGGCAACATACAGCATATGTATATATATGCATGAAATGCATAAAACATGGTGAAGTTAAAAAATATGCAGGATGTGCAAAAAAAAAAACTGCAACAGAGAATACAAAAACAGTGAATAAACTGTGCGTTTAGTGTGTGAAATAGCAACAGAAAGTCATTTTATTTTCTACCCAAGATAATCTAGTAGGATCTTGGCCAATGGCAACTTGCTGACCACACAGAGAAATTAGACTAAATATTGGAGATAAGAATGAATGAAAATATTTATTTTATAAATGAGATAAATCAGATATCACAAAATGAGCTGGGACCATAAAATAATATTGCTTCTATGCAGGAGACTTGAGTCCAAAATAATTAGGATAATGCAAGTACAGCCAGAAAGACAAGCTTATATTTTAAGCATGCCTGGCATTTTCTGAATAGTCCAGGTGGGGTAAACCTCATCTTTTCAGTCCAGGATCTGATCTTGGTCAGATGTGCACATTCATATCCTCAACACATGCAGTAACAGAGTATTCCCAAAACACACAAAGCCTTACCATGAGACATAAATGCACATTTTGCATGATTTATCCCTACTTTGAATGATGAAGTATGAAGTGGGAACTATTAAATGGACTCTAAGTGCTGCTATGATCCCCCCACCCAAGAAGAATTAGGAGGAGGAGGGGGGCACCTTCCTGCATGAATACCTCCGCAGTCGGGGCGACTTCCACGCAGGTTGGCAGTGAGGCTGCCAGGGAGCGGAGTGTCAATTTTAAAAGAGCATCTCTTTCCTCTGGGCTGGAGGGTGACGGATAATGCTTTCGCGCATTACAGAGAGGGGAAGGCCATCCATCACAGCTACGTGCATGCCTCGGCCTGTGTATGTGTGTGTGTACAATATGTGCATGTGCTGATTGTATGCAGGTAGTGTTGCTCTCCTCCGGGCTGTGGTGTGGTTATGGAAGGGGAGGAGGGGGGGAGGGGGAGGAGCAGGCCTTGCGGGTAGATGCAAGACAGGCAGAGCATCTGGAGACAAGGACTCTCACTGGTGTCAAGCGGGGGCGGGTTATTTATTTGGTTGGGGGTCGTGGGAATACTGGGAGCATTTTCTTGTTGATGAAGAACTGATGCTCTCAGACACATTGCAGTGCCAGTGGTAGTGTGTGTTTTGTGTCAAAGACTACCTTTCTAGCATCATGCAACTAGGGTGGATGGGAGGAGGGAAGGAAACACAGAAATGCAATAAGAAGCATGCACACATATATACTGTATATACTGTGCAGACACACACAGCATATGATTTCATATTCATAAGTTATAGGAGCTGTTTTTGTGCAGTTTTGTGTCACCAGTCAAAACTTAGCAGATGACAAGACTGTACAGCAGGAAGGCACTCGTGTGCGGGGGGAAAATATGAAGTTCAAAAAAATCATATTTTGGACACAAATGGCTGGAAAATACAGGTGAAAAGCAGCGCAGAAGTGAATTTATATGCGCATAATTTGCAAAACCTTTTGTGTTTTCACTTCTATATAAATCTGGGAGGCAATCCACTCAATACAGAGGCGCACCAGTACAGAAGCACTTCTCATTCTTGGCAGAGATATATTATAGTTTGACCTTGTGAACTTGCTCTGTTTAGCATGCCATGCTCTCTGGGGCTAACATATAAGACCCATGCTAATGCTGTTCCTACAGCCACTCTTGTTTCCATAACAACTAAAGGTGAAAGAGATAGGCTTCTAACCAAAAAACGCAGAGAGGCTTGGGTGGGAGGACACATGGGAACTAAAGTTGTGCACGCACACACACACTTACTGTAAAACAAGCACACACACACACACACACACACACACACACACACACAGGCCCATACATGCCAAACAAAAATACACACATCCTCACAGCTGTAATTTTACACACCCAGCCAGACTGCATCCACCCACCCATCCACCCACTCTTGTTGTTTTCCCTCTCCAGGTGTGTTCAGAGGAGAGGGCAGGTGGTGCGCGCTCCCCCTGGTTCCATCCTCTGAGAATTATTACAGTTACAAATAATCCCATGATGACGCCAAGTCCAAACAGTTTCAAAAATAAAGACGGGATATTGATTTGATATTTGCAGCAGTATTTGACAGTGGATTCGGCTGCTTGTTTGTTGTTCTTTCCAGTGTATATATGAAAACTGCAGCGCTGCGTCTTTGTGTGTGGCCTGGTCATGGGAGGAAGGCCTTTTGTATAGCTTGCTTATTCTACTATGATGTGTTTACTTGACTCCCTGCTTGTGCCCCAGTGGCCTGATGCTGTTATGTCTCAAAGGGCCCAAACTGTAGCTTGAGAGGGACTGATAAGCAAATTGAGCAGGCCCCTTTCCTCCTTGCTGTTTGCTTATATGCAGAACAATTATTTCATTCGCGTACAATGCGTTTTCTCCTTTTTACCGCCTGCTCTCTCAAATCACTGTATGAATATTTCGGAGTGCCAAAGCTTGCGAGAGAACGGTGGTTTCAAGCCCATGCAGCTGTGAGATTCACTTCTGCGATATAATAACTCAGGTGAAGAACAATACTGCACAGAAAAATGGGAGGAATGCGCAGAGATAAATCTCCAAAACACCTACTGCAAATGTTCCATGAATCTACCTCTCTGACATCATTCAGCAAGAGCCTGTGTGGTGTTATGAAGAAGGGTGTGCGTGTGTGTGGCGAGATAGAGAAGGAGAGAGAGAGAGAGAGAGAGAGAGAGGGAGAGATTGCTAAGTTGGCGGTTTGAATGATGTTTAACTGGAGCTCAGCACAGTTGAATGATGCTGTAAATCCGCTTTCTCCTGGGTGCAGTTACTCAGAGCGCCGTGGTACAGAACTATCACAGAGAGAAGGATGTCACCACATTACAGTCGCACACGCGCATGCACACACACACACCCTACCTCCTACAAGGCATAAAATATAACCCGTACCATCAACAGCAACCCACTCAGAGGACCGAGAATATACACAGAGCTACATCCCACATTAACCAAACACAGAGGTCTCTCCTCTCGAGGCTTCATATCCACACTGGCCTCACTGACAAATAATCTCCCTGTGCCACAACACTTTTCCTCAAAGCTTACACTGCTTATGATCAAATGGCGAAAACAGAGTAAAAATGAAAACAACAAAACAAGACAGTCACTGACTGACAGCTGCAATTTAATGCCATAATGGAACAGAGAATGGAGTGTTGTGTATAAATAAATGAAGGATGGGATGAGGTCAATGTTTTTTTCAGCTGTAGGAGATGTATCTACTATATGTCTAAATGTATGATTATAAACCTTTTCCCTTGCAGATTGGTATTCAGTTGCCATTTCAGCTAACATTGATATTTATTACTTCACTTAAGGGCATTTATTATAGCAAGTTGCACCAAATTGAAATTACTTGAGTAATAAGGCTTTTAAGGGCAAAAAAAAAAGAAAAAAGAAATCAGTGCTTTTTCATTTTACCTTTTTATTTACTGCTGCATTTACTGTCGACATCATACTGCAGTGTCCAACTTCATCAAAGAGGAAATGTGTCGGGTGTTCTTACAAAGCTGCTTCGTAAACACACGTTACTTGTGAAGCTAATTTGATTCAGATGAGGAGATTTATGTGCACAGCCCAGCAGACTCAGGAGGTTGTTTTTTTTTTTTTTTTTTGGAGGGGTAGAATCGTCAATTATTTTGGAACAGATGGGTCTCAAAGTGCAATTGAATTTGATTATCGCCTCAATGGAATACATAATGAAAGAGCCCTAATTTGAAGAGAAAGTTATGAGAAGGCCATTTCAATTACTCTACGAACTAAAATGGGGGTACCAGCCTTACACAACAGACTGAGGCGTTCAGATGATTTTCTATTTCTTATTTTCTTTCTTTCTTCCCCTTTAATGACAGTGAGATTGAATCATGATGAGCACAGCTGTTTATTTGCTTGTTTCAGAAATCTGCCCCAGATGCATCCTTGAAAGGGTGACGCTTTTTGTCATCGTTAATTGATTACCACTTTTCATGAAATACAACTTTGTTTTTTTTATTCTATTATTGACACGCTTGTTCAAATAATAACAGGCCTGGCAACGCAGCTCTGTTGAAATTATTTGACAGATTCGGAGTAAAGAATTGTCTACGGTGCCGGCACTGAAGAGAAGCTTTAAGATGTTTTGTCCAAGAGCGTTCAAATCCTGACAACCTGTCAAGCATGATGGCTCCTCCAACAGCTTTCCTTTACTTAACTTGTGATCGACAGTTACATTTTTAGCTTTTTTTCCCCCTCTCAGGTTCAACAGTTCATATTGATTAAGGTTTCACAGCAGGCCCAGAACTTATCTGATCTGTTTTGAGAAAAAACTCATCAGTTATTCCTTCATCTTTACAGCACTAACACAATGATCACAGCTCCTTAATATAACTTTAAATTGCTGGGCGGACTGGATGCTTAAGAGTGGATCCCTGCCAAATGGGAACAGGTTATTAGGAAGGTTTATTTGTGTGTGCAGAAACACTAAATAGTAACACCAGCCTAATACCAAAATAGAGCTAATATCTAATTTAACATATCAGTGGTTTAAAAGATTACCTTGGGCAAAGTAAACATACAATTAATTTCAATGAAATATTTAAGTCAGACTATTTAGAGGTCTACAAACTCCTTAAAGGTTCATAGATCTACCTTAATAAGCTGTGGCTGCTTTAATCCAAAGCAATTACTTAAAACAATGTGACAATACAGAATTTCTCAAGCAGTTCTGATCCGTCTCTTGAACTGCAACTTCACTCAAATCCAACCGCAAACACTCCAGACAGATGGTTAGGACCCATTGCGAGAGGCCTCCGACCATGCCTGATAAGTTTCTCGGGCTATATAGGGCAACCGTGACCGTAAACACACCAGCCTCAAGTGGAGCGAACAGGTGGCCCACACATAGGATCCACTGGTCATGTTGTGTGTGTGTCCACAATAAAAAAAAAAAATTCAGTTCTGAGGAAATGCTTGAGTCTTGCTATGACGGCCTCAGATCTGCTGATGGAGAAAATATCACAGCTGAGGTGCTTCTGGGAAATGAAATCCAAAGCTTTGCACAAAAACATCGCTGATGAGTAATACTAGCATCAGCTTCAGTCTAAAGGGAGTAGCATCCAAGCAAAAAACAAAACTAAAGCCAGACCATCAGTAATGTGGTCCCTGGTCAACAGGCCCAAAAAATGCCTCAAATCACACTCACACTATCTTTTTTTATCAAGTTAATTTCCTCTGTGCTGCTTCACAATGACACACACACTGGCCTAGTTTGGAGCTGTGAATAGAGCTTTTCTCATCCCAATCATTTCCTTCATGTATTTGTTTTCAGAGGCAGTATCCGCTGGTGGTGGGGAGATGATAATGTCACGGAGGAAGGAAAGTGATGGTCTGCCTGGTGTTTATATAAGACTTTGGCATTTGTTGTCACTGGGTCTGCCGTCATTGGCAGGCAAGTTGCCACAGAGGCCCTTTCAATCTTCCATCCTCCGCACATGCACACACACACACGCGCGCACACACACACACACTGACCCATATAGGTGCTTTGAACCGCTGGCAGGCCCGACAAGATTATCTGGGCCCCCTTCCCAGGAAGACCATTGGGATGTGGATGTGCGGTGGTGTGTGTGTGTGCGTGTTTGTGCATGAAACATATCTAAAAATGTAAGTGTTCTCTATCAGTCACTGCATGTGCATGCATATATGCATTGCTGCTGCAGTTTTCTGACAGCACTTTGGATGCTGTTGAAAGAGATGTGAGGTTAGCCTCCAGGTGGTTCTCTTCTTCAGACTGTCACTGAAGGTGCAAGGAGGAGGATATGGAGGATTTTATGAATTTTGAATTTCTGAATTTATCCTGGGAAGGTAGAATTCTGCTCTATTAATATTCTGCATGACTACATCACAAGCCATTTCCAAGGGTTAACAACAGTTAAAACGGTTGTATCTTGACACAGCCAGGCTTCACCTTGCTAGGACACCATGAGAAGCCTACGTGCATGAATATAAAGGAAATACTAAGTGATTAATTTATCATAAAACCAAAATTTCCTCCCTACCTGTGATGACTAATGTTCCGCCTGTTTGCCCTCTCTTCCATCTTGATTATATAATCCCCAGATTAATTAACTGTGTGTTTCAGTCACTTCCTGTAGTGCGACCATCAAATGGGCTCCCACTGCAATCTGGCCTATCGACTTACAGGGCGCCAGAGCTTTTTCTTTGAAGGCCGCCTCGGCTTCAGAGGCAAAAGAACTCTCTGATCTGACGGCTAAAGGAAAGGGCCCCTGCAGTGTGCCATTACAGACTGATAAAAACCTAGAAAAACAACATTTGGGTAACACACACACTCGGAGGGGAAAAAAAAATTAAGAATAATTTGGTTGTGAAAACAAGAGGCGGTATGGAACAATGACAATCTGGCTCCTTTGGTAATTTCCTGTCGGCGTTCATTCGTGTGATGTGGTCGTGACTGTTCTGCCGAGATCAATCAAACCTGTGAGCAGATGGCATTGCACTCCTCCGGCGGACTGGGGATTGTCTGTGTCTTTTCAGAGGCGGTAATTGGCCCGCTATGTCACGGACCGGAGCATGCTAACAGCCACTGCCATCGCCGCTGTGCAGCGACAACACGTGTCGTTCTGCTTTGTATGGCCCCTAATGTGGTACCTGTGCTACAGGCTCCATTTCATGTAAACTCAAAAGTTATGTTAAATGTTGTCAAAGTTAATAAGCTATGATGCCAATCTATTTCGGCAAGGAAAAACACATTTCAGGAGCGCACACAAGCTGAGAAATGCAACATTAACTTAGGCGCTCTCATTTTATCTGTCAAGTCATGGCTGCCACCATAAGCCCTCCCTTGCACAAAATGTGGACCCCTTTGGCTGCCTACAGGCGGCCACAAGACCCAGAAGAGTGAAAGATATCGCATTCTGGATCTGAAACTCTGCTGTATTTGCTAACAGGGTTTGCATTTAGGTGAGGAAAGCTTATGAGGATAAATGGAACCGTGTGTGGGAGACGCAGCACGCTGTATAAAAGAGAAGCAGAGTAATTGCATGTGTACTGTATGACTCTGTGTGTGTGTGTGTGTGTGTGTGTGTGTGGCTGAGACGCCGGGCACTTCAAAGCTTTGATGTTGGAGCTCCTAAATGAGGGCCACCAGAGGTCCAGACTAATGGGACATCATGGGGAGATTAGAGGCCAAGTGCAGCAGGCTGACAACACAGCATTATGTATGTATGTGTATGTGACAGAAAGAGAGAGGGAGAACATGAGTTTGTGTGTGTGTGTGTGTGTGATTCCCTGTGTGCGTTGTTTTTGCAATTAAAAGTGAAAGTTTGGCTCCAAGTCTCAGATGGGAGTTTGTGAGTAATTTGACAGGAAGTATTTAGTTGTGTCCACAAGTATTACAGGAATGTCAATATCGCTAAGAAAACCTTGCATCAATCAAATTTCCCTGTTCTTTTACACATTTTCTAAACGCATCACAGCAAGAAAATCTTGGCCAGCTTCTTCTTTAGTATGGTATAAATCCTTTATTAAATAATCATAACAATAATTATAATAACAATAATAAAAAGAGCATTTCTGTACAAAGACCCCTTTAAAACAACAACAACAACAGCAGTCCGAGCAGTGCGAAGGGGGGGATCCTGTCCTTTTATGTGTTTGGTCCTCCCTGGCAGAAGGGGCGCTATCACTGTCACTGTCAGTGTCAAATTACTGTATCTGATACCGGCTCCAAAGGCAAGCTGGATCCCCGAGGCTCCAAGGCACTTTGAAGAGAGTCAGTGGGATCCAGAGATACGGGCCTCAGAGGAGAAGGAGGGCGAGTGTGTGTGTGTGTGTGTGTGTGTGTACATGTTGAGGGCGAATTGGATGAAATGCATGTGTGTTTCTGTACTTCATAGTCACGGGGCTCAAATATATACCTCATGCTTCTCAGCAGCAGCCACTATTCCCTTCATTTTTAAGTTTGTGTGCCTCTCAGTGTGTGTGTTCATGTCCTTCTGAGAGAGAGAGTGTATTAATGTTCTGTATATACATCTGTATATACAAGCGGATCCTGTCAGTGTGTGTAGACGAGATGAGCGTGCGTGTGTGTGTGTGTGTGCATGTGCGTAGGAGGGAATAATGAGACTTTTTCCTCTCACCCTCTCCTTCTCATGGCTTATGAGTCCTCTCAGAACGTGCAAGACAAGACCCTTTCTGATTGGTTCAAAACCGTCCCGAGGAATGCCCGCCTTGGTGTGCGAGAGCTGACATTAAAAAAAAAAACAAAACAAAACAACAAAAAAAAAATAGGCCACAATTAGCCAGTAGGTTGAGGTGTGGGTGGTGTGATGTGTTTGTGTATATGTGTGTGTGTGTGTGTGTTTTAGGGGGTAGGTCCTTTAGATCATGGCTTTTGAGGTCCACATTTAAAAAGAGAGAGAGATGGATACCTCCTCTCTTGTCTTGGTGTCGCCTCAACGTTCCTTTTCAACATTTCCGCGAACAGTTTGCTTTTAAGGCTTGTTGTGTGTCCGGGCACACAGTCAGTCGATTGAGAAGAACTGTCCCTGGCTGTGCACTTGTTTTTGATCCCATTTGTTTTTTGTCCTCACGAAAGCGCAGAGGGAACACCCGCCCCTGTGAGAGGCAGGGGATTTCAGTGCTCTGTCAGTCATAGTCTCTCTCGCTCTTTGTTTCTCTTTCTCCAGTGGTTTTCAGTCTCTTCCCTTAACAGCAATCCATAGGTTGCACCGACCAAAGCTCCTTGACCTTTCACCATTAACCACAATGTAAACATGACCTTCTCTTTGACAGGAACCAGTAACAACAGTCTCCGACAACTAAATCTAACAATAACTCTCCCTGTCATTAAAAGAATGTGTTAAAATGCCCCCCTACCTCCCCACCTCTACACACACATACACTTTCTTTGCCTCTTTTTCTACCTATCTGCCATCACAGACTGGCAACAGGCCAGAATGAAAACATTAAACAGAAAGAGGGTGACCAAGCAGAAAGACAAACTTGAGGGGCGTCAGTGACTAAAAATACCACAGACTGTCAAGGAAGGAAGAGGATAACTGAGGCTGATAGGTAGCAGAGCCTACGACGGAACAAAAAAAGCCAACGGGCCACACAAAGGAGCTAAGTTCTAGGCCACTGTGTTCACATGTGATCAAAAAAGACGCTTTCTAAGCACGTTCCTAACCTACCACCTTTCCAACACAATGTGTTCTGACTCAGTATGTGTAGCTTACAGTATCCAGTTTCAAAACTAGACCTCTTACAAATCTATGATGCATTTATAAACAGTTGTCTTTTGGTGGAGCAGGAATCTGTAATTGATATGTGTAGATATTTATTTTTTGAGGCCTAACACCCCCGCAATGGAACAACCCATCTGGGTGACCCCAGTCTTTCTCTCATTGGTTCAAAAACTACCAACACTGGACTGTGCCATGTTTTCCAAACAGGAAACAAGTACTCATTTGAGCTAAAAAAATGGCGTTCTTGTTGTCCAGGGATCTGCACCATTGAGGAAGTAAACTGACACTAAAGTGAACTGGAGGAAATGAAGAAAATAGTGAGAGGTTTTCACAAAATGGCTGTATCTCTCGCGCCCGTTCTGTCTTCTTTTGTGTTTCCTCTCTCGACCTCCTCACGCCTCGGTGCAGCAGCGCTGTTGGTTCAGTTTGACCTTGTGCTTGAGACCGTCGTACAGTTCGAAGTTGTAGTTCTCCAGGGTGGTGGAGGAGCGTGACGACAGGCCGCTGTAGGAGCAGGTGCAGTACAGGAGGAGGCCGGCGCAGACCGCGCCGAGCAGGACGCCCAAGGAGCTCATGACGATGATGGTGACCAGGATGGGGTCTAGGGTGTACAACCACGAGTTGTCCTTCTCGGAGATGCGGGTCACCGGCGGCTCAGATGACGGTGATGCTGTGTTCCTCTCTGGGAACTGTAAACCTGATAGAAAGTGAGATCAGAAACACAGGAAGTTGAATTGATGACAGACAATGAATGTGCTGTTAAATGGGAATGTACATTTGTACATTTAGCTTGAGTTTTCACGAAACAGCAACGTGACAAAAGTGGCTAAAATTCTGCCTCTACTGATCAAAAGTCGTTATAGTGAGTTCCTCTTAGCTTACCTCCACCTAGTGGGTTTCTGCCACTGAAAAGTCGTCCATCTCCAAATTCATTGGGTATCTTAACTGTTAGAGAGAAGCACAGGACACATTGTCTTTAAGCATCACGCAAATTCCAGATTACTTTATTGATTATTCGGCTGGTAACAAAACCCTGTACTGATCATTAATCCTGGTGCTAACAATTTACAGATTTGGCATCCATACACACACAAGTCTTGAAATAATAGAAAAATATGACTTTATTAATAGAGAAAGATCATTATGATACATTCCTGTCAAACACACAGTCATCACATAGCATACTGATGGTATAAGACTGTTCATTCCATGTGAATAAAGATGCAAACATGTCATCAGATAATTAACATTACCCATCATTATCACCATTAAAATCATTGACACTATTACTGTCAAGTTTAAGAGTGGTGTATAAGATGATCAAAGAAAAAAAAAAAAAACAATCTAGTGGTAACAAATGTCAACATTTAAGTAGTGCTTGTGACAGTTTTGTTCTGTGAAACCTGCAGCTCTGCCAGGCGGCGTGAACTGGAAATTGATATGTACGCGAGTGTCTGAATTGGAAAATTACAAGTGTGGCAAAACTAGCAATGGCTGCAGCACTTAAGTTGAGCCCAAAAGCTCACGTGTGTTCATACTTAGATGAGATTTCTTTCTACTTTTTTTTTTTGTGTGTTTGTGTGCATTTGTGTCTATGTGTGTGAGTGTGTGTGTGTGTCTCCCTGCTCTTGGCAAGCGTTCAGGAGTGGGAGTAACTGCTTGGCAAGGCACACATCTAGATCTGGACGTCTTTGATGGCCAATGGCGTTATTAATACTGCTTCAAGGGCAACAGAAGTCGGCACAGTCTTGGGCGATGGAGGTGCGGTAGATGGGAGGGAAAAGTGCTTACCGCAGCTTTAATAAATGTTATCTGTCCATTAACTAATTACAACTATTAGAGGCTTGGAGCGTAACGGTGTCGAGATGGACCAAGTAGGGTGTCCAATCCCTCCTCCCCAAGTTGATTTAAAAGCACACAGCGAGAGCGTGCCAATAAACACTTTTTTACTCTGGAGAGAAAAGTGCAGCTTCTAAATTTTGGCAACAAATCGACATGCATTCTGCTGAGCTGTGGGCTAGTAGGTGATGGATTTTTGCTGGTGTGACAGATCACGAAAGCATGCCCTGTTAAGCCACAGAGTGAAGACCTCGATTTCATTCAATCCGGGGTGTTAAACTGAGCTCATGTCACATCTCACTACCTTGGTACCGACTGATGAGAGAGAAATTGGTGCCAATTGGTCTGTTTCAGTCAGAATTCAGTCAGTTCACAACAAAATTGGCTTTCAGATCCCAGACATGTTAAATATCAAGTGCATTAGCTATGTTTGGCGTGTTATGGCACTAAAGAAAGAACCCTCAATAGCTGGTGCTCTGCTCCGGTTTTGATAATGTCTTGGATTCCTCCCAAGGGTGCATATATACAGCAAAACACTGCACTTATGGCTTCCAGCTGGTCCAATGGCATTGTGCGATTTGTAGGAGTATTAATCAAGAAAGAAGTGATGATGGCAGACAGCTGTGTCTATTTACAACCCTAAAAACAACAAGCACATATTCACACTGAAAACACAACAGGACTTGGCTCGGCATGGCTTTCATCTGGGCAGCTCAGAGACATGGGGAACAACGGGAGTGGGTGGTATGAAGCATAAATGGGAGTGGAGCAACGTGCTTTATTACGCCAGAGAATCAAGATGAAACACTAAACACTGAAGACGGCCGCATCCATCACTGACTGATGCCTTTATCAGGAGAAGACAAGACGTTCAATCAAATGAGCTGGTTATCTCCATTTGTGATGTAGGACTTTAAGTATGATGGATTTGCATTCCTTTGTTTTTTAAATGTGCACATGCTCTGTTGAAAAAGGACAAGGGAAGGATTTTTTTCTCCTCTGTTACAACACCCTCACTATTGGTACAACAGGCCTAACTCATATCAAAGCTATCTCATGTTGTTATTACAGAGATACCAAGAGCTTTATTTTCTGGGGCTTGCCAGATAATTTCCACAGCTAGCACATTGAATGCCTCTCAGCCTAACAGTTTTCTCCTCTCTCTCTCTCTGTCTCTCTCTCTGTCTCTCTCTCTCGGCACTGCAGAGCTCCTCATGTCTCTGGGGTCTTGTTTTAGCCTGTGGTTTGGCAGCTCTGGCTGGCTCTTACAGCGGAACCAGCTCGACCACCCTCCACCCACCGCCCCCCACCCCTTTCCCAGCCCACACATGTCTGTGTGTATGTCCATGCTGGGGTCATTCCAGGAGGACCGTTGGGGTTATGAGGAGCCAGACGGAACTCAATGGTCCGAAACAAGCTGTTCGGATAAATAACTTACTCAGACTTCAGTCCTCTCATCAGGAGCAGCATAGTGTGAAATGTCAACAGCAAACTCCTTAATGGAACAAAGAGAAAACAGCAACCAAAGCTACATCCATTAGAGAGAGAGAGCACAGTGTTTGTTTTTTTTTTTTTTTTTGCAAATTTTTCACTTGGCAGTTTAGGACAGTGTCTGTGTAATCATCACCCTTGCAACTGTAAACTAAATGAGGGAGGGGTTCGTTGAGTGGGTTTTCTGTCAATCTTGCGGCATCACGACACACATCCTGCCACTGACATCACAAGTGGGCATCCTGCTCTCTGCCAAACAATGCAGCTAAGTGCTTCTTTTCAGCAGAGGGTACGGTGTCGGTCCCGGCTGTCCAACCTCACTGTCAGGACTGGCTCCACCCCTGGGGTGGCCATACTGGAGGACCAGTTAGAATACTGGAAGCACTGCGAGGAGCTGTGATAGGCCACTGACAGCTGGCTCTTCTTGGTGGCCAGGTGTTGTCGGCAGCAACAGAGGGCTCTGACCAAGATGGCCACCGCCAGGAGAAGGAGGGCGCCCCCGGCGGCCATTATGTAATACCAGTGGATGGGCAAGGGAGGCACAGGAACGCCTCCCCCTGGTGGAGAGATACAGAATAATTGGCCAGCGGGAAAAAGAGAGGAGTGGCACTTGTTTACTTTCTACATTTAATTGTCTATTTTCTATCCCTATTGGTCTTCATCATACGAACAGCAGGCGTGCACCTCATATGAGCATGCACAAGCATGCCAGTTGCAAAAAAATAAAAATATAAATCTCCAAGACCAAATAAAAAAATAAAAAATTAAAATGCATCCATTTCTCTCATGTAGCTTGGGTTGCAGTTGGAGGACAAGTTTTCACACCAAGATCATCAAGAGATTTGGTTTGAAATCAGTCCAATGGTTGATCTAATCAAGTGCAATGCAGTTCAATTTTTCAAAGCTCCAATGAAATGACTTGGTGTGAAACGAAAGCCAAAATAATTAGTTATAAAAGCACCCACACACATTAAATTAAGGAGCTTCCTCTTCGTGCTTCACACTGGCACAGGAAGTCCCAAACAGCCCCTTGATAAAGTCTCAGAACCATGCAAGACTCAGTCAGACACCACATGGGAATCCAATGTTCCAGAGCTCTCTCTGAGCTGATATTGGATTGGCATTTGTTATTTAGCTGGCTCGAGTTGGCAGATTTGTTTTGAGTATATAATTTATCCAGTTCTCTGTTCTTGGTTTTACATTTTTCTTTCTCTCATGCATCAGCCTCCTGGCCAGTCCTCTCCTCCTCAAGCCAAGCGCCGTCTCCTTGGAGACTATCTCCATAGATCCTCTACACTGCTGCCCCTGGCTTGAACCCCCTTCTCAATTTCTTGGTAAGAGCCAACTAACTGCCTTCCGAGAAGCCTCTACTCTACAATCCAAAGCTGAATTGAGAAAAAAACGAACCCCTAAAGACATCGAAAAACTAAAAAATAAAGCCCACGTGTACCATCCAAACTTGATGTAGAGCACTGGGAAACTGTAAGAATGTCACATTTAACTAGGAAAAGTGAAGCAGAGCTGAATACATCCTGATTTTTGGACCATGTCACATAATTACAGAGGGAAATGGTGCGTGCTCCTGCTACTTCACACTGCACACACTCATTAGACAGACCTGAGTTGGGGAGAAGAGAGAGAGAGAGAGACACCCGCGCTTGCCGCTGCTCAGTCACTCTATCTGATTGCTTTTCACTGGGGACACTGGTGTGTGTATGCGTGTGGTGATATTAATGTGTGTGTCTGTGCATGTTTGTCAAGGGTTAGAGACTCTGTGTGAGTGTATGTGTGTGTGTGTGTGTGTGTGGAGGCGGAGGGAGTTGAAAAGCCAAAGAAGTGCACACACATCACATTCGCACTGAAACCGCCAAGCTCTTATCTTATTGGAAGACATTATGAGATGCCAAAACACTAACATCAATCTCATAGAGTCCCCCAGGATACTCTAAATATTTTTCATGAGGCAGACAGTTATTTAAAACCCTTCAGGCTGTGTCAGGCAGCCTAGAACTGAGAATATGTTGCTCTTTTCAAATATCTGACTCCATGAGGTGTGCTTGATTTAGCTTGCCTTGCACGCGGAGTTTGCTCTTTTGCGACTAATCCTTTGTTTCCACGGAGACTGACAAGGTAAAACTAATACATAACAACAAATTACTGAAATAATCTATTTTCCAACTAGGTAAGAGTTTGGGAAAAATCATTTGCAAATTCAATAATTAGTTTATTTGGCAAGAGGTTTAGTATTTGTTTGGTGATGTCTCCATGCTGCTGATGATGCGATGAATCGCTAGTTTTAAAAATGAATGCGGTTTTCTGGAAACACGCAGCTCTAGCAGCTGCAGTGTTGTCGGCCACCGACTGGTTTGGGCTTATTATTTAGCGGTTGAGACAACTTAGTGCCACCAAGCAAAAACCCCAGGCTAGTGCATACCAACGGGAAAAGGAAGCAAGACCAGAGAGGAAGTGACGTCATAACAAAGTCAGACTCACCTGTCATTTCAGGAGAAAAAGCAGCGAAGGGTTCTGCGAGGACAGAAAAAAAAAAAGTCAGGAGCGGAGCGAGAGAGAGAGAGAGAGAAAGAGAGAGAGAGCTGTTAGATAACTTTATATATGAGGAAAAAGTCAGCCAAATGTCACACAAATGTCACAGGACTATCAAACTCCTCCTGAGGAAATTTAAGTTAATTCCTCACATAGCTCACATGAATTATGGCATTTACTCAGCTCCTTTGCTAGAATGCAATTTCAAACAGCATACATTGTGTGAGTTGGGAACTTGAGATGGGCTGTGCTGAGAGTGTGTACACTACGAGTGTGTGTGTGTGCGTCGGTGTTCGCAAAGTTCACGCATTTCAAGTTGTTTATCTGTGGAGTCCAGTTAAACTGGAGAGGGCTGGGTGCTTTTGGCTTGCTGCAGATGCACAGAGCAGAACCTTCACTTTGATTGCCTGGAATGCAAACACAAAGTGTGTGTGTGTATGCGTGTGTGTATGTGTCGGGGGTGGGTGAGAGAGAAAGAAGGAAACTGACTTGGGAACTGGCGCCTTTTTGGCGGGAACGCCAACGTACTGTGAAAAACTCAACTGTGTTGGGTGATAAGCAATGTCCCAGCATGCTCTGGGAATGGTGAAGGAGGGGAGGGGAGGGAGGAAGGAGCAAACACGGCAGCATGGAGACAGGAGGGGGTTCGACTGTCATCTTTGCCTTCCAAAGATGCTGTGCTGCTTAGACTCCATCAAGACTCTCATGACACACACGGAAATGACACAGAACGCAAACACAAAGAGGCAAAAACACACAAAAACAGAAGTGTTTGCCACAAGCTAGGGACATAACACACACACACACACACACACACACACACACACACACACACACACACACACACACACACACACACACACACACACTTTCCCTCAATTACACTTTCCCCGCTGTGGTCCAGCTCCAAAGCACATTGGACGTCAGTCAGAAGTGATGACGGCAGGTTTTTGGCTCTGAACCCCCAGCTTGGTCTCTGATCTGTTTAAGACCCTCTCCAAAGCCCCTTCTCGGGCCAGATTAAGGAGGCTACGCTGGTGCTCGGCTCGCACCAGGCACCCAGAAACTTGCTTGGGAAACAGCCTGTCTAGTAATTCCCTTTGACGGCTTGGGAAGAGCTCTGTTTACAAATACGACAGAGGAGCGAGCGCAAGAAAGAGAAATGGAGGGAGAAGAGAGAAAGAGAAGAAGAGAAATCTAATGAAACATAGATTAGCATCGCTGGGGCCCACGGGGCGTTTATGGCCTACTTTTCCTATTCTTTTCTTTTTTTTTTGTGGAGGAGTAAATGCTGTCCCTCCCTCTCTTTCCTGGAATGGGAGGGTGAAGTAGTGGAGGAAAGAGTGGCGGGGGCGTTTATCACTTCATGTGTGTCACTGTTCAAGGACCTTGCGGCTAAAAGTGGAGGAGGTGGAAGGGAAAAAGAGGGAATGGCAGATTGATGGAGGGTGAGATGACGAGGCGACGGAAGTGTTGACAGAAGATGCGAGGGAGTTGGTGGGTCAAATGGATGTGTGTGTGTGTAGGCTTATTTGTGTGTTTGTTTATTTTTCAATACTATACTGGATGGAAAAGATTTTGGCAAACCGAAGTAAAAAAAACACCCCCAAAAACAAGACAGTTTGTGCCCAAAGTTTGTCCCAGTCTGCCTGTCAAACCCTTGCAAATGTATGTGAAGTCCCAAATCTCACTGACTCTGTGTGTCTGTGTGTGTGTGTGTGTGTGTGAGACTTACGTGTACACTCCTCCAGAGGGGTGCTAGAGCTCATGTGGATGTTGTCTATCCAGATGTGTCCTCTGGTGCCGTGCACAAAGAAACCCTCCATCACAACCTACCCCAGCCAAAACAGAGGAGGAGGAGGAGGAGGAAGAGGAGGAGGGAAAAGTTGAAGAAGAAGAGGAAGAGGGAAACGGAGACAGGATGAAGGCAAGGGGGAACAGGGGAAGGGAGTTGGGGGGGTGGAGGCAAATTGAGAACGGGGACAAGCATGCGGAGGAAGAGGAGGAGAAAGAGGATAAAAACTTAATACAGTGCCTGTGATTTCAAAGTTGCACTCAACAGATGCAATCGTCTTCCCCTTCACTGCAACAACTTACTTTTTTATGAGAACATTAACTGCTTGTGATGTCTCTGACAAATGCACAGTGATCCCCAAACAATCATGCAGCCAATAGAGACAGTATGGCTTACTTTAGCTTCTTTTGAAGTAAAACCTGGCCTGGGTGACAGAGAGGTTAAAGCTGATGCTTTCTTATGCTCTGAGATGAATGTATCTCTTTAACCAACCCCGATAAAGACACTAAACATATGTTTCTCTTTCTGACATATAATAAAGGGCCTGACCTAGTTACCTATTTATCAAGCAAACAAACTTTGATATAGCTTACTGATTACTGGGCAGAAGAATCCTGATGCTTTTATAGCATCGCGGTTTTTATTTGAATTTAAGTTTGAGTTTATCATTACCTGAAAGTCTTTAGGGGAGCGAGGCAGGATGGTGCGTCCCTCCTTCCAGACAGGGCCCTGATCGTCTTTAAGTGTCCACAGGAGGGTCTCCTCATTGTGGGCGTCCCGCAGCAGGACCCTGAGGTAGCCCTGGACCTCCCCCCACATTTGGTAGGAGAAGACGAGGCAGAGGGGCCCGGTGTCGGCCGCCACTACGGGGCTCACGAGCCGGGCTCGCTGCTGCTCTGTCTTTAGGCTGGCGTCTATGTACAGATAGCTGTTGAGCTCTGGAGGGGAGAGAGATACATAAGGATGAGAGATGACTTTGTCTTACTCTACATAAGTATGTGTAAAATCCCTGAAATGTAATGAAAATGTCCAGTGAAAATCACTA
The DNA here is from genome assembly GCA_038419695.1 of Scomberomorus guttatus. Classification (NCBI taxonomy): domain Eukaryota; kingdom Metazoa; phylum Chordata; class Actinopteri; order Scombriformes; family Scombridae; genus Scomberomorus; species Scomberomorus guttatus. The sequence continues at coordinate 10,011,547 of CM076468.1, read as the reverse complement.
GTCACCTCACAGGAACATATCTAAATCCAGATGTGCTACAAATGTTGACTAACGTTGGTGATATCGTGTTGTAGTTTCAAAAATCCCATGAAATTTTGACTCAAGAAACCCAATTAGATAAATTCAGGAATACATTGGATCAAGTCAAAAATAAAAATAAAGAATTTCACCAAACAGCCACAGTATGCAACCCAGTCATTTCAGTATTTTAACACATTGCCAGAAATGAGCACAGCTGTGTTTTAACCTTGAGTTTGCTGGTTGCTACAATCAAATGAGAGTGAAAAAAGCCTGATTTAATGGGTTTCCATTTCAGCCCTCGAGGCAATAAAAACTAGGAAATTTGCAAGGCTGTGTAGACTTTTGATATCCACTGTAAATGGACGCTGCTGAAAATGAGTTTGTTGGGCACAAATGTGCGCGCTTATGAATACAGTCACACAATTATCATCATTAATCATCACTGTTTGCACATACAGGCCGACTTAGACACATATACATCCATATGCACTCATGTACAATATGTGTTTTCACACAATTAACACGACTTTCAACTGAAAAAAGAAACTAATCACCAGTTGCTAACAGGAACGACATCTCTGCCACACAATAGTCACACTAAACAATAGGGACGTGACAAATATAAACACACAGAAGAATAGGTCCAGTGAGAGCTACATTCATACATGGAGCGCTACCAGAACTCAAGCCAAGACCCTCGGGGACCATTTCTCTTCATTCCCTTCCAGGTAACTTAAACAACGGAAAAGTCCAACAAAATGCACGCTACTCCATTTGTTTACACCAGAGGATGTTTAGTTTGCAAATTGGATGCTGACATGAATTCCATTGTGCGGGAGAAAGATTCGTGAGCGTACTGTATGTACAAGTGTGTGTGTGTGTGTGTGTGTGTGAGAGAGAGAAAAATCTGTGTGCGTATGCCCATGTATGTGTGAGAGAATGACTCAATGAGGCATCTGGTGAAGAATTTCTTAAGTGGGCCCTGTGGGAAAATGTCCAGTATCAACAATCTGCAGATTAAATCACCTGCTTTATCATGAATAACTGTGTGTGTTTGTCTGTGTGTGTGTGTGTGACTAAGTGCGTGTCGGAGCAGCTACGTGCCTTCCAAGGAAACGTAGTGTGGTGACAAATCAGGCTGCATACTGGTATTTTCCAGAATATGTGCAAGTGTCTGTTTTAGTTTTTGTTTCCCAGTAACACCAAAAGGTTTTTCTTTACAACACATCTGCTTTTTCTCAAAGGCGCCTTACAGTAGCATGCAGTAAGAGTGTTCGTTTTTAACGAAGCCACGCTCAAGTTATTGAGTGACTGGGCTGATACCCTTTTGCTGTGTGTGTGTTTGTGTGTGTGTGTGCGTGGTCTTTCCAGCAGATCAGACAAGCAGTATCTGTAGGGACAAATCTTCCTCTGACTTGACAGCCCCCCTCTGCTCGCCATACGCCCAGACTCGCCTGTGTGTGACACTTCAGACAGTGTGTGTGACAGTATGTCCCTTGGCCTTTCGCAGCCCTGGAATGAGTGTGTGAGTGTGTACTCTCCCTTGCTGCATATGACACTTTTTTTTTTTTTTTTGTGTGTGTATATATTGTGAGTGTGTATGCGCCTAGAGAGGATGTGCAAGTGAAACATATTTGTGACTCCGCGAGGCATTTTATCACTCATTTTAATGTGCGCAACAAAAGCCTCTTCCATCCTCTCTGCCTCGTGTTGAAGGCGGCGGCGTCTTGCAGCGAACCCCCCATTGTTGTGCCTCTTGTTCACCAGACAGCTCATAATCGAGACTGCCTCGCAATACGCAGCACAACAGAGCATTATTAATCCATTTCATAGTGGTCTCCTGCAGCGAGAAGCAAACAAGGATTTAATCCATGAAGCCTAGTTAGCAAGTTTTTACTAGCGGGGGTATATTAAGCCAAATAATACAACAGTATTGTGGCTAATTCAAACTCTGTGCCTTTTGGTTCATGACTGAGGTCAAAAGGTGAGGGGATCATGGTTTCAGGGTCACATGAGAAACCAGAATTCTATGGGGGATTAAACAGTGATTTGATAGTGGTGAAATAATGATCTTGTGTTGGCTGGGATTTCTGACCTTTGACACCTGCAGGAAAATCAAAGGCTGGCGTGGCGTGTCAAAGCGGCTGGAAATGATATTTCATACATGAAAGCCACAACCTGACTAATCTAAGCAACCCTTCCCAATCCAGCCTTGATGAAAGAAGCTGCTTTGAAGCCCACCCTGTCAAAGATGGTTATGACCTAAATAGGTCATGCCTCAAGAAGATTTCTGCCTTTGCTGCGAGATCCGTTGCCCTGCTGAACATGACCCAGGTGACATCACAAAATTTGACAAAAAAATGAGGCATGCTGAACCTCTTGTTTAATTCCCTCCAGCTGGAGAAATGCTGAATCTTTCATGGAGACTTGCTCAAAACCAATGAATTTTAAAACAAGGGTGGGACAACAATCCCTTACCCTGCATATGAAAAATTATTAATAGTGCTTTAAAAAAACCCTCCTTAAACCCAGCAGGAAATGTCTTCTATAGCTTTTAATAACATGTGAAAAGCTGCACTTTTGATCCGTGGGTATGTATAAAGGAAGAAATGAATAATTATTTCTTCAAGGAGTGTCTAAGTAGATGGAAGTCTACACGGCATCATCTGGGATGTGCCTGAGGTAATGGAGGGGCAGTAACAGACGACTGGGAATAACAGCTCGTCTTTGGAATCTCCTGCTCTGAACTTAATTGGAGCTACTGGGTCTTAACCCCTTCCTGCCGAGACGTCACGCGTTTTGGCACACGGAGGCGAGCGGGCGGAGAGCCGGTCTATGTCACACGTGTCATGTGTGAGGCTGCGTGCGCTTGACACGGCGACCGGCGTCTCTTTCCCTCCGGTTCCCTCAATTCATTTTCGTTCTCATTCACTCAGAAAGAGCAGCGTGTCTGGCAGACAGTGTTACTGCTAAATTAGACTGGTTTCAATTTAAGGAATTATTTTAATCAAATTGAAAAAGGACTCAATGAAGATGCACATGGAGAATGACTCCATTTAATTATAGAAAACAGTGTCTTGTCTAGACCTACTGAAGTTGATAAAATAAACTTAATGCGTTTGTGCTTGTGCAATTTTCTGCGACTGAATGAAATTCTCGTTGCAGCTGCATACATAAAAGCTCTGCAGCAAACAGTCTCATGTTGAAAGAGGTGATACAGAAACCCATGTAGTCCGTAGTCATCTTGAGCTGCTAACTGCATCATTTTGTAAAACCATCCCGACCTAAATGTTAGACCAATTTTAAACAATTATAATTTTCACCATCGCTGTGACACTTAGATTAATGTTAAGTCGCCTCCTGCAGGTTATTGTCCATCAAATGCTTGCTAGATAGAGAGAAACGTGAGCTCCTTCAAGCACACAGCTAACCAGATAGAGGCGTTGAGTCATGCCGAATCTTCACATGACTGATGAGGAGACTCACCGTGGTTGTGCAGGGACCAGAGGAGGGGGGCGTTGGGGTCATGCGTCCACCCACACAGGCCATGGTCAAAGTCACACACGCTGTCTGATGGAAGAGCGGTGGCTACTGTGGAGAAATGCAAAATCACAGTCATTTCAGATAAAGAAGCATTCACAGCTGCTCTACATAATGTCAAAGCCTTTTATCGCGGTTATTACAGCCTCCTAATAACACTATTAATCCTGTATTTCTTCTCACCTGTAGTCGTAACGGGGACAGTAGTGGTTTCGATGCCAGCGGGAAGAGTCGGCGTGGCGGTTTCGGCCGGCGTGGTGGTTTCTACAGGAACAAACACAACACAGCTCAGGTCAAAAGGTGGTTACATGAAACAATCCTCAAACATTAGATTACTGTAGAGAGGACACATAAATCACCCAGTGTTTGTTCAAGAGATTATTTATGTGGAATTTCTCCTTTGGTAGCATACATTAGGGAGGGCCAGGAAATACAGATGAGAGGAAATGATAAGCAACAAAAACAGAAAGAACCATAAAGTAGTGAGGTATAGTGTCTCTATACACCTTTAGAAACTCCCCGTTCTGCCTATATTCCAGTGATTTAGTTGGTAAAGCAACTGCTTATTTAACTACTTAAAGGAAATACTACTTATGATTTAAAAGTTTGAGTTTGACGTTATTTCACTTTTTTGCCAAGAGTTAGATGAGAAGATCGATGTGACTCATGTCTCTCATGTCTGTACGCTAAATATGAAGCATAAAGCCAGTATAAAGACTGGAAACAGGGGGAAACAGCTATCCTGACTGTTGAAAGATAAAAAAATCCACCTACTGCCATGTCGAAAGCCAAGTAATTTACATGCTATTTCTTGTTGTTTGGGGGCTTATGTGCTTAATAAAGCCTGTTACAATTAATGAAAAACTGCAAAACAGCATTTCACATGCTTACCGCCACAATCAATCTCTTTTGCAAAAACAGTTGAGGTTCACTTTAGTAGCAGTGAGAGGACCTTTTAAACAGGAAACTGAAGATGAGTTATGCTGCTGTTTTGAGTAACTTGTCTAAATTTTTTTTAACCCTAATTCAGCACATAAACAGCTTGTCCCAGTGGTGGTGAATTAAAGTTGCTGTCATAATAGACAGTGTGAGGTCATTATCCGAAACTGTCTCCTGTCTCCATTCGGCCATCCCACCCAGAATGTCAGAGACAGGCCGAGGCAGGCACAGATAGCCCCAGAGCACCCGAGGGGGCCCCCAGTCATGTTGTGTCTGGGTGCTCAGGCGTCAGTGTCCGTCTCACACACACACTGACTCAAATATGCAGCCGCACAGATGCGCACATGTCCACATACTAATACACATGCAGATGCAGAGTCACACGCACTCACATCCATACAGAATGTTTGGCGCTGAGGCTGATGGATGGATGTGTCTAACAAACTCCCCTCGACCTTGGACAGGATGATCACACTCTGGGACCACTCATTGGCTGTCAGGGAGGATGCAGAGCACACACACACACTCCATCTCCCACCCTATTTTCTTGTGCATGTGTGAGCTATTGTTACAGCATATCTCCCTCACCCCATAACTCATACGCACTTGGAGGAAAGGAGAACTAACACAAAGTGAAATGTATTCATTTCTCTTTGCCCTTAACTTCTATTTAAGCACACATATATCACAAAGAAAGGCAAACAACACACACACAAAAGAAAAAAACCATAAAAAAGCCAGTAATTTGCTCATTAAAACACATCACGTGCACATAAACAAACACATGTTGAGCAGGCCGCAGTTGGAATGTGAAGTGGGAGAAAGCACAGTCTTATTAGGAGCAGATGGGTAAACCCTGGTGAGTTATGAGAATATACACAGAGGTTTCGGTCACATCTCAACCAAAGATCCAAATTTGGCATGTGAATAAACTATGTGAGCTGTTCTTCCCTCACTTTCTCTCTGTAATAAAACATGTTTACACAGTGACGTCTTTCTGTCACATTTCACTAAACTAGGCTTCCACTATTTTCTGCAGATGCAGGTATACGACACTGGTGTCTTTTTCTTATTTAGCTAACTAGCTTCCCCTGCCTTATCTCATTTAAGTGGAACCAAGCAACTCTGAGTGCTCTGATGATCTCATGCAAGAGAGAGCTCCTCAGTTGGAAAAGAAACAAAACAAGCATGCAAACATCTCAAAGGAAGGAGTCACATGGATTCATCGCCACACTTTGCTCTGCTAAACGCCTGTTAGTTGCAATTCTAAAGCCTCCTACTGGTAATTTTCCTCTTTATGAATGACTACCAACATCATTTAAAGACTGTGAAGGGCGCTAAGGGTAACAAACGCGGCGTGATACACAATTGATCCGCTTATAAGGAACTTCCTGTGGAAATGAGTGCGACCGTGCCCCAGCTGGAGAAATGGCAAACATGAAAGGGCCGGCCACAGTTGGTGACGGCTTCTGACATTAACCCAGTGTTAATGTCATGTCCTTTATGCCAGTCATTAGCTGCCTAATGAGACTCTTATCGCTGTCGGCCCACCGGGAAGGTGCAGTATAAGGCAAGGAAAGTGAAAGCAACCAACCACTCGAACCTCTCTTCTTCCCGAATTTCATCATCTCTTGTTCCCCCTCTCCTCTTTATTCTGTCTCTGGTACTCACATTTCTTGTTTGTTTTTGCTTTTGTGCTTGCCTTTTTATTCCAGTCTAACCTTTGAGTCCCCCAGTTAAGTCTTGGGACAAGGCGTTAAAATAAACCAAGAGCCTACATATTACCTGGGCGCCAGCACACACGCGCTCCCATGTGTTCAACAACTAAACACACATAAACACAAAACACACAGTCTAGTCCATTAAGATTCTACCCAGCTCCTGAGCACTCTATGCTTTCAAAGGTCAGGCCTTGTCACAGTGTAAATGTGCTGACCTTTCCAGGGTGTGACAGGAGTGTCAGGGGCAATGGGAATGGGACCGACTTGTGCGTTTATGTGGGTGCGGATGTTTATGTGAGAGACAGAGAGAGAATGTGTGTGAACGTATGTGACCTGCCTACCTTGCCCCAAGCCCTGTCCTTGATATGTGTGAGGAATAAGTCACAGAGCTGCGTGAGGAGGCCCACATCTGCACAGGCAGGCCTACTGTACATGCGCAGCAGAGGGCCTTGTAATGCAGGAAAAGTCTCTCTGCAGCGGAGTGTTGACTTACATAATGTGTCTACTGCTGCAGGTGATGATGCAAGTCATCATCATGCGCGGGATGAAACACCAACACTTAGAACTGGACCCATGGGAACTGCTGGTATAGATAATGGGGATGCACGCTCACATGCATAAATATACACTCGGTGCACCTGCGCATGTATACACACATGCTCACAAAAAAAAAAAAAAAAAAAACACACGTAGACATTAACACAGATAAATGCTTTTGCAACACACACGCTAAAAACACACACACACAGAGTGGTGAGGGCCAACCCTCTCTGCATAAAAGACATTGCTCACTCCCAAAGAATCTGACTCAGCAATATGTCAGAGAAGAAGAAAAAAAAATCTTCAATTATGTAGAAAGCCTTTCTGTAAATCTCTGCTTGGCAGTCCTGGGTGCAAACACACACACACACAAAGATGAATAGATGTGTACACACACATACTGTACATCCCAAAAGAACTTGATGGAAAAGACAACTAGCCTTTGTCCACAGCCATTTTATATTCTGGTGGGTGGGGTGCTCAGACCAAGGTTCATCCACACACACACACACACACAGAAGCGAAATTTCCTAAAGGATGGGATGCTATGAAAGCAGTAACATAAAGAGCTTAACAGCAGTATAAGTATACTGTGATGACGTGTGAGCTATACCATACAGTGCTCCTAAGACTAAAATTATTCTACCTGCAAAAAGGGAGAGATGATATTTTGCATTTTTTTTTTTTTTTTTTACAGATCAGTCTCTAAAATTTCTTTCCTCAGCTCATAAATTTTTCATTTTTGGAGCATCTACATTAGAAAAAAAAAAGAAAACTGTGACTGCAGGAGCTCTGTGCTAGTGTATATGTGTGTGTGTGTGTGTGTGTGTGTGTGTGTGTGTGTGTGTGTAAGACAACTGTGCATAAACAAGGGGAAACAGAAGGAGTCAGGACCGACAGCATTGAGCAAGGAAAAGAGGTGCGAGTGATGACTAACAGAGGAGGTGGGGAGGAGAGGAAAGGAGAGGAGGCAGGGTAACAAAAAAAGAACAAAAACATTTACGGACCCACGCACTGGGCCTTAGGGAGGGAAAAGCAAGAACTGCAACCATGTGTGTGAGCGGGGAGAGAGAGCTTATTCTGCTTCACTGTAGCAGCTGCTACGATTTGAGTTAAAATAAAAATAAAAAAAAAACAAAAAAAAAAACGGCGATTTCATCAGGCTAAATCGCATAAATAAGGTGAGCGAACACATTCAAAAGCGCTTCGCTGAGGACAGAAGAAGTGAATAGTTAGAGTGGAAGGGGAAGTGAATGATTTACAGGATGTCAGTAGTTGTCCTCTATTCCTGCTGAGTTTTGGAACGCCTGTGAACAATGTGTGACCCTCAGCAGCAGTTTTCCGTGCTACAGTTTCCCAAGACTCTCCGCTCCATCTGATAAAAATCACCCCCTTAGTAAAAGTGGTAATCCGTGAGGTTTTTTTTAAAATTTTTGGGGCTAGTCTTCATTATTGTTGTGTTTCTGCATGCACTGCGCCTCCCATAAGTCACTTGTCAATCAACAGTAAATGCAAAACACATTGTTTCCTGTGTGCCGCGGAAGTTTTAAGAGGAAATAAATGACAACAGCGGGTGTTAAGAGCAGCCAAAGTAAATGAACTGCATGAAAATTAAATCATTATTGAACAGAGATTACTGCTTCATCATTTACTTCTCATAGCCAAATTACAACTATTAACTCAAACCATTTTACTTTGTGCTTTTATCTCAGGGATGGGGTGGACACAGGCGCCTTCTCTATACACACGCTACTATTTATCACTCATTTTTATTGGGCATTGTGAGTGGTGTTGTAATGGCAGATACACATTTGTGTCTGTGTGCCCTTGAATGTGTATTACACTGTCCTGATGAGTGGTGAAGGCGATAATGAGGATGTGCTATTCTTAATATTTCAGCTCTCTTCAGCAAGAGAGCAGGAACAAGGCCACTACACTTCATCAGCATGTATACAAAATACACACACACACACACACACACACACACTTAAATCATCTCAATGAAAGCAAAGCCTAACTTGCATCTATCGTGGCGTGATTACAATGGTGTGTGTGGGTGTGGGAGCCTGGAGAGGACACATGTACAATGTCTCTCTCTTTCTGTGGTTTGTTTGGTGTGTGTCTATATGCGTTTGTGTGTCTGTGCTCGTATGTGACTGCCGAGCGCTATACAGCCCAGTCATCCTGTTCAGGCACAGAGGGAGTGGTAAATAGTGAGAGTCCGTATGTGTGCTAGTGCCGGTGGATGTGTATGTGTGTATCTCCAGCGCTGCCTCACATCTGGATAGCAGACCATGCTGGAAAGTTTCTCTGGGGACGCATTCCTTTAGACCGAACCCTGTCCGCTCCCTCCTGATGATAACACTTGTAGAAGCTCACAGAGAGAGTCTAACTTGTATTTTCCAGGTGAAACACTCTAAGAAATAATCAAAAATCATAACGTTTGAGGGTCAAGCTTTCACTGTTCTATCACTTTCCCTTTCCCAGCTAACACTGGGTGTCTCTTTTCACCTCTGGCGGACTCTAATGACTCTCATGCATATGTAATGTGAGCCTCACTTTTATGGTGAGCCACCCTCCTCAAGGTCCATTCAGTTCTGGTTAGAGTTCATTACAATACGGGGCAAATAATTCAGCCTGGAATAGTATAGGCAGCGAATTATCATATATAAAATGATTCTCTGTCATGTCGGCAGCAGCAGAATGTCCTACCTGGAAGGTCACAGCCCAGTATCTCCATTCTCATCCCGATCCCTGCTGGAGACCACCTCTCTGGATACAGTCTGATGTACTGGGCCACAATCTCCTCAAAATGACGCAGCTCTGGGGTGTCGTAGTGCGTGTTCCCCTCAAAAATCTGTTAAAAAAACATTACAAAAGTGCAATGTGATCTCAGTGGCATGGGGGAGGTTACTGAACTGGTGTTGTATAAAGTACAAACACACAAACATATAATTTCCCACATATATCCTCTTCTCACACCCACCTTGGGCAGGCTAGTCTTGGTGTCCATGATGAAATTCCACTCTTTTGCATTCAGGCTGTATGCCACTTTGTACTTCCTGACAAATGCTCGATTATCTGTGGTCGCTCCACTTCCTGCGTCTCCTCCCCTCGCTCCCTGGGTGATCACCCCACGCACCGTCTTAGGCACACCTAAGTCCACCTGTAGAGTATAGATTAATTCATAACGATTAAAGCACAAAAATACTTATATCTATTTGCAGCTGTGACATTTTTATTGTCACGACACCACGATCAAGACAGTTTCTAGCCTCTGTCTTGAATATTTAGTAACAAATTTGATCCTATGGTAAAGTTTACATGATTTATTTTTTAGGTGTTTATGTATATGTGTATGTATTTACCGTCTATACTAACGTAGGTGATTAATAATGTGTGAAAATTAATTTAACAGTGGTTCATTTGTGTTAAAATGTCACACATTGCAACAGTACAGAAACATGGATCTGCAAGTTGAAGACAAACATTAACATCATATTCTATTGGTGATGCTTATATGGGAATGTATAATAAAAGTGTAATGCAATAAAAATCCTCTTGTACCTGAAGCCACTCCTCTCCAGCCAGGGGCTGTGCAGGGGCGGGGAACCAGCCGGAGCGACTGGCCACCAGGCGGGCAGTCCCAGGGTTCCACACCATGTCCCTGCTGGAAGAGGCTGAGATCTGGGCATCAGGTAGCAGGCCGGACAGCAGACCCTGCAGATCTGAGCACGGAGCATCTGGAGTGGAAAGCCAAGAGGGCAGAGATTACTTTTAACCTTCACCTCAGGAGGGTTGATGGAGAAGTTTCAGCCATGACCTAACGCACACTTATAGTGTTACAAATATTCCCACCTGGGAGCTGTTAAGCTTCACCGCAGGATTGCACTACTGGCCACTAAGCATTAAGAGTTTAGAATGGAACAAATAGGAGAGGGTGAGGTGAGAGACAGGGAGGGGGAGGAAAGGAAAAGAGATATATGGAGCAGCACTGCTTGTTCATGTTCAATATGCAATTAGACTCCTATTAAGTGAGATAAAAGCATATGTTAAGTCTGCTGTTGAATGGGCACACTTCCCTGCTTTGCATTCATGCACTTGACTCCTCACACAAATATTTAAGTGTCTTTTTAATACGCTGTTCGTTGTATTGTACCAATAGCTTGTTTGTTCACTGTGCTGCACACATTCACTGACTGAAGCAAAGTCCCAAGTACATGTAAAAGCACTTGGAAATGAAACTCAGATATGGATGGGTGAGTAGCATTGAAAGTAACTTGCTGAGGGAGTATATGAGAGGGAGAAATGAGGATTAAGGGGATAAGAAAGGTATAATACAAGGAGTCGGGAGGCAGGGAAGTAGAGAGCGGCAAGAGAGGAGAGAAAAAAAAAAAGCAACAGAAAGAGACTGCTGAAGATGACGGCTCGGGGGGAAACTAGGAGAAGGAGAGTAAGATGTTGGGATGAGACTCCTACAGTGAGAAACAGTGGGAGAGGGAAGGATAGAGGGAGGTGGATGAGCGTGGAGGGTGGTAGTGAGAGAAAGCTTCAGGAAGAGACACAGAGGAAGAAAGAAAGGGCAGGAGGAAGGGAGATGGGGAGATGTTAGTTGTGCTGACGGTTTAAGAGAACACAGATCAAAGTTTCATGCTGTTATGTCACTGCAAACGCAGGAGATGTAAATAATGAATAAAAGGCACAGGAAGTGTATGTGTGTGTGTGCGTGCTGGTGGGTGGTGTCTGTGTACATTTCAAAGGGTGTGCCTGTTTTTGAGGTCATCTTCTATATTTAGAAACCGCGCTGTGTGTGTGTGTATGTACCTGTACTGTAAGAGCTAATAGTTATTTCAATAGCAGCTGTTGAGGCTGAAGCGAATCACAGTTTCTGATGTAAGAGTGAATGGGGAGCCATAAATGATTGATCGCTACTCATTTCTCGATATAGAAGGGCTCACAGAGCAAAGAGGACACATCAAAAAAGTATCTAAAAACATGAGAGGAAAAAGAGGCGGCGTTGGGGGAGTTAGAGAGACAGAAAGCGAGCACAGAGGAAAAAGTGGGGTTGATGAGAGAGAGAGAGACAGTCAGGGAAAACGCAGAGAGGGAAATGACACTGGTGCAGCCTCTGGAAGGAAGAATAGAGTAAAACTTTCCTTTAATTAGCCTGAGGCTTGCTATGTTTAAAAGATAGCAGGGGTGGGAGAGTGGGAGAGAACCTAAATACACATCTATGTGTGTGCCAATGTGCATGTGTGTTCCTGGTTTTTATGGCTTAGGGAGTTATAGTTTTCAATGTCTTTAAAGTTGATCTTTTTTTAAGCAATTACATTTAGTGTTCAAAACATTTTTTTTCATGGTAAGACAATGGAAAACCACAACATCCCTAAATCACCAAAGTGGAAAAAAAAAATTCTCCTCTGCCTCATCGCCTCTCCTGAATTGTCCTTGAACAAGAAACTGAGCCCAGAAAACTGTTGTTGTTTTTGGGGCGTTCTAACTGTATGAGTGGGAAGCAGGAGGATACTGGTGAAGTCAACTTTCTTTAGGGCAAAAATTAAAAAAAAAAAACGCCCACACACACCTGTAATTTGGCATCCGTAGAGCTCGAAGCGCAGGGCGATGCCGTTCCTCCATGTCTGAGGTCGGATGCGAACAAACCGGGCCAAAACTGGCTGCGGGACCCGGTTCAGAACCACCTCAGCTGGGTCTGTGTTGGCGTGGAAAATCTGGTCAAACAAAGACAAAGAGAAGACAAATTAAAGGAGACGTACTGTACGTGCCCGTATGAGTGCTTGCATTGTCTTATCTCTCTCTTTCTCTCACACACACACACACACACACACACACCCACTATCCTCTCACACACCCACCCACAGTGCACAGTTTCGCTTGGCTACACACACAGTGGCAGGCCGGACAAAGCAGAGACAACCCAAACACGGATCCAATGTCACCAGCCCAGCTGTCAGTGTGTTTTGGGGTCAAAGGTTCGGCGCAGGGAGGCTGGGAAAGCCCGACGATGGATGAGGGCTTCTCGCTCTCTTTCTCTCTCCTCCGTGTTCACGCACACACACCGCTCACTCATCCACCAACTCCCATACACCTCTATGCTGGTGGCCATAGGAAACTGTGGGAGACATGACCTGACACGACCAAACATGATTGGCCATCAGGCGCAGGAAGTCTCTCCAGGTGGGCAGGATGTGAGTGAAATTCACTTCCTGAGACATCCGCCCGAAAGCATCAACATTCACTTCTTTATGAACACTCCCTTCCTTCCATTTGCTCTTAAGCGGCAGGGAGGGGCAGCAGGGAGTCAGAGGGCAAATGTAACCCGGGTGGTCAAGTTACGTCCTGTTTTGTGCAGCATCACATGATGCTCGAGGGCGTTCGATGGGGACATTCAATGACATGAGTCCTTTCTTTCCTTTTGCGGCAAACAAGTTCTCCCCAAACCATAAACCCCCGGTTTGTAATTATAAATGACTTCCTTTTCCTACCACACCTCCTCTCCTCTCTCCGTCTTTTGTCGCCACATCTAAAACACCTCCATTTTCTCTTTAAATCTGTTCCTCAAAACCATACAGTTGATATCTCTCCACACCTCCATTTGCCTTTCTTCCTCTTGTTGGTGGCTACTAACCGAAACTATACACAAAGACACAGGAAACCTCAGAAACCCACACACAACAACACACACACACACACATTTCCTACACACACTCAGATAAGCAGAGGAAGCGTCTTTAAACTGACTGTTAAGTGTCATTCGCTCTATCTGTCTGTGGTCGAGTGCGCCGGATATCAGCAAAACCACACCAATTAACATCACAGCCACACAACACAGCGGAAAGATGGAAAGACAACTGCTACAAGCAGCTGAATTAAAGATTAAAGGCATCATTTCTAAAAATAAAAGATCTCAACATGATTTTTCTTTTACTCTAATCCAAGCACGGGACGATCAAACCTACTGCTGTAGCCTAAAAATGTGATACACTCTTGTTTTGATAATATGGTATCCGTTTTCATAAAAAATACTGATTTCAGTTAGTGTTTGAAAATATTACTCTGCCATATTGGTGTAAAGTGACCCATTTGTAAAATTCCCTGTCTGGCATATACCCCTCAAAATGACATGATATCCCAGAAATTCCATAACCAGTGGGAATATGATTGATAGGACTTTAAAATCCTACTCAAGGGGTTTTATTTGATTTTGGGTATGGCCTGATTTAATCAAGTGCAGCTGACACTGGTAATACAAAGCATTGTGAGTGCTTGAACAGATAAGAGGGGCTATCTCTATCTCTATCTCTGCTGTATCTGCTGCTGGATTGAGGATAGACAGCCGTTATGTTTACCTAAGAGGCCAAACAGTGGATGTGGGCTCTTATGGGGGTTATGTAAACACCCACACATGCTCACACAAAGACAAGCGTATGATGGAGGGTTTGCTGTAACATACAACCGACCCATCTTTACCGCTCCCAGATAATTCTTGCTGTGAAACAAAGAGCAGCAGGGAGGAAGGACAGAGCGGGCAGGAAAAACTGAAAATGACTGCGGGGAGGAAGAGTCCTCAGAAGGATAGTTAAAAACAGATGAAGTGAGGGGTGGAGGAGCACGGGAGAGAGAGGAGAGAGAAAAAGGAAAAGGTTGAATGGAGGGCAGAAGATATCACTTAATGAGGAATATGAACAGAGGAATGTGTGAGAGGGGACGGGGAGTGGTGGCGAACAATGAACAGATTCATCGCTGAGACAGGAAATCCAAGTATTTATCTCATAATGTGGCCACACAGCTAAATTTAATAGAATTCCCTCAATTTTAAAATAAATTGCTATCTGCATTTAAAGTTCACTGCAAAAATATCATCGGAGTTTCAACTTTTGCTTGATTTTCTCTTTAATATAAAAAATTCTGTGATAACTTGTGATAAAATATAAATTGATGTAGCAAAATCATGTCCATAAATAGTCTCAAAAGTGGGAAGTTCAGAAGACATTTGTCTGCTAAAACTTCCCAGAAATGTCTTGTTCCAGCGTACAAAATGCCCACAATGACTAAAAGGCCATTAGCTAGTGCATTACAATACTGCCAGCTGCCTTTCTCTGTTTTCATCTTTGGATAAAAGCAGGGAATATATGGTCGACATTACTGACACAAAAAGAACAATTTGTTCAGTGAGAATCAGCTCTCGAGAGGCTCTTTCCATTTTTCCTTTGGATGTGAGAGGAGAGAGAACAAACTCAGACACTAGAAAGAGAAAGAAGAGAGACACAGACAATGAGATGTTGTCAGTCCGCTCACAGCCTCCTCTGTCCCCTCCACTTCCTCCCATCAATTGTCATGGTACCTGAAGGGTCAGTCATTTAACCCCCGATCCATTACTTTCACGGTTAAAGGTCACTGGCCTTAGGAAGCAGATGGCTGGTCATTGACCAACCTGTTGATAACATGGTTACTTTTTGACTATGAAGCTGCTTTAATGGCTTCAAAGTTCAAAAATTTTCCTTCAGGTGAGTAGAAGTTGAAGCGTGCGTGGCATTTGCAAGGGCGAGACCGCCACCTCTGTAATCTGCCTGGCGACTGGCGTGTTTTTTCTTTTTTTTTTTTGGCTTGTGTATGTGTCTATGTGACACTACCCCTCACGTGACCTGCAGGCGAGGTGGGCTGAATAATTAACATTGTCATGTTGTGTCTCCTAGTGTGGAAGAGTCATGAAAATATAACGAAGCCTGCCTCGTAGTCTGAAGCCCCACATACACACACACGCATGGCAGTATGCGACGGTCAGACTCGTTTGTGTGGACATTGGCGGGACACAGGCACCATGGGTATTTAACTATTGATGACCTCTCCGGAGAACGAGGTCACTGTGAAAGATGTGTGTGTGTTACAGTAAACAATGTCTCTACAGATGTAAAGCTCTGGACCAGCAAATAGTAAAAAGAAGCTAATGTGAATCCTAAACAGATTCTTGTTTGAGCAAAGAACATTTGTTCTCTGGAAAATGAGGCGTGGATAGATATATGCATCACAGCTTGATTCATTTACCATCTCCCTCTTTCTCTCTCTATTCTGTGTTTTTGGCACATGTCTCCTTCCTCTGCCAGTGTTTTCCTTCAAGCTGATGGCACCGCGGGGAGATGTGGTGAGCTCTGCGCAAGACATTATTCGTTTCCCGGACGTTTTTTCATCCCCGTGTTGTTCCCTCGATCCCAGTCTCTTTCTCTGTCCATTACACTCCTCATCCTCCTCTTCTTGCTCTAGTTACTCCCTCTGTCTCTATCTATCTTTCTAGCCATTACACACCCCCCTCCCATCTTTGCTCCAGACGTTCACTCTTCTTCTCTCCCTTCCTCGTTCTCGGTATGAAGATGTTGACAGTAGGAACTGGTTCCAGCTGGCCGCTCTCCACTACTGGCTCAAAGAGAGAGTAGCAGTGTGTGGGGTGTGTGTGCAGGCTAAGGTTGAAGCAGTGATCCTCTGAAATGGTCTTACCCCACCTTATGTCTATGTACCGATGTTACCAGTTGTGTCGGACCCCGTTTGTGAGCACGTTAACTGCGTGTGCATATGCAGAATTATGTTTCTATCATGTATTAGCTTGAAGAATGACTGAGTGAACAAAAAAGCTTGTGTGTCTGTATGTGGATGTGTGACACAGTGTGATGGAGGAGCAGGGTGAAATGCTGTGTGGGCTTTTTTTTTTTCCTCTCTCCCAGGTTACTTTGAGTGTGTGTGTGTGTGTGTGTTAGACAGATTTAGCACAAGCTCACAATGCTTTTCAGCAACACAATGCTTGGTTAGCACTGGGGCTGATGGGATTTTCCTCACAGACACATGGCAGTGTGTGTCTTTAATGTTAATTTGTTTGGGCGCATATGTGTGTTTATTGCTACAAAAAATCATGTGTATGTATGTGTGATTGTGTGTGTGTGTGTGTGTGTGTGTGTGTGTGTGAGTGAGAGAGAGAGAGAGAGATAGAGAGAGATATGCAATTCTAAAGTGTGCTAGCGTCTCATCAAGTAATGAGGTGCATATGCGAGTAGCGTGATTTAGAATTAACAAGTCACATGGGTGTCAAAACTGAAAATGTGTTGGCATGCACAAAATTAGTCAGAAACACACACACACACACACACACTAAAACAAACACACACACGCGCACAAAGCCTGTTAGCTGGTGTGACTGGGGTGATTGCAATCTGCAGTGCTGGTGGTTTTCTCTTCCTACAGCACCTTCCTTTACCAAAAAAAAAAGCTATTCCCCAAAATGCCTTTCCTTCTTCTGCTTCTCTCTTTCTGTTTGTGTCTCCTTCTCTTCTTGTCAAATAATCTTCATTGGCATTAAATCCTTCGGCCTTTGTTAACACAGCAAATAAGGGCACAGATCTTGACAATAAATGGCGACATGCTCTCTCCCAATAACAAACACGGTGAGGTAAGAACTGCCAAGCCAATCCTTTTATTCATGGGTGATTCAAATGATGCGCAGATACACTCATGGCTCATCCTTCCACAAACACACACACATATCTAGCACTAACAACACACACGCACTCTTCCAAAGCCACATTAGCTTCAAGCTCACTGTTAAATGACAATTAGAAGAACCAAATCCTAGTCATTACGGGACCCCCTGATGAGAATTGAGCTTCAACCACTTAAGGGCTCTTTGGTGGGCTTAGGATGGGCTAACTGGGAGTTTGTACGACATGACTGGTGGATTAGCAGTCACGGAAGATTCAACAGCAGCCCGCGGGGACAAGAGGAGAACCTGGCTGACGAGAAGAATGAAAAGTATAGCGAACTCTTCCATTTGAGCCTTAAAACACCACACCAGGCTGAAATCATGAGTGCAAATTGTCTGTCAGTGTGTGATTTGTCAAAAGAATCATTCCCGGATCCCGTCCTTCCTTTGCTGTCTGTGGTCAGCAGAAGTACAAAGAGAAAGTTCTATCCAACCGTATCTGACATGCCATGCCTCTCGATTACACTTCAGAGAATGAATGCACAATAAATCCTTGTGGATTTTAATCAGGACTTGAGAGTGCTATCACGCATGACGCAAATGTCATCTTTTCTTTACCATCATGAAAAACAGATGGTATACTTAATCTGCCTATGTAGATAATGTTATGTCCCATTAGTAAAAGTAGTACTTCGTGGTTTCAGCTTGGTTTTGAGGAATATTCACAAACTCTTCTGTTGGCTTAACTGAGTTGAATGTAGACTTGGCTACGGTGTTAGATATCAAAAATCTTCTTTATTTTCCACTGCAGCAGACACTCTATGCTTTTTTCTTTGCGAAACCAAACCTCAGGAAAAAAACCTACAACAAAAACTGGCTATCTTTTAATTGATCTTTCATCTTCCTACTGGACTTTGTGCATTCTAAAAGCTGAAAACATAACCAATTAAAAAATTTCAAAGTGACCACTCGTAGCGCAAGCAATATCTCTTCTAAATGCATGTCGATGCATCTGTCTGAGTCCATGTCTGAACGTCGTGAACGTTTTTTTTTTTTTTTTTCATCAGACAGATTAGTGGACTCAGATTACACGGTACAGACAGGCACACATCATATACATATGCGCACACATGCACAGATCTCCAGACAGAGAGATCACCCAGACGTTATTTAAAGGAGGGGTCTGCAGATTTTATGTGTGTGTGTGTGTGTGTGTGTGTGCGTGTGTACATGGAAGGTGTGGGGGGATTTCTGAGTGGTTCTAATAAATTGCACAGATGTTGATTTTTTAAGTCAAATCCACGTTTCGCTCAATAATCTCCACATCAAATACCCCCCACCGGCCCCACCCAAACCAATCACTGGCACACACAGAAGGGGGCCCACGGTCCTTTTGGACAAGTGTGTGTGTGGATTAACCCCCTCCTGCACACATACACACATCCCCACCCATGCCACTCTCTATTTTTCCGTTTGAAATCCACGGTGACCTTAACCCAGATATGAGGGGCAGAGTTCGAATCCCCTGGAGACAGGCTTACTGTGACAACAACGTGCCGTGACAACAATAACAACCTGCACTGTATATCCATTCATACACACACCTATGTATGAACCCCCCCCCCTTCCCTACACACGTACACATAAACAAACAAGGATGGACACATGACACTCAATCGAAGCAATATGACTCTCTCAAACGCACACATACTTAGTCTGCACCTATGACTCCAAGGATTTCACAACCTCAGGTGCATGTGTGTTTGTGTGTTTTGGTGTGTGAGAGATGATGAATAGCTAGCCCAGATAAGGGCACATAGAGGACGCTATTGTTCTTGTTCGTCAGCGTCCCCTCCTCTCTCTATCTCTATCGCTTCCTCCCCCACATCACCTCTTTCTCTGCCTCATGATAAGGGTCATGACTCAGGTTCATAAACAGTCCCGGAAGGGAAAAAGACTCCTTCAGGAATGCTGCACCCAGTGATATGGCTCCTGAACGCACACAACAGCCTCTCTTATTGGAGAACGTATCATGATTGTGGTATAAAGGTTAAAAACTTGTAGTTAGAAGTTCAAATCCTGGTTGGGGAGAGTGTGTTTTTTTAAAGCTTGTCAAGTCTTTTTTCACTTTTGATTAGAGTATGTTAATCTCATTGTAGGTTTGGGGTTTGACGTATGCATATACAGTAAAAGCCTACCTTATGGTTCTTGCCGTGGCGGTAGACCATCCAGTCCTCCCCGTTGGTGCTGACCTCCAGTTTGAAGGTGGTGACGTAGTAAGACTTCTGGGTCTCTTTGGAAACGGCCCCCTGTGTGGCGATGCCCGTCAAAACCTTCAGGAAGTGAAGGTCAACCTGGAAAAAAGGAGCAAAAAAGAAATGAAATTCGATTGAAGATGTATTTTATTAATAACTGAATAGAATAAAGGAGCAGAACTACAGGACTGTGTAGACTCCAGGAGGGATTTATGGTGCTTGGCGCTGATGTAGATAACAGAGACAGACCAGCCGCTGTGTCTATCTGTCACACAGACAGCAGGGGACGGACACTGACTGTGGCCTACTGCTGAGGAAGCCTAGGTGGTGTGTCTGTGTGTGTGTGTGTGTGTGTGTGTGTATGTGTGCATTGTCATGTGGAAGGGGAGGAAAGCTGGAGGCAAAGATCAATGGCGTAGTGTTCGGATGCATTCCTGAAGAGCACCTTCATCAATCAAGGGCTCCTCGGCGCTCTCCTCGGCGCTTTTGTGTGTCTACGTATGCATGCATACGCGTGTGTGTTTGAGACAGGAAAAGATTGAGAGCACAGAAGCACTTCCTTATCATCAGTTCACAGTTCCTCCGTTTCCTTTCCTCGTGTGTGTGTGTCCTCACTGTATACGAGACGCTGTTGGCCAGTACATCTTCTCCTCCATGCTAGTATCACTGAGATGAATTCTCTACATTTATTGTGCTCGGAAAATGAAATCAGATTTCTTTGTGCGTGTGAGCTGTATTTGACCACTTTTACAATTGAGATTATTTAGATTTTCATATCTGAAATGTGTGTGATTTTGCTGGTTTACACTTGAATATAATGTCTCTTTAGATAAATTTACACTGAAATAATCTTTAAATCGCCTATTTTCGATTTCTGATTGCTAAGTCGTATAGTTATTATTGTATTTAAAGGTCATGAAAGCTTTTATTTATTGTTCTGAACACCTGGGATTAAGAAAAAGAAACTTCTTTGACAGGAAAACCTGGCGGAAACATGTTATCTCTGAGAAGTGCAGCACGAAAATACTCTTGAGGATAAAACACTTTTACATCTGACCACTGACCTGTATGTACTCCTTGTTGCTGTCCTCCGCAGGCGTCCAGGCGTTGTCGTCGTTGTTGAGGCGCGCCTGCCGTGGCAACCAGCGGTTGTCGTAGAAGGTCGTGGAAGCGGTGATCTGATCGTCGCTGATCTTCCCCGACTCCATACCGAGTGCCATGCTGCAGTGGAATGCTGAAGGGAGAAAAGAAAAAGTGTAAAGTGTATATTTGTGGATGTAGCTTTACAGTGGAGATGGAACATAAGCTGTAAGAGAGGGAAGAGAATTATATATACAATGGGAAAGGAGGACGTAAGGAAGGGAAGTTGAATAGAATAGATGACAGGGGCAGGAATATTTTAAGGAGACTGAAAGAAGATCTAAGTAGCATATTATAGAGCTTGAAGACAGAGACGAAAAGGCAAATCCAGACAGAGAAAGGGCAGAGGGAGACTGAAAGCAGTCCAACAGGTGAGCTGAGGTAAATTGAGGTGAAGTTAATTTATATTCTAAAAGAAAATAGTCTGCTTCTACGAAATCATGCTCTCTTAGGAGGAAAGCAAAATAGGCTAAGAAGGGCGAGAGAGAGCTCTGAGATTGAAGTAGCATTAAAGTAGGCAAGCCGAAAAGATCGAGAGGGTAAGAAGAGTAAAAGATGAAGAAAGAAAGATCAGCAGAGATGATGGAGAAGAAACTCTTGAAAGAGAGAAAATGGAGATGGGGATAAAAACAGGTAAATAAACCTACTGTACAGAGAAGACATTTTGCGCACACACAAACACGCGTTCGCTAAAAGTTATCTCGCACTCACAGTCGCTGACTTCTTTGTGCGTCATGTTGTAACGGGCGGAGAAGCCGTCTTTGGCCACGGCCATGTCGGTGTGGAAGGACAGGGACAGCAGGCCGGAGGACGACTGGATCTCTGGAGGGATCTTTGTCCCACAGTACCGGCCGATTAGAGGAGACACTGCAGACAAACACATAAATCAAACTGATGTAAAAGTGTGTTATGTTGTTGTTTTTTGGTCGATTTACAGTATTATCTATCTGGTTGCTGCTTTTCCTATTTTACAAGCAAAAAATGTGATTTTTTTTCGTTTCCCAGAACAAACAACAATGTGTCATTTCCATTTACAATAAAAAAAAGAATCCAGCAGTGCAAAAACAGGTTTCCGGTAGCCACGCTGCTTCAGTAAGTGTTGTCTAATGAGACACAGCATGCCCCCCCCCCGTCTCTCTTCCGCCCATCATTCCTCTCTCTCCCTTTTCTCTCCTGTCCATCCCTCCATCTGCCATGTGTGTCTTAGCCAGGGCCCAGCAGGGGGACTGGAATCCCTGCCTTAATGCAAGCTGCTCTGGGATCAGCTGCAGACACACACACAGACACACACACACACACATACACACAAACGCACACCAGTGAGGATTACAATAGTCTCAAGAGTAGCTCCCTCGCCAGACACCAAATTCTTCACCCTTCCGTTTTGTCTCCCATCCCTTTTTCATGCCCGAGGACTCGGCTCACTGGAACTGGGTTACACTTTAATTTCCTCCTAATTCTCAACTTTGAATGGTATAAATTGTTTTCAGCTATCAAAGCTCCCAAATTCAAGGCTATAATTGGAATTTTAAATCCACTTGGATCCCTTTTTAGCAACTGAAAATGGAATAATTAGAGCAAATCCTCAGTTCTGTGCTTGATATTTTAAAAAAAGGGGGGAAAAAGGACAGACGGAAAGCAAGTGGGCAAAGGAAAGCGAGCATAATAAAGAGGGAGAGGTGGGAAATACACCACTCACCACTACTAATGTGGTTTTCACCAGCAGAACAGCTAACTAACATACCCCATAGCGGTCACTATCAAAGCCCTTGATAACATCCTCAAATGTTTTTTCCTTTCCACTTCCTGATCCCAGCTGATAGGCCATTTTGCAACCCTCGGCACCTCCTATTGGATACAAACAGATACTCATCGTGGCCATCACTCTCACTCACCCGGGGGAGGAAGGAAGGTGATAAGGAGGGAGGACAGGGAGGATAGGAAGGGGGGGTGATGAAGGGTGTTATTATGGAGAGGGAAGAGGGGCATGGGAAAGGGCTGCTCCTTTGGGGTGTTGAAGCACTTTCAGTTCCCAGTGTGAAATAATGTTTCCTCTATGTAATGTAAAGGAATGTAAGGCAAGACTGCCTTACATCAAAGAGAGCGGCGCCTGCTCAGGAAATTGAAGACTGGTATGCAAATTTCTGGTGGGAATGGGGGGGATTGCATGAGTTCTGAATGTGGATATGAATACAGTGTATGTGTGTGTGTGTGTGTTAGCCGCACAACCCAGAAAACATCGATTTTCTTAGCGCGCGCGTGTCATTTGCATGTGTGTTTGCCCTCACCTTGCGGCAGGCCGTCCCACACGTCCAGCCAGTCGTACTTGCAGTCACCTTCTCCCACCAGCAGGGGATCGTTCTCGAGGTCAAAGGTCAGGAACGTGAGGGTGATGTCCATGTGAGGCGGGGCGATGATCATGTAGGAGCACTCCAGATTGTGAGGGTACTTATCCGGGAACCCCGGGGACTCGATCATGCCGGAGGAGCTGGTGAAATTGCGGAAGCAGAATTCCGACCCTGAGCGGATACAAGGATAAGAGGATATTTAGAAAGGAATAAGCAATTGGTCATATATGGAGAAGATACAGGCGTAAGCGATCGATCACATGGGGATATCTCATCTGACTTGCAGAGGGTGTTCCAGAAAGTCGTTCATCACTGACAACATGCTGGAATATACAGTAGCTGTGGTGGTGATACACACAAAACACACGGTTTATGATTACCGATGGAGGAGAAAATACACAGTGAGCAAATGCTCAAGTAGGCGTGTTGATACGAACAGTATAATAACTCTTTTTGCCAATTGGGTCCCCTCCGCCTCAGCCTATCTTTCAGCTCCGCCAGCATATTTGACACAAAGCCCCAATATTTTCAACCACTTCTGTGCTCAAAACAAATAAAGATGTGAACAAAAATCTGGTATCCAATCAGAAGAGGACTAATGGCTTTAACATAGCCATAAAAGACCCCATCCTCATTGGTTTAACATTACATAATATGACATATACTGTAAAATTACACACACTTATGCCAGGCTAAAGAGAGGAGGAGACTGACACCTCCTCTACTGCATACACTCAAAATTAATATTCTCTAACACTCTCTCTTCCCCTCTCATTCTCTTTTGCGCTCTCTCAGAGTGTCTCTCACACACACACGCATACACACACTCAAACACACCACAAACGTTGTGTAATGGTTCTAAGTGGGCCCTTTGCGGTGGCTCGTCATTAGCCATGCAGATTTATGCGCCCTGGGCGGCTCACCTTGAGTGGCGGCAGCTGTGTGGCTCAGATCATCTACCCATCAGCCACTGCTCCGCAGCCCACTGGGGAGCCTGAGTCACGGCCGAGTGTTTGTGGACCGGCACATCAATGAGGGTGGGAGAGAGCACACATAAAATAGACGGGGGACCAAATGTCTACACACGCACACACACACAGTCTCATTCACAAACCTCGGCTCCGCTCTCTCCTCTAACACTTCTATCTTTATATGTTGGCTATAAACAGTCTTGCTGTATCTGTATCTTTATGCTTGCCAGAACGGCAAATATCTTAATGCGATAATGTTACAAAGAGACTACATGATTTTCATTAGGTCTTTGTTTAACTGCACTACAGTGGTGGCCTTTCTAAACCAACCAATGGCACTTAAATTACTGCTCTTCTTGTGGTTATTTATGAGCGCACTTGCACTGGACACTGGTTTTTCTAACTTCTCTCCAGCTGAAATGACTCGCGGTTAATTTCATTACTTTTTTCATTGCTAAGACACTCACAGCTGTCAAGCATTTACCTAGCATAAGGAAAAGAGTCTGTTCTTGCAGTATTTTTCCATCATTCAGTCTGCTGGAAAGCAGATAGGGAGGTCAGGTTGAAGAGACTCAGGGGAGCAGCCTCTGGTGGGTTTCAAAGCTGGGAAAGTGGGGTTGCATCGAGACAACAGCGCTGCACAGCCTCAGAGAACTGCCAGGTTGTGTTTGATACCCAGATACATATTCATAAAAGCAGCGTTTGGAGCACAGACACGTTAACAGCACATTCCTTCGGCAGCATTCCTCCGAGGCACCAGTCCTTATTATCAGGCAGCCCTATAAAAGCGGAGGGGTCGACGGGCTGCTCTGGCCCTCCCCTGTCTACACTTGGTTAATGGCAGAGAACTGACCCCAATCAGCACACAGAGACAGGAAAAAACTCGAGACTTGCACTGTCTGTATCTCTTTTTCTTTCTTTTTCCTTTTCTCTGTTGGCTCCTTTTTATCTGTTTTTTCCTCCTCTCCATTTAAATGCCAATAATCTTGCAGTTTTTTCTTTACCTTGCTCACTATATATATATATATATATGTATTAATGTAGTTACAACTTGTATGTATGTACCTGTCTGTCAATCTATGTTTTGCATACATGTGTAAATGATGTACTAAAAGATGTTGACACAAAGGTATCAATCTTCCTCCTCATGTTAAAAGCAGCACTCAACCTCGTGTCGACTCCCACACACATGCTGCAACATCAAAACAGCCGTGGATCATCTGACTTCATGCTAAGAGCCTGGCTGCCTACACACACACACACACACACACACACACACACACACACACACACACACACAACTAGGCATGTTGAAATATGACGGTAATTTACAGCAAGCTACCAGCGATATCTCCCTATCCCCTCAACTACTGACCTCGCCTCTCTGTGCCGGGTGTGTTTGTGTGCGTGTCTACAGTTGCTGTGTGTATGAATGGATGGCATAAATTGGAGTAAACATAAATGCTATGAATGCATTAAAGCGGTAACATGCATGTGATTGTAATGAAACAATAAATTTACTATGCAGCATGAATGAGTCATATGTCGTGTGTGTTTTTTTTTTTTTTGTGGATGCCTTTTATTAAGCTCCTCGCGTGTGTGTCTTTTGCTGCTGGCATGTTTGTCTCTTTGTATGTGCCTCTTGTGTATAGCTGTGTCTGAAGGTGTGTGTGTGTGTGTGTGTGACAGCTTCACAGCATGTGTGAGACCCAGTAACACACTGGCCTTGTTTCTTACTGGGTCATGGTGCAGCAGTCTGGAGTCCCACTGCCGAAAACTTCAATCTGAGCACAGCTTGACTCCATCGCCTCCAAACACACCACTCTGTGTGTATTTTACAGTCGGTGTGCACAAAGTAGTCGCTTCACACACTCGGCGCTGCCACGTGCCAATGCTGCGTGCATGCATGTGGTCTCACATTTGAGTGTGCGTGTCTATGTGTTGCGTATGCATGAGTACCTTCTCTTTTCGTTAGCGCTCATTAGCTCACAGTATATGAACACGCCAAAAACAAGTCCCCCTTACTGCCTCCCTCCATCACCTCTCGGCCCATCTCTTACACACAAACACATACACATGCTTGTCTTACGCAGGCCCCCGGTTCGTGCTTGCCTCGCACCATGAGCTGCCATTTGGCAAGAGCTCTCTGCTGGCAAAGAGGAGGAGGTCATGGTGTGAGCGTGTGACGCAGGGGGCGAGAGGGTGAGTTGCTGGGTAGAAACCACTCGCCTCTTGCACATGAGTGCCTGATGTAGTAGCAGCTCCACATGTTGTGTCAGGGAAACCCCTTATCCCTCCTCCTCCCCGTTTCCTCTCAACCAATCCCTCGTTCCCTCTCTTCCTCAGCAGCGACGCACAGAGTCTGTGTTCATTCACTCTTTTAACTCTCTGTCTCGTCTGTCTCGCTCCCCCTGTCCTCGGCACGCAACTCGTGCTGAGGGCTCACCTCTGCATTCGCGAGTGTCTGCCGCACATCAAAACCGCCTCACCCTCCGCTCACTGCCTGCCTGTCTGTGTCTGACATACATCTACTCCTCATACACAGACACACGCAGGCACTCTCATGTAACCCTGCTTGAGCTCAATTCAAGATTTCATTGAAGAAAATCTCTCCTGAGGCATCTGAGGAGGGGTGTGTTGATGCGTGTGTGAATATGTGGAGGAAGGGGCGTGCTGCACAGGAGGGTTAGGGTGGAAAAACCCACAAAAACAACAACAACAACATTGCGAACAACAAGAAGACCCAAGAAAAGAAAAACAACATTCTTGGCGTGCCACGGCTCGACACTTTTATAGACCCTGAGAGACATTCTGCATCAGTCTGAAGATGCTTTATATAGAGCTTCTGTTATGTTTTGGGGAATGGAATCATCAATTTTTTGAGAACGAATAAAGCAGATGCCAAAAAGCCTCCTGCTGTTCGTGATCAAAGATAGCAAAGACATCCTGAGTCTTATCCATACAGTTGCCATATCAATTCATTTTGGGACACATTTTCTTCATCACTGATCAGAATTTTATTCCAGTTTATTTATTCATGACTTTAATTTACCTTTGCCGGTTAATTACTTGAGTGTAATTTCAGCGTAGGGATGAGCCTGGTGATTCAGGAATAAACACCGCATGGCAATCAGCCATCGCTGATACAGGGGTCGCCATCCAATCAGCATGATAGCATCAGAAATACACACAGGGCCTGTGTTATGACTGGCGCTTGGGCGGGGGTCCTGCTTCAGGCTGCGCTCTCGCTGCGACTCCACAGATGCCGCGGCAGCGGTCACCAGCGGTCACAGAGGAGACCCAACGCCCTGGGGTGCTCTTGGCCTTGTCTTAACTCGGGATTGGCTGCGACGTTATCTGCCCCCACCCCACTAGTGGTGGGCTTTGGGGGAACTGGGAAAAAGGGGGCTTCGCTGGCAAGTCTTCCCCCTGTAGCCGTGGTAACAGCGTCAGTGGCACGTGACTGTGTGTAAGAGTAAGTATATGAGGGATGGATGGGTGCGTGGGGGGGGGGTGGTGGTAGTTGGGGCTGAATAAAGGGTTAAGCACGCATGAGTAGGAGCAAAGTAGGCCACAACAATAAGGGGGAGGAGGGGAGCCGTGCACTGTACAACAGGATTAATGCGTACGTGTGTGTGTGTGAATGTGGGGTAGGGGTGGGGGGCGTGGATGGGTATGGTGGAAGGATGTTGTTTTGGGGCAAACGCTCCCCTCAGGAGTTGTACTATAGGGGTGGATGTAGAGTCAAAGGTTGACTCCTGCTCCTCCTTGCTGGAAATAATTAGCTTTCACTGCACTGTACCCCATTACACACACACACACACACACACACACACACACACACACACACACACACTGACACAAACAGATTGCTTGTCCAATCCAAAACCCCCTACAGTGGTTACAGTCACCGCTTATGTAATAAGGTTGAATGAACAAAACAAAAACAAGCCTCAGTATCATTAGTTACTAGTATGGAAAACAGGCCAAGATATGACTC
The DNA here is from genome assembly GCA_038419695.1 of Scomberomorus guttatus. Lineage (NCBI taxonomy): Eukaryota > Metazoa > Chordata > Actinopteri > Scombriformes > Scombridae > Scomberomorus > Scomberomorus guttatus. The sequence goes on along the minus strand of CM076468.1, from coordinate 9,983,589 downwards.
TCTCTTGCTCTCTCTCTTGCTCTCTCCCTCTCTCACACACACACACCCTCATACATAGCCAAAACCAGACACACACTGTCTGACTCCTAGACACAGTTTGGGGGGGGTCAACCTGGGGTCAGCCTGTGCTGTAAGCTGTATTGTCTGTTTAAGATGGCAAGGGAGGTGAACAGACACGCACGCACACGCACACATCTCCCAGCTGTGTGCCGAGATTTCTATCTCTACTAGGACGCACCCTTTAAAAACACATACTGTACATAAATACACAAACTCCTGTACTGTACACACAGATTCCAGTGTAATTTAGGATTACCATCGCACTTTGATGGTTTTGATACTGACTTTAAATACAATTTAATCAAGTAAAAGGAATATTACCGTCTTGCAAAGCTGAAATTGCACAAAAATGCAATTACAATCCATTAACGAGGGTTTCACGATGCTCACTATGTCGATTTTGTTTTGTTTATCATGACATTGTCGGCTATGTTGTTGAATTATACTTACATATCCATGTTGTATTTATATTGGCGACATGTTGATCTTGTAATTGATGTCACGAAATTCAGCACTTTATTCTTGTATGCAATTATATGATTGGTAAGGTCAACCTGGGACCACTGATGTTTTCCCCAAGCCTGCAACATTCAGTGCCCCGCTCCCCCACCCCACTACCCCTTTTTTGTATTTTATCCTCTCATGTGTATGTCTTGCTGCACGTCCAATTCCCCTCCGGAGACAAATATAGCTGAAAGTTGAAGTTGAAGTTAAAGTTACGGTAATAGTAGTGCAATTACTATGTAAATAAACACATCTCAGTCCAGATCTCTGCATTCCCGTCAGAAGTTGCAAGCTGTGTTTAGTGGAAACCCATGGCCCAGGCCTGCAACGGTAAGACAAACAGCTATGATGAGAGAGCGTGCAGGCGCTGGAAACGCCGTAATTAACACATGGCCTCAATCACGCATCCTGAATACATTTTCACTCTCTGACTCACTCTTCCTTTGTCGTTCTATCTCCCTTCACCCCAATCATTTCCCCACCGTGTCTGTTTCTGTTCGTCTCTCTCTAACTCTCTCTTTCACACACACACACACACACACACACACACACGCACACACGCACACACGTATGCATCTATCAGTCCGCCTCCACATACACACAGACAGACAGAATCTCACACAACAAGCTGAGTGGAACCACCCACACACGCAGCGAGCAGACACCTACATGTGCTCACACAGTGACACAATCTCTTATACCCCCTGAATTTCTACCAGGATCTTGTTAAAGCCATGGCAACCGCATCCCCCATCCACCAGCCTTCCATCCATCCGTCCATATATGTGTGTGCGTGCATGTGTGTTTGAGAGATAGATGCAATCTACACTATTACATTATCGGGGTTCGAGCTGGTGGCCTTGGTAACAGAGCTGAACGTCAAATCTGGGTCACATTCATTTGACACAAAACCAGAGATGTTTTTCAAATGTAGGAGGTGATAACTCAATGCATTCTTTCTGTAGGAGGAATTCTTATTTTCTGTGCTGCATAAACCCTGACTTTTACCTTTCTTCAATGACTTTCCGATTGAAACACTCTTTCAATTTCTTGTTTTTCCAATCAAGATACAATTTAAATAAATATTGGCCGGTGGAGGAGCTACCTAAAATATTGCAAAGACAATCAGCTGGTAACTCACTTTGAGCATAAATCTCTCAGCTGCCTCAAGGCCACCTGACCATTTCACCTCTCCTTATACAGCACACACAAACACCCCCACCCACCACCACCAAAACAAATATACTTCCCACTACACCCTCACCTGCAAAGCGCACTTCACCCCGTGCACTTCGACGACCTCGAGAAAATTCCATTTCGGCACACACTCATCCCCATCAATCTCCTCGCCTCCGCCTTTACCCATAAACCTTTAACCTGAAAGTCCAACTCCAAGTTGCCTCGGAGCTCTCTCCATCATCCCAACACCACCGCCGCCTCCTCCACCCCCCCCCCCCCCCCCCCCCTTACACCCAGCCCTTCTCATCTCCCCAGAGGAAGTGGATCCTGTTCCAATTAAGCAAGCATTCCTCACATGCTTTCAGGCGGTTTGAAAGTACTTTAAAAAAGCGTTTTTTCCCCTCTCTATTTAACTTTTGTTTACATGCCTGGCTGCCTCTGCTGATGTAAATTGTTGTGAGAGTGCTGGGGAGTGTAGGGGTGAACGATCACAGGTTTTGGGCCATTGACGTGGAGCAAAGAAATGGCACAAACTCGACAAAATCATTAACTTAAGTATTAATGTACAGCAAAGCCTTATGTTTGGTTCACAGTGTCTCATGTTTCCCACAGAAGTCTTTAAATAATTTAATTGAGATAAATTTTACACAATGAGCAGTGGAACCTGGCCAACAGTAGTAATGGACACAACTATACTTGAATACAGTTCAGATATACATAATTATATTGTGGGACTGATCGTATGATAAATTATGTTGCAGAAATCAAATTAAACAGCCAATCATCAAAAAGTCCAAAATGTTACCAATCAATCAAGCACAACTTTCTCGTTCCATACTGCCAATAATGCTTCCTCACCTGTTTTGAAGATCTCGTAGCGCAGAGAGAAGCCCGCCCCCTGATGGGCGTAGTCCGAGACGAATCTGATCTGGAGGGAGGAGCCGGATGAGATGATTGGCGCCGGGGCGATGTTGCTGCAGTGTCGACCCAGAACGTCAGCGGTGTCCGAAGTCCCGTCGCGGATCTCGATGAAGTCATACCTGATCCACAAAAAAGGAGGCGTAACAAAGACAGAAGGTTATTACTTGTGGCATTAAAATGTTTTGTCACAAGCACCCTTAACTTTCAGTTTACATCGAGCTTAATGCAGCAGGAAGGGATTAAGAGAAGTCAAGAGATAAAAGGAGAGCGGCGGAGGGGGGATAAACATAGAAAGATAGTTATGGGGTTATGCAACAAGCTAAGCTAATAAAAACCAGACAGGTGTGGACCTATTTACCATCATGACTTCAGCCTCAGGACAGAAACACAGTGTCCAAGGAAAGTATTTAGGAACATAAAACAATGCTAAGATACAAATAAATATATCCACCACAGACTTTGCTCTTAGTCAAACCATTTCCAACTTACTTGTGCTGTTTCCTCTTAGCTGCATTCAATAAATCAAGCTCTTACAAATACGACCCAGTTTTACTCAGAACAACAAACTCAGATCCTGTTGACATCAGCTCGGAGCGCACAATCATCATTGAATATTGCTTCACAGGAAAGAAAAAGAAGGGAGGGCTGCGTTTGAAACAGAACATACTGGGCCGCGGTGGCTGCAATCTGAAGGTTAAGATGCAGGCAAATACACAGCTGGATAGCTTCATTAATATGGAGTGTAAAAATAGATAGAGAAGCTCATGAAAAAATAAAGAAGCGAAGGCTTGAGGAGAGGAAAGGTGAGAACATTAAGAGGGCGGGGGGTGAGGTGGGGGTTTAGAGGGAGAAATTAGGATAAGTAAATGTGAAGACACCTCACGTTTTTGCTTCCCCATGCTTGAGCTCTCAGCTCATTATGACCTTTGACAAGCCAACTGACCATGATGGATAAAAGCAAATTCTTAACTGTCAGGTCAGTGTGTGTGTGTGTGTGTGTGTGTGTCTGTGTGTGAGAGAGAAAGACAAAGAGAGAGACAGCCCACCTGGCTGATCCAGAATTAGCTCATTGCCCTGTGTGTCACTCCGCTAACATTATTAAACACATCCAACAGCACAGTCGCAGACAGAGCGGACACACACCTAACTGTCTGCGGATGATGTTTGATTTACTCCTTTGTGAACACAACATGGGTGGAGTTTACAACATCCGGACAAATAAAAAACAGGGCAAAACCTGCTGTTAGTAAAGTCAAAATTATTCAGTATATTTAAATGGCTTTTACACTCTTTGTTACACTGTAATTGTCCTATGAGGTGAAGCCATCTGCTACTCCAGATGCTGTTTTCAGGGAAAGTTTCAATTTCTACATTTACGTGACAGTATTGTTACGACTGGCGAGTACAACGAAAACTGTAATTTACTATAAAACACAGTCCTTCTGTGCATAACCTCCAATAATTGATACCACAGCTTTGTTGATATGATTAAGAAGGGACGGGCCCGTGCCTGGGAGCTGACAGTGAACCACTGGGTTTTAAGGTAATAATTTTGGGTTGTGACCATATTGGAAGGTGTGGAAATCTCTATAATTTTTGTTTGTTACTATCTCAAGTACTGTTTTAAGTAAGTTACACTAAATTTTACTTGATTAAAGTTCTTCCCAAACAGGCATTCATTCACTTTTCCACACATGTGTTCGTGCTGTTCGTGTGGGGGCTAAATATGCATGTTGTTGTACTTCAAGTTGTGCAACTGTGAATAATATCCTTGTAATTTTGGTCTCTTTAATATTCCTCCCTGTTTCCCTCTTTTTTTTTTTACTAACTCTTAAAGTGCCTCTTCTTCCTCCCATGTTGTGATTCCCTGCGTAACTAACTGCATCGCTGCAGGAGCCTTGAAGCTACGTTGAGGACACCCTCCCGACATACACGCGCGCAAACACACCCGTCTCCATTAGTTCACATGACGGAGCCGTCAAAAATCAACAGGGCTGCTGTTCTCTCGGTAATTACTGTGATGGGCTATTTGATGCTGAAAAAGCATCACAGACATCTCTGGGTTTTGAGGCACTTTTCCATACAGCAACTTCTTCATGTTCTTAACAGGAAACTGTCGGTGTTTTCGTTTTCACTTCTTCCTCAAGTAAAGCTGAAAGGTACCAATCAGCACTAGCTTATGTTTCTATGTGGCATCTAAGCACTAAGACTGCTTTTGTACTGCCAGCCTGGAATGAAACCTGGATTAAGTAGAGTCACTAAGCTTCTTTTTTGGCTATCTCATTCCTGCAGTGTATTGATTCCCATACAGAGCATTCAAGCTAAGACTGCTGATGGAGGGATAATCCCGACCACATTAATCTGGGTCAGAGCAGCGCACGTACAAGGTGAGGATCAAGGTGTGAAAATGCTGCACTGAGCCTGTAATGTCACCGCAACATTGTCAGCACCACGCAAGCATCTGACAGACAACAGTGCATAGGAAGAGGTCGCTTCCATGAATTTAAAAAAGTAAAAAAAAGCTTATTGCTCATTTTAAAAGGGTGGGTCCACCAATTTTACACAGCAGTTTATTAGTCATGCAAGGACTGGGCTTGGGAACAACAGAAACCTGTGTTAGAAACCTGCAGGATCCAACATTTTTAAAGCTTGACCAATACTTTGGACAACAAGTTAGGATATTGCTGCCTCTGCTGCACTGACTTTGGCTGTTCTTTCTCTCTGTCTGTCTCTCTCTCTTGAGCCCTCCTAACCTAATGGAAGTGCAGGAGTGCAATAAATATATTAATTTGTCTTGATACATTGGTAAGAAGACATCCTCGCTTCCTGTGCATCCTTGCAGTTAAAGTATGTGGTGGCTGTGGCTGAAGCAAATCTGCACAAAACTTGGCCTGAAGAGCACTCATGCCAGTGAGTAAAGAAGCCGTTGTCCAATTCTCTTATACATGTCTTGGTTGTAATCCTGCATTACAGAGGTGATCGGAAAGGCTTTAGCGGCGAGCTCCCACAGTGAGCCTGTAAGAGCCACGACTATCCCTAAGTACGCCAGCTTAGGGCTGTAACTGACACATGCTTAGGGAAAACACACACTCAAAAATGTGCCAACAAACACACACACACACACACTGATACAGACAAACACAGGAGTGCGCGTACATACTCAGCGCCGTATTGCCAACACCGCGGATAAAAGGCCAGCGAAAGAGCTGGGAGCCTAATTAGGTTTTAATTGATTTTGGAGTGGGTCTCTATCCTTCTTTCTCTCTCTCTCTCTCTTCCTCTCTCTCTCTCTCCTGTCGTGGATTAGCGTCAGTGAGTGAGTGTTCCTCAGATGTGATTATTGACCTGTTCGCTCAGCCTCTCCCCAGGCTCTGATGAATACATGCATGAGGGCCTGACGTGTGAGAGCCCACTGTCTGTCTCTCTCAAACATACACTTGAACGCATTCCAGGACATTGCACACACACACACACACACACACACAAATCGTAACACACAAAGCCCATGAAGACACACATTAGCATCGCATACCACTCACACACGCAGCCCCTCATCCAGATCCAGATTCCATTAGGAGTCGTTTTGATCCAAACCCCGCCTATGTCTGACACCATCCATTCCCCATTCCTCGCTTTCTGTCTGTCTGGCAGTCTGTCTGGGTCTGCATGACCGGCCCTGTGTTTAGGAAGCCATTATGGGGCACCCCCCCCCCCCCATAGAGAATAGCTGGAGCAGAGGGAGAGGGGTTAAGGAAACTAAAAACCCTTCAGGGCCAGTAATTCTGCACCAGTCCAGACACGTCCTCTCTTCCTCTGCTCTCATATATCACTCCACCCCTCCGCCAAAACGACTAATTGCCTTTCACACCTTTCGCTGTTTGTTGGGGACCAGGAACATTTCCTGCAGGCATCGGCGCCTTACCACGGAGAAACATAACTGCAGTATGTATACACTGTGTATATGTATATTTATAGGCCTCACAACTTGAATTTTGTGGCTTTAGGGCACCTTGAGTGGTCACTCCCCCTGCTGTAAACACCAGTCAATCTGGTCATCTTCCTCGACCCCTTCTTCTTTGTGAAATCAGCAAAAGAGTTCTCATCTAGCTACCGGATATTGTGTTTCATTACGTCTTCTAAATAGTCTTCATTGGAAGCGCCGAAATTACACAAAAGATTAACACATAATTTGCTGTGGGTGCGTCATGGCCATCTGATTTATTTTGTTTATGCTGATAAAAGAGTAACAGCTGTTGGCGAATATAAGCAAACCAAACTTGGCTGTACTCAGACACTTGAGGCCTCCAGTTAAAATGATTTTCCTCTCTGCTCCGTTGTGTTTTTTCCCCCCCCTTGTTTCCTACTCTCAGAGCACAGAAACCCACAGGATCCCGATCCGGTAAACAATGAAGAAGCGTCTGTCGTCTTCTTTCTTCTCCCTCTCCATGATGCGCAGAAGCAGAAATTGAGCAAGGAGGAGGGTGTATAGTAGACACACACCCAGATATGCAGGCATCTACATACACACACTCTACCACCCACTCCTCCCGCCCTCGAAGGGGACTCTAATAAACCATAAGTGCCTCTGAAATATTAACTAGATGCTGGGAGCAAAATCCCTGCAGATCCACAGGGCCTGCCATCTTCAATCTAGACCAAAAAAAACAAATAGCACTCCTCTTCCTCATCTCCTCATGCCTCAGCTCCCTCTTCTGCTGTCCATCACAGATTCATACTTACAGATGACTGGGGCCAAACCGCTGACCACAGACAGTCTGGGCTCGGCCCCCGGACCTTCTAGTGCAGCATTGATCTGTAACATCAGACTATAACTGCTGTCTGAGCTGAAGCCGTGACCCTGCTGCCCCTGCTGGGTGCGTTTTAATGGACCTCTATCAACTTATGTTTGCGATGGGAGCTTTCCCACGCTGCGTTGCAATTCATCCAGACACCCACATATGCTTCAACTGAGAGTTTAAATCCTTAAGTCCACCTTACTTATATGTGTTGGACTGGGGAGCTTCACATAGAGAGGACTGGCAAGCCTAGACTAATCTTACAGCTTTGATACTTTGCTCAGAAAGCATTTGAAACACTTGATAATGCTGGTTTTTACATTTAATCATGCTTGTTACTTATTATATCATCATTACTAGTGCTGACAACTGTTATAGCCATGACCGCTAGATGCTGATGACCATGATCTTGTCCTAAACGCCGGCCAAGTGCCAGATATTGACAAATCGGAATCTGAACAACTCCCTTTACTCATGACCCCTGGCGACTCATCTGTCTCTCCTATCATCCTTAACCATCACCCTCCTCCTCTTCATCTCCTACGCTCTCTCTCTCTCCCTCTGGCCATTGCTGATCATCTATCGATTTCCCATTACAAGCGGAATACAGACATTGATCCCACACCTCTCTGCTCCCACCCCTCGGGTATTAGTAAGAGGGTGATATCATGAGCGCACACACACACACACAAAACACAGGAGAGTTGTAACATGTTGGTGACACCGCTCCCCGTGACCAGACACCTCACACCCTTAAAGTTATAAAGTTGTATCTTCAAATCCTTCCACCTCAGGAATAATAAAATAAAATTAATACCACAAAGGTGGAAGAAATGGATCTTCCTGAATGACTAGTTTTATGGCGTGTGTGTGTGTGTGTGTACATGTCTGTATGTGATTCTGCTGGTTCCGATGTTTAATTCAGGTGTGTAAAAATAAAACACTTTCTCCTCAGGCTGGAGGAGAGGGAGACTGAAAGAACAAAGGGGGGCGGGGGGAAGATGAAGCAAAAGAGAAAGAGAGAGAGAGAGAGGGAGGGAGGGAGAGTCGCCTCCACCTCACTCCTCTCTCTCTCTCCTCCTCAGCTCCTGGTATATCACTAGGTAGCATCCTGGGGCTTGGTGATGGCAGATTGCATTAGAGATATGGGCCTGATATTTCATCTAGCCTTTATTACATTTAGTTCACATCAATCGGCTGGCAGCCTGGAGGTAAGAGCTATTTGGCACGCGGCCGGACTCCCCCTGAAAAGAAATCCTGAATTAAAGTGCCACCTCAGACATGGAGTGCCTGCATAAGGCTGCGGATTTGATTGCTGCAGCACAGCCGTGGTTTGGCTACGTTACATCCAGTACTTGAACTCACTGAGGGAAAAATCACCAGCTGGCCAGGGATATTATTTAGAGTTCAGACCCCTTGCCTAGGCTGACCAAGCCCTTTTCTTGGTTTTATAAGAGCCTAAAGTGCCCAAGGGGGGATATGATGGTTTATGAGCGCTCTTAAACCGACAGGTTGCAGGCTTAAGTGTGTACGTGCATGTGTTTTTAAGTGTATCCACTGAAAATATACGTCCATTTACAATCTTTATGACCATGTTATCATGTATATTTTTTTTTCTTGCTCTGTGTTTCCACGATCAGCAGTCCAGACCACATAGCTCTGCGTCCTTCAGGTAACACAGCGCTGGTTTTCTCTTTTGCCGTCTCTGTAATCCTAGCTGTCACGCAGATTTTCAGCCTTGACCGAGACGGTGAGCCCTCCACCTCTGCACCCCTCCGGCTCCACTCGCCCCATGTGATTCCCCTCACCGTGAAAACATGAAAAAATCTACTCACTCACTGCTCACTCACACTGCCGTGCCTAATCACACAGGCAAAAAAAAAAAAAAAAGGAAGCTACCCGTAACAGCACTACAGGGCTCGGATCAATCCGGGTAAAATGCATAACATAGGACGGAGAGAGCAAGGATATCGAGCCGTACTTTGGCTTTTTCCACTTATTTCTGCTGCAATTTCTGCGCCCCAAAGGGAAATGCATCCTCCATGAAATACAGAAGGGCAAACACATTAGTGCTGGAGGTTATGCATAAATAAATGCAGGCATGATCCCTTATTTCTCTAATGGGCCTTTAAGATAGGGAATCACTTGGAGGCTGGATGGATAGATGGATGAAGGGAAGACGGAATGAGTGGAGGGGCTACTCTTACAAACAAGCACTCGCTTACATGCTTGCGGAGTTACTCACACGTAGACGCCTTTTGCCACCCACACTCACTTACTCTGTGTCTCATACACACATGCGCACACTCATACACACAGGATGAAGGGAGCTTGAGTGGGAGTGTGTGTTAGAGGGCAGGCCAAGGCCTCAGTCCCTCCAGGCGAGCGTAAAAAAAAAAACAAAAAAAAAAACAACCCATCCTAATAAAACTCTCTGTGGAAAGGAAAAAAAAAAAAGAGGAGGCATTTCAGTTTTCTCTTCTTCTTCTCCTCCCTCTGCCTCCTCCTGCACTGCACGCCTTGGGCTGTGAGAAACTGCTTGACACACTGCTTATCAACAGCTGAGCCATTCCTCTCTGCGCCACAGCGGGGAAGTCCAGTGTGCCACAGTGTTGACGCAGTGACTCTGGTGTTAAAGCACTATTACTGAGAAACATATTGGAAGGGGAGATAATTATGCAACATTTGTGCCTTTGTCAAACGCATCAGAATCCTGGAGACACAAAGCCAAGACATCAAAATAACACTGCCAGTTCACTGACAATATGACGCAACTGTGTGAATAGGACCGACAATCATTACAAAACCTTTTCACCAAAGCAGCCATTGATGTACACATGAAAGTAACATTTGTCTCCTGGCCAGACAAAGTGCTTTGTCAGTGAACAATGCAAAAACACCCATCTAGGATTATTAATTCTTCAATTTACAGAGAGATGGGAGGGCCGGAACAAGGAAAGGAGAAATAAATGGGCATAATTGTACAGAGTACGCTGATAAGTCGAGAGGAATCTTGTCTGTGTTCATTTTAAACAGACCAAATGGACAAAAAAAAAGTCCCAGAATGGGTGCATTGTGCAACATTCTCCCTGACATGGTTGTATAAAACTGGATTAAACAGACGAGACCGTGACTTCTTCCTCTTTCCTCTGAGGTCAAAGACAATAGAAGGCCATATGATTTGGATTATTCATGTCTCTGAGAAAGGAAACTGACCAACGTAGTCATATCCAGACAAACAGCTGGGCCTCATTCTCCTCTTTTTCTCCTCCTTCCCTTCCCTGTTTATCTTCTCTCTCTGACTTTTCCCCTACAAACTTCAAACTACATCACGATTCTTTTCTTTTATCCATCTGGTCTGTCTTCCCCTCATGCTATCTGCCCTCCGTGCCCAAACTCAGACACACAGATTTTTCAAAAAATGCTTGGCATTTGATTATCAGATGGAGGAGGATTACAGGTGGATCTTCCTGATAAAGTCAGATAAGTTGATACATACACCAAAAATGCTTCTCAAAATCTGTCTGATTGTGGTGTATAAATGGATGTGTTGTCCTTCAGCGTGTCAAGAACTTCTATCATCTGGTTCCCAGCAAAATAAAACAAAAACTAACTTTTCTTAAACCCAGGTTTTCTGTCCTACAGCACTGACTTCACCAGTGGAACGAAAAAACAAGGACTAATTATTTGAATCATTCTTTCCATTCGATCTTTATTGTGACCCCGCTTTGCTTTGTCTGTTTTCACCATCGTGCGAAGGAGCCCAAAAACTTGGGACGTGGAAACTGAAATGAGCATATTTTCTGCTCTCTGAACTATTAAGGCTATGTGCAGCTGACGTGCCCTTGAGCAAGGAATTTAACCCAGTAATTGCAGCAGAGAAGCCTTTTAAAAGGCACATACTAAAAGTGTGTGGTTGCACTGGACAGCATCCAGGACATAATGTGTGTAATGGTGTGAATGTGAAAAGGAACAGGAGAGCTTATGTGCCCAATAAATAATTATATCACAAACAGAAAAAAAAACACTGCATTTAATGGTCTGCATTTTGCAGAAAGCTTGTATCTACAATTAAAATTTCCTTTGCGATTGACCTGGTGTGGCCAAAATGTGGAAAATGTTTCAACAACTTAGGATCAAGCCAAAACCACTGACAGTGAATTATAATAGTATGTAAAATCTGTGTGCTTCTACAGGAAATTACTTAAAATGCTTTTTGCAGAATACTAATGAAAATGTCACCACAAATCACCATTCAGCTAGAATAATAATACGCTGTGAAGTCCTTATTGGTCAAAGCAATCTTACTCTGATAGAAAAGAGCGGTTTACAGACTTTGCTATTATGACACCCCTCTTTAAAAAGCCTCCCATACTCCCATTTACCCCCTCCCCGTCTTACTTGCAGTCCAGCCTCTCGATCTCAAAGTGCGGGTTGAAGTTGAGGACGATGCGCTGCGAGGGCTCCGGCGCTGTGATGATCCAGTGACAGTTCTGATGAGGTGGGTACTCCATAGGATAACCGGGGGAGGTGATGTAACCCGCCTTGCTGGCATCGAAGACACCCCCGCACTCTGGCACTGCTATTGAGAGATACAGAAAGATAGACAGAAGAGTGGGATACAGAGGGAGACAGTTATTGAATGTAAAATAGAAAAAAAAATGCAGGAACAATTCTGTAAATTGGTTAAGTGCTTTATTTTAAACGTAGTCGTGGTGCATTTCTACATCCGTCATTTGCATGGCAGGCCATTGTCAAACCATAAAAATCCCCAGTAAATGGTGACTCAGAGGAGCGCCTTCATTTACCTTGTTTTTCTGTATGAAGATGTGATGAGCAACAAATGAACAGTAAAACAAAGAAAGCAATTTAGGCCGTCAGTTAGGAGGAAATTGGAAAAACTTCTCCATTGTGGATTCTCAATGCGAGCGAGACCACATGGGTAAGCTATTAAAACAATAAAAGATCATCACTGCCGCATTTGGTGAGCGCGCACACACACACGTGCACACACACATGCAGAGACACACACAGAGCCTTTTTCACCCCCTTCCACACCCAGGCTCTTATCTCTCTACTTCCCCATTGGGAGCGTTCTCCAAGTGTAATTGTTGCTCCGGCAAACCAATCTGCAAACATTAGGACACATTCTCTGATCCTATCAGGTTCTCCCAGGAACAATAGCCTGCCAATGGCATCGCTCAGCAGGCTTAGACAGGAAGTGACACACAGACGGCCTGTCTGGCGGGGTTCTGGGGGTCACCCCGACTCTGTAATGAGAAGCTAACGCCGCAACAAAGGCCCTATTCTCTGCTTGCGCCCAGACAGCTACCACAGCGCTCGCGCTTTGCGTTATCTCTCACAAACACGCTAAACACGTAAACTCACATGCACATACAAAAGGAACATGTATACGGGTATTCTACGTGCACACACACACACCCAATGAGACATCACATACACACACACAGCATCGTGTACAATGCTTCTTTTATTACTTTTGCATTGCAATAGATTTGCAGGCATTATTATTCTTTACGGAGGCAAAGGCGAAACGTGTTCTCCATGACAACAGCCCGGGGGGTGGTTTTGCTCCCTACCTTCCACTGTATATGTGTGCATGTGTGCGCTTGGTTGCGGATTGCACCAGCGGGTTCTCTAAATGTAATGAACTTTGTGATATTGAACTCAAAGAGAGACAAATGTTTTTTTTTAATATTGTGGCAGGCGTATGTTGGCCAAATAAGGAAAACACCACAGAGGCAAGAAAGCAGAGCTATTTCAGGCAACAAACAAATTCTTATGGTATACTGCCATTAACAAAGCAGTACCAAATAGTGGGCTTAACCACTCAGCCGCTGAGCTGCATCTATTCTTGACATAAATGGGTTGATATTCTTGCCTGTTTCTTTCAAATTTCTGTGAAAGCATCAATAAAGGAAGCGGAAAGAAAGAAAAAAACAGCACCAAAGGCTTGAAATGTAATAGACCCTTCAAGTGTTGACATTTCCACCGCCTATTGTGCTTAAAAGGCACACTTAAGATTCTCTGACATTTGATAGAGCTGCGATGGCTTCCTTACTTTGTTACTGGAGAGGAGCAACGCCCACGCTCACACACCAGGCACACACAGCTGCCGGTGATTTCATGTAAGTGCACAACTCCAGCCGCCCACACGCACACACACACACACACACACAGATACACATACAAGCTGTTACACAGATATACAAATGCACACAAGTTCAGCTACATGTGCACACACACACACACACACACAAAGGCACTCACGGGGATGCACGTTTAAACACACACCCACGCATTCGTGCATGCACACACACACACACACACACACGGGTGCTGTTCCATGTTCAAACGGCCACCCACACACGCACACATCCAAAAACATACAGAGGGCCTGTCAATCACAACGGTCGACAGAGGTAGAAAAAAATAGCTAACTGAAAATTTTCAAAAAGATAGTGGGGATGGCAAAGAATGACAGACAGAAAGCCACACACACACAGACATCTCTTTATCTGCTGCGGCTGTTCAGACAGTCATTGTTGGGAAGCCTATGGGAACGGGGTGCAGGAGGCTATCAGCACGCAGAGCCTCGGCAGATTAAGCCGTTTGGGGAGAATCCTGCAGCCTCGACACTTTTTCCCTGAGCTGCCAATTCAATGGCCTCCAAGGAGGATGAGGAGGAAGGGTGGAGGGGAGGAGGAGAGGCGAGAAGGAGGAAAAGGATTACAGCGGGGAGGAAAATGGAAGAGAAGCGAAGGAGAGGAAGGGGGAGAGGATGAAAGCGAAGAGGAAGGATAAAGGAGTGGAGAGGGAGAGGAGGATGAGTGGATTGAAAAGGAGGAGAGATGGTGAGGCGATGGATAGAAGATGGATTGAGGAGGAAGGGGGAAGATTGATCGAAAGGGGAGGATGGTGAAGGCGGTGGGTGGGGTTGATGTACGATAGGCGGGTGCGAGGACATAGGTGGGTAGAGTGGGAGAGAGGGAGGATGCATGACAGGTGGAGGGAGGGAGGGAGAGAGAGAGAGGGAGGCGGCAAAAGGTGATGAGGAAGGAGAAACGCGGAGGGTGAGGAAGGGAGAGAGAAAGAGATGGAGCAACCGTCTGTGCATGTATGTGTGTGTACGTGTGTGCGCTGCGCAGAGAGCCTGACGAGCCTCATTAAGACATGCCTGCTATCCAGCAGCTCCCTGTAGACACTGACCCCACTGGGAAACCTCTGTCAGTCAGCACACACACACACACGCACCGGCACTGGCAGCATGTGTGTGTTTGAGTGTGCGTGTGTTTCTTCGCTGCTGGTAAGAAAAATAAAGAATGATCGAGATGTGTATTTTTTCCTAATTGCTTGGATATCCATGGCAATTAGTTAGTATAAAATATGTATGAATGTGTGTGTGTGTGTGTGCTTGTGTGTGTGAGCTGACAAGCGGTATGTTTTAGTGAGAACAGAACTTGTGGTGTTGGATGAGTAACACAGGGGAAGCACTCAGGAGCCGCCAGCGAGCTTCATGAATTACACTGTCTCTTCTACTAGAGGGGCTCATCTGTCTACACACACACACACACACACACACACACAGTGACACATACAGTAACGTTTCTACCATGCAGGGACCAAAACCTTATTACATGGGAACAATGTCACTACTATGTGAGTGTGTGTGTGTACACTCTATGTAAGAGTGTATTTGCAGAAGTGTGTTTTTCATTATTATTCTGAGAGCTGTGTGGATGAAACTGAAATGCAGCAGAAATACTGCAAATGTAGGTGTGTATGTGCCCTTGTTTTTTTTTTTTTTATTGTAAGCATATATTGTGTCAATGAAATGAATGTTAATTAAAGTGTGTGTGTGCAGATTTTTTTAGTCACTCCAGATACAGTCAATCCCAGAGACATCTTTGTACCCACTGTGAGTGCCTTTATCTTCATTATCTGAGAAAATGTGCATATGTCTGCATGTCTCACGTTCAGTGGTGTGTGTGTGTGTGTGTGTGTGTGTGTGCACGCCCGCGCTCTCATTTCTATTAGCCGCCTTATCTGGGGAAGTATGGCGTCACGCTCTGGGATAAGCTGCGAGTGTGCGGAGAGGCGCTGATAAATCCCTCCATCATTCCTAGTGTCTCTCGCCCCTCCCTCCCTCGCCCCCCCCCCCCACCTTAATTAAAAAGTGCTATCGCCCAGAGTATGGGAATGAGAGGGGAGAGTGGGCAGCACTCATCCATTCAGTCAAGAGCAGGGGTTGTCTCTCCGACTGCTTTTAATCTCACCCATTCCACACTAGACTGGACGCAAGGAGAGGGAGAGGATGAGGAGGAAGGGCAAAGAAAAGAGATTCACTTTTGTCGCCCTGTGCTATAAGACCTTTATGATGAGGCAGAATGGCAGCCCTTTGGAAAAAAAATAGAAGTGGTATGAGTGTGTGAGAGAGAGAACTTAAAATTTACATTTAACGAGAAATCCACACTTACTGATATGTGGTTAAATATCAATATGCCAGTTTCAAAGCTTTCTGGGAGTAATCGTGTCACTTTGCGTACTTGTTGCATTCACCTGTGAGTGTTCACCTCACTAATATCACACAATGTCTAATTTGCATGTTGCATTAAGACTGTAGGTGGAGAAGTTAGTGTCTGCATTTTCTATGATGGCTTTCCCCCGACAGTCGGGGATTGATGTTTATCTCCTAGAATAAAGAAACCAAAAGACACGCCAACATACGATCAGCTCAGAAAAGCAACATACACAGACAATAGCTCTCTGTTAAACTGTTTTAAATGTGTTTAAGGGGGATTTTTTTTCAGTTTAAGATCTAACAAAAGCCACATCAAAGGCAGATCATATCCAAAAATCCTCTTTTCCTCTCCCTCTGTCTCCTTCTCTTTCTCCCTTTCTACTCCTCCCTCCCTAACAGGATAAGTGCCCCATGCTAATCAGCTAAATGCACAGTGCTGGCCATCGTGATCAATGGTTCAATAGATCAATCGAGTAAACAGATGGTTGCTGGTGCCTGCAGGGGGGTAATGGCGTGGGCCTAATCCTAAACACTACCTGACTACAGTATCATGTCTCCTTCTCCCTTAGTGCGCTCTTTTGTCTCTGTGCGGCAGCTTCAAACCTGCAACGCTGAGGCTTTTCACAAGAGATTTCCCTGTCTAAAGAGTGGAAATAGCAGAGTCTACATCAGCAAGGAAGAGCTGTGAAGAATTGCGCCTTGCTGCGAGAGTCTTGGTGGTTTGCTGCCCCTACCCCCCGCCTCACAGAATGTTACCTTTCAGCGGAACTGACTGCTTAAAAAAGGCTTTTTTTGGGGAGGAAATGCAGCTCCTGCAAAGCAGTTTTGTATCTAAATTCACCCCTTTTACTCTTTCCTCTTGTACCCTCTGCTCTTTAGCCCCACGTGTGAATTACCGTAAATTCAAAATGCTTTGCCTCTTGACAATGCTAACCCCCTCCAGCTTCCATCTAAACCTGTCCCTGAGCTCCCGTTAAGACCCCCCTGTGCGGCTAATGCGGCAGAGTGAAAGACCCAGCTCTGTTTTATTTATGGGGGTCTTGTTTTTAATTTCACCCTGAGTGCGGCGGGCTGTTCCAGGGCTTTGCGTGAGCCTGCGACTCCCATACCTGACTGGTATTGAACGGACCGCTCAGTTTGTCTTTGGCTATGAATGCTAATAGGTGACCTTGTTTTTCACGGCTGATACCTCTGAGGCTGGGGCAGATTAAAACACAGAGAAATGCAAAGAATTGAAGGGCGGGTGGTAGAGGAGAGGAGGAGAGAAACGGCGAAGGCGCAAGAGTAAAAAACAAACAGATAAGGGCAGAAAAGACCAACAAAGAAGATATAAATGAGGCAGCCCTTTCACCCAGGAGCTAACATTCAGAAAAACAAATGATTAAATGAGTAGAAATCGAACTCTGGAAGAAGACGATACCATAGGTGGAAAGGATGCACAGCCTCCCACTCAATAAACATGCAAATGAGCTGCTTAATGGCCTGAATATTAATGCCCGTGGTAACGAGTAATTAATGTACATGTCACCGAGTCAAACTATTGTGATTACAGTATAAGTGGAGTTGAAGTCTCTCTGCCTCGGATAGAAAGATTGCAGCAAAGAGGTCCTGAGACACAAAAAGGGACTTTAATTCCACATGAGGGGGACACCAGCAGAGAACAGCAGGCCACAACTGAAAAATGTCCAAGCACCTTATATCTTTCACAGCTCATTTACCCTCAGACCATGTAAGATTTTTACACATATAGAGGTTTCTGGCTGAGATGCCTCAGGCGTGCATTATTTTGTTCCAAAAAAACACTACATTTTGAGGGAAACCTTTGCTACCCCGAAAAGTATCAAGCTGCTAAAACCCAAATCATGAAAAGCACAAACTCTCTATTATCGCAGAAGTCTTTAATGTGACAGTAACAGTTTAACAGTGTGCCTATTTCTCGGATGGTAGATTCACTTCACTTCTTTTGCTTTCGACCTATAAAATCTCTCCCTACAGAGCTCCGTCTGTGATTTTACCCCACTTTAGCTGTGTCACCCCAGACGACAGTGTCACTTCATAAACCCTTAATGCGATCTGTTCCCTGTCCGTCCAGTGCTGCTTTAACTCTGTGACCCCTGCACGCTTTGATGTTGCCCTTTCCTCTCACACTCCGTTTGATGAACAATCCAACCCCCCAGTCTCTCCTCCGAGTCTTCCTCTCTCTTGTTCCCTTCTGTTTCTTCGCATTATGGCTTGGTGGATGCCTTGGGTAGCTGTAATAAAGCTTTTGCATGTGCCTCCCATTTTTCTCTGGATTCACTGTTTTCTCTCTGTCCCCCCACTTTTCTCCCTCTCTCTCTGCTGCACCCTCTTCCTCTCTCCTGTCTCTCTGAACCTCCCCGTTATGTCTCCGCTCTGTTCTCTTTCAGTCTCTCTTTCCTCTGGCATCTGTGTGTAATGTGGCTCTTGAGGGGAGCGCGGAGGCAGGGACATGCGGTGCAGTGTCTTGGCAGGAGAGAGAGAGAGAGAGAGGGACAGAGAGAGAAAGGGAGGTAGGGGGATCTAGCTTCTTGCTTGCCTGATGACTGCCAAGAGGCCCACATCTGTCTCTGATCAACGGAGTACACAGGCAGCCAGTAAAACACACACAAACACACACACACACGCACACATTCAGAGGGATAGAATGATGGCTGGGATGACTGTCCTATTTAAAACAAGTAGCCTAAACAAGAGGAAGAGCCCATATGAACCAAACAGAGCTTGGTTTCGTTTTGAGGCAGGCCAGCGGGTGGTGTTGTAAAGGCTCAACAATTATTATGGGATCATGAACAGCTCACCCCACCTATTCCCAGTGAAAAGAAACTACAACACTGCAGCCAAATGTAGACTACTGTACATACAGTATAAAGACAATTCCTAAATGCGTTATAATGGGAAAAGATAAATATGTCATAAGATAAGATGTGTAAATAAGTATGATTAAGTGCCTTCAAACGCACAACACTACAGAAACACTATATATAGGCTACTATTGTTATTTTTCCTTGTTGTGCAAAAATTCCACCTGGCCACAAGCGGCGAAAGCGCACATCTACATAAAATATTTAACTGTGACGCCCTGAGTCAAACCAGTAAAACCATCAACAATCTAAGCGTAGGTGCCTTAAAAGGACGAGAGAGCGAGAGGCCATGTGTCATCCACCAGTGGCGTCACTTCTCTGCGTGGTAAGCCCCTGCATCCTTTCCCACCAACACTTTCCAAACCTGTTTACATCCTGCGCATTTCTGGTAACACAATGAAGCGAACAATTGATGAATTACGTTATTATTTGATCGTGCTTCCTGGTATTAATTCTACATTTCAGGAGACTGCTAAATTAATTTGGCGCTCTTTCATTAGTAAATCAAATGTGGGCTTCTTCTGTAAAGGTAGCCTGTGCCACAGCGCTGTTTCCGTACCTTACAGTACAGAATCTCAACCAGCAGGGTGCAAAATGAACTTTTGTGTCCACCGGCCAAAAATTGATAGTGAATATTCAAATTTTCCCAGCCACTGAATAGATTACTATTGTTTTTTGGCTGGTGAGTGAAGCAAATTTACCAGCCACTTGCATATTTACCAGCATTTGGCTGGTGGCTGGTGCTAATTTCGTGCCCTGCCTACCAGCTGCAGGGCTGCGGCTCAACCCGCACTATAATCTCCCCGTTTATTGTTATTTGATTGCTGAGAGCGCACGAAGGTGACGGTGCGCCGCCGCCTGGAGCTGCCGGCGCTCAGTCACCGGCAGCCCTACCTTCACCCTGCACGCACAACCCCAGGAGCACGAGGGGATAATGACGGAGAGAGACTTGTGGTGTCTGATGAACATAATGATTATAATGGTGATGATTACAGTCCTATTAGTCCAATCTTACAATGACAGTGTAGCTTTTACGCACGGCTTCTTGGACACCAGCGATATATTTTTTAAATATAGCAGGTTATGGCCCAGCCTACGCCTAAAAGCTGTTTTCATCATGATGTGAAATAGCATTTTAATCAGGCGCGGGTTTGTTTATTTCCCTTGATGAATAATTAAATCAAAGAAAAACAACAGGCAACTCGGGGTAAACAATGTGTTTGAATTTTCAAAAGCTTCATGCATATAATCAGCTCATTCACAGTCCAGTGAGCTGATGGTAGGCTCTATCCTGGACTCAGTCTAGCTGGGACAGATAACTGTTTGCAGTCTTCTAAATATTTGATGAAAGCATCTAAGTTCTTTAGTTTTAAATGTGTATGTGTAACAACTGGCCTGGCACGGGCTTGAATTAGTCACTGATTAATGTGAAGTCATCATGAATCCACTAGATCCATGTCTGTTATATATATATATATATACACACACACACACATGGATCTGTTTATCTCACAATGGCTTTATCATGTCAGGCTTATGTGTATTAAATGTGTATTAAAATAATATAAAAATTTGAAACACATTGAAACACATGACAGGGAGCTCTTGAAAAATGGTAAAATAATAGTAACATATAGCATCAGAACATTAAATTAAAGCTATTGTTTAGACTAAATCGATGCCTCCCCGATTTAGAATATTTCTTTTCCATTTGACGTGTTTTGGTTGAGACAGACCATGCGTGCGTCAAAATCGAAAGAAGTAACTAAAACTCACCTTCTTCTCCTCTGACTCTCAATGCCAGATGACACATTGCCATTAAAAATCCAATCAGCGATGACACAAAATCCATCTTGGGTGATGCAGAAACTCGTGGAGAGCTTTAAGTTTCTAATGTTTCCACCTGGTAGAATGTAAATTCTGCTGTTCCTCCAAAAATCCACACCCCTTCAGGACCAAAAAACCGCTGGCAGCAGTCAAAACTAAACCAGTTCAATAATCCCACGGCGTTTATCAAACCATTGGCGGAGGAAACTGTGCCAACTACATGTCATTGAATAAATTCAGATATTTTTATTTGCTCAGTCCTTTGCTTTACAAGTCTGCCCATTCAGCGGAGCGTTGCCACTAAACCTTATCCAAAAAATAGAGGACAAATAAACTCCCTGATAAATACTGTGTGTTCTCCGCAGCTGAGAGGCTTCGGGCGATATCTGCGCTCCGGAGAGTCTGGACAGCGGCTCCAGGGTGCTTCAAGTTCCGACTGAGAGGCTCCCACTGCCCGTATCTCCCTCTCTGCGTCCCCGCGTATTTTGCGCACACGAGGTTTGGCTCTCCCGTAGGGGCTTCGTAGTAGCAAGCAAAAAAAGTCCACAGTAACAGCTCTCAAAGCCCTGGAAACCTCAGCTGGAGAGTCAGAATCGCCTTCTAAACGCGGCACAAAAGTCACAGAATAATAAATGAAAAGAAGTGTTGCGCTCTTTCTTCCTAAAAGGACCGCTCATGTCATGCCACCTCCTGCGACACAGCCCTCGCTCCTGTGTGTGTGTCTCTCTTTGGTAGCGGCTCCGTACAGCCTGCGCTCTGGCTCCGACACCAGCGTGTGTCTTGTGTACGCGTCTGGGAAGTGTGTGCAGCGAGTGTGTGTGAGTGTTCGCGCTTTTGAGCTGAGCAGCTATCGCGTTACAGTCACGGCGTCTCAGCTCCGCCCCCTCCCGTCGGTTGCTGATTATGGGGAGGTGGTGGAGGTGGTGGTGGTGGTGGGGGTGCTCTCGCTCTCTCTTGCTTTCTCCCCTTTCTCTCTCTCTCTCTCACACACACGCGCGCACACGCACGCTCGCGCGCGCTCACACACACACACAGACGCACCCCACCCCCTTAAGATGATACCACAGATATGAACTCTTCCACAGATAATACCTAGATAAGACATATTGTGATGGTAAACCAGGGAGCAGAACTTATCCTAGGGCTATTTTCAAAGGAACAGAGAGGAGAGATGAGGAATAGAAAATCCCAGAAAGAGTGAGAAAGAGGGAGGAGTGTCTGACTGGGGAGGGGGTGGTTGCGCCCGCAAAAACGGCACACGGCCGCCTTTCACCACAAAACACATCAAACGAGCAAGCCAATGTCCAAGCCCTCAACTCAATAGAGGCAGAGCCCACCTCAGCCCTGCCCAATCTCAGCCCTACAATCAACAGGCCTAAATACAGAGCGGGAGGCCGTATAATGACACAGTAGTGAGCCCAAAATAATCTGCTGAGAAAGGCCTCTCCAGCGTCCAGCCCATGTGCCCTGCCTATGGCTTGTATTACTGTGTAATGTAATGGACTGGCTGAGGTCTGGCTGTATAATGAGGTACAGTATGTAGCCTCGCTGGCATCTTTATTTGGAACAGCTAGGTGCATTCCTAAAGGTCAGGACACATGGGAAACTTTTTGAGGCAATGTAACACACTGTACACCTTCTGGCATCCCATATGTACAGTGTAGGTGCATGCAATTTGAAGAGAACTGAGCCTAACATTGTGAGAGTTGGTGCTCGTCGGCAAACAAAACTGAATGGAAACACTAATCTTTGCTGAGAATCTTTTCCTCGGTTCAAGACAGACGTAAATAATGTAAACTAAAGACCTCAATGCCCTTGACAGAAGGTTGCATGACAAGTGTGTGTGTCACTGTCTGTCTGTCACCCCAGTCAACTGTCATCCCCTGCTGCTCCGCACCCCCCAGGTTGACTAGATGCCATCAACTTGCAGCTTTCTTATAGCCTGTCAGTCATTTTTAAGCCCACCTCTAGCCCAAGGGTGCGGCGGCTGTCAGACGTCTCTCTGATTGGCTAATCTGGGCCTCCGGGCGGAGGGTCCACGCTGGCATAAACCAGTTCGCCATGTGTTATGTTGTGGAGTTGTTTATTCTTGTTTTGTTTTTTTTGTCTGTGCCACTTGTGTGTGTTATATACGTGTTTGCTGATGAGAAAGTATTGATTAAACGCTTTGTGATGAGCAGCGGGTGATCTTCGCTTAACCCCACTTATGACCCTTCCACAGAGATAGAGAGAGAGAGAGATACAGAGATAAAGAGAGTAAACACAGCTAGTATAAAACCTTCAAGCAACACTGGGTCACTTTCTGTTCTGCTCCCCCCCTCCCAGTCCCCAGGGGTCATTTGATACTCCTCTCTCCCATTTGTCAACATCTCTGCCCCCACCATCAGCTTTCAACCCCCAAAATATTGGGTCAACGCATAGCTAATGGAGGGCAACAGAGAAACTGAGAGAAAGAAAGATAGAGAGGAAATGTTATTGGTGGAATGTGTTTGCATTTATCCCATAAGGGGATACATATACTGCAGCTTTCATATACAATACTCGGCTGTATATGTATTGGCATTCTTGGTGAATTACAGTTTTTTTGGCAACACCTTAAATGCTGCACTGCACTTCCAGAGATCACCTGTGCGTCAAACTATGACGCCTTTTTTCTTGGATTTTCTGTGGATGAAATATGAGTTTCTATAGGTGACATACATTCCGCCATATTGGCTAGCACCACTCATATAGAAAGTACCCAGTTATTTATACAAAAGGGAAGAAGAGAGGAGCAAAACAGGCATTTATTGTAGAGTAATGAGTGATACATCCTGCCAATGACTAAAATGAAACTCATATCCTTGCAAGCACGTGGCATGCTATGAGCTCCGGCCTAAAAAAGCCACCAGGACATTGCATGTCTCAGTGTCAGATTGTGTTTAAGTGCCACAGCAGTGAAATCAAACACTTAACCTGCAGCTGCAGTATGTGAACCCCTTTTTCTAATGTATTTTCCCCCAGGTCTTACCATCTGTATCCCCTCTGTCATCTCTCTGCCCCAAAATACAGCCGACAAATGGCTGCTGTACAGTCCAACTCCTCACCTCAGCACACCTGCGCTGTGTTCACTCATGGGTGGCAGAGGGGAACACAACAGGGTCTTTCTCCCCCTGTTATGTGTGTGTGTGAGAGAGACGGAGGGAGAGAGAGAGAGAGAGATAGATACCAACCACTGCCATGCAGCCGCTCTTATCACAACCTGCCCCAGAGACTGACAGCATGACTGATAACTCTCCCTCTCTTTCTCTTTCTCTCCCCCGTCTCTGTCACACACACACACACACACACACACATCTCTACCTCTCTCACTCTCTCAACACCTCTCCTCCCCCCTCTCTCTCCCATCAGTGTGTTTTGCCAGTCAGCCGGCTGTAGGTTCAAGGAGGAAACTGTGTGAA
Source organism: Scomberomorus guttatus (assembly GCA_038419695.1). Lineage (NCBI taxonomy): Eukaryota > Metazoa > Chordata > Actinopteri > Scombriformes > Scombridae > Scomberomorus > Scomberomorus guttatus. The sequence goes on along the minus strand of CM076468.1, from coordinate 9,959,438 downwards.
AGTCTAGTAGTCGTTTTGAGAGGCTGACTGATCCCCGGTCGAGGCCTTCAGCTTTCTTCTCTTCATCACCGACAGACACGACTTCAGATCTGACGGTGGGGGAGATAAGCTAGAGATAGCCTCGACTTGACCCTATCAGCATCTTAAGAGAGAGTGTGTGTGTGTGTTTGGGAGGGTCTAAAGGCACTGTAAGCATATTAAGGATAAAGGGTCAAGGAGGAGTTTTGCGATCCTCTTTGGTATTCATTGGAATGACACCTCAGCTAGCAATATAGGAGCTTTCCGCCCATTTTTAGGGACGATAAAGGCATAATGAAACGGTGCAAACACGCACATCTATGCCAGTGCACAGGTTGGAGGTAGCACTCTTTCAAAGCCTATAGCAGCTGCGTATTAAAATGATGCAGCCGCTGCATCTTTAATCTTCAAAATGTTCTGTTTGTTGTATTTTTATCTTCACACTGTTCTTTGCTGCCGCAGTGACCCAATTTCCCCTTGGGATCATTAAAGTTTCATCTGATCTTTATCTTATAAGCACATCTGCACACACACACACACACATCCTCTCCTGCCCTGTGATATTTCCAAATATTCCCACACCAATTCCTCCAGTGAGAAGGTTCTCCCCCTTTCACCAGGAGGCACAAATCACAAATCTCTCACATCTTCTTGTATTTCTAGACTCACTGCCACCGTCACATTTCTCCTGGGCCACCCAAGCTATGGGCATGCCCTGGCCAGGGTAATAATTACACACACACACTAACATACTGCACTGCGTACACTAATCTCGCTTCTGCTGTGCTGACTGGCTGGATTGTATGGAAACATCTGGTGTCTGTCTGCTTTCTTACCACTCTTCCTCCTCCTTCTCTTCCCTTCTGTGTGTGTTCCTACTGTACATGTGCTTCTGTATGTGCTATCTTCAATACAAAAAAAAAAGCCCAATCATCAAAACTCTTTCAGCTGCAGTTAGAAACAGCACACACACCAGACAGAGAGGAAACCTCAAAGTAGGGTTGTGCAGAAATGCAGCGTTTTGGTTTAAGGAGACACAGAAACAGCAGATTTTATGATTTTTGGATCAGTTTTGTTATAAGCTCTGATATACTTAATCTGACATTTTGTGGTTGCTAAGAGAGGCAACAAAACACTAGCTGTAGTCTGGAGTCATATCCAATGACTACTATGAAGCTTGTTGCAGTACAAGGTGATTCATTTGTAGTACACAACTCAGCCTAATGGGGGCAGGCAACTGCATCAAGCCAAGGTGGTGAGAAATTCAGCTTCAGGCAATGTTGAGGAACATGGTGTATAAACAAACTTGATTTTAGATTATGCATACATTAAAACGATTAAGATATTAAGATCAACATTCAGGCAAACTGTACTTATAACAACTATCTACACCGATCTCATTTGCCTAATCGTGGCATATCCAAAGCATCTTAGAGTGCGGCTCGTTAAAATAAGGCAGAATTTATGAATCATTCAGTAAATAAGTCACAGTGGATGATCAGCATTTGCCAAATGCCCTATTTTGATGAATGGTAATTTATTAACCTGCTTAATAAGTTGCTGTTTTTGATTCCGATATGAGCTTTGCTTGCTTCACATGCAAGATGGCCGTGCTGCTGTGGATCCAGCCCGTAGCTGTTGTCAGCTTGGTTCAAAAATGTTGTTTGCCCACTTTAATTGCAAGATGCCTGCTCTATTCCCCGGCCGCCTCTTGTTTATGATACAGCATCATTATCCGCTGTATTTTGCAGAGGAGATGAGAGAATGCGTCTCCTCTTCCTATGCACTTCCACCAGGATCTATTTTACTTCTGCTCTGTCTCTTTCATCTCTTTCCACTGGCCTGCTGTGTGTCTTTATAGTCACATCAAAGTGACCTTCGCCACCCTGTTCCCTCCAAACCTCCCACCCCTCCCTTTAGTCTAGAGACTGGAGAGAGAGAGACACACAGAGAGAGAGGGGGGGCTTACTACACATATTTTCCAGACAGCAATACAATACCTGACATGTTGAGTGGTTTTCAAATTACAATGGAAATGCAATTACATATAAAACTAAACTGCAGATGTTACAGCTAATCTTTTTGGGTCTTATCGCTGCTGCTCAACATAAAAAACTATTGTTGAGATCAGAACACATGAGAGAAATCCACTTCAATGTGTAATTGTGTATGTAAATTTGTACATTCAAGTGTTTGTGTGTACCCCCCCCCCCCCCCCCAATCACATGGTGTTTGTAGGTTCCAACCCCACTCCATCACGACAGGAATGAGTGCTGCATTAGGAGGCAATAATAAAAAGACAAGAGGCCATTCTCCACGCCTTGTTTACTCTGCGGGGCCTTTATCACTCGGCCTCTGAAGGAAAGATCAGCGCGTGACAAACTAGGGAGCGAAAACACTGGAGGACAAGTGCATACTAATGAGAGAGTTTTTTTTTGTTGGGGGGGGGGGGAGATAAAAGTGTTGCACGGCTAGGAGCTAGAGTTTGTGTCTGCTGCTACCACAATGCAAGGCAGAAGAAGAATGTGAAGAATCATGTTTATCATCTTTATCGTATGAAGTCAGGCACTTAAACATTATGTATGCGTGCTGTAACTGTGACTGAAGGCATACTGTAATATTACATCATGCATGGGCATTTTTTTTTTACATAAATATATGTGTTTATAAGGTGCATAGACTAAATGACTGTTCTGAATGATGAATTTCCTTATGAGAAGGCTTTTTTGACAGATTTATAAAGGTAACAATCATGTTACCTTTTTTATACTCATTACAAGCTGTTTTATTTATCCATGCCTATGCTTAGTCAACAAAGAGACATGTTGAAACTAAGTGGGGATGGGGAGAGATGGATTTTGACTCTATAAAGTGCTGGATTTTAAACATTTTTCTGTAAGGGTTTCTGAAAAGGAGTCATGCCAATAAAGCCACTCAATTATAGACAGAAAGATAAAGTCAAAGAGATGGGGAGACAGATGGGGAGAGAAAGGGAGAGATGTAAGGAGCAACAGAGGAGGGGATTTGCTGTGCATCTGCTGGGGGAGAAAAGGGAGAAAAGAAAGAGGAAGTGAAGGAACACACAAAAGAAGAAAAGTCCTATTAACAGAAATAGGAAGAGGCAGAGCGAGCGACAGAGGGGGGCACTTAGGATAAAATGGCTGACAATTTAAAAAAAAAAAGAAGAAGCAAGGATCGTTGAGAACGGCGGCTCCCTTAATGTGGTTTAACCCTGGTGCATTCACATTACCATGGTAATCTTATCAATATCATGTGTGCGTGTGTGTGTTTGTGTGCACGTTAGAGACGCCTAAGCGCTCGGCCCCATTAGCAAAACCTAATTGACTTACAGCCTTTTGACCACAAAGGTAACATCTGTGTCAGTCATGTAAGTGAATGCCCCATGTCACCTCGCACACACACACACACACAAAGACACACACAAGCACACTTTTAAATGACATTTGCTTCATTGTGCATCCCTTCGCCACTGACTGACCTTGATATGCACCAGTGGATGCAATATGGACCATATCTTTGTCTCCTTGAGACGAGAAGGGGTGGGAAATAGAGACAAAAGAGGAACAGGGGCATACAGTATGTCAAACCACATAGACTGGCTCATTTACACATGCACTTTCCCTTTTTTTACCCTTAATTAGCAATAAGGTTGGAAAAAACATCTTATCTCACACTGTCTCACAGTATCAGATACATATTGTATCATATACAGCTTGTTCCAGCTCAATTTAGTGAGTGAAATAGTCAAACCCAAGATTTTTTTTTTTTATGTCTGCACCATATCCTAGATGCGCATCATTGGACACACATTTTCTCCAAACTTCAACCTGACATATTTAGTATCTTTGGAATTTCAAAGCCACAAATATGTGCATGCACATCAAAATATTATGCAGGTGCATTGGCAAAAATGCTAAATTAATATGCACACACACTGAATTAATGCTCCCAAACAAAAGATTTATCTAGTACAACTACAACATTTTGACACTGTTTTCAGATAATGCTCAGTAGGCATATATAGACTTCACCTGATTCAACCCAAGTGTGAATGTCAGGACAAGCCTTACTAGCACTTAAAGTAACACATACATCTATTTTTTTTTTTACAGTGCTTACAACAGAAGACAGACAAAGACAGACAAGATTACAAAAAAGGTATCCTTGTTTATCCTGAGGAGATACAGTATTCAGGGTCTATATGCATAAATAAGTCTCTTTTGTGTGTCATGCTGCACAGCAATAGTTTGTAAAGACTGGCCCACTGGTGGGTCGTTGAGGTTTTAGGTTTTAGCCAGCAGACAGACAGACAGACAGAAAGGAACAAAGACAGACACAACAGCAGTGAGGGATTGACACACATACAGAGTCGGAGAGAGAAGGAATGGGCAGACAGGTGAACAAGACAAGCCCAGGGATCCATCATTATTTAGCCATGGATATAGAATATCAAATGGAGGACGGGGGACGCCTCCATATCAGCCTGCTATTATTGAAAATGACTAATATATTCTGAAGAGAGAAAGACAGAGAGAGAAAGAGAGATGGATGAGATATGGAATCCGATAGAGACTGACACTCAATCTTTCTGAATAGTAATCCAATAACGTCTCCTGAGTTTCCTTATGGCTAATCAATTGTGCCGCAGCGCAGAAACAAATCACCATATCGCCGAGTCAATAACCGTCAGTCATGGAAATACCTCGCCTCAACTGTCAGTGTTTATCAAGCTTGGCTGAATCGCAGCTCTCAGAGCAACGGTGGAGGGAAGGGTGACACGGGTATGTTTGGTATGCGCTCTCGCAGCTCCCTAAGGTGGCCCTGGTTGGTTGTAATTTAGATAACGATAAGAAGGAGATAACAAGGGGATATGAAACACGCCCTGACCTCAGGTGAAGCCAAGCTCAACCAAAGTAAAGATGGATGATGATCTATGGAGGACACTGCAAACACAACAAACAAGTTTATCAGGGAAGAAGAAGAGATTATCTCACACTTTCATAACACACACATGAGAAATATCCCCCAACAACTGGTTTAAAGAAACGGACTCAAAGTTCACCTTTAACATTGTTGATACCTATTTATTCCTTTTTCTCTGTCTGGTCCCAGGACAGTGTATGCTAATGGCATGCTTAATCAATGGGCCTCACTTCACTACACATCACAAAACACACAAACACTTCTGTCTTAACCGGGTGAGCCTGTCAGTACTGGTTCTGCAGCCTGATTTTTACTGGGAACTTCATAATCAGGATCTTTTGTCAAGACTTCAGAATCAAAACAATATAATGTTTTATCAGTTAATAGTTAGGGGGAAGTTTACTTGAATTGATTCACTTGATAAAATGGCAGGAAGCCGTTCTCCTCACCTTATTGCAGACCGAGGCTGGTTGCTAATATCTCATCAGGATCAGTGCGGGTCTGGAGTACCTCTGATATGACATCACAAAAAGTCAAAAACAACATATTGACCTAGACAAAGAAAAGAGAAATCAGTACAAACATGTCTAAACCTTTTGGGGAGCCTGTCATTATCGGTTCAGCCAGAGAACAGGTTATTTTAATAGTATTTAATAATTATTTTAGCCGATTTAATGTCCCTAGTGTTGCATTTGTGAAACCTGATTAGTGATTCATGTTTAAGGTATTTTCATAGTATTTTTAATTTCTAAATTCAGCAATTGAAGTCATCAGCAGGGCAGTTAACAATAGTTGCTTTGTCACTGTAGCATGCTAGCACCTAGCTATCAACAGCTAGGTGCTAAAAGATACTGTCGGTACAAGGCTGTATTTAAATTGCATTGTCACTAATTAGCAAACAATGGGCTAACTAGTTAAGTTACAGTAACAGAACATTTAACAAAAACAAACCAGACAAATTAATTGAAGACTATCTTCTTAGCTTCACAGCAGTGGTTGGAGACAGCATGTGGTCCATTGTGGTCACATCTTAAAAGTAAATGGGATAAAATCTAAAAAGATCTGGATCTGCTGCGAATCCAAACCAAATTCCTGTGTGTGCCTTCAGCAGTTGCTCTCAAAGTCTGGGCCTCAAGAGAGTCAGACACTGGCAGAAAATAGTATTTATTGACAAAAAATGTCCTGTCTAATTAGCTGCTTAATTAAATACAGTGTGTGCAACCCAACTGCACTGTTCATTGTCCTTTATGACCTAACGAGTTAAGCCTGTGGGGCACAAATATGTAGATGTGTGTGCCTGTTTGTGTGCACGTTTTTTTTTTTTTTGCAAAAATGTTTAATCATCTAAGAGCAAGAAAGCTATTTTTTGCCTTCCTCTACATTTGAACATCCCCACATCTCCACTGAGCTCCTCCGCTGAGTGACATTCAGACAGAATTTTAATCAACATACAAACTCATTTCACCTTCTAGGAAAAAAATAATCTGGCTTTTACAAGAGGAAAATTGTCGTACTTACAATTTACAGTTACCATAGCACCAACTCTGTGACATGTATGAAGAAATATCACCATATCTCATAAACATGTCACATGATGGTCTGCACAGAACAAGTAAGAGTGGGAGATATCCAGCCAAACCTGGCATGCAGCTTCAGAGTGAATGAGGCGACCTCATGTGCTCACTGTGGCAACATGGTTAAGGTTTTATAGCATATTAATTACAGTGAGGCGAAACTGTCAAGGGTTTACCCCTGTGATAATAAATGAAACATGTGACTGCTGTCACTGCCAAACTGGCCTTGACTCATGTTTTGGTTCTGACCTAGATAAACTGACTTTTGGTGTTGTGTGTTTTAAATTTCTGTCTGAAGCATTTGACATGCAGCCCAGTACTAGAAGGCCATTTTTGTTTGTTTTTTTTAGGATAAAATGTAAATAAAATGCTGTTGCCTTGGAAATTGTCCAATTTACCCAAAATCAGCAGCTCAATGACCTTACATTAAAATAGAAGAAATACTCCAATCAGGGGTCAATACAGAATTATGGGTCCTTTTGATGTATATTTTAAAAAGTCCTCTTTTAAACTCCAGATTCAATAGTGTTGTTCCCTTTTTCATTCGCTTGAATTGGTAGAAAAAGTCAAGAGAAAATGTCAAACTTGTATTTCTAAAGTGGGGCTTTGTTAAGCAATAAGAACAGCTTAATGTGTGAACTTCTTTTGTTACCAGATTAACAGAATCCTTGTCTGTCTTAATACCATGTCTCCGCAGCCTTTAATTATAAAATATAATTACGAGAGCTCAACATTCTGGCTTGTAGTTCTTCCATTAAATTATGTATAAATCACATCTAAAAAAAAAGGATGATATAAGAATCATGTGAGATGTTTTTGATCGCTTTTTGTATAAAGGATATCTCACTCTGATATCAGCCTAATGATGGGAGTTGGTCCTTCCTAAAACAACCATATATTATCAATTAATTTAAGTGTTCAGATGTCTTTATGAATTGATCCTACATTTCAAGGTCTAATGGTATCACTTAGTCTAACTGTTTTAAAAGGTTTTCTTCTCTGGCAGCCACATGATTCACCAGTAAATACTGAATAATTGTGTGCTCAGAGTATTGGGCACAAAACAAGGTAAGCTCAGTCTAAAGATACTGGTATAGACTCTTCTTGGTGTCATATTTACACTCTCAGCAGGTCTGCTAAGTCTGGATGTACAGTCGACCATAGCAGAACTCGTGTTTGAGTTTCCTACTTTGACACTTCATACAAACACACAGAGCGTAATAAAGTTTCAGCTGAACTACATCTGATAGGGAAGACCCTAAAATAAAATTGACATAATGGGAATCTACCCCGAGGTCAAAAGTCTAATGAAATAATAGTATTTATTTTTTAATGAATTATCAATTAACTAGTAAATTATTGAGTCTCCTCAGGCAGCTTTCACTGATTGGCTGACCTAATATTCTTATATCCTATATAACTTTAAAGCAGACTTATTTAAAGAAGATGAGATTTCTGGTGGGATACTACCAGAAGGAGAAATGTTGAGTTTGATTTTCTGTTTGTCAAGGTTGAATGCTTCATACGCCTTTATTCCCATCGCTGCTATTTACTGCTACTACTACTCCTTGTGAGGTTTTTCAGCTCCTTTAAAAGGTGTTTTTTTTAACAGCTCATCACCTTATTCAGCATGATTCTCTTTTTTTTTTTTAATGAAACACTTTGACATAACCTGATTCAATTTGATGGGAAATACCTCTCAGTCAGCCGTATAACCTCTTACGGCTGTCAGGCAGCTTAACCAAGACAATTCAAGACAGTCAGTGCATTAAAAGTGTTCAAAACGGGTGTTTAATTTGACTACTTATATAAAGAGCTGTAAATCATCAATTATTTCTGAACACTTCCTGTCTGAACGCTGTGATGCTCCAACATCACAGACACACAGTTGCCTATTAACATACTCATTAATGAAAAGCTGCTAAATATACACTGTAACTCCTGGGAGGAGAAGTCTGATATGCATCAGTGTTCACTTTGGATACTCGTGAGATTAATTCTGTATCAGCCTCATGAGTTGGAAGCATCTCTGTTGGTTTGGCCGGGTTTCACTGGCTCGAGTGTGTGCGTGTGTGTGTGCGCGCGCACCATCTGTAAGTGTGCGGTTTTACAGTGACAAGCCCAGTTGAGAGTCAGATGTGGTTCAGCAGTCGCTAACCCAACGGGCATCTTTGAAGAAGATAATGTCACTTGAGTGAAGAAAGTTCTTTTTGAAAAGTTGATTCAATTTGGAAGCTATCACTCAATTAGCTGAATATTTTAACTGCTTTAACAAAAAATGTAATTTTAAGAGTCAACACTGGAGTAAAGGACTCAACTTTTATCTCTTGCTGTGTGTGTGTGTGTGTGTGTGTGTGTGTGTGTGTGTGCGTGTGAAAGAGACAGTGACAGCGTAAGGGTTATGTTAAAAAATAGAACATTATCTTCCTTTCCCTTTCTTTCTTTCTCTTTCACCGCCTCTCACCTCTGTTTCTTTTGAAGAGAAACAACAATGGCGCCATTAAGTGTCTGAGGGGGGTCTTTGATGTGAATGGGCCCTAAATGGTCCTTTCAACAGCCAGTCAGGGGACGGGGGGGAGGGGACAGTGCGGAGATCAGGGGTGAGGAGAGGGGAGTCAAGTAGGGATAGTAAAGGGTAACCTTGCTTCAATGTAAAAGACAATGTGGAGCCTTAATATCAGTTTGTAAGTACTTCTGAAATTATTTAGGCTACCAATCATTAATAAATATCAACACTGTCAATCATTTTATCCTCGCAAAACAATCATCTGACAATCATTTTGAGGGATATGTGACTAAAAACCATAACTTCACACCCTCCACCCGTGTCTCCCCATTAAGTATCCTCTCCCTTGTGCAGATCCATCTCCTGTATTTTGTCAAACCACGTCAAAATCGGCCCGAGTCACCCGCCAACAAGCAAAGAGCTCTCAATATAAACCGAGTAAGCTGTCAATCATTTGGCTGCACAGCCCATCAAACACAATTGGCAGAGAGATTCTGTATTCTCAAACACAGCGATGTCTGCAGTATCGTATCTGTGTTTTGGAGTAGACGAGAGAGCGGGATCTCATGAGTCATTATGCTCAGAGGCTGTGAGTAGGAAAGTCTACTGTACTGTATGTTAGACAAATCTGGGTATTATTTCTCTCCATCCTCTGTGCTTCAGAAGATCAATCCACTGCATGTGGCAGGCTTGGAGGCACTGGGACCTCATGAGCCAGTGGACTGAGAGATATCTCAACTGCATGAGCTGCATCCTGCAGAGAAGGAGAGCGTGTGTTTTTAAAAAAAAATTGGGGTATATTTCTTCCAGATGAATTGCTGGAGTTTGAATCAGCACATTTCCATCCCTTATTAAGCCTTATAAACTTAATAAAAGGTATGTTACAGAACTATTATTAGATTGCATTAATTACTATGTGTACTCCTTGAAAATACTATAGATAGAATCAACATTTCCCACAGTCCAGACATGCAGGTGTATTGGAGACTCTTAACTGCCTGCAAGTGTGAATGCAAACGGTTGAAACCCTGTCACCAGACATCAGGTTATATTGGATGATTCTGCAAAGGTTAGAAGATGTTTTTGGTTTGTTTTTTTACATCCAATGGCAACGTACGGTTGATCTTGGTTATGGCAAATAAAGTATAATTAGCTTGTGTGGTTAAGCTGTGGTTATGGTTAATGTAAACATAAATGTTAATTGCATGTCTGCGACTGGAGGTGAACTCCTGCGTGAAAGCCACACATGCTACATGCCCAATCCACCACCCAGACTTCCACACCTTTGCTCTCTGCCTCGCTACATAAAGGGCACGCTACTTCCTGAATTGGCACTCATGAGGTGATACAATCGACCTGCACTGTATGATTGTAAGGATGGATAGGCTAATCATGGGAATGAATGAATGAGATCAAAACGGAATCCAGAGCAAAGTAGAATTGGGACATTATGAATTAACTTTGGATCAGGCGAGACAGAAAAAGCATGTTTCACTTGCCAATGTTTAGCCTTGAACTGAAGTCATCACTGTGCCACGCTGCAGCTCCTCTCAAGCAGGTGCCATCATGCTGACCCAAGCCTTTTTTTTACAGAAACCAGAAATGAATATATATTGTTTTCTGAGTTATGCTGGGTGTGAATGAGAGGGCTCTAGGAATAAGAGGAGAGGAAGGTGGATGTTAGGAAATAAAAAGAAAGACGGAAAAGAAAGCAGGAAGGAAGAGAGAGGAAAGAGAAGAAACAATCATAAAGCGAGGAGGGCAGAAAGAAGGAGAGAGAAACTGTCATATCTCCACTGTAATGGGGGAAAGGGAAGCTTTGCTGATTGGAGTTGCCATGGCAATGGTTGGCACCTAGTATATGTGTGTGCCTCTCTGTGTGTATCTGTGCATGATTGTATTTGTGTGGGTTTTGTAGATGCGAATGTGCTTCTGAGCATCTGGAAATGTTTGTTAGTGTGTGTGTGTGTATGTGTGTGTGGAGGTGGGGGTTTGAATGGGGGATCTTGTTGGGGGATTATCAGTGTTGTCAAAGGCAAATGAGGAAGGGGACCAGAGAGACACAACAAAGCGCTATTAGCCTGCACTGTGGATGGCAAACACACTGTAAACACAAAACCAGGAGGGAGAGAGTGTCAGACAGAGAGGGGAAGATGTTGATCTTTTACGATGCACTGGTAACATTGTCCTCAACTTTCACGCGGCTACGCATGTCAAACTGATTGAATTTGACATTGCATGATAGAGAGAGGCAGGGGGAGGCCAGAGAGCCAGAAAGAGAGACGGCTTGGATGTCTACAAGAGAGAATAAGTGTTTGTCCAAATCGTTAAAATGCAGCACAGTTGTCTTTGCTTTTGCCAGCCAGCTTGGAGAGAACTGCACATGCAGTAACTTGCACATACACACATGTATGTGATGGGTACAGCACATAGGTATATCAGTACTGTGGGTTGTCAGTGTGACATAGCAACACACACACACACAAAACATACAAAATGTGAACCATACTGTGTGCATTTGTAATCCAGTTGCTCTCTGACAGCAATACACACACAGCCCCGCACGCCTCACCTCTACATGGGATGACTGCAGCCACACTCATTATTTCCAGTCCCAGGTGCCAGGGTGGTTACAATCTAAAGGTCATGACAATAGCCTCTAATTGTTTTCGGGGGTCACAAACCTGTTTGTCCAAAACGTCTAAGCCAGCACCTCACGTGTCACGCTCGTTATTAATAATGGCCACAGTTGCTGCGGCGTCTCGCGCCCCGCTCTAGGTCAATATGCTTTCAGTCCGAGCGAGTCAAACTTCAAAACTGGGGATGGGCTGGAAGCAGGCTGCGTGCCATGCTGCTAAAACCCACACAGCAGCAGAATGATGGATGTGTTGAGTCTATTGGCCAGACTATTTATTGAATTGTGTATTTAAAAAGATTAATCTGTGACATTCTGGTTTTTTTTTTTTTTAATTTATGGATGTGTTTCTGCTATGCATTTCCCACAGATCACCTGTCAGTCAAATAGTGTGAACAGCATTTTTTCCTCGGATTTTCTTTTGACAAACTTCAAATTTTTGTAGGTGGTGCTCTCTTTTCTCTTATCTTTTCAGCTTTGGTGGCCATCGCTGCTCATCCGAACCACCCAGCTCTTCTATTTAATATAAAATGCATCACTTGTTATGTGCCAAAGGACTTCAAAAGGTAATAGCCACCAGTCAGACACCGGGTAATAAGAAAGCTATAGGCTGAGCCTGCAATCTTTGATAGACAGGTGTATAATGAACATTTATTTATAGGCAAGGCAAAGCAAGTTTATTTATAAAGAACATGTCATGCACAAAGGCAATTCAAGGTGCTTTTTATAATACATACAAGACACGGATTAAGAAATAGAGCACGAGAGATTAGACACAAGAAACAAGTTTAAATAGAAATTCAAATAATAAAAAGAGAGAATTAAATCAAATCTATATGTGTCTTCTGGATTTCTTCCAGTTCTCTGAGGCACAACAAAATGCTGGTTCTTCATGTTTAGTTTGGACTCTGGGAACGGTTAGAAGACTGCTGTCACATCCCTAACCCCCCCCTAAGAGGCCAAGAGGGTTCATATGGTAAAAGACAGATATATTTTTGCTCCTAAACCACTGAGAGATTTATAGACAAGCAGAAGTATTTTAAACTAGTTTTCAGTTTTCTTCATTTTTGTGAGGGCCAGAGCACCAATATTCTCAATGATCTCGAGTTGCCTGAGAGTTATTTTTTTAATAGACCTGAAAAAAGACCATTACAATAGTCCAACTTACTTGAAATAACAATGCGGGCAAGTTTTTCTGAGTCATGCCTGGACAAGGATACTCTTGGTTTTTAAAGAACGATAGTGGAGTTGAGTGCTGAGTCTCAGGCTTTTGCAGCTAGGGCAGTTATCTTAGTTTTAACATCTAATTACTGATTATCTCTATGCACTTATGGAAACTCTGGGGACGGAGCCAGGTACATTTGAGTGTTGTCTACATAATGATAGATGATTTGAATTGGCCAAATAGAAGCATGTTAAGGGGAAATTATAAAGGACCAAGAGCCCTGTGTGGTATGTTTGCATACATCATTGCTGAATGAGACAGAATGGTTTTTGTCTTGGATATTGGATTTGAAACTCAAACCCTGTTTTCTAGTCTGTCTATTCTGTAGTGTAATGTCAACCGTTGCACACAGATGTATGTAGACTATTAATTAGTACTATTTTACTGAGTAAGCTGTCAATTTATTTGCTCCAGTGTCACCAAGATAAATCCCTGCACGGTAACGTGATCCTGATTGTGATTTACAATGTTTTTAATATCCAAGCTATGGAAAAATAAATGATAAACATTCTGCCGTTACTTTGCACCGTCCAGTTTCAGTTTACATTCTAAATTCCTGCTGAGTAAATACAACAATCAGCTTGAGCCTGTTGTCATTTCACTTCCACTTCAAATCCTCAGCCGCTATGGAAAAGTGCTCGCATTCATAAATCATTCACTTGTTATTTTGCAACCCAGATATGGAGGAGACGAATGCATCGCAGCCTACAGCCTCCTATCCCACATTATATCCGTATTTTCTGCTCTCTGCGACTGATAGAAAATCCCGGCGCAAGTTTCCGACTTAGTAAATGTCAATCTCTCAGAGGTTTGTGAAGAGACTTGCTTCCACAATAGGCTTTTTATGACAGCTTCAGTACCATGATAATTAGGCAGAGGTTGAAGAGGCAGGCTAAAACTCGGATGCCATTTGCAGCGTTTGCTTGTGTGTGTGTGTGTGTGTGTGTGAGAGAGAGACAGTGCATGTGTGGTGGTGGTGGTGGTGGGGAGGGTAACTGAGCTGATCCGCAGTACACAATGGACCGGCAGCTGCTGTAAATGATAGCAAGGTCATCACTACTGCAGCCGCTTGATCAGGACTGAGTGTATGAGAATGTGTGTGTGTGTGTGATAGAGAGAGAGAGGGAGAGAGAGAGAGGAGATCGTTGGCGAGTCTGTGCGAGAGTGCAGCTGTATTTCCATCAATTTGTAAAAAGGTTTTTAAGAGGACTTTTCTAACTTTCCTAACTTTTCTAATAAAACGCAAATTAAGTGCATTTCTCTCAACTTTATTGGAGCGAATAAAATATATCCTACACAAAATGTATGGTAGATGTCTTAAGTTGATGGTGGCAATGCACTATAACGTTTAGTGCTTGCTGCAAGAAGACATAGCTGAGTCAGAAACCCAAACTGCACAGAGAAAAATGGATCAAGGAACTGTATACAACTGGCAGATTTGTTGTATTGCCTTCCCTGTTTCATACTTCTATATTGTATTTCATGTTGTCTGGAGAATGTTATCAGAATATCTGGGATCACACACAGCCAGAACAGCTCATTAGTCATGTTACTTGTCCGTTCGCTGTCGATTTAAAGCATAAATCTTCACTGACAAAAGCAAAAAGAGGCTGAAACAAGTATAAAAGCTTTTCTTTTCAAGTCAATTTTTTTTTTCCCTTTTCAGTGCAGTTTTTCTTATGTGACACTTCGTGATGTGCAAGAAAAATACTTGGAAATCTGGCTAGCGTGTGAGAGCGGGGTGTGAAACAGAGAAAATAGAGAGACGTCTGCATAAACAGAGGAACAGACTGTACCTGCGAGCTGATCTCGGAGTGATCTGCGAGTTCTGACAGATAGCAAAGTTGCTGTTATTCAGGTGTTTTTCCCTCTGTGACAGAGACTCTGACCCACCGCAAGTAAACCCATAACTCAGTTGTGTCCTCATACTGTGTTTTTAATTATTATGGCTAATTAGACCTCTGCTCAGGGTGACTTTGGGTGGAGTTATGTGGGGAATTATGTGAGGTTACATACATAGTCCTGAGTTCTACTCAGGGAAAATAAGCACCCGTGTGTGTGGGGGGGCTTTAAAGCGGCTATAATCAATACTTTTAGATTAACAATAGAGCACATGACTGTGTATATAAGGGTTGCTTGTAGTGATGAATCCACAGAATTATCAGCTGGATTTTCAGCCCATTGTTTTGTTTTTTTTTTGTTTTGATTCCCTCTCACGGCTCTCATAGTGTCATTTTCTGCTGCAAAAGTTAGCGACTAGCTGCTGAGCATAGAGGAGCATTTAGCAGCTAAAGAGCCCTCAAGAGTATAGACCAAAACAGAGCCAACAGAGCCAAAACGTGCCTCTTCAGCGATTAGATGCTCCGCTATGCTCACCAGCTAACTTTATCTGTCTGCAGTGTAGTGCTGGCCAGATAGCGTACAGTGATACATAACCAAAACAATGAGCTAAAAGAGGCTAAAAAGCTCAGTAGAGCTGAGGGAAACAGCAGAGTTGGTTGATAATTCTCTGCAGGTGCATCAGTTACACATAGCAATTAAATTCATTGTTAACATACAAAATATTGATTACTACAGCTTTAAGGCTTATGGAAGCTCTTCAGCTCATCAGGAGCAGCTCACTGACCCACAGCTGTATGTGGATGTCTGTTCTTCCTTGTTGGCAAGAGTGTTAGAGACTTCACTCCTGTGCGTATTTTTTTTTACACAGGTGACAAATGAAAATGAAGATTCACCTAAAGATACAAGATGATTAATTAAAGCTCTGCACTCTCTCTTAATGGTTTTTCCTTCTATTTGTCTCGCGTGTTTACACATCTTGGCCACGATCAGGGCCGTTACTTTCAATGACATTTTCTAATATCGTCCACTTCATGAATAACAAATTAATTTTTTCATCATATTCTTTGAAAGAAGTCTGGATTTAATGAACTCTGGAATGTAAGTAACAAATTTAAGAGAGTGAGATAGGAAAACGGCCGCATAGCAGGCCTATCACACAATTTGGTGCTAAAGCAATATGAAGAATAAAAATCCAGCCTGTTAACAGAGAAGCAGGGTATTGAAAATGTCACATTAGCTATATTTATTAAAATCTTCCTGGTATGCCTCACTGTGCTCTAGATTTCCTTCTGGTGCAATAAGTTTTTTAATGAATTGGCCAGCGTCCAGCAGTACAATATTATTACCCCAACGATAGCAGCCTTTGCACGGCAGTAAATATCTGGTGGGCTCTGCCGATTTCTCTGCTGATGTGAAGTGCTAAATACGGAGATGCCATTAGTGTGGGCCATGCAGTCCCCAGCCATTATCTTAGCAACGCCATCTTGACATAAACATTTCGGAGGCAATTAAAGATTATATGTGTGCGTGTGTGTGCATAGCTGTCAAAGAGCAATTACGGTGACAATGTCCTCAATGTGGTTCCGGACGGCTCATTTTCATATAAGAGGAGATGTTTTGATTAATGTGTTTTCAAAAGGATGTGTGCAGTGCGCAATGATGTATGTGCAAAAACCCACGCACGAAAAAACACATTTGAAGTCACACGCGCACACGTAGATGAGATGGATGCGAGGCGGTAAATGGCTCTTAATTGATGCACTACATCCTTTGTTTCATTATTTACAGGCCTGCCTCATTATTCTAACATTCCCAACTCTAAGTACTCCACAGAGCAGCTTCCATGGTATAAACAAATAAAAACGGGAGCCCAGAATAGCAAATGGCCCAACTTCGTCATTATGGGAGGATGATGTGTGGTTGTGTGTGTGGGAAGTGGGGGTTTACATTATTTTTTACGAGTGTGACAGCATGTGAAGACAGTCGGTTACAATGTTCAGGTTGGCCATAATTGAAAAAGTGTGTGCTTGGCTGCTCATGACAGAGGTCGAAGGTTATCTGACAAAATAAGCATGAATACAGATCGACGGCAACACCAGATGCGGCCAGGTTTATAAAGCCACTTCGAAAAGTTTGATGACTGAAATTTAAAATGACAGATCACAGAGAAGGAGGCAGGGAGTCTTTACTACTACACAGCCCCTGAAAGAGAATGAGCAGGCTTATATCATTGTTTCCCAAAAGCCCCATTTTCATCATCAACACTAAAATGCAATAATAGCTTTTTCAGATTTACACAAGGCTCGGTTTTTGGTTGCAAAAAACTTCGACGGAGGGCCGAAACTGAGGAAAAAAACGAGGTTTCAGATGTAGCAGGTTTGGCGTCAAGTGCCTGTATTCTGTAAACCAATACTTCTTTTAAATGAAAGGTGTTAATATGTCTCATAATGCTAATAATGGCCTGTAATCTGCTTTACTTCCCTGCCAGCAGTCATCTTATATGCGTAGGCGTAGATTTTTCCAAATGATATAAATGTCGCTTTGGAAGGAAATCTGAGGGGAAACCTGTAAAAAAAATACCACGCCATTTTTACTACATGTGTATGTATATATCACATGTGCGTGTGAGTGAGATCACATTATTCTGACGTGTGTGTGTGTGACATATCAGGGTGGGCCTTAATTGAAGCAGGGTGCTGTGCCAGACTGGCCATTATGGGGCTGAATCTTGATCTAATCCGCAGAGTTAGTGGCCTTAAATAGATAATGCTCCTGTACTGGGGTCCAGTCACTGGGGAGGCTAACATATGGTCCATGTGAGCGTGTATGTGTGTGTGTCTGTTTGACAGAGAAAGAAAGAGTTTGTGTGTGTATGTGTGTGTACATGTACAGGAGTAGACAGCTGAAACCAAGCCAAAGGCAGAACGGCATGCCTGTAGCATGAGCAGCAAACTTTCCAGAGTAACTGAGACCCCCAGCTGGTCTCTACAGAGCGGTGTAACTTTAATGCCGCTACGCTCCACTAACATGAACTGACACTCCGGATCCGAGAGGAGGAAGGCCTGGGTTGGACCTGGGGAAGATGAAAACAGAGATGGTGATAGAGAAAGGGAGCAGGAGAGACAGATTGACAGCCAAACAGACGGAGAAACACAGCAGCAGACAGATGAAAACAAAACAAGTGTGAGAAATGCCATGTGCAAGAAAAAAAAAAATCAAATACAGGCAAAAGAGTACCTGCCAGAAAAAAAAAAAAAAAAAACTGAGAGGAAAAAACCTCAGCATGCTCTGTGCTCCAAATTGCAGAGGCGGGGCATTAGAGCAGCTTGTCAATCACGACCCCCTCGACACGCACGGAGCAGGTGAGCTGAGGTTTAAATGATACACACACCGACGAGTCATTTACAGGCTGGCGAGGCAGAATGTCACGGCCGCCCGGACGCTAAACCGACGGCTTAACCTCCTCACACAGCATCAATATGCCTCCACCGGAGAGGGAAGGAGGAGGAGAAGGGAGGCCTGCTGGAGACTGAGAGCACGTGCATGCCAGACATTCTTACACACAAACACTAATGTGATATATTTGTGCATTAATATTTAAATATGGATGCAATCTTGTAGTTTTAAGACAGACATAAGACAGACAACTATTTATTTTCAGCCTGGGCCCCATTCTCACAGCGTTTGCCAACATGGCTGTCTATCTTGTATGAAGTTTCATCACTTACCTCACTGTAAAAGTTGAAACAGTAGCTGCAAGATGCTATGAGTGCACACAAACAGTGCCGGTGCCAAAAAGCAATTAAAACATGTCCTCTGAATAGGTACACCGTAATAAAACCTGACTGATACGTGTGTATACTGTGGCATTACTTATTTTAGTCTGACTCGCATTAGCTCACTGGCAAGTAGACCAATCAAGATTGATGGTGCATTTAATGAAGGAACAACCAACCAGGAAAAAAAACATGCACTGATGTTTATTCATATCATTAACATTCACACCAACACAATTAACTACTACAGTGAGAAATATAATGTGGGTCTTTTTTGGGTAAAATATGTATAAAGAAAGGAAAAAAAGGAGAAGCTTTCAGCAATGAAAATAAATTCCAGTCTTTCTTTGCGTCTGAACGAACTGTCATTGACACTGACATTGCAGTCAATGACAATGACTGAATGGAGTTTTGCAGAATCGTCCAATATCAATGTTTTGTTTGGCACGTGTCTGAAATGTAAACGCAGCAGCAGCAGCAGCAGCAGCAAGCAAAAAGGAAGTGTGCAGACAGTTCTGAAGTATTATCAGTGACTCTTAACAGCTGCTTTAACTGTGGCGTGAGTGTTATCGTATTAAAACTGTGTGTCTGTGTTTAATTGGGTTTTAGAGTTAGCCCTAGCTGAGAGTGTATTAGAGAGCAGAGTGATGTGATGAAGCACAGATCATCATTTTGATACGGATGGGACTGCACTTAAAGAATATAAAAAGAATGGAAAAAAACACAAATATAGTCCTTTAACTAACTCATAGAAAAAGCAAACTGCTTATCTGACTCACACGTCTCCTGTCATTCTGCTACAAATGAACACACACACACACATATGCACACTTGGTATCTGGAAGGGTTGTTGCTCACTTTGCTGTCCACTCAAGAGGAGGAATAGGATGTGACTTGCCCTCATGGACACCCACCGGCCTTCACTGAGGCCGCCTCTATATATGTGTGTGTGTGTTTCATGAGTGAATTAACAAGCTACAGTAAGACAGCCCCGGGCTTTCGTGTGGGCAAGACCCTCACCTCTAATAGTATGGAGTCTGTGTGACTGCCCACACACACACACAGTGATGCTACAATGGAAACTCTATTGTGTTATAATGAAAACGTGTTTATGTATATGTGTGTGTGTGCTTGGAATTAAGCAAAACACACAGGGAATCCCCGGCTCAGCCCTCCCCCTCGTCCTTCTCCCTCTGAAGTGGGGTGGGCTGAGATAAGGCGTGTTATAAAAACACACTCTCTCAGAGGGTGGTCAGAGCGGGCAGGTCACATCTCTGATGTTTACAGGGGAAATCCACGGTGTGAGCGAGTACAAGGAGACAGTGTGTGTGTGTGTCCTTTCTGAACTCGAGCTGGATAGTCATCATTTTTATCTACGTTTGTTAGGGGGAAAGATTGTGCATCACTCAAGGCGATAGTACACTGTGAGTGCGAGGCAGTGCCAGGGAATGTGTATTTAAATCAGGGAAGAGGTCACACGAGTGCAAATGCAATGGGGTAACAAGGATTCTGCCCCCTGTAGGACAAAGGCAGGATTAGTTGTTAGAGTAGCTCGCAAAAAAAACAACAAAGAGCGAACGGAAATGTTTTAAATTAAACATGAAAATGCAAATTTTCCTTTTCATTTTAGCAACTTTATCAGCCTTATCTGCAGAGGAGTCTTCATCTAAGGAACTTGTGGAGAGAAATTGGCAAGGCTGTGTGTGTGTGTTTGTGTGTCGCTCTTATTTCCTCCCTATCATAGAGCTTATCTGTGGACTGCAAAGAATTGGGGGAGAGGAGTGACAGAATGGAAAGAGGAGACGGAGGAGTGTGGCGGGGGAGAAACAGAGAGGCAGACAGCGATGGAAAGTCAAGCTGCAGAGTGAGAAGGGCAGGCAGTTGGTAACTTGTGTGTTTGTGAGAAAGTGAGTGTACTTGTGGCAGTTTGACTGTTATGTCTAGAGCAGAGGCATAATGAAGGGGAAGGCATGTTAAAATAAGTGAAACGTGACTCGGTGAAACTCCCCATTATGCCTTTTCTTTCTGTATTGCATGACAATACTCTGCAAAAGAAACTTTAAAGTGCCTGAGGAAACTGCAGAAGACTTAAAATAAATAAACTATTATACAAAAAAAAAAGGTTGTGTTAGATGTCTTTGCTCATCCGCCAGAAAGTCTTGCATCAAAACCTTAAAAAGCTGAAAAACTTCTCCCTGTATTTTGCTCCTCAAACTCCCTCGGGCTGCAGCTCTGTAGTGAACAATCGCCTCAAGAAAATGAGCAAGAGGTGGAATTCAAAAGTACAAACTGGCCAAAGCAAGAGAAGCACAAGGAAGCAAGTTTGCCTTCACTGCAGAGAGCTTCTCAATTAGCCGCTAATTGCCTCGCCTTAACGAGCAGAACATTTCTTAGCACTAATGAAGCTGGTGGCAGGCGCAGAGAGAGAGAGAGTGTGTGTGTGTGTGTGTGTGTGTCACTCCCAGCCAAGGCGTGAGGTGTGTGCATGTGTGTTTTTGAAAGATAGAAAGCGAGAGAGACAGAGCGGAGATCTAATGGAGTCGGGTCCGCAGCTCATTTTCAGCGAGCTGTTCGGCATTCTCTGGAAGGAATGCGTGGATGGATTACACTGCTGGCTGCCACAGCGACTTTCCAATGAGGCTCCACTTTGTCTTCACCCTTATCTAATCCACGCTGGAATGACCATCTCTGCAAAATGAAAATGAGGCCGGAAATCAAATGACCTGCCTGTTTGTTACAGCTGCATGGACGGACATGTGATTTGAGAAATTAAACTCCACTCGGTCTGTGCAAGAGAGCGTGATTTGCATTGCATATCCATAAAGTGGGTGCGAATGGAAAAAATATCTTCATAAAACAACATGATAAGCAAAGCAATACAGAATAAACAGACGCAAACATATTGTCTCCATGAATGAGACAGGCACTTTAAATGCATAATCCTTTCAAATTTCATTGCAACAGTGATATGCAAAGAGCAGGGTTTCACTGAAATCTGCATCATACACAGAATACACCAAAGATTTTACATGTCAAAGTATAGTTTACTAGTCATAGTGGGCACTGCTCAGCCCGTGAAAACAGCTGTGTAATGTCTTCTGTGACTCTGGAGGAGCTTTGTCAAGTCTGAGAAATGTAATGTAATATAAAGTGATGTCACCTGGGTATCCGAGCTTGGTCCCCCAAACTTTATGGAAGTGCAATACATACAATGTCACTGAATTAGTAATTTTAACTGATGCTATTCTTGCTACATAGTTTAATGAGCATTTGCATTTTGATATTTTCTTCACTGCAAACTTTAAAGGGATGCTTTGACATTTTGGAAAAATGTGTTTATTCGCATTCTTGCCAAGTGTTAGATGAGAAGATTGATACCAATCTCATATCTGTATGGTAAATATGAAGCTACCACCAGCAGCAGGTTAGCTTAGCTTAGTGCAAAGGCTAGAAACTGAAGCCAACAGCTAGTATGACTCTGTCCAGAGGTAACAAAATCTACATACCATTAATGCTCAAGTGTAAAAACTGATCCATCTTCTCATCTAACTCTCAGCAAGAGAATCAATAAGCAAATAAGTGATAAAATGATTAGTTTAAGACAAAATTCTGCAAGTCACCTGACCAAACATTAGCCACCTTCCTGGCTAATGACACACAGTGTTCATGTAACATGCTCAGGGACTGACTAGTGTCAGGTTTAAACACCCCCCAAGAAATATTGACCTTTGACCTTTGAATCCCATCAGGACAAACTGTGCCAGTCTACACCACAATATCGTGTCAAAGTGAAGCACACCAGATCTCTAGCAGCTACTCTTTATGTTTGCATGTGATAAGAGAGTTTTTCTCTGCATCAAGTTTCTCCAGGTGTGCTCATGGTGTGTGTGAAGAAAATATATTTTACACTATCAAAATGTATTATCGCTCAGAGTTTAATCAAAATTCGACATCAAAATATTACATTTGACATCCATAACGGCGGCTCATATCATCAAGTTGCGATGGTGTTTGGGATATCACCCGAGATACCGCCCGCTTATAGTGAAGACACTATATCACACACCATTTCTCAAGCTCATACAGAAACTAAGCAGTCCCTAATTCCTCTTGGGCCCGGCAGTGCTCTATCTTAGCCAAGCAGCCAGGCTAACAGGGACACACGACATATTACCCCATCTTTTCCCTGCCGCTCACAGCAACCCAACACTCCTGACACCAGCTCACCCCCCAGCACCCCTGACTGCCAAGCAAAACACCTGGCATCTGTATGAGAAGGGCGCCAATTTCACAGTGACTGCCAGGCGGTCAGCTGAGCCGCCCGTCGCACACATACTGGTGACATGTGTGTGAAGGCATACGGATGCGCTGTGTGTCTGTAAAGACAGCTTGTGTGTGTCGGAGCACAGAGCAGGTGTGTGTATGTGAGAGACAGCAGTGCAAGCATATGAAAAGTACGTGTTAGAATAAGAACTTAATATACAAGGATGTGAGTGTATGCATGACAGACAGCTCAGTCTGGACACATAAAACCGCAGTTTGGCCGCGTCAGTGCTTCTGGAAACATTTATAGCGATATATTCACATGCACAACCACACTTGTGTGTGTGTTAACTTGCATGCAGACACATTTCTACTGTGTATGTGCACGTTAAGTACTGGACAAAGTGCATACGTATAATTTTATATGGTTCCAGTGTCTCTCTGACATTGATGCATTTCCCTGTTGCGTGCTCCCATTCCATGGCTGAAGTTTTGTGTGTGTCAGAGGCCAAGGTTGGTGCTGAAAGCCTGATGGATGGGGTCCAGGGGTCACGGACTTCAGCTGTTGTTGGCCACTTCACAACCCAGTGAACCACACTGCTAGCCTTGGGTTAGTACCAGAGTGCACAGCGGTTTTGGGTGTTTTTTCATTGTTGGAGTAATAGGAAAGCTGAGAGGGTCAGGGGAGATATATAAAGAGAAGATTCTGGAGGGTTTGGATGCCGGGCCGGCAGGAGTGTAAGAGGGTATAAAAGCACGGGTCTGACCATTCCAACTGCTCTGAGCCTCCTAAAGCCCAGGAAGCAAATAAACAATGCAGTCCCCTCATACTGGAAGTAACACATCACTGCTCTATTCAGGTGGGGGCCCACAGGGAACAGGCCTACAAACCATTCAGCAGTCTCACCTGGATGTTTGGATCCACTGATTTAAAAAAAGACTCACGCAATGGACCCATGTTTTGATTTTGGTGTTGAAACAAAAAAAAAATCTCTAAAGCAGCTCAAAAAGTAGAGGAATACATGCAGTGTGTAGCTAAATGAATTTGTATTTATGCTAGGTGGCTGCTCCCACAAGAGCTTCTCTCGCTAAACTGATATCTACTTTAAATTCTGAAAGTGATGCAGGTGGTATTCCAGCTGCGTGCTCCCTATACATTGTGGACCCAGTGTTGCCACCGAGTGTGTCCCCGGACCCCACTTTGAGAACCACTGTTTTACTGTATATGAGGTTTCAGGGTCTAAAGTGACCCTGCCCAAAAAAGGGGGGAAAAAAACCCTTTTCACCATAATGGGATGCATGAACCTTTCATTGTTGCCACGACGATGTCATCAGCTTTGAAAGGGGCTGCTGTGCCAGGAGAGGCGGCCACGTTGCCATGGAGACAGTTGGTATAAGAGATGGTGGTTGGTGGCTTGGCTGCGGTGTGTGGGCAAAGGAGAGGCAGCCGGCAAGCCAACATTGCTTTTAGGGTAAATATGGTCTAAATTAACAGTGCTGCTGTATCGAATTGGCAAAAGAAGAAGAAAAAAAAAAAAAGACATTAAGTAAAAATGGATGTCTTAAACACTGCACAAGGTGAAACCAAGCAAGAATATTGCAGAGGATATGAAATTATTTCCAATATCAGCCCAACTGTGGAAATTCAATTTCACAGCTCATGAACAATATCAAACAAACACGCTGGCTGAAAGAGCACACTCCAACTTGAGTGATACTGTATCAAAAGGCTACACAGCAGACATAAAAGCGAATGAGTTGGGTGAAGGGCAGGCTAACTGGTAACGGTAATCCATAACTGGACCAATCTCCATATTCAGGCCGTTTAAACTGCACATTAGCCACCAGCTATTCCCATGGCCTGTCTCAGACCTGGGGGGGGGGGGGGTAGCGGGCTGGCTTTCTAATGAACTGTATAATTAAATGAGAAGCACCGCTCGGCCCGCTCCGACTACTCTCGATTTTGAGACCATGATGCCTTAGCGAAGGCTGAATCTAAATGAATGGCAGCAGGTGAAGGACGGAAGGACAGCGGGCTAATGCGGTGGAATGTGCCTTTAATGAAGAGGATGAAAAGGGGGGGGGAAGAGAGTAGGCCGAGGTCACCGTGGGTGCACACCCGCAACTTCATTCTGCAGTGCGAGGGTGTACAGTCCCCACACACACTCTCTATCTACTGTATACACACCCCTCCATCTCCCTCTGCCTATCTCTCCACAGCTCTTTTTTGGGAGCTGTGTGGGAGAGAGATAACTGTTTCAGCTCTCCACTTTGCCCTCCCCAGAGCACGGCTTTTGATTGACACATGCTAACAAGCTAAGGTGTTCGACAGGGGCGCCGGCAGAATAGGTAATGCTAAGAGAACATAACCAGGGAATTCTCCCTCAACCCCGTGGTTCATGACAATCGACTGGGGAACAGCGTGTGCTTCTGCTTTTTTTTTTTTTTTTTCTTTTTCAGGAACTGCAACAAGACTGTGGGCTTATGAGGTGTCAAATTAATTCACGCAACCCCCCCACCACCCCCTCATAATACAAGAGGCAAATGTAAGTGAATTTTCAAAAACCCAAAAGGAACTGAGCAGAATCGTCAAGGAACTTCAACAAAAAGAGAATGAATGTAGAGAATAGATAAATAGCTTTTAAAGGGAAGGTGCTTGAAATCAAAGGTCATGCAGAGGGGAAGAGAAAAAAAGTTCTTCACATGGGAAGTGTATGAGCCGATATGAGGCATGGAAACGATGTCTGTCTGCATATCAGCGTCCAGTCTGTCTGTGTGTGTGTGCGCGCGTCATGTGATAAATTCTTTCTGGATGACCATGAACAAAGGGGAGACACTCATAAGACACACTGTAACTGATTACATAAACTGTGGCTGGAGGAGTAATTCCACTAAGACGTGTGCTACAGCAGACGACTCCTGACAGTGATTTCAAAGCTTTTATTTAATGGATGTTAAATGCAATTAATTCTTGGATGTTCAGTTGCTGTTGTTTATTGTCTTTGGCTCAAACTGACCGCAAGCACTTGAAGGAGGCTGTTTACGGCGTAGTTACTCTTTAATGTACAGTGAATGGCCGAGTGAAGCCAGATTAAGCGCTGTAAGTTGCTTTGCCCTCAGTGAGAATGAGAGAAGACACGGCCTTTGCTGGCCTCCGCTCACGATACCGGTTGAATTTAGAGAGTCAGGTTGAATTTAGATGATGTTTTGAATTTTGATGTATTTGAATAATGACTGAATAGATTGGATAGGCTTTTGGGTGACGCAAAAACATGCAAAAACTGGTGTATTTCATGTTAAATATTCCATAAAAACTGTTTTTTTTTGCCTCCATTATGCAGCCCTTCGTCTTCTGTAATTGCTTTTACCTTTAGTTGTATGTTTTTTTTTGTTGGCAAATTTATGTACTAGCGAGGGGGGTTTAAAATATTCTCCTGATTGTTTGTTTACATCGCAGATAAATGCAATGTTTCTTTCAGCTGACACTCAAATTTCAGACACAGGAGCGTCTTTGAATGACCCACCAAAGGGAGCTTTTTAAAATGTTCCACGCTTGCAACTGCATTACCATGGCATAATGGTAAATTACTAAGTCATTATCATGGCACAGTAATGTCATTGGTAATGGTAAAGCCACGGTACATGTGACTGCTAATGAACTAAAACATGCAAACCTCTCTAGGGGTGTTTAAAAGTGTGACTTAGTGACTGAAATACTAATGTCTTAAGAACAAAACGAGCAAAACTGCAAAATTCTCGCAAAAAAGGGGAAACAACCCCTCATTTTTATTCAAGTCTGCCTCTTTGCATCACAGGATGGTCAACAGACAGCTGCTCAGGCTTTTCCCTTCATTGTTTATCTGCCTTTTATCTATTCTGGTTTGTGTAATGCTGCTTTGAAAAACACTGTATGAATAGAAATGTGTTATAATAAGCATTTGTTTATTGCTATTACTCTATCTGATAGCTTGTTTGTCTCCCGGAGCAGGTTAGATTCACTGACATCTGCGCTGACTATCTGGGAAAGAGTTCATTTGCCTAAAATCGGTTTGAATAAAACGACTGATCAACCAATTTATCTGCCTCTGCGCTGGCCGCTTTAAAAGGTCTATTTCAGCACAGAGAGGAGAGGGTCAGAGCAGTGCAGAGACTAGACAGATCAGCAGAGGCCTGGTCCCTGCTGGCCTTGATGCTAATTAAACACTAACTGATAGAAAAAGCCTTCTCCACACTCTAATTATTCCCCATTTCCAGACTAATTTCACCAATCGGAGCCATCTTTATTTCTGAGAGCAAATTGTGCAGTAATCATTTTCTAGTGGAGATTTCCCTGTGTCTAATTGTTGAAGATGATTTAGTCATTATCAGAACGCTGGCTACTCTTATCAGTCATCTCACAGGGCAAATTTATCTGGAGATTGTGTTCAGAGAAATTAAGCTGAATATTGTAATGAATTTTTGAAGTGCTGACTCATGGTGTTGGGTGTTTTAAATATGCATAGCCTGGCTAATTGGTTCAATGGAACAGAAATAGGGTGAAATGATTTGGTGCGGCACAGAGAAGAGAATTAAAAAAAAAATTTAATGAAAAATATCTGTATAAAAAAAATCATGCATTTATTTGACAGCATGTTTAAATCAAACCACCATTGAAACATTAAGTGAGTTTTCAGTGCAATGACTTTTATCAATGATATGTTAAAGGATTAGTTCTTTATTAGCTGCACAGTTTTTAAAGAGTCACTCAGCATATTTTAGAGTCTGTAGGTTACGCGTGGATCAAGATTTAGAGACTTTAACAGCAACACCACAAAAGTAACAAATAATCTCATATGCAATGCATTTATACGGTTAAATTTTACAGTAAATGTCATCCAACCGGCCACATCCACGGCTAAATAATCAAAGGTAAAAATGCAAAAAAAAAATACCAAAGTGTGATAGCAGGATGTGAAGGAAGTCCAAGCGACAAAACATCAAGGACAAGAAGACACTTTGAAGGGGAGTTCCTTTTCCTGTTTGTCGGCGTTGACTTCCTGTGTCTCTTGTGTTGTCACAGTCTGGCGGGGTCAAGGTGGTCCCTCTTTATTTCCTTCATTTTGATCAGCTTGTGCAAAATGCAAGTCAGCACTGCCTTCATGCCCAGTTTGCTAGAATAGAGGTGATTCTATACGACATATGGCGCAAAGTTTCCTCTATATGTCTATGTAATTAAGTTAATTGCCTTTAATTTCATTTCAATTCTACATTATAAAATCTATGTCAAAATAATATCCTGTTATATACACCGATGTGCTTGCAAATATACAGAAGCAGTTGCAAATATGATTATATAAACACACACACACGAGTTCTTGTTAAATCTGCCTTGGCCTGTGGAGACAGATGGTTCTGAAAATAAGCCCTATTTTAGCTTCTCACCTTGTCACTTATTGCTTTCAGATAAATCAATATAGCAAAATCTTATTTATTCACATTGGCAGTCTAGGTGACAGCTGATATTATGTTTACATGAATCTTTTGGGGCTCGATGAGAGCACCCAGTACCTCTTAAACCGCACCTATCATGGGGTTCTTCCGCCTTCCGCGTTCTGGCTGCCTTTCATCTCTGTAGCCGTAGCGCTCTGGGCTGGTGTAGCGCTCCCTGGCGTCGGGGTATCTCACTGGGCTGGTGTAGCGGCCGGGGCTGGCCTGCCGGTAGCCGTCACCTCGCCCTCCCACGGCTTCGTAGTAGTGCCGCCCCCTGCGGCCTGCGGTGGGGGAAGGTGGAACGTCCTGCCTTACCGCCGCGCGGTGCTGCTGCCCTGCGTGGGGAGATGAAGGGTAGTAGCGTGGGTTACTGGATGCCGGCTGGGGGTGCGGCACGCGGCCCGGGTGGCTGGAGACGGGTTGGTCATGGTAGTGGCCGGGGTAGGGGACGGGCTCTCTTGGAGCAGTTCTGGAGTGAGTGGGGTAATCATACGGATCCCTCCTGAAAGACAAAGATGGTTGTGTGAGACAAATGAGAAGGTAGTGACTGTATGTTTACTGAGAAGACAATATTTAATACTGGTTTAAACTGGCTTGGAGTAGAGGACGTGCCAGAGATTTAGCCCTCCCTCACGGTAAGCCTCCTGCTGTTATTCAGTTTACGTGGTGAGGCTGTGGCCTTGGCAGGATCGAGTTGTGGGGGAGACGTGGATGGAGAGATGCCAAGAGATAACAGCAAATGCCTCGGTAAGCACATATGAGGATGTGTGTCTGTGTTTAGCTTGTGTGTGTAGGAATGTGTGTGTGTGTGTGTGTATCTCAGGGGTCTGCAGTAACGAGGCAGCCAGCTGGAAGTCTCCGGTTCCCTCCCACTAGCTCTGGGTGATTAGGGGATAAACCCCTGGGTAAGGCGACACGCGGGCCTCGGGGAGATGGAGAGACTGAGAAAGAGAGGGAACTGGAGAGAAAGTGAGAGAGAAAGAAGGAAGAAAGAGAAGGGAGGGCTGCTCACCTTTCACAGGCCCATTCAAATGCTTTCCATCTTATGTTCTGTTTCCAGTGCTGAGTGACACACAAGTCTAGCCAGAGCAAGTAAGCAAATCTAAAAGTCAGGTCTTCATCGGCCTCACTGTAAGTGAAACTCTCCTATTTTTAAAAGTGGTGATCTGCAGGAGCCATGTCAACATCAGAAATGATCAATTCTGGCATTAGGTTTGTTCACTCAAACAAACTACTGTAAGTACAGGCCACAAACTTTTTTCTGTTTATTCCAAACAAACTTTCCCGACAACTTTAACATAAACCACATCAAACCTGTTTTCCAGTGGAACATCTCAAGGGTCTGTGTTAGTGTGGGCGTGTTGCTACTGGTTAACTGTGAGAAGAAAGAAGTCCAGTTTGAAGCCACAGCACACACACAACACAGTGACTGAATCTTCTCTAAGTCAGGGTTTTACGGCTTTGGAAGGTTATTGTTGTGGCAGTAATTGATCTCTTGCTTTTGAGGTAAATTAGCACAATGCTACAAGCTACATGCTACCTGTTTATGTGCACATACTGGTGTTTGACCAAAGCAGTGCATTGCTGGACGGAGCTGTGGCAAAGGCTGAGACGGGATCAACATTTTTTTTTTTTTGCCAGAGCCCTCCACGACCCGCAGGAAATCAGACGAGTTAACATGAACTGTAGTAACCTGGTTCCTGTAAAATCCACCTTAATTTCACTTATTTTATTAGTTTATTTGTTAGTTAGTTTAGGGACAATGCTCATTGATCAGCAGAAAAAAAAGAAATAGCCAGAGTTAGCCCGGAAAGCTAATTTTGATCTTCATCATTTCAAAAAAAAAAAAAAATCACAAATATTTTCCCTAATATATTCCACATAATAAGGTAGTACAGTGCATGCCAGTACACATGCATGTATACATGTACACACAATACATATGTGTATTGTGTATACATGCAGGTAATGTTTACATGCTGTTCAGTAATCTGATCTGTTCAGTTGAATGAGGGATAGAAGATGTTTTTGGTGGAGCATTTGAGCTAACAGCCTGTTCAGTGGTAACTTATTTAAACTTCTAGAGTCTACTTGTCTCAGTTTCACTTTTAGTTGAACTTTGAATTTCATTATTTAGAATATAAATGATCTTTTCATTCATCTTGTCCTGCAGATGCATACATGTAAACAGTCGCCTAGAAAGCTGGTGTGTGTTTATTTGGCACAAACCTTACTGGGGAAGCCCCAACCCAGATTACAGAAACCAAGTTTCTTGTATACATAACATTGAAGTAATAGGAATAAAGCCAACAATAACCTTGTTATTCCTTGATACGGTGCTTTTGTCGGTCTGAACACAGCCTAAAACAGCAAATGTTGCCTTCACCGACTGCAGTTCAAATTGCTATTATAGTAGATAATATAGATAGATATAGACCAATCAGAAACAGATTTAGACATTTACTTCCCACTCTTCAACAACGGCTCCCACTGTAGTTATTATACAGAAGCCTTGAGCTTAGCCTCTCCTTTGTTCTGCAATCATATCCCTGCGTCTCCTCTCTCCACTCCCTCGAGTCGAGCTCAGCACCTGTTGACTGGACAATTAGAATGACTCACTCACCACAGATTAGGTAGCACACAGCTTGCTTGTGTGTGTGTCTGCACTTGTGCATAAGCAGACTTCCCTTGAGGATATTCATGGACTGTGGTGAGGTGGATTTCTATGTATGTGTGTGTGTGTGTCGCAGATATCAGTAGAGTGTGTTTTCTGTGGGCTGGGAGGCCTGACCACCCAAACAGAGTGGTGGGGACAGGATGCACAGGTGGTCCCAAGAATGAACAGCGCTGCCTTGTCAGTCAGCAGAGCAGGAAAGACAGAGTTGGGCACACACACATACAGATACACACATGCATTGCTAAGGCTTTAGATAAGGAGGAAAGGCAGAAAAAAAAGAGGAATCCGAGAGGTAGAAGGAGAACAGAGAGAAAAGAGATTTCATCTGAAATTAACATGTGGGGAGACAGAAGCAGATGTGGAGGGAGTCTGGGTAAAAATTCCTCCCTGTAAAGCTTGGCGAGGAGGAGTGAAGCAGAAGCGCGGAGAGCGAGAGAGAAAGAGAGACGAAGGTCAACTTCCTCATTAATCCAGATTAAATGGTGAAGGCCACCAGGGGAGGCAAAGAGAAGGAAAGACAGAGGGATGGAGTGATATGGGGAGAGAGGAGGGGGAACACCTGGGCCACCCAAACAGACAGGAACCTCCGCTGGCTTCCCCTTTCTTCTTCACATCATTCTCCTCATTTTTTTCCCATCTGTGCAATCTTTGATTTCCACTTGAATATTAATCTTCCTCTTTCTCTTCCACCCTCCACTTCTCTCCCTATCACCCGTGTCCTCTCCCCTTAATATCTGTTCATAGCCTTCTTCCTCATCTCCTCTTTTCTTCCTTTCTCATTCTCTTCTCATCTCCTATGAAATTTGGCACACTTCCCAAATATCATTACTGTAAAGTAATTTAAGGTTTCATGCCTGAGGGATGGTTTGGTTGTTTAGTTCACACCAGCCTAAATGAACCGAACCAAACAGGTTAGATATGAACGCACTCCTAAATATTTTCTTTGTCCAATTTACTGGATGACAAGAGGTTAAATGAAGTAGGATAAATTCCTTTTGTTCCATAGTAGATTTGTCTGAACGACCTTTGACCCTGGCATGACATGGTGAGCAGCTCAAGATTGGCAGCTGTGTAAAGTCTCCTCATATGAGAGTATTTATGTTTCTTCATGGAGAGGAGTGTCAGAGTATCTTAAGAACATTTATTAACCCTCATTTAAGCTAGAAAATCTATAATATCTAAACTTATTGTAAAAATTTATGTTTGCTTGCAACCAGATGCGAGCATTTATGTGTGTGTTTGTGTGTGTCCGGCCAAGCAGCTGGTGGGATTAGGGGGTCCACGGGCCCCAGTGACCCACGGGGAGTTCCTCATCCCTGGGTCACACAGCTGGCTTCAGCCTGGCTGCGAGATGGAGGGAAGCGAATGTGTTAAGTCTGCCGTTGCTAACCTGAAATGTTTCCCCAACCACGTCGAATGTGAGCAATATTTGAATGTGACATAAATTATGATTTCATTTAGTGGACTGCAAGCCAGAGAAGGTTGTGTTTGTATATTCAAAGTGTCAGAATGTTTACGTGTTAACTTGCGTAACTTCAGCAGTGAGTATGTGTGCTATGTACCATATAAATGTGGGAAACAGAAAAGGAATGAACATACAAAAACATAAGAAACACAAGGACTAAAACTTAATTAAGCTAACACAGAAAACAGAGGCAAAAGAAGGGAAAGAACGCTGTAATGTAGGTTTTAGATGCACTTCTCTCCATTTATTAATGCAGATGTAAAAGTTCACCCTTCTGCCACTAAAAACACAACAATTGAGTTACAATTTGCTGAAGGAAGGGTGGGAAATTTCTTCCAGAGCTCTTACTTTTGACAAAAAAACAAAAAACACGTCAAACATGGCAGACTCTCGCTGGATTAAAATGTTTGTTGCCATCGGTAATGACTATTAAAAGGATCTCCGCCTGTAAAGCTAATCTAGTCTGAAAGGGGCTTATGACAACACGACTCATGCAGACAGTAGGTGTGTTTCCATTCAGCTGTCAAGCAAGTTTTACACACACTTTTGAAATGTCAAAAAAAAAAAATGCAAATTAGATGTTTCCCTGAGCTATAGTGAAACAAATACATTTGAATCAATGACAAAAAAAAAAGAAAAATGTAGGTTGTTATTCTCTGTTATATTTGATGAATGTGTGATAATGTAATACAGCTATTACTAATAAAGCTGCTATTTGCTGCACAGACACACATTGGGAGTGACAGCAGGTATGACACTACTGGAAGGCTGTGGTGAAGAGATAATTTACAGAAAACATTTCCCAAAGCCGGTTGTGATTTTGCTGCTTTGACAAGAAATGGAACTATTTGTCTACTTCCTTATTCACCGGCAAATTCATTTCCATGCTTACAGTATTCATGATGTAATTTCTTCACATAAATTCTTCAATTTGAGCAAGCGTATAAACCATTTTGGGGAAATTTTATTGAATTTTCCTGTTTCCGCTTGCTCGTCAGATTTGATGCATTCGTGATTCGCGAAAATCAAACCAGGAAATGGATTATGTGTAAAGAAAGGGACAGGCAGGCAGGAAGAAGGAAAGAAAGGGAGCTCCTGTGTTGAAGAAGACAAGCCGTGTATAGCAAGAGACAAGCAGAGAGACAGATGTAGACACCCGACTGTCCCTCTGAGGTCTATATAGAGCAGCAGAGCAGGGTGTGATGTGAACCACAGGGACCAACTACAGTGGAAAGCTGTAATATAACTGACTCACACTTTGAGGAATCAGCACCATATACCACACTCCCAACCACCCCCTGAATGTGTGTGTGTGTGTGTGTGGTAGGAGCAAATGACAGACCGAATATTACATCCATGATTACATGCATGTGAAATGTGTTGGGAGTGTATATGATTACATGCTCTACAGTGAGAGAAAAATGTGTGTATGTCCATCTGGAGCTGTGAGAGTGTGCGGTGCCATTTAGGCATCGCTTCCGCCTTATGACAGTGAAGGATTTGTGTGTATGGTGGTAGCGTGAGGGGTGGGGACGGGGGACGGGGGGTTATTTCTGCACCTGCCCCTAGGAAACGGAAGGAGGAAATTAGTACCCCGACCAACCCTCCCCTCCCAACCCCAATTCCTTATTAGACCCCCATACTTCCCATCCTGGTCCCTCCAAATACCCCCGGTCCTCATAAGTGCTTTACACTAAACAGCTGGAAAACAACCATATGTCCCTGTCACACACACACACACACACACACAGAGAAAACTAAATATGATGGTCCAAAAGTGTTGCAGTTTTTAACAGTATATGTCAGATTAGAAGATACTATCCAGTATTAAATGTACACCGCATATACAATTAATGTACCACTGGAGAAAAGAGCCATAATAACAGACTTTATCAAGTCACATGCAGTAAAACTGAAAGATTAAGCTGAATTAAAAGTAATTAGTAAAACAATGCAGAAGCTGTTTATGTCAATGTTCTTTGGGTGATTAGAGGGGAATTTTTTTAAAAAAAAAATCACACACTACATTTAAAGCCAATGTGTATTTTTCGGTGTGTGGAGTCAAATTGTGGAAATCCCTGAGGAATTACACAAAATGTTGTTCAAATATTCAATTTAAGAAAATGTAAAGAGATTGAATAATATGAACTTAATGAGTAATGTTCAGGTTTAGCAGACTGCCATTGATTGAGTGTGTTTGTATGTTACTTCTTCTGTGTTTCTGTGTTGGAAGTAAATGAGTGAAAAATTACCAATCTGGATCTTTGGAGGCAGCCAATAATCTTCCACTGTATATATTATTCTTAACCTACTCTGCCTTCTACTTAAAGTTTAAGGATGTTTGTGTAAATGTAATGTCATTCATTTGTTCTCACACATACATAAAAATGAGCACAAATTACTCAACCAAATGACATTTGCATATTTAATTCATTAATGTTCCCACTGAAGAGATGAAGAGAACATACAGATGCATATGTAAGCACATCTGCCAGTTATGTACTCACCTGTTAGTCAAGAGACAAGGGACAGACATGCATTGCATGCAAAATACATTAATTGCTTGGCAAAAAGCAGCTGCTGCACCTCACTGCCAAACACTGCCATGCACGCAGACACTCATATACACGGCTATACTCACTTTTCCAGGTAAAGCTACAGGAAAAAAAATAGATGGCAAAGCCTTCATTTATCTTATTCAACCTGTAGTTTAGTTTAGGGTAATGAAACTACTGTCTACATTAGTGGTTTCTAGATGATACACGCTTTTAGTCAGAGCCAAAACATTTGGTCTGAAGAGTGTTCATCAATTATTGTAAAATGTGTTTATTTAAAAGATGAAATACAGCATATTTAACAAGTTGACATATTAATTAGCGTATGATGCATTCACCAGATTCTCCAAATTCATCCTTGTCCAAACTCTGCACGCACACACACACACACACACACACACACACACACACACACACACACAAGTCAAAGCGTTAATGGTGCTGTGCTACCTGAGTGCTACAGACACACAGCAGGCCTGGCTGGCTCCACAGCAGAGGAAACCATTAGCCACTCTGGCCCTGGCCACCGAGGCAGCTCTGCTAATCAAACCCGCCTATGTCAACAACAGCAGTGGAAATTGGCTCTCACCTAGACACACGTGCCTCATCTAAATGGACCCGTGTTTACACTCTGTGCTACTATATAGCGAGCAATGACAGGGAATGTGAACAGTATCGGCGGCAGGTAGCAGTGGGTCTGACTGCAATGTGGGAGCTTTCGGGTTAGAAATGAGAAGGTGAGGAGAGACGGGAGGCGCCAGGGCAAACAGCCTGTATGTAAACTTAAGCATAGGCTAAAGCTCATAGGAACATTTAATGACTCATCCATCATTTTAGTGATGTCATGCCTCAGACGATTATCAATAACCATTTATTCAACTGTTCTACACTATTCAACTTCATGTTATTCTACTGCTTCCCACCGCATTTAAGACTATGAGTGCAAAAAAAATGACTTTCCTGGACGACCAAAAGTACAAACAGACATTAGTAAGGAGGCCAAAGGTCTCCTTACTTCTTGGACAGTATTCCAAGAGGGAGAGTG
Organism: Scomberomorus guttatus; assembly: GCA_038419695.1. Classification (NCBI taxonomy): domain Eukaryota; kingdom Metazoa; phylum Chordata; class Actinopteri; order Scombriformes; family Scombridae; genus Scomberomorus; species Scomberomorus guttatus. The sequence goes on along the minus strand of CM076468.1, from coordinate 9,923,444 downwards.
ACGGTGTAATAGAGACGTGCTGGGAAAAGCAGTAAAGTAACTGTTAATGACAGAAACAGATGGGATTTCTTTCTCACAAAATGCAGAAACTTTTAGGCTCTCCGCAACTCATATTCTCATATTTCTCAGAGCCTTGACAGTTCAAACTAGGTTCACTGTATGCCTATTCTACTCTATTCTATTCTATTCTGTTCTATTCTATTCTATTCTGGGCAAAGAAGAGAACATTTGAATTCACAGCGACTCCTGCATCTCCACCACAGAGCTGCCCGTCCATATGTATTTGTGTACTGAATGTCATGCAGACTTGTACATGACAGTCTTTGTATTTCTCGCTGAGCTCACGGGGAGCTCCAAGACCTCAAAGTATATATCTTTTATTTATAAAGCGATGATTTCCCTTCCTTTTCCCGTACACAGAGCTGAAGAGACTGTGGGAGAGAGGGATAGAGAGAAAAGGGGGAAGACAGAAAGCGAGATACAAAGAGACGAAAGAGAGGTATAAACAGAAGAGACGTAAAAAAAAAAAATGCACACAAAAGGATTGATGGAATCAGAGAAAAATGCAGAGAACAGAGAGAGGGAAGTTATTGTAAATAGGTAGAATTGCTGGTGCCTCGGCTGTGCATGTGACAGAGCTGGCTAAAGCCTTTTTATTTCCTGCTGCTGTGCTGATTCCATTACGTTCTCCTGTGTCTGAACACAAACACCGTTAGCTGGACAAACATTGCTGCCTCTGCACGCCGACGGGGCCCATTCCTTCATAAAAGGCCCGCAAATAAGAAAAAGGGTCACGGCACCTCTTGGGAAAATAAGCCGCGCATTGCTTCGGATGCTCTTGGGCTGCTTATTTAACAATAAAAGAGGGGGGGTCACATCACCTTTTACACCAATCATGTAGAGCCCTGGAAAGACATCAGCAGCAGTTGTGGGGCAAATGCAGGAAAACTATTGTGAAGGAAAAAAAATACTGAGCTCTCCTGAACCCGAGAAATTAAATGAGTTATGGAGACAATAACTCTGAGTTGGGTGAGTTTGAAGTGAGTCATTCGACAGCTGGACAGCAGCGGGTGGGGAAACAGTTGATCACTTATGAAGCTGTGAGAGGCAAGATTGGGTTTTAATAAAGATGGGCCGAGAGCAGAGAAAATATGATTTCTCCGCTGACCTTGAAAAAGCCAATCCGAATTCATCGAGAGCACCGAACTACAGGGTAACAATATTACTGTGCTAAAATGATAACATACCCTTGCAATAAATAAAGCCGTCCAACCATGCGAGGTAACAGTGAAATTCTGAGAGCTTATTTCCAGTTGACTAAAATAGACAGTGAAGCAGAACTGAATGAGAAAATATGAGCATTTTAGAGGGTTTTTATTCGTAATATTCTTCTCATATGTCCCTATTTATTCATCCCGTTCTAATCGACAGATTGCTTTCACTCAGAGGGGGGCCGAGTCATCTATTCTACTTTATTCTGTCTCGCTAAGTGTGTCCAGCCAGGATGTGGCTCATTAGGGTCTGAGCAGACACAACCAGTGTGAAAAGGTTCACATCCTGAGACATGGTGGAGAAAACCAAGCACGTGTGTTAGTGTGTGTGTGCACTTTCCAGGAAGGTCAGAAGAGGGACACTTTCCCCATATACCCGAGAATACTAAACATGCTGAGGACAATCAAGAAGTTGCCCTCTTTTTTTTAAGGAGGGGCAGAGAGCGCTTGATAGAGTGTTCCGTCACACACATGGAAACAGATGTTCTCGCGAGAGGTCTTCCCGATCCAAAATTTTGGACCTAAACCAAACGGACATGGGGAAAATGTACCCAAACCCGCCTTCTATAAATTAATTTTTAACCACACTAAGAGTCTTTGGCAGACAGTAGTGGCTCTGTGAAGCTGTACAGTGTGGCTTTAAAATGCAAGTGTCAGCAATGCCAACATGGCCACAGAGATGCTTATTTTTAGATAACGTTTAGAAAAGTGAAGGGATCACAAAAGTTATTCCAAGTCATCCTGTGGGGAACATGAATGTCTTAACCCAATGTCATGGGAAACCATGGAATAGTTGAGATATTTCACTCAAAAACACAAATGTCAACCTCATTGTGACGCTAGAGGGAAAGTCAGTGGATCCACAAAGCAGTCTGGGGACCATGAATTTCTTTGTTGAGATATTTTAGTATGGGCCAAAGTGGTGGACTGACTGACATGACATTACCAAAAAAAAAAAAAAAAAAAAAGAGAGGGGACCTGAGGACAGTCAGCTCCAGTCCAAAATAGACCCAAGAACTGATCCAGAGCCTCAATATCATTTGGACCTGGCCCGACTTGACTCAAGTCGGGCCACACACACACACACACACACACACACACACACACACACACACACACACACACACACACACACACCTTGTGTTCTACTCAGTGGGTCATCTTCATTGTCCAGATGTGACAGGAGGTTCATGGTGCCAGAAAGGTCCTCTGGCTGGAGCCCTATGCTTTCTGACTCAATGGCCATCGGCTGCACATTAATCAGCCAATTATCAGCCCCAGCCAGCAACGTTGCCGCGCCAACCAGGCCCCCTAATCCAATCACCTTGGGGGAGTGGGTCAGGGGGTGCTCTGATTGGATAACCTGGGGCTGGGTCGCCGCGCCCATGACCTGCTGCTTTGAATTGGTAATGATGTTAATATCCTCCATATGGCCGTGTGTGTGTGTGTGTGTGCATGTGCGTCCCCAAGCATTAGACCCTATCCGGAGGCTGAGCTGCACCCCGGCATTAATGGCCAATAGAGAGGGAGGTAAGAGCCAAAGTAGCACTATCACCCTCCCTGGGGCAAACCTCTTCACGCTGCCACTTCCAGCCCTCTTTCCAAATCCTCTTTCCTTGACTTCAGCTTCTCTCGTTGGCTGCTGTGCAGTAGCTCTCGGCGCTGAGACTCAGGCTGAGGTCTACTTTCTTTCCATCAACACAGCTACTTTGGCATCCGCTCCTACAGGTCCAGAGAAACTCTTGATTTGAGAAGTGGGACTAGCCAGAGAGATCTTGATTTTCCAATACACTGAAAAAAGTAAGTAGGTAACAGGGACAAGCTGTCCACAAACTGTGGAATATAAAGTATTCCTTACAGCTACTAAAAAGTCCAAATCACTTGAACTTATGGGGAAAAAAAGATGAAACTCCACCGACACTCACACACAACACACACTTCAAGATATTGAAAAACAAATTTAATAAACCATACTTGTGTGCTTTCGTTAGGAGAACTAAAATGTGCGTGGACATATTGACACTTAGACAAAACTGAAAGTCCGCATCCTCCTGACTCTTACCTCTTCTCTACGCTCTCTCCATATGCTCCCATCTGTGAGGTGCTTTTCTACGTCTCCTGTTCAATCCAATGCGCACACTCACGCTCGCACTCACCTCCTTCGCTCCCACCCCTCCAGCTGCAGTCCCAGCCGGCTCCACACAAAGGCTGGCCAAATGTATGCTAATGAGAGCCAGGCCAATGGTGGAGCCACACTCATTTTGAGAGGAAATGGCTTTCAATAATGGCGGCCCCCGGGGGGATTTTGCACAAAGTTCAGCTCCACTTTGAAAAATGCATTCAATTCACTGCTGTGTCTGCTCTCTCTATTTCTCCTGTTTTTTTCCCCTCTATGAAAAAAAAAAAAAAAAACATTCCCGGAATATATTTGCGTCCCCTCTTCCTCCTCTCGCCTCTGTATTTATGCTAGGGGGGGAGGCGGAGGAGTTTGGGCGACTGAGGAGCCGTGATTTATCTTTACACAAACATCAGAAACAAGAACACCGACGTGTGAGTTGGAATAGTGTTCAAACTCTATCGTCTCACTTTTCCTCTGCCTTTTGTTGCTCTCGTTTTTACTTTTCTGCTGAGGCAAATGTCCCCAGCAGCATGTTAACTGTACCATATGCATTTCAAATGATGACGATAACGAAGATGATATCCTGTGGGTCTTGGGCCCAAAAATACTTCAAAGAGCGGATGAACAACAGTTAAAAAACAGTGAGAAAATTTCTTGAGGTAATGAACATTATTTGAACCTGACTTGTTATCTTCACACCTCATCATCAGCCAGACTTAAATCTACAACGTCTATATTTTATCGTCCAATATTTAAGCCAAAACTGGTTGACATATTGTGTACTTTCCAGATACTTATTTGAAATCCTGTTTTTGTTATCATTCAGCAAAACTAGGAAGAGGCTAGTTTGTAATATGTTGGAATACACAGTTCAAGTGTGAAAACAACACTGGGCTGCAACTAATGATTATTTTTATTTTCAATTATTTTTTCCAATAATTGTTTCGTCTATAAAATGTTAGAAAATAGTGAAAAAGTCCCATCAGAGCTTTTACAGACATCTTCAAATTGCTTGTTTTGTCCGACACACAGTCCAAAACCCAAAGAGATTCAATCCACAGGGATATTACTGTAGGCAGCAAATCCTCACAAATATTTGGCATTTCTGCTTGAAAAGTGACTCAAACAATGAATCGATTATCAAAATGAATGCAGATTGTTTCTGTGGAAGCACTAATCGGATAATCAACTAATCATTTCCGGCAATAAAATGCAGAATGCAACTTTCTTTTCTGCCAATCTGAATAGCTGTGAGGATTTGCAATTTTCTGGACTTGCTTCAATTTTCTTATGGAGAAACTTGATAAGTAGATGGTGTGAACTCAGACTTTTTTTTGTGTGTTACTGTACATAAGTATGGTTTGGGCTGAGCTGTCAAAGGTCATCACAGCCTCCCTCAGCTTGTCTGTCTCTATTAGGGTTTGTCTCCACAGTTACAGTTGGCTTATCTCTCTGTCCCTCTGCTGCTTATGTCCCTCCTTCTCTCTTCTTCTCTCTCCCAGATTCTCAGTGTGTCTTGTTCTCCCCTGAGCCAGTGCTGATGTCTGTGCTCCCTGGTGCCTGTCATATCAGGAGGCGCAATAACCCGTGAAATGACTGTTCTCTTTTTCTCACTCTCCTCCTCTCCATCCCGGTGTCCCCTCTTTTTTTTCCTCATTCTCCTCCTCTCACTTTCCTCACACCACGCCACTCCACGCTCCACTTAGCTTTTGGGGCCCGCGAACGTCCGCAAAGATGGCGTTTGCTCAGCATGCGCGTACACACTCATAAGATATGTATGTGAGCTGTGGTACTGCTGGGAAACACTTATATGGAGAACAGGAGAGGTGTGCGTGTGTGTGCATATGTGCCTAATTTGACAAGAGAATGGTTAAACAAACAGAGGGAACATGTGCAGTTCCATTAAACCCACACAAGAGGTTATACATCCTTCATAAGAGCAAACCATCCTCCGACTGTGTGTGTATGTATGTGTGTGTGTGATCCTCCTGCCTGTGCCCTGCTCTCTGGAGAGCTGATCAGTCCTATTCCTGGGATGAGTAGACACTCCCAAGGCAAACACTCCAGATTTAATTATAAGCTCCAAAGAGGATTAGTCTGTGCCGTGTGCATGCGTGTGTGTGTGTGTGTGTGTGTGTGTGTGAGTGGGGGAGACACAAAGGGAAGGAGTTGCAAGAAGTTATCCCTTCATTTCCTGCATGCACACACACACACACACACACACACACACAAACACACAGACAGACAGACAGAGCGGTCTCACCTGGAGTGTGTAGGGTATGGTCGGTCCACCTCTTCATACTGGTGTGCGGGTCGAGATTCAGCTCCTCTGGGTGCCATCTGTGAGGAGACACATGACAAGCGATGTAAGAATGGAGACTGAAAAGGACCCAGGTTCAATCGCTTAAGAGTCAAAATGCCCTTGATCAAGGCTCTGAACCCACACATCCCTCACTGGAAGTCACTCACATGGAGAATGAATGAAAAAATGTGTTCAGCGAGGTGTTTGGCCTATTCAACAACAGCTAAAACGGAGTGATATTTCAGTCTAATGGTAATTTAACCCTGTGGATGATCTAAAGCATGTATGTGTTCGCGTGCTGCCTTGTGGTTTCAGTGGAAACAAAAACCAAGGGAGGGAGGATTCATGGAATGCCCCACATGTGGTAACATAAACACACGCAGCCACATGTAAGCACTGTGCCCCTCTGATGAACATATGTGTGTATGGTTCATGCAAACACACCAGTCATATGAAAAAAAAAAAAATTACATTTTAAATAGGTTTTGGGCAGAGGGTTTCTCACTTTCACCCACACACAAACACACCAGGAAGTGATTGATTAAAGCCGTGTCCATGCTCAGGCGGATAAATCCGGAAACCCTGTTTTACATATAAAAACGACTTAGCATTTTCAGGCCATTTTCCATCCACGCTGAAACGGCAAAAGTAGTAGAAAACCAGCTAAATCTCTTTCCACTTCTTTTCTGTTGGCAAACACAACTGTGGATTACAGGCATCATGTGGTAAGAAGTTGAACAGCCGGGGTTACTCAGTTTGGTCTCAGCAGGATAAACCTCTGTTCTGTCGCCTCCTATTCTCCGTGATTACTTACAGATGGGTGACAAATTAAAGGAAACATCTAAATAAATGAGTGGAGAAACATAACAACGGAGCACCTATGGGAGATTTGTGGCATAGTGGCATAGATAAAATGTCAAAATGTAACATACAGCTCCAGACTGTGACATAGACCCTGTTTTTTAAAAAGCTGTATTTCGGCAAGTTTTGTTTCGAAAGTGTGGACATGGTCTAAGGTTCCAACAACACAAGGGGCTTAAACAAATCATCCCTGAGGGAACAGAAGAAGAGGGAGGCGGGGGTAGACAGAGAGACAGAAGGGGAGAGAGAGCATACAGTTTCAATTATCTCTAATCTAGGTTCTGAGCTTTGAGTTTTCAAATACAAACACAGGCTGTTTACTCAATGGACATTTCATCGGTCAAACACACCGCGCACCATTGTAGCACGACATGCACACACCAGCACGTTGGTCAAATACACACCAGCAGCCATACGTACAATAACTGACACGCACATGCACATATGTACATAAACAAGCACTCACAGGTTTGACAGAAACACACATGGCAAGAGACAAACAGTCATACGTTTGATCCCTGCTATCAAAGCCATACTAACACCCACATACAGAGCATTTAATATCACAAACACACACGCTATGAAGAGTCTAAATGACTCCACGCAGGCATCGGTTTATTGCTCTGTTTTGCATGTACGTATGAGTTCAAACTCATTTTGCATGTCAATGCAGTGGCGGCGCATTACCAGATATCATTAGCATGTCTCTGTAATGTAGGGAGCTCTAATGTCTCTGAATGGGAGCCAGGAAGTGAAAGCACATCAGAGCAATGGTTGGGGCAAGGCTGCTGCTCCACTCACTAAAATGGCTTTGTGCCTGTGTATGTGTGTGTGTGTGTGTATGTTAATATTGTGGTAGTCGAGGAGGGCAGGTGCGTCTTTGTCTGCAGGTTTAATATGACAGTGGGAAGTGAACGCTCCATCTTTCGGATGGCAGTGCGTGTGTTAGGTAGGGTACATTATGCAACGAGATGCATAATGTGAGGTAAAGGGGGCATTAGTCTCAGCAAGGAGCTGGGACTCAGCTGGAAGACCTTCTGTGTGTGTGTGTGTGTGTGTGGTGATGTGTGTGTGTGTTGAACAGTGCATAATACATCTTCTGAGTATGAAGGGGGGAGGAAAAAAAGAAGGAAGAGAATGATGAGGAGAGGAGGAAATGTGTGTTTAGATAAAATGGGTAAAATTCTTTGTCCATTGATTGTATTAACATAACAGCCCGGAGCCATAGGTCTAGATGATCCCTTTATTAACTCACACACACACACACGCATATTATGGATGTCTGTCATATGGACGCTTTTCAGGCGGAAGCCCATTTCACCAAATTAGACGGCTAGCTTTCGTGCCAGATGATGTGCCTTGAAATACTGCTGTGGCGTGCACACGCACACACATGCAAGTAAACAAACACACAAAACAAGTCTCAGTCTCACCATGGCAACTGGTAAAACAGCAATCTGAAATTCATCCATGTTGGAGGGAAAATGCAGTCAGTCAGACTTCTGAGGAGGTGGTCATTGAGCAAAGAGCCTTGTCTTCACAGCTCTGGAGGTGGAGGGCGATAACGCACACAGGGCCGTAGCCAGGATTTTAGAAGTACTGGGGTCATGAGTCCTAGCCCTGCTAGCAGGGTTCAGAGGAAAATTTTGAATACTATAGTATAAATCTATGAATTTTAATGCATTTTGAGAGTAACAATAATCACTTAGGAAATAATGTCAGTGCCAACACATAGATGAAAATTGGACTACAATCCATCATTAATCTCTGGTGGGCATGCTTTCATGTACTCAAAATTAAATCTGGAAAGATGGTTTTATGATTTACAAGCCTAAACAAGCTGTTCGAATATTGCCCTTGATGATGTCACAATGGGGACACAAGCAATGAATTAGCATTGATTAATCAGTTAGCTGTGCTTTTTGGAGCCAAGTATCTCGGGGTCTTGTTAACGAGTAAGATGGAGCGTGAGGTTGACAGGTGGATCGCTGCAGCATCAGCAGTAATGCGGGCGTTGTACCGGACCATTGTGGTGAAGAAAGAGCTGAGCCAGAAGGCAAAGCTCTCAATTTACCAGTTGGTCTACGTCCGAACCCTCACCTATGGTTACGAGCTTTGTGTAGTGACTGAAAGAATGAGATCGTGGATGCAAGCAGCCGAAATGAGTTTCTTCCAGAGAGTGTCTGGGCTCAGCGTTAGAGATAGGGTGAGGAGCTCCGACATCCGGGGGGAGCTCGGAGTAGAGCCCCTGCTCCTTCACATGGAAAGCAGCCAGCTGAGGTGGTTTGAGCACCTGGTCCTGGTCCCGGATAAGCAGGTGGAAAATGGGGGACGATGGAACATGTTTTAAAAGCATATAGGTTAGTATTTAGTGAGCTCAGATGCTGCTTCTGTTCCTGTGGTGTAGCTTGCAGTTACTTAGTGTGTAGGTCACATGGAATACAGTCTATGGAAGGCTATAGCCAGGCCCTCTCTAGAGCCGGTTGTTTTGTCCGTTCTGGGCTACTGTAGAAACATGACGGTGCAACATGGCGGGCTCCGTGGAAGGGGACCCGCTCCTTATGTAGATATAAAGGGCTCATTCTAAGGTAACAAAAACACAACGATTCTTAGTTCCAGAAATATATATTTAAAAATTAACAAAGACCCAGAAAAAATACAGAGGACATGACTTTAGTGTCCTCAGTGGTAGCTACAGGCCTGGACAAGGCCATGTCCTCATCCTGAACCTGGTGGTATCATATACAGTACTGTGTGTATGTGTGTGTGGTTATCAGTGGATAATGTCTTGAGCAGACAGAAGCTGACAGAAAGCCAGATTCTCACTGGACTTCATGCCAGACCACAGTACATGCGCGCACACACATACACACACACACACACACACACACACACACACACAATAGGGAATTTCCTATTTCTCATGAGTGTCATGTGTTAAAACTGTAAAAAACTCACAGACTTTGTTAAACTTGGAGTTCACTCCGGTTGTGTGCATGTGCATGCATTTGTGTGTAATCTAAACCCAAACCTTACAATCAGCAGATCTTCAGACTGCTTTTAATACGTTCTCATCAGGGAAAGCAAATGAGCTTAAACACATCAGAACAATCTCTTATAAAGTGCATAATTGTGTTGAGTCGTTGCGTACGCCGCAATTCACCAGCTGACAAACGCTCTGACAGAATGGTTGGCGTGTGCGTCAGTGTGAATGAGCAGAAAGTCACTTTTCCATTTTTCCAAATTAGAAAGCTATGCCTTGACAGTGCCAGATGATACGCATTGGAACACTCACACATACACACACACACACACCAATCAACTGGAGCAGCACAGCTGTCGCATTCATCAGAAAGTATTGCCAGGGCTCAGGAAATGAATTTCTTGGAGCACTTTTGGCTTTGCTGTAAATTTGCAATGCTCATATATACAATACGCCTCAAATGAGAGTCCAAGTGCTTTCACACAATGCCTAAGCAGCGCTTTTATCCTGTGACTGAGATGCACAGATTCGCCTTTTCCAAACCGCTTTCCTCTGCTGTCTCCATCTAAACGGCATAATTAGCCTCCTGTATTGCTATCTCTTTCTCCTTCCATCCATCCTTTTCTTCCTCCCTTGGATGCTAATTAAGCATGTGTCTCAGTGTGGAGCCTCTGCATGGCACCCCATGCCCACCTCCCCTTGGCAACCTCACCCCCACGCCCTGCATCCGAGTGGCACGATGAATCAACCCAGTATCTTTAGTGTAGACGCGGAAAAAAGAGCTTTTATGACATAAGGCAGGTTTGGGGCTGTGTAGCAGTACAGTTAAGAGCACTACTTTCTGTCTCCCAACTCATTTTAAAAGTATGTTTAGACAACTTCACAATCACAAAATAGAGGAGACGGTCCTTCCAAGAAAAATGACACAGTAGGTTGTAATGTTAGCCACTCAAAAAACAACAATTAGTTACGTTTGAGTGACAGTTGCCATCTAGCAGCTGTAGTAATTCTGACCCGGAGCAGTGGTTCAGTTCAGATGACGTCTATATATGTCGACAATTTTTCTCATTTGGAGGAGGAGGGATGGATGGAGGCATTAACCCAACAGTGGACCGTAAGGCTCACATTTCCAACCGTGACTCGGGACAGTTTTTTTAAAAAACTGTAACTATGATCATCCCTAACCTTTACCCTGTGGTAATTATCGTAGCCATGACGACAAGGGTTGCCTAAATTTAAGGGTGTAGTAACTTTACCCCACACCACGATTCTCTAACCTTAAAGTGATCATTTTAACCCAAACCGTGATCTTTCCCTAAACCTAACCAAGTGGTTTTTGTGCCTAAATGTTCTCGTGAAATGGCTCATTGGCATAGTTGCCAACTAATAGCCAACTAATACTCAAAAAGGTCAAAACACCGCTTTCATGCTAGTCAGGGTTAGCCCTTTGGCACACGAGATTATGCCGTATTAGGAGCCTGTGTGTGTGTGTGTGTGTGTATCTCAAACAGGAGGCTCTCTTGCCCCCCAGTGTACACTAAACACTCCCACACCTGGACCTTGCTCGCTCTGAGCTCGTTAGCAGCAGATGGCACACACACCCACCCACCCACCCACACACACACACATACACAGGGACCAAAGGTTACACACTCTCAGACTGGAATGCAGTCTATTTTGGTAATGGGCCAATCTGCTGGTAATTGTCTTCATTGTTAGTGTTTGTTTAGGCCTCAACTCTTGACCTTAAAGAATGGCTTTTTACATTTACATACAGTTGGGTTCAGACTTTGACTGGATGTGTGTGTGTTTGCGGTTTCATCTTTCCATGTTAAGATGTAACAGGTAGTAGGTAATGAAGCTCATTAGCTGCATTACATATATAAGAATTCACGAAGGTATTGCCGACTTCTAACCATTTGCTACGGCTCCATGCAGACTACTTTATCTGTCCAAATAAGCTTGCTCCGGTTTAAATTTTCAAACATAAACCCTAAATGGACTGAAGACGCTTGCGTGCATCAAAGCAGGCACACATTCAAAAGAATGTTTGACACTCTCCGGGAAATGCGCTGATGTCACTGGCTCCAAGTGGACAAACATACACAGAGAATAGTCTAGACAGTAGTTAATTTGTTTAGGTGACTATTAGCCACAAACATTTTGTAACTGGATGATTAATATCGCTCTTTTCAGGAAGACATAACATGTACAAGCACTTGTATTATTGAGTTATCATTCTTGGTTAATAGAATATTCCATGTTAATCCAACTACTGTCTAGGGGCCACTAGAGCCAATCAGTGACTTTTAAAACTTATGGAAAATAGAAATAAATTTGACGTTAGGGAGGGAGCATGCACACTGTTTGTGTTTTGTTACCCCATATATCTGTAATCAGCACGCATCCTACAGTAAACCTGTTTCATGTGTCAGAGTGTGTGTGTGTGTGTGTGTGTGTGTGGCCATGGCACTGGCCATGAGCTGTTTATGAGGTTGTGTCCCTATTCCTCCTCCCCCTCCCACTGTTCACTGAAATAACATCCAAATACCCCTGTGAGAGTGTGTGTGCATGTGTGTGTGTTCGGTTTCATTCTTTGTTTTCCAGTGTATGATGCCCTCCGAAAGGTATGTCATAAAGTGTGCGAGTAAGAGAGAGAGTTTATTTTTTACCAAGCTGTAACAGTCATACAGAGTGTTTATGTGTGTGTGCATGGACCTGGGCATAGGTGTTGATGGGTCCTGCACACACACACACACACACACACACAAACTGCAAAAACACCATCACAACCTCTGACGGCTCCACTTCTGTCAAGTCATGTGTATTCTGAGATGGCACAATCTCCACAGCATAGGTTATTCAGTCTTCTATTGCCCCCCCCCCCCCCGCCCTCTTCCAGTCACAGATTTGTAGATGTGGGGGTTGACACCACCACCAGTGTTGGAGGCTTTGATCAATGACTCAGGCTCCCTCATGGCCTCCAATGACCAGCTGCAAATGTTCTGAGGTTGATCCGTTTGACATTCAGATTCTTTGATGCAACTCTTGCGAACTACAGACTGTCAGAGTGGCTTTAAAGGGTCTGTTCATCCATTTTCTGACCTAACTCTTGGGGTATCAATCCATCCAGGTAAGTTTAAGTTAACTTGCCTAGGTTTTGAGATTTCTGACTCCACCACAATATAATGCAGAGGTACCTAGAAACCAACTTTAATTCTCTCTACCTATTGCAATTTAACTAGCAAAGAGGTCTTTATTGATGCAGCACATGCAAATGTTTGCCTGCCTCTCAGCCCACTGGCCCGTGAGGCCCCTTTGCCTCCATGCCAGCCATCTGCAGTGGTTTGTCTGTCAAAAACATAGTAGTGGAGAAGAACTATCCAAATGTGTCTCACATAAGATTTTCTTTCCCCTTAATAATGAAGTTGCCTGTTTAATGTCCCAGTCTCTCAGTATTAAGGCTCACGAGGCTCCACTGCCTCGAAGTCCTCCACTGGCTGACACAGCACTTTGTTCGGGACACTTTCATGAGAAGAAATACCCAGATCGAAGGAACTTTCGCTCTCTAGGTCAGGACACTGAAATTGTGCAAAAGGCTCTCAGGAGGCTGTTCTCTGTTCATGTGGGGGTCAAAGTCTTGGATGGCTCATGAAATTCCACTGACTCAGTAATTCCTCATCTTGCAAAGAAGAAGTACCTCGATATATATATATATATTGTCACTTTAAACCTTTACACTTTAACCAGTTTTCCACTGGTGTTTTAAGATGTAGTCACAAAAAGTAAAGCAACAAACAACTGAAATGATTTAGGATTCCAGGGTTTGCCAGTGCAAATTACTACAAACCTTTTTCATGATTCAGCGCATAAATTCATTTCCTTTATTTGGTATGATGGTAAGTTATGACCACAGTGGAGACACACACACACACACACACAGCCAACCCTACTGAAACTCCAAACACAGACTGGGGCCACATGCATAAATGATGTGTAAGCACAAAAACTATGCATACGCCGTTTCCCTCACATAAACTGGTATTTATAAACACAGAATGCACAGTAAGAATGTGCGCACGTCACCCATTCTTCACACCAGGCGTACACATGTTTTTCTAAAGCGATGTGACAGTGATGTAATCAGGTGGAGATGAAACATAAGGTGAGAGACGGAAACTTTTAGTAAAACATTGACTATGTTTACATGCACACTAATATTCCACTATTATTCCAAATATGACAATATTCCGAATTTGATATTGGTCATGTAAACACCATATTCCGTTTGGATATTCCAAGTTAGTCCTAATTCCGAATATAGCATTTTCCCGATTAAGACGTGCCAATATTATTCAGGTTTTAGGAGCAGTCTTTGGACATGTTTACATCACGTTCAGTATATGTGTCTCAGTTTGGGTTTTCTACTGCAGTTTGCAGCACACAGCCCTCTTACCTGTTTACAGTCAGCTTTGTGCGTTGTAAACAACCAACTAGCCAACAGTTTGCAAAGCTAGAATAAATATGCATAACTGTCTGGTTGTGTAACGCACCCTTGTGCAGGCAAAATGACATATACTGGAGCAGGAAAGGCAGACAGAGGAGAGGAATCAGAGGAGAGTGGAAAGCTGTTCAGGGCGGGCTGGAAAAACAGAGCGTGCCTTCTCCACAACAGGGACGGAGGGGATTTCGTTATTCTCCTGACATGCAGCCATGGACTGACAGTGACGACTCGGTGTGATGCACCAAAAAACACTCAGCAGTGTAGTAAACACGGGACAACCAAGGTACTGGATGTGCCTGTAACTATAAATTTATAATATCAGCCATATAAATATCATTTATAAATATCAGGCAGCAGCTCACTAATATTTTTCACCTCGCTGGTTTACTTCACTGCCTGCGGAGATCTTGTGATTCCCGTTCCCACTGGAGCAGAGGGAAACCCTGAAAACCCTCTGCATGTAAACAGGAATATTAGTGGAATCTTCATTTTCATCAGCCATGTAAACAGCTGAGTCGGAATATTGTCTTTTTAGGAATAAGGGCAAAAACCGGAATATTTTACGCATGTAAACACAGTTACTGTTTGTTTAGATAGATAACCAGCTGCACTGATTGTGTGATTGTTTTTTGTGTTTATACAGAGATATGTAAAATGCCAATCAAAGGTGCAATTATTAAGGTAACACTGATTAATTACTTTTGTGTGATTCATTTTATCATTCTTTTAATTTACATAGGAGTCAACATTTTATTTTGCGGTTAATATTCTTCTTATTTTATCCTTAGTGGCGTTACATCTTGTAAAGTCGGTTTAGATAAGAGAGCTACAAACTAATCATTTAATACATTTCTGAGATATCACTGCCGGCGATGGTTTACAGGTTCACTGGATGAATTAATGACATGGACGCTATAGAGAGCTGCACAGCCGCGGGTAATGACAGCTGTTCTGGCTGTTGGAGAACCTCGCCGGTGCAGCACAATCTGTAAAACGGCACTTCTTCTTTCCTGTTTGATTCATTGACAGGTGTAAAGGCTGGTGCAGCAGGCGGCGAATTCATATGAAAACGGCTGGTTAAGGGTGTGTCTTCATCCATTTGTTGGAGTGGAAATGAGGCTTGTACACGTGCGCCCAGTTTCATAATGACTGAGATTTATAAAAACAGAACCATGCGTACGCGCAGCTTTATAAATCTGACGAAAAGAACGCGTATGCATATTTCTGGCTTTGTGCTTACACACAGTTTTAGTCACGAATCTACAGAGTTTTATGCATGTGGCCCCTGGTGTCGCGCTTTGAAGTGAGAGTCGGTACGAGGAGGAGAATGGGAGATTTCTATCAACTTGCAGACAGATCACACTCTGCAGTTTGCCCGTAGGCCAGAGACAAGCTGTGGGGATAAAGACAGACACCAAATAAGTCCCTGTAGGCCTTTGTCGGCCCAGATGGGGAGGAGGGAGAGGAAGTAGGAAAAAAATAAAAATCCTCGCCCAGTTGCTGTGCAGCATTGTAATGAAGTGACTTAAAACAAAACAAAGGAGAAAGGAGAGGAGTGTGTTGAGCCTCAGGGAAGAGCTGGAGAGACAAGGACAGAGAGGAAGTGTCCGTGGATGGAATCGCTCATTGTGACTTTGCAAAGAGCAAAGGTGCTATACTGTATGTGTGTGAAAACTCTTGATAGCAGCGGGTAGAAAACATAATGCTGGAATGAGATGTTCACTCTTGTCTTTGTCTCCCAGGCGGCGTGAGCAAAGGGTTTCAGCCTGTGTCTGTGTCTCAGTTTGTGTTTTGGAGACAGTGAAAGAAGAAGTGCTCCCGCGTGCGCCAATCAAACAATGAGATGAAAGCCAAGAACAGAAGATGTCAAACAACACTGGGGGTCAAACAGTAAAACGTTGTCAAAGTTGGAAAACAGTATTATGATAGGACCTGTTGATATTTAAATGTTATACTATAATGTACACATCCACGAGAGCATCCTGTGCAGACTTGGCTGTAAAAAGTGTGTTGCTTCCTCATTGATGGAGATCAGTGGCTATGGTATTGATTGTTTGTTCACTTTAAAAAAACCAATGGTTATGTTTTCCTGACAAGCAAACTCTTGCGGTTGTGCGAGTAATTACCTTCCTTTCTAAATCCAAGTGTAACTGTAATTCACATCCTGGTTTAGTGTCTGAGGCAACATATTAGCCAAATGACAATTGTTTGGAGCAGAGGAGACATTGAGGCTGCGGGAGTGGTTTGAGAAGTTTCCATGAATGTTTTGATACTTTTTTTCTGCTTTGAAAATGAGTCAACATTGCAAACCATTTCAAGCTGACAAAAGCTGCTGTTCTCTGTCAAAAAGGAAATTACTTGTATTACTATTGTTGGCCACTGTATGCAATTTGGTATTATTTCTAGTGCATGCTGGGTAGGGATAAAGGTTTTTCATCTACACAAACGGCGGTAAGGTAATTTCACTTGTTTCAAACGCAAATCAATTTATTTACAGAATATTCATGAGGGATCATTTCCTGATAATGTGCCTTATTCTGGAACGTTTCAAGGTGCAAGAAACAATTAAGTTTGCATTGCAAAACATGGAATTATCTCAACTCACTGGCAGATATCTTAACCTAAAACTGAATATTGGACTAAATGTAAGGAGGAACAATCTTTGCAGCGTGACTTTCATTTTATAATTATCACCTTAACCCTGACATTAACAGAAAACAGCCTCCTGCAAACTCCTCTGTCATTTTCCTCCCAGCCTGTTTTCCAGTAGCTGGTCACAGTAGCTTGTTCAGGGTTATTCTGGGTGTATGATCCAAACACTAACTTGTGGTGGGGCCTGTGTAATTAGACGGGCCAGAATAGTGCTGAGCCCGGTCCAGAGAGTCAGGGACAGCCTTTAATCAGCACAGGCTTCGACTGCTGCACAGGGTTAGGTGGCTAAGGGGCGGGGGAGAGGGGGGGGGGGGGGGGGGGGGGTGTTCTGTGTTCGTGTGTTGTGCGATGGCGATCTCAGAGGGGGTCAAAAGGAAACAAAGATCAGGAGACCGCATTTCTTGTAATTACTGAATTGTGTGTGTGTGTGTGTGTGTGTGTGTGTCAGAGCTGCCAGCCTGGATTTGGCTGAAGCCTCCTGCGGCAAAATGAACTCTGAAAACAGTTAGTTTGGCCAAAGCTGAGGTTTACAGCGCTTTGATGGTGACTGAGTGTGTGCATGTGTGTGTGTGTGCATGTTGCCTTTCCCTGGTTGACTGTGTGTTTTTATGCGTTTGTTACCTCTTAAAAGCCCGTGTATAAAATGTGTGTGAGCAGATGTTCGTACACACGAGTTTGTGTCGGTAATCATGTTCATTCATATGCACGGTGCATACGCGTGTGCGCGCCTCTTGTGTGTTCATACATGAGTGCACGTGTATGTGTGTGTAGTCAGTCATTTTAAAGAGTGCATTATATTTCTAAACTTGTGAGCATGTTTGTGAAAAATGGAATGCAGGACTTAATCCAACTTGCTTGGTGATCCAAGTACTTCAGATGCAGCTTTTCCCATGGGGATTTTGTGTGTGTGTGTGTGTGTGTGTGTGTGTGTGTGTGTGTGTGTGTGTGTGTGTAAGAAGAAAAAAGTGAGACATACAGAGAGAGAGAGAGACAGAGAGAGAGAGATTGACAAATGGTGTATGCTAACCAGTTATCATTCTCTTTCCTCATCAAAATGGTGCAAATCAACACACACACAGACGCGCGCGCGCAGGGCATATGCTAACCTGATTAACACTAACATTAGACCAACATTAGTGCAGCCTCCTTCGGAGAAACACCCCCGGACCAGCTGCTCTCTCTCTCTCACCTTCTTCCATATGCAAACTAGCAGCTCGGGCCTCCCACACTCTCTCTCTCCAATTCATCTTCTTTTAGACATCTACAATTTTAACAGTTTATTTAAAAAAACTTTCTAATTAATTGGACAGAACAGACTGGATAGAGAGAGGGAGAGAGGGAGAGAGACAAGTACATTATATGGAAACAAAGAAACAAAGAGTGACAAAAGGATTCAAAAAAATCAATAAGGAGTGCGGGTAGTTGTCTTTCACGCTCTGGAAACACAACATACTTTAGCTGAATTGTGCTAACAGGGCAGGTATGTTAATCAAGTAACCATGTGAGCGAACTGCCAATCACAGCTGTCAATCAACGCCCACACGGCACACATCAACGCTACTATAAGTCCTCAAATCTTATTAACAGAGCAATAATTTCCAAAATGACCACCAGCACACTTATTAAAGGGCCAGAATTTAGTGACTGAGACCATAATGACTTGCTGAAAAAAAAACTATTGACTTTTAGAGAGAAGATGATTCTTTTTGAGTGGGAGTC
Source organism: Scomberomorus guttatus (assembly GCA_038419695.1). Taxonomy (NCBI): domain Eukaryota; kingdom Metazoa; phylum Chordata; class Actinopteri; order Scombriformes; family Scombridae; genus Scomberomorus; species Scomberomorus guttatus. The sequence goes on along the minus strand of CM076468.1, from coordinate 9,905,033 downwards.
AGATGGGGCCAGAGATTTTTTGGAGCCAGCATCTTGCGGCCGTCGGTGGTACTGGCTTCAGCCTCAAGCTGCGGTAGTTGCCGCTTGGCTAATCCGCAGATAGAAGATGCAGTCATGAAACCTAAAATGGTAAAATATACTCTTTCTTTTGAGTAGCAATTTTTCCTCAAAGGAACACAGAACGTACAATTTACAAAACAAATCTGTAAACTGCAGCAGAAAAAAAAACATGCAATTTAATGTCAGTTTTTATCCTTAATGGGTAATTTCCTTCCCCTCCCTTACGTAGAGATCTAACATCATGCTCAAGGACACTCCAGCAGGGCGGATTCTTTGCCTCAGACAGTCTCTCTCGCCGCTGAGCTACATTTTTGAGCTACCACCTGAAACCGCCGAGCACACTTCTTTCTCTTCCTCCCCCGCTCCATTCCTTCAGTCGTTTATGTCAATGCCTCCATGTGTCTGTCAGTTCCTCCATCCCATCTGTCTCCTCCTCGTGCCAATCCTGCTCCCCCCGTTAGATGTGCTTTCTCTCATCCTTCCCATCTTCCCCCTTAGGCTCCTTATTTGCTTCGACTCCGTTGCTTTGTCATGTTCGCAGCATCTCTCTTTTTTTTTAAATTTTTTTTTTTTTACTCTTTCTCATAAACACATATGTTCTCTCTTCCTCATTCAATTTCTCTTTCCCTGACTGGCTGCCTTGCTGTCACTCCCCTTACTCTTACTCGCTCCCCTCATTCCTCTCTCCCATTTCTCCGCCTCAGGTCCCCCTCTTGTCTTTAGAAGCAGCTTTCTGCCCGGGCTACACCACTTTTGCGGCAGCTTCCCCAACAGTAGGCACACAGCGGGACTCGCCTGCCAGCACATCCATTACACCTGTGCTCTGTGTGAGTGTGTGTCTTTCGGTGAGTGAGCCTGAATTGTTCTCAGCAGAAGGTGTGTGTGGTGAGAGGAGGCACTTGTCAGGTGAAAGTAGTGGTGGCCAGTCACTGGGGCACAGTGGGAGCAAATGAATCCCACCAGTAAGCAAAAACTAAATATCAATATCTAACCACAAAGGTCCTGCGGGCACATTTTTAAGTTTACAACCCCATTTGGAAATGTGCTAATAATAACTGTCTGACTTTATTTCTAACACTGAAGTGCTTTTTTCCCCCCAAAAGCGAGCTTTTAGATCAGTGCAAGTTCAGAGATGAGTAAGTGTGCATTCATTAGGACTGTGGGCGCAAAAACCATCGGGGGCTTTTGCCTGTGGGCATGAAGCACCATGCGCAGATCACCAGTGCCTGTATGTGTGTGCACGCGTCTGTGAGAGTGTGTATAGGCCATCTATCACCGTGACAGGCTGGTGCGTGTTTACTTAATGATGTGGGGTTTATTTATGAAGTGAAGGCTGACGTGTGGGAGGGAGAGAAAAAGTCAGAGAGGGGGAGAGATTGAGACAGCCTGAGGATGTGACATTAAAATATCATCAAGGTGATGGATGTCCGCACACACAACATTAGAGAGAAATACAAAAAAAAAACAGCAGCGCAACGGATGACAAGTCGTATCTGGACTTGTGTGAGTGTTTCTCTGTGTGTGTGTTTCATAATGACTCTGAGTGTGTACTGTAGTTGTGTGTGTGTGTGCGAGACTTATTCTCATGCGTTGCATGTGTGGTTTTCTGTGACTTCTGTGTTCATTAAGGTGTCACATGTGCTGCCACTGTTGTTTACGATTCACAGGGTAATGAGTTGAAGATAAGACGCATGTGTTCTGTGTGTGTGTGTGTGTGTGTGTGTGTGTTATTCCTTATATACTGTGTGTCCGTGTGTATGTTCCAACACTGGGTAAACAAGATTCTGGTTCACTGTGGTGTCATTTCGTTGACCATGTTACACGAGCACATAAAGTATATTATAATAAACATGTCATAGACATGCTGTCTGGAATTGAGTAAACAAAGACAAACAGTGTGTTTGATGTGAAGCTTCCTGGTCAGTGATCAGCTGTAAACACTGGCATGTCCAGTGATGACCGCTAGGGGGCAAATAGGCCAATTGTGAATGAAAGAGAGAAAGAATGAATACATGAATATGTGAGTGGGAGAATTTTGTTATTAATGCAGTGATTCCCTTCAGAGAAAAACAAAAATGAGAAAAACTAAGATAATGTGTCCAGAAAATCACAGAAAAGTGAATTAAGTAACTTGAAACAATCCTTGTAACAACTATATTAAATCTGAAGTATTTACATCAGTTGGTGTAAGAATGGGTCTACATGTAAGTATCACTTTAAGAGGGATGGTCGGTAGTTAAATTCATTCTGTTTGCCAGATGACGTAAACAATTTAAACTGAAAATAATTACAATGGCAAACTCCAATTTCTCAAAATGTGGTCGCCACAAACAGAACTAAACAGAGAGAGAACAGCAACACTGGCAGCAGCATGACGCCACTAATTAACAAGCAGCCGCAGCTGAAGAGAGAGGCAATGCATGTCATTTTGTACTGTCTACCATCAAAAAAACTAATGTTTATATTCTAATGAATATGTCGCTAGGCTGAATAAGGCTGAATATAATTTGGACTCGGCTCAACGCGCATCCCAGGTCAGTTCTTGGAACATTGTTTTTGAGCTTGACTAGGCCCTAAAAGTCACATGAGACAAGAGAACCCCAACTTTTGTGGAAGTGCAATCCTAAATTGTTGGAGTATCCCTTTAAAAGGTGACATTTAACAATTGTAGTAATGTACCAAACTACTGAGTAAAAAACTACAACTAATCAAGACCAGTCAATGTGGTGCCTTGTGTGAAAAGTGATTCCCAACTCATCTTATAGAAGAAAGAAGTCCATAAAAAGAAACTGCTCATGTACTTCTGTGGCTTAATTGGCCATCAAGACATTACAGAGAGCCTATCATTAGCATATAGGGGAAAATAGACAGAGAGAGTGGGACAGTGTGATTGTCATAATTACAAGTGTGACCTATCCACAGACAGGGAACATGGGGGAATGGTCAAATTAGAGACAGATAGACAGACAGAGACACAGAGGGAGAGGGGTTAGAGGAGAAAAATGAGGAAGGGGCATGGGAGTCCTTTTTGAAGACCAGTTTTAGCTGCGCTAACACGCAAAGTGTCACACACACCCATTTAAATGTGGCTCGCCACACACACACACACACACACACACACACACACACACACACACACACACACACACACACACACACACACACACACACACACACACACACACACACACACACACACACACACACACACACACACACACACACACACACACACACACACACACACACACACACACACACACACACACAGACACACAGACACACAGACACACAGACACACAGACACACAGACAACTCCACCTCCAGATCATGTAGATAGACGATCGCTGAAAGAATAAACAGAGACATGAATAGATATTGAAGCCAGAGTCTTTTATCCCTTCTTCTGTTTATGTCAGCTTCCGTTAGTGTGTTGCCCAGGATACTCTTGCTCAGGAGAGCAAATGGAGACACACACACACACACACACACACTCATCTTCCATTTCAAACACACGTAAACCACTCAGAGAGTAAGAATGGTGCTCCTGGCCTTGTGTGGAGAGCTTGGAAAAAAACCTTTTTAACCATTCAAGGCTACAGAAACGGCTGAGAGTAAAAGAGCAGTGCGGTGTGGCGGCGGCGGCGGAGGCGGCTAAAAGGCTGATCACACAAGGTCGAAGCGAGCGAGTGAGCACCGCGCTCAAGTGGTCTGCATTTACACCATTCTCATACCACATGGAGAGAGAAAATAGGCAAATGTGTGTGGAGTAATGTCCTGGTGAATCATAAGGTGTAGAAACTTTACTCTACATGAACAGCCATCAACATAGAAACAAAAAGTGATTACTGAATAAATGTGTTTCTGTCCATTTTATATGTAGAGGTAAAAGTGTGTGTGCGCGAGAGCTTTGTGCTATCTCACTTTTTGGTGTTAGCTACAATATTGTCGTTGCTTTTTAAAACTTATCTACATTACATCATTTGGCACACGCAAAGTGCAAGTATGTATTTCCTTTTTTATTTAAAACACATTCGTTCTCAGTGGTTTGACTTTAAATATCCTTTCCTAATCATTTTTCAGCCACCATGTTGTGTTTCAATACAACATTCTATTATCATCTTTTCTCTATTTTTGTACCTGGTATTACTTCCAGGAGGCTTTACTATTTTAGTGTTTCTATTCTTCATCTATGTATGTGTGCGAGCGTGTGTGATTGTGAGTGGGGTGTTTCATTATCAGGCTCCTCAGGGGTGAAACCCACTGCTGTTTTTTTTTTTTATACTGTGGACACCTCTGTCTCTTTTTTAGGGTGAAAAATAACAATCATATCGGGGGTTTGCGCCTCATGCTTGCTGCGCTTTAATTGCATCAGACTTTCTGTACCGACTGAGTCACGACGACGAACCAAGGCAGAAACACATGCTGCAGAGACGTGTAATGAGTGACGAAGCCCTTCAGGCCTTGAAGAAAGCAACCGTGGTGTGTGTCTGCGAGTTCCTAATGAAGACTGGTTGCGGGGCTTCATTCTCAATAAACACAGACTACAATAAGCGAGGAAGCGCGCACAGCAGGAGGCAGGTTGGTCCAGGTGATTGGGTATTGGCGATGCTGTCAGGAAATCCATCCACACATTTCCCAGATACCTCTGCTTCTCTCTTTGCTCATTTGTGTTATTTAATGAAAAATAAATCTAGCTCGGAGGAAATGTCTTCGCAAATCGCTGCGGCCAGATTCGGATTCGGATCAAAGTGTGATTTTCTGCATCCTTGGGCTCGCTATTAAAAAAATCCCATTTTAAAATGGCTGATAAATGGCTATTGATTTCCATGGCAAGTATGCTGAGTGCGGCAGTGTACGGAGGTAAATGAAATGATTCCTCAGGCTGGATCAATACAGGTTCAGAGACATTTAGCAGTGCAGCTTGGTTAGGAGAGGCAACTACAGTAAGGGACTTCAAGCCATTGTTGTTCTTGCCAAAATAAGAGAGAGAGAGAGTAGAACAAGGGACAGGCAGACAACACTATAAGAGACGACAAGGAAAAATGGGAACGCAATAGGATGAGAGAGAAAAGAAATGGAGATGGTTGTGGTAGAGCTAAAAGAAAGGGTGGATGGAAATGTCACTGGTCTAATAGATCTCTCCATAAACTAAATGAGGAGGAGAGCGGGCGCCGCCTTGGTGGCACACAGCACCTCAAAATGTTAACAAGAGAGCTGAAAATAGCCCGAGCAAGGCACAGGGGAAAACAGGCGGGGCTGACGTGAGCACTGGAGTGCTCTGGAGACAAGTCCACACACAGTACAGGCATATTTCTTTCATATAACATTATAATCTTTTAAATCCATATCCATGGCTCATGTCATTTCATAGCTGTTTTTAAAAAAAAAAAACAGTGTAAAAACGTATTTCCTGCTACAAAAAATTGGTCATCAAGCCCCCCCCATTGTAGATGTGAACACACTCATACACTCACCCGGTGTGGGTCGTGCTCCAGGACTCTGCGTCGTGCCGTGTCTAGCTCCTCGTAGCCTGGAACGGCTCGGGCCTGCTGGTACTCCCTACGCAACCCCTGGAGACGCTGATCACTGCAGAAAGACAGAGAGAGAGGTGTAAATAATGCCTGATATGTGGTGTTTCTAAACTAATACCATGATATAAAGATGGTGTTTGTTCCCTAATAAATGCTATTTTTTGAAAAAAAAAAAGCAGGGAGCAAAAAAGTGGAGAAAAAGCCAGGTGGAACATGTTACATTCAGCTTAATCTTTTGTTAAATCCATCAGTATTCTTTGGCTTTATAGTGACAGCACTTGACAGCGCATGAAGACTGACAGGCAGACAGATAAAACCCACAAAGTACTGCCTCTGAGAAGACATCAGCGCTTGAACTGAACTTTCTGCAGCTGACAGAGTGAACCAAGGTGGAAAAAGTGGGGAAGAAAAAAACGGAACAGAAACAGTATAAAAACATTTGATGCACTTAAAGGACGCACAATGTGTGACAGACAGATAGACAAGTCAACACCCAACTAATCCTGCTGAACCTGACCTTTGCAGAGAGTGACCAAAAGGTGAGAAGAATACCTCAGCCAAAAAAAAAAAAAAAAAAGGGCCGGTAAGGAGATAAAACCTCAGGACAGAATGGGGACAAAACTTAAAAAACATCATCATGCTCACTGGACCTTAATGCTAGATAAGCTACACACACCCGAGAGTGCAGACCTGGTCACACATAAACAAGGGTATGGATACACACATACACGCGCACACACACACAAAAGGCAACAGACAAAAATTGCGCGCCTGAGCGAGCACAATCTTTCAGCATGTGCTACCAAAGTGCGACCTAGTGCTGTCGTTTATCTGCGTTTACTGGCTACATTGGAAACAGGTATCTAATATTGACACTGATATGCTGTTGGTTCGCCATTTCGTCCTCAGGAGATACAAACTGTATAAATATATTCAAACAGAGAAAGAAATGTAATACAAGTAAAAAAAGGCTAACTTTACAATCTTCCTCTGCATCTGTAAAACGCCAACACCGTTAACAACTACAAGGCAAGGCAGAGACTATTTGACCTCAGATGCTTGAGGAAATTCCAAGTATCCCCTCAAGTACTGCAACATTGAGAGCGTCCTGATAAGGAACATAACTACCTGGTACAGAAACCGCACCAAACAGGACCACAAGTCCCTGCAAAGAGCGGTTAATTCAGCTAAACATACAATAGGCAGTGCTCTACCCTACCTAAAGGATATTTACACCAGGCGCTGAATCATGCTCATATATTTATGACTATTCCTCCTATTTAAACTCATTTTAATGCACAAATTTAAGGAACTACATGTGACTTGATTGATGGACTGACACAAGGAAGGCCTTTTGTCTGACACGCAAACACCCACGCCGCCTTCATCAAACAGGTGTTGTGCCATACATTCTAATGGTCTGACCTCCAGGCAGATATTGACTGAAATGGAGCGAAGACGAGAGAGAGAGAGAGGGCGAGAGACACAGAGCAGATAGAGAGGTTCATTAGTGGAGTACATAGCTTACATGTTTAAGTCTCTCTTCTGACTCTGCCTTTAATTAGAAAATCTGGCTGAGATTCTGAGTGTATGTTTGTGTGCGTGAAGACAACCTCAGGAATGCATAAAAGTGTGTATTTCTGCGTGCGTATAGTTAATCCTTGTAATTTGGTATGTGGGGCACACTGTGACAGTGTGGTTGTGCCTGTGTATACGTTCCTTGATTTAATGCAGCCCGCTTCTATTCAACTCTGCAGGGACAGAAAGCTGAGTCATTCAGACTTCTGTGCCAGTGTGTTGATATGCAAAGTGTCGCTATCGTTCTACACAAATGTGTGTGCCCCTCATTGCAGACTCCCTGCTGACGCTCAGGGCACACAACTCAATCCTGACTTGCTGCCATGAGGGAAGAACTTTCCAAAAGTTTCTTTGGTGCTATGAAATGCCAGCGCAGATGCTTCTGTTTTGTAGAGATAGATATCTGAGGAGGCATTTGGCTTAGCACTGTGCTAATTGTTGCTTCTTGAAATTGGTTTAATGGCTCGTTTCAACACACAGCTAATCAATACTAATCTCTGTTCCTCCTCGAGTGCTGTGTCCTGCAGACAACCTTGCTGTTAAGATATTCACACTCTCACACTTAGTTGCTTTTTTATTACTCTTGCTTACCCTCTGCCGCCCACCGGCCCCTCTCCACATCACAAACAAACAGACCCTCAGAGAACGACGCACGGAGCCAAGTTGAGATATTTTTGTTTCATGCCACCCCTCTTCTACCGAACCCATTAGCCAATCCCAGGGCCCGTAATTAGCGCTGTCATTTTGATTGAGTGCGCGTGTCGCTCTCCAAATGAAACAACACTGTAATTATCTCATTATGCCGCGGCCTCCATCACTGACAACGCCAAATATTATCATATTAATGGCTGAAGACAGAGGCTGATTCTGGATAAAACATTAGAGGCATATTAAGAGGGGGGGCCTTGAGGTTTGTCGAGTAGCGGTTTGATGGGTTGACAATTCAGCGGCTGCTTTCCAAACAGCAACAGAGGAGGTAAAGAGGGATGCACAAGAGTGTGTATATGCCTGCATAAGCACACATACACACACACACACATGCCCTATCCTATATAGATGTGTGTGTGTGTTTAGAGAGACAGGTAGGCTCCCCTGTTGTCATCAGCAGCTAATAACTGCTGCTGTCTGCAGGCTTGAGGCCAGTTGCATAAACACAACTGATCTAAGCTTTAGTGGTCTGCAATTTTCTCAATAGAGTAGTGTTATTTAAAACTGTCAGTCAAAGTGTGAGGCGGGAGAGTCAGCTGCCCTCCAAATGGACATGAGAAACCATGTTTCTCTGATTACATGCTGTACATTTTTTGTAACTTAACCTCCCACCCCCACACCTTTCCAATGCTGTTCATTCAAAGCACAGTGGACTTCCCCTTATGGTAAATTGTTCAGAAAACCAGGGCACACACATTTTTCTATGTAATGTAAGGATATCTTGTATCTCATAAGGGCATCAGGCAGAGTGACTGACATGTAAATAGACTACAACTAATCAATAAATCAATAAAGCCTTATTTTGCTATATTAGCTCAACCACAGAAATGGATACCACCTAAGTGTTTTCCCTTGGAGTATCATTTTTCATCCATATTTCAGAGTATCTGACTATGCAGGTTGATATCTGACAGCGCACAGAGAGAGAGAGAGGAGGAGGAGGAGGAGGAGGATGGAGATTGAGGAAAGAGAGGAAGGAGATGAGACGCAGAAGCAGGAAATGAAAGATGCGTCAGAAGACAGAATGAGAGCAAAAACCAAACAGCAACATAAATACAGAGATGGAAACTTGGAAAAGAGTGAAAGAAAGCGCAGGGGAACTGGAGTGAGAACAAAACTGTCTAGTATATGAAAGAGAGTGGGAGAGAGTGTGTGAGTAAAGCAACTATCCCGTGGTGTTAGCCAGTGTGAGGGCAGACTAATTAGGAAGTGTGCACCGCCGCCGGCTGGTTTGGCGACTTCTTCTTGCTGCGGCCAGCTGATTTAAACACAACACACAGGGGGGAAAAAAAGCTCAGGCAGGCAGTTTTTCTTTGCTGCCTGCATGCTGGAGGTAAGCACACATCAAAGTGCATGGTCAATGTTTGGTTTCCCGGTGTAATGTTGGGAATAGCTGGACAGAAACGCAGTCGAGCTCCGACCTGGAAGCAACGGGAAAATTTTCACTGTTCAACCCCAAAAAACATAAAGAAATGTACCTTTTTATTCTTCTGTCTATTGTCAGTTATTTAAGTCTTACTGAAACCGATAACTCTGGGTCTCAGTTGGCTATAGTAAGGGCTACACACACTAGATCCTAACTGAACCAGAATTGGTCTTTTTGTAAGGATAATATGCATATTATGTTTGCAAATTACATTGTTTTTGTCTCATCCTGGGGAATTTACCCCTCAGTGGGTCCCTAGATAAACCCAAGGTTCCCCATTTTAATCAATGGGATAAGAAAGCATTGCTCATATTCTGTATCTTTTTTGTTTACAAAGGTAAATGAGGTTTTAAGGGAGGTAATGAAGTAGTCACAAACCAGTAAAAACAACACAATACTATGTTTATCAGACTTCTGACAAGAAAAAACTATTAATTTTTTGCTTTTTTCTCATGAGGTACTGCATTCTCTCACCTCTTCAGGGAAAATTATTCAAATGAAACAGTCTGAGAAGGAACAATCAGTCAGCAGACACTGCTTACATTTTAAAGGGTAACTAACCAAAATGGGTGAGCACCAGCATCTAATATAACAGACACATTACTCATCATGTGTCTGTTTTCTGTTGTTAGACAAGTGTGCGGGCATAAAAATGAAACTAGATTAACTCACAATTTAACACTAGCTTCCAGTAACAGCGTGTTTGCTCGGCGTAACTGGCCATGAACAAAGGGAAAGCTGGAAGCTGCATGAATGTGAAAGGAAACATTTTAATTGCTCAGATAGCGCACCAATAAAAGACACTTTAAAAAGGCAAAAACTTCTTAATATGCAGTCTAAACTAATGATGTGTTGTGTTGTTTTCAAGGGAACAATATATCCTTTTTCTTTGAGCTCTTCCGCAGGCAGACGCTGTCTGACAACTAAATCCACAGCAGAAAATGAGGATGGTTTTTTTTTTTCCTGCATCTGCGCTTATGGAAAGTCTTCTTGTATGAAGTCTGCTTTGCACTTCTTTCAAACTGCTTGCTTCTCTCCTTTTCTGTCTATAAGGGAATAAAACTGTATCTTCAGTGTTGCACCAAAATGGAGCTTAGAAAAAGGAAACGGGGAAGAAAACCAACATTATTCAGGACTTGTAAAGAGACGTAACAAATCTATATCCAAAAGACCTTGTAGCTTCTTTCTAAAATGTTTCAACAATTAGTCGAGCCTGTCTGGAGCGATTTAGGGATTGGACTTTGTCACAGTGTCAGGTAAAGTCAGTGGCATGTATTCCTCGTGCCACTGCTGAACCACAGAAATCTGAGTGCGCGCGTACTGATGTGTCATTTACTTGTCTTAGCTTAGAAGCTCACCTTCATCTTTCTTTTCTTAGCACAACGGTGGATTTTAAAGCACAACTCTCACAAGTCTGTACATCTCTCCGCTTGGGCCTTTCTTTTTTTCCCCGCACTCCTCTTTCATCTCATCTCCCTGTTTCTTGCTCCGGCTACAAAGCGTGCCTCCTGGCTAATAAAATTTGACAAGCATAGCTAACCTTTTTTCTCCACAGGTCAGCCTCAAGCATAGCTCTAATCAAATGTGATGCCCATCACGGCACACACCTGCCATTGAAGGCCTAATGAAAATGTCCAACAGTAAATTAGGCAGACAGCGCTGGGAGTCCACTGTTGAGGGCCTTGACAGGAGGGGAGGAGGGGGGGGGGCACTACCATGTCTAAGTTGGCAAGACTATGCACGGACGCAGAGGCATCCACACTTACCTTCACAAACATTTGGATAAAGCTGCCTTAGCATTAAGCACACACAAGTAGACACCACCTCCCACATGTATAATGAGCAGATTTCTTCCTCAGCGTCATTAAAACAGTGTAATGTAAAAGATGAAAGAAAACAGATATGTTGTTCCCTCGGAAACAACAAAAATCCTGCATGCGACAGCTACAAAAAGATTGCTTTAAATTAACATAAGGCATTCTCAAACTGGAAGTGAAGAGTAGGTTTGTTTGCTTATAGATATACACACAGTAAGTGTGCTTACACCTGTGATTTTTGTGCAGCGGTACAAAACTCACCGGACCACACACAGCATTGTTGCTAGGTTACACTGGGATTCCTCGCAGAAATATGACATGTGGGTGGCTGTGTGCGAGCCTGTTTTTGACCATGTGTGTGTATCTGTGTGAATGAACGGCATGGGGGTTCCAACCTCATGGCTAGCTGTGTGTGTTTTAACAGATGTATCTGCTTTGTGAATGAGTGCCTTCGTCCAAGCCGCAGGCGGTGGAAGGTGAATGGAAATAGCCGGTGACGAGGGAGCGCGTGTGAATGTGCAAGAATTATGTGGATGGGTGTGACTGTGGAATACATCTGAGGTCATCCAACACAGTCAGGGAATTATTATAACTTGGGTCTTATTTTTTGTAGTTTTGGCCTTCATTTGAATTAGTTTTGATAATATTGTACTCACCAAAGTATCTGCTGAGATGTGGGAACGCAGCAACCAACACCAGCAGTCAGCATTCAAACAGGTTGTGAACAAGCCAAAACTTTAGCCAGCTACTTTATTTGGAGGCCAAACTGAAGTGAGTTCACAAGAAAGCTAAATAAAAAACTTTGCCCACACAACTAAGGTAGTATGGTTGGTCAAATTTGAACCAAAAAAGTCAGTCAGTAAAATGTGACGGATGATTGTAACAGACAGTTGGAGTAATAATTTTATAGTTTGCCTTCATTTTCTCTTCCATATAATTTTGGTTAACCTAAGCGTTTCTTTAAAAACCTCAGATCTGCTGACCGATCACTGCTCTTCATTCTGTGTTCCCAATTAAAATCCAGGGGTGTTGGCCCCAAACTGTGGAACAGTTTGACTCTCATTATTAGATCTTCCCCTTCCAATTATATCTTTAAAACCCATCTTGAGATCCATTTTATTCATATTCTTTTGATCCTCATAATTATGTCTGTGATTGTATTTAATAGTAATTGTCACATCTCTGTAAAGCACCGTAAAGCTTGTGTTTCTGGCCCCTTCGGACATTGTTGTAGTGATGTCATCATGTTTCCAGATCTCAGCAATTAAAAATATCTAAAGTCTACAACATGTTGTGACCAAATAGCCTACACACTGATTAATATTAAGCACTTCAAACAAATATTTTAAGGATAAAAATGGCATTCTGTGTTAATCCATCAGGAGTAAATTACTGAGGACTATTTTCATGTGTGGATTAATACACATTTGGTGCATTGGTGCCTTGTTACATCTCTTCTCTACTACCTGTCACATAAAGGTTAAAATGCCTTTATTAGTTAAGGAATAAGCTACTGTATGTCAGGCTTTGGCTACACTTGCTAGCATTGATTCATTATTATTTTTTTCATGATATTTGTTGACAATAAGAAAAATACACAATATCGCCAGACTTGTCCTTTCATTACCTACGGCTAACATATTATATATCACTTGAAAGCTCTGACTGCAAAGGTTAACAACAAAAATAAGGGACGGGCCACATTTTTGTTTCATTATTTGAGACAACATATGCAGAATGACCACCCTCTAACAACCTTATTACACATTTATTTCAGTCTTTCTTTGTCTCTGGAGACTACCTCACACAGTATACAGAGTTAACAAGCCAGACAAGGCTGCTCATCCGTCATGCTAATGCTAAAGACTATCTAATATACATTATGAGCAAAACAGGGGAAGGAGAATGGACAAGTGACACAGTGAGAGTGCAAGAGAGGAACACAGACAGAGAGAAACGAAGGGAGAAGAGGGAGAAAACAGGCCGGTAATGAAGTACCCACCACTAGTGGATGAGAGCTAAAGTGGTCTAACAGATCTGTCAGGCTGCTAGACTGTGGCTAATTATCCCCCCCCCTCCTTTGTCTGCATCCTCTCTTCTGTCACTTCCTCCCACTGGAATTTACTCTGCCTATCGAACACGTTTTCTCTCTCTCTCCCCCCCCGTTTTGGCTTCCCTCTTTCTCTACACTCTTCTCCTGCTTTCTCTTTTCTCTCTGTCCCTCCGTCTGTCACTTCTTTCCATTCCCCATCTGTCTCCTTTCCATGTCCAACCTCTCTCTCTCTCTCGCTCTCTGTATCCTCTCTTTTTCTGGATGAGACTGGGTGTCTGGGGCTTACTTTTTGATTTGCAAGTCAATAGTAATTTCTGTCAGAGAGTTTAAGTTTAAGTTGAGGGAAGTTTTAATGTGGCCTGCATTATTTCATACGTAAAATGATAAATTTGCATTAGAATCCTCTCTAGATTTTCCCCTTTTCTCTCCCACATACAAAAGTGGCTGCAAGTTACACTCTAAGGTTTCCAAAACCTCAGCAGTAATAATATATAACACAGAGGGAATGACAACATTGACAGCCACCATTGACAAGTGTACGTCTGCGAGCATTAACTGAAAACGAGGGGCTCCAACACCGAAGTATTACACTAAATAATAAGTTTTACTCAAATTCAAGCAAATTTTGTCACTATACTACCTTAAATTCAACTCCAACCTTCCATCTTTGCACATAGCTGGAGGTCTCTTTGTGTTACAATCAAATTAAATATGCTCAATTTGACCATATCAAACAAAAATGTTTTGAATTTGACATTTGCACTCAGTTGCACAGCTAATGAATTGCTCATGAAAATATGTCTGAAGGTTAAAGGGAGTTTACATTCATACTGGGTCAAAAATGTAGGACTTTTTGTAAACAATGTCCCCCAATTTTAGGACACTTTAGCAAAGCATTGTCGTCATACACACAGACAAGGCAACCAAGGAGGTTTCTGCGGCCAAACAAGATGTTCTTCCCTGACCTCAGTCCAAATGAGCATGTGTGGAGACCTGGCAAAGCATCGGCAGAAAAGATACCAAGTGTCTGCTGAGGTTTGCGGGTCGAAGACTTCAGGCTGTTATTAACAGCAAAGGATTTCCGCTAAATATTGAAAATGATGGCTTTATTCAAGTTTAAGTTCATTTGCCTGATTGCAGGGACAATGTTTAAAAAGGACTACAGTTCCTTCACTTTTAATCTGATGTGGAGCGAAAAAACTAAATGAACGCTAAGAGTCAGCACTTTAATCTCATAGTAATTGTTTCATTTTAAATGGGCTGGAATACAAAAGACAACGCAAACAAAGAAAGTGTCGCTGTCTTACTGTAGCACTTTCCAACTTCCAGCCATACCCGTTTTGCGTTCATATCTGTATCAAGATCTGGCCGCCGGTGATTACGTCTGCCCAGAACATTTTCAGTGCCAAGTGTGAACAGACACGGGTACAGCTGGTGGCCTGAGAGAAGTGGTGGCATGAAATTCAAACATTAAATTGTAGGGAGGGCTGAGCAGAAGCAACCTTGTGCTTTCAGGGATGTGTTCAGCCGCACCTGGGCCCTTTATATGTTTTTGTGTGCGTGTGTGTCAGCAGGGGTGTGGGTAAGAGAAAGAGACAGGGTTAGGATACTTGTAGAGGAAAGTCTTGGATCACCAACTGAGCCCTTTCGAAAAAATTAAAAACCAAGGAAGGGAAAAACATTCAAACCATTAATATTTTTCCATATTTTAAGCTTGGCAGCCAAACTAACCCCTAAACAAACTTTTTTGTTCTTGCTGGAGAAATATAACTATCAAGTGAAAATAATTTTCATCATATTTTTAGAGATTTTAAAAATTTACAGAGGTCAAAATGATCGCAGACGTAACAGAAGAGTTATATGAATCATGCAGGGCATTACTGTGTAACTGTGTGTGGGTGTGTGTTTGTGTGCGTATATGAGGGGTTTTAGTACAGTGTAAGCATGCGCTCATGTTTTATGCATTTTCCGGCTCGGTAGACCATAAATGTAGATATGTGCAAATGTTCTCTCGCTCATGCCGGTCAAGCCATGGTCCATGACCTTGTGTGTACACACCTACACAATTTTGTGCATCTACCCACTCCTGCTAATCTGCACAGACGCACAGATGCAAATGCATTTAAAAAACAAACACACGAAAGTCTGAAAGTGGTCTCACACTTTTGGACCCCGCTGTACTACTACTGTATTAGTCCTGTAAGTAGCTGAGTCCTCACAAGATTAGAAAAACATAAATCATCAAGCCTTTTTCCACTTCTTCTGTTGTCTCACCTTTCTGCAGGCGGGGGTCTGGACTTGTTGACCTTGGCGTAGAGCCCGTCCAGCTCCTCTGTGGAAGTCTGAGGCTGGTTAGTCCCCCCTTTTGGTGCTGCAGGGGAAGGCGTTCGACTGATGAATGACTGAGGCGAGGGCGGCTGGCGGAAGTTGTTGATGCGGGCGTAGTTGGGGTCGCTGTCGTCGTCTTCCACGTCGGGGAGGGAGGCCGGTTCAGGGGTGAGGTAGCCGGAGCGGATCTCGGCGTAACGCGGATCGTAACTGTCAGCCAGGAGGAGAGAGGGGGCAGTTACACTTGAAAAGAGTAAATAATACATGCAGTTTTCACCGAAGAATGAGCCTCGCTTCAGTCCTGAACTTACAGTCTGGTGGTACGAGCTACACATTCAACTGAGCGGTTGTTTTGGAGAACCAGGTGGGCGCATGTTGCTGCGTCAGGATAATTCACAACTTGTCAGGTAAGGTGTCAATCACAGCTCTTTACTACACTTGTGATTGTGTGAACTTTCTGGCTCTCTCAGCACCTCCCTGTGTTGTAAACCTCTCTCTTTTTGCCACTTTAAACTGTGAAAAAACACAACACAGAGACTTATTCCACACTCAGGCCTGATTCATACCCGTCTCTGCTGTCAGGGATCCTGTCCAGCTCCTCTTCACTCAGGGCCTCCAGTTTGTTTTTGGATACTTTAGCTGGATCTTTGCTCTTGTCTTCTTTCTTCTTTCCAAACCTGGAACACAAAAAGGGACACGGATGCAACAAGGTGAGTTTCAAATGACCTGAATTATTCTCTGATACGGGGGATTAATTGACACCAACTTCCTGTTCATCTTTATCCTTAAAACCTCAGGTAGACAGTACTGCAGCCTGCCAAATGCAATTTTATGTTGGAGTGTAAGAGGTTCATGTGTTTTAATCTTTTTGGAGTTTTTTTTATGATGAAACTACAAACTTCACTCAGGCAACAGAGCTTGCAGGAGTTGATGAAAGAGACTCGCACAACTTGCAAACACATACACACACACACACACACACACACACACACACTCCACCTTGCATCAGCTTTCCAAATGTTGACACGCACGTACACACTCGTCCACTGTTAGACAAACTCATTCCTGTACGTTCTTTGGTGGCTTTGCCTGGAAAAAGACTACTTAATGATAGATATGGTAATAATGTCACAGCAGGCAGTGGGGGGGGGGCATAAAAACGTTGTCACACAGCATATGGAGCATGAATATTTTAAAATATCCAATAAAATAGTTGCTACACCACAGTGTGTTATAGTTTTCATATCGACTTCGCCATTAAGACCATCATCATCATTATCATTCTGGATCATATTCCGCTTATTCTCTCATTTTACAGGCAAAATACACTCGTCACCTCGACTCCAGTTATAATGAAGCTCTACTTCACACTTGCAAGAAAATTAACTGAGTCTTTTCCTCTAAATATTTCATATTCTTCTATCTCTCCTTCACATCATCTTTCTCACCAGGCTCGCCGCCCTCTCTCATCTCCCTTCTGCCTCTCTCTCTCTCTCTTTCTGTCGCAATCCTCTGTCTCACCCACCAACCCATTTCTTTTTTCCCCTCTCGCCCTCTCCTTTCCTCTCAGCTCCTGCTGAGCCAATCTAATGTCTGTGTTTATCTCATTAACAGCAAAGCACTTCTCATTACTGCTACAGGCAGATACGTGGCCTGAATGGTAACCCGCTGGCCTGGCCAAAAGTGGCGCGCAGCATCAGAGCCGGAGTGAAACCTGGACAGGAATGCCACTTTGGCCTGGCACCATCCTGCAAACCAATTACTGTTGTTTTTAGGTAATCTACTCACTTTGCTTCTACCTGTGTGTGTTAATGTTGCCAGCAGCAGGTCGGACATTTGCATAGCTTATGTTCTGCTGTGAAGACTGCAGAGAGGTGACTAATTAAATGATCTTCCTTGGCTACAGTTAACAGTCGCTTTATGTTTGTATGCCTATGTCTATGTGGCCCCATACAAACTTTCTACATGAATTTACTTAAAGCTCACACACATTCTTGCTCACACAGGTGTTTTCACTCACCATGGGCTAATTAGACCACTTTTAGTACACCGTTATCATTCACGAGGGCAACACGCGCCATGTTCGATGCTCGTCAAAACACCCACATAAATTGTTGGGTCAGGATACATCGCTGTCCTTTTTCTCCAGAAAAGCAGAATAACTCCTGCGTTGGTGTGCAGGAGTATACTGCAACGATAAAGTTATGAACTATTGCAGTACTGCAGTACAATACAACTCATTAGACCCTCCCTGGTTAGCCCCCACGTCTTTGAAACTCCACACCACCAGTTTGTAACACAGATTGTCTGTTAAAGTCCCGACACTTAACCCACACAAGTGTTTTTTGGCTGATTTTTTCCTCTTCTCATGGCTCTGTGGGTGCATACAGTTTGTTGCACCTGTTAAATCCGGATAAATTACACCTTTAACATTCTTATTAGTACAAGGAGTCAGATGACCTCAATTGACTCCGATACAGCTCTGCCTAGCTTCAACCTGAGCACCTAATCAGCCAGAGTAAGTGAAAACACCTGTGTTGGTGTGCAGGGACTTGAAGCCCAAGCTGAGATAACCTTGATGACTTCACAAAGCTCCAGTATGCCAGAGAAGATGTTATGCAACTGTTTTGCGAGGCGGTTGAGTAACCATGACTGCTAAACTGATCTTGATGTGTAAAATCGGTGCCCCTTTAAGCAAAACTGGCACGCAGTACAGCTTCACCCTGATCTTGGGGCCTTTGAGGAAGTTGAGATGTGACATCTGCAACACTCTTGTTTTTATTCTTATATTTTTCCTCAGGTGATGTCACTGCCCCCCCCGTTGCTGTAATATTTTTTCCACCTCACTTCCTGGAGATCACTTGCCACAGAAACAGTGTGGGCACTGCCGCAGCAAGCATCTTTATTCTTAAGTTTTTCCTTTTCTTGGAACTATTTTGATTTTCTAAGCACTCCCACATCGTGCCGGTGCCAAAAGCAGACTACCAATTACCTCCGTGATAACCATATAGAATGTTGTATTGTTAGAAAAGGAATATCAGCACTCTTCATCTTAGTATGCATCAATAGACATATAATTATAAAAAACAAATATATGAGTATCCAAAATCCTGAGCTGCCTGGTAGACCCCTCCCCCCCAGCCCTACACACACATACACACACAGCACCTTAATCAACATTCCAAGGGGGCAGAAGTCCACAGCTGGACCCATCATTATATCTGCATTAATTAGGAAAGCCTCTTTTTCTCACTGCATTGTCTGAGAGATGGAAGGGAAAAGAAGGAGGGGGGGGGCACAGGATGGGGGTGGGACTCCCAATTAGAGACATGTACCTGCCATGAGGGATGTGGTCATACCCCGCTCTCCCATTATCTTACCCCTTCTTCATCACCAACCGACTCCCATCTTTTCCCATCGCGGAGAGCCAACTGTTTTGTTAACGGTGTCTCATTGCTTCCCTCTTTTTTTCTTTTCTACTTGCTGTCTGTTCTTTTTTTCCCTCCAGTTTATTAATTCTGTCTCTTCTCAGGACACTTTCTGCTCCGTCACTCTTTCAGAAATCTGACAGTTAATTTCCTGTTGAGTGCTAGACTGCCGCTGAATTTAAAAATTAAAAAAAAAAAAAAAAAACGACAGAGCCGTATTGTACACACAGGCGGAAGTAAGCAAATGCACTAACACACACTGACAAAAACAACTCTGGAAACTTAAGCAACTCAGACACACGCACACTAATCAATTAACCAATACATTGCTCACAAACACAGGTAAGCAGCAACACACACACACTCCAGTAGACAGCAATATATATCAACACAGGCGACACACACACAGTAACTCTGTAGGGAACTGCAAACAGTCTCATGGAATAGGACATCTCATTAACTTAGCATTATCTACCTACCACAACCACTCCATCAAACTCTCATTAGGAGGAAGTAGGGGGTCCGGGCGAGTCAGACTGCTCTTGTGTCCCATTTAATACACTCCCCACTGTCACAGGAGCTACTGGGAACCATTATTAGTGTGTCGCTGTCATCATTAGCCCGCCGCTGCCACCGACGACTCAGCGTCACCTTGGTGGGCCCCTCTTCTCCCGAGAAGAGACGCCACTGGACTGTTCAGTTTACACTGCAACTCTGAGAATGAGAGTTCTTGCTAGTATGTTTGTTGCTATATTTGAATATTGATGATGTAATAGTACTTTTTGTCAGCATCCAACTGGTTTGGAAGAAATCGGCATCTACTTCATGGAAGTAGACAGCCAACTGACCTTTTTCTTCATCCTCTTTCCATATGACTGAACTTCCTGTGAAAAACTCAGAGTGAGCTGTCATAGATGATAACTACTTAACTTTACAAAATCAACACCCTGATCTGGACAAACGTAGCCAGCCAGTCGCACGGAAAACTCACTGCAAAGCAGGCGGCTGGTAAGAAACTGGACTGACTGTAATTACTACAGCTAATGTCATTCTCATTATTGGAGGAGAGGGAGAGAGGGAGACGAGGTGCGGTGTGCGAGGCGCTCAGTTAGCCGTGCTCTAATGAGGCTCTATATGTAACATGGAGATCACAGCTAGCCGGCGTGGTGATGTCACCAAACTGACCTGCGCAATTAGCCCTCCATGGAGGGAGGGAGAGGGCAGAGGAGCTCTCTCTATTAGAAAAACTTAACTTTTACATATATCAGTCTTACCAAAACTGCAGCTAACATCTCCTCTCTCTGCAGAATGAACGGCCTTTTCTCCATCAACCTTTTGCAATAAATCATCTCTTTGCTTCCGTTCTCAGCATTAGGAGCGCTTTCTTTTCTGCAATTGTGACAATAACTGATGGTGTGCAGTGTGAGTTGATTGTGTGTCGTCTTAATAAGCTTTCTATCTGGTGCAGCAGGAAGTCAGTGGGTGGTTGGTTATCGCCAAGCATAACGAGGGATGTGAGAACACTGTCTGGCACTGTGGATGTGTGTGTGTGGAGGAAGTCAGGTTTTCAGGCAGGAGGACAAGCATTTAATTGACGTGTGTGTATGTGTACGTTGTGTGTGAGCGCTCACACGCTCGCTGACTTGATGAAACTCGTGAACACCTTGCCATACAGTGTTTGAAGGTGAAGCACGCACACACACACACACACACACACAAGCCGAAGCTCTACACACAACAACACAGCAGAGCATGAGGGGCTCATCTCTGTAGAGATGCTGGTTTAGCATCCTGTCTGTGTTGGAGGAAAGAGATGAAAGGAGGAGAGCGTGGAAGAAAGAAAACTAAATGAGAAGAGAAGAAAGGAAAAAAAACTAATAGTACAGTATAACAATAATTGTAGAGCATATTTCAAAACCCTGGTAAGTGCTACTGAAAAGAAAACAGATTAAAAACCAACAATAATAAACAAACAAAAAAAAAATTCGAAAACTTACAGTATATATAATGACAAACCGGATTAGATAGGTCAAATCAAGTAAAAACGTCAAATCAGGATATTCGCTAAAAGTGTGCTTTAAGAGGAAATTTAAAAGATGATCCCGCAAACCCTACTTTCTCAGGCAGGTCATTCCAGCGCCTCAGGGTGCAAGACTACAAAGATTTTGTCCCCTCCAGTTTTATGCTGGGATGAGAATATCAGGCTCTGTAGAAGCTCATATGGGACTAGAAGGTCAGAAATATATACAGAGTCAGGCCATGAAGTGCCTTAAAAGTAATCAGCAATACCTTAAAATCAATGTGGTTATGTTGGAGTGCTGATATACTTCCTTTTAACTAAGGAAGTATATGCATAAAGGCAATTAACCCGCAACATGAAGAAGTAGTTAAGCTGAGAACAGAAGACTGATGCTTTTACTGCCATGCTAACATTAACACTGTTGTAATCTCCTCGAGTGTCGCTATGATGCGCCAAAATCCAAGATATTCGGGTGTCGGGACAGTGATGGTTTGGCCCTGATCTGCTGCCTAATGGACATACTTTTCAATCCTCCAGGTACACACAAAGTATGTGAGCAGTCATGCACAGTACATACAGTATATGTGTTGGTGAAAAGCATCATGAGCCTTAGAGGCCTGGCAAAGTGGATTCTGTTCTCTCTGTAGCCAGTCAATTGATTTTTGGTCAAGACAAAGGAAGAGGGAGTTGCGCCAGTCAAGGCATGAGGAGATAAAAGCATGTACAGTAAAATGGTTTTGATGTGGCTACAATTATAAATAGATATTTTTGAAATATTTCTACGATGATAAAAACATGACTGGACAAGCCTTGTGCTATGATGCTCAAAACTTTAATAAATGTCAAACAGAACAAGATTTCTTGCAACGGGGTTTCTATGTTCTAAGGAGGAAGAAGGTGGCAAATAGCTGAAAGCAAGCAAGAAAACTGGCCAAATATCCTATTTGCCCAGGAGAATGAGCGAGAGAGTAAGATAGAGAGGTGAAAAGAAGCAGAGCGGGTGAAAGAAAGGACAGCATGAGAAAGGCAGAAAAAGAATGAGTGAGAAAGAAATTAAACGAGCAAGCCAGAAAAAGTGAGAGCGGGCCAAATAGCCTATCCGCCTTGGAGAATACACAAGAGAAGCTAAGAAAAAGAAATATCCAGACAAAAAAAAAAAAAAAAGAGAGAAAGAAAGAAAAAAGTGAGAAAAAAGAGGAGAGATGGATGGGTGAGCCAAAGCTCCTGTGAAAGTGCAGCTCAGCTGGGGAGGAATAAGGAGCTTAGGAATATATAGAAGCAATGCTGCTGTGTTCAGAGGCACAGGGAGAACAGTTAATCAGCCAAGCAGAAATGTTATCGCAGTAATTAGATTGCTCTGTATGTATTTGGAGAGCAGCACACATATCTCAGCGGAGTTTGCAGTAAGGAGAGAAAGAGAGACAGATAAAGGGAGAGTGAAAGAGAAACAAACCGAGGGGCAGACTGAAAGAGAAATGAGAGACGCAGAGAGAAAGAGATTAACACTATAGAGGGTTGTGATGTAACATGGTGCCTCCTTCTCCTGTTCTGGCAACATGGTGTTACTTCACGGTGAGACTAGTCGGAAAATATTCCGGGCCCGAAATAGACAGAGTAACGTTCACGGCAAAAAATAGACAACAAGCGCTCTTTAAAATTTGGTGTGGTTTCCTGGTGGAAATGAGGATCAGGCTACAAGTGGACTCAACAACAAGTTCACATCAGGCCACTGAAATCCCGCTCGTGACTGACGGCGCCACTAGCCAATCCTGGCCTCTTTGCAGAACATCCCACCTCGGCTCAATAATGAAAACAGCCAGCAGGTCTTGAGTTTTCCCCACTGGGCATAATTAAATCTATTTATCTGACTTCCTCTCCATATGCCCTGCGCCGCATACCAGCAATTTGGCCCAAATCAGCTTCTATTAATGGCTGATATTAGCAGTGATACCACTAAAAAGAGTCTGAGAGATAAAACTGCAGTTAGGAAAGATCCATCCGGTGCTCTTCCGATCATAATTAAAACAGCTCCAGTTAGAGCGTATTAATAATGTAGGAGGGGGGAATGCGAGTGGAGGATCCATCCGTTAGTACTTATTTTGATATCTAATTCCTGAAACTATGTTAACTCAATTTCGCAGCAAAGAGCAAGAGAGGAAGGAGGAGAATATTGTAAAGTCAAAATTTTTTATTACTAGCTTAACTACTTGCCTAGTACCTTGCCTGTGTAGTCTACAACCCTGCTGCAAAAATATATATATAACAGCCAAAAGAGGCATAATCATTTTATTTTCCTTTTTAAATGACTTTAATTTAACACCTGGAGGAGAGAAGATGGAGGCAGACAGGCAGGTATGAACGCACAGCAGGTTGTTCTCAGGGGAGCAGAAAGCAGATAAGGAAAGCTTGTCTTAATCAACGCCTGGTCAGTCCCCTGAGTACTGATGCATCAGTCAGACACAAGATAGAGAGATTGAGGGAAGGGGAGGGGGGGGGGGGGGGGGGAGGTGCCAGGAAAGTAGAGAATAGGGGAATAGGGACACAGGGAAAGGAAGGGAAATAAGAGGAGGAGACAGAGAGAAGGAGGCAGGGAGAAGAGAAGAAGGACTGGGGAAGGGAAAGGGAGAGATGAAGGGAGGAGGGAAAAGGAAGGAGGGAGAGAAAAAAGGGAACACAGGCGGAAAAGAAAGAGAAAGCAAGGAAGACAGAGATCAAGGGATTGAGGTAATAAATCACAAGAAGGAAGCATAAAGACAAAGTCATGTAAACAAAACAGGTGAGGCAAGAGTGGTGGAGGGAAGAAAAAGGGAGGAATGAACAGGGGAGGAGAGGTTTTTTTGACAGTCGGAGAGTGCGAGTTGCTGGGCTATCCAGGGGCCTCCTGGTGAAATGTGGGCCTCCCTTTAATTGTTTGCATCCTGATATGCGGCATATTTTAGCAATTCCACACAAAAATCCGTCGCCCCCGGCAATTTGTCTTGTCTTTTCTCTTCCCTTCCCACTTCTGTCAGGGAAGCCATTAATATTTAACGAGACCACTGAGCTACACGCCTCATTCTCAGACTCTGCCATTATGAAGGCAGTGTATATGTTGTCTCTGTGTGTATATACGTACAGTCCCGTCCATGAAAAACATGATTAACTGGATGGAAAATACGGTGACGCCTCCAACCACTGTCCTAAAGGGCAAAGGGTGTCCTAAAGGGTTAGTTCACTTAAATTACAAAAAACCTTGTGGCATCTTGTGGTAATGGAGGTAAATGTCTAGGGACTAATTTATCTAAGAAAACTGCTCACAGTTTTTTTTTTTTTTTTAGTACTGTGATGCTTTTTCAAAATCCTTAACATTTTCCCAGCTGGAGGCTGGGGAAAAGGCTAGGCTCCAGATGAGAGCCACTGGCAGACTGGGAAAGGTTAGACTCTTGGCTCCTCCGGTCCTCCACACATCCTCAGACAAGAAACACTTAACCTTGTCCGTCTGGAAGGCAGAGGTCACGCTCTGTGTGTGTTTTAGTGGGGAGATACGTGACGGGGCAAAGAAAGGCACAAGTAGAGAGAGGGAGCGTGTGTGTCCTCCTGCATGTGTGTGTCATTAGCGGACCTTAAATGATAGAGGAACTCCATCCATCACTCATGGCATGAAGATGACTGAATAGGACAGAACCGCCATTGGAGGTGTAATTGCTTCCTGGCGCCCTATGCTTTGAGTGTATGTGTGTGCATGAGTACATAAAGATCAAATGCTAATTGGTCGTGACTGTTTCCTGTGGCCACATGAATACCTTTAATTGGCCGGTGAGTGATGGGCAGTCGGCTGCCGAAATGCCGCTGAGCTGTCCGGCCAATACGAATGTGTCTGCACTTCAAACCGTCCGTCCCTCAGGGTCAATTCAAATGTCATAACTCGATAGGAACTGATGGATCATAAAACTGATCAACACAAATGGAAGTCTCAGCTCACTGTCTTATTTGATAATTACCCAGTGGGCAATAATTCATTGTACAAATGTGGGTATCATATTCCTCAGTTGGATGAGTAACCAATGTTACCAGAGGAAATAAAAATGAAAAAGTTGAAATGAGAAAATGAGATCTGTGCCATTTGAAAAATGTGACAGCTACTTGCTGGCAAAACTCAAGAAAGCATTAGCATGTGATTAGCTTTCTGAAGATTGCTTCTTACATAACGGTTAATCAGATGAGGTAAGATGTAAATCAGTATTGGACATTAAGCAAAAGAAAAAACTGAAAGAAGCTAGACAAGATAGCTTATAACTAAAGGAGTATAGACCTAGTGGCCCCCGATACTTGCTGGAAAACTCTGGAAGCGTGAGGTAAACAAGTTGTTTAGAAGCTTATGAATAAAGTAATTAATTCTTCGACTGCTCCGGTGGAGCTACTTCACGGTCAAACTGCAGAGGAGTGAGTAGGCATCCCAGCCTCACCCCTCCCCTCCCTGCTCAACACCAGAGCTGTAAACAAGAGACAGCTCTGAGCCAAACGGTCCGGTTGAAGAAGAGGAAAAGGAGGTGGGTGTAGCCAGAGCATGAAAGACAAGAAACATAAAAGCCTTTCGTGTGAGAAGAGAAGGGGGAATTTCAAGGGGAAGGCATGAGAGATGTAGTGAGTGAGAGCGACAGAAACGGAGAGGGAAGGAGGGTTGGGAAGGGAAGGCGGAGAATGTTGTGACTGCCCCTTTATCAGCTGATATATATGTATGAGGATTTCCTCATCATCTCCACTGTCAATTCCCCATTCCTCTGATATTTGACTGACAGCTCACATCAACACCAATAAACCAGCACATCATTTCAGGAAAGCTGCCCATTGCGCTGAATGGAGGGTAGAAATAGAGGAAAAAAGTTAATTTGTTTTTCTGGCGGCTGCTGGCGGTGATAGCGCCCGTGTCTGTTTGCCTCCATGGCAAAGTTGTAAATTAGAACTGTGCCTCAATAGCGAGTACAGGAAGCCGCTTCCGTTGTGCGAAAGCTCATTTTCAATGACGGCAAGCATCCTTGGCAGCTTTTTATATTTAGGATGGCCGGTGTCTTGCAGGGAGCAAATTGTGCACAAATCTGAATTATGAAAAGAAAAAAAGAAATGGCTGTCATTTTAAGACTACTTTTTCTCTATGAAGGGTGATTCACTGCTTTGCTGTTAACAGTATTTCAATGTTATGGTACATTTTTAGGGTTGAGAGGCTTAGTGCATTAGGAATTGTAATGGCAGACAAGCTGGAGATTCATAATGGCTTCAAATAACAGGGACTGTGTGTTTAACGTATATGTCTTTACACACATGCACACATAAATAACTGATTCTAGGTTGCTTTCATTGCAGGTGATATGCGAGAGGTCATATTAACCCTCAGTGAGATTTGCATGATTGCCGTCTCCATTTCAATCATCCAAACCTTTGGCTAATGTATAAAAAAACCCTTTTATAAGCTAACAAATATACTCGGCAAGGCTTTACATTCCCTGGGAACATGTATTTAAGGCAGCCCTGATTAGTAAGTCATGGCTGTCTGTTGCATACGTGTCAAGTGTTGCAAAGAAAGTGATATGTGGTTTTGCATAAATAATTTATGGAGAGATAAAGAGATGAATAGCGATGGAATGATAGAGCGAGAATGCTTAACCACAAGAGATAGGTTTGTCCTGTGTGCAAAATGTATGGCCTTATGCATATTTTACAAAAGAGAATACTAACATTAATAAATACTCTCTTGAAGTCTCCAACTCCATATCAGCGCCACTAACAGCCCTTAAATGCCAGATGAGTTGGTGGATCAAAGAAATCCACCTGAAGTGCATTAACCAACGATAGGGTTAGGTAATACACCTCCAATTTACCCCCATCACGGCTTAGAGTCACTGCGAAGACACCCACATAAACATGTCAGAGGGAGTTTTTGGCTACCAACACTGCTGACAACCAGGACCTGTTCAAATCTGCATTGATCCTTCCTTCCTTCCTTCGTGTTACACTGTCAAGGACTGTTTCAGTACTCCATATCGCTAACAAAACATCGATTAATTAACGCACATTATCAAGTTCTTTCCCGGAAATTCTCTGCCGCACAACAAATAATAGGTTTTACCTGTTTAGAATACACAGAGGTATTACTGTATCATAAGCAGCGATGGTCATTGTGGCTTAACAGAGAAAGAAAAAAGCATTAAAGAGAGAAACTTCTAAGTCTAAGGAACATCATGTCATGTGCTTCCCACATTGTTTAATTGGCAGGAGGTCTCTGGGATCTCACAGAGCTCATATTAGCACACTTAATTGTAGGAAATCATGAACTTGTGTGAATTCATGTGGGACGTGAGAGCTCATTTTGTCTAATGTAGCCTGGTTAAATCAATAGTTCATTCAAGGACAGAGAGAGACGAATTGGGAAAGAAACAGTCAAGTACAGTATAGAGGATTGAATGGAGACATTAAAAGAAAGACGGCAGAAGAAAGTTACGAAGGAGACAAAGACAAAGGGCACGATGGAGGGAGGGAAGAAAGGAAATAAAGGCATTTCAGCACAGACGGAGGAGAAAGAGCTCATCATGAAGCTAAAAAAAGGAATGGCTCAAGGAAAGGGAATGAGGAGGCGGAGTGCACAATAACAGCAGTAATCCATCAGAAATCATCTTGCAGCGGGGCCCCTCCAGTTTGACAACAAGGCTTTAGTTCTGTAAAGTGCAGCCCACCAGTGACTACCTTTCAACCCTGCACATCCTGCCGCTCTGCGATAGGATAAGAGCGGAACGGACGGCGCTAATTGGCTTGCTTCCCTGTCGGATTTCTTCAGCGCTGCAGACAGTGAAGTGGGGGGAGAGGATATATCATGTTGTATGTGGATTTGTAAACAGCGGATCAAGACGCCGGCTTTCATGTCCCTTAAATTGGTGGAGGGGTGTTGGCGGGCTGTCTCGGTGGGACGTGTGCTGATAGTGACAGCTAAACATTGATCCTGACTGACTGAGTGACTGACGGGACAGGGGGACAGACGGGATGTGTCAGTGCCCAGCGGGGCTGGTGGGGCAACTGAGCGATGACACGCCCAGGGATCGGTGACAGATGGGAGTCACGTGCGTCTGTAAGCAGAGCAAACAACGTAAAAATACACACAGCATCACCATGTCGAATGTCACTTGGGAGCGACGCTCACCTGATGACACAATCAGAAGATGTTAGTCACAAGCTATATCCTTCAAACCCTGACCTGCTGATTAAGCCATGTTGGATCAAACCATAATATTTCTAATCCTCGCACAAAAACAACACCGAGTATGAGCTCTAGCATAAGCTGTACACACATGAATGAATGCCATGATCAACCTCTCAAGGCTGAGAAACTTGTAAAAATATCACTTTGCGGTATAGAGCAGAGGGAACTCTAGCTTTTACTTCTTGGATAAAATAATATTTTTGGCATAGGTTATATTAAACTCAAAAGGTTCAATGTAAATATCCTTGTTTGATAAAGACATTTGAGACCCCTGACCAGGTTAACCTCTTTGTTCTACAAGAGTATGCGGATGTGGCAGCAAAGAAAAAAGCAGAGCAGCCCGAGTTCCAGTGTTAGTCTTTCTGCGGTCTGTCAGTGGTGCGGCCCCCGAGGCTACGTTCCAGGCAAAGACTTCACTGCTGTCTGCTGAATACAAACAAGACAGGCAGTCAACCTCTACTGAGGAAGGTCTGAAGGGCACTGCCATTTGTCTTGGCTTATTTAGCAATCAGGGAGACAAGATGCGAATGGGGCTTTGAGAGCCAGGTGATGAAAAAAAAAAAAAAAAAAAAAGTAGAAGCCACATTTGAGTAGGCCTGCACGAAAATGAGGAAAAGCTGTGATGTGCGATAACATTGTTCAATATTGCGATGACGATATGACTTACGATAAAGAAACAAATATTGAAGTGTGCATATTAGCTATACAGTTCCTATGTTTTTCTGCTTTAATAGGTACACTGCTAACATAGACCCCAAACATGCCCACTGAATTAAACAGAACATTAATTTAAATAAGACATTATAACTATAAGAAATTAAGGTTTAACAGGAACGCAAACAGAGAGAGAGAATAGCCAAACCCAATCCTGACTAATTCACTAGAAACATCCTTTCCAAATGAAATATCCACCAACAACAACTCTTACACAACTGTTCACTTACACACAATTAGAAAATTGATAGACTGATAACTTATAATACGTCTTATGACCCAGAAAATAGTTAAGAATTCACAATGATGTATTCTTGAAATTCACTTTGTATAATTTGATGGTGGTCTTCCACATGGTGCAATACATCAAAACAGTTGGCATCCCTCCAGTTAAGGTTGTACACAATTAAGGAAACAACCTCACCACAAGATCCATTTAGTACCTGTTCTGCAGCTTTCAGTCATATCACACAAACTTCATCAGCAGATGGAGTCGGCCCAGTTGTCCTGCAACTGTAGATCTTCAAATGTCCATTTTCGCATCTGAATTACGACCTGAAGTTGTAACTGACTATAAATTATAGCACCTTGATCGTAGGCCAGATAGAGTTATCTGTAAGGACAGTTTTATAAGGGTAGTGTCAGTCAGAGTAAATACCAGTGTGTGGGTGTCAGGACATTTGACTCTTTCAAGTATCATAAAAACCATGCTCCTGCTGCACAAGTCATTTTTTGATTGGACACTTTCATTAACACTGGAACACTCTTTAAAACCAGACCACTTGTGCTGAGATAGGATATTTATAAAGCTATGAAATAATGCTCTTTATATAAAGAGGACCACTTATGGATTTAGCAAAAAAAAAAACAAATGTTCCCACAACAAATATGTGACTGCCAGAGGTCACCTTATACCCAGCTGTTTGCAACACACTGCCGCCAAAAACAACTTGTTCTTCAAATACTGGCGCAGCTAAACTAAATATTTATGGCCGCTGAAAGGACAGGGCCGACTTCCAGCATTTGTTGTGCTAGCTGCTGTTGCGCACACTTTCATTGCAGAGGTAAATTGAGGTCACATGTTTATAATTTGCCCTTTTCCTAATGCTGCCATTGGAGTAAAATAACATTTGAGAGCGGCAATTAGATTGAACCGCGCAATACTCCAGCAAATTAAGTCATATTTCAAGTTCAATAACGATCAAGTCGGCCAGATAAAGGCCAGAGAGAGAGAGAGAGAGAGAGAGAGAGAGACTAGTGTGTGGTGCAACAATCTGGAAGCTTTTTACAATGCTCAGCTCTATTGTTGAGTTAGAAAAGCACTCTGCTTCAGTGTTTAGATGAACAGTGGGCTGGTTGAGAGTGTTTCTGACTATTGTGGTCAATTCAAAAGGCTGAGTTTACAAATGAGAAAGACAAGAATGTGTGTGTGTGTGTGTGTGTGTGTGTGTGTGTGTGTGTGTGTGTATAAGGTGTGCCAGGATTCAAGACTTCTTAATCTTATTTAGTTAGACGGTGCTTGTTTTTATATGGATATTTTTAAAAATACTCGATACTAGATGCTTTTTTCATCAATTCACCTCACCAAAAAATGTGATAAATTATATATTATTCATGGCCTTAGCCCACTACAGTCCATCACACCTGCAGACCAGTAGCCACACACAAAGCTCCTGTAACAGCCTACATGTGAAGTCTTACATTTTTAAACTTTGAAGCCCACTATGCAGTTACCCTGTATGTATCTGTGTACAATGAAGCACCAAAAAAGTCAACTGACAACATGAATTTCTAATTGTCGAGTCCTTGACAGATGACTCTAAACATCACATTTAGAGGGAAGCTCTAACAAAGACATTTATTTGATCTAGTAAGTAACCCTTCCATAATTAGACCGGGCTTGACCGAGAAAGGGAGACTCATAGACAGGAATATGGAGAAATAAAGATCAACAGAGCAATGAGAAATAAAAGGAAATATGAATGCATGCCTGTGAAGTATAAAATGCTGCTATAAAAGCTTGACATGAGCAGTAAAAGGAACTATTTAAGATCCCAGCGGAGAAAAAAATGTAACACTACAGTATGTGAACTTAATATTAGATAGGTTTACTCTCACCTACAACCCTGCTCACACGTGTTACTCTATCTAACTCTAGTTCTGTGTGTGTGTGCCCTTCATCTTGCCCTTCTCTCCACTGCCGGCCTAACCGTGTGAACATCTCTTCCATTACTGCCCTTGACACTGTGGCCGATTGGATTCTTATCTGCCATCTGTAGGCCAACGCTCAGGCTGCGCTATCTCTCGCCACAGCCTAATTGAATCTCCAGTGTTGGAAGTGCGGTGATACACTGACCACACCGTGTCACTGCCAATAGATAAGCATTGCTGTTGGAGGATTGGACCGCCACAATCACGATGGGGACACGTTGATAAAGGGGTGACAATCTGGTTGGGTCGGAGATAATGGATACCCTCCATTACCGGGAAGGTTGTCTTCATATCTAATAACCCAATATCCCATAATCCTGCTGTGCTCAGTAGGTAATTTGTTGAAACTTAACCAAGTGAAAGTAGGACAGGGAGCTGCTGTTTTCCCTCGATTTCTACATTAAGCCTAAATTCTCTTCTTTATCGACGAGATGCATCTGATGTTTAGTTTCCATCGCCGCTCCAAAAATCATTACATGGTTCTAAGTGTGATGTAAAACCAGCTAAGACCTGATCCTGAAAATATGTGCCAAACCGAGATGGAAAAGTAAAATAACAAGTACCAATTTTGCTCTGGGAAGCAAAAAGCAAAAGCAATCACTGTGTTGTTGTTGCTCCAGAATAAGTAGTAGTGATGAAACACACAAGCCTCATTACCTGCTCTGTTTTAGCTCACATTTTTCTTGTTAATCGGGTGACCTTTTCAATTTAGAGAATCAATCACAAAAAGTCACCTTAGCACCTGAAAGTTGAAACTGTTCAGATCTCCTTACCTTAAGAGGCCAAATCCTTTCTTTTTGGTCTTCTTCTCTAGATCCTCCGCAGAATCATCTGTTTTCTTCTTTCCTTTGATCTTCTTCTCTTTCTTCTTCCCTTTGGTTTTCTTCTTCTTCTTTCCATCATCTGTGTCCAGGCCCTGGCGCGAGGAGCTGCTGGCCGGTGTTTCGTGACCGGAGCTCTGCTCTGACAGGTCGTCGTCTGAGGAGGGTGAAACGGCAGAAAGCAGGAGCTGGTCAGAGTCTCTACACCTGGGTGTGTTCTACCAGCAGTCTTATCCACTTACCCACATCAAATTATTTTAATTTTTGGTTTAATGTTTGATTTAAAGTATTAGATACCAAGTGAGCTGTTAATATCAGAAAATCATGTTGCCTTGAACCTCTATACTTCTAATTCTGCTCCAAAAGCACTGAAAGTATGACTTTTCTCATCTAATAGAGCAGTAGATGGGTAATTTCTCACACTCAAACATCATTAGTCAACATTCAATCATTTCAGCTAACATGGAGGATGCAATTTCCTCAGAAATCACACACACACACACTCAACATATCTGTGGGATCACAAGGTAGAGCTTTAAAAATATGCTGCTGTAAGATATAAAGTTGTTCTTTCTAAATTGCTGAGTGGATAAAATCATGTAGCATTTCATTAAGGTACTTAGGCTGAGCACTGTCCCTTGGCAGGCCTCGGGCTCTTCTTGAGTGCCAGTGTGCTATAAAGCCTAAGGGGATGTGCATTGGCAATGTAGAGTCTAATTTAAAATGAATACATTGTCAAGGAAAGAATCCTATATTATAGCATCAGTGACAGATACACATTAAAATTTTTTAACAGTTTTGTTTCTTTCTTTTTGGCAGTTCTACAGTTCACAATTTGACGTCTCTTCTAAAAGTGTAATGTCCCTGAACCTGATATAAAAAGGCTAAAATGATTAGTCTTACCATCTTCTGAAGGTCCATCGTAGGACTTGTCGATTGCATTCCTGAAACTCTGGTTGCATCCCCGTCCCCGGACCACGTGTGGCCGAGGGCGGTGAAAGGGCACCTGGGCTTGGATGTGGCTCTGCCTGGCCTCCGACACAGCCGATTGGAGGCTCTCCAGGGAGCTGGACTTCCAGAGGCCCAGGGTCGGGCCCAGAGCTCCATCAGCTGAAGGCTCTGAGAGACAAAAGAGACAAGATAGGGTGGGAGGAGGCCCATGAACGAGGAGGTGGACGGACGTAAAAGAGAGGATGAGACGGAGAAGGGAGGGCAGGGAAAATAAAGGAGCCTGGCTGATGGAGGAGGAGGGAGTTTGGCTGCAAAATTAGATATGCAGCCACTGATAAAATGAGACAGAATGATTTTAAATGTTAAAATGGCTCTTGACATGGACACCATAAGCTTTTAGTAATATTCAGCCTAGTGCTTACAAAACATTAAACCTGTGCTCATCTACTATCATCTACTAATATTTCCTTATTTACAGAGCATCTGCATTTAACTTTTTAAAATCTTAATGCTCCCTGAAATGAAATTTAGGTTTAGATCAGTTTAAATAAAGCTTGCAAGAGAGGAAGGGAGAGCTGGGACAACAAATTTGGGATTAATTAGGAGAGGGTGCACTGGAATAATTCCATACTTTGTCCATTTGTGCCAGAGTGATTAACTAATAGTTAATTGAAGAACAGGTGCACAATGACAGGCTTCCTGAAAGTTTTCCAAGATGGTGCCTCTGTACACAGAGTAATTGCTCATACTTGAGAAAAGACTCTGAAAAGATGGATGTATGTTTTTGGATGGTTATCTCACTAAATGACCCTGACTTACAGTGGTATTGTAGCCCCTTTTTTGCTGTCCTTCTTCCCCTATTTACGTTTAATGTGTGTCTTGTTTATAGCGTTTTGTTTGGTCTTTAATTATAATGAATTTGATGTAATTCCTTTATCTTGTCACCATTTTCTACACCTTGAAATCGATAAACAGATGGGAAAAAAAGAGCCCTGAATATTGCAAACAAAAGTTCTGAAACTATAAATGAAAACTATAAGAGAAAAAAATAATATTTGAAGGCATTTGGTCAAATCATGTTTATTAAAGCTGGATTAAAGATTAAAGAG
Source organism: Scomberomorus guttatus (assembly GCA_038419695.1). Taxonomy (NCBI): domain Eukaryota; kingdom Metazoa; phylum Chordata; class Actinopteri; order Scombriformes; family Scombridae; genus Scomberomorus; species Scomberomorus guttatus. The sequence continues at coordinate 9,871,047 of CM076468.1, read as the reverse complement.
AATGTTAATTTAAAATGTGGATAAATCTTATGGAGTCTGGACTCTGCCTGCAGAATGAAATGAAATAAATTCATTCGAAACATACATACTGTATATTGATGAATATATTTAAATTCATACTGCAATTTTAATAATTGAAAGATATTAAAGGCCTGACATTTTTGAAGGCTTAGATGTAGATTCAGTCTGCATTTCAAACTTTAAATAGTCAGTACAGTATAAGATATAAACCTGAGCAATCAGCATCAGCTCACTTTCCTGCTAATGGATATAGCGTTTTGGAGTGAAGCGCAAAAAAATATTAAAATCCAGAAATATGACGCTATGAAGATGAAAAGTTGAGAGGTAGAGGGAAGCAGAGGAGAGAGGGTGAAAAACAGGTTTGACAGAAACGAGGAGAAAGTCAGAGTCCTATAGGTGAAACGTAAAGGAGGGGAAAAGAAACGATGAAACGGGGTGAGGGGTGGGGTGAGGTGAAATGGCACAGGGACAGGTGAGGAGCAGCACTATGGGAAGTGACAGGCTCATGCATAAGCAAGGGAGAGGGGGAATAAATGAACTGCCATCATACAGTGCTCAGGTATGGCCTCCAACTGGAGAGGGGAAGAAAAGGGGAGATGGGGGAGCGGGAGAGCGATGGAGGCCACAGCTGATTCAGCAGGGGAGGAGGCACCGGGAAAAGGCTGGGAGGATTTGAAGATATACAGAGCTGCAAGAAAATAAAAAGACAAAAGAGAGTAAATGTCACGCAGCTGCTGTAAAAGTAGAGGCCACCCTACAGGCTGTATGAGAAACTGAAGGACGAGTGACCAAGAGGGGGGAAAGAAAAACCTTTTCAACCTGGAAAAGCAACTAGCCACCAACCCAGCTGTGTATCACAATGAAATAGTGACAAGTACTCTTCAAAGAAGTCACAGACAGGATGCAAGCGGCGTTTTTTTTTTCCTCCTTCTGAAAACTTTCCTGTAGGGATGACTTTCTCGCACCGTGGCACTCACTGCTTAAGACATTTTTTTTTTGTCATTTCAGAAGCTTCAAAGCGCAGAAGTGGAGCGGGGAAAAGGGGAAGTGAAACTGAAGCGGGCGATAGAGTCGAAGGAGGGGGAAAAGTAAGCGGAGCGTTGCTGCCTTTTAAGTCCTAAATTGACTTTCTGAGAGGAAGTGGGATTTATGGGGAATAAGGGGTTATAAATAGAGAGGGGGGGAGCGCTCAGGAATAAAACGCTCAATTTGAGAGGCAGGATTTGTGTCACAAATGTAATTACGGCTGTCCAGCTCGCAGCCTGATAGAATTAAGCTCCTTGCCAGTGCACTGCTGTACTCTACACAGAGAAACTGTGTGTGTATGAGAGCATGGGCACGTGTGTGTGAATACTACAAAATGTGAGGATTTGGGTCCAAGTAAAAAAAAAAAAAAAAAAAAAAAAAAAAAAATTAAAAGTCATGATACTGCCTGTATGAGATAGCGGTGTGTGTCCTTGACCGCCTCAGATGAAATACAAGTAAAGTATGAGCACAATTCACTTTTGCTACAGTGTGTGTTTCTGTGTGTGTGTGTGTGTGTGCGGGGCTGTGAGTTCACTCATTCCATGCATGTCAGGCGGTTGAGGCTGGAGGTAAATGAATAATGAGGGTTTAATAGGATGGATGAGCGGGGGAGAGGTGGCTATCATCGCCAGCTCGATCCAATGGAGGGTGAAATCAGCGTTTATCACATATCGCTGCCTGCTGTGCCAGCAGATGCTCTCGCGGATCCGTTCGCATCATGTCTGCCTGATTGCCACTGATTCAAGCTGGTGCACATATTTGACAAACAGCCTAACAGCCAAACAGGCCAGGACGATGGGCGATGCCCTTCACAGCTGTAACGCTACTCCATCCAAGATCAAGCAAAAAATGTCACATCCTCATTTTCTGTTTTGACACTTTTTATCTCACTCTAGCGAGTGGCGAAGTGGGAGGAGTTAGCTTCTTTTACATATGAGCAGAGTAGAACACAACAATGTGTTGCTGTTTCAAATGTTTCACGAGGGAAACAACTATTACATTTGCGCCAAGTTGAACCTTCCTCAACATCTACATGCTGGGCAACTTCTGAGCCTTGGAGCTGCGGTGGGTGGTGCCAGCATGTTTTTCGAGGTTCAGTTCACAATAAATGGCATCTTATTGCGTCTCCAGTGTCTGAGTCTGTATGTGTGAATGAGACATCACAAGTCTCATGGGTGTTTAGAGCCATTTGCATAGACACATAGTTCTCGGTACATGTAATATCTGTCTATATGGGTGTGTGTGTATCAAAAAATGTGTCTGATATGTTTAATGTACACACGTCATCAGCGGAGTCTTTCATTCACAACACAGCAGTACCGGTATTTTCCCTGAAATGTTACTAGGTCTTGAGGTGGGAAACTGGCAGTACAGATTTCCCTGAATATTGATCCCTGCTCCCATTCACACATGACCCCATGCAGGAAATGTCCCTGAACAAAGTTGATTAAAACTGACGACCATAATATAAATCGAATATATAGTGTGCTTAAATGATCCAGGAGACTCCAGTGTTTCTGTTTAGGAACATTGAGGGTATTGTTAAAAGAAAACTTTCATATAAAACAATACTTATTTAAATTGTAATTGACAAGTAACTATGGAGAAATGCAGTGCAAGAACATACTTAATGCCAAAGAATGCTGCTGAAAACAATGAACCTGCCAATTACCACTTAAAAATGGTGCTTGCATTCCACACTAAACACCTTAAAGTGTCGACCAACATCCACTCAAAAAGCACACACCTGCCATGCCATGCCAGTATCCATCTACTTACCTAACGCACACACGTCTCTATGTGATATGTATATTGTGACTTCTGTGGAGGTTGACGCCTGTCGCGTCTGTATTGAGCAGACAGCAGTCAAGTCTTTGCCTGGAACGTAGCCTCTGGGTTCTGCTGCGCTGACAGGTCCTGCATGGACTAACACTGCTCCGTGATGGCGCTTTGTACTTTAAAAAGTGTCACCTTAAAATTGGCAGTGACACACCTGCCACCTGTGACTGAGGCACACTGATACAGCTTAGTTTAAGTGCACGTTTACCATATGTCACGGGGGTCATACGCTATCAGAGCGATATTTTGCGAGGATAATTTAAAGGACCAGTGTGTAGGATTTAGTGGCATCTAGCGGTGAGGTTGCAGATTGTAACCAACTGAATATCTCTCATCTCAACCCCTCCCTTTCTAGCGTGTGCATTCTACAGTAACAAAAACACAACAATTCTTAATTTCAGGAGAATATCCACTAATGAAAACATACTTATGAATATTATACTCCATTTCTGCCAATAGATCCCCCTAAATCTTACACACTGGTCCTTTAAAAATGATAATTGCAGTCTAACTAAAGACTATCAATTCTAAAAGTTGTCTGCACACAACTCTCGACTTATTTCACCCAGTGATCACACAAATTAATTTAAAAAATGTTAAAGGCTTTGCCAGACTGTGTGTGAGGTGCAAATGTAATACATTCACAACATCACAAACAAGCAGGCTCTCTCTCTCTCTCACACACACACACACACACACCATCATAAACCCAGGCACATTGCTGAACCCTCCCACAATGTCTCAGCAGGGTCTTAACACTTACCTATCAACTGGACTACAATGTGCTCCACAGCAAGCAGCTTTGCAGCACACTGGCTGAAAGGTTGCCACGGTTACAAGCGAGTGCCCCCCCTCCATCAAAACTGTTGGGGGTGGCGGTACGGAGAAGGTGTGTGTGCACGTGTGTGTGAGGGGTGACGGTAAGTTGCCAAGGAGACACTTTAGCCTAGGGCCGTCGTGCAAAGCAAAATTCTGGGGGGCCACAATTAGAACAGGGGGCATGGGGGAAATAATGAGAAAATAATGACGCAATTTTCTGCAATTTAACATATATTCAAAGACTTGGGGGGGATTATTTTAAAACTTCACTAAATCAGTTTTTGTAGTTCAGTAATCTTGCACTTTATATTAGGGTAAATTCTGTGTGTGCATTTAGAGATTTTCATGTCACTTATTTGTGCTGTTATGGTTACTGAACATGACACTGCTGCCACTTTTATTGAAAAAGAGCTTATATTATATTATATTATATCCACAATGCAAATGAATTTAGAGAACATAGATAATAAAGCCACAGATGAAAGTAACCTGCCAACACGGTAATAACTGTATTTTCAAACACAATGCATAAGAAGCAGCATGAGTGCAGATGAGACTGTGCTGACATCACATATCAGTGTCTGCTCCATTGCCAATAAATGCTCAGATGAGCAGCAGGAACCTATTTTCCTCGACACTTTTGATAAGTGTCGCTCGACAGAAACGACGTATTTTTGTTGCTCGACACTTTCCTTTCATGTAGCACACCTGGAGAATGTCATATTTTGTCACACAATGTGATTGGATAGTGTTACTAACGTCGCCATGGAGATTGTAGTTTTCACTCAACTTCCTTATTGATATTTTGGTCTGTAACTTTAGATAACCTGTAATGTCCTTGTTTAATTAGTCCTGCGTCGAGCGATCTACCATAAATTAGCCTTAACTCTCTCCAAGTTCACTTCCTGGGTCCTCTCTGCCTCGACTGCAGTGACCATCAGATCACCGTCCTTTCTTGCAACATGGTGGTCCGCATTCTGTTCTATCACAAGTCACGACTAGCTAGCGAGCCAGAAGGCTAAACAACCGGATTGAGGGATGGCTACTAACTTTAGCTGCTACTAGCCAACTATCTTGCAAAGCAAACCATGCCTATATTTCTCAAATGCAATTAAGTGTGTAGAACTAATTGCATTGCATTTTTAATTGCAACTCACTGTTAAGCTGTAGCCTACATCTCCTCCAGCATTAATGTGCAACAGAGTGCTGTGTGCCCCCAGCTTGAATGGGCATGACGAGTCTGTTTTGGCCAACAGTGAAAAGGGGCTTGTTGCTCCTGGTCATAGCGATTTAAATGGGGTACAGAGACCACATACACACACGCCTGTGTGATCACAAAGATGCACACACACAACAATGCACAAATTTATACTTACAGAGACACACATGCAAGAAACAGATGCGCATACACGCTTTCCATCTAGTATCCAATCTCAGGGCCGGGCAATAAAACCTGGAGCCGTTATTCTGGACACCAGTAAAACAGGCCCTAACCTGCACACCACTATAAAAACACATGGCACACACAGACACACCTGTAAAAGAAAGCCTGCTCTCAGTGCTGCTCAATAAAGGTTATTGAATTAAATTCTGTAGAAGCCTTAGATCACAGCCTTAGATCATGTTGAAAGCAACAGAAAGGCCCCTTCCTATGTTACACTGTTTCAATAAGAGTCATCTAATTCAATAGGAGCCTTAAAAGTTATTGAATTACAGCAGATGGTAACAATCTCATCTCAATAAATGTTTATGGTTGGATTTAACATGGTTTAAACTACACAAATAAATGAACAGAACAAACAATGTTCTCTCAACAGTCATGCTTGCTTCACCTTAGTTGAAATGTCCTGAATACCGGCTTTTAAACATGTATTAGAGCAAACCTACAGTATGACGACATGTGACAAGTCTAAAGAGTAAAAAGCATGAGCAGCATGAGGCATATTATTCTATATTTCTCCTCCTGACAAAAAAAAATGTAATGGCCAAAACCAACAATGTGTTAGTCCTTGTCTCGAAACTTTGCCACTCATGCGGCACTCAGCTTGAAGCTTCCACCTGAAGACGTAAATGTGTTAAATATCATTGTGTCATTAATGCTCTGTCTTCATATTTTAACTATTTTCTAATCATAAAGACAAACCCAGCCTTATACTGTATCACTTCAGGCAACTGTCCAGCCACTCAAATCAAATCCAATTCATGTTATGGCCAATCAAAACTCCACTCCAATTAAAAACCTGTCCAATCATTACCCACCCCTTCATCACTCTTTGAATGCACTCAGCTATATCAGAGGCGGAGGATGGAGCTGGATGGAGGCGCTGCTCTGGCAGTAATTGTGTTTAGCTGTTTAGATGTATGAGAGAATGGGGACATATGGGCTGTGTGTATTCAGCCTCCAACTAGATGAATGGCTTTAATAACTGGAGGGGACTTAAAAGGCCATTTCATAATTACTGCTTACCTCTACTGGATTACAGCACCACGGCGGGGGTGGCAGAGTATGGATGAGAGTTGGAGTGAACTGTGTGGAGTGGGACATGTGCCATTTGTAAATGCACGGCAGATAAAAGGGCTTGTGCAATGAGGGAGAACTGTAGTGTATAAATTGAGACACACACCTTTGTAATGCTATACTTGTGAAAACCTTCACTGACTATTAAACCATCCAACCTTACTTTAACACCAGGGTTAGACGATATGACAATGTTGGCTTTCCAGATGGCCATATGGTCCTGCCATAACTTAGCTTAGAGACATATTGATCTACACAATGAACCCTGATCACATCATAGCAATCATAGACCTGCAAGATGTCCAAATGGCCATTTAGCACACCATAGATTTTGTTAAACTTGGCAAAAGAGGGCAAAAAAAAAAGATGCTCTACTAATTAATCAGCAGCCAGAGTCAAAAAGGGAAGTAATGCATGTAATTTTTCCAGCACTTCACAGTTCTCACTTTCTGTCTCACCTCAAAAAACACATTGTTGAAGACATCCTGGTGGCTTAATACAAAGACGTCGACCATATAATTGTAACGTCCCCAGTACGAGCCTGGCTGGGGGTCTTTGTTGTGTGTCATCTCCTCCCTCTCTCCTCTCATTTCCTGTCTTGTTAAGACGCACCGTGCGATCAGAGCTGATATTAACACACAGACCAAAGACCCGCTGCAATGAAATGGGACCCTACTCAACCTAATTAGACTGACCTGACTATGCTAGATGCAGAACTGGCCATCCTTTGCCATAAAACACTGCATGGGATAAAATGACAAACTGTTGTGACCAATGGCCCACATCTGTTGTTCCATTTTTATGAAGATATCTTACAGTCTGATCGTGGTTTAACATGATTCTAATTCAACATTTACTGATGAAAACTGAAGTTTTCATTCATCTCTTTATTCATACATCACAATTGGTCCTTATAAGAATAGACATACAAAACACACACACACACAGACAGACAGATGGGCCTTGCAGACACAGAATGATCCATCAATCCAAATCATTGCAACATGGTGACTTTCCACTTAAATCAACAATGACAAGCCGGATGCAAAGAACTGAGAGAGGCAGGGAAGAAGAGAGAGAGAGAGAGAGAGAGAGAGAGAGAGAGAGAGAGAGAGGTAAGGAGGGAATGACAGCGAGAGGCAGAGTTACGCAGCGCCCAAACAAAGACTGTGAAAATAAAGCTTCAGTGCTGGCAGGATGCCGGCTGGTTTTAAAGTCTCATTGTGCAGAGAAGAAACGACGGGGACTAATGGGCCCACAGAGCGATGGCACCGGTGGCTGTGCTGTAGGGTTAGCTGTTAGCAAAACATCTAAACATCCAGGCAATCAGAAAACACACGCGCCAAGAAACGCACAGTAAGACTGAAAAAACATACAAACAAAATGTACAACTAACAAGTACTGTAGATGTGCATGAGGTTAAGTATTGCAGTATAACCCTCTGCCCTGTATAGTGTGTGTGTGTGTGTGTGCTGGCTGAGCTCCTAGGTGTGTTGTAAGAGGGCAGTCGGCTGCCAGGGGAGATGTTAGACTCTAAGGGAGAGAAATGGTGGGATGAATGAAGGGATATCTGTCCATTACTCTTCAGGCTGTCTGTGGGGTGTGTGCAAACGCTTATGCACACGCACACACACGCACGCACACACACGCACACACAGGCACTAAAAGATGCTGGGCTGGGGCTGACTTGGTAGAGGAAACTCCACGGCTGGAGCATGTTCACCATAATCACATAAGGCTGGAACAGATACAGCTGCAGAGGATGGAGAGAGAGGAGATAGAGAGGAAGAGAAAAGGAGTGAGAGAGGGCTGAAGATAACAGAGAGTGAATAAAAAAGGATCAGCCTGTTGAGAGAAAGAGAATCCAAGTGATCATAAAGAGAAAATTGGATGTAAGAGAGGAAGAGAGAGAAAGGGAGAAAGAGAGACGAAGGTTTGGGATTGAGAGGATACTAAAAATGGGGATGAGCCTGGCGACAGAGAGCAGGAGACGGAGAATAATCAAGAGAGAAGCGACTGGGAGGAAGCGGGAAAGAACGAGAGTGGTGGCGAAGATGAAAGCGAAAAAAGAGAAGAAAAAAAAAAAACTAAAAGCTCTATTGAAGATGGAGGCTCCTAAGACTGGAGAATCAAGAGAGAAGAAAGAGAGAGAGAAAGGGAGAGTGGGACACATCTTGAGTAAGTGACGGAGAGAAAGATGGAGCGAGAGGAAAGAGAGAGAGAGAGGAGTGAAGCGCTCTAGCCAGAGAGAAAAAGGGTTTTAGCCAGATTAAAGAAGCCAGGCAGGCCTCTTAAGACCATCCGCCTAATGAAATATGTCAAAGCCCATAAAGAAACACTGAGGCCATTTAAGAAAGGAGGGTGGGGGGGGGGTAGAGCAGGAACCTAGGCAAATACACTGCATCAGCAAAAATGAAAAACACGCAAAAGCCCTGTCAATACGCATTAGCTGAGACGTCAACAGGAGAGGAGATGAAAAACAAGACGAGAGGAATGCTGCAGCGGAGAAATGGATCGCTTTATTTATCATGGGCCATAAGGGTTACGGGTGCTGATCAGAAATGCCAGGAAAATCATAGCAGGATAGGAAAGGGGGGGGGGGAGGAGTAGGTGGTGGCGGTGGCAGGGTGGTATCAGGAAGAAGAAGAGGAAGGCAGAGGTGAAGCCACTTGTGGGAATGCTGAGTGTGGGGGATTTGAGGTCAGCAACGGTGCTCGGGACATTTGTATTCTGCCAGCAACGGGCTTAGCTGGCTGTTGCAGGTGGATTTAAGAGATCGGTGTACGTGTGTGTGTGTGCGTGCGTGCTGTGTGCGTTTAATAAAGACACACAGGAAAAAAGGAAGCCGGGCCTGTCTTCCAGCGTCAGAACTAAAATGCTGGTCATGGTTCTTTTCTTTTTTTTTTTTTTAAATTACATTTTAAAATTCAGTGTGTTTCAAATGAGATGCAATGTGTCTACATCGCTGAACCCCACAATTAAAATAATGACTTCTACAACCCAACTACTGTGGAGCTGGTCAACTGAGCATGCACGCTCTCTGTCAGCAACACTCTGATTTATATTCATACTGGAGAATCCCAGAACAACCTCCAGTGTTGGCCGCTGAGAAGCAATGCCGGAGCAGTTATATCTGACTCAGTGGAAATTTACTGCTGCCCTATCTTATCCTATCACAGCACAAACTGTTCCACACACACAAGTCAACACAGGCACCGGTGCGTACAAGCCACAATAACTTTGCAAGCAATCTTTTCTGTCTTTATCTGTCGTCTATCTTGTCAATTTCACACACACTTTTATAACCAATTATTTTCTATTATTTAGTGGCATATTCGAAACATAATGCCAATCATGACATCATGCTTCAAATCTTTGGTGTCAAGCTTTCAATGCTGCTGTCTTTCTGTTCCAATATCTTTCAATTTTCTGTTTCTGGAGTCTGAATTTAGGAAGGGGGCACACTTTAAAGCCCATTTTACACATGGAATACATAACATTGCTGGGTTCATCTGTTAATTGCTATGTTACTCACTGCGCATGTGTGAAAGGCGTAAGAAAAAAAATGGATCCTGCTGTTGTTATTGCTGTCAAGTAGAAGTTTCAGTCTTCATATATACATTTGTCGTTGTAGTTATTGAACCAACATTGGTAGCAGATGATGGCAGCTGGTGATTACAATGTTCTGCTGGCGTGTGATGAGAAGAAGTCTTACGAAAGTTGGAAAAATGAGGTTGAAATTTGGAGACTGGTTACCAACCTGAAGAAGAAATGCACTGGAAATCTCTGCGTTTCGATGGTGGAGTTCAAAACAGAGCTTCCAGATGGTGTGTTAGTGTTCAAGCTACTAGATACTGTGGGACGTAATGTTAAAGACAAACAGTTGGCACTTACCGCTTGTATCCAAGCCTCTCGTTTGTGAACATGAAGTCGGCTTTAAAGAGAATCTTTGGCGATAATTCGCCACAGAAAGGCACTGGTTAACTGCAAGTGAGTGGAGATGCTGCTGCCTACTACACACGATTTACCGGCAAGCGAGAAAGTCAAGTTTGCAAATTCAAACAGCTGTTCAGGGCACAAATCCACTCGACAAATATGGGAGAAGAACAAGATGTGCAGTCTGCTAAAGCACATATCACTGGGAACATGCAAAATTGACAGAAGACGAGAGACTGACCGCTGTTGTTGAAGAATGCAACATTACTTTGTTATCAAAATAATCCGTGTCTGACACAGAGATCTTCATGGTCGAGTCTTTAGGATCAGCTGTGATTGACACAGCTTGCACTAGAATGGTGTGTGGAGAAAAATGGCTTGAATCATTACGTCAGTGGACTAACACAGAGTGAGTTATTGAAAATGAAGGACATAAAGAGACCAAGACCATTCAAGTTTGGCGATGGGAGAGTTGTTCAATCTACAAAGAAAGTGAAAATTCCAGCCATTAAGGGACAGACTAGATGTCAAATTGAAACAGAACTTGTCCCAGCAGATATCCCATTGCTTTTAAGCAAAACTTCACTGAAAAGAGCAGGTGCCATTTTGTACACTGAAATTGACAAAGCCATAATGTTCAAGCAACTAGTGAAACTTGAACCGACATCTTCAGGACATTATTGTGTGAACTTAAGAGATGAGAGTAACCCAGATGAAAACGAGATCCAAAATGAGAATGACATTCTCATTGTGACAGAAAACATGGCAACAAAGGAAAAACAGAAAGTTCTGTTGAAACCACACAATTTGGACATGCCTCAGTTGAAAGACTGCAAAAACTACTGGCCTGCTCAAATAATAATGATGATGAATGCACCACAGTTCTCAAGGACATTGTGAAAAACTGTGAGACTTGCATCAGATACAACAAACCAAAGCTAAAGAAGTGGGTTTGCCTATGGCCTCAACCTACAATGAAACTAGCCGTGGACTTGCATGAGCTAGAGCTGCGAGTGTGGTATCTGCACGCCACCACCTCACACACTTCAGTGCAGGGAGCATTGTCACCACCAAGGAACCCAGAGAGATAGTGAAGCACTTTATTCACTGCTGGATAAATGTTCAGGGTCCTCCATGCAGACTGTTCAGTGACAATGGAGGTGAATTCAACAACGAAGAAATGAGGGACATGGCTGAAAACTTGAACTGAAGACAACTGCAGCTTATAGCCCATGGAGCAATGGCCATTTGGAAAGGCATAATCCAACCCTCACTGAACTCCTGATGAAAGTGACTGTGCCCTGATGGGAAAGAACTATATGCACAATGTGCATGGCTACAATCCCTATCAGCTAGTGTTCGGGCAGAACCCAGATCTGCCCTCAGTTCTCGCTGATAAACCACCTGCTCTAGAAGGTACTAGTGTGAGTACTTGGACAGCCCAGCACATCGCAGCATTACATGCCGTAAGTAGAGCATTTACAGAAGCCGAATGCTCTGAGAGGATCTGAAGAGCCCTTTGTAAACAACTGTGGCCCGTTGATGACCGATAAGAAACAGGAGACAAAGTCTAATACAAGTGGGTGGAGTGGATTTGTACAGAGGTCCAGGTGTAATATTTGTTAGGCATGGGGGCACACAACGTTCGACTCAATGAGAATAACTGACACTGAAAATAAAAGTGAGGAAGAGACACCTACAAATGATGAATCCCTTGATGCTGAGGATAACAGTGAGCCCTCTCACACATCAATACAGCCTGGAGGGGGTAATCATGGTCAATCTGACGCATCACAGACACACTCAATCTCTACTCATGAAGGCCCTAGGCTGAAAACTGGAGAAGTAGTTAATATACACAGATAGTGAAAGTGGCCAAGCACACACACTGGAAAAATCCTCAGCTGGGCAGGAAAGGCCACTAGAACACAGAAAAACTGGTACAATTTGTAATACACTGAGTCTGAGGAAATGTCTGGCACAACAGGGTCAGTTGACCTAGGACAATGATCTTCAAGTGGTTCTGTCTGAGCATGCCGAGCTGACTGCCATGAAGATGACATACTTACTGTAAATGATGATGCCTTCATGCCTGCCAAACACACTGAACTCAGCAACTGGAAAAAGGAGCAAAGTGTTTGAAGAGGTGAAAGAAAAAGAAAATGCAGAAATGCATCTCTACAAGGTGGGTGTGCACACTCAAGGAGACACCTGATGTTGTTGTACCTAAAGCTAGATTAGTTGCAAGAGGCTTTGAAGAAATTAACACTCAGGAGCTCCCAAAAGACTCACCTACATGTGCCTCAGAGTCTCTAAAAGCGATCATGGCATGTTACATGCCAAAAGAAATGACAACTGAACTCAGCTCAGAGCAAAGGAACTGCAGATGCTTCTCTGTATTTGTACAACAGAGTGAAAGACACTATGCAGCAGTTGGGAGCTGCTGCGTCAAAAGTCGACCCAGCAGTGTTCAACCGGCCTGATGACTTCTGCAATGTGATGGAAGTTCTTGCATGTCATGTGGATGACTTCATCTGGGGTGGTTCAGAAACGTTTGCCACGACAGTCATCCCTCGCTTGAAAGCTGCTTTTCAAGTTGGACGTGAAGAACACAACAGCTTTAGCTACATTGGAATGGAGGTTCACTCTTTGGAGGATGAGATACAGGTGCAACAAAGTATGTACACAAAGAATCTGAAACCCATTCCTGTGGACCCCATTAGAAACCGAACAGCAAGAGGGTCCTCTAAGAGCCATTGAAACTGACATGCTAAAGTTGGCCAAATATTGTGGGTGGCAAGGCAGAGTGGACCCGACATAATGTGCAACATATCCATCCTGGCATCGAGTACAAAGCACGCTACTGTTCAGACCCTGCACTGTGCAAACAAATTCATCAGAAAATTGAAATCAGAAGAGGTGACCTTGAGGTTTCAGTACTTAGGAAAAGACAGCTCCTTGAAACTGGTGGTGTTCAGTGATTCCTCTATGGGAAACCTTCCAGACCGAGGCACTCAAGGTGGACACATCATGCTGATTGGAGAGAATGGAAGATTCTCACCTATATGCTGGCAGTCAAAGAGGATCAGGAGAGTTGTCCGAAGCACTTTGGCAGGAGAGACTTTGGCACTCGGAGATGGCATTGACAGTGCAGTTTTCTTAGCTACACTCTACTCAGAGCTTACCACAGGTGATTGCACATTGTGTGTGTAACAGACAATCACTCTCTTCTTGATGCTGTCAAGTCCATCAAATCAGTCACAGAGAAGAGACTCTGCCTCGAAATCAGCAGTGTCAGGGGGCCCATCCACTCTGGGACTATCCAGCAGATCATGTGGTCAGCTACCAAGGAGCAGTTTTCCGACTACTTGACAAAGAAGGGGACATCTGCACTTGTTCTGCTGAGGGCTCTCAGATAAGGATATGGCGACTTAAAAGCTAAACGGACTAGACAACAAAGACCTTTTTACCATCAAAATCTAGTCATTAAAGCTGCAGAGGTTTCAGTAAAGACTTAATATGTACAGTTGTCGTAGTTATTGAGCCAACACATCTACAGTATTTGTTAAAGGGGATGTATTATGCACATTTCCAGGTCTATATTTTTATTCCCTCCTGATGAACCCACTCTGTTCTGATTTGTTAGATTCTGGAAGCTGCCCCTTAGCAGACTTCCGCCGGCTCCAGAGGCTATGTAAACAATAGTAGTCGGATTTCGCTTTTGTTCACCGATTCTTTACTTAATATACAAACTTCTCAAATGCATCCCTACATGTTCGAGCCTGAATCCGATCCGAAATATGTGAGCGGATAACACGAACAACATAGACATCTGACTTTATAACAGTAAATAAATGACAGAAAATCACAAAAAGCATGTTATGTGAACTTTAAAGTGATGGTTTTTTCTCATTCAGACATTCATTAGGTAAAATATTCCTTGCAGACACAGCACTTGTGCGATATATTTGGCACCATGTGCAGTAGAGGGAGCAGTGATGTGAAAGTGGAAGAAGAAGAGTGTTCTCTGTCCCTTCACAGCCTGTGTCAGTGATGGATTTTACAGTTGAAGCCTTTATTACTGACCATCGTGAGCGCGGGGGAAGCTGTCACAGTGAATCCCATATATTTTCTCATCAATTTCATCAGTCAACATTGTTAGAAAGCAAATTCTGCCGCCTGTTTTATAATGTCCAACAGTGCACAAAGAGATAATGACAGGACATTAAGCTGGATCCCTGCTTGCTCACATGTAGGTAAAGCATTTTGCTGAATAGCTATTCATCCATCCATAGAATTGGCATCATTGAAAACTGAAAATATATCTCATGGAAGTGTTATGGACATGTTACTAGCTTTGATCTAGTCAGATTGCCGTTAGGACTGTGAAAGTGACTTAAGTGCTTATTCAGACATGATACTGACATGTTAAACTGCCAACACATTTGCATAACAAGGTAAAAGTCTTAAGTACCTCACAGTTTTGGTTAATTCCAAATGAACAGTTGTTCCTGCAGTCAGAAATGTAAAACGCCACAATTCTTGAGAATGAAGTGGATATACAGTAGTTTGAAATACTACAGTGTAATATCACTCAGTAAAAGAAAATAGTAAAACTGACTTTATATTTTCAATTTAACCAGACTGCTCTCAAATAAAACAAGGCAGAACTGAGCACAGAGAAATAACTGAAGCAGAAGCCATTGTAATGCGATACGGCTGCTGTCAGCTGGGTGAGGATTGAATACTGTGGGCCTGCTGACCTGGACGGCTATAAAACAGCGAGAGCTCAGACACTAAGTGCTTCACAACTCAGCTTTGTCAGCCGGGGAGTGGAGGGAGAGGGCAGGCAAAAGAGAATGTTTGAGAATAGATAGCAAAGAAAGAGAGAAAATGAGAATCTCCACACACAAGGTTAATTTGTTTTTGTGTGTGGAGGGGCTTAACTGTTGCAACTGTGCGTGGCAACGAGGGAGAGAAACAGAGAAATTGCTGGGTCAAAAACAAAATAAGGAGAGCGTTTTCTCTGAGTGTATGCATGTGTGTTTAAGATTATATCAAACACTCACCATCTCTCTGCCCGACCAGTGATCCCACGTTGCTCTCATCCGCCACTAGAACACAAAAACCGCACAAAATCACACAGTAAATACCACATATTATTTCGTGCCACACTTACTGAGATACAGAGCAGCGCATAAATCACTCCAGTGCTGTTTTGTGGATGATTATACTAGTATCTACTAGCGCTGGTACATAAATGACTCCCGGCACAAGTATCAAACGGAGGAGAGCTAGTGAGGGACAAAATGACACAGACTGAGAGAGGAAATGAAAAAGAAGCAGAGAAAGAGAGATATTGTGATTGTGAGAGAAAACGAGAACAGATAGAGGTGAGACAATGAGAGAAATAATAAAGTGAAGAAAAAGAAAACAAGAAGAAACCCCGCACGTCGTCACCACCCCACCCACCACCACCTAATCTAACTAAACAGGATTGTGAGCGGCCAGCGGCAGCCGCCACGGGCAGTGCACACCATGGGATACAATAATAGGTTTTCATTACGCTGCTATTTCTCTTAAATAATCCTTTTCATTTTTTATGAGGTCAATTTTCCCGGCGGACAGATGGGTGGGGGAGAGAGAAAATGAGAGGAAGGGAGAATATTGGAGAAAGAGAGTAGGCTGATAAACTGATAAACAGTGGGGAGAGGGAGTGAGAAGTGACAGATGCAGGGTGATAGGGTCTGTCAGAAAAACAAAGGTTACAAAATAAAAAATAAAAAAACACAATCAGCGAAAGCAAACCCCGAAATCAAAAGAGGCTGTTTCATAAAATCCTGCAGAGGCACATCTGTAGCAACCAAGACAAATAAATAGAAATACCATTTTTGTGCACATGTGCCAGATAAAATAAAAATGAAATACTTTCAAAGTTTGGGGGGGAAAAAAAAAAACTATTCTGGGTTACGTGACCCTGCCAGATACTGAAAAGCTTCCTTTTCTGTGGAGGAAAGATAAAAGTCTGCATGGCCAGCAGCCAAGTTTGTCTCCTTGTGCCACAGTAGAAGGCTAAAAATGTAAAAACAAAAAAAAAACTCTTTTAACCTCCAGTCAGCTACCTTATAGTGTTTTATATTTTATATATATATATATGTGTGTGTGTGTGTGTACTCTCCCTTAACTTAATGCATACAGTACAGCTTCTCACATACAGTAGCTGAGAGAAAGAGAATTTAAAGAGAGGGAGACAACTGAGTTTAAGAGACAAAAATAAGAAAGTTGAGGAAAAGAGGAAAATGGTAGAGAGGACGAGGACTGTAAGAGACATCGTGAGAATGAGGGAAAGAGAGGTGGATCAAGACAGGTTGTGGAGATGTGGTGAGGCAGACAGAGCGAGACAGAGAGATATAATGAGAGAGAGTCAGCCCAGCTGTGCGTGCGGTGGAACTGTTGGAGCTGTTTTCATGGGCTTTGCTTCACATCCAGATTTGACCTCCTGACCTCCCAAAGAAGCTACGTTAGTCTGTGTGCTTTGGAGGGTGTTCGACTATTAAGCCTCGTCTCCCATTTGCTCTTTTATGGATTTGTACTGTACATCTGCTGCACATCATTTACTTAATACTGCTGAGTGGATTGTTTTTACAATTACAAATCAACACAAAATGACATGTTGGTTACAAACCTAACAGGAAACTTCCAGTGGATGTCAGGCACTGTAGGACTGACTCCACTTATCTTTTAGAGAGCCCTAGTTGAATCTTCAAATCACTATTTATTTAAAATCACCCTTAATAAATGCACACTTATAGTTTATTCTATAGGCTACATGTCTCATAACGTCTGACTTTTCAGTGCACTTTAAACATCTTAAAGCTAATCTATACAGACCATTTTTTCAGGCTTTTTTTTGACTGATGAATGCATTTTCCTACTTTCTTGGCAGGTAGTAGTTTCCATTTAGACCAACCGGTCAGGGCAGATGGCCGCCCACCTACAGCCCGGTTCTGCTTGAGGTTTCTTCCTGTTAAAGGGGAGTTTTTCCCTTGTGGGGAATGTTTGGTGTCTGTAAATTTAAAAAGTACGGTCTGGACCTGCTCTATGTAAAAAGTGCCCTGAGATAAACTCTGTTGTGATTTGGAGCTATAGAAATAAAACTGACTTGACATTATTGCTCGTTCAGAGAAAGAGATCTACTTGCAAAGACTTGCAGTCAGACTTACTTGAGAAAGTTATCTATTACATTGTTTTATTTTCTTGTTTTAGCCAGAACCTGTCTCAACATAGTGTGGCCTACTTATTTTTTATCATAGTATACTATTACTGCTGTTAGTATATAAGAAATCAATGCAGGCTAATAACAGGAAATGATACAATATGTTCACCAGTGGATGCCAGTGGAGTAAATTTGGAATGCTGCTACTAATTAGGCTTCAATTAAGGCTTGTTTTGGAGCCGTTTCCCCACCATCCACAATTTGTCCAACTGTGAGCAGTTCAAGTTCACAGCACAATCAAAAATCAAGCACACACTTCATACACATGCAAAACTCGGAGCTTAAAGAGTATATGTGTTGTGATGCATTCAGGTTCTTGTAGGAAAAACTGTCATTTAGGGAACCTACAGTATAAAATGCCAAAGGTAAAAAAAAGTCTTCCACTGTTTTGTGAGACCCGGTGCAGCTATAGTGTCAGTGTTTCCACTACTCATCTTGACATGGGCAGATGGTGTGTGTGCATGTGTGGATTTCTTTGTGTGTGTGGAAGCTCTGAGTCAACAGACTATTTGCTGAGGCATCCAGGGTCAATAAAAGAAGCTCATCTCTTTCTGTCAAGTGGCGTTTAATAAAAGCTAACCTGCTCTGTGGTGCTGATAAAGCTCAGATACATGACTGTAAAGACTGGAATGTAGGAAACTCTCCTGAGGCAAAAAAGAAAAAAGAAAAAGAATTTGGCTCTTTAAATACAAATCTAGACAGGGTCAGCATCTGAGGTCTTGTATGTGTTCACAGCTCCTGCCATCTTTTACACATGTACACACACACCCACTCACATGGACACACACACACACAGCTCTGCTAACTACCTTGTTTCAGCCCGGAGCACTTTGGAGAGGGAAGGGATGAATAGAACTTGAGAGATAACACCCCCAAAAAAAAAAAAAAAAACAGATTGAAATGGAGGATGGCCAGAGATGGAGATAAGCCAGAGAAGGAAGAGAGATAGCAGTGGGTATTGGAGTGGGTCCTCAGTGGGATGGAGCACAGAGAGTGTGTGTTTATGTGTGCGCGCCCGTGTGTGCGGACCACCCTTGTCCATAATGAAAGCCAATTTAGCTTGGGTGGCAGAGGCGTGTACTGCAGGAAGAAAGCCAATCCACTGAACCTAATGAACCGGGATTGGAAATCAGAGAGAGGCAGAGAAGGAAGAGAGAGAGATAGAAGAGAGCAAGAGCAATGAACTCATCGGGTGAGAAAGAAAGTGCTGAAAGGAAAAAGAGAGATAAACAAAGATGGAGACAATGCTGAGATATAGAAATACATAGAGAGATGGGAGAAGGAAGATAGGAAAAAAAGAGCACTGACTTTGTCCAAATAGCCAGTGAAAACAAGAAAATTGAGGAAAAGTATCAAAAAGAAAATGAGAGATGAAGGAAGATGAAAAGATTGGCGAGACAGACAGAGAAAGAGAGGAGAGGAGAGGAGGGAAGGGAGGGGAGGGGTCAGCTTGGGTTAATACGAGGAAATAAGCCCCTTCGTTCTTGCCTTCCACACACACACACACAGCAAGCCATGAGATTGGAAACCCTGCGCCTTTCATTCACACACAAATAGAAAGCACGCACCCAGACGTGTACGCACACACACACACACACACCACACAGTGTGTCGATCCAGTCCGTTGGAAAGCCCCTGGGTTTATGAGTTCAGGAGGTCAAATCCCCTCAGGCCAGGGATAATAGGAAAGGTCTACGTATCACAACAAAGAAATGTACTGATAAGAGGCATGTGATCGCTGTTGTGGTTGTGTGTGTGCGCGTGTAGTCCGGGTCCATGATTAGACTCATATGTTTGGCTGGTTTGTGATGGTTGAGACAACAATATGGTTTGTATGCTTTCCCCCCAGAAAATACGCCCAACCGTAGACTGGTGAGAATAAAACAAGAGCTTCTTTCACTGATGAAGAGTTTTACGTGTGTGTGTGTGTGTGTAAGCTCACCCAGGTCCATGCTCTTGGACGCTCTGTTGCGTGGTGTGTTGTCTGTGTGTTTGATCAGCGGGGTCTCTGCGTAGTTAGCTGCATCCACGTAGGGCTGCTTCTGAAACTCGCTGCAAAACAAGTCACAATTGCTTAGTATCAATCAGTCAATCCACCAATCTTTAAACATTTAGAGACTTGGTTACATCACACACACAAGTAAGAGTAAATGCAATTCAAAATTCACCAACACTCACAGACAACAGATCGTTCAATTTCCTCTCCTCCATGATTCACTAAAACAATAGCATGTGCTGTCTCCAATAAACTTAGAGGGGAAGAATATTGATGCCAGATTCTGACCACATGAGGTACTGTACACACACACACACACACACACTGCAGACTTTCTTACATACTCATTCAAGATCCTGTTGACAGACTGTCAAACAGCCGAATCTTACTTTCAGTCTTACCACCAACTAATTTAGTGTTTTCCTCAGCAGATCGTTTATTATGGGGTTTGACAGATTAGACGAGCTGTATTTGAGTGAGATGTCTTATAGTTTGTGATGCTGTAACACTAACAACATCTGTTTAGTCAGAACATGCAGGATTGGTAAGATGAAAACAGTGCCCAGACTAACCTCATCAACATTTTTTTTTATTTGCTCAAAGGTGAGGCCTAGTGATAAATGCAAGTTTTATATTCAGAAGCACACTCCAGCGGTTTAGTATTGTACCTTCATGAAGTTGGGGTACTTGTCAAATCAAAGCAGCAGAACCCGAGACATCCTGACTTTTAGTCTAGTTTACACTAAATCCTACAGTTCCCATAGTGCACATCAGTAGCATCTTTTAGTTAAACCCTGCCTGCCTGGGAAACACCTATCTGTCAAACTCAGCTCCCCCAGTTTGTAACAACAGCTCCCTGCTATAAACTGGTGGTCTCCAAGCCAAAGCTGAGTGAACGGAGTTATTGTATAAGACATGACAAAGCTTCTCCAGAGCCACAGAAGACATTATACAACTGTTTTCACAGGCTATTGTACCCCCTGTGTTTAGGGGGTACAATAGACCATGTCTGATCACAGCATCCACATTTCCTTGAAAAATATTCCTAATGAACCTCATATGGAATTTATGATTCTAATACATTGTTTGCTGTGTGAATACAGTACTGTTGCTGTTGTCAGTGTGACAGCAGGCTGTATAGCAGGACACTAATAGACTTATAGAAGTATCATGGCTCCCCATAATGGTATCACCATAATTACTTATGCATAATGCAAATAGGCTATTGCAATTAGACCTCATAGTCTAAATAATGTATATGTGTGTTGGAATATTTAGTGTAATGACTCTTCTTTATCTCATAATACAGCAGCTCATATTAAGAGTGCCATTAGAATATAATAACTGTGGCCCTGTGCGCAGTTTAATAGAGTGATGATGGTGCAGTGTATTGTACATTATGTGTGTGTGTGTGTGTGTTATAGTGGGGGTACCTGGGGTGTGGAGTTAGTGCCAAGTCTCTATTCATTTCCTCCACAGCGCCGGGGGAAGGCGGCGGGGGGAAGCCTTCCTCCAAGTCCTCGTCGTTGTTGTTGTTGTTGTTGCCGTAGTGACCGTTGCTGCCATTGGCGGTCGCAGCGGGATACGCAGCTGAGGAGAAACACAACGATTGCATGTTTATCAGAATGGAATCAAAGCTCTTGTTTGGGACAAAGAAAACTTGGAATACAGAAAAGGTGTTTTGTTATTTGTTCATTTTGACGCTTTCTCAGTAGCCTTTTAGTTATTTGCTTTTTCTTTTACCTTGATATTGCTGATATCAAAAATAAAGCTGCCTGAATTTGCTCTTATTCCAGTCCTGAACTATAAAAGCTAAACAAAAACTCAAAGGGTGCGTACAGCTTGATATCCAATCTTAAATGTTTTATATTTCTAAATAATGTTCCTTATTTATATTAATCAGTTATGACAAGACACTGCTCACTGCAGAGGCACATTTAAATACAGACATCAGACGTAATGAAAACCAGTTTGTCCTTCATTTGAGGATCAATACTGTCAATACTGAGCTTAGCAAGGTCAGACATTTAGAAAGCATAAGCTTCACATCAAAGACACAGACAAAAACACAAATTCACATTCACACAGAACTAAAAAAAAAAAACCCACACAAACAAAATAATCATTTCCATACAAAAGCGTTATTCTAACTTCCTTGGAACTCTTCCTTGAACATTTCCATAAACTGTAAACCCCCAGACAGGAGAGAGCGCATCATTTCACCACTGTAAAGCCTTTGTGTTGAAAACCCCCCACCCCACCCCCTTACAAATTGACTGTAACTGTACTGCAGCTCAAGTCTGATGGAGAGCTGACAGAGTCTTAAGCGAGAAAAGCATCTCCAGCTCCCTGCGTCCCAGGGGGTGAGGGAGGGGGGGGGGGGACGAAGAGGGGAGATAAAGAATGAATTCAAACCAGTTTGTTAGTCTTTTTTTTTTTTTTTTTTTTCTTAACACAACGGCACGCATGCTGCACAATACCCTGCATGCAAATCTGGCCCACTTAGAAGCCATTTCATCAACGTAATGATTCCAAGGTCAGATCTTTTGCACATGAAAAGCAAGCGTCGCCTTCTGAAAAACATAGTTAATGACTTCCCTTTCTCTCGCTATAAATATGCAGGGGCGAGGGCGAAAAGAGATATAAAGACAGAGCTCGGAAAAGATGTGACAATTTTGCTATAAGATGCTTAGTGTGACCTAAAAATTAAAAAAAAACAAAAACAAAAAAAAAAACACCACAATGTCGAAGCCTTGGCTGGGTGTCATGCTGTTCAGCAATCACAAACACACACATGTATATAAGCACACACACATAAGCTGACAAACATAGTGTGTGTACACACTCAGTCGCAGATAACGGGAGTACACAAACACTCCAAAGCCTAATATTGACTATATGACAGTTCAAATGGACAAATATTGTGCACATTGTGATTTGTCAAGTGTGTCTGTGGCTGCGTGCTCACCACTTCCAGAGCCGCTGTACGCGTAGTTGTTGGTCGGCATTGGAGGGTGACTGGCGCCGTTGATGGTGGGCTCTGCGTTTGGGGGTCTCGAAGGTCCTGGAGGCCTCTGGTAAGGATCGTGGCCCCGAGGCTCCTGTCGACAAAAAGAAAAGATCAAAAGAGATGACAGAAATGGTTATTAAGGGTTTATATGCAAAAATATGTGCCAAATCTGAGCCGAATACGATTCATGAAAAATGGATGATGTTGACTCGTACATCAAGATTAAAGTTACTTCTTTTATTACCCAGTAGGATTGGACTAATGTGTTTTTTTTTAATTTTTTTTTGTTTACTGCATATCAGCCACTGACTATATACATACAGAAAGAATCCCTGTCAAACCAGTCCAGCTTTCTGAGGTTTGATATCATCCAGTGGTCACTTTCACATCTGTTATTATTCTGGTGACTGATGGCAAGTCATGCTACAGCATGTTGTTAATTTATCTTCTGATGTCACAAAGAGCTCCCATAGAAAAAAGTGATTATGAGCATCAGTAGACGGGACTACAAATTGATCTAATCTGAATATAAACATTGGTAGAAACAGGTTAAAAAGACTGTGCTGTAATATTACAGAGGAGATAATTACTGTGCAGGCTAAATGAACCCAACCAAAATGAAATAATTTGTATGAATGAAACTTTACAAATCAAACGATCCTTACAAAACACCATCTAATCTAAAGTACCGCAGTAGCACTATCAGCAATTATAAAAGAAAGGTCATTTCTCCTGGATGTATTCTGCATTAATATTACACTTACACCATTCCTGCCAACTTCTAATGAAAGCAAAGGATGTCATTTTTTCTTGGGGATGTAGCAGGCACAGTCTAGTCAAACATACATGTACAGTACTGTACTACACTAATTTTACACACGTCTTCTAGTAGTACAATCACTTCTTGCAACCAATCAATTACTGTATGATTTCACTCAGATGGTGAAACAGGAGCAGAGCTTTGGGGAAATATGAGGAGATTTAGAACAATTCTCTGAGGATTTGGACGAGACGTGCAGCGTGGGTGATATGACAAAATAGTCAAGTTGATTGTAATTGAGAAAGACATTTGGCAAGTCCAATTCGCACAAAAAGTTCCCTTTGCTTCATGGCAGCTAGTTGTCTGGTAGGAGAATGTTGTTATGAAGCAGGAGCAGGGTAACGAGTACAGTATATTATACAGGCGTGTAAAGTACGATTGGATAAGCAAGAGGAAGGGGGAACTGTGTCTGACTGAGACAACACATAACACTTGGAAGGTGTTTTAAATGTGATATATTGAAGATATCAAATCTAAATCTGTAGTCGGATAGGAGGAAAACATATTATTGTGAAGTGTGGATTACAAAAATGACCAAATGGTTAAAAAGATTATCTTACTGTACTTCACATCCAGATCACAGACTGTATATAAATACATATTTTGATACGCCTTTGTAAAGTCTTTTGAAAACTGGTTTCAACACTGTGTAGCTGCAAAAAAAAAAAAAAAAAAGGTGATTCTCCTCATGTGCACAATTGAAAACACAGTAATTAAGATAATCCTGAGAGCACTGACAGGCATGTTATCGAACAGCCATCCAGCACTACAAAGGACCCCCACCGCAGATGGAGACTGGCAGAACTGGTGGGAATGGGCGCTGGTGGAGGATGAAAGAAAGCTTTTTCCGGTCAAAGAGATGGGAGATACAGCTGTCACACACACACACACACACACACACACACACACACACAAAAAAAATAGTCCTACAGTGTGTATAATAATGAAAGGTATTCCAATATCTTAGTGCTATCAAAGCATTGGGTGGGGTGTATTCACAAAGTCATGGAGTCCCTTGGGCATCATTAGCACCTACTATACATCTTAATATATCACTACATCATAGCTGTCAATCACTCTGAGCTCATATACTGCATGTGTGTCGTATGCATTAGCATGGAAAGTTCTGACGGCTCCTCTGCGTGTGCCAGTGACACAAGTCAAATCGTAAACCCCCCATTCATCCATTCATCCATCCATCCATCCCTCCCTCAGTCTCCACAAACTGACGGCTTGCCTGAGGCTTTTGAAGCAGCCAGGCAGACATGCAGTCAGATATCTTAATCCCACAACAATAAGTAAACAGGGGGGGGGGGGATCCATCTATCCAGCCACCCCTAACCTACAGCTGCATACAATAGGCTTAGCCCTGCCTCACCCTACTGTGTCACCCACCCCACCCACATATCACTCGGCTTGGGATGAAGAGCAAGAGAGGAAAGTCGATTTTTCCCTCTTTATTGTCAATCCTAATACCTATTTATAATATTATGTTTATCTTTCTACTGTATTATTAGCCTTATTAGTTGTCAGTTATCCGGAAAGTACTTTGAACTACACCAACCTGAATGAAAATCAAATAAAGTTTGATTGAATGAGCAGTTTACAATTATGTTTGATTAGGGATGTTACCATGACAGTCAAAGTCAAGAGCAAGAGAGAAAAAAGGAAGGACAAAAAAATTTGTTCTCATCTGATTTTCCAGCAAAGTCTGAACCTTTCTATATACTGTATATATTAAATAATATATATTAAAAACAGATTTGGATGAAAAGAATAATAGAATCAAATTACTGACATTATGGATCGCTTACCAACCTAATTAACTCATATTCCACATACTTACAATACTATTAGCTACCATCAAATAACCACAGGTGTAACCCACCAATCAGCTAACAGTAAGCTGGTCAGACGCTAATATTTACAAACCTCAGAATATAAATATTATTCAATATATTTAAAAAGGGATCATTACACCCATCAAGCAACGTGCAGTATTTATGATGATTAGGGTTTTAGTTCGTATTGTCCAGCCTTAATGGAAAACCATTTCTAGAAAGGAAGAGCGTTGAGTGGCTCAGACTTTATTGCTTTAGGGTGCGTTTGTTTTATCGCACCGCCCCACGCTGTCACCAGACAGGCTGTTTAGTGATGAGAGGAGGACTATGCAGACAGATACTGAACTTTGAACCAGGTTTGATAGCATTTATCTGCAGGCTTTAGATGACTCAGACACACACATACTGATGGGAGAACGGCTTAGATGAGATAGACATGCTACAATGGGGCAGGTCAATGGCACTAACCCTCCTGTTGTTACTCCTTCTTTCGCACACACGCACACACACATTATCACTAACCATCTGCTTTAAATGCTGTGAAACGTCTTTTTAAGCTTCTGAAATAATCAGTCATGGTTCAACATGGAGCTGAATAGAGACACTCAACCTAGAAACAACAATTTTTCGCCGCCTGTCATGCTTGATATCTTCATCAGTACATCCATCCAGGAATTTGTGCTGCTTTTCGAGCATTAGCTAAACAACTTCTTGTGCGACTTTGTGATTGATTCTAATGTTGCTCGCACATTTACCACCAGGGATTAAAGATAACACAAAGTGAGGATTTTTTTTTTGGGGGGGGGGGGCACATTAAGGCATTCATGGGAATATTTTTTTAGCACTTCAACATAAAAGAGAGAAAGGTAAAAATAGGCAAAGGTTAACACTCTCCGCACAGTCTGATTTTTAACACGTTTATCACATCTGACAGGGAGTGTTTTCACAGCTACATGGAGCATTCATGAATACTGATTCTACTCTTGTGTCAGTTTTCATTAGTTATTCCTGAAATATGTTCATTATTCCTGATATGGCTGTGAATGTGTGACTCTTGGTGCGACTTAATTTAATGTTTTTGGTGTATTTAAGTTGAAAGAATGAAGCATGTGACATTTTTTCTAGGGGGAATTTTCAGTTGTTTCACTTTTGTAAAACATTTCCGCTCGGAGTGAGTAACGAGGGATACAGAAAAAGCAGAAAAGAAAAGAGACGCTGAGGCCAAAACAGAAGGAACAGGGACCCAAATATCATTTAATAAACAGGGAGAGGAGCAAAGGAGGAGGCAGCAGCTGAAAACCCAAAAGAGAAACAAATACAGACAGGCATGCAGGAGGCTTCAGATTGGCTTTATTCAACAGAGGAGAAACAGGCAGGTGAGACAGGAAAGCAGAGTACATTGTGCCTTAAAAAACAGAAATTAAAAAGAAAAAGTTAATACAAAACTTTACAGAAAGAGACAAAACAGGAAAGAACAGATTCAGCCTTTTACAGTCTGAGAAAACTAAGTTGTGTGAGACGATGATCTAAAGAGAAAAAAATAATAAGAGCAACAGCTAATTTTAGTGAGTTAAACCAACGTGACAGAAAGCAGAGTTGCACACAGTGAAGAATTTAGTATTGCACTTGCTATGGGTAATATTTTAAAAAGAGAATTAATTAGTGTGTGTTGGCAAAAGGAAAGCTTTCAGCCAGATTAATATGCTTCCACACCATCAATCACTACAAAGTTACTGTATTTACACATGAGGGATGAGGTGTAAAAGAGGCAAAAATGACGTTTTCATAATTTCAATCAAAATATTTCATCATATGAACCATACAGAGATTAAAAATTTATAAAAAAATATTCATTCTCAGCTACTAATGCAGAAATTACCTTTTATTATCCTTATTTTTTTAAATATATGAATCCAAATGTGCTCTTTGGACACCTGCAAGCTAAAACGTCAATTGCACCCCTTTTGCAATGTAGACTGCAAATACACTCACACACACACGCACCCACACACAATGTCAGAGTCCACCAGAGAGCCTGAGGTTGTGCTGTCTGGTCAGAGCCCGGTTGTGTGCGTAGTTATGCGAGTGTGTGTCAACGTACCCGTGTGTGTTTCTGTTTGTGTGACTGCGTGTGGGTATCCTGCTCTGTGTGGGCGGGTCTCCGTACATCTGCCCTGCCATCGCTCTGATGTTTTCAGTGTAAGCGTTACTCTGAGAGCTGTGGACGCGCGCGTGCGTGGGCTTGCGGCTGTGTGTGTTGCCCTGAGCGTCGACTAACGCGTGGCCGCGTGTGTTATCGAGCGGCATGCGACCCCGCGTGTCTGCGGGCGTTCGGCTGCGTGCGTGTCCGTGTGTGTATCCATATTCGTACCATTTCCTGTTTAAGTTTCCCTCTGTGGGTCTGTTTAAGCTGCTTAGTGTCTGGCTGTGAGAGACGGGCCCAAACTCATACCTCGTGCCTGGCCTGTATCCCTCCTCATCATGACTGTACTGAATGTCAGCGTCCCTTTGCGTGAAGCCAAATGTGTAACCACTACTTCTCTCCCTTTGGTTAAAACCGTAGGTGTATCTGGTGTGCGTCTCCCCTGGCCTCTGCGCGTAACGCTGCCTATGGCTGTGAGGCAGCGGCTCGGACGCTCGCCTCCTCAGCGTGGGGAGGAGGGAGGAGGAGCGCTGAGGCGGGGACGGCTGCTCCCGCTGCTGGCAGGCATCACCCGCTCGTACCTGATTGTTGGAGCCAGTTTGGGGGTGGGGTTGATGGGCGGCTGCGGCATTTGCGGCGCTGCTTGTCGCAGGGTTGGCACTACTCATCTGTAGAAAAAGAAATAAAACAAAGTATGGATCATTTCAAAAAGTAGAAATAAGTGGATGGAGTGACTAGCTCAACTGTTTACATTGTTGTATCTATTACAGCGACATGTCTCAGAGGGCTCCTGAGAAAACTGAGCTCTTACCTGCTTCTCCTTAAAAGTTTAGTCTGTTAAATCTCATCCACTTTTTTTTCTAGGAAAACTGACACAGAATATAGATTTTGCACAAGCTATAAACTTAACACCCAAACAAATCACACAGCCTGACACTCACTATCACAAAGGGAGCTTTTATGCTGATGTTTTCATTAATTTTATCCAGCTGTGTTTACATCGTGGGAGGCAGAAACTGCATTACCAATCTTCACTACAACAGTGAGCACTGGGGGCTCTTTGAATACTGCTTATCACTCTAAAATTGGTTAAATTATGTTTCTAAAGAGATTATGAAGCGCTTCGACTTGATTTCATATTGGCAACCCACATATAGGACAACTGCTTACAGTAAATACAGTAGAATGTCTTTTCTGTAAGCCTCAAATGATCATAACAGGGGAGAGAAATGATCCTAATGCAGATATGTGTCATTGATTTTGCTGTTAAGACTGTCGCAGCTACTTATAAATAATCTTTGAACATATAAGGATGTGCAGAGGATTTCATAATGCATAATCATTCCTCAATGTTTCATGTAACCAAATTCATGTAACCAAACCCTGGGAGTCTAAAAATTGTAACATGTTGCCCCACATTCACCAAAGCTTCAAAAGCAAAGAGCCGCAGTAAATAACAGGGAAAGCACACAGATTTGAAAGTTTTTGTTTACATTAAATGTAAAAAAAAAAAAAAAAAAAAAAAAATCCACAGTGGTTATTTCAATGCAAACAGATGCAGACATCCCAATCTTTTCCCAAGACTTTCCAAAATTAAGCTCCAGCACTTCCGTGACCTCAAACTGTCAGTCACGTCTGTTAATGTTGTTTTCCTAAATAGCAGTCTGGTTTCCACTCTAGATGGGCTCTAATCATCTAACAAAATGCAAAACATGTTGCAAAACACGCCCATAAAACGTTCCCTGCCTGGAATACACATCTCAAAATTCCAATGATATTCCAAAAATGTTTACAGTAGGTTAAGAATCGAGTGACAGAAAATGACACCTGCTGTACCTGTCTGGGGGCTCGGAGCACTACGAGCTGGATGGTGCCCCTGGCGTTGCCCTCGGATGACATGGAGCGTCTCAGCGTCTCCATGGCTGCGTGGTTGGAGCGCCCGACCAGCGATTCGCCGTTTACCGCTATCAGCTGGTCGTTTACGCTCAAACGACCGTCCTGTTGAGAGAAGGTGACTTTAAATTATTACCAGTATTAATGGACAATCCACCTTTAATGTAGTAGGCACAAGACATGTGGCAATAACTGGTGTTAGAGGCATTTTGAAGATGTTCTCATTGTGTTCGTGTCACTTATGCTAATGTCTCAAAAGTAATTACATTAAAATTCTAGGGTGGAGAAAAAAAAAAGGTGCAGAGTGCAAAACTTACATAACATAAAAGAAGACACACAAAATTGGTGACCAATAAAGTTTTAAGAGAGGAGAAGAGAAATTAGGAGAGGTGTGAAATGTGTCTGTGTGTGTGTGTGTGTGAGGGAGAGTGAGAGAGATAGATGACAAAGAGAGAGAGAGAGAAAGCAGAGTAGAAAATGAAAAAGGGGGGAAGGCAAGAAAATTGTAGAGTTAGCAATCTACTGAGAGTGGGAGAGCCATGATAAATACATAGAGCAGCTAATGGAATAGCCTCCGTGGGCACTAAATCACTTCTAAGTGTTTTAAATAGCAGCCTCTTGTATAGAGGCAACACAGAATAGTGCCCTGGAGGGAGAGAGGGAGGGAGAGCGAGCGGACACATGAGACAGAGAGAAAAAGAGAGAGAGAGAGTGGATCAAGTAAGGAAAGCATTGGAAAGGGCAAAATGGGAAAAAAAAGAACAATAAAGATGAAGACACTTTGAGACACACTCTTGTGTGTGGAGTCATGAATGGTCCATTATGGTCAGCGCTGCCCTTTGACCCCATCTCATTAACAAGGCACCGTCTGGACTGACCTCAAACGCAGACTGGGATGGCACCACACACACACACGCACACACACACGCACAAAGATTTTCTCAGCTGCATCGAATCCAAGAATGTCATCAAAAATTGATGTTTATGGCAAAAGCAGCGGGTGTCTGTGATATTTCCTATTAATTTCTTCCTTCTCTATGTAAGCAGCAGCCGCACACTACATGTAATTTTAATTTGTTTTCTTTAGCGTGGTCTTTGAAAGGATCGTATGACAGGATCAGGGATAAAGTCAAAGAACCTTTTTTTTTTTTTTATATATATAATTGAGGCCCCGGGCCCTGACAGCAGCCAAAAAACTCTTTAATGGAAATAGGTTAGATCTCTCTGTGACACTTCCACATCTCCTCCCTTTTTTGCCTGCTGTGTGATTGTGTGTGTTCATATGTGTGTGTGTGTGTGTGTTTGTGTGTGTGTCAGTCAGACTCAGGGGACGCCCGGGTTCCCTCCTCTGCACCGACCTGGCACTGCAAAGCCTCATCAGACCCCTTAGCTGCTTTTCATTAGCATGCATCAACACTGAGGAGAAGACACACACATGGAGACATGCATACCCTGATGTATTGTGTTCCCGCTGAGTGTCTCCACTTTTCAATTTTCTTTTTCTCCTCTTATTCCGCATCTTTCCATCTTTCTATTGTTCGATACTGCTCATTTCTTCCCTCTTATATTCCCTCCCTGCTCCCGCTCGTTCACCCCGCTGTCTTCTTTCAATGGGCTTCCTCCCTCCCTCGCTACCGTCTGTCTCTCTTCCTTCATGTCTTTCTTCCCTCTTATGTGGTATCTTGTCCCAGAAACCTGTTTCGCAGCCAGCCGCAGATCTTACTGGGCCATTCTGTCGGAGCTCTATCCGCATCGACAGCTGTTGGAAAAAAAAAAAAAACTACTTCTGAAGCCGCTTTGGGGAGCTGCTGTCTGCCCGCCCTGATCCCAGACCAGCAGTTTATCTACAACACCACACTCGTCTCTGCGCCTCCTCGCCGTGCGGTTGCAGATCTGGGAGCAGCGACAAGGGGCACGAGGAGTTCTGACATGTGAGAGGGGCCAGAAATTGAGGCCAAGTGGAGGAATCTCCAAAGTGCTGAAACGGGATGTTTTTTTTCCAGATGCACTCACAACTTGAAGTGAGTTCTGAGTGATATAGATAAGAGGGCTGGGGCGCTGACGTGACGGGGCCACTTGAAGTCAACGGGAGTCAAAGGTCGAGCAGAGGGGTAGGGGCTGTGTCCTCGGAGAAAGACAGGAAATGAGACAAAGAGCGCAAAGGAAGAGGGCATGAGAGGAAACGACACAGAAAGACATCAGAAAGAAGAGGTGCAGAGCTATCTCTGAGTAAAAGAGAGGAAGAGTGTGGACAAACAAAGAAAGAACGAACAAAAACAAAAAACAGAGAAACCGCAGAAAAAAACATTCTCAGTTCAAGCGGTGCTTCTGGAGAAAAATATAATTCAACTGATCAGTTCAAGCTGTAAGAAACACGCGTCTGAATAAAGAAAGCAGTGTGACTCTCAAAATGTTCCTTCTTATTTCTGATGTTTGATGTATTTTTAAAGCAGTCTTTACAGCACCAAAAGGGTTCTGTGATGGTAAAAGCCTAATGAAGCATTTTGGGACTACATAGAAACCTTTATATTAAAATGCAGGAATGACGGGTTTCACACACCATGTTCACATTTTTCAAAGCATCTATCTGCAAGAGTCGGTTTACTTTTCGCTTTTATTTCGTCTCCATCTCTACATTGCCTTACCAATTAAAGGAAAATTCTGTTTTATTACAATTTTGTCGTTTTCTTTGTAATTTTTCATGTTTATCAGTAATGATAACAGTGGGAACACGGTGACGTCACTGAAATAAGTTTGACCAGGCAACAAACACCAGCAGTCAGGCGTTCCAACAGGTTGTAAATAAACTGAACTTCAGTGAAGTATTGGAACCTATACTGAGGAATCAACTATACTGGACCATTATATATGTTATATATATATATATACCTAATTATGTACACACCCACTTTCTTGACTGCACCTGTGTCAATTATCCAGCGCTACTCTGCCTGGCGGCTGACACCAGCCTTGGTATATCTGTGAGCTGTCACTTGGATTTACATGCCCTGAGTTGAAACGCGTAGGCGTTAAGCCCGTTTATTAAAAGCTTTTTAATTTTTGCCTTGATATTTTCTGGTTATGACTAATTAATCACAAAGCAAAGTACTAGTCTAACCTCTCCCTCTCTTTTCTTGGTCTCATGATATGTCCTTGGATCCGAGCACCTGTTTTTTTGACACCTGTATTCATGAAGTAGCACTCCTCAGCCAATCTACTGGCATTTGCTCTCTCTATAAACCAAAAGCTAAACCAGATTATCTAAACCACTTTATTTGGAGGTAAAACAGAAAGTGAGAGCACCTAAAATATTAATAACAATCCCAAAGTACACAGGAAACTGTGCACATAACTACGTATGTATGTTAGGTCGAAGTTGAACCTGAAGTCGCTCTGTAAACTGAACAGTTTGGGTGATCATTATACTGTTTGCCTTTGTTTTCTCTTACAATAAGTCTGTCTGACCTGTCTGACTGAACTTGTCTGATAGCTCACGTTTCTTGCCCTGTCGTACTTCTTTTTAGCGATGTCGCCATGTTCCCAGACCTCGGGAATTAACTAAAAAATGATGAATGTTGTTATTATTTGTCGATAGGAAGGATTGTTGAAACTATGATAATAAGACCCAGGTTATGATAAACTGGAATTATCCTTTAATGCGGATGTTTACTGTGATGGATTACTCAACTCAAGCAAGAGTCTGTTTATAGATTTTCATATTATATATAAGAATGTAGTAAATGGGTGTAACAGGATACAAAAGACCTTAAAAAATGGCTGCTGAAGGCTCCCGTGGCACCAGTACATTCAGCAGATGTAGATTCTTTACCTTGTAAGCAGCCCCTCCGTGGATGATGGACTTGATGAAGATGCCCAGGTCCTCTCCGGTCTCTCTGGACTTGTTGCCCTTCAGGCTGACCCCTAGGCCGGCTGAACCGCTTTCATTGAGGGGGACCTCGTACATCAGCTGCTCCCTGCCGTCCTCCAATAACATGCTGCCAGCTTCCTCGCCTTTCTGGAAGAGGGGGGAAAAAAATAAGGAAGGAGACAGAATTTAAACGAATATTTAAGACGTTTACCCAAGTTCAGATTTCTTCTTGACGTGTCATGTAAAAAAGCTGATATTCTAGACAGGACATACACCTAATACCTACTTTACATAATAACTGCTGTGTATGATCGCAGACGATTGAGGTAGAAGCACCATATCTAATGCACTGACTGATATTGCATGCTCCTACACCACACTGATTATACTCAATACCAAAAGCTAGAAAAAAAAAAGGGGAGCGAGAAGGAAGCGAGAGACGGATTAAAGAGTCAGAGGGAAGAAGGCTGCAGGGAAGAAAAAAAAAGACAGTAAGAGAAAGGAGAAAGGGGAAGAGGAGCAGGTGTTGTGTACTGGAAAGAGAGATGAAGGTGTAGTGAGGAAAAAGAAGAAAGCTACTGTAGAGAGGTTATTCCATTTGGAGATGAAAGGCGCAGACGGGGTGTGAGCCATTTCTAAAGGAAACATAATAACCTTTTCATACCTCCTCCTGGAGCACAGTGGGGGAGGAAGGGGGAGAAAGGAAGAGGAAGAGGAGGGGAGGGAGGGGGGGAGGATGGAGGCGCAGAGGAGCATTTAAAAGTAATAACCCATCCCTGAGGTATACCCACTACTCTCATTCACACCCCCCCCCTCCTCCTCACTCTTTACATTTCATCCTCTCCCTCCTAATCTCTCGATGTTACTGTACATCTCTCCCTCCTCCGCCTCTCCCTCATTCTCTATTTCTCTTTCTCCTCTTTCTCCCCAGACCCCAGTTCCATCTTTACTTTCTACAGGTCTCCTCTCTGCATCTTTCACCCACCCCTTCCACTCGCCCACTTCTATTTAATGTGAAGAAAATGACCGTGGCGGCAGCAACTGCGGCATTGCTCCAAAAATGAGATGGGGGGGGGGTGGACGAGAAGGGAGGGAGACAGAAAGGCAACAAAAGAGAAAAGGAAAATGTCTGTCATTAGAGGATGGCAAAATGGAGAGCAGGAAAAAATGCCAGGTTCAGTCACCCAGGGAAAAAGAGGGTCTGCGGAGGGGAGGCGCCCAAACACCACTTCACCCCCGAGCCTTATTTTTCCTCTTAAGAGGATGTGTGTATATGCATGTCTTCACACATCTTTTTTTTTTGTCTCCTCTAGTTGAGACTGCCAAAACGTCAAAGTGAATTTTGAAGGAATATGGATATACATTATACCAGCCACACCAGTTGTCACAGCTTTAAAGATCTGAGTACTCCTACCAGGATTGCGAGAGCCTTACATCAGGTACTTCACCCGCTACTGAATCAGGAATCCGTGTTCACGTTTCCTCTTATCATGGCACAAAGACAAAGGATGTGGGAGTCAAATGTGTCCCCCATTATCATTTAGAAAAATCCTCGACCACCTCGCTACAAAAGTGCTGGATCCAGCCCCCAAATCCTCTGTCAGCACTACTCTGTGCTTCTTCTAGTAGGTGCTTAATTAAAACAACAGCCTGTTAAAGCCTTCAGGCTGGGAGAGACACTCAAAAAGTGTGAGTCAGAGCTCTCAAGCAAGTAAAGCTAAACCTGAGAGTCCGTCTGCACAAAGAGTAAAGATATTCCTGAAGTACCGTAACACACTGATCAGACAACCTGTATTTAGTCGGTTAAGATTTTAAATAGGTGACAGCTGAGTGCCTGATAATTAGAGCCTGACAGATACTGAAACCAGGGTGACAGTACCTTACAAAAGACTCGCTACTTTTTACAAAAAAATGATTCAAATGGCTGGTTTCTGATCTCCAACAGCTACAGATGAGGTTTGGTCAAATTTATAGTCACCATCATTGACTGTTGGTAGGAAACAGGAAACAACAACTGTCAACAAGTCAAACATACTCAGCAAGAATTGTTGCTGAGCACTATTCTGTACATGTAAATGGTAGGTTTGTTTTTTCAGGGCTTATACAGTACCAGCCAGACGTTTGGACACACTTTCTCATTTGAAGGAATGGGAAGTTGTGTCCAAACTTTTGACTGTTACTGTACATATGTTTTCTTGTGCAGACATCCTTCTTGAAGAGACCTTAATCTGAATGAGACCACCTGTTGAAATAAAGGATTTAATAAAATAAACACAGTATATTTTGAACAGTAGGCATCACTGAAATTTAAATTATTTTATTCATAAACTATAAATAAACACATAAAACACCTATAAGTCAATTATACATAAAATACATGTAAATACTGCCAAAAACAACATATTGCTGCAGTTTCCTTTTGCGTTGCTGCCAACATACCACTATTGGCAGCCAATGTGGTTTACAGGCTTTCACCAGTACACATGATCAACAGACTCTACTGACTGTTTGATGCGTTTCAATTGTCTTATTGTTTGTCTCAATATATGTACCCAGGACGTTCAGGCGGTGCACATACTGAGCTCCATGATATGATGACAACAAGATAAATCAAGCAAAATATCTCCTTCAAAAGTCATGGAATCTATTTTCTACTTCAGTACAATAAGAGACTTTCAGTCGGGGCTTATTTTTATCAACAAGGCGTTTCAGAGTGCTGTTACTCAATACCAGAGGAATTACAAAGACAATCCGCTACTTCCTGCTTGAAAGACACTTGAGAAGACTCGGGTGGCAACCTGGGAGGTTCTAAATACCTCTGTGATCTTACTGAAGTAACACACAAGGTGGAGGTGGCCACATCAGAGCACAGCAGGCTCTGAAAAGAAATCAAGTTATTGGAATTTTTATGATTTTATTTATTGTAGTTCGCTGCTGAGTTAAATCTATTTACACGACCGACTGAATCTCAGTGGTGGTCCAAAAGCTGGCACACACACACATATCCCCTCTAATGCCCTTTCCTTGGGGGCAGATTGCGTCCCCAGGGAGGCTGAGACCCCTTGGCTCTGCGACCCCCCCCCCCCCCCCAAACTGTTAGCCCTCAGCGATGGCTCTTTAACAAGCTTTTAGCCAGAAGAGAGACCACCCTCTTCAACACCCAAATGAGTAGACAAAAATGAGCTTTTTCTTTCCCCTGGGTGGGTGGTTGAGGAGGGAGAGGGGGGGGGTGATACACAGCGATTACACACAGAGCCTTTTGTTGCTGAGGATTTCTAAATGGGGGGTTTCAAAGCGGCGGGATTAGCGGTGAGAGCGACATTCAATTAAGATGAGATCTCGCCACGCTCGACGGCGACGATGGAGCTGCCAATTAATCGCCTTAATGTCTGCCTCTTCGCCGTTTTACACCTTTACCTCACAATGAGGAGAGAGGAAAGTAAAATAACTGATTGAGGGATAATTTTGGTGAGTGCGGGAGAGGCGAGGGAGGATACTGAAACAGAAAGAAGTGAAAGAGGAGCTGTGGAGAGTGGACAAAGAAGACAGACAAGAGGAGACAACACAGCAAAGTCACTTTCTGCCTGTCGACCCCTTTTCCTGTGAACTGAACTAGGCTTGCTGGCAACTGAGGGTCAACCATGTGCAGAGTGACCCCTCCATCCTGTCCTTGGCAAACTCATAATTCTACTACAGACACACGCTCTCACTCACGCAAAAACACACATGTATCACCCACCCCCCCAAAAAAAAAAAAAAAAACTCTCCACATCACAAAGCATCTCTCTAATCTCCGCCCTGAAACAAAACAAGGCCCCATGAAATAATGAGAGCGCTGAGTGGTAATGCTGAAATGCTGACAGGAATGAAACTGTGATTAGAAGTTATCACTTTTTAATTACTTAGAGTGTGTGTGAGAGTACAGGAGATGGGGTAGAAAATCGCTGTCCTTTTGTATCCTAATAATGAGGCTAATTCACAGGCTTTCTTGTTATTCTTTTGACTGAGAGACACCACTATGCCTCCCAGCTCTGCCGAGTGCTTTCACAGAACCACACGCTGCTCATGAAACATCAATACCCACTATTGAAACTAATCAATCAGCAGCTCAGCTAGTTCCTCTAAAAGTCGACTTTACTCGTACAAGGCCGATAAAAAAAAATTATATGAATGCCGGAGCGGAGAATATAAATCTTATAGGTTGGCAACCGTGTGGCGCAGTAAATAGAGAAACGAGCCTTTTAACCAGATGACCTGGACTCAAACTGCTGCGTCAGCAGTGAACGCCGACCAGCGCCAAGCCTGCTGTTATTTATCTGACCTCTGACCTCCCACAGTCAAGCATTAGCAGTACTTTACACTGTCAAGTTTACTTCTGATACCAGTACAGCACATGATAATGTCGGTAATGTCGGCCGGTCTGTCAACCACTTTGGTCTAGACTGATTTTTTTAAATAATCTTTATGATTCATGTTGTTCAATATCATCAAATCATCTCATTTGTCTGCTCAATGGTGAACAGGTGGTGTGTTGTCGGGATTAACTGCAGTGGACATTGTTTGAGCGTGTGAGTGTATGACACAAAATTATGGGTATACAGCTTGCTGATTATAATGACAATGATTACCTTGCTCTTACATGATGAGACGCATTGAAGAAGCATACAGCTCTTAATTAACAACTGTTGTAGCCTTTGATGGAGAAGAAAGCTCAACCCTATTGAGCACTTCACACTAACTAACTTTACATGCACGCAAGACGCCGGGTTAGTGGGAGAAATGGTTAAGACAGGAAATTGGTCAGCGTAAAACCCCTGTTTACATACGACTGGTCAGCAATGAGATGTCTCCGCTTCCCACTACCATATTTTTAAACCGAGGTTGCTGGCATACTTTGAATGTAATAGGGGTGGAAGACACTGCAGCCTGCAGGGTCTCTTTTTTATTATTTCTGTCAGAGTAACAGGGCTGTGAGAGAACAGGCTCAGTAGTGGGAGCACATAGTTTTTCCTTACCGTGCAATTGTGTCTGAATTTTACAAATAGTCTGCTCTTGAGCTGTTGAGGCAACTCACTTGGACTTATTTATCTCAGTGTCATTTTCCCTTTTAGTTTGACTTTGGATTTAATTATTTTGGATACAAGGACACCGCTGTGAGTAATGATCCTTCCTTTCATCTGACTGTACTGCTGTAAAAGCAATACTTCTGAAGTCTTTGCCATGCACATACCCACATGGAAAAATCCTGACCAAGAAATCAGGTTTATCCAGCCAAAATAGACTTGTGATAACCAGTTTTCCGGTAATCTCTGAACCTGTTTTTGTTTTTTCAAGTTGCAGACTAAGCAGGGAAGTTAAGTGCATGTAAGCACACTTTTTGCAGGTGGTCCACGGGTCAAAAAACTTGGGAGAGGTGAAATGCAGGAGAGGCTTTTTCAGGATTAAACCACAAAGCAAAGGGAGGGGGGTCTTCACTACTGCACCACCTGCAGGCACAGTCAGGGATAAAGAACATTTCAACAGGTAAATAAATGCTTTATAAATGCTCCTAAAAGAAACAATTTATCTCATCTGATTTAGTTTTTTATTAAATGAACCACTGAATGCCTTCAGCTTGACCAAAATGTTCCTGCAGAAGACCAAATAAGACCCTGATATATGTAATAAGCTAATATTGTAGATTCATTAACTGCAGCAGCAACAGTGAGGTTAGTCAAGGAAAACTTGAAGTGTAATTGAGCCAATTAATCTCCGCAGCTACTGAATGTAAAACTGTGATAATGAACTGCTTGAATCTGATAGTTATTTTTTAACAAACATGACCACAGTTCTGTGGATAAATATAAAACACTAATAAATATTCACGGGGCACCCACGCTCAGTCAGACATGCAGACAGACATCTACACACAAACATTTTAGTACGACAGGAGAAGCAGATGGCCGTCTCCATCATCATTACTTCTTTTGTGGGACCGAATCGTTGCGAGCTGCTCCTCGCTAGTGCTTCACATAAATTTCCACTAAATGTACTA
This sequence comes from Scomberomorus guttatus, assembly GCA_038419695.1. Taxonomy (NCBI): domain Eukaryota; kingdom Metazoa; phylum Chordata; class Actinopteri; order Scombriformes; family Scombridae; genus Scomberomorus; species Scomberomorus guttatus. The sequence continues at coordinate 9,832,007 of CM076468.1, read as the reverse complement.
CTTGAGAGCAGCTGAGGGGGTCGACCAATTAAAGAGAAAGGAAAAGAAAAGGGAGAAAAATATTCTTTCTTTGTATGTATTTTGGACAGATGTGGATTGTGGAAAGTTGGGGATGGTGTTTGTGTTTACTGTAGACTGGGAAGCAGTTACAGTATCTCACAGCACTTTATTCTAAGTACAGTATGTGCTTGTGTGTGTGTGTGTGTGTGTGTGTGTGTATTTGCATATGCTCATTTGGCTACTTTTAATGATGAACTTTTTCTCTTTGGTGGTTATTGCCTCTGTGTATTTATGTAATATTTGGCTGTTTAAGGGCCGGCGTATCTGAAATCAATGACACAAAACCTCTGCAGTGCATGTGTGTGTGGTGTTATATGTGTGTCTGTAAATAAGCAAGTGTGTGTGTGTGTGTGTGTGTGCTTAGAGGACATCAAACCATCTTTGAGGTGGAGGACTGTGCTGGAGATAAGAGCCAGATCTCACGGGGGCACCAACAACTTCAACAGCCTTGATAGAGACAGGAGTGAAGGCTCTCTCTCATTCTCTCTCTTCACCCCCCCCCCACCACCACTCCCCCCCCCATCTCTTTAAGTCTCTCTCTAATGCACAAACACAAGCAACTGTTAGATGAAGACTGTAGAGCCTTTTCAAAGTGCACTTGTTATGCCAAGACTGCTGGGCCATTAATGAGGGCAAACTATTTTCGGAAGCAGTAACTTGGCTGTTTAAAGATTGTGTGATGTGTTCGTCTGTGCACGCGTGTGTGTGTATGTGTGTGAGAGCACTTGTGTTCAAGTTTTTATCAAGGGCTGGGGTGTTTAAGAGTTTGCGTGTGTGTGTGTGTGTGTGTGTGTGAAGCCACTCTAGGTGTGAATATGCATCAGTCGCTACAAAGCCCTGCGCGTCTTTCTCGCAGCTCTTTGAAGTAACGGAGAGGGAATAATCAGAATAACCACAGAGGACAGAGGGGAGAGAATAGAAGCGCACAGGCGAAAACATCATTTACAGAGAGCGTGTGACTTTTAAGGGACCACCTGGCTGCGTGTATGTATGTTCAAAAGTGTGTGTTTATTGATAAAATGACCCCCTTGAGGCACAGTCAAACTGTGTCAGTTCCACAGCCCTCGTGGCGACCTATGACCCCATCAGCCGCTGCAGGTAAACGGTCACTTAACACCCGCGGCGTGTCAATATGCGCTGACATGCTCACGCGTTTCCTGCGGGGGCCACTGTGGCTCGTGTGTGTGACTTCCTCTGGCATCGCTGTGTCAACAAACCAGAGTGGGACAGGAAGGCCGGAGCGTGCTCTGGGTGTGTTTGTGTGTGCGTCCATGTGTGGTGTTTATAGGCAAAAGGGCATCAACATAAAAGGGGTTTGCTCCTTCAAGAGAGAAGAAAAGAAACAATGTGCAGAAAAAGTAAAAAAAATGCGGAAGAGAAAGAGAGGAATGAAGAGGAGGAGATAGAAAAAAAGAGAAAAAGTGAAGACCACCAGGGGAGACAAATGATCAACAGAAGCAGAAAAAATGACTGGCAGACCAAAGAAGAAGAGAGGGGGGGACACTGTGTGAGGACATGGATGCTGTGTTTTTGTGTATTCGCACTCTCTTACCAGTTCCCGAGGCAGGAAGATGTCCTCCTGCCGCGCCACCACCACACACACACTCTCTCCCTGCTTGGTGCTGCGCAGCATGGCCACGAGTTCCTCCTGGCTACGGCCTGTCATGTCTACTCCGTTCACCTACACACATACCAAAAAAAGAAAAAAAACAAACACCACACACACAGGAGTAGATTAAAGAGAAGTGTATTATCCACTGGCAATGCTCCACTAACACGTATCGAACTACACGAGTAGAGGATCAGATGTAGACGCTTGGGGTTGATTCACCCAAATTACCCCCCCCAAAAAAAAAATCTCTAGATATATATATATATATATATATATCTTTTTTTTTTTTAAATTTAGGTGAACAAGCTTTGCTATCTTTAATTTTGTTTCTAATGCTGTGGAGTTCTATACAAAGTCATCCTAAATGTGGGCATTTTCTCTGTTTAACCAGCAGGAGTGCCATAGAGCTCAATTTCCTGCCACTAATGATGATGTTCCCTTTACTGCTACTGTTGTGACTGTTGGTTTTCTCCTCTGTGGGAGATACACAGGCTGAGGTCTGTCATACCTCCAGGATGCGGTCTCCGGGCTGCAGGCGGCCATCTTTGACGGCTGCGCCGCGCTGCAGGATATTCTTCACCAGGATTGGCCCTGGCCCATGAACCGAGGAGTCCCGGGTTACCACAGTGAAGCCCAGACCTTCTGTGCCTGCGGGAAAGAAAGCAGTGTGCGTCACGGTGTGCATTAGGGACATCAATCCCCCTGCAGACGAGACTTAATTATGAATTTTATGACTCTTTAATTTCCTTTTAATTGAATTTTCCCTTTCGTCTCCCTATTCTGTCACTTTTCTCCTTTCTTTCTCCTTCTTCACTCACCACAGACTTCTCCCTCTCTACTCCTCTCCAGTCCTGCTGAACCCAGTTGCCAGTTTTAGCATCTTCCTCCACATTAACTACTGTTTAAGTGCCTGTTTTCCTCTGGGGGGTTTGTTGCTTGGCTCAGCCTCTGAGCCGCCGGGAGAAGGCTTCTCTCCTAGCCGGATTAGACAGACTCTGCCTTTAATTTCACGTGTGAGCAGGCCGAACGGTGGCTGATGAAGGGAGGTAGAGGGAGAAGATGGGAGGAAGGTGGGGGTGGAGGGAAGAGAGAGAGGAACCTGAGAGATATAATTCCCTTCTCTAGCTTCCCTCCCTGGGGATGCAACGTGATTTCCACAAAGATTTTCCTTGTGCGTGTGAGCTTGCGTTTATCTGTGTGTATACATTTACAAGTGTGTGTGTGTATCTGAGGCCACACACATGCATGAGCCATCAACCCCCAGAGCCTCCACCCTCTCCCTTTTTCACGGCCTCACAAGCCCCAAGCCATGAGTGAAATGTGCCACACTGTGTGTGTGTGTGTGTGTGTGTGTGTGTGTGTGTGTGTGCACGTGTGTGTGTGCAGGGAGAGCAAAGCCGGCGTGGCATACTAAAGGCGGTGAGCGATGCTATCTGGTCTCTAAGCTAAGCCTCTGCCTGCCCTACATTAGCGCCTAAACCTCACCGCCTGTCAATCACGGAAAGAAAGAGCTTGTTGCCAAGGGAGAAGGTGTTAGAAACCCCATAATATCCTCTGCTCTGATCTTGCATCAGGTGAAAGGGATAGAGGGAGGCAGGGGGGAAAAAAATCAAACAAAAGAAGGATGGAGGGAAAAGTAGAAGAAAATGGGCGGGATTAAAAGGTGCTGGGAAAAGAAAGCAACTAACAATAAAACAGCTGTGAATAGGGCTTTGAGCTGGAGCTCAAGACTGTGGAGCCCAATTTTTTCTATCCTTTCATCTGGATATCTTTTTGCCTTTCTCTGGGTACCTGTAGTGTGTGTGTCGCCCAATTACAGCTGTCCGTTCAATGCCCCATAACACTACAGGTTGCTAGAACAGAGCCTATTCACAGTCCTAAGAACCTATTCCCGTGCTATCAACACATCAGCGCTCCAGCACTGATGTGTTTTAGAGAGAGAAGAGATAAAGCTGCTTGGCAGCCAGACTGATTCAGTCTGGGTTCAAATCTAAAAGCAAAACAACCAGACTGGATGTAAGATAAAATCTTCACAGTAGAAAGTTACTTTCAATATAAACAATCATCATCTTTCAAGTGGTCCAGAGTGGGAAGTGTCTGACTTAAAAAAAATCAATCAATCAATTTATTAATTGGGGAATACAACATCGAGGATTTCCAAATCTGTGCAGTTTCCCTTTAACTTTTACCTACTGTTGGCTGACTATTATAGTTAGAAATTAAACCGGTATTCAGCTGAACATTTACCTTTCTTCAGATCAATTTTTATCCTCTTGCCGCCCTTCTTGCTGGTGAGGTTGGCCAGGCCGGGGACAACAGGGCTCTTACTGGCCAGCGGGCTCTGGCTGCGGGTCCTGGGTGGTGTTGGGGAGGAGCTTGCTGCCCTGGCAGGAGGTGTGGGAGAGATTCTCTCCAAGGTGCCATACCCGGGTTGGAGCTCTGCTGGTGGTGGGTTTACCGGAGCTGGCTCCGGGGTCTTGGCACGCGTGTCCGGCCGCCTCACTTCTAGTCTGGCGTTCGATTTGGAATCTTGTTTGGGTTGTTCTGGCTGGTTGGGCTGGTCGGTTTTAGCACGGATTACCATTGGACTCTTTGCTTTTGAAGTGGACTCTTTACCGTTGCCAGAGAAAAGCTGACCAATAAGGCTCTTCTCGTAGCACGGCTTGTTGGCAACAGGGACAACCTCCAGATGCACAAAAGAGGAGGACATGGCCTGGCGGAACACTTCCTGGGACCTAGGGGAAGAGGAGAAATGGGATTTAGTGGCATGAGGGGGTAGATGAGAAGCCCTGCTTAACACCAAATCGAAGAAATTAGCAATATATACATTTTGGGCTTTAGACAGGTGTGTGAAAGTAACTGAAAACTTGGAAGTCATCCAACTGAAGCCATGACCACACCAACTGGTTTGCTAGTTTTTGGAACACTAAGAAATTGTAAAACAGCAAAAGAGACCACAAAAGTCAAGAGGAACACAGAAGGAAAACAGACAATTGGGGAAAAAAGAGAATGAGGAGGGTGAATGAGGCTTGTGCGTCTTTAATGGAGCTGTATTTCAATTTGGATCAAGCACGTAGTGACTCTTCCAGCTGGTTTGGGACACTCTGGTCCCTATCAGATGGGGGAGACCTTACAGCAGGCTCCTATCACAGCTTTAATAGACTATTATCAGCACAACGTTCACATAACACAACACAGTGGGACGCAGTTAAATGGACCCATTCAGCTCCACCACAGAGAGGATGCAGAAAATAGACAAAGAACAGGGACGAGGGGTTGTAGGTGTGTGTGTGTGTGCTGGAGAGAGGAAAGAATTAGGAAAAGAGAGAGAGACATACACTCTTTTGTGAGAGTAGATGTGGTGAGATAGCACAGGCAGGGAATGAGGGGGATTTGTCTTTGGCTGATAGAGGATGCAAACTAAGTGACAGGTGAGGTATCTTGCTACGGTGGCGGTGGGTGAGTGGGAGTACGCACACACACACACATACACACAAAAACAAAGAAGACTACTTTTCAGCTTTTTGGGGCTTTTGTTTTAGTCCCTAATCACATCCCGACAAACACTTTAAGAAATACAGACGCTCTAGTGTTGGGTTCCAACAGCTGGTTATATTTTGGCTCTCAAAGGCTAACAAATCTCTTATCGAATCTTTTATCTCTCCTCGCTTCTGCAAGGCTAGCGTCTGTACTCGGCCAAAGATTGCTTGTTAGAGAAAGAGGAACCACTCTCTAACACCACTCTATGAGTGGATTGTGTTTTTGCGGTTCTGTAAGACAAACAGTGAGTGTTTTCTAATGGATATTTCAGGAAAATCTCCCAATTAAACATTAATGCATACAGTAAAATATCAATATTTTATCTACTTAATAGTCCTGATAATAATCCAGCATTTGGAGGAAGTAGGTCATGAAAAATGAGGTGCACATAAGTAAGTAAGCTACCTGTTATTTTCGCTACCTTTTTCCAGAGCTTTCAACCACACAGCAGATATGTGGATGCTAAATTAAGACAGTCAAGAGACAGACAATAGAAAACAAAGGTCAAAGGTCATTGATCTGGAGTCTGTGTATGGCAGAAATATGTGTGAATCTGCACTTGATTGCTCTTCCTCAACGATGGTATTTGTGTCTCAGCAGGGCTCTATACCAACTTTTTTTTTCCCCAAGGAGTGTATGTAATCCTAAATTTAAAAATTTAGGAGCAGAGTGAAAACTGTTTAAGAGTTTATTGACTCAGAAATGGGCCGACTTCTCCGCAGTGTATCTTTTACACTAAGTCATTACTGTGTCTTACTGTCTTTAGCGCATTGCCAGTTATCACCTGCTGCTGTTTCTGCTGTGTGTGAGTGTGCTCAGGTTTTGTCAAACACACTCAAATTATAATACACTGAGGGCAGCCTGATGCAAGATCAGTATTCTGAGAGAACACCATATCTCCAAGGGGAGTATCACTGAGAGAACAGGAACTGAACTATCATTCACCTTTTTGTGTTAGACCACAGTCAAGAAGTGAATTCATTAACGAGGAACAGTCATCACTGTGTGTTTTAAACTAGAGCTGCAGCGATTAGTCGATTAACTGATTGACTTGCTGATGTGTGAGAGGCACAAACTAAAGCTAGAAATAAAATAAATAATAAAATGATTCAAATTCATTTTGCCCATATCTGTGGGCCACCGGAGAAAGATCAAGGAGGCCAACATACTTGTTTCTTTGAATCTATTTTTTGTGTTTTGCTATTATATCCGTGCAACTTATTTGCACACACACGCACACACCCTCCCGCTCATCCACGCCTCAGAGTACTTACTGTGCGAAGGTCTTGTCCTGGAGTAGCATGTCGTTGATTTGGACGATACACTCGTCCTGCTGGAAGAGATTCTCTTTCTTGGAGCGGCTGTTTTCCTCGATTTCCTTAATGAGGAGACCCAGCATCCTGGCGGCACACAGGGGTGGAGAGTGGATATGAATTCACCGAGGTAAACGTATATATGATTACATGCCAACACTTGAGTTTTCTTATGCATTTCTATGAGTCAACATTGCCATCTGCCTTTCTGTAATAATGTCTGATTGATTACAAGTGGATGTGTCAGGAAGTGTGTGTATCTGTGTGTGTGTGTGTGCTTACCGTCCACTAAGAGATGAGCAGTAAGGGACAACATGGATACCCAGAGGCCTCCTGTCGCCTTGGAAATCCACTTTCCTTGTTTGGGTGCTGTCAACAAAAAACACACTTACCATCAAATACACACACACAGACATCTGAAAAGATATTATAAATAAGGACGACACAATGTTGTGCAGAAAATCATAAAAACACAGATACTGTAATACACATCTTTACACACACACACTTCCAGCCTTTCTATGTGCAAGTGCCTCAAAATCCATTTGCATTTTCCTCCGGGCTACACAGATAGGGATACAAATTAGTTTACATGTAGCCCTGCCAAACATCAGAAAAGTGTGTGTGTGTGTGTGTGTGTGAGAGAGAGACTGGGACACAGGTGGCTACTTCACCCTTTATCTACCTGCTTCTCAAACCAGCCAATCTCGCTGGTGGACAAAAGAAGAGCATATGAGATAAAAGAGAAAGACAGATAGAGGGGCAGGTAGAGATGAAACAGAACGAGCTTCTCTAATAATCTCTGCGGAGGCCTGAACTCTGGCTTTTAACAGCACATAAACAAGGACAACACCGCTAAAGATAAAGAGGAAGGGGGCTGCTTTTGATATTGGATGGCCAGAAGAAGGGACCCGCATGATGGAGGCGTGGTAGAGGAAGATCACAGGAGACCACCATCACTGTCTGTATGCGCACACACTTTTTTTAATATTTGTCTTTGTCAAATTGATGTAATGTATAGTAACGTCCATGTTATGAGCAATGAAAACTTCATAAAAATATGGGAATAAGCTGCCAATGAAAACTTTGACTAGTTAAAGGAAGTGAAAATTCAAAGACTGAATAATACGTTACATTAATTTAGCTGGTGCTTTTGTCTAGAGCGACTTATAATAAATACATTTAAATTCCATGGGAACAAGAGCTAAAAATAAACAAAAACTGTCAGTCGATCCCTAGCGAACAAACAACTGGGAGCGTGTTGAGTTAGTAAGTGAAAGCATGTCTGAGTCCGGGTACGGAGAAGTGGCGCAGGTGAATGTAAGGAGGTTGAACACCAGACGGGCAGCAGCATTCTGGACTCAGGAGCTTCTGCGAGAAAGGAGTTGCAGTCATCAAGGTGGGACGTGACAAACACCTGTATTGTCACTTGGGCTGCCTCCCTGTGTCCATGGCTGAATGCTTTGTTGTGGTTCAGCAGACTTGATCTACATGTGAACCAGCCACTTCATCTTTACAGAGAAAAAGTGTCCTCAAAGTGGCCTCTCATTCTTGCATTTTCAGATCCCATCCAAAACATTCTTTCAGCCAGTAATAAAGAACAGTCCAAAAAAAGCAATCTCAGATGGAGGCCAAAAATATGAGGGTATTTTTTCTCCAGAGTTTGCCAGCATAGCTTTTAGAAAGCTACAATGCAGGAAGAAAAAGAAGTGATGAGGTGTCTTGCTGGGGTTAAAAAAAAAAAAAAGGAAGCAAGAGAACAAAAGCACAGAAGTTCAGGGTTTATGTGCTATGTAAAGCGTACACAAGCCCAAGGACTAGCTGGGATCATTATAACACACTCCTCTGTCACTGTCACCCGGCTTTCGTTAACCTCTGCCAGGGTCACACATCTACTGTACACACACACACACACACACACACACACACACACACACACACACACACACACACACACACACACACACACACACACACACACACACACACACACACACACACACACACACACACCCAATTTGCATTCTTATTGCTACATCTATTGCATCCTCACAAACACCATCAGTCACATTCCTCCAAATTGAATTCACAGATACACGCATGCATCAAATCTACATCTATTAGAGAACACAGTTACATCTAAATTACACATGTGCACAAGCCATGAATTGCACACACACACACACACACACACACACACACACACACACACACACACACATCTCTTTGAATTCACTTTTAGTGACGGTAAACAATCAGGCCAGGACAGGATACACACACTCATGCACACAGGTACAAACCTGGTTCTGAATGATGTATTTTTTCACACAGCGTAGGTGGTATAAACACACACACACACACACACACACACACACACACACACACACACACAGACACAGACACACACACACACACACACACAGACACACACACAGCTTCAGCCCATTTACATTCATCTAAAAAACAAACGGCGGCACAAACAAGCTCATCAGAGGCAGCCACAGCTTGTTAGAGCCGCACGCTAATATGCAGAATAGCTCCGCTCACCCATTTTAGCATCCCACTGACACAAACACAAACAAACACAGTCACTCCACTGGGGGGAGAGAGAGAGAGAGGCGAGGGACAGTGGGATGGATGAAAAGAGCAACGAGGAGTGAGACAGATGGAGCTCCCACTCTTGGTTGACTTCCTCTACATCAACGGAGGCCGAGTGCCTAACAAACTCGCGGCCGGGACTCGCTGAAAATGTGCCCTCGCTCGCTCACCGTGGCTTCCTCAACCGCCAACCATCTGTTACCATGGCAAACTATCTGTGAGAGCCGTGCCTCCATTGTATCATAGTGCTGTCAAGACACCACTGTACTGTAAAATGCTGAAAAATCACCATCTGTCACTCGAGCCAAGTCTTTTCCTGAGCTCCCGGAGTTATCTTTGAAAGAACTACTTTCTAATCGGAAGAATCGGTCGGCTGCAGAGGACGTCGCAAAATTATCTGTGCTCTTGTCACAGGCTTGCTGGACAAGACAGGTGAAGGGCTGCGATGGCAGGGGTTAATTGTTGCCACGGTTACCGCCTGACTGACAGCTTGGGGAAAGGAAGATAAAACTCCTATCATGCCAGAGGTCTGCGAGTGACATGCCCAAAAACAAAAAAGGTGGAGGTTGCCATGGTGAGGGGGTCTGTGCACGCCCACGTACAGTATGCTCATTCACCTGTGCACACATGTGCGCGCGCACACACACTTTTGACAAGTCAGTCAAGCTTCAACGGGTCTGCTTTCAGTTTCTTTTCTTTTTTTTTTTTACATGTTTTCTGACATGTACTGTATACACAGAGATTCCTGCAATTGTTAAAAAAAAACTGTCATTATAAATCTTTCAGCAGTACTTTTCAGGGTACTCTCATTGAGATGCGATACACTTGTCCCAGCGCTTTTCCCATTCCTGCAAACATTTCCTGTAGTCATCTCTTTATCACCGTGTCCAGAGCCTCCTGCGTTTCATCCTGGATTTCTTCCACGGTGGCGAATCTTCTCCCATTCAGTCCTAATTTTAGTTTCACCAAGCTGCAGGCATACACTACCTAGCGGCAAATCCGATAACTACTCCTGTGCTATTGATGGCTTCCAGGAATTTTTTTCCCCCCCTCACAGATGACTTGAACCCCAGTTCTAAAATTATCTTTTTGTACTTCTTCTATTTATCTGCTTCTGAAAGTTTTGTTATTGGTATCAAATATAGATACTACTACACTGCATGTTGTCGTTTTCAGGATAACCAGGGCTACTGTATCGGATAATAAAGAAACATTTGATGAAGTTGAAGTTGCCTTGGGGTCAAACAGTTGAAGATAAACCTGGCAATAGTGAGAGTAAACACTGCTCCTCATGTCTAGTTATAGGAGTGAAAGAGGTGGAGGAATCCCCTCCAACTCCTGCTCAAAACTCGCCTCTCTTCCAGCTCACACAAATAAGAGAGACTATCCCACCCACCACATAATGGGACTGTTTAATCCAGTCAGTGTGTCAAGCTGTCAAACAAAGACTTGTGTGTTAATCCTAGTCTCCATCACTGCACCATACTATGTAGCTATGACATATCTGCTGCCACAAGGACATCAAGAAATGCACCTGCACACACACACTCTTACCTGAAGTTAACCTGGCTCATGCTGGCAAGGTTGTCGTCTGCGTGCAGTCGGTCCAGAGCCCCTTTCAGTACATGGTTGATATCCTGTAAGAAAAAAAAGAAAAAAAAAAAAGAAGTCAACATGGTGGATATAGCTGCAGTGACAGATTAACAGTTTCCTAGTTTTACATAGACACAAAAACCAACAGTAGCCAGCCGGCAAATACGAGGAGGCCTGTCGTCAATTAGCAAAACAATTTAACGCCGCCATCAATCACCTTTGCAGACAGCGAGGAGAGAAAGACCGCCGAACGCTGAGCTCCCTACCACGCGCCGCTGTCCTTCCTTCACTCTGTCTATGTATATTTCTATCTATCTACCTCTCCCTCCCCCTCCCTCCATCCCTGCCCTGTGTCAGGCAAGGCTCTATATTTAAGTCGGCAAAATCAACAACCCCAGGGCAAATGTATAAAAACGAAGAGGGAGAGACAAACGTGGAAAGAAAGAAAGAAAGAAAACGTCAAACTGTTGCAAGACGCTCAAACACACTCGAGGGGTGGGACAGAGAAATTGCCCCAAATCGCTAAAGACAAGAAGGGTGCAATTAGGTCCTTCTGGCTTGTCACTTTCATTGTGTCACCAGTACTAATGGCTAAAAAGCTCCCGCCCACCAGCCCGCTACTTAGCAACCCCCCCCACACCCCCACCCCACCACACCCATCTCCCCAGTGGACCCCCTGTCACACACAATAGTAAATATATGCATTATAAAGCGCACACACCCTCGCGCATACACTTCCTGCAAATATTACCTCCACATATCGACTCTGTGGAGCTGCAAATATAAAAATATCGTTTTTATGAATACACACACACACACACACACACACAGACACACACGTATGCTGCTTGCACAGATAGTGACCCACTTATCTGGGCAGTGTGAGATTACCCCACAATGGAGCGTATGTGTGTGCGGGGGCAGAAAGACGAGCTGGAGGCTCCATTGTTGCTGTGCATCTTCCCGCAACGCCATTAGCTAACACACACGCACACACAAGCAAGACAGGCTTCTCCCACTACAGTACATACATACAGCTGCACAGTCAGGTACTGACACATAGCCTTTGGGAACGCAAGGCTGCCAGGAATGCAGGTGAACACATGTATACACGCATCAAAAACACACTTGCACTTGTTGTACATTGAGTTTTACAGTAATTGTACCGTGAAACTGAACTACTTCCCTTGTATTTCTGCTTCACTACAAATATAGCACATGTATTATGTAAGATATGTCATGTGGGGATGTACACACACATGCACACATACACAAACCTGCCTTTCTTTAATGCTTTAAAATTAAGGGATCACGCCATAATGCCCAGTGTGAACCTAATCCCTGATTGAGAGCACTCCTGTTTATCGAGACATAAAAACAGCAGCTTTCCCCTTTGGAAGGCATGCTGTGCTCAGCCAATCAGCTCGCCGGGCTCGCTGCTTGTATCTCAACACACAAAGAAGAAACGTTAGCGCCATCCACATCCCTCCAAGAACGTCAGATTGCTGCTTGTGTGTGTGAAACGATGAAACCTTTACCTTAGATTCATCATATACAGTAGATCAACATTTGCAGGGTTGTGCTGCGTCTACGCTCAATTAAAAACACTCTTACACTCAAATTGATATCTTTATGATTATATGATTATTATTATAATGGATGCTTTTATTCACTCCAACTTCCACATACATTTACCTGGAAAGTTTATGTAAATTTAGTATAAAAAAAATGTTTTCCTCAAGGTAAAGTATGGACACAAGCATAGCATAAAAAAATAACAATACTCATCCCTACCAGACTACTACTACTGGCTCAACTGACACTTTCCTCCCACCTGTGCTTACACATCAATTGACACTTCAACTCCTAGTTCGTGCTTTCACTTGAACTCGCACTTGAATCGACAATATCTTCCTTCAGCACTTATTATTCTGCTGACACTCACAACTCCTTTCATCAGTGACACTTTTTATTCAAAATGGGGAAGGCAATGTGGGGGAAAATTAAATATTCGAACAGTAATGACCTGTTTGATCTCAAAATTTACAGTCTATAAGCGCAATAGACCGTTTGAAGTAGTTTACCTTGTGATCTAGCAGAGGACGTTCTTAAAATTCACTATCAGCTTGACGTATCGCAGCTCTTTGACCCATCAGTAAACTAAGCTAACAAATAAAAATGGAGAAGGACAAAAGTGGCAAAAAAGTGGCAAAAAAAAGCTTTGCTAATCGGATAATCACCATGGGGGCTACATCGTAGACATCTAAATTACCAACAAAGATAAGGCTGTTTGCCTGTTTGGTTTACCACAGACGTGAGGCAGCGGAGGCCTCAAATGAGCGGAGCAACATCAGTTCTACAACCTTGTCTGACACAGTGCAATCTCAACACACATAGTGCAGTTGTATAACATCACACGGGGAAACATAAAGACTATACTGAACGGTAAGATGCTGGCAATAGATACACTTATGACAGTCACAGTAAATTGTAGCCAGCCCTATTTATCACTTATAACTCCTATCAACACTTTCACTTCAGAATCAACATTTTGAGATATTTAAGCTGTTTCAAATGTTTCAACTGCAGTTTTCCAGCGAAACTGAGCGCATTTTAATTTTAAACACAATGTGAAGTTGTTTTATTTTACAATCTATGTCCTCGCACTGTGATTTGAATGTGGAGGGCTTTGTGGCCCTGGGATAAACGCTCAAAACATTTGTGAAACCTGTCTGAAAACCTGTCTAAGCGAAACTAACATGTTCTCTGCTCTGTTATTGTGTTGCACACTTCCATCCATGTTTTTGTGTTTTGGGTGCTGTGTGTCGTCTGAGGTATGTGTGAGTGACAGGGCGGTGTGCAGATATATGAGAGATGAGGTGTTTGAGTGTGTGTGGTTGTTGTCAGACGGATGAGTAATGAGGTGTGCGCTTCCTTTTGTGTATTTCCTCTGAGTGCTGTAGTCATCTGCTACACGTCAGGCGGCTGAGAAATAGCGTGTCTGCGTATGTGTGTGTGTGTATGTATGTATATACACTGCAGGATCACAGCTTCAGTGCACTAGCCAGCGCTCTTTGACCCTTCGTCATATCCATCACATCAACTGACTGCCGTGCTCACATACTTTCACCTACGTTCTTGTAGAAAACACAAACTTACACACACAAATGCAGTGTAACCCTCAAGGGACGGACACACAGATACATCCAGCTGCTAACATAACAAACACACCGTACACGCACAGAGAAACAGCGGAATTTAATTTAGTTAGTTAAGGTGTCGGCTTTTTACATCACGACTGAAGGATACAGTAACACCGGACAGAGTGTAACATATTAAAGTCCGACTTTCTGCTGTGTTAACACGTATTGCATCACTGCACCTCGAGGTGTTGAAAATCAGCCAAAAATGTGGGAGGCAGCGCGAGGGAGCGAAAGGAAACAAGGAAAAGGAGAGTGATGGGGGTGAGAGGAGCGAGAGGAAAAGAATTCAGCAGCTACTGCAGTTAGCGGGTAGCATTAAACGTCTCATTTATTAGCTTCAAACATGGCAGGAAGTCTAAATCAATTAAAGGGCCGGCTGCATGTTAAGCACTGCTCAGCCTTGTGCAACTTTCACTAGCCCTTCTGATAAAGAGAGGAAGAAAGACCAAGAGAAGTATGTGCATAGACTACATGCGAATCAAAAGCAGACAGAAGTGGGCCAACCTTGGCCTTCACCATAGCAGGCGGTAAAATCAATTAAAGGGGCAGGGCGCATATTTATCAGCTGTATCAGCCTTAATTACACTTTATCTAGCTTTCAATACCTCCTCCAAGACAAAAAAGGACACAAGTGTGTGTGAGCGTGTGTTACTTTTAAGTGTTGAAGTGTGTGTATGAGTGAGTGAATGTGTGGAGATAAGGGGGGGGGGGTTTGCAGAGGAGCAGTACAGTGAGGATGAAGTGATAGTGTATTGATCTATAGAAGTCCATCAGGCCCTGAACTCAATATGCCCAAGAACTGTGACCTCCTAGTCTTACACACACACACACACACACAAACTACAAAGCTACAAAGATTGTTTGTTCTCATCTTTGTCATACAGTATGTAGGTTATACAGTCCCCAACAGTCTTGATCAGATTTCTCAGATTAGATTACATGTAAACAAACAATTGTCACTTATGAAGTCACTCCAGCCACTATTGCTGCCGGCACACCTGCGTTATTGGAGGTGGAGAGTTTTCCCAACAATTAAAAAATGACATCTGGAAATGAATTAAGGGACCTGAGGTGCAATTACATGTACTACTAACTATTTTCTTCACTTATGTATTAACAAGATTAAGAGCTTAAGAGTTTACTGGCTCTGTGAGGATGTACATGAGCTAAATACTAACGTAAGCATTCTAACATGCTCACAATGACAATGCTAACACGCTAATGTTTAGCAAGTATAATGTTAACTATGTTCGCCCTCTTAGTTTAGTCTATTAGCATGCTAGCATCTGCTAATCAGCATTAAACACACACAGACACAGATGAGGCTGATGTAATGTCATTTGTTTTGCAGGTATTTAATCTTAAACCAAAGAATTGGACACATCAAAATTTTGACCTGATGATGACACTAAATTAAATATCAAGACATCACTAAAGTGATTATAATTTACCCAAAGGGGCAAATAAATGGATGTACCAAATTTAACGCCAATCCATCCAGTAGTTGTTGAGACAGTTCGCTCAAAACCACAAATGTCAACCTCATGGTAACACTACTGGGGAAAGTCACAGGATCATCAAAATCATTGGGATTTACCCTGTAGGGACTGTGAATGTCTGTGTCAAATTTCATGGTAATCCATCCAAAAGTTGCTGAGATATCTGAGTGTGAATCAAAGCGGTGGACCGACCAACCCACTGACAGTGACATTCATAGAGTCACATCGCTAAACAGGCTAAAAATGGTACAGCAACCCTTTGATAGTGAAACAAGATGTTAAACACTGTGGTGATAGGTTTATTCGCCATCTAGTCCAGCAGAAATGACTTTAAAACACTGTAAATAGACAAAAACAATGAGATACTGTAGCGACATTTACCATTGAGCAAAAAAGCAAAACTGTCTGGGTTTAAATGAGGCTGACGAGGTCTGAGGCCAGGGCCTCATCTGTCAGGCAGCTGAGAGATGTGGATTTTTGTATGTTGATCTTTTAAATCATCTATAATGAGTCTGTTCGCTCTGGCCAGGCCGTGCTGTTTGAAGGGTATGAGGTCTGACATTTTTTGGACAAGAAATATGAGCTTTGTCATCATGTTTACTCGCCGCCCGCTGATGCTTGAGTTCTGCTTAGTCACCGCTATGTCGAACACAGCGGGGGTAAACAACAGGACTCCCTCTCCGTACCTGAGTTTCTCTCACACAAACACACAGAGTAGTGTGACCTTACACAGCCTCTGTCCTGGCCCACCACACACACACACACACACACACACACAATCACCCACAGAGGGACAAGAAAAGGCAGCAAACAAAGTCCTCCTTAATGGCGGCCTGTTCTGAAAAGATGGAGAGCACTTGAAAAGCCGGCCCTTTGAAAGTAAAGCCTGGGGCGTGGAGCTGGACCACAAGAGGAATGATTTTCTCTCTTTGTCTTCAAAGGGAATGGCACACACCAGAATTGTAATGGGAAATGTAATTTGTTCATCTCTCCATTAGTTATTTATTTACTTTCTTTTACATTTTTCAACTTTTTTCCGTTTATTGCTTTGGTTAAGACATTTTGCTTCTCCTGAGCAACTTTTTTTTGAATGGTAGGAGTTCACTCGCTGGAGAATTTCAGCGTTTAGTCAGATTTTTGCAGAAACAATAAACCTCTTTCTGTCTTCTTTTCCTCTTAAAAAAAAGCAATAAAATTGGGGAGGAAACCAATGCCTTCTTTTTACAAATAACTAAAATTGGCGTGGAAAATGTCTGATGTACATTATTGGCGTCTTTAACCAATAATAACCCATTTTTTATGACACAGCGACACTGCTCACCAGTTCAGGAGACCCTTTGCCATGGTCATCAGGTGGGGGCGTGGCTGTAACCTCAAAGGGCGGGGCCAAAGCTGAGTCACTGCTGCTTCTCACCAACAGAGGTGTGTCTGGGAAGAGAAAGAGTTGGAGAGAGAAAGAAAAGGAGAAAGAGGGGATGTCAGTCAGTTGTCCACTTGCATCTTTTCCTAGTATGACAGTGTAATTTCTTTTATTTGTTAAACTTTGCAAAGAAATCATATTGTATTTGATTTCTTAAACTCTAAAGATCAGAGGAGAAGGTGGAGAGCATAGAGGGAAGACAGTTTTCTTTTTTCTTTTGGCAACTTCAACACCAAGCAGCTGGACTGCCTCTTATTGAAATGAGCATCAGGGAGGTTCAGAGGGTTCGACGAACCCCTGGTAGCTCAAGAATATGCCGATTCATCACTGCATGATGAGAGAAATGTATATTTAAGACGTTGTAATCCATTTACAAGGGCTTACATTTGTTTTAGGATGACTCACAGATCCTGAGATTGGACCAACCACCTCCCCATCCTTCCAGCAAAACGCTCAAACCCCGCACCCACCCACAGTGTACATTTTCATATGACCAGCTGTTGCCTCCTCACCCCCCCAAACACACACACTTACCACAACCCTTCCCCGCAGCCAAAAGGAGCTGGGAGAGGGAGAGGTAACATGGGCAGGTCTGAATCCACAATAAAACAATTCAAAAGAATCTAATTTGGACCTTTGTGCTGCCTCTTGCTTTTAATATCCACCCCAGAGGGAGCAGACGGGTATTTGTGGATGTAAAACCCGTACCAGGGTGTTTTCAAATTTGACTCGACAGAGGAGAAAATAAAGACAGGGGAGAGAAAAAGGAGAGAGTGTGAGATAAACAAAAAGAGAAGGAGAGAGCCGAAAGATATTGACAGAGAAGGAGGGAGGGAGCCGAGCTAGAAAACTGAGAGATGCAGAAAGGGAAGGCAAACAAAATTCTCTCCTTTCCTGTAATCAATCTCTCTTTGGAGGGTCAGTGACAGGGTCCTGGTCTAACGTGGTCAGAATAGAGAGAGCAAAGGAGGAGAACAAGTAGAAAAGAAGGAATTGGCAAGGGTCACAGTGTGTGTTTGTGGTTTGTGATTGTAGACAGATGAAAAATGATCATTCCAACTATCCCACAAATACCCTTTTTGCCTCAAACAATCTCCACATGTTCGATCATCCAATGTTGTGTTCATGTTTGTCTAATAATTTGCATTTATTACAATATATTATTCTCACCAGTCCTAGTTTCACCCTCCATCTGTCTGTGTTTCACACTTTTTTTCTACCTTCCCAGCACAATGCTGACTCACTATCACTGATGTGAGGGGATTCAAAGGTGTCGAAACGCACGACATGTTTCACAATGTTTGCTTCCTTTATTTACGATCTCTCTTGCATTCGGTTACTGATTTTTGTTTTTGCTTTATCGGAGGAAATCAACAGAAAAGTGGCCTGGAAAAGTAGACGTCATGTAGAAATGTTAAGTAGAAATTACACAGAAAACAGTGTGATTTGCAGTCATGAAATGTGCTTTTAATTTAAGACAGAAACATCCAGAAAAAAAAATGGAGAAAAATACATCAGACAGCTCTGCAAAGCACCAATGGCTTCTGCTTTCTGCATTTGATTATCTATTAATCTTATGTGCGTCTAAAATAGGTCAAATACTATCTGCAGATACTGTACATTCAATGTTATAAAATGGGTCCTTTGTTAAGTGAATTGCAGAGGCAGCATGAAACATAAAAAGGCGCAAGTAGACGTGAATTTGCCTGAGGCACCACCAACTGAGACAAAGATGTGTCTGCGGCAGTTGAAAATGTTTCAACTGGAGCAAATAAATCTTCGTTACCGCTCAAATTAAAGCCATAAACATACAGAGTTCATAAAAAAAATGGTCCGGAGGAAAATAACAAAGAAATGGAATTCCTGGTAATTTCTGAGATGATTCAGAGGCTCACTGCACCTTTAACTGTTTCAGCTTGCATCACCGCGTAAGATGCTGTGGGCTTTATAAGGGTTATTTTTTTTTAAAGTGTTTCTTTAAGTGTTTTAAGCTAAACATTGTATTTGTACACTAGTGCTTTCATTCAAACTGCGCAACCTCACAAAGCACCATTTCTACTTCTTTACATTTTCTAGACCAGCACATCGTAAAGTTTACAAGTTTAGAAAGGCCGTGTTGAGAAAGCAGTAAAACTTAATGGATGGTTCTTACCCTCCTGCACCCACCTGTCTAGCACATTCATGGAAAGTGAGCACAGATAAAAATACACACAAATATGTACAACGAGGAGCGAGCACGTATCAGGTTTTCAAAAGGTAACACTCAAACAAAATGTGCTTTGAGGCAGGCCTGCTGAACAAAGACGACCACCGAGTGGAAAAAAGTTGTCACCTCCTCTTACGCAGTGATGAACGGCAAAACATTAAATCAAACTGCGAGGACAGCTGGACTAAATAACAGCACTTTTAAAGAATGGATCCTGTAGATTTTACAGATACTGAATGATGAACTGCGAGAAACGACTTATTTCCAAAGTGGCTGTAATGGATTTTCTAAATGAGCTCTACAAATAGGCTGTATCACTAAGAAACCTCTGTCATGACACCACACACACACACACACACACACACACACACACACGCTTATACTTCACCACAATGTCAATTATGCGACTTTGTGAAGTGACCAAGGCCGCTCCATGGTCACAGTCAGGGTCCATTACCCAGCGCTCAGCCCCATAAATCCTCCTCCATTTATCCATCGCAGTCAAATCTGCCTCCATCAATCCTCCCACCACTTAGAGCCCCGCTGCCCGGCTCGGCCATGTGAAGGAACCTGAGGGTCGCTAGCGCCGACCTCTGACCTGCAGTGACCTCCGTAGGGTCAAGCCGTGTCACTGGGGGTCACAGATATTGATGAGAGTGACAGTTTTAACTGTCTCAGGTCAGCCACTGTTTGGATGGTCATAAACAAGATTGCCTAGGAGGAATTACTAATCAAAGGTGACTGGTTGGTTAGAAATGGACTTTAGCTGCTCAGTTGTTTACATGCCGAAACAATAGCAACATATATCAATATACAAGCTCATCAAACTGACTTGGTGACATCTAGATTTAGCGACCTGATGAACAATCCTCTGCTACACTGCCAAGGCAATAAAAAAAAAAACCCCAACTAAATCATAAATAAAGCAAGCGGCTGCTAATGTGTCAGCACCTCTCTTCCGTATTGATATAAATCAAGGTTCACCCATGTGTTTCTTCATTATCTAATGCAACTATGGTAAAGCTGCACTTGTATAAGGACCAGCTTGTGTGCAATAAAACCTACTTTACATTTTTAGATCCTTAAAAATGAAATATTACATTACTAGAGAGAAGAAAATCATTTACTTTAAATAATTGGGCGCTTTTTGCAAACACTAAACTGTTTCTGATCTAAAAGAGGTCCCACACTTGATTAAATGATAAAAATACTGACTCAGTGTAAAAGTCAGTCTTAAAGCAGCAGTGTGGCATCTGCAGCCCTCAGGAACTCAAATTCATTCATGCACTCTACTTGCAATGTGAACAGATTTTTTTTTTATATATTTTAAGATCACAGACATTTTCTGACTCGAACATGCAGTCGGCTGCCAAAAGGGGTGGAAGCGCCAAAGCGTTGGATGTATTTTAGGTTTGCTAATTTGACAGAACCGTGCGCCCAAAACCACAAGGTATGCTGCAACTTTAAATAGACCCCACCCACCAAACTCATCTCTGTGACCACTTAGAGGCCAGAAAAACAAACGCTAACACTTTGAAACACACCCAAGTTATGTTCATCCCTTATCTTTCCGTTGAGATTTGTGTAATTGGAGAGACCTGAGGAGGCCTTGTGAACTTTGCCAGTTTTGTGTTTATCTGCCTCCGACTCTCCATCTGCGGCTCTCTGCCTAACGAGGCTGCTTATGCAATTCTGGGAACACAGAGGTTTATTTTAAGAATTTCCTCTTGTTTTCAGTTCTGAGAAAGTCCTGTAAAGCTGCAGTGCTAGTTCACTGCCAGGGCAGGATGAAAACAAGGATGCATCATGTTTCTGTCTGACTGTGTTTGACTGTGTGTGTGTGTGTGTAAGTACACACATTAATCAGTGTATGAGCATTTGTTTGCCTTTGAGTTTGCACATGCAAGCATGCATGTGTACGTTTATTACGAACACTGACTGTGCTTCTGTGTATATTTATATTTGTGTGTGTGTGTGTGTGTGTGTGTGTGTGTGTGTGTAGCCAACAGGGTGGTCTTGTTTCTCTGGCAATCGATAGAGCAGCCAGGCTCAGGCTGCTCATGGGATGATGTGATAAGGACTCTCTTCCTAGAAGTGTGTGTGTGTATACGTGGATGTCCATGTAGCAGCAGATCAATGCAGGTCTAATCATCCCACTGGGGCAGTGTGAAGTCCAATCACCCTGTTCAAACAACTGGCCCAACCTGACACACAAACACTTTGATGCCCGACTGATTACTGAATTACTTCTTGTCCTGTCCACCACCACTCAGCGCGATTACATGCACACCATAACCAGATTATTAGGAATAATCAGATTACGGTGATAGTGCGATTTAAGCATTCACACAGTTTGCAGTAACTAAATTTTCCCAGTAACCTCAGATAACATTATTTGTTGACAGATGTCAGGAAAGATGTATTGCAGCGTACGTGACACATCTTATTATCCCACAGCCTCACTGCCTCCAGGTAACTGACTTTTGTTTGTTGGCACATTAGCAGAATAAAGTTTTACACATGACACATTAATACAGTTAATACTCTGATTTTGACCTTAATTTCCCTTTGATAACCCAGTTAAAGTGTTTACATGCAATATATGACAGCTGCGGTACAATAATCTGCCAGCTTGTATTTCCTTTATCTGGCGTTGTTTTGCACTCCTTGTTGTTCTATATAAGCCTGCACACTGGCAAGGTCTTGATGAGCCTCATCACAGGTTGACACCTGTCAAGAAACATCCTTTTCCTATCTCCCAGATGGGACATGCATCAACTCATCAGAAAATCATCACATTTACATCCTGGATTGGGACACCTTGGCTCAAGATACTACTCCTACTGTCATAATGACGCGTTTAGTGTGCGCTACAAGTCAGTTTTATCTATAAAAATCTTTAAAAATCACAAATTTGCCTTGGGTTATCATCAATAGTTGCATCCCTAGTTCAATCATGTTGTAAGGATAAAAATATTTCCATGCTTGCATGTAAATGTACTGAATGAATGCTGGTAAATAAAGGCTAATTGCAAGACGGCTTGAGAAATAAACCTATAAGGCTGCCAAAAGCATCTTCAAATTCTGACACTACACATTCTTAAAATCTTGTGCATTCCACATCTCTCTGCCAGGTCTGACTGTCTCCATCCCATCACTTTGTCACACACTCCAGAAATGATGTTATTCCGAATGATCCGCATACTAGAAGTGATGTAACACCCAGTTAACAACCGATCTTGCTACAGCAAAAGGCAGAGAAAACACACGCAGACACACACTCCCCCGAGACCTTCCCGCAGTGGTTTTGGGTGTGTTGGGTTGTTTAACTTTCATGCGTTCTTTTGTCATCACATGTGTGTATGTGTGTGTATGTGTGTGCGTGTGTGTCTGGATGACAAAAGCAGCCTTATTGCATCAGTCTGGCTCTATTTGAGGGGCGTCACAGGGTCACATCATAACTAAGTTAGTCAGGGTTCAACAGGGCTGGAGAGCAGGATGAGGAGGCTTGAGGGTGGGGGAAGAGGTCCCACTGGGTTAAAGACGGGGTGGAATGGGTGTGCGTAGGGGGGCTGGAATTAGTCCATTCATGCTCGGCTGGACCCGGAGCATGCTAACAGGCTGCAGTGCTAATCTAGTTAGAGGTGGAAGCCATGCAGAGACTGGGAGAGTAGGGAAGGATGGGAGGGTGAGGGGGGGAGAGGAGGTATCAAGTCGGGATGGGGGTGATGGGTCAGGGTCTAGGGTGCCGGGTGGTGAGCTGGATGGCAGGTGGTTGAAGCTGAATAGTAGAGTAGGCAAGATATGACTGAGTGGAGAGGCGAGGGGGCAGATAATGGGGCATGGGGTGAAAGCAGGCAGAGGGATGGCAAAGGGCAGGTGTATGTGTGTGTGTGTATGGGGGTGTCACACTGTTCCTCAACAGATGGAGAGAGGGACATGAAGGGGTGACATGGCGGCCCAGTGATTAGACAGACCCTTGTTGAATCACACGCGGGCTCATTTAATCTTTTATCCTACTTTTATCTTTCACTTGGTTGCTTGTCATTCAAAAATATGTTAACTACAAGGCGCCGAAACACAAACAGATGACATGTACAGATAGAAGTTGTGCTCTAGATTATTTACAGTAAGATGTATCTACAGGCAGACAGGAGGTAACCTAGACAGAGCAGACAGGCTCCCTCAGGCTTCTGACTGACTAGTCTTGTGATAATGTTTCCCCACTAGAAATAGACCATGACTCAATAACTGTTTACTGACTGCTAGGATAATATATCATCAAGTGCAAAGACACATGCCCTGTTTAATCACCGTCACTGAACTCCTAACAACCCGTGAATTGTTTTTTTGAAGTTGACCCTGACTCCTGAAAAACAAAATTTCCCCCCAGGAATATATATACAACAAGAGCAGGACAGCAGATCAGAGGAAAAACAAGATGAAAATACTCACATTAAAACACATATATCTTACTGCGGCACTTGTGTATCGTACATGATCATTTAAAAGACAAAGGATTAGTTGTTGCATCTACACACGCTCCTCGCAACTGACTCATCGCCGTAGGAATTGAAGCTTTTCTATTATTGCATTCAGTTGAATGGCTGCTGGATAAAAGCAACAGCTAAATACAAAAAAATATATAAATGCAAATGCAAGGCAAACAGAACAGGAGGAGGCGGACTTTTTTTTTATTCTTTTTTTTTAAGGAGAGAGAGAAAGGCGAGTATACAAATTGGAGACTGGCAAAAAATAAAAAGAGTTGTGGTGGTGAGATGAAGAGAGAGGAGAGGATGAAGGCTTTGCATCTTTTTTTAAAAAAAAAATCAGCTTGTCAGGAATGTTTCTAGAACATTTGCATAATGTATAACGCTACACATTCTCACTCTTTCTCTACCTTTCAGTGAGAGAAATAACACCATCCTAATGATATTTTGAACCTCTTTTGAACCATCATTCGCTTTTCTCTCCTGTCTATCCACTTGCTGACAGTCATGCTGACAGCAAAGTCTCAGTCAGATCCCAAAAGAAAACGTTTTTTTTTCTAAGTGTGCAACAGGAGGCATAGCATGTGTTTAAGTGTGATAATGAGAGTCAAACACTCATTACATGCATATCAGCCCGAGACGGAGTTGGTCAGACTATAAAAATGACAACAACATAATTAGGTAAACATGAATTTATCAAGATATTTACTATCTCGGGAGTAGAATTGAAGCATATCCATCACCTTCATGGGTAAAGAAGGAAGCCTTTGTCAGTAGGAAGAATAAAGTGTTGTTCAGTCAAAGCGTAGTCATGTTTTTGTCATTTTGTAAGTCACAATTTTGGGAATTTAGTAAACCATTTGTGGATTAATGTAGCAGGAGGTGGTCATCGTCAAGCACCCGGATGTGCTGCCTGGGTGGCTCTCGGTGTGAGCAACGTATATATATATATAAAAGAGCATACTAGGTGAAGAACGTTAGGTGAGGACGACGGGAGACAACGATGCGTCGACGCTGCATCTGTTTTCACACGCCATCAAGTTACAGGCAAAAACCTTCTCTTTACATGGTAAGTTTAGCTTACAGCTGTTCTACAAATGTATTTTCAGACTCTCTCTCTCGCTCTCACATGCAGTCACATACACCTCCTGCTGTCTCACCGTCGCACTATTTTGTCACGCACGCACAAAATAAAGTGAAAGTGTTGATTGAGCATTGCTTTAGTTTCTCGGGTGTTTTTGAGATTTTTGTGTGAATCTTACATTTAAAGCAATATCTTGGTTGTTCTACACAACAGAATATTTTTTATTACCCAGAAGAGGAATAATGAAGTCCATTAAGTTAATATCAGCTCTAATTGAGTGATAAATGCTTTGTCACGGGATGAAGCTGAAACCTTGTAGAAATTAAAACAAACAAAAAAACATTTACAGCAGAGCTGACATACTGGCTTTGAGGATGGCCTCGTTGACTTCGATCTCCCCTCTGATTGGGTCCTGGGGCTGCAGATGGGGGTAGTAGCGGTGGGGCTCCGGGCTGGGGGCGGCGCTGGAGTGGCCGTTGGACATGTTGTCTCTGGGATTGTCCGACTGTCTGGCACGCTGGACATCGTCGAACACCGCCACCAGCTGGAAGAGACACGCAAACAGTTTCCTAAATATTATGAATATTAAACATCACGTGAGCACAATCTGAAAGAAACAAGCTTTCCTCAAGAAGCGTGACAGTCTAAACAATGTAAATTTCTGGCATACATACAAGCTGGAAACACACACACAAACAGGGAGCCAGGTTATATAGTGTCTCCACTGTGCCATGATCACAGTGAGGCTTTTATGCGATTTATCTTGCCAACAGTGGGGATGCAACCTGCTTCGTTCTGCCAAGTGTGCAGATGTGTGTGTGTGCAAGGAGAGCAAACAGAGCTGGATTCACAGCTCATTCGCCCTCAAACCTCTTACAGCGCATAACACGCCGGCAGATGCCACTTCAGCAGCACAATGACTTTTGTCTTTTTTGCTTTTTTGAACAAAAGGAGGAAACCTGACCAACAATTCTGCAGAGGCCGCTTCAGAGGAGTTAACGCACGCGCCAAGGCGAGGCGAGGTTGAGGTGTGTATGTATGAAATTAGCACTCAAATGAGATCTGACACGAGAATGAGAAGCTGTCAAACACAATGACACGGCTGCCACAATGAGACGGGGTGGCCAAATGAACAGGGGATGGAGGGCCGGAGGACGACAAACAATCCTAATTGAGACAGGGACATGATGGCAGATAGAGCGAAGCGGAAGGTGTGTGTGTGTGTTGACTGCAAGACCGTGCCATTGCGGGTACATGGTTTGATAAATGGGCGCGTGGCGGCGTGACGCTCTCATTAGAAGCTGCTGGTGAAGGAAATGACCACTTAATGAAAAGCAATAACCGCAATGGAACGAGGGAAGGAAATAAAACAACAGACGAGTGGAGGACGTCAATTAACAACAAAGAAGTGCGGAGGATGTTTGTGTGTGTGTGTGTGTGTGTGTGTGCGCTTGTGTGTCTGCGAACAATAAGCACGGAGGAGGAGATGGCGAAATATGCATCATCCATCACACCATGACGCCGCCTCTCACCTCAACCTCCCGTGATTCAATATCCTCATGACACCTGGCCAACGCCTTGCAAAGGAGATTCATCTAATGCATTCATGTGTGTGAGAGTGTGTGTGCGAGAGTGTGTGTGTGTGTGTGTGCATTTGAGAGAGGGAGTGAAAGGAAAGATGAGGAACTGAGTGTCTGGCAGATGCAGAGAAGAGAGAAAAGAAAGACTGAACGCCAGGAAAACAATCTGATTGCGCCGCTTGATGGATGCTTCTCAAGCTCTTTCTCTCTCTTCTTTATCTGCTTTCCTCTCTCCCTCCTTATCTCCTTCCCTCCCGAGCCTCCGTCTCTTTTCTCCAAACTCGCTGACAGCATCAATCAAAAGAAGACGTCTCGGAGCGTAATGTGATGTGCGCACGCGCGCGTGCCGGGGCGAGCGCGTGTGCGAAGACACGGCGACGAGTTCCCCTCAAAAAGATTTATCCGTTCTGAACAACAACAACAACTTCTTTTAATGTGCGGAGGGGTGGTGATGATTTGCTTTTTCGGGAGTTTGTTTTTGTGGCTGACACAGCCGGGGAGTGATGCTGATGAAGGCCGCCCTGCTGCTTCCACTCATCACTCAATCAAACACACAGTATCAACAAAATGAATCATATATTTCTCGATTCGGAACAAGCTGAAGTCTCGATGAGGACTTTCTATATGTAGTCTGTAACCCATAACCCTTAAGTTTAAGTGACATCTGATTTTTAATTCTAAATTTCATTTAACTCTATTGTATTGGAGTGGCAGAAATCTCAGACACAAACAAAACCAAAACTGCCAGCTTGCCTAAGAGGTAAGTGAGGAAATATGTTGTTTTTATTTGAGTTATCTGACCCGTAAGATTTTTCCCCTCATGGTTATGGAATAGCTTTGCTTCATGCACTGCCACAGAAGCATTAAAGATTATGTTAAAGCTAT
Source organism: Scomberomorus guttatus (assembly GCA_038419695.1). Taxonomy (NCBI): domain Eukaryota; kingdom Metazoa; phylum Chordata; class Actinopteri; order Scombriformes; family Scombridae; genus Scomberomorus; species Scomberomorus guttatus. The sequence goes on along the minus strand of CM076468.1, from coordinate 9,804,924 downwards.
CAGCCAGCCTTTTCCCTGCAGACACAACAATCATTAAGGTTGTGAAATACAAGGAAACTTGGAAAAAGCTTATATTTCAAAAGGCGCACGCACTGTTTTGAAATTCAATCCGTCAAATATATCACCGACGTGCTCTTTTGGAGGACCCTGCGCCCCAAGATAAAGAACACCACCTTGAATGGTTCACAGTGTGTTTATTTAACACACAGGTCTCTCTCTGTCCCTCCCGACTGTGATTAGTATTCTAGGAAACAAATCACCTTATTTTTCCTGCTGCGTCCGTAGGGGGATATTGATATGGACCTGGGGAGCCTGCATGTCAACTACTGCTGAATAATGTGACCCCTTTGTCTCATTTCCATAGCACACACAAACACTTACGCACTTGCAAGCACACACCGATATACCCGTGCCAAATACAAATGACTGAGCCCTTTATATTGTCATGTTATGATCGTCTGTAAATCACGACGCAGCGTGTGAAAACCAACGTGACCAGACTGGCTGAGAAGACTGTGCATGTGTGTGTGTGTGTGTGTGTGTGTGTGTGTGCGCTGCAGAGCCAAAGCGATTATCATGACATACATGAAAGCCATATACAATACCATGCGTGAAGCAGAGATAGAGATAAACTCTGTGTCTGTGGGTATTCTCGCTCATACAAACTGCCTGAGGCTCACAGTTATAAAATGTTGCAATATACAGCATGTGGCCTACGGCAGACAAATGCACACTTACTTAACCCAATTTTATAGAAAGGCATACACCCACCCAAACATATCCTAGAATTCTTTCACATAGTTTGCACTTATTCAGATCATATAATATTTTTAGAATTATTTTATAATGAAGAAATGTGATTTTCTTTCTGTTTTAGCCACTTTCCATCAACTGACTTTGCCAGAGTGGCTTTAAATTACTCTTCTAAACTACATTTCCAAGAATGCATTTAAACATTCAGGGGGAAGAATAATGACAAAAAAACAAAGGGAGTTGTGATCCAAATACAAAAATGCTTACAGTGTATTACAGCAGCTTTATATTCTGGTTTATTGAGGCTAATGTTGGTAAAGAAACCAGCATCTCTGCCTCTTATATGATGAATTCTTCCAAATGTATTTGTTGACATTTAACGGGAAATAAAACCAGAAATAAACTGCAAAAAAGTGACATTTATTTGTGATGCACAAGATGGCTGATGGAGTTTAGCTCAACTGTTTTGATGGTTCGATTTGTCATAGCAGATGGAGCGCAGGTGTAATCAATAACGTGAATTACGGCTGCATTCCATGACTTAAACGAGAAGATCAACAGCGCTTTCTTGTCATGTCTGTATATTAAGTGCGGAGTCGGAGCCAGCAGGATATTAGCTTAGCTTCTTCTATTTTATGATCATTATCAACATGCAGCAAAAATACACTGTCAACAATACAGTAGGCCTTTTTCCAGAGACACAGAGTTTGCATGCGTCATGGTTATGAATTTTGGATTTTTAACAGGCAGGATATGAAATTATCCCAGCTGTAGATGTGTTTACATGTTGCAACTCACAGATGGAACAGTTGAGTGTTTTTAATAATTGATGTACTTGCTAAGAATTAATTAGTTAAACACAGCTCTTCCTGTATGGAACACACAGGGGAGGAGATAGGTTCAGCCTGGACACACACACACACACACACACACAAAAACACACACACAAACACATTTATATGCCATCAGGGACGTTCACTAGCGGTATGAAACCATTTTTAAATATACACACACCACAAAAAACACAACGATTTAGACAATATGTGGACACAATCTCAAACACACACACACACACACACACACTTTTCACAGTTAGAGGATGAACAGTGCCACCTTGCTTTAGTCAAACACTACTGCATGCTGGTACCACTCAAGCCTCTAGCCTTTATATAAGCTACACACACATACACACACAACCTCACAAACAAACATACACACTTCCCTATTTCATCCGCTCGTACTAATCAACCCATTTTTCTTCTCCACTCTCATCGCTGTCTAGCACTGCTGTGTGTGTGTGTGTGTGGTACCAGTCTATTGAGATGCTCTGCTTTTGTGCTGTTGTCATTTATCTTACGACTGCCCCCCCCCCCCCCCTCTTCTCTCCGTTTTCTCTCGCTCACACTATTCTTCATTCTTTCTTTGAACGAGAGATGCATAATTCAGAAGGAGCGCGCAGCATCCTGACAGTAGTATAGTAACCCAATCATCTCTCTCACACACTGTATACAGCACACACATACACCATATGAAGACACACACACACACACATTTTCTTCACTTAAGTACAGGTTTAGAAAGACTATTCAGACACATGCTTTTACAAGCGCTAAAATCTGAATCACAGAATAAACCTCCCACTCTCAGTGTCTTGACTTAAATGCAGAAAATGAAAGCCTGCGCCACCTGACGATCCGACTTAGTGTATACATTTCTGATCGCGCCGGAGCTGAAAAGGATTCCAACTGCAGTTTACAGTCAACTGACGGAGCCATGCGGAAAAACAAACACTTCCTCTATACGGCTCCTAACTGTGCAGTTGTGCATCTGGTGCTGTTTTTTTTTTCCCCCCATTCTCTGAATTTCAAGCAGCTGAGGTGTGACAATTCTGGAGAGTCAAGAGTTCGCAACAGCAGAAGTTTCCCCCTCTGCGCTTGAATTAGATGCTGTTCAACAGAGAGCAGTCGTCATGTGTAGAGAATGGGTTTCGCCACGGTTGTAAAGCGGGATGAATATTGACAGGGCCCAGGTACAGAGGGGTGAAGTGTCTCAACCTGACTGAGAGGAAATTTGGCTCTTGATATCCACAGCATCATGTGAGAAATGGCAATCAATTTAAAACAAGGCGAAGCCACTTATTTGCCTTTTTAGAAGAGCTAGCAGGTCATTTTTAATTAGTGATACTCTACAGTATGAAAGATACACATCGGATATTGCCATATCAGGAGAGATTTTATGATAAAGTCTTGTCATAAAACGTTTTTTGTACCTGTACTTGCCCATCTTTTATATTTTTATTATAGTTAATGATTTACATAATGTCCTTAAACGCCTCTGGACAGTACCAAGAGAAGTCACCTGGCGCTGTCAGCTTTAGCTTTGGGGGAAGAGCATAAATGTAGGGCTGCAACTAACAATATCAATTAAAGTCCCCCTCCACTCAAAAATGTGTTTTTCCTCGCCGTTCCTTCACTTGGATGCTTGAGCTTCACGGTGCAAAATGATGCAGAGTTCGACACTAGAAGTCTGTTTTCACAGTCTTGTGCTGAAGTGGGAGAGTTTCTCCGTGCTCACCGAAAATCTGAGTTAGACCTGCGTACATACAAGATATTTTTCAGAGTATTTTTATGCATCTTAGAGTGTGTCTGGTGGGGATCTTTAATAAAAAAGGAAAGTTTTTTTTAATTTTTTTTACGATCAATCATTTGGTCTACAAATCCCAAAAATTGTGAAGAATGCCCATCACTGTTCATTTCCCAGATCCCAAGATGACATCTTCAAATGTTTTGTTATTACAGTCACATGCTGAGATGACTCAGACAGATCCTTTATTTCATAAAGTGCATCAGGTCCTCACTTTTACTCTGAGGTGCTGACAAAAAAAAAAAAAAAAAACCTTGACATTTACCACTGCTAGTTTGGATAACTGCCAAAAACTCCACTGAGGTGAGCTGGCAATATATAGAAATTACATAACCTTGTTGATGTTTGGTCAGTACCGCACAGGAATACAGAAATACAGACCGCAATAGAAAATCTAAAGTGTTTGATGTGATTTAGAGTAGACTGCTCCTTTAACCTCACAATACAAAGGGATGGATGCATCTACTCAGTATGCGATAAGACTGCATGCAACACCCTCAAGCAAAGATATACTTACATGCACTCAAGCATGTACCAAAAACTAATCCATGGTAAAGAGCAGATACTGTATACTCGACACACACACACACACACACACACACACACACACACACACACACACACACACACACACACACACACACACACACACACTTACTTCCAGGGCACCATAGGGGCCATCAGAGGAATGTTTGGCCTGTGTTATTTAAACAAGTAGAAAATTGGTTGTATTACCGGTGAGAGCAGGGCTAATCCTGCTTCTATTCCAGCCTCAATCTATACAGCACACTACCAGATGTGAGGGATTACCTCTCAGGAACGCACACACCTGGCGCTGGGCCTGCACACACACACACACACACACACACACACACGGGTAGTATGTAAGATTAGAAGAAGACACAAAGGCACGTGAGGAGAGACACACACTCTCCCACTCATGAACCGAAGCGCACAAACAGATGCACAATCCTTTGCAAGCTTGTCGATCCTGTTGTAAGGGACTTCTTAGAAATAATGAATCATATACAGAGACATCACTACTTGAACCTTTAAATGTTTCTTTCTTTCTATTTGAAGAGGTGCCAGTAGTTCCAAATAGCAGCTCGTACTTCCGCATTGAACATAACGTCTCTTTGATGCTTCTGACAGACTGATCTAAACACTAACACACCAAAGTACATTCCTCTGCAGCTGTCTAAGCATTTGCATTCATGCAAATTTGGCAAATGATGACCCAGATCTCAAAGTAAAAATAGCAAACTGGAAGAATCACGACCAGGAAAACAGAAAACGCTGTTAGATGTCAGGGAAGGGGTTGACTCAACTCTGCTGTGATTTATGATGCTGTAGTTTGTGATGGTGGTGTATCGGATGAAATATATAGCAAACCAAAATTGCTTCTTTGTGACCATTTTTTTTATAAGCTCTCACACACAATTGTGTCTATATAACTGATTTAAAGCAAAAACAATACAACTTTATATAAAATAAAATTTATATACTAATTTTGAGGTATCTGTTGCACACATTGGGGTTCCATACTGGAAACTGAGTACTTTCTGGAAATTCTCACCAAAAATATATTCATTTTTTTTTAGCATGTGTGTTGCCATAGTGAAGATGATTACATGTGCTGAAGCATACAGAAGATGCCTTGCAACTGTCTCAACTACTTCAGCTGCAGCCAAATGTTTTGTAGAATAAGTGCGACTGAAGCGGGATGCAAAACCTATAATTGAAAAAACGCAGCCAGTTCAGACATCCATTCACAAAGTGGAGTGCAGAGTGGCATTCAACAGGTGGAGCGTCCAATGCGTAAGATAGCTTTGATGACCACACACACATAAACAAATATAAAACTTAGGCAAAGGTTTTAGAAAAAAAAATGTGTGGATCTGCTTTAAAAAGAGATTATTGTTCAGGCACACTGCCAAAAAAAAAAGTTCTTTACGGCACCGAAAAGGGTTGAGTTATCATTTTCTCCCTCTCTCGCACATCTGTCGCATCAGCCACAGTGATGGAGCATGTGTGTGAGGGAATTACACACACACACACACAAAAAACAAGCCACCAGCTGAGGTATTGCCGTGCAGGCTATGCAGACGGGCCACATTATTATTTATGCACACTCATAAAGGGAGAGGGTAAACTCTTCATAAATCACACATGCCCGAGAGGCCGAGAAATAGAAGGAGGGATGAGGAGGAGGAGGGAGATGAGGGGAGAGAGGGAGCGAAGGAGCGACGGATGTGGGTGACAGGGGAGCTCCAGGCCTCGTATTTTTCAGGCCGGCAACACAAATATCAAACCGGCTCGTTCATCATTCCCGCAGTGCAAACACATCACACATGGTGGTTACACTGGTTCTGTTCCGCATCTGTGGACATGACACACTGACACACACACACACACACACGCACAGTACAAACACATTCACACTTTCACACTTCCACTCAGAAATCTGCACCAGAACGCCTACTCTCTCGGCGCACAGAAAGTCATAACCTCTTTCTCATAAATGTGCATAAACACGTGCGCACACACACACACACACACACATACTCAGACGCACATTTCCATATACACACACAAACACAGGGCGAGGAAATCACACACGTGTTCCTGCTCGCTTTCCCAAAAGTCAGTGCCATGGCCTAATAATCAGCTTTCTTTTCCCTGTGGCCGATACAAGGCCAGCTGCTCCCTCCAACCCCCCCCCCCCCCCACTCCTCCTCCATCTTCCCTCCCTCCCTCCCTCCTCTCGGGATCTGACAGAGAAATAGAAGGAGTGATTAACTCAGAGCTGCGAGGCTGGCGCCCTCTCACCTGTGGCTCTCTCCTCCACAGGCTGCTCCTCCCTCCTCCCTCCTCCTCATCTCTCCATCTGCCCTCCCTTGGCATTAAACTTATATCATACATTTCTCTCTCTTTCTTTCTTTCTGCCTGCCTGCCGCCTTCCTTTTTTGTGTGAGCTTTGAAGTCATTTTAAGGAAGATTTAAAGGGCAAAACTGTACTTTTCTTTATGTAATGCACGCATTATCAGTAATTTACTGCTGCGGCAATGATGTAAAGTATTTCCAGTGATTTTCCGTTTCTGGGTCATAGTGTTTCCATGACCTAAAAGTGCTATTTCTCGCTGGATTGTTGACACTATTTCTCAGCTTAGATTACTTCTTTAGGGGTAAACATCCTAGTTTCCTCTACACTTGGTGTAGATATATATATATGAACTATACATTACTGACATTCAGTACTAGCTGTTGCCATGGAGAGCCAATATCACTCACAGCCTGAAGGTGTTTGGGAGAGAAAAAGGGAAAAAAAAAAGCCTCACCTGCACATTTTTCTTACACCCATCAACATATGTGTTCCTACCAACACGCCTTATTAGATAGTTATTGACTCAACATCAAAGCCTGGAGGGAGAAAGCAGGATTTGTGCTGCATTACGTGTATGAAACACCTCCTGACAGCACCATCCATCCATGTTTATGAATGCGAGTGGGCTGGAAATCCCACTACATGCTTACCTTTCTCATTAACATCAAATGAAAAATAGCCAAATTAGTATATAATGCGCAGACAGTACTGCAGCTCAATCTTATAGAGCAATTTAATGAAGGGGAACTCAGCTCATTAACTCACAGTATATCAGCTTCTAATTAACAATCAATGCAAAACAGACACTTATTTGCCGAAACAATTAGTCCATTAATCCATTAGAAAATTAATCAACAACAATTTTGTTCCCCCTTTTCTTTTTTTATTCGTCGGCTTCTCGTCAAGTTTACATCATAATAGTTTTTACTACAGATGCAGATCATATGACTTAAAACAAGGAAACTGTAAATTCTGCATTCTGCAATAAACATCAGCTCTTCTATCACCCTTTCTTCTGATTTCCATTATAGCCAAGTTTGCAGTTAGGTCATTTTCAGACTAGCTTTGTAAATCTGCTATGCTGTTTTCTGTCATTTCTGATGTTTTATACACTAGTCCATTAATATATTCATCAGAAAAACAAAAGACAGAATAATGATGCGAAAATAACTGTTAGTTGCAGGTCTTACATTATACTAATATTACTTTTGTTTACACTGAAGTGTTAAATATGAGCACAAGTTACAGTGGATTCAGACCCCTTCAGTTTTTGCACACTTTGTGTTGTAATTTTCATTTTAAATGGATAAAATTGACATGTTTTGCCCATCAATCTACACTCACACCATAATGACAAAGTGAAAACATGTTTTTAGAAATTTCATGCAAATTTATTTAAACAAAAAACTGAAATCTCTCATTACAACCTGTTTGTAAAGCTAATTTTTGGTACTTATTGGATTTGACAACTTACCAAACATTTATCTTCATATTTTTTTAATCCCTAATCTGTGAAAGTATCTTGTTGTTTTTGTGAGAGTAGATAACAGATTCAGCTTGAGTCCAAACTCTTTATGTGAGTAAAACTTTATGTGAGTCATATGCCCCCCCCCCCCATGTCAGATGTGAGCTGGCTAATAATTCGAGTGGCCTATTCAGACGCATTACCATCCACAGAGCTCCATTCATTAGGCCAATCAGTTCGGTGATGAGGGTGAGAGGCAGGGGAAAAAAAAAAAAAAAACAATAACAGTGTGTGTTTGTGCATAGGGCTGCGTGCCTGCAACACAATGGACACAGATGCAGTTTCAGCTGTGTAATTGCAGCAGGAATCATTATACATTTAACCCAAATGAGTTGGATTCGGTATTACAAGCATTTATCCTCTAGCTGCAGTGAAAGTACACACTGTTGCGCGCACACACACACACACACACACACACACAAACACACACACACACACACACACACACACACACACACACACACACACGTCCGGGAGTGTGACTTTCTGCTGATTTGAGTTATTAGCAGTTGGAGTGAGCAGAGACTCGGCGAGCTGAGGGAAAACACACCACGCTTTTGCACACCGTCAGACAACACACACATATACACTAGTCTGGGGCAATGTCATCTAGGAAAACAGATGGCGTGAGACTGGTTAGGTCAGAGAGTAGATTTGCTGTAAACAAGCTGATCTATAATAGATCATTAGCTGGATGTGATTAGCTCCTCTGCAGGCTGCTGTGCCAAAATCGCAGCTAACTGATAAGGCTAATACTGACAACAAACACAAACGAAGCTGCAGACTCACAACAGTATCAATGTGACTGAATCTGAATTTAAATGTTGTCTGTTTCTCTCCATTGAAATTCAAGTCGTTTTTTTTTTTTTTTTTTTAAAAAGGGTGTGAAGCTGCTGCAGTGGATTACACACACAATTTGAAACACAGGCCGCCTCTTCCACATCCTCGTGTCTCATCCTCTCCTACCGCACTGATCGTGCGCACGCGTCATTAGAAAAGCGAGTCCACGGAGCGCAGTGCCCCTCTGGCCTAAGCATAGCTGGCCCCCCCAAGGTTCCTTCTGCTTAGACCACAGCAGGCGCAGGCAGGTCAGGTTGCAGTCTGACCGTCTCGCTCCATTAGGAGCTAATGGGTGGTGTGATGGTGACATGGAGGGCAACACAGAGTCTGTGATTAACAGAAGGAGAGGCACTAAAGGACAAGATCTGAGTGTGTGATGACCTAGCGTAGCCTCTGTAAGTCACACACACCTACGCAACGAAAAACAGAAACGGGCCTTATCCAAACTGAATCCTGCTCTTTTGCTTCAGTGAACTGACAAATCACTTTGGAGAGGCGCCATCATTCAAAGTCAAAAGGTAGCGCGAGAGATCTAAAGGAATTAAAATTCCAAAGTGCAACTTTATGAGAAAACTCAACGTGCGTACTATTAAATGAAAAGCAGACGGGCACGGCGAGAATTACCTCGCCTTAAGTCTTCCTTGAGTTCTCTCATCGTAATTACAATCAAACTGGGTTTGGTGAATGTGGAAAATGCTTGTGTGTGTGTTTGAGAGGGAGTGTATAGGGGGTATTGTTAATTGAATATAATCAGATGAAGAGCTGTTGTGGTGCTTAGATGGAGGAGGGGTGGGGGGGGGGGGTGGGGGGGTTGAATCAAGGTCGAGGCTGATGAGATATGATCAAATCAGCTCAAGTGACCGAATCCCGCCGGGCACATTCAACCGCTTCAGTCTGATCTGATCTACAGGCAACCGTCTGACAGAGATAATCTAACTTATTCAATATACTGTATGTTTACTGGAAATTTGAATATATTAATATATCACTAAAGTCCATGAGAATGCATGATAAATACAGGGTGTGGACAAAGCTACAGAAACACATCCGCCTTGCATCCAATTCAATAGCCTATACTGTTTATAAAAAATATAGGCACCCTTTATCAAAGCAAAAACAAGGCAGCCATCCATCTATTATCTAAACCCGCCTATGAAATATATTTAATCATGAATTATTGAGCACCTGAATCCACCAGAGGTTGGACAAAGTCACTGTTTTGTAGTCGCAGATATGAAGTTTGAAGTAAAGTCCCAGATCCTAAACTTCAGGTGTTTCAGGTCATAAGCACGTCATTATGTGCTCTTCAAGTTTAATGCTATTTAACATTTTTAAACAAAGTAACAGTTAGTGCATTAATTTCTTTCATATACAATTTTTTTTGGGATTTGCAAGCATCAGGTGTGCTTTGGCCTGTGACACAATTACAAACATTTATTGGGCATCAAGTTTTGAAATACTGAACTGTGAATATTGCACAGCAGCAACAATATTTAGAAATATGATTTAACATAATGAGAATACTGGAGACCAGACTAGCAGTCTTGGTTTTTGGTATTAAAACACCATTTCTACTATACAACTTAGTTTCAAATATTCAAATAAAAAATGCTCAACATGTCTTGAACCCTCCAGGCTTCAGCAGTGATGGCAACCTTAAGAAATAAATGTTCTTTCTGGTAAAAGGGCAAGAATAAAATCAATTAAGCAGACAACAGAAGGACCATAATAACTGGCTACAGGTGAACTACAGCTGATTTATTTTATACGCCCGGCAGAATACATGCAAGATTTCTAATTAATATTCAAATGTGTCAGACTGGGATGGTGTTGAGCGCACTCTATCTTCACAGGTAAGGATGTATAGATCATGATTAGAATGTGAAGAGGGTATAGATTATGATTAGGCTGGCATGCGTGTGACATTTTCTAATTAGCGCACTTGAACCTCATGCTCCCGCTCATCACTGGCCATTCAGGCAGTGTGCGGAGTTATGCGACTATTCAGATGCCAATCAAACACAGCTCGCCGTGGCGGTGAATGAGGAGAATGGAGGTGAGGGAGCGAGATGTCACCGAGCGTCAAAGGCTAATCAGCACGTCTGCGCCTCGCAATCACGTCCCATTCACTAAACTTTTTTTTTTTTTTCTCCTCCAGAGAGTTAGAACGTTTTAAGTAATGCCTTATTGTCGCTTGCCAGAGGAGCTGACATATGACATGTAATAAATGACTTCAGGCAAATCACCCGACATAACTTACAAGAGTTCTCCTGGAGCTGGGGGGAATAAAATCCACAGCAGTATTATTTAATTTCACAGTGAGTTTTGAGCATTGAAGCTCAAGATTGGACGTAAAAAATCACACCATTGTCTGTCATTTGGCCTGTAAATGGCAGTTATGAACAACTGGATTGATTGAAATTTGTGTCGAGATGACTTCAAGAGTTTACTTGTCTCTAATTTAAAAGATACCTGGTAGAATTTTAAACACATACAGGTATGTTTACATGCAGTGTTTCCTTCCAAAATGCATTGTGTGCATCTTTGATTGACTGACTGACAGATTTTGATTGTTTACATCAAGATAGTACAAGATTACAAGATAGTAGTGGTTTAAAAAGTTTGACATTTTTCTTTTCTAGTGCCAACTAAACTTTTTAAAACCTTAGTTTGGAGTTTAAACATGTTTTTCTACAAAATACATACACAAAATTTCAAATTAGACTAGAAGGTTTCTGGTGAAAGAATAACTAAACAATACCAGCTTTTGGTTCTTGACAGTTTTTATCTCACTGACTGAACTCATTTTCATGGGTATGAAAAAGCAAAAAGTATTGAGGTTAGCAGTCTTTCTTTGCTGCCTTTTGTTGGCACATTGCTGTATACTGTAATGTTTCTTGGCACAATAGACTGTTGATCAGCCGAATAGTGTGGCTTGCATGTACCACACATTTACTTTAACATCCTCTGCAGTCAACAGGAAAGTGTATCACATCACTCATGTGCTTTCCAGGTACTTAAGTGGTTTTAAAACTTAAATAAGTCTTTTCCTTACTGAACATATATGTAAGAATCACAGCACTTTCACACACATCTGTTCAATTTGCAAAATTAAGTGTGCATAGTTACATGGTGTCCAATTACATAAGGTCATTATTCAAGTAAGTGTCAGTTTCTCTTTAAAGGATATAAGAGATGCTCATGACCACAGATCGACATTAAATATCATAACAACCTTTCTTGTGACCAAATTACTTCTGGCACCGCGTCCTCCACTGTGACATGCAAGCTGAAGAGATGGATGATGGGAGATGGCCTCGTAATCAAGCAGTTGACATTTCAGAGGGAGATCAGCTGGGATATGCACCCTTACCATTTACATTCCAGCAACCAGAGACTGCTCGGGAGGTTAACGGAGGCCTTGTAGGCGCTGTAATTAAAAAGGGCTAATTAAAGAGAGATGGGGGAAATCATTCCAGTTTTTTTTTTTTTTCATTAAATTTCCCATGAAATTAGATTTCTCGTTTGGCTGCATGGGATGGAAGGTTGAGTTTTTTTTATGTGTTTTTCCCCCCTCGAACACAAGGTCCGAGTGTTGTAATGTGTATGTGTGTTCACGGATATGGAATGAGGAGTGACAGTCCACTTATGAGGAGACGTTATGCTCCCTGACTTTAATTCCCATTCTGGAGGAGATGGGCGTGACAATAGAGGACACACACTCACACATATTAAACTTTCAAATTTCAGCTGCATGTGGGTGAAGAAGAGGAATGATGGGAGACGGTCTCATGGTCTCATTTTTGTGGCGCCCAGTAGCATTCTTGATCATGTACTCTCAATATCAGATGGCAATTGAAACAGAACCAGCAGAAGTCATAGTATACAGTATAAGAAAGGGCTCACCAATTGAAACCTGGTGTATAGCTCATGTGTTAATAGCATGCTGGCATTAGACAGCCTGTCTGACAGCTCCTGTGTACCAAGGAGACATATGGGAGTAATGGCCATGGCTAATGCAGGAACCCAAAGGACTGTGAATGACAGTTCTGGTGGCGGTAAATGGGCGAGTGAGTAGAGGTAAAGCACTACATCTGTTAATAACCTCTCTTGAAAAGAGGGAGATGGAAGAGGTGGAGGGGCTAGGGCGAAGTGGGAAGAGGAAAGGAAAGGAGTGTTGGCTCCAGCTAAATATTAAAAAAAAAAAAAAAAAAAGCCATACCAAGCGGCAACTATAACGGCTTGAGGCCGAATGTGGAAGTAGCTTAAAATGCTGCTAGATGCTGGCTCCAATTGACTCCCATTCAAAAAGCGTCAACTTCTCTTTCTCATTCAGTCATTCATTAAGTCATTATGGTCTCAACCGCTTAATTCGGGCCCTCTAATAAGTGTGCTGGTGGTCATTTTGGAAATGATTGCTCCGTTAATAAGATTTGAAGACTTATAGCAGGGTTAGGGTCATAATGTGTGGGCGTTGATTGACAGCTGTGATTGACAGTTAGTGCACGCGGTAGGCGGCTTAGTATATATTGTATGACACAGTAAACTTCTTCATTTCTGAATTGATAGTGTTTAAAGATAAAATACTGATGGAAATTTGTGTTTTTGGCAGAATTAATATCCTCAAAAAAATCAAATAGAAATTGATACAAAAGTGCTTTCTGATTGTTTAACAACTGTCGATTGTCTCACGGTAAATATCATCATATCGCCCCGACTCTCCGGCCTCATACAAGCTCACAACGTGTCTGAGCAAGCGACTACGTGACTGAAAGACAGAAAAATTGACTGATGGAGGATAAAGAGGAAAAAACAGGTTAACTAGTCTCTAAACTGCAGTGATTTGAGCAAAACAGCGTGACAAAAGAGGAAGAGATTGAAAAGCTGTTATGTCTGCCCACTTCGCTTCGCCATTAACAAAGTAGTGGGGTATCTTGACAGGTCAATGACTCCAACCGCCATCTGAGAGCTGCAGGGCATACACACACACACACACACACACACATATAGAATAAACGGTCAAAGAGGAGGTGAGCTTCATGGAGTATAATTGACTGAAGCATGACCTGCAGTGGGCTCTTTTATACTGTGGTCTTTTGTGTGTGTGAGTGTCTGCTGTGTATATGTGGTCACACCTCAGCCAACACCCCATGGCCTTCTCCACATTCATCAGATTGATATTAATATTCATGAGGAGGCTGGTGGCCGGTGTCTCGAGATGGGGGGCTAATGAACGGAGCGTGTGTGTGTGTGCGTGTTGGTGTGTGTGTGTGTGTGTGTGCGAGCGTGTCACAGATGCAGGGGGCAGAACTGTAATCAAATCACAGCCGCCCCCTCATCTCCGCCCTCATCAACCACCAGTGGCGCTCCTTCCGTACACACTAATGCTAACAGGCTACGCTACACGTTTGCCTGTGGTTCGGTGCAGGCGGTGGAGGCAACAGAGATGTGTGTGTGTGTGTGTGTGTGTGTGAATAATAGTCGGAGGCTATCCCAGATAAAGAGGTCTGGACTCACGGCTAAGCTAACCACTAGTCCTACAAATAGCTAACCATTATCTCTCATTAGCATCCGCAGCTAACACAGGGCCCACGCTGTGCGGTGGAGAGCCCTCACAATGGGACCACTCCTGTATGATTGATGGTGAAACAGCGTCGGCTACAATAACAGAACAAAAAAGAAAAACACTAAAGATAGAATCTGTCGGCTGTGGCGAGGTAATAAAAACGTAGACAAACAAAAGGAAGTCAGACTAATCAAGAATGCCAGGCACAGCTCATTAATCTATGAGAGCCGACACTGTTTGGAAGCCCGGAGATAAGTCGGATGACTGGCACGTTATGGAGATCACGTGGGCTCGTCCTATTCCGACTGCTATCTTTTCATCAGCGGCAAAAACAAAAGGATAAAATGAGAAGCGGGATGAAAGCGAGGAGGGCGTTTGGAGAATTGGGTGAAAGAGTAAAGAGTGTGAGAGTGTAAAGAAACAAAGGTAAATAGGACACTTCCTGCATGGTGCTGGTTCTAGTGAAGCGTTTGCTCAGCAGAGCTTGTAAATCACAAAAAGCTCCGCAGCTGAGGGAAAAGAGAGCCGACGTCAGGTTAACTTGTTAGTGAAAGAATTTGATCAAATGCCAGAGCAGGGTCTGATCTCTGACACTTCATCATCACTCTGAGGATGCTGAGAGAAAGCAGGTTGAGCTCGGAAAACGAGTCGTTAAAATCTATGACTCACCCTCTTATGCACAAATAAGATGCAGATCTTATGATTATAATTCCATCATCCCGGAAAATGAAGCCTCTGTTCTCTGTGATTGCAAAAACACTTTTTTTTTTTCCCCCTCCGTTGAGGATTCTCACTGAGTTTACACATCTATTATTTAGTTCTGTCCCCTTTTTCACAAAGAGTATTTTGCCAAACTTGCAATCCTACACGCACACGCACACACACACACACACTCTATTGTTCATGCAGCTTAAAACACCAATTGTTATTGCATGGTACAGGGTCGGCTGAATATTCCATTTGGCCTTCTTGCTGACTAAGTGTTGGTAATTCATCATTCGTCTGGGCTCGGGGCTTATGAATATGGATTTCGGGGCAGTTTATTAGCACATCTTAGGAATGCATTATGAGAAATTATCAAGAGAAATGAAGTTTCCTCTTTATAGAAATTGGGCCACTGCCTGTCTGCGAGTGCATATATGAAATGTGGCGATCTTCAACTCCCAACCCCGTCTCCTGTGAAGTTACATCACTGCTGTTTCGGAAGAACTTCCCTCAGCACATAGCTGATTTGTTTTAAATCTGAAATGGTGTCCTTTTTATCTGTCTCAGTACAAATTAACACGACAGTTAAATCACAAAGCTCCTACGCCTTCAGAAGAAGCTGCAGGAAAGGAGGTTTGAGAGAAGGAGAGCGGAGGAAGAAATACGCTCACTCACATACCAAGTATGTATGGAGCGAATTAAGATGCAATCATACCCAATCACAGTTTATTTTCTTTGGACACAACTGTAGAGATTTTGTCACATGTGTTTAGTTAGTGTAGGCTCCTAATGCACAGTGACAAGCCAACCACAGTTTGGATTTATAAATACCATGTTTATGGTAAATCCTTTCATCCTGCCAGGCTGGAGACTTTCAGAAGGGAGTCAAAACAAATCTGGACTAAGCGCAGCTAAGAATGATGGATTCTCTGCTGTAATTTACTGTCCCTCACACCAGGTAAAAACAATCTGCGTCACCGCTCATTTTGTTATGCTAAGCTGACCGACCACGGCAAACTGCTGTCTATCAGATGTCAACAAAAACGACACCCAAACATCCTCACCTTGTCTCTGTCTTCCACTAGATCAGTCAGCAGGTCGTCCATGTCCAGGATCCCTCCCTCACAGTACTCCAAGTGGTGGGTCTTCACTGCACTCTCCCCATGCTGGACAAAGGGGCACAGAGCATCAAAAAACAGGAAAATTGATCACAAAAACAACAAATAAAGAGACACAGCAGTCATTGTAGTGCAACAGTGTGTACACACATTATGCCACCTACTATAAATACCACATGTGCAAACTATGAGAGGCAAATAAACAGTTTCATGAGAAACAATAGCTATATTTATTCTGAAATGCTTACAATAACTGGCATGGAGGCTGTCCAAATAAAGAAAACATCCCAGCTGTGTGTACAGTGACAAGGTCCACTGACAAAGAGATTCTTCCCCTGGTGATGACACTACTGGAAAAATTTGGCAGCACTTCCCCCTGTGAGATTGTTTTATGGTTACTTTTACCGAGAAATGCTCTGAAACTGCAAGTCAGTCAGCATGATAATCATTCAGATCATTATGTAACAGGTTTCAAATTTTCAACTTTTCCAAAACTGAGGGAGTAATCGCTTTGATTTGTTTCCAATCTTACGTAGGAACACTTCTTGTTGGGCAGGTACAGTAGGAACAAGACGACCTACATTACACTGTACATGCACATTGCCGGGAGTGCAGTTTGTACAGAAGAATGTGACAGCGAGGCGGGGGAGGATAGGAACTTTTCCAGTTTTGCTGCTCCGCGGGGAGCGGTGGTGGGCACATTCCAGGCCGGTTTCATTGTCGCCATGAAGACAGAGGTCAAAGTGAACACACCCGACGGAGCAGGAACTACACTGAGCCTGGCGCTCCATCCGCTGACGAAGAGAACAAGGACTTTTGACTGAGCTGCAATCTGAAATCTGTGAGCGGTTTGCACAACAAAAATCAACAGAGAAGTACACGAACAATAGTATCTTCCCCTTTTTGTGACACAGGAAATACACAGTTTATTGTGGCAATGTTATGCAGATCTTTGACAGAAAAGTGCATCTATGGACAATTTACGATGAGGCTGATGATAAACTAAAATTATTTGCAGGTTTTCCCCCCTGATTTCTATTAAAAAGGAATTCCTCAACTAAAAAAAGAAATCTCTGACAAGCCTTATCGTTTCTAACAATGTGTGCAGTAAAAAATGCCCCATTAGGAACTGCCCATACCAATAAGCAATCTGTCCAGAGCAACACAAGACTACATTACCAGCTAAATTAACAGCTATAGGCTATAAGCCTCGGAGGCTGAAATGAGTTTGGCTGAGACCCAGTGAGCAGCCTCAGCTGTATCACTGAGCCCTGCTCTGAATGGGCTCCTTCTTGCTCCGCTGCATCCGAATGTGAATTACAGGGCAGGAAAAAAAAAAAAAAAAAAGAAGAAGAAGAGGGTGTCTGCCTTTCACAATGGGCCAAGTCCATTCTCTTAAAACAAATGGTTGTGAGAGGCTGGGATTTCAATCACAGGAATAAAGCCGGAGCCTCCCTTTCTTCAGAAGTGCCGATTATGCCAGCGCCAGAGCAGCAAGACATAGAGCAAGGAGAGTAATCTGCAACTACAACTAGCATACAAATACACTGCTGTTTTCACACAATGCAACGGCACTGTGTTATGCAAACAGGCGTGCAATCCAATGATCCAGAGCTCAGAGCAGTCTGTCTGTCTGTGAAAGACATGAAGTTCTATCAATATAAGAAAAAAAGTGAGGAAGAACCATGTGTCATCTGAGACACATGAAAAGACACACAGCAGGTCTCCATGATAACCATCTTCAAATCAGGATTTAAAACCCACATACAATGCATGCTGGGAAGTAACTCATGCCCCCAATTTACACTTTGGTATTAACAATGTGAACAAGTCCAGTTGAACTAACTCGAAAACAGACAAATATGAATTAATGATAAAATATGATTTCATTAAGCTGATTCTAATATTTTACATTTCTGGAACCAAAAATATACAGAAACAGTGTCTTAACTTGTTTTATATGTTTTCTACGGTGGAAGCAAATGCGGGATGAAGATGTTGAAACTGTTGGAGCACATCTGCAGCCGAGATGTCAGAGCAAAGCGTTTACACCTCGCCAGACAAACTGGTCCAACCGGAAGAACTGCCAGCGTTCCTCTGCCTCTCACGGACACTGTTTATGTGTGAGAGAGGCTGCGTGTGTGGAGGAGGAGGAAAAGACAATAATTGGCTCTTATGCAATGACATCACATCACCAGCATTAAGACACTCACTTTAATGAAATAAGAGGCATTTGTGTGATTTTTGGGGCGAAGGATTAATTCAGCGCAATTAGAGCACAACAATGCACAAGTGTTAATTAGCATCACCTCTGGAGGCCGTGCTTAAGCACTCCTGGCATACGTGCGCTTCGTTTTTTCCCTCCGCCAGAACTCACAAGGCCCTAGGAAACACACTTCCCTCTCTTTCTAGCTAGTGATGAAAAGGGATGCAAGTATGACACTTCATAGGGAAAGTAATCTATAGAGAGGAAAGAGGGGAATAACTCTTCTGAAGTCCCTCGTTGTCAATCCCTGGTAATTCCCCTTTGTATCCTGAACTCTTCCCATGAAATAAAAAAAAACAAAAGGAGTCGGGAGTCAGTCAGTCAACAGCGGAGGAAAATTACCGTGACAGTTAGAAGAGTAAATTCCCTGCAAATTACACCATTAAGTCCCCCACCATTTGAAGCGATATCTCTCCTTCTTCTCCCTCTCCCTTCTCTGGCGAGCAAACACGACACCACTCGAGAACGGTGAAGCGCCGGGGCGATTAGTGAAGCTAAATTCAGTGGGGCTGCGGAGGCGGCGGCGGCGGTGGTGGTGGTGGTGGTGGTGGGGCTGCTATTTCACACTTTGATCCTCAGAAGAATGTGTAATTACACAGCTGCAGGAGGACGGTGTGGATTTAGCCGTGACACAAAAAAAAAAAAAAAAAAAAAAAGTCGCTAATGAACGTGTCAATGAGGAGCTGTCTTCCGAGTCGGATCCATCAGAGCAAGTGAGAGGAAAAGCGAAAAGGAAAGCTGTGGAGGGTTACCTCTCTGAAGGAAGAAGCCAGCTGGAAATTAAGTTAAATTGACCTCAGCCTACAGTATATTCAGCTGTAATCAGGGGCCAAAATGACCCCTTAACACAATATGAATATATTAAGAAGGGATGCAATGATCCAACATGCTAGCACAGTATCAGCACTGATGACAGATCTGTGTTAAATACAGTTTTTTTGTTAATGTTATTATAAAATTTGATGTTTTCGCTGTCATTCAAATCTTAAATTGGTATCAGCAGATTATTTTCAAATTACTTACATTTATGAACAGTGCTGTCTAACTTTAACATTTTTAGAAGAGCAAAGGACTTTGCCAATTCAATAGTGCATATTGCAATAAAATGTATAATTCATTAACCATTTATTAAATCTTTACATACTGCTTGTAAATGCTAAGGGAGTTATTGCATTTAAAGATGAATTACAAATGTGATATATCTTTTACTGAGCCACCTGCACAAAAACACTGAAACCAGACAGGTTGGCATTTTGAGGTTAAAAAAAAATCCAGTAATGTTTTTTTTGTCTGAGTGCAACCGAGAACTGGTAGAGAATCACATCTGCTTTTTAATGTCATGCTGTCTGGCTGGGACAACCAAGTTCAGGGTCACATGCCAGCAGGCACCTGTCCTACTAAAGTGTCCTTGAGCTAAACAGACAACAAGCTTCAGGATGTTGCTCTCTAGCAATAAAGTAACTTTAACTGGGGGAGTATCACACATTTGCAACATTAGCAACAGTTTTATGAACCTTGAACACATTTGACTGCCAGCATGGCCTAAAATCCAATGCCAAAACACAACTGGAGGAAGAGAAACATTAGGTTTGAATAGCTACATTAAACTTAAAAAAAATGTCTTTTTGCATAATTGAGCTCTGACGCACACACCAGCCCACACTGGACGACTCCTCACACTCCTACGTACATGGGAAAGAAGACAAAGTGCTCCCAGCTTGTTTGGCGAGCTGTGAAGTGTCAGCACAGAGTCGGTATCGGGGCTGTAATCTGAACTGAACCTGCACAGGCAGACCATGAGACGGCATGAGAGACGGCTACAGTACCCGGCTGCGTCCCCTGAGAACACACAACACTCACAGTGTACATGCTGGTCACCCGGGCTGCAGTCAAACACAGTAACGTCTGTCAGTGTACTTTTTTAAATTCATCACAGACAGGTTTACAGGAAGACACTTGGACTGAAACGATTATGCAGTTGCCAGAAAACTAATCAACAGCAACAACAGGTTCCAGCTTGTCAAATGTGACAATTTGCTGCTTAAAAACTTTGCAAATTGAATATCTTTCGATCTGAACTGTTGGTCAGACTAAACAAGCAATTTGGAGACGAGCATGTTCGCTATTTTTTGCCATTTTATAGACTAAACATCTAATCAAAATGAATAATTTTCTACAAATAAAGCCTCATCTTTTCTTTATTGAGAAATTATGAAAATGACAGATGGAAGTAAATAAAAATGTAATTTAAAATGGGTGCAAATCTTTACCCAACTCCCACAATCCTGTTCTCTCTTCATCACATGCTATAATTGCAGTGATGGAATAATCTATGGAAACTATATGGGGAAATCTTATCACCACCACGGCCACACATTTACTGAAATTTAACAAATCGCACTGGATAATGAGCGGTAATTTCCTGCACGCAGTTAGTTAGAGGCTTTGTCGGTTCACATAACTGTTTTCTCAACAGAAGAGATGAAAGCAGCTGAACATGAACAGAGTCACAGCTGAAATCACATTCAAACAAACTGCTAATTAAGAAGGTCTACACGCCATTACTGCAATGCACAGTGAGACTCTGCAGAATCCTGTTCACCATGCACATCATGGCCATAAACCAGCACACACACACATACACACACCATCAGTGATTAAACCCAGGTTTTTGACACTGTCCCTGCTGTCAGCTGTGAGGCCGGATAGAGGAGAAATGTGCGGTTAATGTGGGCGCTAAGTGGATGCTCTTGGCAGTAACAGCCGGCTCATCCGGTCAGATCTATTTGGTCCTCTCTGGCAGATACAGAGCTGGACTGTCCGCATGGTGATCTGCCTCTATTAAGAGAAGGCCACAGACTGCTGAGTCAGTGTCTAGCTCCGGCTCCTAATTAACATGCTCTGCGAAAAGCCATCAAGGCCCGGGTGCATTCTGATCACACACTCACATTTAGCCTGCTTCAGCTTGTGCACCGCTGCGTGTCTCTGTGAGTATCAACAGGGGCCGCTGGGCAGAGTGGGCATGGCTGTGGCTGTCAGTGAAGCAGAGACAAGACAGCTCAGGGGACAGCGAGCAAGATGAGCTCCTCTGTGTGTGTTTGTGTGTGTTTGTGTTTGTGTGTGTGTGTGTGTCTATCCAGCCATCCAGCCACCCAGTGGGTCCTTCCATCCCTGCTTCCGCAGCCTCTGGCGTCCCCACAAGCCAGCCTCTCACTTCGCTGAGGGGGGAGGGTGCGTGGGCGGGCTGAAGGGGGGAGGGGGGGGGGGGGGGACCAGCCAACCGATAAGACCGGGGCCTGTCACCAATCCTAATCCCCAATCACTCACAGGACAAAGCCTCCTGTCCGCAGCGCACATCTCCGACTGCGGCCACATTGAGGACATCAAACAGTAAACTTCCACCTGCCCACTGAGATACCAGGGCTTTAACAGGGAGCTATTGTACAGGTAGACAGCCGAGGCTGCAGCCAGCACCACTCACATCCTTGGAGAGGAGAAACACACACCAGCACGCTATCACGCTAGGACAGCATGCACATACAAAGCTGCTGATTAATAAAAGGTCAGTTTGGCAGAATGATTAATGTTCGAGTGATTGCAACATCAGGAAGCAAAAAGCCGGGGGTTTATATCTTTGTGTATATGTGGGACATATTTGGAAAGTGTCAGTGAGACATTCAAAACAACACAAGTAACAACAACACAACACAACACTAATGGTTCTGTAAGTCTTCTAGTTAGTTTGGGATGTTCAAAGCATGCCAGGAGTTACTTTCTGATGACATGTTGTGTTTTTTAGCACCTTTCCAATTTCTCTTAACCTGTCTGGTATGCAGTGGTGGAAAGTAACAAAGTATATTTACTAAAATCCTGTACTTAAGTACAATTTTGAGGTACTTGTATTTCCATTTGATGCTACTTTATACCGCTCCACTACATTTCAGAGGGAAATATTGTACTGTCTGCTCCACTACATTTATTTAAAAGCTTTAGTTACTTTTCAGATGAAGATTTGACACAATGGATAATATAACAAGCTTTTAAAATACAACACATTGTTAAAGTGGTTTCTAACCACTGGTTTTGACATCTTACAAAAAGCAGTGTGTAGTCGGGGTCACATTTCAGATGTCTATGAGTTGTTAACAGCTCCACCAAATAGTGATTTTTCCCTCTAAACTTCTCACATGGTTTCATTTCAATAAATGTTCAAATTATCCAATATTTCACCAAAAATCAAAGATTAGAGAAAAACTCTCAAAACTGGAAATAGAACTTTTAGTTTTTTATTCTTTCCTCTCCCATTAATCATCTCACGACCCCTCAGCTTTATCTGCTGACCCTTTGGAGAGGACTGACCCCTAGGTTGGGACCCACTGGACTAAACTAGCTAACTGTATATAAAGTAGTTCAAACTAGCTCTTTACTTCAGTAAAGGATCTGATTACTTCTTCCACCACTGCTGGTATGCAGTTATTGATTTCCTACAATTCCCAGAATGACTTTTGACAACCATCAGAGCACGTATGAACTTAATGCACCCAGATGTGTTAAACATGTAGGCAGGAGGGCAACAGCTAGAGGCGAGGTTTCCTGCTGCTGCATTGCATTCTGGTCAGTTGAGGCAAGTTCTTCTGTGATGGATTTCTAATTGTGTGTGTGTGATGGTTGAACATTAGTGTCCTTCATTAGCAAAAACATTCAGTTTAAGCTTGTTTTGATAGATGAAATGTTCACTTTCTGTCACAAAATGCAATTGTATCAACAATAAAAACAAACCCATGAATGCAAAACACATTAATCCTACTATATGAGGGTTTCATGTGAATCCCAAGCTAAAAGGACACTTTTATCTTATTTTACATTGAATTCTGTGAAAGCCACTAATAAAAGAGGGATATTTTGATGAGAAGATTCCCCAAAGTTCAGTTTTAATGCTTGAATCTTTTTAAGAAGTAGAATTACACTTGTTTGACATAAACGTGTTGTTGTTTGACAAAATAAGAATAACAATTTTTTAAACAAGCATGTCACGTGACCCACACTTCAACCAAGTTATGGGAGCTGGCTGCTTCAAATGTGAAGAATGAGTGGAATGAAACAGGATTATCCGCGGTCACATTTACCTGAATACAATGTGTAATGAAACTACCGAGTAAATGAGATAAGTGGCGGTTTTTAACAGTGTTTACCTGCTCCAAAATCCTGCGGTATCTCCGGGTGGCTTGGTCGATTAAATCCCGGACGGTCCATCCAGCTTTACAGGGAACCACCACCGCAGTGTCCCCGAAAGTTACTGTGACTTTCATAGTCACTATTCAAATGTTTTTTTTTTTAGAAAATATATCACAAAATAGTCCCGAGTTTCGATGTTGTCTCGACTCGGAGCTGCTCCCTGTTTGAAGTGGCACCTGTTTGTCGAAACTGGAGCAACAGGTGTCTCAGGTCAGGATGAAATCACGGTGGAGTCACTTCTCCGCCTTTACCGAGCTAAACAGGTGTATAAAACCACCCGAGACATCTTAATTTAACCGAAGCCTTCATATATATTTGTGGGGTAACAATAATTCCGGCCGCAGAGTGTGAGTTTCTGTCATGTTGAGCTGTCCGCTGAGACTCCCAAACAAAACAAACTGCGCGAGGAACCCGGAAGAAATCTGGCACTTCAGGAAATTACACTGCGCCTGACACTCCACCACTTTAATGAGGGTTCATTTTAATTAACTGCTTCATTAATTCAACAGTTTGATGTAGTTTTAATAGTTTGTGCAGTTGTTACACATGTGATTGTCCAAGAATACATTTCTATTGAAAGAAAATACAAAACATAGTTTTCCTCTTTCCTGTCTACCTGCTATGTTCCTATATTCCCTCTACCATTTTACATTTTACAACAATAATATAGACCAATAATAAAGATCCTTTATTTGGAAATTCATGTTGGAATCTTTTTTAAGTAAGGCTGTCTCTTTGCCCATAAAAAAACGTTATTGAAAACTAATATTTGTATGTCTACATACAGTGTAAAGAAAGGAATAAAGGAAAATAAAAACAAAAGCTTTTATAATGAGTAGGCATAGATTTACTTTTAATACATGTAACTGATAACTTGCATTCTTTTACTTACAGTAAGTAATATTTTGAATTTATTAACAATTTTTAGTATTTTTAAAGATTTAGTATAGTACTTAGAGTATTAGTGTATCATATTTTTATATAAGCATTGCTACTTTTACTTCAGTAAAGATCTGGATACTTCTTCCACCACTGGTTAATCATACAGAAATCCTATTGCAGTAAGTCTTATATGATTTTATCTGATACAGCTGGATCTAAAATCGTATTTTTAATTGGAAATTAAATTAGAGTCCTAGAGTATAGTTCTTTTTGACAATGGCTGTCTATAGGATAGACAGGACTGTGAGGTAAACTGTCCATATGCATTTGCAGAGAAATATATTAGCCGAACTGCCTCCCTACTCTAATCCCTCCTGCACACATACACACATCACACATACTAATTACCTAACAGTTATTGTCTGTCATTTTATGTCATTAGGTGTGTTGTGAAATTGCCTTTATGGCTATTAATGGCCGCTGACACGCTCCTGTGCCTTATTCCCGCGCATTGTTTGGTTTTGCTCTCGGGAATTTCCTCCCCATCAAATCAGAAAGCCACCACGGCAGATGGATTCATAATTGGGACAAGCAATTATTTCCACTGCCACTGTAATTCATCCGAAATGTACGGAACGGAACAATGAAGAGCTGACAGCCTCTTTGCCTCTGTTTCATCTCACTCCTCTCATCCCCAGTAAACAAGGTGAGTAAGAGGGGGGGCTGAGAGAGCAAGGTATGAAGACAGAAAGCAAATAGAGAGATGGAAAGAGAGAAAATCCATGATTAGCAAACCCTGTGTCCTTCGTCCATAATCCCTGGGCTCTGATTTTGAGACAGAACATAATTTCATACCTGGTTTAGCACTGTGTTTGCAGAGCCATTGAGAGTATACTATATGATGCTGGCTATGTTCTCCCCCATCCCACTAAAGTGATTACAGCGGCTGCTGACTCATCAATCGGTGCAACTTTGTTGTTGCCAGCACTTGGCTGCAGTCATACGCAGTCAGCAGAGGAACATGTGTGTTTCCATATGACATTATTAAGACCCTGTGAGCTGGGAAAAATACAGAGATAAAGCTGTGTGGCCTTAGTGTTTAATCTGGCAGAGCATATAAAAAACTTTAAACCTTTATTTATCCAAGGATGACACCCCGCTTCGCACTGACACGGTGAGCTCAAAGTCTCTGCCACAGCAGTCTATGGTTAAGCCCAACAGTTAGTTGATTTAACTGGAAGAGAAAATCACTCATTAACTTTCCACATTCACCTTTTTCCACCTGGTTCACAAATGGCATATTTCAAGTCACTTCCTCATAGTTGCACTTCAGCCACTGTAAGTGGCGATTAGAGATTGCTGGTTGAAATTCACCAACTTTGGAGCACTTTAATTACCCAGAAATCATGTTAGAAGTAGCTGCACACTTCTCTGAGCTAAAGTTATTTCTTTGGGGGGCATTTTGCCTTTACCTTAACCTTAAGAAGACTGTGATAAAATATTCTAAACTGAGTTATTTACTGTTTTTTTTCAGTTTCTAGTTTTGGTCTGACGTTCACAGACAGCTAATATCCAGAAAAAGCTAGTAAGTGAACCTTGACTTGCTGTTAAAATGTTGCTTCAGTACGTTCTTTCTAACAGGTACACATGTGCACACATACTGAATAGTACATACACGATCACGGCCAGTACTGTACATTTCACAAATCACCACATGTGGGAACGCTGCCTAGAGAAGCTTTTCTGTTTGTTCAAGGTGGTTCCTACCTCTCTTCACTGTTCCTGTTTACGTTAGAGAACGACAAAAGAGTCTTTTGGACGAGACATGACGGAGGCCTCAATATGTCTTCACATTGTAACATGTGAAAAGAACAGAATGTGAAGATTTTCAGTGTCAGAAATGGCAACACAACACACAGGCAGTGAGAATCTGCAAAGATTTGATCAATTCCCACGTAAGGAAGAGGCAGATGAGTTTGACAGCAATGCCTCTCTGCAGTATTTGCACAACAGTACAGCTGTCGACTGTTGACTCTGTGATGTCACTTCCTCTATTAGTAGAGCGGCGTGCTTTTTACCACACCTTCACCTGTAGTGGTGCTGAGCAATACATGATACAACAGCAGGACCGAGAGTTTTAAAGAATCTGTTGCTGTTGTTCATCAGGATTTAAGAAGCTCAGATTTGAGCTAAAACGCTGTCGCAAGTGCACACTGTATGTCTTTGAATGGTCTATTAAACCTTTCTTTTGAGTCTTTCAATCTTATCCTCGTCTGTAAGTAAGGCGTGCTAGCCAAAGTGTAGGCGGTCAATAAAAGCCCAGTGATGGTTTTTGTTGTTTTGGTTTTCTCTCTGAGTGCAATTTACAGGGTTGGGTTGTCTGGGTCGATAGCTGTGTTGATTTACTTTCAGTCTTCAAGCAGTGCCCCTTTTCTAAAGAGCAAAATTGACATGTTCTCAGCGGCAGTGCCACCACCCCTGTGTTTTAGCTCAGTGTGAGACTGAGGCCGGTCAATAGCTGAGACTTGCTTCACTTCCTGCTGCGCTGCTTACAATTACAGGCCCTGAATCAGTAGCAAGGATTACTCATAAAAACCTGCTCTCACTTTCTGCAAGTGTATAGCCGCGCAAGTAGGGCAGGAGAGATAGTGTTTGCAATCACAAAATATGACTTTCATTCAGCGTGAGGATTTCATTTCAGACCTCAGGTGTAATATTCATGCTGCAAAATTGCATTTCTTTTGTGTGCGGCCGCTGAAAAGCTCCAATCGAATAGCTAAAGGCACTCGCCTGTGAATTACAAGTGTTGCCAAAGTTGCCCGAATTGTTGTCTGGAATAATCACAGTTATTCAAAGCAAACAGCTATCATCCAGAGTTGTATCATCAGGCGCTATGATCTACGGATAGAGCTGCATATTGTGTTTTGAAGCTTATTACATTTCTACAACTTAGGAGGATCTTTGTGAAGCACTGCTGGCAGTCCACTTCTTTTCGGGAGTTTTCTGCAGATACAGTATAAGGAGGAGTGTGCAGGATTGTAAATGTCAGAGAAAGTTGGACTTTTTAATCTTCTTCAATCCAATAAACCAACATGGTGAATATACACTATGCTGTATTTCCAGCTCTGATAAGTAAAGTATGTACTGAAAGTCTAAATGTGGAGAATGTTAAATACAAACATGTATTGCAACAGGATTTCAAGATAATTTAGGCTGATGTAGGCAGTATAATCACCTCTATATCCTCACTATCAGTGGAATTTGTAGCCTGCTGGAAGGGATCTCTCCCAGTAACTCCTTTCAGTGACCTAGGAAAAACTCATCTTTCAGTGTTAACCCTGGCTGCCAGAAATCCTGGCCAAAATCAGGACTCAGCAGCGGGTCAAACTCTGTTCTGCTCAGTTAGAGTGTTTCATCCGCCACGTTAAGCAGAGAACACAACCTTTCATGCTTTGAAAGGAAAACTCTTTGAGATATCTTTAGTAGGAGGAGAAGAGCTATTCCAGTTGAGAAAAGCAAGGGCTGTGCCCCTAATTCAAAATGCAACTTTTGACACAGTAGGTGCCACATCTAATAGGCGATGTCTTTATATGATGTATTCCATTTGTTTTTAAGACATTAGCCCTATATTTCTGTTCTTCTTCTGGCCTTTACAATAAACCATATAAGAGTTCATTTAAGTCCGAGGTTACTCTACAGCACGTAGAAAGCCTTCCCACATGATATTTCCGCCTTTTATGCCAAAGGAGCTCCAGTGAGAGATAAAGTCAGACAACTGTGAAAATCTTATCAGGGTTTTGTTATGTGAAGTATAGTTGGAGTGAAATGTTTGGGAAGTCCATAGAAAGACAGGAACCTAGCAAACAAAATGTGCATTGTAGTTCATATTTTCGTGTTTGTAAAAAGAAATATTATTTGTATTGTAATGCAGTTAAACCAGGAAGTCCTATTCTACTGTTGCACACATTAAAAGTCCTTTAGAGTAAGACCACCAGCTCGGTTCCCAAAATGTAAAATGAACACGACATACTCAGTTTGTACAACTTCAGCTGCATGTCACCATCCACTTAAGACATCAGAAACATCTGTGATCGAACTGCGGGTGTGTGTGTGTGTGTGGGGGGGGGTGCGAGACATTCTTGGAGCGAGGATACAGAACCCTCAGCTGTTAAATGCCATGCAGATATTTGAAGAAACGCATCCTTTTCTTTGATCGAAACACTCCAGGAAGAAGCTGTTGTCGATGCACCAGAGGCTGACTGAATGCGTCTCATTACGCAAGTGGAGGAGTAAGGTTTTTTTTTGTTAATCATTTTACTTTTGGAGTAGCTTCATTGGAGGAGAAACCAGGAATTATTTATTATATCACCAGCTGCATAAAAGATCTTAGAGCAGGTTAAGAAGGAAGACATCAGGCTACAGGCAATCGCAGTCAGAGGTAGGATGTGGATTTGTCAATTACATCAACGTGCCAGCACATTTTTTCACACTTTTTTCAACAAAGAAACATATTTTCTCACTTTTCTACCTGAGGAAATCACAAAGGAGAAGTCATTCTGTCTTTGACTGTTGCACACGCCTAATTAGACTAATTAGATTTTTCTCAGCTAAAGCCTGGAGTTTAACAAGACACAACTCTCACCCTTTGCACCATACTCCTTGATGGGTGAGAATGAGACTTTATATTCAGGTAGCACATCACACTCTCTCTCTCTCTCTCACACACACACACATCCCTTAATGGATCAAATTAGCGCTCTGGCACATAAACCTTGTTTTCCACCCGTTCTTTCACCCCCTTCGCTTGTTCTCTCTCCATTTTCTTCTCCTTCCCTTCTTCGTTCCTTCTGTCAGAGACAGTCGCTGGGTAATTAAAATCTACATTCAGACAAAAGTTGCTTTAATTTAAGTTCATTATACTGTGCCAGTCTCTGGCTTCACGGGAGATCTTTTTTAGAAATCCGTTGCCTTGAAACCATGGCAACTGCCGCATAACCTCATTTTCCGCCTAATCACACCGAGAGAGACTGCTGAACATTGATTTGGACAATTATGGGGCTACATTTGCAACAAAAGCAAACAAGGCAGAGGCAATGGTAGGGAAAGGTGAGGTGAGGGGGGGGGGTGAGTGAGACTTAAGTGCTTACAGGGGAAATGAAAGAGAGAGGAGATGAGAGGGGGCAGGCTACATATCTAAATAGTTTAATAGCTCCAAAATGGCACCTTTTTTTCTGTCTGCAACTCATAAATGTGTCAGTGATGTCATTCTTATCAATATGAGCGACACCCTGTGGTTCATGAACTTTTCTTCTCGACCAAGAGCACATTTCTGGTCAGTATAACCATGTGAAGTATTTCTTTTTTTAAAGGGCTAGTTCATCCAAATATTTCACCATGTTAGGTATATAGCTTGGTAGACAGTTTTTCATTTAATTTAAGTTTTGATTCGTCCACCGCTGAGATTTATGCTGTCATCAGAATATTTTTTTTTTTTTTGGAACCTTTTCTCAAGCCAAAAGCAATGAATTGAGCCAGCACTCACTGGTATGGCGTATGGAGTATTATGTCAGGCAAAATAGGTCTTTATTCTGCTTGAGCAAGCCGTGAGAGGAGGTAAAAATATGCAGCTGGTGAGTGAGGTACAATATGTGGTCTAGTTTTTTGTCTGAGAGCTGCTTGATGAGAGCTTACATTTCTGTTGCACCTCCAAAATTCTCCGCTCACAAATGGTCTGTACGGAGCCCAACAGGTAACGGGTGGGGGTGGGGGTGGGGGAGGGGGGTGGATTTCTTTTGCTAATTTGTGCACATCAATCACTATTAGTACTACAAATTAGTAATTTGTACTGTCAAATTAATACATTTGTACAGGCACATGTTACGCAGGCAGGTGGTTTAGAGTCTCGGCACTTTTTAAATTTCTCTCTGCGAAAGAAAAGTAGTTCCAGCGAAAACTGTTTACAACAAGGTCTGTAAATTTTTCAAATGCAATTTTTGTGTGCTCATTTCCACTGGGGCGGTGGCAGAAATCTCAGGGGCCGCTACATCAAAAAGCTTTGCAATTAGAACAGGAACTATCTGCACGGCTGCATACCACTAAGAGGTAAATGTGTGAACAACCTGGATTCTATTACAAGCAGGAGGTGCCGTTCGATTGGTCGTGGCCTCAGAGGTCAAAGAGTCAAAAAGTTGAGAAAAGGCTTACTGTAATAACACCACCTCATTATGGGGTATCATTAACTTTCCAGCCAGGTCACACATTTGTTTTGGCTGACCTGGCTTCAAAGGGACGTGGTCGAGTTGTGTTGTTGTTACGTGACCCTGCTGAAATTGTGAGGATTCTGGGTGATGGCGATTAGAACTGGGCTGAGCCAAAAAGGAAAAAAAAAAAGTGAGGTTAAGTCAGTGAAAGTGAGAGAAGGGGTAAGAAAAAGAAAAACAAAACACGCTGAGCTGCTGTGTTGTGTTGCATCCTCTTTTTGTCGGGGTAGGTGTGCGAGGATGCTGTCATCACAACTCTTCCCTACATGCTGGTGGAGATGGGAGAACTAATGACCATCCATCAACCAAACACACTCAATTAAGTTATGCAAATGCACTAATTGCAAATGCAGAGCGGCCCTTCCTCATCACCTAACCCTCGGTAACCCGTTTAAAGGTTTCCATACCAGCTTACAGCTTGGCTCACGAGATGGATTTGTCTCCGGCATTCAATATGTGCGGGAAGGGAGGAGAGTGTGTGCATGTGCAGGGGCAAATAAGAAAAGAGAGATCAAAATTGCCCTTCTGCCAATCAAAAAACCCAATTATCATTCTCAATCAGCAGTGGAAAGACACAAAGAGCCGCTCCCATACAATGGATCAGTGGTCTAGACCAGAACAATTACTGCATAATTAGTTCATCAGACGATCCCAGATTGATCCAACTTTGATTTGCATGCAGAATTGGGTCGGAGGACAGCCTGGCTTTGAGCATCCAGAAGATGTTCCCATCACGCCGACTGAGGCTCAGGCTGAAAAATGGGTATAAATGTCCCGGAGAGGAGCAGTTCAACAAGGCAGAAATGACACAGTGAGAAAATGTCTTGGTTGAAAAATTGAGCTCCATCACCCTGTTATACAGGTTTATTGGAACTTTTGCACAGGCTTGTACTTTTGGGAGGAAGATGGAGGATCAGGGGGTGGAAAAATTACTTTTGTATCCCTTCAGCTAGCACAGTATGGAGTGATGAAGCTCTTTTTAACCTAAATGCCCCCAATTTGAATCTTTCTCCATAAGTGAAGATTTTGGTGATGAGGGTGCCTCTCTCGTCATTACAGAGCAGACTGGCTGCAGTGCATGATTGCGAGACAGAGGGTGTTATTCACTTGACCAGCCTGGACTTGATTCTATAGCGGGGAGGCGCTCGGTGCGGTGAAAGGAGCCCCGATCAATGACAAGGAGGAGGTGGAAGGAGGAGAAAGTGGTCTGAACTTGTCACGGGGAAAGCGTCATGCTGGGTTTCTTTCAAAATCCAGACTCGATCACTTTCTGGGAGAGAAAAGGTGCCCTGCTTTCTGCAGACTGTGAATAGACTGTGATTGCCTGTGATACAAAGGGACGGGGGTACAGGTAATGACTGTGGTTATGACAGACACCACCCAGCAGCAGCTACATAGCTTGCTGCTTCACCATTTGATTTGGGAGAACCGTTGCCATGCCGACCGTACTATTTGATTGGCGCCCTGCTTTTTTTTTTTTTTTTTTTGGTGGTGGGGGGTGGGGGGGGTGATTTACATACAGCATTTTCCTGAATCTGGGGAGAGTATTATTTAATACCAAAGAGGCTCATACACGGTGAACCTTGTTTAATGAAGCAGGAGTGAATCCAAAATGAACATATTGATTGATAAGTGAATTCTTGCTGCATAAATTAATCAGTGGGTTTGTTTAATATCTTGAGTGAATTTTGAATTTTTTATTATTTCTTCCAAATAATCTCACCATGAACTCTCTTTTCAGGGTCGTCGCTACCAGAATTATGGCATTGTACTTCCTATGAGAACTTAATTTTGATCTTTCATTGACGCTACTTTTTTTCCGGCATGAAGCACAATGCAACTAATTTGACAGCTAGTCTATACTTTTGCGAATCCATATCCCTAAAATCCTGCCTTGTCTCCTCATGTTAAGGCCACATTCGACCTTGTGACTATCAATTCTCTCTAATCCCAGGCCCGTGTATCCACATTGATTCAATAATATACTGTCTTGTAACATGTATTTCTCATCTCACTGAAATCCAAACTACACTTTCCCAAGGAATAGAATAAATATGGATGGAGTAAAGCAGCCAGAGCTTTCATCCACAAGCATGGAAATAAACTCTTAGCCCTCTCTCTCGCCTCACAGGTCGATCATAGGGCTAAGTCCAGGCTTACAGCAGCTTCATCTACGGTTGAGGATGAAAGGAGGAGCTATTTCTGTCCAGCTCTCCTTTGTAATTAGAGAGGAATCCATACGGCACAGTTTCTCAACCAAGTCTACAATTCTGCCGAGCCATAATTTACTTAATTACTCAGAGACGCCTCTTTGATTCAGTCAGTATCAAAAAGAGCTTTTCTGGAGGAGAGGTAGGGAATGATAGTAATTTTGAGGCTGTTTGGCTCTCATTCGCTGCTTTTTTTCCTTATGAGCAATAAACTGATTATAGATGAGAGGGTGTCAGATATGTCTGTTGTGCCTTTTTCACTCGGTGACAGGGTGATTTAAAAGTGAAGATTTCAGTAAAAGTACACTTTAAATCCCATAATAGCAGAAATAGATCATATTGATCCCATCTTTCTGTCTGCCTAATATCCTCCAGCTATTGTGTAGCCCTGAAATGGGCGCAGTTTACTGTGAATTAATTTGATTCAAAGGGTGAATTGGAAATTATATTCACACAGTAGAGACACGGTTTCACTCTTATAGGCTGAGTATGACCATGTTTTTTTTTTTTTACAGAAAAATACATCAAGTTCCTGAAAATTTAAAGATAACAAGCTTCAGTTGAGGATGAAATCCACCCAACCTTGCTCACACACACACACACACACGCACACAAACAAAATCCCAAAACATCTCCACCAGGACTATAAGTGGACCTTAGGGATTTGTAAGACCTCTCTATAGGATCCTTGAGGCGACAAAAGGCGGGGTGCCACTTACCTGCTGGAAACCCTTTTTTTTCCTAACCAGAGAGGCCTTACTTGAAAGCCTCTCTCTGCAGGGCTGAGATTAGAGGACATTCCTCTCTGTTTCCATCGTGTAGGGAGCGCGTCAGTGGTCACCGCAGCCCTGATGTAACACGCGGTCTCCAGCATCTTTTGAAGTGGCTGGATAAGCCGGCCTTGGACGCGGGTGAGTTCAAAAGGGCCCACAGAGGGATTTTGAAACAGAGGAAGGTATCCAGCTCTTCCTCAGATCATTTCCAGCCTCATTTCCCACTGTGTCAGCGAACAGTCTAAGAGGGGAAGAAGAAAAAATCCTGGAAGGTTTATAGGCAACACAGTGACACAGACATGTGGGTAGCTTCATTCTGGGAGGGCAGGGGAGACGCAAAAGGGAAGGAGAGACAAATCTCTCAACAGTTTTGTCATTTTGACATCTTTGTTTTAGAAAGACTTACAATTACAGAACAGCTAGAGTAAAAGTCAAAAGTATGACGTATTACTTTATCATCCTGTCAGCTCTGAGGCAGAGTCTTTATCCTGTGTCTCTACAATTAACCAAGTGAGAACATTTTTATGATATCCAACAGAAATGATGGCCACAACTATGAATATAAAATCCAGGTTGTAACAAGACTAAGAGTAGGTTAAGTAAGCTAAGTTATTAGGCTATATTATCTGGGAAATATGAAATATTGGACGAAATTTCATATCCAATAGCTGAGATATTTCAGCCTAGATCAAAGTGGTGGACCGACTGACAGACATATTGCTGCGGGCATCCTTTCCCCTCAATCCCATTATTCTCCTCTGCCTTCTGTAAGCCAGGTCATCCTGCTGTTGTCATGATTTAGCTCCCTTCAATGTTTGCAGAAAGTGTTTACAGTCAAAAAACCGGTGGAAGCAAAGCAGAGTTCTCGCAGGACTGAGTCGACGAGGTCCAAAGAGGACAAATCTGACTCAGGGAGACAAGAAGTCACCAGCGACGTTTCCAGAGCCAAACAGTCAAGCCAAGGCCTGGACAAGCTTAACAGGCTTTTGACACCGTGCTGAAAATAGTCTTCAGTTTCCCTTCAAAGATAGAAAAACACATTCTGTATGTGCTGCATATCACAAGAAGGTTAGTGAACTATTAAAGCCCAGGAGATCAACGTGCACGTGGCTGCAGAAATCAAAAATGCTACATATCTTGTGTATCACTGTACACACATTTCCTTGTAATTCAGCATGACATGTTTGGTATCTTTGGAAACTTTGAGATCTCGACTAGAATTCAAAATGAGGTTCAGTGGGTTGAAACAAAGCTTGGCTGTGCACCCTGTGCTTGAACAACAGACCCACCGGTGGATCTGTGTGGGTTGAAGAGGTTAAACTGTAGCCAAGCTGGCAATTCTTCTCTGCTGGAAACATCATGTTACAGTAATCACACAAGTGTTATTTTTGGGAGGGTTTAAGCGCATGAATAATGTGTAAGCCCTGGCTAAAGCTCCGGTTCATACTGGAGACAGGACCGTGATTGTATCTATGATGAAGAATGGGCTTATGCTACAGCAGCTTAGGTATTGTATCAAGCACAAAAGCATGTGCTATTATTTAAAGAAGCAGTTATCTTAGATAAAAAAAGGAATATATATCCATGGAAGAAGAATCCCCCATGCTTGTCATTCATAAAATAAATAAATAAACAAAATGTATTTGTAGCCTTAGTAATAAAGCACTGATAAAGGGTCAGTTCATCCAAATTACTGACACAGTGCTGCGACTTTCTGGAGGCTTGTCGTCATGGTCGTCGTGATGTTGCCAAGCGACCAGAGAGGTGCAGAGAAGAGACGTGTGCGCTGTTCGGTTTGTGGATGAAACAAACGAGATATAACATGTTAATTAGTGAATTTTAGAGGTGCTGGTGGGCTGATTTTTGCTTCAGAGCCAGGGTAGCTGTTTCTCCCTGTTTCCAGTCTTTATGCTAAGCTAAGCTAACCGGCTGCTGGCTCCAGCATCTGTATTAATTATAAATATGCTGTAACTGTCTGAATGGACAAGTGTTATTTTATATTTGAGAATAAAACAAACTGTAACCCCAAAATGTACCTAACCAGTAACCTGCGTCCATCTTGTAGCGTCTTATCAAAAATTTTCACTGTTTACAAGAATGTAGCTGACCCCCAACACTGAAAGGGCTGTGTAGAAGTGAAATGGTGAGAACTTGAAAGAAGGTGAGCCTTAAGGGAAGCAGCAGTGAGTGACATTAAGTTCCCGTTGCCGCCTTCGCCGGCTGCAGTGCTGCGGCCATCAAGTTGCAAATTCAAGTTGCCTTAAGCTTGCTGCCCTTAAGCAAAAACCTGCTCCAGGTGAGGTCTGATCCCCTCAGTGTCGCTGTGCTGGTGACCGCACCACACACTGACCACCTGCACCAGTGGAGCTTGTTCTCTGCTTTTATGCATTTGATACAGCATATATTTCCTCCTCTCCACAGCCTCTGTGTGCCTCTCTTCACTGGCCTGTCAAATTGGCTGTTGGAGGAAAAGATGGCGGAGTTTCTTCTTTTTTAATATATTTTTACCATGGACAAAAAAGAACCCACAGGTTGTCTGTCCATGTCTAACTGACAGGTGTGTGTGTCTATGTGTGTGTGTGTGTGTGTGTGTCTGGTCAGACGACAGATCCTGCTAATCCTGTCCGTCCCAAAGGACAGGCAGTGTGACTGGGTAATTGGCCACTGACTGAGCAAGACCACTCTAGAGGCACTGCTTATTGAACCACTGTCAGAAAGAGAGAGAGAGAGAGAGAGAGAGGGGAGGTGGAGGCGTAACGAGACTGGAGAGGAATGGAAGAGGGGACCAGACAAAAAGACAGAGAGTGAGGACAAAATCAAGAGAAAGGCGAGGGGTAACAGGAGCAAAGAGGAGTGAAACAGACTGAAAGAAAGAAAGAAAGAACAGGAGCGAGTGAGGGGGAAGGGGATGAAGAGATGTAGGGGGAGCAGGCGGGTGGGTGGTTTGGGAGAGGTGGAGATGGAGAGAGAGAAAAAAAGAATAGAAGTGAGAGCGAAGAGTGGAGAATTTTAGAGTGACCCTGAAGCCACCGTTTCCTCTTCTCTCAGCTGAAATGTGACACTTTCATGATTACACTGGACCCCCCTTTTTTTTGGGTGGGGGGGTGGGGTGGGGGGGGGCTGGCTTAATCTTAAAAGGATGAGCGGGCGATGGGGATGGAGGGAGAGTAGGAGGAGAGGTGGAAGGCATGGTAATGGAAGTCTAGGTTAATACTTCCCTCCTCCAGCTGGCCACCTAACAAATTGCCTTGTAAAAGCAGAAGCGATGGATAAATAAAGAATGAAATAAAAAAAGTATATCCCTCCAGCAAATTGGCTGTCATTGGATTATCCCCTATAAAGCAGGATTTGTGGGTGCGTGTGTGGGTAGACTTTGGGGTATATGTGTGACCACCTTCTTGCATCACATAGATGTGTGTGTGTGTGTGTGTGTGCGTGTGTTAAGAGATGGCTGGTAGTATCAGGCCCAGGCAGAAAGGGTAGAAGGGGAGAAAGGATTGGATGAGCGATCATTGCTTCATCGGCTCCATTAAACACACCATTGGCCTGTAAATCAGGTTGTCACAGAAATACTCATCCGACACACACACACACCCACACACACACAAACAAGGCCCAGTGACAGGTAATATAAAGATATTGGTGAGTTTGCGAAGTTATATGCTAGCAACTTTGGTTTAAGTTTATTTATGACGTATTCATATTGAATAAATAGTCAGTATATAGGAAATGTGTATGATACAGCCACAGCTTGTTTGCAATTCCTGTCCTATTCTATTATCTTCTATTAAATTACACATGTGACATAAAAACTAAGCTAAAATATTAAACAGACAGAAAATACAAGCAAAGTTGGCCAATTTGGGGCTGTGGAACAAGCTGAAAACCACATCTGTAAAAACATATTATCACCTTACAAAGTTATTATATACAGTTGCCAACATTAGCATTCATTTATCAGAGTCATCAGTATTTTGAATGTAAGCCCAATATTCACTCTCCTCTTAGCTCTGGTGTGGTCTCCACATAGTCCTGAGGGAAATATCTGGCTCTTTAGCTCCTAAACGCTCCACTATGTTCACCAGTTAGTTGATCATTTTGTCTGCCTGCTGTTTGGTGCTGGACAGGTAGCATACAGTGGGTCTATTAGAGCTTTTTTACTTAAAATAGCTGCCAAAACAATTAGCTTAAAGAAGGTAGAAGGCTCTGTAGAGTCATAATTAGATAAAGAAATACTTTAAAGTCACTGAACACAGGTCATCACAGTTGAAGGCAAATCTTTATATTCACCTGAGACACATCACGCTCACTTTTTTACAATCTCAAGAGACTGGGCTGTTGCAGTTTTACGACATAAACAGTAAAGTTAGCCTGCCCTTTCCAGTCTGATTGGTGCTGTAAGTTCCACCCACTGGATGACACTAAAGGACACAAAGTCCCTCTACAAATATGTATTTCATCAGAGGTCAGGGGTCAGAGTGTCACCGAAGCTCCAGTGGAACAGTCAGTGTCTTGCTTGATTACTTCAGCAATACTGAGGTAAGACCAGCTGCCCTCCAGGTGATCCCAGATTGAACACGCTGCTGGTGCCAAGGACTGAATCAGCAGCTTTTTTTGTTATCCGATATCCCCTCCAACTGCGGGCGGTCACGCCCTAAGAGAGAGCAGAACTCTAGAAATCAAAGACCTGTCATGTTTGAGAAAGTTTAGAGTTGAAACGGAGGAAGAAAAGGTCAGAGAAAACATTAAAAGATAAGAGAGGGATCAAGAAAAAGATGAGTATGGAAGGTCGTCGAGTGGGCAGAGGAGGAACAGCTTGTCCGAGCCAAAAAAAATCAATAAGTGCTTGCAAGTCAACAACGCGTGGGTGGTCAATGGCATGATTCAAGCTCATTAGCACAGCGTTTGACTTGAGTGTTTGACCTTATACCCAACCATCCCACTCTCACAGTTTTTAGCCTATATGGTGCAACTCTTGACACATAATGAGCTATGCAGAAATTCAGTTGAACAGACCCATATGTTAATTAAGGCAGTTTTTTGGCATTCGACTGCAGCACAAGCAAAAAAAAAAATCAAACTTGACGAGACTTCAAGGAAAACAGGAAAAACAAACACTGTTGTCATTACATTACAGTGAATGGAGCAAAAATTGAAGCGCACTCATTACTCGGGTTTATTCAGTATTGCTTCAGGGAGGAAATTTACTTTGTTTTTCTGTAGCTCCTCTCCAATATCCCTCAGAAGAAAAGCAATATACTGTCAAACAAAGAAACGTCCCAGTCAGTTTTCCATCCTCCCTTACAGTCATTTAAAATGAAATTAGAATGACTGATAGCAACCAATCAATGGTGGTAATTTCAGCAAATGATGCAACACTGTTTCAAACTGTAGTAAAGTATTGATTCAGCTGCAGCCTGCAGTAAGCCATTTATCTTCCATTAAAAACAATCTCTTGTAATTACCTTAAACTGCTTTTTAGTATCATGGTAGGAGAAATCAGCTGTTGTGCGCAACAAATTACATGTCATTAAAATAAAATATATTAATGTATGCACTCATATTGAGGTCCTGGAGGTTTTGAATAAAGTGCAGTAATGTATGCGCTCATTTTGAATTCCCCCGAGGTTCCTCTTGATCACAGCAACGATAAAGATCAGCTCTTACAGTTGGGTTGCGCTGTGTCTTAGCTGCACTTTGACTTGCATTGCAGCAAGAATCTGCCCTGTTGAAGTGTCCTTGAGCAAGACTCCAACCCCCCCAAATGTGTTATATATGCAACAATAAATCATTCATAAAGGCGTGCTTGAAAATATAGTTTTATATTTTTTTATCTTGTATATTTAAGTTTGTACCTGCTTTAAAAGCCTGTATATTCAGCTTTGTACATGCAGGCTTAAAACTATGAACATTTAGGTTTCTACTTATAAAATTTTGCAACTTTGTGCAGCCACTTCTTTTGTCATCGTGCTCAATTATCAGCTCAATTATCAGAGCTAGGTAAAATTACCTGATCTGTATAAATGTTATAAGATCAATTGCCAGCTGCATTATATTAACATGACGTTACAGAGTTAGCATTAGCTTGCTACTGTGTTTATTATATCTTTATCTACTTTGGTTCATACCAGAGATAAAAAGTTAAAAGTCAAATGTCTGTGAGTGTGCAGACACATATATACTTGCATGATTTTCTGCCTCACAGCTTGTAATATTGAGTTTAATGGAACTGAAACTGGAAACTTTACAGACAGAAACCTTCATTTTCAGGCTTTTGAGCCTGCAAGCTGAGACCTGACAAAACTTTCAAAACAGAGTTTGCAGGCACAAATTGAAATGTACGAGCACACAAAACTAAAATGACAAGTATAAAACTCTATTTTCCAGTTATGACTGATTTAATACGCCATATTTGTTCTAGGAGGGCGGAGGTCCCCATTTGAAATTCTTTAGCCCTAACCTAGGTATAAAAACAAGAGTGTGCAGTGGAAATGCAACATACGAGAACAGTGGTAAATAATTTCATAGTCAAACAATGGTCTGACAGTTCCTGGTTTGACTTCTTGATGCAGAGACTGCAGCCTGCTTCAGTGGCGCCTGGCTCTCAGATAAACTCAACCAATTCAATTTAGCTCAATTCAATTCAAACTGTTGTTCCATCAAAAGGCCATTTGGTTCGCTTTGAAGACAGATCGACAATAAAAACTTATGATCAAAGTGTATGTCAAATCGCCGCAGCATAAAACAACTGCTGATAAGACCGCACATGGGGGATGATTGCATAACACAGTACAAACAAGTCTCATCGTGTCAATTTAAAGTTCTTATATAAGTAAGAAATCTCTTTAATAATAATAATACATTTAATTTGCACTCTTCATTCATAGTGAAACTCAAAGTGCTACAGTATTAATAAAATAGAACACACAACATGAAGGAAATAATAATACTAGGAGTTAAGATGAATAAGATGAAAACGTATTATATCCGATGGCAGTAATGAGTCCCTTGTTGTTTAAAGACCTGTGCCCATGAGAAAGCTATTGGCCTTTTCTCAAAGATTTCAGTTTCCTGTCACACAGCAATAACGTCACTGCTGCTGCTGCTAGCTGCATCCAAATATTGATCCGACTGTCTAACATCATCCGGCTAACGTGTGAATTATGCGTTAGCCGGGTATTTTTGCTTTGATGAGGAAATCACAGTCTCTTTGATGACCACCGATGATGCCCCCCGGCCACTTCGAGGTAGCGGGCGAGATCTTTTGACAAGGTTAACAGATGATCAGTAAAGAGTGGCTCCTTCCTTCTCCCCAACAGTATCAATCAATACCTGTTAACAAAAGCTCTGCGGGGCTCCTCTCCACTCTCTGCACTCTTATTCATATTTCAGGATGTTATTAAAGCGTGCGGCGAAATGTCAAGATCTTTACAAGGTAAATATCTCTCCCGAATGTCACAGGGAGAGTCGAGAGGGGGTGAAACTGCTTTTCCTCTCCGCTCTGTTTTTCACTGTCAGAACTATGAGCTGCTGACATTAGGGCGAGAATGATTTCTCTGCCAGGGGCTATTTCACAAAGTCGTTTGTTTCTGCCATGTTTCCAATGATCATATTGGCGTGGGCGTTTGCATTTTAATGGATGGCTGCAGAGCCTGCTGCACAGGGGGAGCTGCTAGCTTTTTAATGTTAAAGGGACCTTTAAGATAAATACAAGGAATAATAGCGTAGAGCTGGTCAGACAGCAGGGAAGAGAGGTGTAACTGTGCAAATTGTGTAATCTAAGTTAGCGCATGTGTGCGGCTGTGCTATGCACAAGGCCACTACAATTGCCTGAGGACAGCTTCCTCCTTGCGGCGCCTTTGTTGAGCTCAGCTGCCACAGCAGCAGAAATGAAAAAACAATGAGATGAGGCGATGAGGCCGTCTGCTTCCCATCTACACACTGCCTCGCACAAGTCTTCCTCGTCTCTGCAGCTGGTAAATCAAGTGCATGACAGTCGTGTTTGGAAAAATATAGATGTGATCAAAGGGCTGTGATTAACGTGGTCCGGCCTGCAGGTAGGAAGCATTCATAGCAGGTTCAAAGCTCATTTCAAGTCGTGTGAGGTGGGCTCAGCTGCAAGAGGGGGCCTGTTGATCAGAGGAGGATGAGAGGTGGACATGCCTCCATCTCTTCTCCTCTCTCTTCTCTCCTCTTGTCTCCTCTGTTTCACACATCAGCAGCGCCAACACCGACAGCATCACCCAGGACATGAAATGTGTATTTCTACAGGGATCATGTCTATTTTTGAGTTGTTTGTTGTTGGTTTTTTTTTCCCTTACTGAATATCTGTGTGATGCTCCCGAGCGACAGCTTCGCCTGCCTGATCAGCGAAGCAGAAAGACAGAGAGGAGAAGGAGGGAAATGAAGAAAGAGAGAGAGAGAGAGAGGAATGGTGGTGTTTCAGGTGATGACAACATCGTCGTCAACCTCTGGGATTATGGGTAATGAGGCTCTCATGGGAAAGCCAGGCGCTGCTGCCAGCTTGGTGATGTCACAGAGCCGAGATGAACAAGCACAATCAAAGATTCATTTGACAGGAAGCAAGTTGCTTTTTCAAAATA
Organism: Scomberomorus guttatus; assembly: GCA_038419695.1. Taxonomy (NCBI): domain Eukaryota; kingdom Metazoa; phylum Chordata; class Actinopteri; order Scombriformes; family Scombridae; genus Scomberomorus; species Scomberomorus guttatus. Next base: position 9,762,661 of record CM076468.1, on the reverse strand, counting down.
TCTCTCCCTCCTCTGTTCTTGCTTCCCCTCTTCTTCGTGGGTGATGATGCGGGCGGCAACAGCTCCTGACTGACCTCGTTCGTCGTCGCCCTCTGTGAGGAAGACGTCTGTTTTTCCCGCGTCTGACAATCTCTCGTCTTCGCTTTACGTTTACCAGCTGCTTTTTTTTCCCCGCCGCTGCCGCCTTTTCACTTTTTGCCACGCACACACGAGCCATCTGGGTAATTACGAGGTACAGCTGACAAAGCCAACGCTCCTGTTCTATTTACCACTCGGCTTGTTGACAGCACAGACAAGTTCTGTCTGTTAATCTACTGTACACATCCCCCTTGCTTTTAGCACCTACGCTCCTGCAGATGAATGTTTTTCATGCATGATCAGGGCCTTATATATTGTAACCGCTCCCATTTCAATTAAAGCACCTGGCGAGTCAAAGGATGCAATTGTCCAGGATAATTGCAAGAACCTTGCGAGAAATTGCCAGAGCGAAATCTCCCCAATTATTCTGTCCATTTAACATCTTACCTCACATCCTAAATTGATCCTGTTGGCATCTTCAAGGCCTCAATTTGCAAGGTTGCTGTGGTTGGAATAAACCGTGTCACTCTGTCTCTTCTGCATCTGTGTGTGAAGAGCACTAAGCAGGGATAAGGGAGAGTCGAGCTTCAAGAACCAGAGCAACACCTTATTTTACCTACCACCCTGTACTTACCCAGTTGTACTTGTGGTCTAAGCTGCAAGCATGTGCTTATAGTGAACTTTTGGTCCCACAGTGCCACCTATTGATGAAAAACAAATTCAAGAATTCACAGTAAAATATATGCAATTGGTCATTTTATCCCAGCATTGCCTTTTTCAAGCTTTTGATAGCCAAAGTAGTGCGCTAAATATTTTGGATTTTTGCATTATTCTTGCACAATTTCCCTTTCAGAGGCAAAAAAATAGAATTAAATCACAAAACAGTGAGAAACAAGACATTCAATTGCCCTTCTGTACCTGTCTGGATTTGCTATAAAACGGCAGAATTAAGTTCTTCAGACCATTTTACCCAGAAAACTAGCCAATTCGTCTGTGGTGAAAATGTTGGTGAGGTCACCAGAGGGGGACTTCAAAGGAGAAAAAGGGAGTTGGATCGGAGGGCAGCAGAACAAAACTATTAAATCTTTCATCCTTTCCCACTCTCCTATAACCTTGTTGCGCTGGTGGAGCTGAGGTCTAGACATTGTGGAAAGGCAATAGCCATCCATCATGTCCGATTATGCCGTTTAGATGTAATTGCAAACCCGTAAGGATTGCTGCTCCGTCCTCATCCCTGCACACATAGACACACACACACGCTCAAATGCACATGACAGCCAGCACAAACACACACACACCTGCAGGGGAAAGAAAGGGTAGAATATCAGTGTTGGCTGTGCAGACAGAGACACACACGGAGAGAGAGAGAGAGAGAGCAGGCAGCCACCTCCGTACACATTTCACAGACAATCAAATTAGAGCTGGCGTTCGATACATCACTGACAAATTGTTTATTAAACAAAAGGCTTGAATTGCAGCATAACTGAGAAAGATTCAAGAGACAGACAAGAAGGGGCTGCAAGACTTTTATGTGAGTGTGTGTGTGTTTATGCTACATGCAGATATTATATGCCCATGTAAGGAAGATTCTTTTCACGTAACTCTCTTTTTGCACAAACAGACCATTTATGTCCTTTTCTACAATAGCCCCAGCTATCGTTTATAATGCACTGCAAAGATATAAACACACGAAATAAAACAATGTCAATGAGGTCATGAGGGGAGCATGACACCAACACTGTTAACACTGTTAGTGTTTGATTCCCAGTGGGGCCCACCCACGTTCAGATGGCACCGTAAAGCACTTTGGTTAAAAGCATCCACCATATGGTATGTTAATATGCGCGGTTCATTTGTTTCCTGTCATCTCCTGCATTTAAAAGTGAGGAACCTACAGGTCATATAGAAGCAAAATTCATATATCTTGTTCTGTAGCAGGCGTTTTCAAGTGATAGCGCAGTTTTAAGAGGGGAAACTCCACTCCAGAGGAGTGGAATGTGTGCTAAGATGCACATTATGCAAACATTTATCATTTCGTACGTTCTCCTCTGAAAAGGAATTGGAATAGATTTCAAGCTAGATATCGAGAAATACTCTGGACCAAGATTGAAAACGGCTCTGAAAAGAAGTAGCTGCTCCCCCCGAATGAAGGATAGTCAGTTTCACAGGGGTTACAATGGATTCCAAACAGCAAAACCTTCCCAAACAATACCTCTACTTATGGCGGAGCTACAGTACAGAAATGGATTATGCAGCGTAGCGACCCAGTCATGACAAATGTATCACAAGGCATAAAAACACGATCCTAGTTTCTCTACAAAATAGCTAAATAACTACTTGTGTGTTGTGCAATCCCCTCCTCATAGCTCTCGAGCACCACTGCAAGTATTCAGGGGTTGTTTTTTTTTTTTTTTTTGTGGCAAAACTGTGTTTGTTCTGCACCAGGAGTGCTTTGGGAAGTTTCAGTGCAAGTTTTGATATGTTTTGACACATTTTTTCCCCATGACTCTGAATCTCCATTGAAATCCATTGCAACTTTTGTGAATTTGAGGTGCTACACCTGCCATACATGAAGGCGCAAGCTACAAACTTTTGAGCGCCATCTTATATGGTTATCATCGATAACTAGAGTGTGAGTATTTGATACTCATAAGATGGATTTTCAGTGGACTATTTCTTTAACACAGTGTTCTCTTTGCAGATGAGACAGGTAGGAGTGAAAAATACTGCACCCATGTCACTGAAAAGTTCATTCTCAATGCACTTCAAGTTTCCACATTCGCAGATTTTGCGGCACGGCTGCAATAAATAAATTCTATACACTTCCCTCTTACTTGTTTTTGAAGCTTTTCACCACATTTCATGGCTTCTCCTCAGTGGAAGGAGGTGTCATCGAGATGTTGTTATCACATGACTTAAATATGGTTGCATGATAAAAGGTAGTCGTATATTAGACGGTTTTTTTTTGTAATTTTATGTAGGTGTCACAGCACAATAGAGGTTAATCTGATAAGTGTAACCTCCCACCAGAAAGCAAAAAGTTTAAAATATCCACTGCCACTGAAGCTCTTTATCATTATGATACATGACATCGGAGGGTTTGAAGATTAACAAAAAAACAAACAGCTAAATATCATCAGATTAGCTCTTCCGTAGTGCGCAAATCAGATCAGATGACAGAGAAAATGTTGTTCCCTTGAGAGGAAGTTTGGCGCCCATGATGTAGGGCGGAGTAGGAGGCTAAAGGTTAGCTCCTGACTCTCCCGCCTCTGCATTGTTCCCCTGCGCAGGGCGATGACACCTGTCAATCAACCGGCGCTGAAGACCTTTATACCTTGACAAAGGCCATTGAGCGAGACAACGATCCCTTCATGAGAAATGTCACGGATGTTGCGATAAAAAATGAAGTCGGCCGTGTGTGGAGTAGGAGCAGCCTGAAAGAGGTGTTTTTTTTTTTTTGGGCTTGTGTCAAAAGTGTGTTTGTGTCACTGTCGCCCTTGCTGTGTCACTGCGGCTTTGTGCTAAATGATACAGCTGTTATTGCAGTGCGGGGAGATCATTATCCCATTGGTGTGTGTGTGTGTGTGTGTGCGATGTGCAGATGTGTGTGGCTTTGTGTGTGGTCGGTAGGTGACGTGGTGTGATGCATGTCTTTAATAACAGTCCATTAGCTCTCTGCATGCGTGTGTGTGTGCGTGTGTCTCCTTTGTATATGGGCTGGTGCTTGTATGTAGGCGCACTTGTGTGTGTGTTTCTGTCCCGGTGAGTGTGTGGAAACAGAATGTGCGTCCTTGTGTGGCAACGTGTTGGAAATGGCCGCTGATGGGCCGTGAATCAGAGCCCAGCATGCTGTTATTTCATGTTGCTCCCACTGGGACGGACCGAGCACCAGCCGGGCTGCTGTCTGTTATCCCTCACCCCGAGGTTCGCTGACCCCAGCCATATTTTTCTTCTTTCCCCTCCTTTGTTTTCACTTTCTCCTCCCTTCCCCCCACATACTGTGAATTCTTTCTTCTTGTCAGGCCTTCTCACTTTCTCTTCTCACTCTCACACTTCTCCCTTTTTGCTCTCCATCCATCAAACACATATTTCATCTTCACCCTGTTAAAAAGATGCACATGTTTGCTCCCTTTTAAATATTGCCAAAATACCAAGATAGTTTTAAGCAGTGGCACCATAACCGATGCCAGCGTCCAAAAGCACATGCCAGTAGGCTACACGTTGGAAGGCAACATTTCCCTCAGAAATATCTCCCTGTCCCACGCATATCTATTCACCGCCATGTGAGCGCTGACAAAACGCATAGAAATCCGCTGATCTTGAACGCTGCTCGCCCACCACCAACAGCAGGCCATAACTAATCCATCTCCCACTACATGTTTTTAATGAGCCTCCATAACTGTAATCCGTATGGCGCAGTGCGACATGGGCCAAATTGCCCTGTTTCCATGACTTTGTGCTGTCAGCAAAATGTGATGAGGGACGTGTGCATGTGTGTGTGTGTGGATACTGTCACCGAGCATCTGTGTTGTCGGTGAGCCATCCTGGTTGACGACTTCCCATCTGGTAGAGTGTGTGTCAGGATGTGTGTGTGTGTTGATTGTCCAAACAGAAGATTGTTGGATTTACCTGCATCATCCTGTCCTTGTCTCCAAATGCATTATTGGGAGCAAAAGCTGATGGGAGTGGCGACAGTGTGTGTGTGTGTGTGTGTGTGTGTGTGTGTGAGTGAGCGTGGAGGTAGGAGCTGCCAGGCCCTTTCAGAAACCCCAGTGGGGACCACATTAGGGCCCCCCGGGGGCCAAATTAGAGGCCGCTAACCAAGTTAGAGATCGGCAGCAGAGGGGGCCTGACTGGTAGGGATGGACTGATCTCACTCCAGCAACCCTGAACCAACACACACATTACACAAACACACACACACACACACACACACACACACATACACGTCCTCTCTTTGTTTTGCCACTGATCAGCAGAAGATAAAAGCCAGTTCCTGACAATAGCAGCCTCTCTGTTGGGGAGTCTGCAGGGAGATCCTGACAGAGAGGTAGAGCTATAATGTATTCCTGTAGGCCAGCCTAGATTAGTGTGTCTGTATCAAGGGGAAGTGATTTAAACTAATTTAGCCTTTAGGACAGAAGTTTCTCTCAATGAAATCTCATTATATCCATATATGTTCTTACCGGAAAAGTACATCCATAAATGATGAGAAAAATAGGTATTATTTGGATGATAATGGTAATAACATTAACAGGAAAATATTTGTGTCCAAATTGAACGTAAGATAAAAGTCACCATGTTTCCCATAACTAATTTAAATACAGAGTTAGGTAAGAGACTTACTGTAAGGTTTTACATAAAGTATTTCCAAACTGGTGTCATGATTTTGTCACTTTCACCCAAAACGTTCTGAAACACCGAAGCGTACATACACTTATATCATACTGAATTTTACATTTTGAAAAGTGTATAAAATCATTAAAAAAAAACGTTTTTCCCCCAATTTTAAAGAAACTTGAGTGCAGCTGAAGAGTTTAAGAGGTAAAACAGACCCTGAAACATTTCTACAGTATGCTGTCATTACTGAATGTCTCACCAGTGCACGATTGATAACAGGTGGAATTTTTTTTTTTTAAAAAGTGTGATTGACATGCCTTTTGGCACAGGTTCAAGCCACACCCTCCCCCCTGTTTCCTGTCACATGTCACACGCACGCCAGTGACCAACACACACACACACACACATACATTTGATGGTGGTGACATTTGTGAAGTCTCGCAGAGGATGATTATAAATCTCAGTTTTATGAGCGACTCTGCTGAACTCTGCAGACTGTTGACCGCATCGCCTTGACATTTAAGACCATGCCGCACCAAAAACCCGGGGTTCCAACTCCCTGAGAGCGTTGATTGATTTGCCTCATGAGGGCAGTGAAAGCCACTCACTGTTAGGGTCGGGCTTGTTTCTGTTTATAAAAGTCGTTGTTCATTATCATCGTGACAAGTGGAGATTTGGCAGACCCACCGCCTAAAACATTCAAAGAATCCAGTGTATTTTTGATTTTTCCCTTTTTGTTTTTTAGTACAGTGTTTCCTTTATGAATATTTCCGAATCTCTCAAATTAAGATAGAAGGAAGCAGCTTTGGAGCAGAAGCTATACAGTATAAGATTAAAATCCAATGTTATCCAGGGTTGAAGCTGACTAGACAGGCTATAAATGTGACCTTTGGAGTGCACAGCCAAGCAGCCACCATCTCATTTGCAATTCTATTTAGTAAAAAGGACGACAGGAAAGGAAAGCTTCAAAGATTGAGTCCCCCAGGCTGGAATCCAATCAAGTCATTAGCAGTAGGTGGAGCCTGAGCCAACTTCCCATATCTTAGTTTTGGTCAACAGACAAAAGCACTAGTGCTCCCCTTAAAACACCAAAAACCCTGGTTTTTGTGTGATAAGTTGTGATGGGGTTCAGAGAAGCGGTGTTGTTAGGGTTTGTGCTTCTCTTCTCAGGTGGAAATTTTTGTGCTGCTTCACAAAACTTTAGCACCAATGAAACAATGAGCCAAACCCCACAAGAACAAGTGACACAGCTGCCAAGATCCACACAGATAACAGATCATCAGTCAAACCGGGTGGAGCACAGTGATCCAACCCGTTCTCCTGTCAGCTACCGGCTCAGGAGCTACCGGCTCAGGAAGCCAGCTGTCGCCGCTGATAAACAGAAACCTCTCCAGCCTCTTGTGGAGCAAACTTCTCAAAACCTGCAGAGATCGGAGGCAAGAGAGACTCCCGAGCTGCTGGAGCCGAGGGGAATTAACCCAGCTCAAAGGTTGATTCAAGGCCCGAATCTGAACCCAACAGCCAAGCACAATTTAAAGGTACTTAAAAAGCTTTTAATCTTAATGATTTATATGCAGCCTTTATGATCTATGCGCCATATAAGTTCAGTGTGAATCAATTTAAATGGTATTCTAGGTGCTGGTGCAGTTTGAGCAGAGGTTGCCTGTGCCAGCTAACAGCGTGGCAGTGCGCTGTGGTGAAGGAGAGGTCACCATAGAGGTCAGACAGAACTTCTTAGGTAATGGTTGCCGGAATTGATCAGTTGTGGGGTTTTCTTTGCTGGGAGAAGGGGCGGAGGGAGGCTGCTGTGGCCATTTCACATGCCTTTTGCTCCGTTCCCTTGATGTCTGGAAAAACAAAGGGTCAGGTTTGAGGCCTGAATTGGAAAATTGAATGGAACGGTGAAGATGGGACACTCAGTGCTGATTACTGCAAATGGCACAGACTATGGACTCGGCAATCAATATTATGTTTCCTCTTATTTCTTCACTCCGAAAAGGGGCATTCTGCTTGCTCAAACGCTGTCTTTACAGCGACGCATTAAGCAACCTTTTTATTTGTCCTGTGGCTGAACCTGCACTTGCTGTGATTGTTATTGACCAGGAAGAGAAATGGCCCCAGGTAATGGTCCTGATTTAAGCTGTGCCTTTCCCTCTTTGTTCTTAGGGAACGGTCAGTTGATCCGTCCAAGTGATCTGACCTTAGGAGGCTGCGCCGCACTAGACACCGCTGACCACATCCTGCAGTTCCAGACGGAGCTACAGGGCTGCGGCAGCACAATGAGGGTGTGTGGCTCTCCGTTTCCTTTACTGCCCATCTTCTCTTGTGTATTTGAAGTCGCTGTAACATTTTTGTGCTCTCTTTTAGATGACTCAAGAGGCCCTCATCTACAGCTTTTCTCTGATGTACTCTCCAACACCCATCGGCAACACCTTCATTTTAAAGACCAACCCTGCTGAGGTGGTAATTCAATGCCACTATCAAAGGTAAAGCCTCATTATTCGGCATTATCCCCCCTTTTGCTGCCAAGCCCAAATCTAGCCCTGCTGTTAGCGCAGATTATCGTCATGTTTACCTCCTGTCTACCTGTTTTATGTTATCCTGTCTCTACTCATGTCTTTCCATGTGAGTGAGTGAATATTCTTGGATTAAAAAAACCACCTCGATGAGCCACTTTCTAGTGAAATGCCCGTCCTTCCTGTAATTGTCCTCACAGGAGGCATTATGTGAGCAGCAATGCCATGAAGCCTAACTGGGAGCCGTTCGCCTCGACAGTGCTAGCAGAGCAGCAGCTGCACTTCTCCCTGCGTCTCATGACAGGTGGGGACACGTCAGAAAACGACAAACTTCAAGCTGATGTAGGGGTGGGGGGGTGGGGGGGGGGGGGGGGGGGGGGACCTTTTGATTTGCAGCAGGCAGTTTGGATAATTTCCCCCGCGACGGGTGTAATTGCAATCACTCAAGGCCTTGCAGACTTTGCTGTGACTGTTTAAAGATGCTGAGCAGCAACTTGATAACCAGGAGTGAAACTTTTGATGCATGGTGATGAGCTGAAATTACATGCCTTGTAGGCTGCGGCCGACCCGACAGGGTCACTTCTACAATAAAGTGATCAATAAACAGCTGATTATGCTTTCTAGTTCATTCCAAGCTACACTTTGCTGTGGATAGCAACTGTGCCAAATTGTTGTTCATCTTTAAAAGTTGGCCATACAGAACTTCACTCCATCTCCTGTGATTTACTTATTGTAAGATTTGCATGGACTGTACTAAGTAATGAAGGAAATTTGAAAAGTTACAAACTAGTTTTTGCAGGCGCAGACCCTCATCTGTGTTTCTTATCCAGGTTAATGACGATGCTACATCTGTAATTCATTTATTGCCTTCTTTAAAGTACGTTTGTCTCATTGATACAGTACCTATATCCTATTTTCTGCTGCTGCACTGACCCAATCTCCCCCATGGGCATCATTTAAGTTTCATCTAATCAGACTGATGGCCCCAGCATTACTTTTCCATTTATATATATATATTTCTTTCTTCTATTTAATTAGAGGACTGGCAGTCGCAGCGGCTTTCCAGTGTTTACTTCCTGAGTGACGTGATGCACATTGAGGCGTCGGTCCTCGAGGGTCACCATGTTCCAGTGAGGGTCTATGTGGATAGCTGTGTGGCCACCGTGGACCCCAACCCCAATTCTCAACCCAGATACCCCTTCATCAACAATCACGGGCGAGTATATTTGAATGAGCCAGAAATAGCCACTAAATACAAACAGTCAAGTAAGGATTTATGTTGTCTGCTGTTTTAAAAAATACACTTGTATATCACACACTGTACCTATTAAGAGCATTTATTGTCCTGTGAACAGTTGGACTGAGTTTCTGTATTTATGAATATGAATCCTGCGCCTGCATTTTGCCATATAAGGTGTTTAACTGATGCTAAGCTGACGGGAGCCAAGTCTTACTTCATGCAGAGAAGCCAGGAGGATAAACTTCATTTCCAGCTGAAAGCCTTCAGGTTCCAGCAAGATCGCAGGAATTCAGTAGGTACAGCTAGCGCGAGATGTGTTTATACAGTTTAAAACTACAGATCATGTATCATGTAGTCAGACATTTGACTTTTCTACGTTTTGCTCTATTTTCTATTAATGTAGCCTGGTCACTGTAGGGAAGGTGTGTTTTGATGGGACAAACTTGTGGTAGCCGAGGTGTTAGTTTAACCTTTTCTTTCTGGAATTCTGTTTTGTCTCTCGAGTGTTATATTGGCACATAATGTATACACTGGTAAGTGTTGTTTGAAGGCCATAATGCTCTCAGAGGCTCCACTGTGTTTGAAGCAGTTCCTGAGATGATATCTGTGCTGTGCTCAAATACTTTCCAACTGAGGACATGACTGCCCTCTTAGGTAATATCAAACTGAGTAATCTACAATATAAATTGAAGATGCCAGAATAGATCTGTGCCGTATATGAGCCATTCAGAATAATTTTAATGCACCAGTACAATCAGGTTGTAAGAAGAATTTCTGCTCTGAATCAATCTAAAGTTTGAAAAACTGGATAATTTTTGCCAAAATAGGAAATCTCCCAAAAGCAACAGACTGCTGTCAAATCCATCAGGGTCTTTTTTTTTTTTTTTTTAAACTGTTTGGTGAGAATTCGGTGCAAGACCAAGATATTGTCACATACAAAAACTATATATGTGTATATATAAATGGTAACATCAGACCCAAAAAAAACACATCATGCACTATTACTGTATATTTTGCAGCAGATCATGGACGATCCATACTGAACTAGGTTGACATTAAATATAACTTTCTTACATCTAACTGGGCGTGTTCCAAAAGAGACCAATGTTCACATTACTTAACATCTAGTTTTGGGGCTTTAACACAAACAGTCAGGATTGGATCTGGTGTGTGTGTGTGTGTGTGTGTGTGTGTGTGGTTTCACCAAGATTTCAGATAGATTAAAAGATTTTAAGGCGGTAATTGCCTATGTTTGGGCAACTCCAAAAAAAAAAAAAAAAGGAAAAACAAAGCCAGTGTCTACTGATGAGAACATCTTGGAAAGTTTCAAGTTATGGAGATGCAGTCTGTGTAATAGTTTTGCAATGCACTAATCCATTTCTGATACATTTAATGTCTTTTTAACTCCCCCCACAGCTCTACATCACATGTCATCTGAAAGCAACAATGGTCTCTGTTCCCATCGACTCGCAACACAAAGTCTGTTCATTCTTGGCTGAAGCCAACAGGTTAGTTCTCACAAAGATAATTCTGTGAACTGGAACTCATGCAGCTGAATGTTTGCTTAATTACTTTAATTTGGGAGATTTTCTGTAACGTTTAAATGATAAATGCAGGCGTTCACCCATAATACCGTAACAATCGCATTACTGTGACTGATGCTTTGAGAAGCTTTACTCTAACAGTATATATTTTTTTGGGCTCTGCACAGATGGGTGGCATCAGGTGGAGACAATAAGGTGTGTAGCTGCTGTGAGACCAGTTGCAGTGAGCAGAGACTGAAAAGAAGCCTTGCAGCAGATGCTGGTACAGCTTACAGAAGCTTTTGACACCATCTCCAGTGCAATCATGAACAAAGCATTTAGATATACAGTATTGTTTTTCTTTTTTTGGCGCAATCATGAAAAAGATATCACAAAAACATATATTTTGGTCATTTTTCCTTTCTTTCCTTCCTGGTCGGACGCTATCTGAATGGTCCTGAGGTAGCAAACCTCACCCTTTATGGTAGAAATGTTGGTTTTTTTTTAGTTTTTTTTTAGTAACAGTGTAAATATAATCAGCTACAGACTAACACACAAGCAGAAATTCCACCCATGTTTAGACAAGCTCACTTGCTTTCATTTGGCACACATGCTGTTTATGCGTCTTTGGAGGATTGATTTTGAGCTAATCCCTTTTAATTGTCCAACCAACCAATCAGTCGTGTTGTGAATAGTTGAATCAGCTCACTAAATACACTAAGTAGCTTTTTTTTTTTTTTTTTTTTTCTCTCCCATGCTCCCTATATTGGAGTGGAAGGTCTTTCTCCAGATCTGCAGTGGGAGGGAACAGCTGCTCTGGGGCCCATCCTCCTGGTGGAGAACATCCTGCAAAACGAGCTGACGGAGCTGTCCAAGTTTCCTCCAGAGTCATCCTCTCTGCTCCACCCACTTGAAGTGATTCAAGCAGGTATGAAGCCACTAAACATATATATAACATAACCGCAAAATGCATACATATTCACTTTTTCCATTGATTTCTATGCTGTGCTTACCTTTCTGCTCTCTAATGCTAAAAGCTGCAAGTAATGTTTATTTTCTGCTCTTTTAATCCTCTTTCCTCAGCCTCCCGTTCGTCGATAGCCCTGCTGTGTGGAGTGGGAGCAGCGCTGGCTGTGATGTTGCTTTTTTTCATGGGTGGGGCCATTTGCAGCAGACTACACAAACCCACTGGACACTCTGTTTGCACCTGATTTAGGACAATAAAACATTTGTAACTAAGCCTCATTTTTCCTTCTTTGAGGAAAGGTAAAGCACCAAAGGCTTTCCTCTTTACTTTAGCTAAGAACATAAGAAAGAAACCAGCAGGGGAGAACCGGGACGAAAGTAACACTTCTCAGATAAATGTCATTTTAAAAGATAACTACGTTTACATGCACACTAATATTCCACTAGTATACCGAATATGACAATATTTTGAATTTGATACAGGTCATGTAAACAGCATATTCTGTTTGGATATTCTGAATTAGGCCTTATTCTAAATGTAGCATTTTCCAATTCAGATGTGGGATATGCCAATATTATAAATATCAGGCAGCAGCTCACTAATATTTTTCACCTCGCTGGTTTACTTCACTGCCTGCGGAGATTCTCGTTCCCACTGGAGCAGAGGAAACCCCTAAAAACCTTCTGCATGTAAACGGGAATATTAGTGGAATCTTCATTTTCATCAGCCATGTAAACAGCTGAGTAGGAATATTATCTTTTTTGGAGTAAAGGCAAAAACCAGAATATTTTTGTGCATGTAAACATAGTCAATGATTTTTTTTTTTTTTTTTTTTTTTTTTTTTTAGACCTATGTAGATCAATCCATTAGCACATTGCATTTTCTTAATTTCCTGCTTCTGTAGAGGGACAAAAGAAACAGCTGTTACAATCATCCCAACAATGACTCCTGTGAAAGTATGAAGTATCCACACAATATTTCACGGTTCTGGTAAGTGTTGCGTTCGCTGTGTTACTTTCATCCCTTGTTACTTTTCGACCTGGGTCTCCCCCACAAATTCTGCAGACGTCGGCTTTGCTCATCAAGATTTTACTAATTTTTTACTAATGACAGTATTTCTGCCTCTGAAAAACACATGCAGTTATTACACTGCAGAAGATACCTGCTCAGTAGCATCTGTAGAGTTTAATCTGCACTGTATACCAGGTTTAGCAGCTTGCCAGGGTTAAAAGGAGTTAAGCTGTGGTGTCCAGCCTTGCAGAAAATGACCTGGCCATAAAATCTATGCTGTGTACACAATGAGCTAATCTATATGGCTCTATCAATCACCATGCTTTGACGGTGGACGGGGTTTTATACTGTTGTTGAGGCATGATGCAAGAAATAAATACCTTTACTGAATAATGTTCACACATACAAACATATCAGTGTGAATATACAAGTACCGTACAGGCTAAGTGCTGGCCTTTATGCTGAATTCATGCACGGATGATTTGTATGGTTAATTCTTGGAGAGCTTGCAGCTCCTCCAGCCATTGTCCTGATCTCAGGGAGATAATTTAATACACACTATTACTAGAGAGCTGCATGAGATTTTTCCATCTTTATACTAATCCACATCTAAAACAAAGAAAAACCCTCAGAAAAATGAAATGGAAAAGCAGCACCAATGGCTCCACACTGTGAGGTAAAACATAAAATACCATCCCAATAACAATAGTCATATTTTAGCTTCGGGCCATTTTCGGCTTTTCCCTTTAATTCACCCCCTCCAGCTTTCTGCCAGTGGTGGAGTAGGCCTATTCGTGAAATGGGGCTCATCATGAACTGTTGCTCACAAGCCCAGGAAGACGAATAGACATAATTAAAAAGCCCATAAAGGCGAGAGCAGGGGCTTTTATTACAGTAATATGTGAAGGCCTTGGTTTAATGGGGTGTTTGTTCCTGTGTGCAGGCCTGACGGCTGTGCTAGTTTACTGCCAGAGCATTGCTGACCCCCTCCCATCTCCCAACACACCAGAGGCTAATAAAAAGCCATACCTAATGATACACCAGCAGGACACATGACAGCAACAAGCGTGCACACTCAGAGGCACAGTGATAGACACAAGCCTCTCCCTAAAAACGATTATTGAGGATGTTGGGAAATGGTCTTGTTGTGATTTTCAGATAAAGCAGAAAGAATAGAGGAAAAACAAAAAGATAAGAACAAGAAATTATTGGCCGCTAGGTGCTGTCCAAATGGTTTGCTCTTGCAGTATGAGGAAACATGTTTTGCTCGGGTTCCATCCTCTTTCTGCCCCACTCACCGACAAACACATCTGACAGTTTAAAGCAGCTACATTTTTGGCCACTTAGGGGAAAAGTGGAGAACAAGCAATTGACATAGTGACACCTCATAAAGTTGATATGGCAACCGTGACACAGAGCAACATTAGCACTCATTTTAGTCATTTTAGTTCATTTGTCTGACCACTGCTGATAATTCTCTGTTTTTACAGTACACATCCACATAGACATTTGATCCATTGTTAATATAAAACTATTGATTAGTGCAGCTTTAAAGCTACATCAGGCAACATCACATACAGGGAGTCCCAGTTTGAAGTCAAAAATTTGAAAAGAAGGCACCAAAATACACAGATGCACAAAAGTTAATGTCTGTAAATCCTACAACTAGACTGACGTGTGATTTCTTCACACTAAAGGATACCAAGAGGTCACGGGTAGATCATGTCTGATCATCCATAATCATCTCACCAGAGGCCCAGAGATCCTATATGCTTTTGCTTAATGTGCACCCAATACAGTCCCTGCAAAATTTCATTTTGGCAAATGGAGCATATCTACAATGTTTCATTTATAAGGGGTGAGATGTTTTTCTGGCTGCTGAGACAAGTGTGTGTGTGTGTGTGTGTGTGTCTTTTTTTTTTACATGCAAAATTTGCCTGCAGCTTTAAGAGGAGTCAACAGAGTGTAAAAGGTGTTAATGTCTTGTTATGGCCGCAGAGGATCATCATCATCATCATCAGACTGGAGACGGTCGCCCGCCTACAGATGCGTTTATGGCGGCATGGACCCAAGTTGACAAGCAAAGTGGCAGAGAGTCCTGAATCAGCCATTTTCACGGACAGGATGTGTGACCCTGAGGGCGCAAGCACACGCATACACACACAGAGCACACATGCATTTTTACTCTCATGCACACACACACACACACACACACACACACACACAGACCATCAAAAGTAATGGTGTGTGTCCAGTGGCAGGCAGGGAGAGTCCTCTCATGTCTGGCAGCCATAACGATATTATTGCTGTAGACGAAGCGTGCTGGGGAATATTGTTCCACACCATTGGTATTCTGCAGACATCCACTTGTACCACACATCGCTGGTAATGACAGAAGTTGGTATTAACACCAGACCTGTTGGTTGATGCTTTTGAAAAGAAACCACAACATGTGGATTCCCCCTCGAGACAAGAAAACTGCAGTTATTTTCAAGTAGAGTGGACTTTTTTTTCCGTTGTTGTTGTCAAAGACAGGCATAGGACGACCATTATCAAAGACATGGTGCTGTGTTATTACTCTGAGCCTTTGATATTCAAGGCAGACAACTCTATCATTTACCAGATGCTATCTGACTTCAAATATTTACTACTATTTAAATAAATATCAAAGCCTGTTTAATTTAAGCCATGAATGCTCATTGTGTTATTATACGCCTCTGATACAGATTGCAATATTACATCTGGGTCTGGCGTTGGAGAATGCATGTGCACACAGACATGCATGCGACCTCTGTCCAGACCCATAATTAACCCTCTTAATTAAGAGAGAAAAAAGTTGCTAACGAAGGAAATGGATTTAATTAGCCTGGTCTTAGCCCAGGCAGAAGTGCACACTGCAAAACACACACACGTGCACCCACACGCACACACAAAACAATTAAGCCTCTTTTATCCTGGCTAATGGCTTCAGTGACTCAGAGCCTTTCTCATTAAGACTATCAATAATATGCTGATTACATGCATCCACCGGCCTCCTTTATCAGGGCACAAAGGGACGAGTGTGTGTCTCTGAGGTTTCAGGGGTGGGGCGGTCTGTCTGCGCGACCTTATCTGCTAAAATAGACGTTTGAATTGTTTGGCTGGAGAAGCTAGAAGAGGCTTCGCTTTGCCGTGTCTTTATTTCTGCAGTTTATCTTATCAAGGAGGCCACGTGTGTCTCTCGCAAGGAGGAAATGCCTATGAAGTTGTACTGCTGAGGGCTTTATGAGGAAGAGATAATAGACTGAGGAGTGACGGTGACTGTCGGGTTGTAAATCTGTCTGCTGTAGCACCAACTCCTGCTGGCTTTAAGTCAGACATTTTCCGGCCTTTGGAACTCTTGGTCTATATTGGTTACATGTTATATATGTAAACACATACAAATATCACTTACATTTACATATATCCGTTGGCTCTATGTTGGACAATGTCAGTCAGCTGGTTGGTCAACAACTGTCTATGGTCCAGACTAAAATATCTCAATAAATATGTATGTTCATTAATGGTTGTTGTTCCCTCAACCTCTAATGTAATATATTGCACGTGGGTCTGTAATAGAGAAGATCAGCCTATTCAACACACAGCCAATCAAATCACTGACATATAACCAGCAGAAATAGCATCTTTCCAAACAGCAGTAAGTGTTTGCCATACAGTATCAGTGATGGGTGAACGTCTTCAATAAATCCACTATCACCATGGAAAGAACATTAGGCCTGAGGGCTGTGCCATTTACTGATGTAATGCTTATATGATTTCTGGGAAATGTCTTTCGGAGTTCAAGTTTGAAGACTTAAATAGATGTTGCTTGGAGCCACTTGGGACCATTAAAGTGCAAAGTTGCTCTGTTCATTTTATTATCTTTATACTGAATTGTTTTTAAATTCTGCTGCTGCAGTGGCAGAATTTCTTCCACAGGAGTAAATAAAGTTTCCCTTTTTTTTTTAAATCTGTCACTGTCTGCTTGCCTTTTTCTTCTCTTTCTCACCCTACGTGTTCAGGTGTGTGTGTGTAAGTGTGTGTTTTAGACAGAGATAGGAAAGTGAGATAGACAGGCGTCTGTCACACACGCAGGAAGACAATAGGTCTGTGCTTTGACCTTCAGTCTCTTCCTGTTGTAACAGACACTGGGGTCCCTCCCAGAGGAGAAGAGAGGAAAGCGGTGGCTTGACCTGCAGAGCCACACCTTCACCCCACTCCCCCTCCCCTTTTCACCGCATCCCCAAACATCCCTGATGTGGGCTGCCATGCTCCCTCTGATCTTTACTGGTTTTCAATTGATGCTATTGTGAGATTTGTTTTTCATCCGAGTTCTAAGGGTCTCATGTGGCCACCTATGGAGCTGACAGACAGACTTTTGTTTGGTTCTCAGGCTCCGTTCAGCCATTAAACCTTCTTTGAGTATAAGATAGTTGACTTTTATTGAATCTGAGCAGAGTCAGACAGATAACTTTATTAACTTGACATTTTAAATGCTTTCTGAGAATCTTTGTAATGCTATATCGGGGAAAAACTCACTAATCTGCCATTTAGGCAGCGCTGGGCAATAATGCAATATTATTTATCAACTTTCAGGGGAATCATCATGATTAAATGAACATATTGTGATATTGCTCAATGATAAGTTTCTGTTGTCACAATTAATGATTCCAAACAAATAGATCCTAAATTCTCATAAATTCATAAACAATGCAGGAGAGACTGAGAAATTCTGATTAATGTCCTTGTAAATAAATAAATGAAATGACTTAAAATTCTTAACTCAAGGTCCACTTACTAGCTTTTTCCAGAACTTTTAAAGGCACCCCACGGTCTCCATCAGTGGGTGGATTTTGAAGAAAGTGACATGTAGTTGAAAGCCCAGCTAAGTGAGCATCTTTTTGTTCAACCCTGACATCATCATGATGACATCATCAGGGTTATTCTCTCAGACGTGTCAAAGCTCCACCAGAGTCACAGAAAACATTATACAACAGAGTTTTCACAGGCTCAGTAAACTTTATGTGTAAAAGTTCCAGTTTAATATTGTGAGATTGATTTCCATATTATCCAGCCCTTCATGTAGGTTTAAATAAACCATGTGAAGTAATAAAAAGGAAAAAGCTTATTTCTAAATTACATGTAGAAGTAATAGAAGAAGCTCCTTGGTGTGGGGTTAATACTTTAGAAAGGTGATGAAATCTGAGCCACTTCTGCGTGCAAAAATCTGAGAAGTCTTTAATCCATTGATCTATTATAATAACCAGGCTTATAAACTTTGGCATTAGTGCATAGAATATGAATTATAACAACACTGCAGCCTGCTAGCGGAGGACATCAGTGTTCAGTCAAAGTCTACCTCTGGACGACCTTTCAGACCACAAGATTGCAAAATAAATGAGCTCAGGATGGATTAATTCACTGAAACCTTGCCTAAAACTGGCGGCTCCCATTCTCCCAAGTTATGTTGTTCCAAAACAGCATTCTTTTCAACTGCATTTAGATGTGCCACATGAGCCAAATGCAACAGCTCCCAAATGAAAATAAAGTGTTTCTTGGAGGCCAGAGTTCCCATGGCTCCTCATCAGCTGTGCCAACAGCACCGTATAGAACCTCTCTGGCCCGAACACCAAACATTCGAGAAAAATAAATCACCATGCTGGGAAGCATCTGCACCAGGGAAGTTAACACGGATGTGACTTACTGCGGAACAGATGTCTTTTCTGACCGAAATAACATCGGATCCATCCCATAGTGAATCCAACACCTTCCTTTTAACCACCAGGAGGATAACCACAACAAAAGGCCCCCCTTCCGTTTATTCCCGCTTTAGATGTGAGATTTTTCAGTAGACAATGGATGAAAATATACTGGCCTTTGTGTTTGATGTAGACATGTTTCTCATGTGCTTTAATGGGAATGTGCTGCACACTGCTCTGGGGTGCACAAGTCTGCACGTAAGAGGAACAAGACCACTGACAAAGGGATAAGAAATCTCACACCTCTCTCATTTATGGATTCTAATATACAGATTTTTGTTCTATAGACCACGACCTTTAATCCTGATTGGCATGTTGAAAGTGGATGGAACACACAGCACACAAACACACTCCTTTATCATTCAAAGTGTGCCAGAGCTATCAACCTGAATAAATAAATCCCCCTCTTATCTCACAACGCAAAACTGGATAAGCGCTCCCACCAGGTCTGGATGGAGGAAGCTGTCAGCACCTCTATTTTGGTTTTCCTTTGCCTCATACAGAGACAGAATCCTGTTTTTCTCTCCAATCCATCCTCCTGGTTTTCAATCCCCGGAGAGTCATTTCCCTCCATGTGCGTGAGACGTATGTGTACCGCCACACCATCCATACATGAGCCCCCTTTCCTGCTTATCTTCTCCGCTGGACCTATATCTTTCAACGGTTGATAAATCCGCAGCACTGCAGAAATTTCCAGGTTAGGGAGAAAGAAAACAGGATTTTCCACATTGTCAGCCTTTAAACCTGTTTGTGAGATTTATTTGCCATTACACGTCTCCACACCATTACCTTCCCATATCACACCCATTCCATGTGCCTTTTTTGTCACCTTTTTGTTTTGACACCTGTAGCTACTGTGGACAGAGTGATATCTGACGCTCAGTTTCAAGAACACAGATTTTGCTATTTTTGCTTGGATTTAGCTTATTTTATTGATGAATACTGTAACAAGAATCTGGATGAATGACTTAGAAATATGAAAAATAAGAATTTTATACACCCTAAAGTCCTACATCTTTGTTGGATAATGACAGTTTCCCACTGAAATGATTTCTAGTCGACACATGGCAAGACCACTTTGTCAGGAATAATCACTCTCAGTCTTTGATGATGTGGGCTTCCATAAAGTCTCTGTTCTGCAGGTTTTTCCATTCATCTCAAGAACAAAAGAAACCAAAAAGGCTCACAAAAGAGGAGGCTATACAGTATGTTGTGCAGCTGTCTTGCAGAGCAATATTGCCACCTGCAGCCAACAGAAGTCAGTAAACTACCTAAAGGGATACTCACATGGCACAACATCAGGTCTGCTCAATCAGATAAAGTCTTAAGAAGAATATGAGGAGTTTTTTTTTTTTTACTGGCTCAGAGTGAGTTACTGGCCTGGGTGCTAAAGTGGTGATTCAGATCTTTATTTGTTATTTTTGGGTCATTTTTTCCTATAACTGTTCCTCTCATTGTCTCTGTTGTCTTAAAAAGTTTATTTTACGGGCATAAATATAGAGTTATTATGTACATTTTTGTATTACTAGTCTTGAATGTGTCATGCCTTATCCTCCTATAGCATCAAGTCTAACTGAATGCTCTGATATTATAGCTTTTTTCACCGTGGCTGTGTGAGACGGGCACCATTCCCTTGGCTATGCTGCTCTCCTGTGGCGGTCTATGGTAGGACACATGATGAAATGGTTCCGCATTAGTTTAGGATGGCTCATGTTGTTGATGTTTCTCTATCGTCATTTGTTCTTATTTATGGGGGATTTATTTCCAGTTTATGAGAGCCCTAAAGTTGTAAACATACTTTTTCGTGACCAGCATTTACAAGGCCAGACTCCTTAAGAGCCCTGAAAGGTTGATGGATGCTTTGTGTACACTCATCTGATTCTGTGTATAGTATTTATCGAGGATAATAGTCTGTAAATGTAAGTGCAGTAATTAGTTGGAGTGTAAAATCTGTTTTCTGAACTAAAACAGCTTGAAGGGTCCAGTAGAGTTTTTAATGATTGCTTTTAGTTGAAGGTTGTGAAATTTACATTTGTCAGGTGTGTTTTGTTGTTGTAATTGGCTGAAATATCATGAAGCAGCTTCCTTTAATGATATTCTCTGCTGTAGGTGTAAGTTTCATTATCTGGACAATCAGCAAAAGATGATTTGGGACGAGATTTCATCATCTGAGCTTCTCTCTGGTTGACTTCAGTATGGAGCCTGTATGTAGTATTTGCACCATAGATTAAAACAAACAAAATACTGTATGTGCTGTACTTACTTATCACTCTACAAAAGCATATCCATCTACTATAATGTGACAGCGGATATAAGCTTGGCCTTTTAGTTCTTGCAAATGTGCTGCATTAATTTGCATTTATATGTATTCTCAAAAATTCAACTACAAAACTGTTCTTCTTTTTGTGTGCTTTGTTTGGAAATGAGACTTACAAGTGGGTATTTCTGTACCATCCATGGCCACTAGATGGAGAAATCAACCCGTTATTGGAGTTCAGAGAACTTCAGTGGAGGACAGCTTTTGTGCTGCTGGTATAGAAATCACATAATTTAGAAGAATAATGAAGCCAGAGAATTTTAATATCTTTCTGTTTGTCTGCACCTGAATCTTTGCAATTTATTTCAGTAAACACAGATGCTTTTATTGGAAGAAAGAACCAGCTTAACCTTTACTTCTCAATGAAAGAAATCTACAAATAGCAATTTTATAATTATCTTATAGCATATTGTATATTCAGCGTAGGCAGGCCATATATGACTACTTCAGCTATCTTATTTGGATTATGCTCAGATCTGTACCTATAGCTTAGAGGTCAAGGCGTTTGTGTGTGTGTGTGTGTGCAAGCATGTGCTGGCAAGGTATTTAATTGATTTAGCCCCTGGCACACTTCTTGTGCACAAAACACACTCACACAGACACACACACTCGCTGATCCTCCGCCCACTCTCATCCATAAATACATTTCCACTGCAAATCACACAGCAAATAAATCTCCATGGTTACTGTAATATAATAATTGCCGTACTTGAAAGATGCTCTGACTGACGATGCTTGCAAAGCCACTTAGAAATCGATAATTACAGAGAAAATATGGCGTGCTCCATTCATTTAGCAGCAGAATGAATGTTTAAATGCCTGTTTGATCCACAGAGCAGGATGGAGTGCAGAAAACAGAGCGAGAAGATGTGAGTGTCAGGAAGTATGAGTGGAGTGTGTGTGTGTGTGAGTGAGAGCATGTGTGTTTATTGCTTTTCTCAGCTCACATAATCACTGGATTGTTATTGGTATGTTATCATAGGATGTCTAATAAGCTGCTTTCCAGGCCAGACATCACTGAAAAAGCAGCAAAATTTAAGCCCACTGATCATTTTCAATGTCCTTACTTCATTATCGTGTTTTAAAATGTAGAAAAGCACAGAATAAGACTATTTGTGGTGCCTTTAAGGCGCCTTTTGCCAGTTAGAAAGCAGTTTTGTGTGGTGAATTGGGAATGGAGGCGTTCCAGTTGGCCTGTCAGTTGTGCTGTGTCGACTTCAGTTAGAGTACACTTTTTCGCATCACATTTTATTTACCAGGCGCTCGTGTTCAGGTCACATCACATGGCCGGATATAAGTTCAGTGTGCAAGTTGTAATTTAAATAGACACCGAACAGAAGGTGCAGATTCAAAAACACAACAATTACAGTGGTACAAATATGTTAATAGATTTATTTTAATACTGTCCTTTGCCTTGTTTTGGAGACTTTCCATTAGAGGCCACACCCAAATCCATAGGACACACCACTAGCCTAAATGGATTGATATTTGAAAAAAGAAAAAAAAGTCCATTTAAAACCTCAAATGTTTTTCATTAAAATGGAAAAATCCCAGAGCCAGACAGACAGACAGAACCAGGGTCAGACCTAGACAGAGGAGGGACATCTATGGTTTGTTACACAGTCTAGGAGGTCAGCACCTCTTTGCTAATGGAGAGGGTTGCCTGCTCCTCTATGAGGCATTGGAAGTGTCCTTGCAACCTGCTGCGGCAGCCAGCAGCCTTGCAGCAGGAGCATCAATATTTCAGGCTGATGGGTGGCCTCTAGATGAGGTTATTATTGTCTCTTACACTGAGGGAAACACATACACACAAGCACAGAAACACACACACACACAGAAACATTTTTTTTTCTTCTTATCCAGCAGCCCTGTTAAAGATAAACACTGGAATATGGAAACATACGAGTAACACGTCATCACAGGCATCCATCTTCATTCACAAAAAAATCCCAACATCATTACAGCTTGTCAGAGTGCAAAATACTTAATTACTACCTCCATCTTCACACTGTGTTTATGAGTGTTTGTGTGCGTAAGAGAGAAACAGAAAGAGAGAGAGAGAGAGACTGCATGTGTGAACATAATTAGCTGACTTCTCTCTGATCCTTAATGCATTATTGAATATTTCAAAGGAGTCTAAATCCTTTGGGCTAAGTGACTGCCAAGTCAGGATCACAGGGCGGGTTCGGCCGTGATGAAGGACGGTTCAGCCATTAAGGAGTCTGGGCCGAGCCGCTGGCCTTGTGTGAACCTGCAGCTCATGAATAATAAAAATTCCTTTACTGTATTTGGAAGCACTTTGGAGTGTAGTGGGGGAAGCTGGTGACGCCACATCGATTTTTTTGTCATGCAATTTCAGGGAACAAGTCAATTCGATTTTAGTGGTGAATAATGGCTCGAAGAAAATAGAGGATTTATTGCAATTATTCCTGATGGAGAACAACAATCGGGGTCTCAATTGGTTGAACTCCACGCACTGCAGCCTTGACAAGACAATAGCTATGTTGTCATGGTAATACGCCATTTCTCCTGACATTTCTAAGATTTTCATCTCTCACAATTACTGCCAGTCTGCTTTCTTTTATGAAATGCCACAGTTTAGTAATGGATTTACTCTGCTGTTGGACGAGTTCTTACAATTAAGAAATACTTAAAACATAATACAATTGGAGTAAAAAACGAAAACGATGTCGGGCTGAATAATGATGAAGTCATTTAATAGGCTATTATCTTAAATTTCTCTCATTAGTCTGTTGAGTTTAATAGGGAGATGCTTATTTGAAAAAAGCAATGAAAGCAACTCCAGCCAAAGGATTAATAGCACAATCTTAAAAGTATATCATGACACATTAAACATTGGTTCTTGGTCAATAAAAGCCTGCTTTTACAGACTGGAACCCATATTTTTGAGACACTGAGTAATACTTGTTTCTCCCTAAATCTACCCACTGTATTTTTGGTAATAAGCTCACACTAATGGAGCATCTATCTTCTGTATATTTCATGGATCTAAATGTCAGGGTTGAAGTTTTAAATATGAGCCACTGTTTGTTCAATTAATTCAGAAAATTATTCTTGAAGTACCAGTGGTGGAAAGAACATTTTCTATACTTAAAGGTGCATGAATCAAAATTTGTATATTAACAGTGGATCAATTGAATATGTGTAATGTGAAAAGAGTCACTTATAGTGATGAACTCTATGGAGCATTTTAGCATCTTTCAGCTCCTTGTTTTGGTTTTTGCAGCTTTACTGTTTCGAGCTGGTTTCCAGCAGCAGCAGTCAGCTGTTTTTGAGAAAATCTCTGATAAACCCTGCATGCTGAGCACTAAACAACACACAGACAAAGTTAGTGACAAGCTGGCGAACAAAGTACAGTTCAAATCTCTCAGTTTTCAACAGTGGATGGCATTTTCTCATTGTCAGAGACAATAACATAATTTTCATGTAGTTTTAGGGTGGTAGCAGAGTATTTTGACACTGTTGTTTTGCTACTTTTACTTATTATCTCCACTGTAAAAAACACAGATTGACTGTTTATTGGAAAAAAATGAATCCTTATACAGTATCTAACAACAGACAGAGTTATTAAAAAGAGCAGAGTAAGTCAAATGGTTCAGTTTCTTTTGAATCACCTCCCGTAGATGATTCAGTATGGAGTGCACAGTATCCTCCTGTATGCTGAAATGGATCCAGGAGGAATGGATGGCGCAATGTGAACAAATAGCTGCAGCAGATGATTTATGGTGATGCATAACTAGTCTTTTCTCAGTGGACAAATGAGTCTGCCTCAAAATGGATCCTCCCAGCGTTTTGAATAAGCTTGCCTGCTGCAGTGTGCATGCACGGGGATCAGTTTGTTTAATGACAGCGGGACCATCTTCAATTCATCATTACTCAGGCCTTGTGATTAGTAAAATGCTCATCAAAGTCATAGAGGGAGTAAAATACCTCGGTGATCTCCCTACAATCAATCAAATTGACTATACTAACGTGAAAATGCGCACACCCCCACACACACACGCGCACGCACAATCTCTCCCTCTCTACTGAGCTTTGTGTTAGCTGTAAGCTCTTTCCATTAAACCTGCGCTGCATTAAGCATTTGGGTTAAAAGCTTTCATAATCAGGTGTGTTCTCATTTAGTGTACAGAGATTTCCAAGATCAATACTGTCCTTGACGTGAAAGCTTTGCGCACTGTGTGTAGCTGTGTGTGGGTGTGCATGTGTGTATGCAGAAGGACCTCAGTGGTCAGAGCTATGGCCCTATTGTGTGTGTGTGTGTGTGTGTTCATATATTTGCCTGTCTGAGTGTCTGTTTACTGTCTTCTGTCTGCGGGGGCAAACTGTTTCCTACTGTGATCTCTTCATTCTATGTTTGAGAGAAAGTAACCGCGGCGGATACAGCGGTTGTTGTTCTGCCTGACGCCCCCACAGTTGATCCTGAGGTCCACTTTACAGACTGCTACTGCAACAAATGTAGAGTCAGAACCCATTAATGAGCACAACACACACAACCCGGGCATCTGCTTTGGTTCGTTTGTCTTTGCTCTTGTGTGTATGTTTGAAATACATTTCTTGCTCGCCTGTGTGTGTGAGTGTCTAGTATCTGAGCCAGGCATGGGCCTTGTATCTAGTCAATATTTTCTTCAAATCAGCATGTTTTAAGATTCACTAAGTGATGATGACTTTGCACAAGAAGAAGGATCTTTTTTTAAAATTATGCCCAACATAAGAATGTTGTTCATACTCAAAATCATTGTCTGCAGACTAAATGAAAAATGGCAAATGTTTCAACTCTATGCCTCAAATTTCATTTCAGTCGAGTCAAATAAAGAATATTTCTTGTTAAAATTGCTTTTGTGTTGTTGTTGTTTTTTTGTTTTTTTTCGTGTGAGCTCAGTGTTTGCTTGTGTGTTTGTTTGCAAGTGTGTGGGCGTTCAGGGACTTTTAGAGAAGTATGCCGGCAGCAGCGTTTTTACAAATGCCTCCTCTGCATTGAGATCAATACGTTAGGCCTTGGGGGATGAGCTTGACCTATGTGAGCAGTTTTTAATAATCACTTACATCTTGAAAATACTGGGGGGGGGTTTCACCATAGTGGTGCTGCTTTGGATGAGTCGTGTTTTACCTTTCCATTTGCCAGATTCAGATGAAAAACTCACATGCCGTATGGACAGATAAAAAAATGACTAATGGTTCTTACTTTTTTAATTAAATGCTGAAAAGAACATGAGCAGGCTGGGATAACAGCGGTATTTTAGGAGAAAAGAAGAAATTAAAATTTCTGAGTACTCTTGATGTTCTCAAAGTTCTCTGACCCCAGATTTATTCTCCAAAATATATATATTCCAGTTAACATCGCACTGACTGATAATGTCTTCATCCTTGACACTGCCTGTGTCCTGACAAACTGTGATGAAGCAGGCCTTGGCCCTGACAGAGCCTGCAGAGTCTGTGATGGCTATGTTCATTGTTCATATGCTCAACAGGCAGCACATGGCGTGGGCAGCAGTCAGTAGGGCTAAATTTGTGCCTCTCTGCTCATTCCGGGGATATTTGTGACTTGCTTCTTGTTGACTCTTTGCGCTCCTTGCTGACAACGGGTCTCTGTGTGTCACAGACTGCTAAATCCAGCCAGCTGTATGCAATTAGGCTGCAAAATGCCGGGGATGTGCATGCTCCTCTGCAAAGCATCAAGAGGTGATGATATGCTGATTTATCAGCAGTCAGACTAAATATCTTTTGCAGTTTGATTGTTTTTGACAGGTTTGAAATAATGATAACATAATAATAACAAAGTCAACACACATATTTATATATATGTGTGTGTGTGTTTTCAAGATTCAAGATTTCAAGATGTTTATTCTCACTCCAGTTATACAAGTACAATCATGTGAAATACTTGGGAGGCTCCATTACAGTAGAAACAGTAAATAAATATATACAAAAAAGACATATATAATAACAAAATATTAAAAGCAATAACACGTATTTAAATATATATATTTAAAAATATATATGTATAAAAGGACAGAATCAGTGAATTTAAACCCTATAGAAAGTTATCATACAGACGCCAGTTACAGTACGTATACAGTACATCACACATATATACAAAATACATCTATATTCAGAGGAATTATTTTAGCCAAATCAATTAAATCACTCTTGTATCAATACCATTACATTAATACAGCTATAAATACAAATTCAATATCTAGTGGCTTACTGTATTGTAGCCCATTAAAAGTGTTATAACTTAAGGGGATTTATACAGTATCTCACTGAATAAATTGCAATAGGTTTTGTAAAATGCCTTTAATGTTTTCATCTGTCTATTGGCGGCTACCCTGACAGACAGACAGTCACTGATTCATAAATCAGTGGCCACATCTTTTCCCTCTGAGAGATTCACTGTTGTTTCCTAGGTAACAAGCGCCCACCCCTCCCTCCCTTTACTCTTGGTTCCTCTGGACTGTACCACATTTACTGTAGGGTGGGAATAGTGTTGGTTATAGAATAGAAGTAGATGTTCGTGTTTACACTGAACGACTTGTATCTACATTATATAATCACAAACCATTAAACTTTGAGTTGCAGCTTATTATGGCTCACATAGTTGATAATAAAGGCGTTATTAATGTTTTGACCTTAGTATAAACCCCCTGGCGAAGCTCATGAAACATTTCCTCGAACTGTCAAAATCGCTTGTTGCTTCCTACCCTAGCCTTAAAAGTAGTTAGCGAGCTAGCGTGTAGCAAGTGATAGCTTACTCCAGCCTTTCACTGAAATATATTTCGAAAGCGAAAAAAAGTTTACTGCTGAAAAGAATTAGTGAGAAGTCTCAGTCGAAGACCATTTCTTGCCGTCCATTTCCGAGCCGTGGGTCCAACCGAAATAGCGCTCTGGAGAAGCGGCGGCGGCGGCTGAAGTGCAGCTGGATGTGACAGGTTCGTCATCAGGTAAGCTGCAGGTAGTTAGCTTAGCAGCTAGCACCCTTTGGCTTTGGCATTTCTTTAAACACTTAGCGTTATGGGGAATATAGCGGCTCTTTGGACAGTAGATGTGGCTAAAAATGTTCCTAATGATGCTACTCCAGTGTCATAAACATTATGCGCTCATGGCTGGACGGCTATGCTAGCCACTAATCACTGCCCAGATAGCTAATGAAAACAAGTGAAAGCTGCTCCATAGAAACAAAGATGAAATCAGCATGAATTACCTCTGTGTCTCTCCTGCACTGATCAGTGTAATGCTTCTTGGTACATGCTGTTTGCTATTAGTGAAGCAGGTAATGACTTGATGAAATCAGTCGGGGGACAGGTTTGATAATAACACATTTATTTTTGACACCATAAGACAAATAAGACAAATAGTGTCATCATGTAAGCAATGGCGTTGCATCATTGTCACAAGTTCCTGCATATTCCAGTTTACAATGAACTATTGCGTGTTATTACTTTTAAATGCAAATGTAAAAAACACAATGAATGCAGTGACATCTTGACTAATGGATTGTTAGATTTAATTGCTGTGTACAACGAAAAATAAACCAGCTCTAATGAGACGTAAGTGGAGACACATTTTAATTTACTGCAGGTTGGCTGAGCAAGAGCCTTTTACACCTGGGTAAGGTTAATAAGTTTTGATCAGGCTAACTGCTAGGTCATATACAGTAATTGGTCCTCCTGAAAATGTAAATGGACATCTCAGATCAGAGTTGTAACAATGGAAGCGCAGTAAGACAAAGCAAGCTAGTCAGTATAACAACACAAAGTGGACCTTGACTTGCCATTTGTATGGAATATATTGTTTTCATGCATGCTATTAAAGCAATGGTACCAGTGAGTAAGACACAGCTATCCACATTGCACTGTGATTGTTAGGAAATTGGCGTTTTGTCATCAGAAGTATGGAAAATAATGTTATGTAGAGTCAAAGTGGCATTTGAATCCAGTATTTCCTGGTTGATTTTGATTCTTTTATCTCTAATTTTGAACACAGCCTTTAACTTGCTCCAAAACACCCTGGTTGACCAGTTGCCTGTGCATCTATTAGGCACTTGTTTCTCAGTCATCGTGTGGACTAAGTGTGTGACAGATTTACCAGAATGGCTTTCAAGCGGAAGGAAGCACAACTCTCTGCCGCTTGATATTTGATTACGGCTAATAATAGAAAAAGACAGCTGCCTTTTCATTGATCTGTCTTTGGTGCCCTATTTCTGAGCCCTATTTCTTTCTCCCTGTCATGTTAAGCTATCCAGTTGTGATAACAAAGAATACATACAGTGTTCTGTGCTGGGGAGTATTTTCAAACTCATCAATCTTCATTTGCTGTAATTAGCCATTGTTTCAAAATACTCCTTTTGTATTTGGAAACGAAGCCACTGTGGGCCACAGAAATCCTAAATCTGGTTGTGTGTGAGCCAAGCTGTTTGGGGTCAAACAGGACAGGGATAATAAGAGGGGAGGGGATACCATGTGGGAAGGAAGTGGCTCAGCTTGTTTGTCTGCCAGGCTTTTGTTTGTTTTCCTGTCGGACAAATCTATTTAGGAGGTAGGCTATCTGAGGTCTGCCGGTGGAAATTAGCTACAAGCAGGGCTTGTTATACAGTTATTGACAGTTATTCAATCAGTAATGTGGTTATTGAGAAGTCGGTTGCAGCCAAATGAGAGATTGATAAGCTTGAGCATCATCTATCACCAGCTATTGTTCTGTATGAACGATAACATATCAAGTTATTTTTTTCTGATCATACCAGTCAAGTTTCATCCTGCAGTAATATACAGTTGTTGCCATCTGCGGGCATTCCTGCTCCTTTAATCTACTGCTTCTGTGTACATGATATAGCGCTGTGAGGCTACAATCACTGAAGGTGTCAGGTGACACTTTTGCTTTTGACAGAGGCTGGTATACCCCTCCTCCCTGTTCATGCTTCATATAATGGCAGAGAGCTAGTCTGTGTTATTTCCCTACAGGTGCCCTGTTGCCTAAGATGACATCAGTGTCATTTGCTGAGGTAGACAATTTTTCATGCTAGGGAGATTAATCCACCCAACCCCCATTTCCCCAAAACCCTTTGACAAATCTATTGCCCGTGGGAGATCAGATTATATACAGCTATCAAAGCGTTGTTACAGTTAATAGATTTGTTCATTACAGAACTGTAAAGCATGTTTAGCCTCATTGATATTAACGAAACACCCAGGCTGCCGCGTCATTCACAGCCTTTGTTTGTGACTTTGTATGAGACAGAGGCAGAGAGAGAGAGAGAGAGACAGACACAGGGAGAGCCAGAGAGACAGACGGTACAGCTGTTCTATTGAATCTGGATCGAAAAGTCATGAAGCTGGATCTCTGACTCATCAGTTCTGTGACGCTCCGGCTTCACGGCTCATATGATGCCAACCAGCATGTCATCAATTGGGTGGAGGGGAGCAGGATGGGGGGGTGGAGACAGACCGAGACTTTCCAACCCCAGCCAGCGCCAGTCTTTTTTTTTTTTTTTTTTTTTTTTCCCCAAGCACATTCTGATGCAATAACAATAACAGAAATGTTCACTACTGTGCAATTTTCCAGTCCAGTAAACTAAGGAATTAGACTGAAATAGAGCTTGAAAGATTAGAGAAATTGAGACAACATACAGGTGAGGGGAGGAGAAGAGAAGGGATGTGTAAGAGGAGGAGGAGGAGAGGAGTTTAGAGGAGGGATGCTGAGGGTAGGTAGAGGAGAGTCGGGAGGCGGAGAAGGTGCAGTGCTGTTGTTTCCTGGGGGGAGGGTGTTAAGTGTAATGATAGAACATAGACAAGGACAGAGCTGATCATCATTATGAGACTGCAGCAACTCTGTGATTATTACTTACTTAGTGGTAATTTTGTATGAGAAATAAATCTGGAGTTCATATTCTAAAGCTTGCTTTCTATTAAAGGGAAAAATTATTCAAATTCGAATATAATAAAGTTCAGCAGGAGAATAATGGACAAAAAATGAATAATGTGATAGCTAGTTTAGCAGGGCATGAAATTGGGGGAAATACCTTTTAAAGATCAGCATTCAGGGGTTGTTACTGTAAGCGCAGTTTTCACCCCATCACTTATTCTACTCTGTTCCAATAGAGAGACACAGAAAGCTGTGATTCAGAGTAGCAGTTCTTCTATTGGCTGGAGCTGTTAAGGGGCAGGGCCTTGCCACAGGCTAGTGGGCAGGAAGGGGCTGGCTTTAGGGGTGGGGGGGGTGTGGAGGGGTGGCTGGAAGTGTTTCAGCCAGATAGTTGGAGTGGACACTCTTCTGCTTCCTGCTTGCCTGCCTGCCTGCCTCACTTGCTTGCTCCGCGGCTGAAAGAGAGAGAGAGAAAGAGAGAGAGAGACATCGAGAGAAAATCCCTGTCTAGGCATGGACCTCCGGCTGCAGCACTCGGCAGCTCGCGAGGAATGACAACAGTTCACATGGTCATTAACTCCAGTTGCTGAGGCTGAAGGGAGCTGTACTGTAGCTCACTGTCACAGAAGCACCGGGTGCCTCCTATGTTCGGGACAGCAGACAGACAGAGGCACACAGCAGAGCTACGGGACCCAGTGAAACGAGGTGGGAAAGAACCGTCATATTGGCTGGCTCTTTTTTTTTTTTTTTTTTTTTTTTTTAATTTTTTTCAGGAGTTTTGCTGCAGTGTGCTGCATACCAGTCTGGGTGGGGAGGGAGGAGAGTGAATGTTTTATCTGTGCGAGAGCAAGAGAATGAGGCTGGAAACGAGAGGAGAACGGGGGAAAAAATAGAGAGAGAGAGTGGGATAAATGCTCAGGAGCAGTGCAGCCACGCAGTAACTACCCTTATTGCAGTTTCCAGCGCCGTAATGGACTTTCTGTTTCGACTCCTGAGAGAGAGGCATTATCACAGCAGTTGACTTGCCCCTTCCTCAGTGCAAATGTCAGGAGCTCTTTTTTTTTTTTTTTGCCACACGGGCTCCATATTTTTCACTCTCCAGAGAAAAACTTGTCATGTTGTGTGGTGTGTGCGCTGTCACTGCTTGCTTTGTGTAGTTTTTGCAAAGTTTTTTACTCGTAACTCTTGGTGTGCAAATTTTTTATCTATAGGCAAAGGTTGTTTGTACAGGACAGGGTTTGATGTTTCAGCACCCTATATGTATGTAGTTACAAATAGCTGATGGCCCGAATAAGCTGGGACTTCCCAGTTCTAATAAGGCCCACATCATAATTAACCTTTTGAGTTAGATGGGGCATGGTTGACGTGTCCCTAGCTTTCTGCTGTCTATCTAGATTTAGCTTTGCGCTAGACGCCGGGCCTGGTGCAGTCAAGCAGTGGACATTATTGCCTGCATGGAAAAGGCCAGGGTGGTGTCACACGTCTGGCCATGGATCAAGGGGAAGTGGGTGTTTTCTAAAATGGAACATCAGTTCAGCCCTTCCTGTTGTGAAAAGAATGGGATAAGTCTCAAACAAGTCCTTAGTGCAAGACCCTGTCAGCCAGAAGTCCCCTTTCACCGTATTGACTCTCATGCAAATTGTACCTTGCGATGGTATTAAGAGGATTTAGTGGTTGGTGGGGTTTTCAGACATCTTCTTCTGCATGAAAGAGGTACATAGTCTCATTGCATTGTGACACAAGGGTGAGTTTGCTGAATCATTCAGCTCTCATGTTTTCAAGTGCTGAAGATTTCCAGTAATTTGATGTGTTTCACTTAATATTGTAATGTACAAGAACTTTAATCTAACAAAGTATTTTCTATCCTTGATTTTAGGATATAAGTGCCAGTGAAACTTACAAAACAGTTACAGTAGGCCTGAGAGCAGTAGTAAGCATGCTTCTACAATTTTCACGCAGACTTTTACATGAAGTAAGCCTAAGTATCCTGTTAATCATCATGTTTATCTGAACAGCACTATTCACCTCTGGCTGCCAACTATACTGTAATTAGCTGATGACTTGTCTGAGTCCTGTGGCTAAGCAGGGAGTAGACAAGAACACTTGCACAGGAAAACAAGTCTATTTACTGAGTGCAGGGGTTGATATCAATCAAAGACGCTGAAACTCTCTCTTGCTTCTCTTTCATGGAAGTGCTTGTAAAAACTTAGCAGATGATGGAAAAAAGGGGAGGTCATCTGTTCTGAGGAGAGGAAAGCCCAGTCCTATATCATGAGCAGGGCCATTCGGGTCACTGTGGTTTAGCTAAGGCTATTATGATATAGGGCACACCTATCTGCTGACTCTGTGAAATGCTTCTTGTGTTGCCTCCGAACAGTAGCTTAGTCCTGGTATAGCCTCTGCTGAGCTCACTCACTCGTCCTTATCGCTAATGGTACTTGATTATATTGAACTCAAGGAGCTATAGCTTATGCCAAAGACAATTTCATAAGCATCATAGCGTCTATAGTATTAAATACGAATTAGACTGCAGGGTATAGCCCTGCTCTGATCCGCTCTGGAAGAGGCAGAGAGGCATTTTGCAAGTGAACAGGTTGGTGATGTCACCCTGAAAGCTAGGTTAGGCTTGTTATAATCTTTATAAAC
The DNA here is from genome assembly GCA_038419695.1 of Scomberomorus guttatus. Classification (NCBI taxonomy): domain Eukaryota; kingdom Metazoa; phylum Chordata; class Actinopteri; order Scombriformes; family Scombridae; genus Scomberomorus; species Scomberomorus guttatus. The sequence continues at coordinate 9,729,364 of CM076468.1, read as the reverse complement.
AGATATCTGCATATGAATGCAGAATCTGTAGGCAACAGGGCAAGATTTTGGTACAGGAAGCATTCTGGTTTCCGTTTGTAGTCCGAGTAGTATTGACGTTTGAGCGGGCTTTGGTCGCATGCAGGTAAACAGTCTGTGCGGAGAGCAAAAGAGGCGGAATGCATTGGCCGAAATGTAATCTCGAAACCCATCGGTTATCATCTGATTAGCTTTATATTAGCTTTTTTTTAATTATCTGCATTCATATGCATATATCTGTTTATAGAGATTAGCCAAAATGTTGTCTGGACCATCTCAAGTTGCTAATCGGACTGTAAACAACGACTGGTTCACAGAAGAGGAAGTCTTGATATCAGTTATCTGTTATCCGGATATCCGCTGGCTACACCAGAACCCCGAAATATTGGTCATTGCCCCCAGAGGCTAAATCGTCATCAGACAGATAGCCGATGGGTTCTGAGATTGGGTTTGCTTGGGTTAAAGACATTTTGATAAAACCTGTACTATAAGGCTCACTCATTTTCCATTACTGACTGGAAACAGAACATTTTCCATTTTCCCCTCTGCAATGAGGTCCTCTCTCCACAGCCTTGAAAAACACCACTTGTTCCTATTGGCCATGCAAATGACCACACAGCTGTGGTTTGCCAGCATAAAATAGTATAAAATGGAAATGAAGTCCACTCAGGTACGTTGCTTATGAGCTTGTCTGTCACAGCCATTTGTATGTCTACTTTATTTTGCTGGCAACACCTGGCTGGTGCCACAGTAAATGTTGTCACAAGGCTTACAACCAATGGAAACCAGGTAGCTTATCGTCTCTGCTGAGCAAATACAAGCAGCTGAGATAAACCGCACCGCACATCCAGAGCGTACAGATACCAGACTAATGGGTTACATACGTGGTATTCAGAGGTCAAGCCAATGACTTTCACTCGAGACGCCCCAGTCCCGCTGACTCTCATTCAATTAAGCAGACTGACCAAGATAATGCCCCTGCCAGCTGGCCTTAGTAAGCGTCAGTAATCCATAAAGTCTAGTGGTGCTTTTCTTTACATCTCTGCCCTGCTTTATCAGGTCACCCTGTCTGTCCACTGTTTGTACTGATGACACAGGGGGGACAAAGCCTTCTTGCAGGAACTGAAGGAAAACAGGATATACTTACACTGAACACAGGTTTTGTCCTTTTTGGGTTTTTTTTTGGAAAATATGCTCCTGTATAGCTGAAAACATTAAGGATAACACTATCATGATTAAATAATGATTTGTCTTATTAACATCCCCACATTGAGGATATTGTGATGCATCTGGTGTAAGAAATACTTATTTGGAATAACATCATGTTAAATTGCATGGCATACATTTCATTAGAAATGAAAATTATTAGACTAGTCCTTCACTCAGCCATAAGGGTGTACAGGAGTGCTAATCTCTGAGGTCAAAACATAGGGTGCTGGGTGGTCGCTTCCTACCTGCCCACCATCTGTCTTTCCCTCATTTCATATCAGTAGCATTGTGCTTGAAATGCGGCTGCTAAGCTCAGCGTAAACTGTACTGTATGTGTAATGCACTAGCATAAGCTAAACGAGTCTAACCCAAGACATAGGCACACTGTCCAAGGACACGTCAAACCAGACTAAACTCAAACTGCATGTACTGCCTCTGACCTCAGCTAGAGTTTTCCAAAGCAATTTTTTCCACTATGTGCTTGAGTTTCTCATGCTCTTCGGATGGGATGTTGTTATATGACAGAGGTAACAGTTTTCCCCCCGGGTTGGCAGTTTGCTTTTCCAGCAGCGGCTGTGGTTTATTTCAGGAGTGTAATAAGTCTCAGCCATCTCTGCTAAAAGGAGGCTAGCATCAGCTTACAGGCTAATACAACATTTTTACTACTACACTTCCATCTATTTAAAGTTTGTTGATGCAGATATAACTTACAACAAACAAGGGTTATATCCTCAACATACAGGATGTCTGTACTCCATACTCCCGACCACCAACTGTCATGTGTGTGCTCAATATTACAGTTATTGCAGTTGACTAACATATGGTTGCTGTTACTGTTTAGTAAATCTTGGGCTGCAGCTTGTGTTAAGCTTATAAAATTTCAAAACAAATCATCACTAGCCCAAAGATGTCTTTAAGATATGATGGGTCAGAAAAATAACTAATTACAGTTGATGAACCATTTAGTTAAAGAATTGGTATAAGATTAGTTTCAATGCCCATTTGTGTAACATTTGATTGGACGGTAGTTAAATTATCTAGGGATGCTACACAGTCATACAGTCAATACAGTTTGGGAGCAGACATGCCGTCAAGTTCCTGCATGATTTTTATCGTACCATCACCCACATGAGGGTACTTTTGATCTGAGTTCTCATCATTTGTTTTGAATATCTTTCATGACAAACATTGTTTGCATTTTGCCTGTTGAGTCCCCTGTGAGCTTTTCAGGTGTCCCCAACCAACCCTTACCATCCATCCAGTCGGCCTACTACTCGATTTTATAAAAGACTGAGTGCTATAAACCTCCAGTGTTCACTTCAAAAAATAAAAATGACTGATGGTTGTGTTGCCCAAACATTTTAGCACAACTTGCTCCATCATTTGAGTCATTTTACAGAGAGATGGCACTGATTTCCCCCTTACACCAGTGCTTGAAGTGGAAAAAAATAAGTGCCAATACTCCCCTTATTAACATGTTGGCATGTGTATTGGCTGGTATCAGCAAATCATAAGTATTACATTCTGAATTTCTACAGTGAACAAAAGGTACTAGGAGATGTTGTTGATGTTCACAACATTGTATTTAATCAAAGGGAGAACCATTTAAATTATTAGAGTAAAAAGTAATTGACTATGTACACTAGCTTTAGTGTGTGCCGACAGAGAAAAGCAGGCAAGTGGGAACAGGTGAGCGTCATGTAGTGCCCCCAGGATAATGCAGTTTTTTTTTTTTTTTAGGGCCATTATGAATCGCCCAGAGAACCTGATATGGAGAGGGCAGAAAAGATCACCTGCCAGTAGTGTAGGCAGAAATCACAGCGTGGGCGGGCACAGAGAAAATCAGTTGGTCCTAGCACGTCCAAGACCAATCACAGGCTACTATTAGGTTCTGAAACGCATACTGTATGTTAACCGAAATAGACCATTACTACTATACTTGCCAGAATACACCACAGTTTAATCATACAAGCTTTAAACATCATCAGAGGCAATGTCACAGGCACCAAGACGAACATTAACAGCATCATAGCCTGGCACGCTGGTCACATATTCACACACGCAGATGACACAGATGCAACAGTATCATTCATCAAGCGTATAGATAGTGGTACACCGGCATCAACATGCTCAGTAATGTTAAGAATGACGCGTGCGCGCATACACACACACACACAGATGGCAGACGCAGCAACATCAGCATAAAATCCAATTATACACCCAGCAAAAACTATAGCCAATAAACAATAATATTGAAATACGCAATTAGCTACTACAGTCCGAAATGGTAAATTAGCTTACTTTTAATGATTACAGCAGGAGATGACGGGGCTTGGTGTGGAACACTGAAATTATTTCATTATAGTCCAACGCTTCAGTCAGTTCTCTTTCCAAGGAGAGCAGGGACAAAGAGTTCAGTCTGTATGTCATCACTGATGCCCTGATGCCAGTTTTGTCATGAGTTTTATCTTAACCTACATTAAAAGCAGGTAGCTAGCCGAAAGTAGGCTTCTGTTCCTCCGTGCAATGCGCGGGCTGTACGCTGAGTGAAAGAGGAGGAGCTGCTCGCAAACTGGCATTTGTGAAATGCACTGCCACTCAAAAAAATCTGACCTATCAACATCATCATATGGTAAACAAGAAGCAAGAAACAAGAATTGTTTTATTTTTATTGGTCGTGTAGTCACATTGGAAACAGTATTCATTGACTGCTATTCAGCAAAAAAGGAAACCTTCACACAAAGCTTCGCACCAGGTACTGGCAGCTTGTGAGAAGTACAGATGTGCAAAAAAAGTACACCAAACAGTAAAATGTAGAAGTGCCGGTACTGCGTACTGAGGAGTGCCGGCCCACTTCGAGCACTGCCTCACACATTCTGACAAAGTAGGTTAGCTTTATCACAGACATCTTATGGCTTCTAAAAATAAGAAGGGATTAATTGTTAAAGGTCAGATCTGACATGATTCTTACCTGACTATCTCTTCTGCAGCGATTGGCTCTCTCCCTAGGGAGATGGTGTGAAATTAAATCCTGCCTTGGAGAGTGGAGCCGGGGCGTCAGTACGATTGGGTGAGGAAGCTTCTCATCTCATTTCACATGATCAGCACTAAAGTGGGACAATATGATTAGCTAGACAATGGTCCGGATTCATGGGCTTGGAATAGTGTAGGGTTGGTGGGCGATTTCAAGGGGAAGCATCTTTTTGCTGCTTGTTGTCTAAGGAAAGACTACCTGTCTCTGTGACCAATCAAAAAAAAAACAGACAGAGTCTGGAAGATTTTTCTTTTTTCGTAGGCCATTTAACCATATGGATACATGATCTTATTATAATGGTCTTTTAAAATGTCTCCTTTTGATATTCAACACTTGAAACAAAACTACAAACAGAATTCAGAAGTCTCCAATTAGAGAGACCAAATTTAACTAACCTAACCAAGACTAATGATGGTGTTTAGGTCTACAGGACAGCAACAACAGACAAGAATACTGGGCCTAACCCACATCTGACAAGACCTGAAGGACTGTATGTCTGTATGACAGCTGTCTACGAAGGGAATTTGTAGAGGGATTTCTTCTTCCCCTAACAGTAGCATAGATGGTTTTGAGTACAAGTCTCAACTTGCCCTCATTAACACAAAGTGGAGCTTGTCCAATGCCTTTAGAGGTTGTTTAAGATATTGTTCCCATGGTATTAAACATTTTCTTTGTTGAGGTCTAATTGCAGTGGAGGTTAGGGTTAGGTGTGGTGTTTATTCTTGATCTTGTCTGATTTCCATAGATGAGTTTATGTGTTTTAAACTGTAGAGGGGAATCTTTTAACCAGAGCTGTAGTTTTTTTACAACCTTTCTCTGTCTCCTCCCTCGGCCTGGTGTCCCCAGCCCCCTTCTCCCGCCCCTGGTTAGCAGAAAAACATTTCCAGATGTGCCAAGAAAGGAGCTCCCTGCGCAGTAGCTTAGTAATGGATTTCATACGCTTAAGCTAAAGGTCACTTCCTCAGATTGTTGCTCCACCAATTGTCCCCCCTCTTTAGACAACAGACACAGAGACCAGTGTCTTTACAGGATGAGGCAAGGTGCACATACACACATCTCCCCCATGAATGTAAATTGACAAGCTGCTGTCAATGAGCCGGTATCTAATTTGGACAGTGGGAGACCAGTGAATATTGCGGGACACAGGGCAGCGTCATAATCGTGTCTGGCACTGGCATATGCATCTGTCTCGGTCGCTCTCTGGCTGCTGGACGGCTGCCCGGAATAGTGCTGCGCTGCGCGGTTTTCTATTGGCTGCACCATCCCGCCGTGCATGGCTCTACAGGGCGGGTTGGACCCTAGGGCTTTTTTCTATCTCTGCTCTGACTCTATGCTCTTGTCCACTGTCTCATAGCACAGAGGCTTTTGCCATTCACCGCTTTGTGTGCAATATGTTGGAGAGCCAGTGGGCTTGTAGTCACCCCGTACAATGGCACACATCAGTGATCAGGGGACTTAAACTCAAGTGGCTTCTGGATAACTTCACAACTGCCTTTTTTCTAGTTCATCAGCCCTGTACCCTTTAGAGCTAGCACCCCTCAGGGCCATTATGTACACAAATTCAGATTGACATGCATACACAAACACTGTTAACGCCTGTTGAAGCCTGTTAGATAAATCATTGCCCAACGTATTTAGCAAGCCATTTTCTCACCCTGAAAATAACCTCACGCTGTTTGTTTCTCTTCTGTCTCTTTCTCTTCTCCACTTCAGATCACCGACAGAAAGTGCCTTGTGAGACACCATCCCTACTTGGAGAGTCCTGGGCGTTTTTGGACAGCTCCAGATTTCTCCCTCTGCAGTCGTGACAGGACATAGCTCAGCCCCTTGGTTTGTCTTTACCTGTGCTCAGTGTGAAGAACCCTCAAGTGAAGAGGTGGAGCTACTGCACTGCTGGCCAAGGTGCCAAATCTCAGAAAGAGTAGGTACTGAGGACATTTAAACAATAGAAAGCCACATACTTGTGTTGTCCTAATCTGTGCCATTGCACCTCAAAATAGTACCGCTTTTGCTCCTCAACATCCACCCTTGCACAGATATCATCACTCATACAAAGGACATTTTGGGGACATTGGTACAACCAGTAGAGCTTGTGTCCGAGCATGCCCCCTCTGCCTTGTCAGAGGTCTGCACCTGAGACTTACTGATTGATGAACAATTAACTGTTCAACTGACAAAGTCCATAGCAGCAGTGTAGTCCCATGCGCCGGTCACAAAGACTTTGCCAGTCCATTACCTCCACTTTCCTTTCCATAAGGACAAATCTCATCCATTGACCTGAAGCAGATCACTATTAGCTACATGTTCCATCAGTTTTAGTTGTTGTTTGCTTCGTTTTTTTTTTTTTTTTTTTTTTTACTGGAACACTCTGTAACACCTCCTCAGAGGATAGCCTCCTCCTTAAACCAAGTGGCTCAACTCCACGCAAGCTCCTCAGCCAGCGCCGCTGACATGGCTCTAAACATTGCCTCGATACGTGACACAAAATGGCTGACCCTGGAAGTGTGCCGGCAGTTTCAGAGGGGGACTTGTTCACGCAGTGATGAGGAATGCAAATTTGCCCACCCGCCCAAAAGCTGCATGGTGGAGAATGGGAGGGTGATCGCCTGTTTTGACTCGTTAAAGGTAAGGACTTTTAAATAGGGGTTTTGTGAGTTTTATTCTATCCTCTTCTTTTATTCTGCTCTTTATTTCTCCAGAGTATTGGATACAAATTGAGTGTAAGCTTCTCTCTCTTCTAGATCTTTTCATGAGGTCGTTGTCATAAATACCTGGCATACAGGATACGCTGCAGAAATCATCATGTTTTATACTCATTTTATTTCTCTTTACACACAAATATGAATAATTGGATTACATCTCCGCAGTACCAATATAGCATCTGACATAAAATGTTACAGCTTTGTGGTTCCTAATGGTCGGTGGGTGTAGGTTGTCTGCTCAAATTAGCATGTGTGTCAGGTCTCCATGCTGTGCTGTAGTTAGCAGACTAGCCTGACCTATGAAGCTAAAGGCCAAAGAGGTCTGTTGTCATGTTCACTGTCACCACAGGTGTGTGTGTGTGTGTGTGTATGTGTGTGCGTGCGCGTTAGGTTTTTTTATACGGTAAGTTCTACTAATGTTACCATGGCTTGTCCATCATCTGTGTTTGTGGGTGAACATCTGATCGCCTTAAGTCATTTCAGGGCTTCTATTTCTGGTTGCATGTCAGCTGTCACATACAACCAACAAACAAAATAAACAGCCAGGGCTGCTTTTCTAATGTTTGCTTCCCACAGATCTAACAAGAGGTATAAGAATTTAACCTCCAAATGTGGGTAATCTGCTTTTTTGTCAGCTGGTTATTATTGATAATATTTGGTTGACATGAAAATCTAGAAGCTATAAAGCCATGTTGAACTATTTATTCCTTTAATAAAGGCCTGTAGTTTAATTTTTGACCCCTCATATAAGATGTTACATTGTTGTTACATTTGTTATGGTTGATACTCCTATTTGAACCTTTTTCTTTTTCATAATGGACAAAAGATCTTAAATTAGTTTAACACCAGACACTTTGAAAGTCTCCCCAATTATAACAAGGTCGCTTCACACAAGCCCCCACATGCTTCAAATAAGAGGACTGCATCCAAGAGCAACCTATTATTTTCAAGCTGTGTGGAAAAAAAAAACAGCTGTGACAATGATAAATAGCCAAAGAAACTAGAGCAGAACACTGGAACTGTGAGGAGTTTGTCTTAAGTATGAACTGTAGCTGCATTCACATATACAGCAGTGCAGTATGAGGAGAGTGTATTTCACATTTTTCAAGGTTGTGTAAGAGGCCAGAGACAAAAGACAGACTAAATTCACATAATGCAAAGAGCTTTTCTTAATAGCAAAGAGCTTTTGTTAATAGCTTGCCACACACTTTTTGTACTTGAAATCAATAAAGATCTTTGGAGTGTGTAAAAGCCCTTTTCATTACATGTTGCTTATGGTCAGTTATTTATTTGACACTATGAAAACATTATGGTATATCAGCTGCTTTCTTGGCTAAGATGTAGCTCATGGTAAGGCTTGCAGAGGTTATTGCTTGCAGTTAGCCATTGAATGACACTCCTTCCCAGCTGCCAGATTTAGCAAGCTGTTATACTGTTATGGTTTAATGAGCAAACAGCTGACTCCAATTGGGATCGATTTGTTGTTGCACCATGCAAGGGAAGGCCTGAAATTCATCCTCTTCACATGACATGATTTTGCTTTTCCTTGAAAAGTCCAACCAGTCATCCCTGACTGAGGAAACAAAATGACCCAAACATGCAAACTTAATAATAATAATAATAATAATACATTTAATTTGTACCATACTTGTCATTCATAGTGAAATTCAAAGTGCTACAGTATTAATAACATAGAACACACAACATAAAGAAAATAATAATAATAATAATAATAATAATAATAATAATAATAAGAGTTGTGCTGACTTTCATTTACACTATTATCAGTAACATTTTTTGTCTTTGTGGTAATCCACTGGCAATTAGTGTTATGCATCATCTGTACCTAAAATGTACAGAATGTCATAAAAGAATAGCATTCTGTGTGCACACAACATAAATAAAGTCACAACTTCTACACAGCTTTTGAGTGCAGTGTGTTCTTTGTTCGAAGGAACAGTGTGCTTCCTAAATTACTGTCACTCAGAGGCAGCTTTACTTTATACTGCTCTCTGAGCATTACCCTCAAAAGCCTCCATCCAGTATTGGCTGGCAGTCTTGATGCTTGCGTCAAGGCAGGACTTTTGCAGACTCCCATGCTATGGGCTGTAAGCCTACACCCATTGTTTTCAGCCAACTCCATGTGTCTTGTCAAGGGATACTTGACAATAGTGGACATAAGGGTTGTCTTCCTTGTCAGACACAAAGTGTTCTGACACTCCTTCATCAGGTCCTTGTTGGAAAGCCCACTGGAGTAGTTTGCAACAGAGACTCTTTAAGGTAAAGTGTGCTCATGGCTCCTGGACATGTTGAAAGCACATAACACACAAATCACGAGTGTCCTTTTGTGAGATTGTGCAACGGGCCACACAATCTTTATGCAAGTACTGCCTGTATTAAGTTAACAATCCAAAATTAGAGATTTTGCTATAGCTGGTTAGCGTAATAGCAATCTGTTTTGTTGAGTGGTGGCAGTCAACACACTCTCTTGAGGCCTAGAAGTGCTGACAAGTGACTGACAAGCACAGTGTGTAATGCTGACCAAGAGATATCTCCATTGGGTTGTTAAGATGACCTCCCAATGACAGCAGTCTACCTCGATACAAGCATCATGACTTCCAGCCGGTACTGGATGGGGAGAGGCTTTTGACAATCTCCATTTGTCACACAGCAGCATCCTAGAAACACAGGAATATTTGTTACATCTACTGTCTGGGCTTAATGGCTGTGACCCTCCCTTAGGTTACTATAGGTTGCTTATAATATTGTCAATCTAGGAATTTTTCGGCCGTCATTGTAAGCTGCAGTCTGAAAGGCCATCAGTTACAAGCCTAATGCAGCTAAATTGTGAAATGTATGGACAGATCTGTCTCTAATTGCAGCACTCTATCTCTTTCTCTCCCCCTCTCTTCACCATACAACCCAGTGACAGAACGAGAATACAGGATTCTCTGTACTTTTAACTCCCAACTCGCCCCCTCTCTCACAAAGACTTTCCTCGTGACAGCTAAGAGAATGAATGCTTTATTATGCATTAGGAAATGTGTTTTCGCTCCATGGCAGGCTGATTTCCACCCCATTACGCCCGTATCGTCTTCCTGGGTCTTCTCATCTGATAGGGTTATCATGCCAGAGTTGTGTGCTGCCAGGCATGACTTGGCCAATGATCAGAAGGGTCCTTTTCATAAACACGTGAAAGGTAAGGCTCAGGAGAGGAGTAGAGTAGGAGGTGTAACTCTGTTGTTGCACTTGTCAGGCAGCGGTGGGCAAGCACGCCAACTCAGTGTAGAATTTGACTGTTCTGGCTGTTGTTTTCACACTGAGTTGGTAAAAACACTCATGCAATGACAGCGGCTCCTTCCTGTTGAATAGAAAAAACTCTTAAAAAAACTATAAAAAAGTCTTTTTATATAATTTGTAATCTTGATCCAGAGTTCAAAAAGTTTTAAAATAATTTTTAAGTATGCTGTGCCGGGGATGCCACATAATCACTTACCAAGTGTTTGGGCTGCAAAACATTTATCATCTTCTGCAAAGTAGCTTTTAAAAGGCGTTATTAATTTTCGGGTGCTTTTTACACCTGCCTTGTTTAGTTTGGTTGAATTGAACCCTGGAGCGTTTTCCCCCTTGGTGCAGTTCGTCTGGGCAGGTGTGAACACAGCAATCACACTTGGGTGTAGACCAAAAAAAACAGATATGTGTGTGCGCATGTGTCGGTGTCGCAAGTGTTATATGCGGGGAATGCCAAACTGTAGCGGGGCAAATTAAACTGCCAAACTGTAGCGGCCCGCCAGAAATTTTGTAGTGTGAAACCAAACCGAACCAAAAGCAACTCATCCACTGATTCGGACGAACTATAGGTGTGAAAACGCCCTAACCCCGCGTCTAGACAGCAAACGTAGCGTGAGCAGCACGTCAGCAGAGCAGCAGCAGCAGCGAGTGCTCCATCTGTGTGTCTACACCGGAGGCGTAGCTGGTGCAGACAGCTGCATAGATTAAAATGAGAGCGTATCTGTTGCGCGTGACGTGAGCATGAAAAACGCGTCTGACACGCTTGCTATCTAGACACGGGGTAAGACCACATCATCAGACCACGGGCCAAGGCTGATAGGGAAGGGTCTAGTGGAGTTTGGGAGCAGCCAAACTGGCCACTTGCACAAGTTCCATTGATCTGGAGCAGAGGAATGACTTGCCAAAGCAACAGCGACCGAAATACTTGGTTTTGCATTTTCTGTTAGTGTGCTTTGCATGGGACAAATGACGATGAGGAATCACTCCTGCTTGGTTTGCTCCTGCTATCTCAATTGTAAAACTTGCAGCACCCTGACTCCACCACGCTGCTCTCAGCATTTCTATAGTGTAACGTCTAGGGGATTATTTTTTGTCCCCCTGCTCTACACTGTGGGCTTTAGAAATAGTCTCTCAATGCTACATTTGTCATCTCTCAAAATAGGACAAGGTGCTTCATCTCTGTCCAACTACAGCTGCATTCACATTTGGTTGGTAGACATACGATAGCTTACCAAGTATTATTTATTTCCGTTGAGACATGACTTGAAAATTTGACAGTGGTGACCTCAGCAACAGGAGTAGCAAAACATTCAGATATGCCAACTTTTTGTTCATTCATGGCTACGGCGTCCATCACAGTTCAGCTCCAGACCCGTCCAAATAATTTGTGCTGGTATGCTTATTCTGTATCTTTCCCATACATTTGAGGTTTGTTTCTGCTTTTTCTTTTGAATTAGGAAAATCACATGCAAACTAGAACTGTGCAGACAGGTTTGGTGGGTGCCAGTCACAACATGACATTTAAATGTCTAGTAAGAATGTAGTTAAAACAGCATGACAACATTAGATGACCTCCATACAGGTAAATGATTTAAACATGTGGAGAGACATTACCATTAGTTAGTCAAATAAAGGACATGATAAAGCATTTATGGTTACACTTAGAACAAACACAGGTGATATCTCACCTTTGAAACACTTTTTTTCTGTAGCTGCTGCACATAATTTTGAACCAAAAGTAAAACTTTTGAGCCAAACTCTCCTTCCTTGAACATTACTTCTTCTCTACTAATGTCTTTCCCTGTGATAGATAATCAATACGGGCAGCACTGCATTTCCAGCAGCGTCACAAATGATGTGTCGTGGTTGAAGCCGTTTCCTATAGGCTCTTTGACTTGTTGCACCATGAACATGGAAACCATTACTCAATGGTGGTGGGGATGAGGGGAGGAGGGGGCTGTAGGAAAGAATACCTACGTTAATGGAGTAAATGCAATCACACCAGTCATGTGATGATGTCACATTGGCTGTGCCTCTGACAGTAGCCTTTTGTTGATGCTTATTTTTCCACTTTTCCATCTTTTTTTTCTCTTTAGTGCTGTCGCTGAGCGTGGTTACTAGTTTATATTTCTGCTAAAAATGAGCAGCTCATAGAGATCGTTTTTTACATAGTGGAGAAAACTATTTTTTTTAAAAATCTACAGTACATACCGGAGAAAGTGTTTAGACATTTGCGTCATCTTTGCAAAACATGAGGCCTTCAAGCCTTTACACAGAAGATTAGATGTGTGATAACATGAGCTGTTTAGATTTTCTTACCCCCATGTTTTACCCGTCAGATTTTACCAGGTGACCTCCACGCATGACTGAGCTTCAATAGTCTGAGAGGTGGGGATAGTCTGGCGCATCCTGGCACTATCATGTTTCGTCAAGTTGAGGTTGTCAAAAAGAAAGTGTTGAAGCAGGAGAAACAATAGAAGCTACTTCCAGGTGTGTGGAGTGTTTTCTCATTGGGATCACAGACTCAGCACAGTCCCCCTGGGGGTGAGGTGCCCTGGTTTCCCTCGCTTTGTAAGAACAACTTAATCCGGACTCCGCTCTAAAAGAGCGTGAGTGTTTTCTGGGGTCGTGGGATGGCTGAAATCTGTAAATTAAGACGCGAGGGAACATGGAAAGAGGGGAAGGTGTTAATATTTGAATGGCTAAGAGAATAATGGAGGAGAAGAGAACAAGCGATTCAACCACAGGTGTTAAGAAATAAAGGCGGGAGAAAGAGGGCTTTCCTGTCTACAAGTGACAGGTTTAACCAGGCAGGGAACCAGGGCAACATTTTTAAACCAATTATCAGAGATTGTTATTATGAATCAGTGGGAAAGTGCCTGTGACCTTGAGTTAATCTGTTACCCCATAGCTACCAGAACAGACAGAAACCAGACAATGAAACTTAAATGCTAATGGATACCAAAGGCAGATTTTTTTTAAGTTTAGAGATTCCTCTGACTTAACTGTAACTTCCCCCCTCTGGGCTTATTGCATTTGCATGTTTTTTTTTTTGGATCTTTAGGAAGCTTCAGTGAACGTGAACTTTATGCCCATGGCCTCAGCCCCCCCTCTCCTCTCTTGTTTAAAAAGATGGGCTCGGCTGCATTCCTCGGCGTAATCCTCTCGAACTGGGCCACACCCTGGGCAGAGCAAACATGTGGAGGGGAATGTATGCAGCGCAGCGGGAGTTGGTGTTCCCCCAGGGTCATTCACACAGACACAATGAGGCACTGACTTGAGCTTAACGTGAAGCTGCAGTTGACGCAGCATGCTTTGATGCGCCCGTAGGAGACCCCCACCTCCACCGTCCTTTAAACAGGCCTCCTCGTACGCAGACACATGCCTGCACACTCTCTGTCTTTCCAGTGCAAACCACGCCAAACTTCATTTGATCCATGTGATTTCACCCCATACACCCCATAGCCCCCGTCTAGCTGATCTGAAAAAAAAAGTTCTAAAGATAGGAAGAGAGAGAGGAGGAGGAGGAGGAAGTCACATCAGATCACTGTTAAGGTCTCATGACCAGACCCAGTTGATCAGTCAGTCCTATCTCATGGAGGGCTCACGGGAAATTTTTGATGAAAAACCACAAAAACATTTGTGTAAATGAAAGCATTTTAACCACCATTAAACTTTTCATCTAAACTGTCATTTGCCTCTAAAATATACAAATCAAATATTTCCCTTCTTATTTGTACTACTTGTATAATTGATGTCCTTCAGTCAAGAATTAGTCACACAAGCATCAACTACAGGAGTAATTTACCAACATTTACCAGCATGGTTTTGTTTATAGACACCAGTTTGTGATAGATGCATTTGAGCCAGAAAGTTGTGTTTCACGGCTAAATTACCTGCAGTGCTTCTCATTTTTTCTCTATTCCTATCAGTCTTGTCACATTCACTGACTCTTGTTATATCAAGATTGTGTGGACGGTAATTGATCCTGTTGAAACCAGTGAGTCTAAATCCCCCTTTGCCTCCCGTGAAATTACTGTTTTATTATTTCTTTTCATTTTCCATCTCTCTGTGATGTAACATTTTCATGTTAGTGTTGTCAGTTTGCATGAATTGATTTAATGTGGGATAAATATTTACAAAGGTTATGGAGAGGAACTGATACAGTAGGGTACATGTTGGCATTTTAATTAGGCCGATGCTCTGACCCACATCTGTGTGTCAGTGTGTGTTTGAGAGAGAGAGAGAGAGAGTCTTCTGTGATCCTCACATCTGACTGTCTCCCTCGGGTCTAGCTGCAGAACTGGAGGTAGCCAGCTGTAGACACTAATATTTAGTCCCTCCGTGAAATCAATGGCAATAATTAATGCAAATTCAACCAATCAATATTTGCGGGGGCTTGCAATTTTGCAAAATCAAATACATTTAATGCCATACCTTTCGATGAGAATGAAAGACAATTTCGATGAGTCCATCAGGAGTTCTGCTGAAGGCATTACGGCACAAAGTAAGCTTTTCCAAACAAAACTTTATCAACAAAAATAACTCAACTTCAGCCTCTCCTCATCATCAAAACATTCCCCATGTTGGTTGACCAGAAAAAAAAGAGATTGCACTTTGTTTTTGTGCATACATTTAAAGCACATATTAGCCTATATATTCTATATTGCCGTCACAGACTGTCTGCTTTGTAAAGCTACGTCAGTTTTGTGACTCAGGACTTTTTTTGTAACTAAAACTAAAATATTTCCAGCTGTTTCTGTGATGTGCAGTATGCTTATCATAGGAAGTGATTATATATGACTCTTTCTTCTTTAGGTAGTAGTTTTTTTTAAAAATGAATTTTTTTTCCCTCAACTTGCAATTTTTGCCAATTCCTGCAATTTAGCTGCAAAAAAAATCACATAAAACTTTGCAAATTGTGTCAAAATTTTTGAGAAAAAGCATTTTTGACAATCACAAAAAAAACTCCATGAAATCCTGGAGGGACTAATTATTAGAATATTCATGAAAACAGTAAAATGCTCTTATTACTGTAATGTTCATATGGAATTGTGACATTAATACATTTTTCGGTTTCAGATTTCAGTTTATTGGGAATTTATATAATCACAGTTCATTAACCTGCTGCTTGTCCTGTTGGTTTACAGTGTTTAGAGTCCTTTTTACTAGCAAATGTTCAGGCAACAATTTTGGCCTTCAATGTGGACAGACAAACTAAAAATAAAATGGAGCCCACTGAGAATAGTTGGGTCGTGGTACATGTGAAGGCAGTATTGTGTCTAATATTAAGCGAGAATATTCCAGGCAGAGCAGCATTTAGCATCATTACACCAAGTGTCAAAGTATCAGGCATTAGCTTGCATGTTAAACTGCTCATTTTTAGTATTAAAAAATAGACAAAATTTGTGTTAAGCTTTGCCATGCCAATAGTAATATCAAACTGACTCATTTAATTCAAGTGAAATTAGCTTTTTGTATTCAGGACACTAGAGAAGTCCTATAGTGGGGCTTAAACTTAGGTGGCACTTACAGATGTAGGGCGATCTGCCTACTCTCTACACCACACCGCTAATACACAGCCGTTGTTATATCATAAAATGGAGTACCAGTTTTGAACTTGAACTCCATTATATCGTCTCTATTAAACAGAAAATGTATGGCACTACTGTTGCTCATGTCAGATTGAATAGTAGGTGTTCGTCACCCAGTGAGCCGCCTGCAACATGATGGAGAGACCAAGCGCTGAAAATCTGCCCATCTGCTGTACCAGTGTCTCACCTGGTCTCAATCCACCCACTACCTCTGAGTCATCCTCTTTTTTATCTCTCTCTGCTGCCCACAGTGCTGATAAAGTACTAGATTCTCTGCTGTTTATTTATTTTTCCTCCCTGTTAAAAAAAATGGCATCTTAAATCATTGCTGCAGAATCAATGCTATCCTCACATTTGGTGATTTCAAAGCCAGCTGGACTCAAACTCCCTTACCGCTGCAGTAGCCGTCGCTGCTGTGAGCACCTCTGCAGTAAAGCTGAGGGCAGATCTATGGCGAGTCAGGCAGGAGGCTCGCTGCGCGCTTGACCTTTTCGTATTGGTCTCATTAATTATTGATGCGTAGTTTCATCACCACTCATCAGAGACTGACTCAGGTTGTCCTAATCTAATTTCTACTGAGAATAGCATTTATTTGTCGGCTTTATTCAGTCCTGTCTTAAAAATGTATATCACGCTTGGAAAATCAACAGCTTCAGCCTTGTGTTTTTTTTGCCTGGAAAGGCCACAGACGCCTAACGCTAGCCACAGTATGTTCGTTGCGTCGCCAGTATACTGTAGCATATGGCGTTTGCAGTGGCCCATATTAAACATTGAAATTAATCGTTGCTCACGAAATGTGTTAACTGCTCCCCCACGGGCTTTTTTTTTTAAAATTCTCCTCTGATTATAAAATGGACAAACTTACAAAGACACAGAGCTCAAGATGCTTCACAATTCCCACCCAGCCACCCCCAGCTTGTGCACACACACACACACACACACACACACACACACACACACACACACCTAGGGAGCTACAAACTGTTCGACAGACAGGCCCAGCTGTCTCCCAGGGGCAAGGCACTTATAATGAGACAGAGATCTTCTTAATTGGCTCCATCTAATGAGGCAACAGAAATGCAATCTTTGGGGGCCCTACACCAGAATGGGCTCCCCTTCACTTTTTTGTCTAAATGACTATTGGTCTGTGTCAGACAGGCTGTTGTGAACCAGGCCTAGCATGACATCCCAATCCCATGTGAAGACGTGTCAGTGTTGAGAAGCCTATACGTTGGTATGTCACTATCACAATTATTCTGTGTTAATAAAGTAAGGAGTATAAGCCGTACTGGCAGTGATTGACATATAGCGACAATAGAGCGTGCTCCGTGCGAAGTCTTTTCTTCTATAAGTGTTCTGACTCATATCCTACTCAGGCTTGATGAGTGGCAGCGATAGACTCTGCAGTAAAAGTGGAACCTGCCATCATTTCCTTTGGAGCACTCCCTATGCCGTTTGCTGTGCTGCCAATACTGATGAGCTAAATGGAGACCACCATCTCAAAAATAGCACTTAAACAGCCGGTGTTTTCTTCCCGCACACTAACTTTAAATTCTAATCTGCAGACTCACAGTACACACAAGAGGAGGTTAATCACTCACCTCATTAGACTGAGGTTAAGGATTGGAGATGAGAGTGATAAGATAACGTACTGTAGGTGTGCGTCTCTGTCTGATTACCCTAAGCAATACTGTTCCAGTCAGTGCAATGAAAATACAGTCAACAAGTTACTCAAGGCCAATCTAACTTTCCTCAGAAACATCAGACTTAATAGGCTGGAGTGTTGCTGCTACAAATTGGTGTAATTTGATAGAGCCTGTCTGCTTGAAAGTCCTGGAGTCAGTGTAAATGACTCTTGTGTTAGTGTATGAAAGGCTTACAGCTGTCTATTTAGATGGAGAGCTGGGTGTTATTGTTAATGTTTTCATACCAATACAGGTTCTTAAATTATGCTTTATAGATGACTCTTTTGTTCAGCTGAGCTCTGTATGAAACTTGGTGTGTTACAACACGGGTCTTATTTTCGTAGTTTTAGCTATTATTCCTATCTGGTATAATAACAATGTAGTCACTAATTTATTTCTGAGACCTGAGCATGAGGCGACATCACTAAAAAGAAGTCAGGCCGAGCAAGAAACAAAAGTAGTCAAACCATTAGACAGGTTGGAGGTTGGAAGAGAAAATGAAGGCGAACTGTAAATTATTACCCAAACTGTCTTTTGTGAACATTCAACACAGTTTAAAGACAGACTTCCTTGTTTAGCTGTGACCTGCTGTATGTACAGTAGCTCTGTGTGCAGTTTTTTCTGTGCAATGAATGATTATTATTATATTTCAGGTGTGCTCACTCACAGTTTTACCTCTAAATGAAGTGGTTTAAATGATATGGCTAAACTGTTGACTTGTCGACAGCCTGTGTGATCGTCTGATTGATCATTTCTTGTTCCGTCTGACTCTGTTGTAACAGCGTTCCCAGATCTCAGAAATCAGTTTGGTGAGTACAGTTCTATCGTATCAGAAATGATAGCTGAAACAATGACACTCAAGTTGTGATAAGCCCGAATGATCCATTAAGAATACAAGCTGTCAAAGCTTTTGAATATCTTTTGATACCCCAAAACATGCACGGTAATGTATACCATTCTAGTAGGGGTTGTTTTTTGATTCAAGCTAGAAGTATTATTTGTATCACACCCTTCCCCCTTTGCCCCACCACACAGGGCGGCCATACCATAAAGGTCAACTTTAGGTCATAGCAGCATATCTGTGCCTCTGGGCTTGTGTGTGTGTGTGTGTGTTTGGGCCGACAGGGGGGCCATGCAAAGTTCATGGACGAAAGTGAGATGGCCAATTTCACACCCAGCAGATGTCTGCACCAGTGACCCGCAGCGACAGGTGGGGGACACTAATTGGCAGCGCACACCGTCACAGAGTAGGGTGAACCCATGGTGGGTGAGGGAATGAAGGAGGGAGAGGAGGATGAGAGGAAAAGAAGTGGTACCAGTGGGGGGTATAAATTGGCACCGCTTTTGCTGTTGCAAACCATTAAAACATCCGTGGTAGGAAGAGCGTCAGGTTTAATGACTGCATGACTCAGGCGCACACATCAGTGGCGGCAATTTATTCTTGCTCTCTTTTTTTTTTTTTTTTTTTTTTTTTACCAAAAACAGACATTTCATGGTTGATGAACAAACAGATGTTGCCTCTGAAAACTGCTCTCTAATCCTGTTCTGTTTGCATTTCCATAGCAATGACTTGGATTCAGTCAGCCACTCGCTCTCTGTTTGACTCATTTGTTCCACAGGCCACAGCTCACTTTAGAGGAAAACAGGAAAAAGAGCAGGGTAATGACATGGGTGAATAGTGAGATCAATATGTTTACCTATAACCGATGATTTTAAGATAAAACACACAGCTCAAAGGCTGTTTGAGTCACTGTACCCTGGTTTATTGATCTCATCTCTTCGACCAAAGGGCACCCGCTACTTTAGTGTAAACCCTCTCTAACTCCAGTGTTCTCAATGTTATGAGGACTGTTTTCTTCATCTCTATATGCCTTAGAGTCTCTTCAGCCCATGGGAGAGAGCGTCCTCAGAGGCCTCATCATCACAACCAACAAACAACATGTCGATCTAGGCGAGGCTGCAACTTATTCCCCTTTGGTTGCATATATCAAAATGAAATTGCGCAAGCTTCTGTTTGAAAAGTAGACATGTGTTCATCTGTAGTTTCCCAGTTATCAAAAGGTTTTTGCTGTACTAATTGAGTGCTGTACTAGTTAGCAAGAGAAACAGCTAGTGCAACGTTCTCTCATCATGCATAGAGGGATATGAGTAACTGTGAGGCATTATATCCCAAACATGATCAAAGACAAGATAAGACCCATAACTGGGATACTAGTGTGCTTGTAAATTCTTACTTAAGGAAATGGGCTCTCCAGTTTCTCTGTAGTTTGAATTTGTACCTCTCAACCTTTTTTTTTTTTTTGTCAGCAACCAAAGCTTTAATCTCCAAACTGGAGAGTAAGCAGCCATACAACGTTTCTGCCCCTATCTGCTGAGTGTGTTAGAAAGAGGCTTTGATGAATAGATCTGCTCTCTCCCTTCCATCTCATTATCCTCCTTTATCTGTTTTATGGATTTACACAACTCCTCAACACGCTCTGACATGCGGTCGATTGTGTCAGCGGGGAAAGAAGATGTAGGCTAGCCTTTAAAAAAAAAAAAAAACACACACAAATGTGTCGTATTGTTTGTGTAATTTCTCTCATTAGCATCTGTAGTGGATTTGTGTTATTTTTGGAGCGCTGCAGAGTAGTCGCGGCTTTGATCGCTGGAAAGTGATTGATATTTAGGTATCTGTGAGCAAATGTAAAATTAGGAAATTAAAAGAAGGCCTACTAGCTTTCCGCTGTTTCCTCTTGGGTCTGTGGCACAGTTCTTTTTAAACTAGGGCATCAACATCATGTAACCTATTTCTATGAAATCTTTCACTGGTATGGCTAGTTGAAGCCCCAGTTGTCCATAGGACTGTTGTCTCAGTGCAAAGCTAACAAAACATCTATCTTCTCAAGTATAGGGAAATGACAGCTTGTCGAAAGCAGACTAATGCCTCAGTCTTTTAGCTGTGACTCACCTATCAACAAACTAAGAGGTGGCATTGTCATAGCTGAGCCTTTTCTCACAGTGTGAATTTGTAGAAGTGTGTATGTGCGGGAGAGTGAGACAGTTTCTTCGCTTCAAATGTGCCGTATGCATAGGAGCGTTTATGTACCTGTCAGCTACATGCCTGTCTCCCCGTATGCGCGTTTGCGTGCACATGTGATTGTCTGTGTGCAGATTAGAGGAGCTCTGGAGGGTGGGTTTCATGTCTCAGCAGGTCACAGATGATCAGATTAACTGAAGCAGGGCTCCAGCTGGATTAGCTGCAGGGACCAGGACTGTGCAGGTGCATCAGAACGGTGCCACTGCAGCTGCACTTTGACCATCACCTCAAAAAAAAACAACAAAAAACAACCCAAAACAGTTATAACAGTGACACACGCACATGCAGCGTGGGTAGTTACCGCAGCTCTCATCTGAATGCTGATTTCCATTAATTTGGGGCTGGTACTTTTAAATTGCTTTTTTTTTTTTTTTCTTCTCCACGACTACATGAAAGCTCCTTTGTTGAAATCCTTCAACCGCTGTGACAGATGAACAAAAAGTTGTTTCATAACCTGCAGTATATCTCGCAGCTCTTAAAGTAATACTGTCTATAGCCTACAGACAATTTAGTGGCACTAGCACAGAAAATACCCTTACCACTTAATGAAAACTACCTTTTTACAGAGTGACCCTCTCTATTGATCGCAGTGGCTTTTTTTTATTGAGGCTATTGTAAAGAAGAATAAATCTGCTCTTAGCGTCATGTTCTTCCACTCTTCCAGTCTTCCACAAGCAACCAGCCCTTTATTCAATACCAATGCTAACATCATGGCCTACGTGTAACATTTACAAATAGAGCAGTTAAAAAAAAAAAAAAAACACTTTTTTTTTTTCACATCTCCTTGAGCTGCCTAATCTGCAGAGCTAACTGATCACCAGCTGCAGTGCCAGTGCTGCATAGTGACAACACTAGCATGTGATTTTCAGCTGATGCACAACATTCTGCAACTGTCCCGAAACGTCCCCGCACTGACTTAACAAGCAAACAATGTGAGCCAATGGTGAGACTGACTGATGAAATGTTAAAACATTGCCTGTTTAAAAAAAAAGAAGAAAAAAAAGAAAAAGATAAATGGACACAATCAGTTGCTTAAGATCCTCAGGGTGTGGACACATGATCCGCACAGACAGCCTTTATTACACATCTCAGATGGAGGTGGGAGTGTGTACTTTCGGGGCCTGTGGGAGAAGGATTCCTGCAATCCAAGCATCCCAGGACAAACAAGCAAGAAAAAAAACACTTTTTATCTCACCTTTATCCCACTCTCTCCCTGCCTGTGTGTCTCTCCTCCTCGCTCTCTCTCTCTCCTAATCTCAGGCGTGTCAGCAGCAGTACTACTCCTCCATCTGTGGGATTACAGCTGGTGAAACAAAGGCACTTAATTACTGCTGAGGCAACACAGTCTTACGTGTGTCTTTGTGTGTGTGTGTGTGTGTGTATATGGGTTAGATGTGGGAAAAGAAAGCAGACTATTGTTTCTAAATTACCTGGTCTCTGTCCTTTGCACTGTTTGTATGCATTCACATTATCACTAATTGTGCTGTACTCTAATAGCCAGTGTTTGTACATTATCCTATAAGTGCAGCAGAGAATATGTCACAATATAAGAGTTGAAAAGGAGGATACAGTCGGGGAGCTGGGGTACATTTAAATGACTTGTTCTTATCCACTGTTTATCATTGATTCCTGTTCTCCATTACCAGCCCAAATGTAAGCAAAAAGCCTTTGGCTATCATTTCATAATGGATTTCCAGTGTTTCCTGGTGTCCTGGAGCCTCGCCTCTTCAAACAGATCCATTAGTCCAAACTAATCCATTAGAGCCCAAAAAACAAAACAGGATCCTTAAGAGGAGGCATTCTCCTTGTTTGAGGATGAAGGGAAGCCCTGTCCATGTGCATCCAGCGACTCGCTACTCTACCGAGTACTGGGATCACTGGGTCTGCCTTTTTTTGCGGCCTTCTGAGCACTGGAGTGCCCGTCCCCATTGGCTTCTCATAGCTGGGGGCTTTCACCAAAGTGGTCCCCCGTGACCTCTTATAGCCTGACCCATAACCAGCTGTTAGTGCTCCCGGAAAAGAAACTCTTTGGGAGAAAACTGAGAAAGGAGAACTCTTCTTTTTTTTACGGTGACATCCTAGAAAAAGGAACTCTGGGGTTAAAACTAAAATGTCAAGATTGAGTGAGGACTGAGAGAGAAAGCAAAGAGAGAAAGGACAAGGTTGGAAAAAAAGGAAAAGACAATTTTTATGTTTTGCCTTTGCGAAATGTGGAGGTGAGGCATAACTTTCTGGAACCGATCATTCCAGGATCAGTTCCAGTAAGTGTTGAAGCCAGGAAATGCTCTTATTTGGATATTTATAGCCACACATGTGAATATCTGTAAACAAAACACCCAGCCAGAGGATGAGGATGAGCCATGCATATTTCTGAACAATGCAAATGATGGCAGGATGTACAGTAAATGGCACACAGCGTGGACCAGGCAGCGAGGGAGAAAGACAAGAAAGAGATATGCGGGAATGAGAAAGAGTGAGCGCCTGTCCACCTCCCCCACCCGCCCCCACCACTTCGCTGGTCAGCAGGGATACAACAGGTTCTTCAGCTATGCTCTAAGGGGATTACACATATCACAGGCTTCATGTCAGAAAAATTAGTGTCAGTTTCTCACAGTGGCTCTCCTCCTCTCGCGCTTAGAAGGACAATCGGATAAACGGGGGGAAGAAGACTGTTACAGTTTCTCTTTAGGGTACAGCTATCCAAAAAACTTCAGGATATACTCTACTGTACCATCCAAATTTAAGCACTACAATCAAGATAGTTGCTACAACAGCAGCCTATGTGGGTAGCTTACTGACAGTCTGTGTCTTCTAGGAATATACAGTTTTTCAGTTCATTTCTCTGACCTATAGGGTGACACTACCTCCACAGCCTTGATGGTGCATTCAGCCATCACAAGTAGCCACTGCCTGTTTTTCTGTGCTGAGCCATCGTCTTTTTAAGCAGTTTTTTCTGTTTTTCTTCCTCCCTGTTTTTTTTTTTTTTTTTCCCGGATTGCAGTCTGCCAATAGTGCCAGTCACACAGGCATTGATCAGGTCACCGAGCGCTGTGTTAGCATCAGAAAGACATCAGGAGGGCTCAGCTATGCAGGGCCTACACAGCTTCACACTGCGGCTGGAGAAAAGGGGGATTAAAGGAGAAACGCAATCACACACACATCCCAGGTTCCCCAGATTCCGCGCTACGTAATTCATCAATATTGTTTCTGGGTTTGAAATGTTGATGTGGGAAAGAACCGGTGGCTCATTTCGGGTGTATCCATCTTAGATAAGCACCAGGCCACCGGCTTGCCTATTAAGGGCGATTGGAACCACGGGGGTGTAATATAAAGGCTTATTTCCAGTCGCCTTTACGAGGACATTTACAGCTCCTCCGTCGGCTGCAGCCTATAGGCAGCCGCTCTCTGTCTCCAGCAGGCCCCGAGGATAGAGCGCCCATTGAGGGCAAAATGCAAATGTTACAGTGGTGAACAGAGGGGCCCACAACTGAAGCGCTATTCTGCCGAAGGGGTGGAAGACTGGCCCTCTGTGTCTGTGCCACCCACAGACACACAACAGTCATCACTCTGACCATTCAGCCGGGCTGATGAAGGAGGTGGGGGGTCGGGGGGGAAAGGGTTTCTGCCACTGATGAAGATGGCAGAGTAAAGCCCAGGCAAGGGGATGCTAATGCCAGTTATACATGGACCATTTGGGCCAGTGTTCCCTGTGAATGTGTCATATTCTGGGGGAGGGTAATTATGTTTCTCAGACTCCAGGCAGGGTTGTAGTTTCATAATGAATGTATGGACTGTAATTGCAGTAGCAATTATCATCGCAGGAAAAATGCTCTTGATTTTAGCTTCTGTCCAATTTTTCTTGCTTTAAGGGAGATAACAGTTGTGGGGGGGGGGCTGTAGTGAATTAGTTCATATCAGACACTCACAGGGTACAGCTGACTCATGGGAGATATTCTGTGCCCATCTGTATCCGGTTAATATAATGAACATATTAATTCTTAAAATGTTGACAGTGGAAAGACATCCAGACATCCAAAGCTGACATTGGAAACATTATTAAGGGTAAACAGAACAACAACAAGGAAGTGAGTCATTGGCAGTTTAACATGTATGTTATCTGGTTTCTGTTTAGCCTTTCTTCTGTGTGTCCGTGGGCCATAGCTGGAGTGTTGCAATGCGATAGTTATGTAGTAACCTCCTCAGCACCGTGTCACTGTGTTTGGGTGAATTGGGGGTTTTTTGTGTTCTCATGCCAGTGTGTCGACTGTGGTAAATGTTTACTTTGTTTTTTTTCTCCCTCTCCCTCTCTCCCTTCACTAAAGGTTTGTCAACTGAACATACTCTGCCCATGTCTGATTTGGAGCGTGATCAGTGGAATGCTGAGAAAAATAAACTTTCCTTCTCTTCAGTAAATCAGTTTAGGGTTGCAGCCAAATAATATTTTCATTCAAGATTAATCTGTAGGTCTTTTTTTCAATTAACGTATTCGTTGTTTTGTGATGAAATAGACCAACACCCATCACAATCGCCTCGTCCCCAAGGTGATGTCTTTAAATTGTTTTTTTAAGATATCAAAATCAGAACACAAATTTTCACATTTGAAAAGCTTCAACTTGCAAATGTTTGGCATTTTTACTTGATAAATGACAAGAATAATGAATCCATTATGAGAATAACAACAAGGACAAACTATTAAAAGTATGAGGCTGCAACATTTTGGTGCATGTAAACTCCTCAGACTTTTTTTTTTTCCCCAAAATGGATTTCCAGAAGTAATTAATGAACCCTAATTACAAGAATTAAAACTACTGAAGGAGCCTCAATGGGAGAAATGAGTGTAATACTAATCTGTTTATGAAATTAGCTGCCTTTATCCCCATCCCCCCTGGATCAACCCTAATGTGGAGCACATTTTTATTGACATTACTACAGCATGGAAACTTGGCAAACAATAAGCAGTGTCTTGTTGGCGATGGCTGTGGGGATTTGAAGAACCTGCCAGAACCAAAGTCTGATTTTATAATCTCTTGGACAGAGGATCTATTTCACGTGAAAACAACTGATAAATTATCTTTGAGCTCTCCTTCATTGTCGTTTGTTTTTCATTGCGATGCAAGGACACAATTATCCAATCTGAATCAAAGCAGTTATTAGTGTATCCCAAAGCATGGATCATAGCATTTCATACACACAAGGGCAACGGTGCAGCCTACAATGAGAGGTTGCCATGTGAGCGACCCTGCTGAAAGGTATAATTTCACCGTGTAGCTATGGCTACACACCGGCGGCTGGCGCGTGAATCACAGAGGTGCCTTGGTGCTTTCAAAGATCCTTTTCATAGACGGCTGCTCGGAGGCAATGCCCGCGATGAATGGATTTCTGCTCTGCTCCGTGTGGGTGGTTTAGACAGAAGGCACAGTGCACTCACTCAGTGTGTGTGTGTGTGTGTGTGTGTGTCTTTCTGTGTGGGTGTTTGTGTGTGTCTGCCACCCCCTCAAAAAGATAAGAGTCTGAAACCAGATGATGGCACAGCATTGTGACCAGCCATGCATGCTGCTTTTGAGCACTGTCATCGTCGCGTCGGTGGACCAGCTCACTGTTTGATCTATAACTAGGAGCCATAAGCACTCCCCTTTTTATATGTGATGCAGTCCTGCCTTCCGACAAGGCTTACCTCATCTTATGTGCTTTGAATCCCCAAGTGTGGCAGGGAAGTAGTGTCTCAAACTGCAGCCCCCTGTTGATGATCATTAGTATTAATCACACACTCCAAATGTACTATAATTACTATGTATAGCCATCACTATTACATACGAGGTTCTTGCAGTTGGCCTTACTATGTTTTATTAAAGCAAGAATTACTTCTGCCATAAAGCAGATGTTAGATTTTCACCCTAATCAGACAGACGTGATGTGGGTGAAAGCTTTTTAACTGCTGCGCACAGTACGAATAAATTAACACCTCCCTGAGTTTAATGAATGCATCATTATACAGTATGTGTGAGCATGGGTTTATGTTCAACATTGTTACTTGATGACAGCTGTGGATGCCTGGATGTCTTTTACAGGATGAGATTAGCCCAGAATTTAGCCTTAGACTACCTGACCTCATCTCTGCAGCATGAACGCAGCTGAAATGCTTCTAAATGAGCTGATCTCCTCCTCTCCTTTTGTGTGCAACCTAGTGTTTTTAACACCCCCGAAAAGGATATCAGCCTTCTTGATATCGTTTAACCATATTTATAGAAAATCCATGTCCTCTTCACTGTTTGGCACTGAGACTCTTAGGAGTCTGAGATAGTAAAAGACACCGTAAGTAACACTGTACGTGCAAAATGTGTCAGTTTTACATGTCACACTGACATTAGCACTGCCCCCTTATTCATTACAATGAGACCACTGCGTTGGCCAATCAAATCCATCCAAGCATACTGTCCATGTATAGTCACAATAATCCAGATGTAGGAAAAAATGATTATTGCCATGATTTAGTGGTTTTAGGAAACAGGACTGGAGTGCTGTGGTGTCTGATTTGGTGTCTAAAACTCACTGTTATACAAACTGGACTTCCTGGATCACATTTTATCTCCACACCTGTACCTATAACAACCGTGGATCTATTAAGACTGCTTAACTCTCTCATTTCCACTGTAATTTATCTCCTTCAATCCACTATGAAAATATCAATTCTAAGTTAACGCCAGAAAATTAAATATGACACTGCAACAAACAAAACAAACCATAGTATAGTTCCTCTCCTTCACCAGTCCACACATACTGTGTATGACCTTTGGGGGTAATTCAATTTACTGCAAGTAATGAATGTTTTGTTGGATGTTAAATTATTTCATGCATTGAAGTAGTGTTGGAATTTCCATTGCCATGACAGCGTTAGCGAAGGTGCTTCATTTTCATCTGCTTCTTTCACCTCCGAGCTAGACAAAAAGAAAGACCGAAGACAAATCAGACCTAATTTATGCAAAGACCAGGCACAATGTCGTGATAAATCATGAGTACATCAGTGAGAAAAGGCTCTCAAACAAAGTTTGACAAGATGAAAGGAGAAGGTTTTACAAGTCCAGGGCCTGCACTTAGTGTGACAGCACTTGTGCGTTATGAAATACTCTCCCAAGTAGTTTCACTGCCATTTACCTCATCACTTTAAAAAGGGAATAATAATGAGCAGTTGCAAAAAGCATGTGTCACTAACAGAGTATAGATTAACTGAATTTGGAGGAAAAGGGGAAGTAATGGCTTCACTTTAAGTTCATATAATGGACAAAGTGAGTTGTGAGGGTGTGAGTTTTCGCGTCGTAGTCTGCATGCGTCTTTATTTGTGTCCGTCTGTAATCTCCGTGGGGCGCGATCGTGATGCTGTGCTTCCCTGCAGACTCAGTTTGGGATGCCGTCCAGAGCTCAGCTTCAGCACCAGCTCTCTCTCACACACACAGAGTCACACCCGCCCACACACATGCACTGTTACACCTGCCTACACATTCTCTCGGTCTCTCTCTCTCTCTCTCTCTCTCAAGGAACGCAGATACACAGGACACACATACACACACCTTCGCGTGTGTCTGTGGCTGTGCATAAGGCTCCAATTAGTTTTGACACCTCTGAGGTTTTTGGTCGTGGGGTTCAGGCACTGACATTATTCCTCTAGTCTGGACAGAGCTTAACAGAGCGCGTGGATCTATGTGCATGCGTGATTGTGCCGGTGTGTGTGGGCGACGCTTGTTGTTGAGCGCGTGATTTAGTATGCATATGTGTGGGCAGGTGCGATTTTGTGCATGTGAACCATAAAGGAGGGGAGGTATCAGTGGCTCGCTGCAGCTTTAACACCAGGGTGTGGAGGTCAGTCCTGTCTGACTCGTGACTCTCATCATTACAGAGCTGCTGCAGGGTCTCTGTGAATGTCAAACCTGCTATCTGACACCTGTGCCTCACAAGGATACGCAAAGAAAAAAACACCCTAATTCATATTCTTTTCTGTTTATTAATGCGAAAACAAAAATCACAAAGAAGCCTACAATGTCTATAGACTTCATTTCCTTTGTGGCAGCATCAAATCATTTGAAATAAAAGTAATTGTAACAATACCCTTGGAGTGTTTGATGCTCTGTGGGGTGTCTTTAATATCTGTCAGGAAGAAAAGGATAGCCAGGTTTTTATTAGTTTTCCCTTTGATGAGACTTGAAGATTATTGGTTATTTACACCGGGAGCCGGGCTTATTCCTTGAGCCGTGCTTGATTAAAAGTTCTTCTCTGTTTGCCTGCCCACCTAACGTAGTTAAAAACAAAGCGCTCAGTGTAGCTATATAGAATTGAACAGGTTGAGTAGCGACTTCAGCTCCCTGTAGCGTAGTGTGTGACACTCTGGGCTTTTAAGCCTTTGTGTTAACAGAAATAATCCATATCATGCTTTTTATTCATTTGCATCATTACCCTTGGGATGTGTTCCAGTTATATGCTTTACTAAGAATAGTAAGATGAGAATAATGTAATATTTTATTGATTTTTTTTTTTCACTTCAGCTGGCAATACTGACAAAACCAAATATCACAATGCTTTTTACAGTAACTCTTAATTAAAGTATTGTGACATTATCTTGGGGATGACTTTTTTTTTGTGCTTCCAAAACATATTTACACTCAATAAAAACTAATTTCAGAAATATGGAGATGATGATTTTTACAGCAAAAGAAGGCAGGGAAAGATTATGTGTATGCTTCATAGTATATAAGACAGAAATGCATTAGAACAACATTTAAAAACAAAATGAAAAAGGAAAATGAGATAAATAAAAACAGAATAAAATGAAATAAAATAGACAAAAAATAAAAGACAAGGGATATAGTTACAGTGCTGTGATAAGTTGCTCTAAATTTAAGGAAACAGACCTCTTTCACAGCAGATACAGTGTATTGATTTGTCATAGCAAAAAAAAAAAAAAGCAGAGGTGTAATTAATACCATTAACGATGGCTCTGTTCCATTAAGTGTCCCAGTTGACCATACCAGTCAGGCAGCATGCACAGCACCAGGACCCTGGAACTGACACAATCGTTCTTAATGTTATTAATTACACTGTGCTTTTCCTGCTATGGTAGGGAAAACATCAGGACGCATTTAAGATCAGCAGGAGGCTCAGTAGCATAGATGCAGCATGTCAGCTACAAATGCAGCTTCACTATAAAAAAAAAAATTGCGATCATATCAGAATATTGAGATATTATCAATATGTGCTCCAGCCTCGCTCTTCTGTCTCATGTCCTGTCAAATATGCTACAGGTCATTGCAACCACCAGACTGCTACACAAAACGTATACATAGCTCTGTCTGGTGACTTGTCATTCGATTTGTTCGACTCAGGATGTGACATGGTGTTTGAGTACAGCTCATCACAGGGTGGACACTAGGCAGAGCTGTCATATTTCCTGAAGAGAGGAAATGAGGGGAATCATTGCATAGAAATGCTAATCAGGCCACTGTGTTGTGGCTCTTCTGTATCGAAGAGTGAAGGCGTGTTTGTACAAGGCAGCAGACCTTCTCATACTAGACCGATTCTAATCCCGCTTCACTTTTCTCTGCCCTCCAAGTCGTGCCATGTCATGCCGGCCATGTCATGCCCTCTCCTCCTGTGTCTTCTTCCTGTTATGTCCCCTTTCCCCTCTGTACTAATTCATATGTCTCCACTCTGCTCACATCTTTTCCTACACTCCTCTCCCCACCTTTACTTTCCATCCTACAGCTCCAGTCTTTTTCCCCCCTGCTGTATTCTACCCTTCACTTTGTCGCTCCCTCCTGACCTCGCTCCTGTCTTCCACCCACTCTCCTCGCAATAAGTGCCGCGATGAGGATCCGTATTGGATTATTGTGTTTGCCATTAGCCTCTGGGTTGACAGTGTAATTGCCTTTATCCACCAGGGTCTCTGTAAGCCTAACCCTGCCAACCCTGCATTTGCATTTCCACAGAGAATTCTGGATGACCTGTCCGTCAGAAAGCTACAGAGATTTAGTGGCGATGGAAAGATCACAAACTGCTGCTAGAATCAGTAGAGCCCTAGCTTTTGTCTAGCATTTCCTCCCCCGTTTCCATGTCTGCACTGAATACTGGCTAGTCAGTGTGTCCAGTGTGCAAGCAGGACCAGAGTTAACAAGCTTGCAAGTCAGAAACTGGTAATCATCTTTTCATAACAATGTTTCTACTCAGCCGAGAGCTACCTGCTAGACCCACTGGATACACAGCACAAATGGTCTTCAGTACATAGCTCTCATAATTTCTCACCCTCTAAGTATGAATATGTATGCAGCCTTTGAGCACTTGATGCTAAGGCTGTGTCAAAGTCAGTGCCGACATACCTGTCACGTCCTCAGGCAGACACATAACCTGTCTACAGTCAGGTTGATTTTCAAAAGATAGCTGCGTTTGAGTTCATTCTGTTGATCAGTGACATCCAGTTCTCAGAAAAGACTGTTAATGACCTTGTGTCTCTCTCTCTCTCTCTCCCACTTCTCTCTCCCATCAACTTTGTTTTGCTGCTCAGGGCCGTTGCACGCGAGAGAACTGCAAATACCTCCACCCGCCCGCTCACCTGAAGACCCAGCTGGAGATCAACGGGCGAAATAACCTGATCCAGCAGAAGACAGCGGCTGCCATGTTGGCCCAACAGATGCAGTTCATGATCCCCGGCACCACCATGCAACCTGTGGTTAGTGCTGGCCTCGCTGTGGGAATTGACTGGCTGTGCAGCATGACTCACTATGAAAATAACAGTGAATTCTATTGTTGTGCTACACTGTTTTTTGTGCCTGTTGAAAACACCTTCACATATCAAGTTACTTCAGTCATTGCAGTGTCATTCTAGTGTTATGTTTACATATCATTGGTTTACTTAGAAAGTTGACTGAAGTTACCCTTCTTGCAAAGATAATTTATCTTAGTGTCACGGTCTTGGCATTAGCTTTACCTGACAAGCAGGGCATGACTTGCTGAGAAAATATCTGTCACAGTACATTGTTACAGTCTTCTATGGAGTACTTTTATGTTATCTGTCCTGTTCTCAGATTGCAGGATTCTCAGGGTAGAAATATTATAAGAAATTATTATTGTTGTGGAGATGCCCTTGAGCAATGCATATATCTCCCTAAGTCTTCTCTTGAAGTTGCTCAGCAGTTAGCAGTAGAGTATAGTTGCACTGGGCAGCTGCCAGGTGTGAACGTGTTTAACTGTATCAATGTAGGGCTGGGCGTAGCTGAAAGAGAACATGCACGCTCAGCAAATCTTCCCGGTGTATATATATAGAGGTTCTCTTGTTTCTACCCTCACTTTTCCTCTCTCTCCACCTTTTTTCTCAAACCCTCAAGTCTTCTCTGTCCCCTCTACCTGTCACACCCTCTCCCCTTTCTTTCTCACCCACCACTCTGCACAGCTGTGCCCTTCGTTCATTTGTTTCTTGTGTCTCTTTCCTCTTAACTTCTCTCCCTCTTTCTGCCTTTCACCCTCCACTTCCCTGCGTCCCTCCTTACATCCATCATTTCTTTCGTCTTTGTCTCTCAGATCTCTCAGTCTTTTTATTAAGAATGTGAGCTAAAACAAGCAAAGAAAAGCAGACAGAATATTTCAAATAAGTGTAGGTAAAGTGCCTTTCTCTCCATCTACAGCAGACGTTTCCAGTCAGCCAGGGCCTGGGTTCCAGTGCAGGTTTGAGTTACACACCCTACCTGACACCGATGTCCCACAGCATGGGCCTGGTACCCACAGACATCCTGCCCAGCACCCCCGTTATCGTCCCCGGCAGCCCGCCCGTCTCCGTGACCGCCGGCTCTTCCTCCAACCAGAAACTGCTACGTACCGACAAGCTGGAGGTGACACAACCAATCACAGTTCTCTCTCTCTCAGACAAGACGAGCATGACAGCTAATCATAGCTAATGTTCTCTTTTGGGTCGTGGAGTATAATTATGGCACCATCTTACTGTGATTATGGGTGTGAAAGAGATGCAATAGATACGTAGTGCTAATGAGTATCATTTATAGCTCCAGAGCATTTACAGGGAGGTTATTATGGTTTTGATACAATACAAATATATGTGCTGTCTGTTTTATACATACTGTACTGTGAATACAGGAAAAAAAACTAAATATAATACTACTATCTCGCTGGTAACCACAGGAGTTGGCATAGCAACCAATAAGATACAGCTATATGGGAATTCTTAGCACCGTTAAAACACATCTTTAACCTTTGAATTCACTTTTTGAATGCAACTACTTGTTGTATAAATTGCCTTAGACAAGCACCTGAACAGATAAGCAAGTTTGAGCATTCTGTCTCACGAGTTAACGACTTGAATAAATGCATTTTGAAGTAGCCTTCCAGTAAGCCCAAATAAGCCCCGTCCAGATACCCACGTTCATCTTCATCTGATAGTTCCATACCTCTGCATTATCCTTGAACATAAGTTAGGGAACACCTGTTACTGTTATCACTGACTCAATTAATTCAGGCTTGTATCAGAAGCATGATGTGAAAAAACAGAGTGTGAGATTACAGTGATTTAAATTGGAAGGTGCTCAACACAAACTAGTTTGCTAGACAGCCATAGTTAAACTGGGACAATAACAACAACTTCAACTATCTCCATCTGCCCCCTGGCAAACAACTCTGAATGAGAATAGCTTGGTAATTGTGAAAGAGTACCTAACAGGCATTTTTTTTTTCCCACTACATTTATAAAGATAAACAACAATCTCCCTAAGACCTGGAGGTGATGCGTAGGTGTGTGCCTGTATGTGTTTTTCTCCGGGAGTGCTATCACTTAGCAACTGAATGAAGTTAGCTCTAATGAAACAGTATCCCTCTGAGACACGTATGCACTCCCACACAAAGCTGGCATGTGTGTGCTCACGTGTGCATGTGTGTGCACCAACGCTTTTGCATATGTGTATGCTACATGTGAAGGGTGTGTGTGTGTGTACACTCATGTGTGTCTTAGTCCCAGAGTGCCTGTCAAAAGCTGATGCCCTTGTGGTTACACCCCGGCCTCTTAACAGTTGAACACTGGCTGGTTTAGTGATTCCACAATCATTTGGGTTTGGCACACATTGCAGTTTTGTTACAAGGTGTCAAGGCCTTTTCACACTGAAACTATTTTGTAGTCTGTTTTTTGTGCGAGTTTTATGCTCAGGAACATCACACACATCTGGTGCTTTTTTCCCAGAAAAGATTTGCGGCAGAGTAAAGTAAAATCTTCAAACATACCTCCTCCTGTGCTATGGATTAAAATAAGAAAAGCAGTGCTTTCATATGTTTGTATTGGTTTTTCTCTTCTGCTGCCTTCTGCTGTCAATATCATATAGTTTGTTTTCCTCCTGATATTCCTGAGGTTTTCTTCACAATCATTTAGTCTTTAGTCTTCTCTGTTGTAAATAAAGATTGGGGCAGAATTAAGTTACTTCCCAGGAGAGCAGCCCGTGTATCATCAGAGATAGATAACATACCCAACATCCATACAGTATTTCACAGGTTGTTCCTAATTTTCTGCTGTATGTTATGTTTTAGTAATGAACCAGCTGTCAGCTGCTTGTGCTGAAACGCTTACATTATCAACCGCTCGGTTTGTTTTGGACACATCACTTGAACAGCAGCGATGATTATTTTGCTGGTTCTTGTGATTACAGTGATTCTGACTAATATTGTATCCCAGCATGTACTGTAAATGAAGTACTCACAAATTATTTGTATGTCTGTGTGTGTATTTCTTTGTTTTCTCTTTTTACATCCATACTCATCTGTCGTCATCTGCATCTGTCAACATCTCGGTGTGTCTCGGTGTGTGTGTGTGTTTGTTTGTTCGTCCGCCCGACTGTCCCGCTCCCAGGTGTGCCGCGAGTTCCAGCGGGGCAACTGCGCCCGCGGCGAGACCGACTGCCGCTTCGCTCACCCGAGCGACAGCCCCATGATCGACACCAGCGACAACACGGTCACCGTCTGCATGGACTACATCAAGAGCCGCTGCTCCCGCGAGAAGTGCAAGTACTTCCACCCACCGGCCCACCTGCAGGCCAAGATTAAGGCCGCCCAACACCAGGCCAACCAGACAGCTGTGGCTGCGCAAGCCGCTGCCACAGCTGCAGCCATGGTGAGAGCACAGCACTACAGCCTACCTACTGTACCTCATGCCTACACAGTGGTAGAGCAGGAGACAAGCACATATTATACTTGTCCTTGTAGTAACCATACGCATCTCACACAGTTTCTTCCTGTTTAGAGCACTTAAGGAAGCAAGAGCTTATAAGGTCTGGATGGGACAATAAGGCTATTTTATAGCGCTTACATTCAGTATACATTCAATCTTCCAATAAGAGCTTAGCCTTTTATCATAATAGCCAGGGAGGCTTTTATAGGGCAGCAAATGGAAGTAACACAATATATACAGTATTATTCACATCCTTGATAACATTCATATTAGTACAGGGGTTCTGCCTAGATACTGCCA
Source organism: Scomberomorus guttatus (assembly GCA_038419695.1). Classification (NCBI taxonomy): domain Eukaryota; kingdom Metazoa; phylum Chordata; class Actinopteri; order Scombriformes; family Scombridae; genus Scomberomorus; species Scomberomorus guttatus. Next base: position 9,694,252 of record CM076468.1, on the reverse strand, counting down.
CCTGATTTTTTATATTGCAGAGATTGTTGTTTGTCCACAAATGTAGCTGATTGAACACAGCCTTATATAAGATACACTGTAATAACAATTCCTGTAAGTTTGTGTTTGGCGATCCCTTTTGTCTGTTGAAATGTCTCCGTGTAATACACGTAGGCTGACCAAACACACATGACATTATTACAACACATCTTGGCTTACACAATATGTAAACACATGCTGTTGACGATGACACCCACAGTACCATAAAATGTGGAGCACTGCTTTATTACTGTATCAAACATAGCCACCTCTGCTGGTTGATTCTAGTAGATTCCAGTATACAATTCACTAACAATAGTCATCCCAAAGTGAGGCTGTTGTATACAATAAACAGGGTTTAGTGAGAGCTAAATGCATCAGTATAATGCCGCAAGAACAATCTGTTATTATCTCACCGCAGTCTGCTTTTATTTTTCAATGCCCTTGGTTCATACAGAGACAATGTGGCTGGCTCACCCCCCATCCCACTACACCCTGCTCTCAATGATAAGTGCGGCTCTCTGCAGATCAGTGCAAATTGAATCAAGGATGGATGAGAGTGTAGCATCACGGGTGGGGGTTTACCCTCCTCTGCCTTTAGTTGGAAAAATCCCCCAACAGGCTGAGGAAGAGACAGACAGACAGACAGAAAGGTAGACAGACAGATGGAAATGCAGGCAGACAGACAGACAGTGGGAAGGGTCTGGCAGTGTGTCTTGGCTGCGCCCCGCCCTCCGCTAAGGCTCCGAGTGGCTTCTTTTGAATGGTCCTCTTGGCTGCTGCACTCGCACACCTTGTACTGCGCCAGTGTGCTGACTGACTTTTTTTCCTCCATGGCATGGGCATGCTTTACGCGTTGCACATACCTCTCTCATTGGCTGGCTCCATTGCTGCTTGCTCTCCCTGTCCTTCCTCCATAAATCCACAGTGTGGATGATAAGGCGACCGCGAGTGCAGGTTAGTTTCGTCTGTGCACATAGCAGTTGCGGTTGCAGTTGCATGAAAGCAGGAAAACCACAAGGAATTGAAACATCCATAAATAAAGAGAGAGCCTGAGACCCCCAAGGCACTATAACCTGATGTTGACCCCTCAGCACTATTTTCTTAAAGGTATACCGAGCACCTTAGCTCAACAACTTTCCCATCAGGTACACGATGCATCGCCAAACAATAAGATTTACTTTATCTTCCTAGTGCATTCTCCTCACAATCCTATGTTTCATACTTGTCCTGTGTTCCTCATTAAGACCCAGTTTATCAACTTTATGACCCACTTCCCAATTTACCATCAGCAGTTACAAGCTGCGCTAGAGGTGAAGAGGGTTAACCTTAGGACAATGAGTTGTTTAGTCAGCACCTTTAATCCAATTTTCTTTTAGCCCTTAGCCTGCTTTATTGAAGCAGAGACCCATAAAACTTGTATTGCTGCACTGCTGCAAATAGGTAATATCATTATCCATAATTCACTTTTTTTAATCTAAAGCAAATCAGCTAAAGTGTACTGTAGATTAGGTTACATGTTAACAGATACAGTTGCAGTAAGACGATCCTATTATTGAGATTATGTTGTTTTACTGTGCCACATTATGTGTTGCTTGCCATGCTGTGATCTTCTTCCTCATTGCAAGTGGAATGCAGTCATCTTTGCTTTTCATGTCACTTTAATAGACCATCTTCCATTTTAACTAACCACAATGTTTAAGTCTGTTAACACTACTGTGCATCAGCAATGCAATGCTGTGCTTTAAAAGGACATACTGATAGAAAATCCACATACGTGAAGCAAGAGGCTTGTGCATGGACCCCTTTAGTGCTGTACTCATCACATTCGTGTCATTTTTTTTTTTCCTCTCAGCAGTGACATCAAATGTAAGGAAGTTTAATAAACGTATTGTTGCTTTTTTAGGTTCATACCAATATTAGATTTGTAAACGTTTGTGATTTAATTGCTCCTAGATTTTAAGATTTGTGTCTAGGAGGGATGTAAGAATAAACAGAGCTCCACATTCTGTGATTGAACTATAACTTCGCCTCACATTGTGTCACCTCCCTAAGTTCATTGACCACACTAACAAGTCACACGCCCTCATGACGCAAGATTAGTTTGAGGATTTTTCACTTATTTCAAGCACTAGATGTGAGATGACACCACCACGAAAAAAATTCTTTTTGTTAGGATTGTTAGGTCTACTTATTGTAGCTGCAACAAAGGGTGTTTCAACAGCCTCTTGCAAGTATTAGTGATATCTGTAGTTAAAGTCTGCCCACACAAATGTGTCCAGTTCTTGCTGCCAGTTGTGAGGGCTCACATCCCAGTCTGTCGTGAATTTGAGACTTTTCTCAGGCTTTTTTTTTTCCCCCCCCCCCAACAACAGGCCCTAAAACCACCTCACACCATCTGATAGATTTTTAAGAGGAGCACTGTAATTATTGTGTGTGTAGGACTGTGGTATCCTACGTTCTGTAGAAAACATCTGTTTAGATCACATTTATAGTCCGAATCAGGTGTGTTTACTCTACTGCATTTTGTTCTTGCGTAGATGTTAAAAGATTTACTTGTTCAGAAATAGTTGACGTTACTACTAAATGCTTTTCCTAGTAGTTTTGAAGTACATCATAGAATCTTGCTTTTTTAACCAAAGTTTAATGTAGATGCTTTTTTTTTGCTTTTGTACTAATTCAAAAAGTAGCAATGTTTCTTTAAAGTAAACAAAACAATTTTTTGTTTATGTGCATGCCTATTGTTTTGTATGTGGTATACTTGCATTCAGATTATTTTTGTTTTTGTTTTTTTCCTTCTCACCTATCCACAATGCAATGCTGTCCCCCATGACGCACCTCTGCTTGCTGTTACCTGTATGTTAATACGCTTGAATCCCATTGGCCCACTGCCATCATGTGCTCGCTGCCTGCTAATTAAAGACTCAGTCGACTGCCAAAGCAATGAAGCGACCCCTCGAGGCAACTGTAGACCTGGTACTTTGACCTTTCACCTTTTGCTTTGCATGTAGCTTCTTTAATTGTATTGTAGCCACTCACAAAATTTAAGTTGGCTCTTTTGTTTTTGTGAAACCCTGTAAGACACTTTAAAGTATAAATATTTCATTTATGATCACCAGTGGCAATTCTAGTTTGTACTGTACATTTATTAAATGAACAACTTCAGCGTAATGTTAAAATAATTCCAGTTATCAAACTATTTTCTTAATGTTTTGTTGATGATTGCCTTGCTATGGTGTAGTTTCTCATTGTCCTTGTGATAGTTACAGCAAGTTTCCATTTTTGCCTTGTTGTGCTGTGCATAGCCAAATAACAGATTTACAAATATTAGTGTTGACTTGTGCAAGTATACAGTTCAAATCTACTGTGCTTCTGTTGTATGTGTGTGTGTGTGTGTGCGTGTGCGTGCGTATGTATACGCGTGTTTCCGGTGGCCAGGCGTTCCCCCACGGCGTCCTCCAGCCCCTACCAAAGAGACCAGCACTTGAGAAGAGCAACGGAGCGAGCTCCCTGTTCAACCCCAGTGTTTTGAACTACCAGCAGGCGCTGGCCAATGCACAGCTCCAGCAGCCCGCTTTCTTTCCCGCAGGTAAGAGCTCCCAATCAATACAGGCAGCACACAGATGCAGATAGAAGCACTTATAGGTATGCGCAGCATGCAAGCACACACACAGAAACACTCCCTGAATGTGCCCAGCTAACCTTCGATCCATCACAAATGTATGTTTTTGGAGTTTCTCATGCTAAAGGGAGAGATCTTCTTATAATCAGTTGCAGTTATCTGCTTTGACCTATGCCTCCCTTTGAAAGGGATTCATTTGAGAGACGCACATACGGAGCTCCACCGTGATGGTGTGTGCTAACATTTCAAATATTCCTCGTGCCATCCCGTAACTTTGATCTAGTGCCTGCCAATATAAACACGTAATTGCTGCCAGGTGGAAGGGCAGTGCAGGCTTTGATCAGAGCAGTAAAAGATAGGATTTAATACCACCTGAATATGATACACCTGTCACTCTGTAACGCCCAAGCATACAAAAGAGCAAATCAGCCTGTTTTTTCCACCACAAAGGCTCTGTGAATATGTTTAGACTCCAAATGATAAAAATAAAATAAAAACTTGAATCCATCTAAAGAAATTCAGGCTTATTCTTAAGCAGACTTTTCAGTGTTTATTTGATCTGTCCTGACAGACATCGATACTGGGGGGAAAAAATTTCATTTTAAAGGCAATTTTGCTCCAATTTTCCCAAATTAATTCAGGTCTGCTCCCTCATTCCTCTTCAGTTCTCTCCCCTAAATCAAAATGCTCTCTGTCTACTCCCTCACACAGAAGCTAACAGTAGCTTAAGCCCCCTCGGGTTACCCGCTAAATGAGTTAACTGCGGCTAACACGTTAGCCTGTAGCCACACTGAGTCATGAGGATGAGACTCCTATCCCTCGCTCTTCTTTCTACCTGCTCTTATTGTTTCCCTGTGGTGTGAGACTCCTGAAAGCCCCTCATCCCTCCCTCCCTCTGTGTCTGCGTGTGTGGGAAGTAGCCTTGGGTCCAAGTCGTGTTTGCAAATATATTTTTTTTTTTCTTATCCACTAAATTCCAGATGGGCAGGGTTTCTCTATAATGAAGATCAAAACAGTGGGTGCCAAAAAAAGTTGCACAATCACTGGAGACTATTTGAAGTTTCATGTAATGCTTCATCTTTATTTGCAAGTACAACTTGATCTAGTTTTGGATGAAAGCCTGTGCACATCATTGTACTGACACTGCATGATGCTGCTGTTTGACTCGCCTGTTTAGTTTTCCTTCTCTCTCTTAGTCTTTTTTGAGAACTTTTATAGCATATGCATACGTTTACCAGTTGCAGCTACTTAAGTACAGGCTTCTAGTGGCCACAGAAGACCTCGATTAGACCAAAATTATAACAAACAACACCGTCAGTTCTTAGAAACTTGATTCAGATGAGGAAAAAATCCACAAAAAGAAAGAAAGCTGTAATACTAAGTGATTTATTATTAATCATTTTGTTATAAAATAGGAAACCGTAACCAATATCCTCATGGAACCAGCTTTACAACATGCTAGACCTGGCCACAACTTCATATCCTACAATATACACTAAGTTTGCTTATGTTTGGTTTAGCTGCAGCTGTATATAAACAGTATTTTTTGACTAATATCATAACTGATTAAGGGAATTCCTCTGCCTGCTACTGTATACTGCATTCATAACTGGCAACGCTTTAACAGTAGCATCTGAGCTAAGTGAAGCTTTTTTGTCTAACCTTGTTGTTCTCCTCCCTCTCGATTAACCCGTTTCTTTCCTCCTCTCTCTCCCTCTCTGTCTCCCTCCCTCCCTCTCTATCTCTCTCTGTCTTTCTCTGCATGAACACAACAGGGTCAGTCTTGTGCATGACTCCTGCTAGCAGTCTTGGTAGGTCCTGACCCTCCCTTTGCTCTCTCACATACACCTTATTTTTATATATAACAAAGTGTGGGGGGGGGGAGGGGGATGAGTGGGCAATATCTGCAGCCCTTGCAGGTGAGACAAAAGGTCATTGCTTCACATTATCACCTGTGTCTGTGATGAAACTTTTGAAAAAAATGTGCCCCTTCCAGCTCATCAAAATGTGCGTTTCTTTAGTCCAGTGAGGCTGAGATATGATGTTTATGATGTTAAACACACTTTTCATGTCCATTTTGCATCACCTGAAAGAGTTGTGACTGTCAGTTCTTGTTTCCTTACTGACTCTCTTGCTAATGACTGTTTATGATTGAAATGTTAGTTTGGATAAAATACTGCAGACTGATCTGTTCTGAAGCTGTAGGATAGCTACTGTCTGTTTGCTGTGCTGTGTTGATCAGGAAATTTAAATCAGTTTCCCAGAGAAATTATTCCAACCACATAGCTGGATATATTTGTCTCGGCTAAAAATGGATGGGAATTACAAAGTACCAGTCGGCTAATCAGCACGTCCTACATGAGAAAACGGTAAAATAATGATTGAAATGATTTTTATAATAAACAGCAATTACCACAATCCATCAGAGTTGCATGTTTTTGGCATGTGCAACGAGGAGCCGCCTGGATTTTTGGCATATTACTGCTGTTCAACTTGTCAGCCCACATAGATTAAAAAAAACTGAAATTCCCATCCCTGCTGCCAAAAAAATGTCATTGATTCATTGTAATTGGTGTCTTGTGCCGCCCAACTTCTCTGGGAAAAACAGCAAACTGATTTTCCGTATAAATTTCCTTACTTGTGATTGTAATCAGCTTCTCTCCTCTTGTTTTTTTTTTGTTATTTTTTCTCCCACGCTCTCTTTTTCTTTCTTTCTTTCTTTCTTTCTGTCCTCCTTGCTTTGCATTGTGAATGGTTGCATGCCATCTGCCGGTGTAACCCTAACGATGGCTTGCTGGCTCTCTGTAACATCCGCCACCACCATCAACAACAACAACAACAACAACAACAACAACAACAACAACAAACGAAAACCGTCGACACGCACACACCACAACTGTTGCCATGGTTATCATAATGCTCCACCTACCTGTCCATTGCTACCACCTCCTTCCCTCTCCCCCCATTCCTCCTCCTCCCTCTCCCCCTCCTCTACCTCCCCTTTCCCACCCTCAAAACAAAGTCCCAATGATGTACAGTGCTACGCCTGCTACTGTCTCTGCAGCAACAACTCCTGCCACAAGTGTCCCCTACGCAGCAACAGCACCAGCCAATCAGGTTTGCTCCTTTTAAAGCTTTCTTTCATCAGTCCCCGGAGCTCTGAATAAGTACTGCCTTCTAATAGCGAGCTGCAATAACCTGCAGCTGAGCCCACGCCCAGCCCCTCCCCATCCATCCATCCATCCAACCGCCTGCACTGGGTGAGCTCACGCTGGCAAAAAAAGCCTGTGAGTGGGTGTTTTCAAGAGAATTTAAAGCAGAGGGGCTACCTGAGCAATCCAGTGCCAGCGCAGTGTATCGTATTTCTTAGAAAAACACTGTGCACAGCCCCTTAAGGCGCAACAACAAGCACTTCTTCAGAGCTCCCACATTTGCAAAGTAGTAGTTGTGTTGTGTTGCACTACTTCCTGGTTTTGTTTTGCATGTTCTGTTTTAAGTTTTATTTTCCACTTTTCTTGTTGTTGTCGAATAAGCCTCTCCATCTGCAGTAGGGGCATCATCTGTACTGCTTGTGTGCTACATGTACGCAAACACACACACACACACATCCAAGCACATATATGCAGGCAATTCCTGGAGCAAACCTCACAACTGGTTCATAACAATCTCACAGCTGCCATGTTGGATCTTTTCCTGTTTCCACTCTTCCCAGTTTCACCTTTTTACCTCTTCCTGGCTGCAGGATAAAAGAGCGAATAAATCATGTGAGGAAACAGTTACGGGGCCGCGTTTGTCAGGGTGAGACAGACACAGGAAAAATGATCACAGAAGGTGTCTAAAAATGGCCTCTGATCGCAAGCTCTCCTGTTGCCGTGTGTCAGCAGGAGCCAGGGAAGCGGGGCCAGGTTTGAATGCCAGAGTGACGCATGTGTGCCCCATTTTAAACCTGGAAATTTCAGCACAATGCTGGCACTCTGGCCACGCGCAGCTGGCAATCATTTACTGGTAGTTCTATATAGAGGTGCTGTGAGGATGAACAGAGAAGTGTTCCACAGGTAGAAATGTAACTGACAAACAATCACGTAATCTTCAACTGGTGCAATTGTCCACAACAGCCAGAATTTAAATAAGTGCACTTATATTGTCTTTATATTTAAAATAATAAATATATATAAAATTAAACAAGCTTATTTTTATTAGCAATGACAGGAAGACACTAAAATTATAATTCAGTCCCTTTTGGACCACTTTTTCTCATTACTCTTTCTTTTTTCTTATGGCCTCAATATGCAATGAAAATACATTAACATCAACTTTTGTTGGAAATCTTTCTTCCTCTATTATGAAAGTATATTAGTTTTTTTAAAATGGGACAATTTTAGATAATAAGTCTTTAAAAAATATCTTTAAAAACAGCTCATATATCCTACCTGGAATGAAAAAAATATGAGAATGGAAGCTCACAGTGTAAAAAATATAAATCATAGGATAATCGTAAAATAAAAAGAGATTCCCCCTTCCATCATTAACCGAGGATCCGGCCCTGTACCTTGCACTTTATTGCCCCTCATAGGCCAGCAGTGTGTGCACTTCCTGTGAGTCACCGTCTCTTCCTGTAATTGGCATGCAGCAGCAGTAGCAGCAGGAAGCAGAGCTGCTCTTTAAAGATGCATGTGGGACAAGGAGCCGGAGAAACACTGACGTCAGCCCTCGCTGTCTGTCTCCGTCTGCCCCTCTCTCTCTCTCTCTCTCTCTCTCCCCTCCCCGCCCTGCATAAAGATCCTTCCAGCTAGGACACGGTTAACACATAAAAATCACCAGCTGTGCTGCATACAGCGCGAGCCTCGTAGACTACTGTCATCCCTGTCGTACGGTTATTCAGACCATCATTTTACCTTATTTTTTAAGCCCAAACTGTGAGCTGCATATCCTGAGTTTGTACTAATGCTAATTGGTTAGAATCAGCCATTAGCATCTCCTTAATTATTATGTGGCTTCTCAAACTCAAAATCTCAAATCCTGGACCAAAACACTATGCAGGATGTATAGAGAGGAGAATAAAATGATCATTAATCCAGAAGTAGCCAGAAGAAGTAAACATTTCAGTGAAAGGCGGGTGTTGTTTACCTCAGACGTAAATAAAAGTGAGTAATACACACATATAGAGGGGCAGGATGTTGCAGACATGTTGAGAGGTTCAGAGTCTGGTCAACTCGTGACCCTCTGAACTGTCATTGTGACATGACAAGCAGTAACCAATCATATCATTCCATGTCCCAGCTCATATTAACCATGTGTTCACAGTGCTGGGGTCTCTGGTAACGTCACTGCTGTTGCTGGAGATTGTAAAGTTGCAGCACCCTCTACTGTCGGGATATGAGATTACACTACATACTTCACAAGCAATGACTCTGATTGCTGAACTGATGGGGAGATAAATTGTTAGAATTAAATACAAAAAGCAGGAATATAGCTCTTCAGCTAGAGGACAAGGGTTCACCTCGCTGCGTCATTATTCTTATCACTAATTAGAAATAACAGACTAGGTGTCATGCGATTAGAATTATAATCTGATATGAATCTGTAAAACACCTCCACCACTGATTCTGTAACACATACTTTATTGCACTTAATTATCCAACTAGTCACATCATCATCTGCCATTTAGATCTTCCTAACTTGTCCTGGGCGGAAATTTGCTGCATGTACGTGTCACTGAAACATGCTGCAGGTATTACCGCACCAAAACTGAGACAAATAGGACCTGCAAACACTTCTTTGGCATTTGCTGTTACCCACCTGTGGTACCAGATGGGTGGAATGTACTGTCCTATCTTAGCATATCCCATCCATCTGGCACCTGCAACCGAACCGTTTTCTTTCCATACCGCACTGTGGAGCAGGGCTTTCCTCTCAGCCCGTGCACATCACACGCTCTCCAACTGTGGCGACCTTCTGTGATGTGTGATGTGACCAGTGGCTTCTGTCCTTTGCTGGCTGTCTATTGTCTATTAACAAGCACCATGCGGCTTTGTTCTGCGTTGGCTTGCTGCCAGGGGCAACCACATGATGGCAGCCAGCAGCTCTTCTATCTGTCTTCCCCCCCTATCGACACTCCCTCTCTTTCTCTTTCTTCTCTCTCTCTTTGTCGTGTGGTGGATTAATCTTTATCTCCTAAAGGGAGAATACACACAGTGGTGACCAGAGCTGGGTCAAATGCTATTTGCAAATAATTAGAAGCTTTTGCTCTTGTCTGCATGAAACACCAGTCAGGTGGTGTCACCACAGCGCAACAACTAACACAGAAAAGTACTATTAATTGACAAATATTTACCTGTGATTGTCTCAACATTATGTGACGCCGTTGTCATGGTAAACTTGATCCAACTAAGGCTTTCTCGGTATGCTTGAAATGAACTAGGTCATATGGCGTGTCATCTGTCCTGAGGGCGGGGTGAAAAGATGATCCCACATGCTTCGTTTGAGGCATACTGAAGCCTTAAGAAGACAAAAAAATACTATTTGACCCAGATTTTAACCGCAAAAACATCAGTTATATGTATTTATGTTAAAGGGGACGTATTATGCACATTTAAAGGTCTATATTTTTAATCTGGGGCTCTACTGGAATATCTTTCCATGATTGACAGTTCAAAGCCCTGGCTTTTGACTTGCAGGGAGCATTTCTACATACGTTCACCTCAAGTTTTTTGAACTTTGACCATGTTTAACACAGATATCCAACAGTATATAAATAACAAAAAGCATAATATGTCCCCTTTAAGTATATTCTTTATGTCTTAAATATCAAAATCAATTGAAATTTTACTGTCACACAATTGTTTACTGAACCGTGGAAATGCTGATTATTTTTGTTGTTGTATTTTGTTGTAAATGACATTATGTAACATACACTTGTGACCATTATCTTGTGAGTAAATAAAGCTTCTCTTTCACAGGTAAACTAAAAATGTTCTCTCGTCTTCTCCTGTTCCCCCCTCTCTGTCTCTCTCTCTCTCTTCCAGATCATCCTGAAGTAAGTGTCAGGAAGGGAATGGAGTGTCATGAAGCTGCACTAGGAAACCCAAAACACCCCCTCTGTAAATACTACCTTACCTCTCCAATAGAGGTCCAGCAACCTGCATGCTAAGAGTGTAACACTTCAATTTAACCGTAAGAACTGCAGTGCCGGTGTAACACACACAGAAAAAATATATATACTGTATGTATTGCTAGAAAAAACTATTAACATGAAAAATTCAAAAATACTCTTATGTATAGTACTACATACATAGCAGACACACTATAGAGGTCATTTTAACAATTGTTCTCCCAAAGTACCGTGGATCCCCTTTCTTTCATATTTATTCGAAAAACCTCTGCACAATGTTCATCCCTTGGTTAGTAAAAAAGATGCTTGATTTGCACTATATGAGAAATATAGTGCTTTCTGTTGAAGCGGAAAACAGGAAGAGTCACAGAAAACCCGTGCACAACCACACCGATGCACTTGGCGCTTTCAAGGGGCGGCGAGCTCGAGGGTTTTTTGTCTCGCGGTCTTTGCTTTTCTCTCTTCAAAGTTGAATGTCCTTGAGGTAGACAGGCTCATGTTTTCTTAATGTGACTGTCCCTGCGAGGGTTCCTCTGCGACCCTCATCTGCCCATTAAGATGCCATGATGACGCTTATCCTCCAAACCCCCCCCCCCCCCCCCCCCCCCCCCCCCCCCGCCGCCAACTTTTCATCTCCGGAAAACATCTTGCCAAAGTTGCAGCTTGGAAGAGATCGGTGGAATCAACCTGCCGGAAAGCAGAGCCACATTTTGACATCCTGCTAAAAAAAAAAAAAAAAAAAAAAGTTTTCTTTCTTTTGCCATTTCCCAAGCTGCTCAGAACGCAACCCAGTCTCCCTTTATTTGTTTTGGTGCTGGGTTGAATTCTTTGTTTAGGAGGAGTGGTGGGATAGTTTGTGCACGGATTTTTGCATGTGGTTGGGACAGACAGGAGAAGACAGCGCCCAGTGTTGACAGAAGATAGTCGTGGCCATTACCGAAAAGCCTAAAGGCTTGGGTCTGTGCCAAGGGCTTAACAAAGCTTGAGGGTTAGTTCCAGACATACCAAGCCTTGTGTGTGTGTGTGTGCATGTGTGTTCGTATCTGGAGACTGATGGTCTGCCGGCAGACTGGGACTTGAAGCGAGGTCTAGCAGGTGATGACAACACCAGGCCTGGTAGGACAGTTTTTTCGGGGGGAGGGATTTAAGTGCTAAGACTAAATAAAAAAAAAAACAAAACAAAAAAAAAAAAACGGTGCATTTGACGTTGCTCGTCAAGCAAAAGATGACTTGAACTTCGACTGGAGGGCTATCTGTGACCGTCGGTTGTCCTGTCCAACCCTACTATCACCGATAATCCTGTTCCATTTTAGAAAACTGTAGAAGTGCCTAAAAAATGCTCATCAACAACATGCATCCAGAGTGTATCACTAAAAAGTCACAGACACAACACACTGGCTGTCAGAAGCAACATGGACTTTTGGGAAAGACATCACATTTTTGCGAATCGTTACTGGAATCGGTTTTTCTAGTAACAGTTCATTAACATCACAAGTGACTTTATCGAAACAAAAAGAATTTAAAGAAACGACAAATCAAAAATAGCTTTGTAGAATGTTTGGTGACTTTCATGGTGTACCATCGTTTCTTACCATGGTTTGAGTAGTTTACATGAGGAACGAGGGTGAGAAAAAAAAATGTATTGTAAACTGTGTAATGTATGTAAAGTGTCTCTTATTTTGAGAGTTTATATTCATGGTTCTAGAAATGTATTCAAAGTTATTTAAAATTTGTGTTGTGTCTACTATCAAGGTATGTTTGAACCCCCCCCCACCACCACCACCACCACCACCACCACCAACAACCCTCCACCACCTCCTCCACCTCCATCTCCACCTTTCCAGAACAATCATTTGTTGTTTTTTTTTAGCCAAGATCATAAAATGTTTCATTATTTTAGACCAACCCTCTTTAATTTTTTTTTTGCATTTTATGATTAGCGTGTTTTAACTCATGATACTAAATCTTATTTTCCATTTTTCAAAAATTCAGATGTAATTTCATGGTGCTTGATTAATATTTGACAATCCACAATCATACCTTTGGAACAAGAGTGAAGCTCTGGTTTCACATTTTGGTTTCATTCTCTTTGATTGTCTTTTCATGCATTATGATTTGTATGTAATATTTGTGGAAGGTGGTAAAAGTTATATTTTGTTGTAATTTATCTTATGTTACTCTTGGTCAAATTTTAGTCAAAAACAATGTTGTAAACTATTCTATTTTGAAATGAATGTAATTTATTGAGCTGTGCTACATTCTGCACGGTTGGTCATTTCAAGGTCTAACCTGTCAGGTCAGCGAATGAGAAGTCGCACAGGAACGAGGAGCGGGGTTTAAAAAGTCAGGCCCGCCGACGGAAAAAGCTACTGGATCTTTCTTGCCTTCTCATCGAAAAAAGATCACGGTGTTGCAGTAATGAGCATAGTAATAGAGTTGCTTGTGTTGTTGGAAAAAAAAAAATGTTTATTGTATAGATGACATTTTACCAAAAAAAGATAAGAAAACTTCAAAAAAGATGTACTTTTCACTCTAGTATGATAGTATTTCATAACAATATTAAGTTGTTGCTGTGGCAACCAAATGTTGCAATTACTAAAGTTCGGTATTTTTGTAAATGACATTGTTAAGTTGATTTTTGTTTCTTTTTGCTAGAACACTGTACACAAAGTAGATTGTAAAGAAGATATGAACATTTCTTATTCTTCACTGAGATTATGACAATGACCTAATATTTTCATTAGCAAATAACAGCCTCTATAGTGCTGTGACTGTAACACTTAAATAGATTTAAAGTCATCAATGTTACATAGATTATATATATATATATATAAATATATATAAGAATGAAATAATCTATAAATTAATTAAGTTCAGATGTACAACTCTTCCCCTGAGAAAGGACCTTTAGGTTCCACACAGACATTTTATTCGATGTATCACTAGAGTTAAGGATTGCACTTTTCATATTGTTTAAAGATGTGATCTGTTTTTCATTTCCTTTAAGGGTTTAGAGGTTACTGCACCCTGTTAGTACAGTAAAATCTGTTTATCAATCAAAAGCAGATGCTATCGGTAAATAACTTTAATTAAACATGTTGCATGGGAAAACAATATTTTCTTTTCTTACTAAATGATAACTGAATGTTTCTAGTGGAAAAAAAAAATGTCTGTACACAAAATGTCATTTGGTGACCCACAATGCCCTTGTGTATGGAATCCTCTTGAGATGTAATGTTTTTGAAATGTGTTGGCAATGATTGACTGATGGTAAAAAGAAAAATGTAAGCACTTTCTGAGCAGTTGGTCAACTGAGCAGACTCAGCTTATCCAAACACTTTGCCTTATCTTGAGTCCATCGTGCTTAAGGTTTTATGTTTTTAAGAGCTCTTATGAAATTTATTAAAGAGACTGAACGGGTCTCTCTTCTCAAACCCCTTCTCGGTTTCATTTCAAATATATATCTTTATATCTAAAGTCATTTTTTAAGGTTTTAATGTGCGCATTACAAGGCCAAACGGGGCGACTGCAACAGAGTGAACAGTCATTGATCTTTACTTGAAGTCTCCCACGTGTGTGGTGAAATCTTTTTTTGTCCCATTGCCTTACAATGGAACAGTTTGGAGCTTGTAATTCACAGCTTTAGCCAGCAGAGGGCACTACACTGGAGACTGCAGGTTATGATTGTGACTGCCTGTGCCATCGTTGTTGCAGTGGACCCTACCAACAAAGTAAAGACATGAACATAATTTGACAAGAAAACCCTCATCGGATTTATAGGTTCAATGTAATCATTTTTCAATGTATTCTTTTTTTTTTTTGCATATATTTTGTGCTATTTTATGTTTCTATAGTCAAACGTTTCTTTGGTTCCAGCAAGATAGTGTAAAATCTATTGAAAGAAAGAAATAAAGAAAATCAAAGGAATTTGTTTGTCTCGGCCATTTGTGTGTGACATGTTTATGTAGTATTTGACACAATTTATACTTAAACATGCATTAAGTGTCCCAGACTTATTTTTAGTGACACATACAGAGATAATTACTGCTTGTTTGACTTGTTACAGGATTGTAACTGTTTATACTAGACCAGTAAGGCTAAAATATGGTCAAATCATCTGAGTCATCTGTGTTCTCTCGTTGTGCAAACTTCCTGAAATGTCGGTGGTTTTTCTTCAGAGCTCTCCCAAAGACCCCTGGTGGTCCCTGAAGACCACTTTGGGAACCACTTCCATAAAAGTAAATAAACAGCAGATCACAGTGTAATTAGAACAACATTTAAATTTGTGTCAGATAATAGGCTCTGAAAATACACAAAGACTAATGACATGATTTTAACGCTGCTTGCAATAAAGTAGGTCTGATCTTTCCAGAATTTTTTTTTTTTCCCCCACAGTTGATAAACATGATGATAAGACCAAGTACTGGGGACAAGCAAATTATGTCTATGTCATTTCCTGTTTCTGCAGTGGAGCATTTTCTGAAGTTGAGTAAAATATATATATAAATACCGTTTATATGAGAGGTCATTAATACCACTGCTTTAAACGCTACATGTGAAAACATAGAGCCATGTCTCATGTGGGCAGCAGTGGATGGAAAAGGTGTTCAGCGTTTTCAGAACAGTAACTAGAAATGCTATGACCTGAATATAACACAAGCTAATAAATTAGAAGCAGGTCATTGCAGAAATGTTTGTTAATTGTACTAATATCAGTGTTGTCATCATACTGTGTGATCACATATGATACCAATCAACATATCCCAGACGTGTCCCAGACAAGGTCAGGAGCACAGGATGCAAATTCAAGGAGAGACGAGATGTAACAAGACTCCTACTGATACTGCTGGTGTGCAAGGTCAGAAAATTCAACTGAGCCTCGTCTGGAACAACTCCCGTCGTCTAATGGGCAGCAAATGCCCCAAATTCAAATGACAAAGCCCTGTAGAGGCCATAGGAAATATGACTCTTGACTGTGGAACAATGAGCAAAGAAGGAAACTGTATGACATTATAGACCCACATAGTTCACAGAGGGAGGAGGTCAGGTGGTTGAATGGGTCAACAAAACGCCAGACTTTAACATGCAACAGTTAACGGTTACTTTTAACCATGATTGTACGGCGATCTAACCCAAACCAAGTTGTTATTTTAACTCAAACAATGATCTTTCCCTAAACTGAACCTTTTGTGCCTAACTCAAACCTTAACCATAAGTGGTGTCAGATAACTCCAGACGATGTCCAGAAAATCAGGTCTGGACATCGTCCGGAGTTGCCCTTTCACACATGTAGCACAGCTCACATTAGGTTGTCCGTGTCAGCTGAACTCTCACCCACTGGAAATACTCTATTTGGTTTAGGCGAGAGGTGGCGCCTGGGTAGAGTGAGCAGGAGGCAAGACATTAAGTGAAAAGTATGCGCGGTCATGTAGCCGGTTCGTAATTTGGTCATAAGCAACCACGTCTCTTGCCATTCCTTGAATTTGTCTTCGGCGTCGGCCCTTACTGACAGAAGTTCCCAAATCTTGTTGTCTCTCTACTTAGACCCTTTTTCTTCACCCAAGGATTTTAGTATTCTTCCAGTTTTGCGCAAGTCGCATGATAGAACCGTCATCAACACGCCCATTCACTCACTGTGAATTCTCCAGAAAATTACCTGCTGTATTCAAACATGGGCTCAATCAGACTTTGTAATGGGGAGCTGGCAGGCTAAAGCCCATTTAATGTCCGGTCCGACTGATTCGGACATTTGCGTTCTCTCATACAGCTCCTCTAGGTAATATCCGGATAACTTCAAGGTTACAGTGCATGTGTGAAAGGGGCTACAGCCTACATTACTATGAATAGTGTCATTTCCTGTGTAAATGCTTACAAACTATATAGTACCAATAAGGAAGATGTTTTAATGCTTAATTCTACATTTATATTTTCGTTGCATTTCAGTGCACAAACATCCTCATCATATCCTCCCTCTTTTTGTTAGTGGCACTAATCACCCCCCATATCTCCAGGAAATACTAACATCCAGTGGATGCAGCGACTCCAGAGGCGTGGATTCCCAGCACTGTTGTCTTCTAAAGGATAAATAGCCTCTTTGCCTTTAACTCTACTGTACCCCACTGTGCAGAGAAATGTAGTGTTAGCCTTCTGAAGAAGATGAGCCGTCTAGTCGCTTCTAATAATCTTGTTTTTGCCACACCGACGCCTTATTGCATTATGGATGCCTCGGGAATGGTGTCCCTTCAAGATAGCGTGGGAATATTTCAGTAGAGGCTGTGCATCTCCGGGCTAAATGCTCCAGCATCATCCTAATTTGCCCGCCTATACCTACATTTCATTTACCGTAAGCTGTCACCGTGTCATGCCTGTAGTCTGAGTCCAGGCTGTGTGCATGGGGATGCGTTTCTTTTATCCGCAGCTGATGACTTTATTCTCTGCATGCCGGATTTAAGAAGACAGGAGCGCTATGCGGGAGTATAAGGTGGTGGTGCTCGGCAGCGGCGGGGTGGGGAAGTCGGCGCTCACGGTTCAGTTTGTCACCGGGACATTTATAGAGAAGTACGACCCGACAATTGAAGATTTCTACAGAAAGGAGATCGAGGTGGACTCCTCTCCGTCGGTGCTGGAGATCCTCGACACCGCCGGCACCGAGCAGTTCGCCTCCATGAGGGACCTTTACATCAGGAACGGCCAAGGCTTCATCCTGGTCTACAGTCTGGTCAACCAGCAAAGTTTTCAGGACATCAAGCCCATGAGAGATCAGATCATCAGGGTCAAAAGGTGAGACATTGTTCACTTGATTGTGTAAACCACCTTTGAATTATTAATATAGTCTGATGCAACAGACAGGATGTTATTAAATGTTTTGGCCCCTTAAATAGTGACATCCTAGGGGCTATATGCACCCTTTTCAGCCCAAGAGGCCTCCCCAAGCTGGTATTGAGTTGAATAGTGGTTCATAATTATTGCTGCATTCTCAAATTAATTAAACACAGTACCACCACTTGGAGTACCACCTGGTACCTCTCAAGAGCCCCTGGAAGTCCTTGAACTTAACGTGGAGAACCCCCCAAAAAATGCAAGATTTTTTAACGTTCATCATCACTAACTTGCAGCCTCTTCTCCCTCCTCCATCTCTGTGAGAAGCCGCCTCTACTAGCTCATGTTCCTCATAAGAGCCCAGCTGCGGCTCACCTGTCATATATCAACCCGCTGAACTCTCCCTTGGTTTGATATTCTCCGTCTCACACACATGACTAACTCTGGATGGCTTCGATCAGTGCAGTACATTACTCAACGAATCCACTGAGCTCATCTCATGGCTGAATGAGATGGAGAGTGGAAGAAAAGCTGTGATCTTTCCTTTTGGTTGTGACATAATGGTGGTTTTGGCTCAGGGCTTCCCTTTATTTTGGATATTTAATGATACTGACTGGCTGTAAGTTAGGAATCTTTTGGGTTTTTTAGCAGAAGGTGTCTGAAAAAGCCATCTTCTTCTACTGGGAAGCTTTGGCACCACATCAACACACTAGCAGGGAAAATATAATGAAGTGACATGACTGACAAAGGCAGCTAATAGCTATCTGGTTTAGAAATCACTTTGTCAGACCTTATGTTGAGACAGCGATTCATGCTGCAGTTATAATCCTAGATTACAGTTTCACTTAAAGATATTAAAGATAAAAAATAGTTAGATGCTGATGCCCTATTATATTATTATTAATAAGCCAATTATGTTGAGATATAAGGTCAGTTTATGGGTTTTGTATGAGAACATCAAGGACACTTATGTAGACATTTCATTGGTCAGCATAATTTGTCCCAGATTATCATTGGCCGTTCAAATTGTCACATTTTAGGGGCTATATGGACCCCTGTCAGGTCAAGAGGGTTCCCTAACTTTAGGGAAAGGTGGCAGTGAAAATTATTTTGCCATACGCAATCATTGCTGCATTCTCTTTAATTTATAATTAATTTATAATGATTTATAGGGAAATAAAACAGTTAAATTAAGCTACATTTTGCTGGAGTACCACCTGGTACCCCTCAAGAGCCTCTGGAAGTCCATGAACCCCACATGGAGAACCTCTCAAAACATGCCTGACTTTTAACACTCCAGCCCAGGATCATCTCAAACTTTAATCCTCTCAGTTCCCTCTTCTTTCTTTCTGTGTTGCTCTATAGGGGAATTGGGGTATTTATTACATAAGGCCCCAAACTCACAGGGCCTCAAAGTGTCTAGAATACAATGGTGTTTCTGCAGAATCTACAGTTACTCCACATTTGTGAAAAATGTAAAGGATAATTCCAGTTCATCACAACTTGGGTCTTATCGTTTCTATCAGTTATGACATTATACTCACTAAAGTAGCTGCTGTGATCTGGGAGCGTGGCGACATCACTACAATGAAGTCCAACGAGGCAAGAAACAAGTATGTTCAGAGAGGTTATAAGCATGGCAGCGGTTTAGCCAAACACTCACTCACAAAGTGAGTGCACCTGAAATGTAGGTAATTATACCTAATTTCACAGGAAAACTGTGCCCAGATCTCAGCAATTAATTACCTGTAGGCATGATGGCCAAAACTGTGAAAATAAGATTGTTTTGATAAACTGGAATCATCCTTTAATCACATGCAGGTTGTCAGGGTCGCTCCATGTTTGGATCAGGACTCACCTGTAAAATAACATAAAAGTTAATTCAAAAGAATCATTTATTTACCTACATTCATATATTTAGAGTTGAACCTGTATCATTCAGTGCAGTACTTTTTGTCAGATACTCCTCCCCGTCCCTGAAGTGCACCGAGTGCTCCCGTGGCGCCGACGTCACAGGCCGAGTGGAAGCAGGACAGCGTCACAGCTGACGAGGCACAGCGGGGACGAGTGCACGAGGGAACTCCTTTGAAATTAATAAAATAATGATGAATAAAACTGCGCTCTGTCGCCTCTAGCCAGCCGCCACCCAAAGCAGCAACCCACACTGCATCAACCACCACTGTCCTCAAGTGTACACCCATAAATATTTCATACTTTTATTTCACACTGCTCTGGGTTTGAAGTAGGGTTTGTTACTGTATGTGCAAAACTGCAAGTACAGTAGCCAAAACCCACATTATCATTTTAAATTGTCTAATGTCTAATTTGTCTTTAATTAACCAGTAAACATCAAGTGTTTTGTGTATAGATATAGATGTTAATGTCAGAGATGTTAATTGACTACAATTTTGATAAAAGATCAATTATTATTGTATAGTTATTATTAGTTACAAGCAAAAAAGCTGGTTCCAGCTACTCAAATGTGAGGTTATGTAATCATAAATTCAATATCTTTTGGAACTAAGAATTAAAGGCACATAAATTATATTTTGTAGAGAAATTACAAAATTGAATTTGAGCAAACACTCATCTATTCAGTGACTGAACAATTCCACCACTGTCACTCAGTTTTACTCAATTGCCAATTGTCGAAGCCTCGTCGCACAACAGGCGTCATTCAGGAAAAACTGGGGAATAATTGAAACAACGCAACAGACACACAGCAGAAAATAGTCCTTCCTGTAATACAGCGCAGAAAATGACAAACACATTCAATGTAAATGTGTTTAAATCCAGTTTGTGTCTGACTGTAAAGAGTAACTTAACACTGAATCCACTTTTTTAGCTAGTAAATTATATGTACAAGCACTTAATTACACTATCAACAGGAATTCTGGGTCACCTCCTGTACATTCAAAGGTCTTTTCTTCACCCCTGATGTGGCTTTTACTGTATATTATGATAAAACTGAGTGTATACTTGACTTAACAAAAATGAGAACCAAATCAATGCACAGTGCCGACACATGCGTGTAACATCAACGTCAGCTTATTTAAAGATTGTAAGAATAGGTAATTTAAACACATGCAGACTATCCACTGGGTGTCCATCGTTAATGAAACAACCAACAAATTCAGCTCCTGGTCTCCATTAGCTGTCTCCAGGAGATCAGCCTCCCTCCTCCCAAACTTCTTGCTGAGCCAGCAGCAGCAACGAGCACCACACCGAGATATAGTATGTGCCCACTCACCAGAACTTAATGGGATTGCGTTGGGTTGGAAGCCAAGAAGACATCAGGCCTCCATTAGGAAGACATATAAACCAGAATGCTTATGCAGGGTTCTTTTTGGGGAGGGAAGCATAGGTTACCGTACTGTGCCGCTGCAGGTGGCGTGAAGCCATGAGATACTGTCTCCTGCAGTGCACAAATCCACATATCACCATCACCGTGCTGACTTGCCTGCATGAGGAGGGGCAGTGAGAAGCAATAAACACACTTTGTCTCCCATCCAAACTGGGTGCTTCTCAGAAATCAGCATTTTTGTCTCAACCAAATCAGATGATTTGTTTGATTAGACACTCACATGCTGAAATGTTATTTGTATAATTGGTGTATATCTGT
Source organism: Scomberomorus guttatus (assembly GCA_038419695.1). Taxonomy (NCBI): domain Eukaryota; kingdom Metazoa; phylum Chordata; class Actinopteri; order Scombriformes; family Scombridae; genus Scomberomorus; species Scomberomorus guttatus. Next base: position 9,673,060 of record CM076468.1, on the reverse strand, counting down.
GCTAGAACACAACGCTCTCTGTAGACTCCAGCACCTCACAGACTAACCAAATAAACCCCATGTCAGTCGCTATCAGTGAAAACAACATCTGGGTGTAGCCCTCCTCACAATCTAATAATCTCATTGCCTGCATGTAAAGGTTTATAGTTCTGTCGGCGCAGGAAGAAGCCCGTTCAAAGCACTCGAGCTGCGTTTCCACGCTGCACTGATGCTGTGTCTAATAGCAGGAGGTTAGCGTCACGCACCGCTGAGTGGGAATAGGGTGGAGAGACCAAAACTACGTATCCCAGGGGGCACTTTGGTGTAGGTACAAAGCAGCTTCCTGGCCTCAGGCTTTTAGTGTTTTGCCATCAGGAAAGAGCGAGTTGTTAAAGCAGCTGAGGAGAGCCACCAGTAAAGTGCTCATTGTTGAGGTGTTAGTCGGTGTTAAGTGCCCGGACTTCACAAGTGTTTTCACCATTCACAGAACTCACAGGAGCTTTGTCCTTTTCTCACATTCAGACCCGACTTGCAGCTTTTCTGGCAGCTTTCAAACATCCAAAAACACACTTGTGCATCATTCAAATACAATCTAAAGCTAATGGGACACTGGGACAGTCATTCCTAATGTTTTTGGGGTATTAACCCTTTAAAGTGACGCTACCCCTTAAGAGGAAAAGACTTAGCTTTGATCTGGGATTTCACACATGTAGATGATTATCTTTTTTTTTTTAAACGATCAAACCGAAAACAAACTTGCATATTAGTCATCGCAGCCTTTTTCCAGACCTCTGAATCACTGCCCACATCTCCAATTTTTTTCAATCGATTCAAGTCAATCTGGTGTTATAAAAACATTGGCTCAGTTATTGATCTAACCGAGCCAGGCAGAGCTTTTTAGGTGGGAAATAACGACTTCTAAATTCCTAAATTGACATGTTTCCTCAATGAACATGACAAAATCATTAACTGATCCTAGCAGCTGCTACTGCAGCTTCCATGTCAATTGGAAATGACGTCGGCGGGATGGACACATCACTCCCTACTGACTGGTTCGGGTGATATTTTGAATGTGAACAGCAGTAGTTGGCATCCACTCGTCATTCACTTTTTTGAGTGAAAACACAAAAGTGGGATTGAGTCCGGATTCATAATTTTTGCCCACATGAAATTCTGATACTTTCTGAAAATCTCTTTCACATGTAAGTCAAACTGAGGACAGTCCAGAGAAAGCTGGAACCCCCATTAATGGTCGAATCTCCGCTTCCAGCCTCAACACACACACACAGGGAATTTGAACCATTTGGGACATATTAGTTGTCCTCACGTTACAATTTGGGTTTTTGAAATCAGCACAAAAATGCTCATTTTGGATTGTTTTCGTTAAACTGCATAAAACAGCGGGAATAATACAATTAATGAGGACTTGTGTGTTAACTCTGCTCACACTGTGCTTGCATCCGAAGTAAAGAAAATTAGATTATCTGGAGGAGCTGGGCTGCACCATTAAAGATGGAAATGAAGCTTGGGGATTCATCGTAAAAAAAAAAAAAAAAAAAAAAGACTCTAAAGACCTTCTCCATCTGCTGTGCAGGCCCTCTCTTTGTCTGTTTATCACAGGAATGTTTGCGGTTAGTTGTTTTGTTGCCTTGCTTTCTTCTTCATGTAGCCGGGATGCCATGGCAGTACAGGAACATTAGCTTTAGACGCTTTGTTCTCCAGTAGTAACACCCTTTGGGAGTTAACACAGTGTAGGCGCTATAGGTTGTGTGATTCTTCTGTCCTGTCCTACAAGCAGATACATGGCTGGCTGTCACACAGTGTAGCTGCTCCCAACTGCTAATTAACAGCAGATGCAGAGCAAAGAGGCGGCTGCAGGGTTGGAGGGCTTCATGTTGGAGATGCCTGACTGTTCTTTTGTAATTTCTGTGTGTTTGCTGGTGCTGTGGGGCTTGTGAAAACGGGTAAGTGAAGTCACTGTAGCTATTTAGCACAGCAGGTAGCCTTAATAAGGCTGTTGTACCCCGAGGCAAAGTGGAAAATGTAGAGTCTGTCTTTTTTTTTTTTTTTTTTTTTGTGAGTTATAAACACTGCTTCTCTGTGTGTGGGAGGGTTTGTGTGTTTGCCTTTTTCCCCAACAGTTGCAACAACAATGGCAGTAACTTGTTTTTTTTGTGTGCTCTAAAGGTCAAACGCGTATCAGCAGAAGTTATTCAAGATTCCACATCCGTTAATGAGGATGCAGCAGTTCGACCTGTGGCTTTGCGCAAATGGAGGTATAGAGGATGGCTTCAAAAAAAAAAAAAAAAAACTGGGGCTCAGCAGTTTGCGGTGTGAAAGCCCTGCAGCTGAGCACCTGAGCTCTCTGGTGGCAACACTCTGAATATCATTCTGCAGGAGTTTTACAGCAATATTTTCGAAATAAATAAATATTTTTTAGCATCACCGTCTCTGTATAATTTGCAGTCGGCCACCTGCTGTTGTCTGTTCCATAAACCCAGCGTGACTTATCTCCCATGAATTTTTTTTCTGCAAAACAAAAAGCTGCATATTCATACAGCTGGTAGCTTCAGCCAAGCAATCCGACGACGCATTCCAGTTGGGCTGATAATTCCCATAATGCACGGCTGCCAACTCTTGTGCTGGAGCAAGAGCAAGTTAGCAATGTTTGTTATTTTCTCCTGCTTTATATTCATATGTATGTAGAGTAAAAAGCTGCGAAAGTCATGAGGACATACCTTATGATGAGTGTGGGTCTAACGGTCATATAGCAGGTACAAAAAAAGTGCAAAAAAGTGATGTTTTGAGGACTCAATTTGGAGTTATGTGTTGTGTGGAAGAGGTATTCAGTAGTAGTAAAAGTACTGCAGTGTACTTATATTATCAGAATAATTAAAGTATTTAAAGCTGCATCAACATTTTTAATGTACTTTTTGGATTTTTGGCCACAAGCTGAAAACACAACAATGGCTTTATTATGTTATTATCATCATATAAAGTTGAATATGTCAGCAAACAGTAGCTTATTTACACATCTGTCAAACGTAGAGAAACATTAGCATTCATTTGTCCACCTGACAAACTTAAATACAATATTTATTTATGGCTGCACCAACTCCTGAGGGAAATATCTGGCTAGTTAGTCGCTAACTTTGTCTCCTGTTTGGTGCTGGGGTAGCTAGCGCACATCGATTCATGGATTCATCATTAGAAGTAACTCCTTCCATGTTACACAGTCATTTTAATTGATTGTTAAAGGTGCAGTGTGTAAAATTTAGCGACATTTAGCAGAACAGACTTGGCAGAAGTGGAATATAATATTCATAAGTATTATACATTTACAGTATTTTATTTCTTATTTTAAAGGGTATATTATGTATTGGTATATATTTAATTTAGACATATTAGGCCTATGTATCTCACCAATTTTATACAACATGTACAATTGTCCAGCACCTCTTTCTTCCGTTATTTTGAACACGCCATTTTTGGTGCGTGTAGCAACCACCAAATTTAAAATGATTTATTTCCGTCCCTGCCTGGCTACCTCACACCCAAGGGTAAAAAATACAAACTGGGCTGTAGGCTACAGTACATTAGGTAAGCAGTGTTCCTGGCTCCAAAAAAGCGCAGTTATTTTATACACTAATTTTTCACTGTGACACCATGTGTAAGTTTTAGATTATGGCTTAAATGTTTGGATGAACTTGAGTAATGACTGTTAGAAAACCTGTCAGGTAATTTTTGCTCCTCCGCTCATTTTGTTTGACAGTGAAAGTGATTTAAATGCAACAAGAAACTGAACTGAAAAAGAGTAACTTCAAAAAACTGTAATGCACTTTGTCTTTTTAACGCCAATATTTAACCTCAAACATTGACTGACATATTCTTCAATAATACATGATATCAGCCTATAAATCCCTGTGGGGCGGGTTTTGTTCCTGCTGTGTTGAGCAGTTTCAGCATCTCCTCATCTGACGAGGAGGTAGCGGTAGTTTGATGCTGCAAAAGAAAAAAAAAAAACACACGCTCTTTACAAACTCCCCACTCGCCCCACCCCAGAGAAGCTGGCTCTCCCTGTGTCTTTGTAGTTATATATAGAGTTTCTCCTGCAACGCTGTCAGATTGCATTTGTCTGCATGCTGCTCTCCTTGTTCACACTTTACACCCTCTAGACTCCTGCTTTCCAAACACACACACACACACACCGGCCGTGCAAGATGCTTGTCCTGCTGAGGTCAGCTGCTGCTTGTATGAGTGTGTGTTGTGCGGTGCAGCGGCATGTTGGAAGGGGGGGGGGGGGGGGGGGTGAAATGTCAAGCTGCAGGGAAGTCTTTGGCATTTGAGCTTTAAAAAGGGTGAGTTTTCTCTGCTTGGCTGTCTTGTTTGTAGACCAATCAGGGCAGAAATTGCTGAAATTATTTATAATTGTGCTTTTTTCGGAAGCTTTTTCTGTCTGGTGAATTCCTCTAGGAGGTCAGAGGTCGAGCTCCGTCACAGAGCAGCAGCCTCGAAGCTGCCTCCCCGTCTTGCTGAAGAACACTTCAGCAGGTGCGAAAGTGCCCTTCACCCTGGGTCTTCCCACTAAAGGATGCTCTCTGTGCTGGTTCCTCCCTCCGCCCTGCTGCCTGCACTCATTTCCTCCGGCTCCTCTGGCCCGCTTTAGCTCAGCGAGACTTTGTCAGCTCTTTTCCACGCCTCAGCTCTCCTCCCAGCTGAGCGGCGTGGCAGCAGGCCACCAATTTGTAGATAAGAGCCCATTTCTCAATAGCACCAGCAGATCAATAATCCAGGCTCGGGATGCACTTAGGAATGACTGATGGTCGAGGCTATTAGGTGGTCTGTGCCATTACCTGTTGTGAGAATATACAGTATAGCCTCTGTAATTGACATTCTGTAGTTTAATCAGAGAAAACATGAAGGGCGTCTAACTGAGATGAAATATCTGGTATCTGAATAAAGTACTATAGAATATAACAAGTAACTGTCTTTGTACTGCAACATGTTTGTGAAGCAGCTTTTAAAAGGTCATTTCACCCAAATTAAAGAACAAAACTATAGCTGGAGTAATCAATTGATTAAGTGTCTTTAAAATGTTCATCACAAGATCCCAGAGCTCATAGTGACGTTTTTATATGTTTTGTTGTGTTCAACCAAACCAAAAGATATTCAGTTTACTATCATAGAAAGTTACAGAGAAACAAAAATATTCACATTTAAGGAGCTGGAACGAGGGAATTTTTACCATTTTTTGGGGGGGGAAATGCCACATACTGTACTTTCTTGTTTAGTTGTATTTATCATGTAGAAAGTTTTTTTTTCCTGTGGATAATCCAAACACCTCACCTGTATTTGTGAAAAAATTTGTCACCCATCTGTGTTTTTTTTATGATTTGAGTGAAGTGGCCCTTTAAAGGACCTACGTATTGAACTACAGGTGTCTGCTCTTCTCTTCTTCTGTACATGATATTTTGGGATGAAACTCTCGATGCCAGCGGACACACTGCAGAGCTTTAAATGTGGGAACACACAAGAGTCAAAGCTAAATATGAAGTCGAAGGTACGAGGCCAATGTTCATGTCCAATCATGTGAGAGCACTACATTAGCTTTATTCAATTATTCAATAACCTATTCCATTACTCTCCCCAGCCTGGTTTCCTTGTATTGATGGCTCAGAGGGAAGAGGACTGGGATCGTCAGCCGCACGCTGGGGAGAAAAGCTTTTGATCCGTTAAGACATGCTTAGTGCATGATGGAAATGATGCAAAGTGGAGAGCTAACGATTTTAAACAAGAATTGGAAGCCATTAAACGTACAGCTTGCATGCCATGCACAGGCACAGGCACGTATAATGCATCCAGGAATAAACAGAGTGTCACAGCTTTCGAAAGAGGCAGTTATTGTTTGTGATGACAGTTTTCTAATGGGACCTCCTACTGATATTAGACACCCGGGGAGTGATGGAGGCCTCCTGGGAAGCTGCGACTGAATGTAGCTTGTTTATCCCTCTCCTCTCGCTCCATTGTGCATTGTTCAAACCCTTTATTGTTTCAGCATCTAACAAATACAGTATGTAGGCCAACAATGCACACACACACACACACACACACACACACACACACCGAGTTTAGTCTCTTTTCCTCCCTCTTTCTCCCCTACGTATCAGGAAGTTCCTGTCGTCTCAGTCTGTAACAAAACACACCCAGCGGGGGGAGAAGGCAGCAAAATTTCAGACGTGCACTCCTCTGATGTTGCTTTCTCTCCTATTTCCAGGTACCAGCAGGTGCCGGTGGTGCTGGTGGGTAACAAGGTGGACCTGGAGGAGGAGAGGGAGGTGTCCCCCAGCGAGGGCCAGGCTCTGGCCGAGGACTGGGGCTGCCCCTTCATGGAGACGTCGGCCAAGAGCAAGACCATGGTGGATGAGCTTTTCGCCGAGATCGTCAGGCAGATGGACTTCTGCCCTCTGCCAGACCGGAGAGAGGCCTGCTGCCCCGCCTGCAGCGTCCAGTAGCAGCCAATCCGCCGGCTGGAGGGGTGATGGATGAGAGGATGTTAGAAATTAGAATGCAAATGAATTCATATTAGATAGATTGAAGGATGGAGGGGTCAGGAGAGAAAAAAAAAGCCAATCTTGCTGTCACTATTTCAACCTGCTTTTCTGTATCTTGCAGTTCAAGCATGTGCTCTGGTCAAGAGGCATTCTGGGGAATGTAGGAAAGCACTAACTGAAGCAGAAGTAGACAGAGCAGGTTAAGGGAAAATTTAATTTCATCACTTCTGGGACACAGGCTGGGTTTTCCCTTGAAAGGAAAAACAACACTTGACCTCCCACATCCATCACCGTCCTCCTGGTTAACGGAGGCAAATTTACGGGGGTTTCCCAAAGGCAGCACGGTGCCAAAACCATCTTAAAAGCCATCTACAAAGTGGATCATAGTGCTAAATGCTTTTGGGAAACCAGCCATAGGTCCAAGCAGGGATGGAAGTGTGCTCGGCAGTTTTATTGGTCCCGTTTTCTTCTGCTTGTGTTTTTCTTTTTTGCACTTTTGAGACTTTTTGAGCTTGTACCAGGAAAGACCGATCACCAAGTATCTGAACGGATGTCAAGTAACACCCACTGTGAAGGAGTCGTACTGGAAGTCAGTTTTACAGCAGGCCCGCCTAACTACAAATGAATGAATGAATAGATGAACGAATGTCTACAAGAAAATCGCACCTTTGGGGAAATTCGTTCAGAAGATCCCAAATGTTGACATACTGTGGATGATGTGTGCATGAAGTTGTGCTGTCACACTGACACTGAGTACAATCAATCTCACCCAAAGAGACCGTATCAATCAATCAACCAGTCAATCAATCAGTCATTAAAATGTACGAACACTCGTCTTTACACCTTACCGATGATACAAATGCCTTGTTACATTGTATGAAGTGAACATCAGTGTCAGTGTATAGTTCATTTATCTTAAGTCACATGAGATATGTTAGTGGTTCAATGTCAGAAACACTTATTTTCAACAAAAAAAAATAAATCTTTATGCACAAATGTGTCCTGCCTATCTATTATTGAGTGATCATTTGGTGTGAATCACATGTGGAATATATTTTTCTTGTGTCATCTACATCTTTGAACAATTTACCTCTGTCCTTTCCCTCCAGGCCTCCAGAGGTCATAAGATTGGCCCTCATTGTGAAAACAGCCTCGCAGCTGTGCTATTTAGCAGTAATCTGGCTCCATCTTGGCCTGCGTCGAGATGATTTATGATGTTTTGGTCTTGCGGCTGCGTTCCCCCCGGTCCGGCGTCCTGCTGCTGCCATTAGTGCCAACACTTACTGCTGATTCTGGTCCTGTAAAATCCAACAAGCATTTGTCAAATTCTGAGTGCCATTAGAGTCCATTAGAGGATGAAATTGGGGACTTTAGAGCCAAGATCATAATTCTGGATTTAATCCAATCAGCATAAGAGTCTTTCAACACTTCTGAAAGACAGACTGAGGTAATTCAGAATTAATATTTTGAAGGACGACATAAATAAAACTTTAGAATAATATAAATATATATTATACAAGTATAATTATGTTAGGAACTGTCTCATATACACGCCATGATTACTGTAGGGTTTCTTTAACTGTTATTAATTAAGCTTTTGCATAAACTTAATTGAAATGACTGCAAACAGCGACACCTGCTGTCAAAAACTGGAACAGCAGCTCCTCTTCTGGATCACTAGGAACTTTGGAGCGGCCGATTCCAGTTCCTACCCGGACCTAAATATACGTTGCGCACGAAACAGGCATGGCGTCCTTAACTGACATTTAGCCGTTTGTCCTTCTACATCTATTTTAGTTGTTTTTTTTTTATATGTAATTGTCGAAATATTCTTCATAATGGCGACCAGGAGTGTGTGTCAAGTTCTCCAGCGCCGTAAGTAGCGAGCTAACCGGGCAGCTAACCAGGAAGCTAACCGAGTTTATGGCAGGTTGTAGCTTCATAATGCGCTAGTTTGGACAAAATATATTAAACATGTATATATTTTAAACAACAAAGACGCTCTCAAAGCTTGTTAAAAGTCTTGAGTTGTTCTATTTTATATCCACTCGGGGTTTCTAGTCTCAAACGTCGCAATGCGGCACGTTTCATTGGATACGTTATTTTCTAATGTAGCTACTGTCAGTTTCACATCACGTCACTGTTAAACGGCGTTTAATTGTTTAACTGTGCATAAAGGTGATTTATAAAACCTCAATATCTGCTTCTTTGCCTGTATAATCACGAGCATGACCTTTAAATACCCTAAATGTGATTAAATGTGAAGATACAGTGACTTTTACACATTATATCCATGAATTAGATATTACAGACTCTTGCATTTTACCCTGTAGAAGTTGTAAGAAAACTGATTTGTAGTGGTGCTCTAAGCAGACTATTGCGTTTTAATTAATCACATGTGTTTCCAATCACATAATCACTCATGCAGCCAATTACTCCCTCTGCTGTTTGGTGCCAATGTGTGCATCCCAGTGAACATGGAAAACAGGAGGGAAAGTAGAGAGTGGTCTGAAGAGATTAGAAAAAATGTAACAGCCAAGCAGGGTCAGCGTAAAGGTTACAAGACCATCACCAAAGAGCTTGATGTGCTTTGGACAGATTAAATTAAATTAGTTCTTTGTTAAATCACACCAACCCTGTGTTTACAGAAGGAAAAATGAAGCCTTCAAAGAAAAGAAGGCCGTGAAACATAGAGGAGGCTCACTGATGTTTTGGGGTTGCTTTGCTGCCTTGAATCTGTGTAGGGCACAATAAAATCAGAATATATTTATCTATCTATGTATCCATATATCTTGTTCTCTGTTTAAAAAGGCCTAAAACACTGGAGCCTACAATTCCCATAATACAATTGGATAGCTTGCTTGTTGCCTGATAAGTGTAGGAAGGTCCTTTTTATGTAATCCACCTTCTTCCCTCTCCAGGCTTTGCATCTGCCGTAGCGGCCGTGCGTCCGTCGGCCGCCGAGATCCGCAGCCAGCGCAATGCCGTCTTCTCCAGAGAGCAGGCCAGGCAGAGAGCTCTGTACCCCCGCATCGAGAAGATAGAGGTGTCCATGCAGGGCCCGGGGCTGGACGGCACGCTGCTCATCATGAACAGAGGGATGTCCACTCCACTGAGCTGTGCCAGGCGTGAGTGAAAGGGAGTGTAGGGGTTAATTAAGCAGTCTGGGGTTGAGTCTGTACACTTTGCAGCCCTGAATCTGTATGTAGATGCAAAATCAACCTCTGTGGAGATGCAGAGAATGTGTGTGTAAAGAAAACATTTACCTCAGCCCTTACATAACCATTTCTAAAGTCAGGTGACAACATACAATCCACAAGCTGCGAGAAACTGAACACTTCAACCTCATTTGCTCATATTAATAATGTATCGCCGTGTGTCACTCTATAAATAAATACTTGTTTTGCACTCAGTCGAACTCCTTTGTGTTTCCCGCAGACCTGACTGAGCGTCATGTGACCAACTCAGCTCTGGCCCTGGTAGACGGTGAACTGTGGCCTCTCCACCAGCCCCTCACCCGCTCCTGCTCACTCACTCTGCTCACATTTAAAGACAGCAACCCAACACTGGTCAACCAGGTACTTCTACAAAAATAGATAAAGTTCTTTATATGGATTTCAGATTGTTTTGGACATTTACTTCATGTTCATTTCTAACTGATGTTTAGCATTTTCTTCTATTTCATAATTATTTTTACTCCAACAAAACATCAACTAACTTGGAGGGAATTGCTCTGACTTAGATATGGAAAGTCAACCATCTGCGCCAATAAATCCCCTACAACAGAAACTAGAATTAGGCAATTCAAAAGGTGCCATCATGGCAGTTTAGATGTTCAGCGTGTCTTCTTGTCTTCTACTTAGGCTTATTGGCGTTCCTGTGCTGCCCTGCTGGGTCAGGTGCTGGAGACGGCGTTCAAGGACGATTTTACTGTGGAGCTGCTCAGCACACCAGAGGTGCCAGGTAGAGGAGCTCCTCTTTATGTCTCGATCAATAAATCTCTGCCAGGAACAGTTTAGACAGAATTGGAAGTGAGATGCGGTGTCCAGCCTGTTCTTAGTAGGCTTGTTATATTTCTGTGACATCAGTTATTCGGGTTGATTTAACACAGTTCTTGGAAGGTAATTTTTTTTAGTTTACATTGTTGAAAAGTGTGCTTTTTTTCCCTGCAGTCATTTCAGGGGCCTTCTGCTGTGACGTGGTGCTCGACCCTCAGCTGGACTCTTGGACTCCCTCTGAGGTGTGTGTGTGTGTGTGTGTGTGGCCTTTAAACGTGGAGTTTGTAGCTCTGTCCTTCACAAATAACAGACTTGATAGTCAGCTTGTCTTATATTAGTTGAATTTGTCTCCAATGATATCAGAACATGTGACCCTCAAACTTCTCAGACTGCTCATTATTGATACAGTGATATCAGGTGTCAAAGTGAATTCTTGACCTTGGAAACAGTAGCTTGACATAAAAATTCTTAATTCAAGGTTTACTCAGCTGCTTTTTCTGGAGCTTTCAGTCACCTTCTGCAGTCTTCTCAGTGTTCAGTCTGTATATGATGAAGACAGTGAGAATAAAAGCTTTTTAAGCAGTGAGATTGATTAAAGCTCCAGAGCAGCTAGTGAGTGGACCTAGAAACTACAGTTTGACACATATTGTTTGTATTGTGTTAATGCCCTCCTTTAAACTGCCTAATGCTGCTGTTTAGCTGTATTTCTGCTTTGTTGGGTGTTGAAAGTGTCTCCAATTTAGAATTCTAGTTCAATTTAGTAAAATAAAGTATTTAGAAATGAGACAGCTGGTGCATCTATAATAAGGTTTATATGTATTAGTGTGAATTTTCTATTATCACCTTTTTAGTGACTTTATCTGTCAGCAGCAGTTTTAGAGGAGGAATTAATTAGTCAGTTCCCTGGATTTCAGGGCTTGTGTGCGTGATCTTTGAGTGTAAAAGAGTTGTTTTTGTATGACAACATGGCTGTTTTTCTCTCCAGGAGTCGTTACGCTCTCTGACCCGAGGAGCCCAGCAGCTGATCCACCAGGACCTGATCTGGGAGCCTCTGGAGGTGGCGCCCTCTGTGGCGCTGGAGGTCTTCTCACACAGCAGGTAGGTTGACTCCTGCTCAGCTCTGAATACCACTGATACTCCGTCATAGCTTTTTTCTTTTGCCCACTTTATACCTCTGTCAATCTGTCTTTTCTTTGTGTCTTTCTTTTCTCTCCCTCCTCAGTGTTCTTATAAACAGATGAAGATAACATTAAGCTTTCTCTCTGTCTCTCTCAGGTGTAAACAGGAGGAGGTGGAGCAGAAGGCAGCACAAAATCCCAAAGGCACAGTGATGCTCTACAGGTGACATTACACACTTTACACACCAGTGCTAGAAAGTACATTTACTCAAGTACTGACTTTAAGTTCAATTCTGAGGAGCCTGTACTTGATTTTAGAAGAATATCTTATACTTTTCCTCTACTACATTTTTTTGACAGTTTTATAGTTATGGGTTAATTTTCAGATTAAGATTTTATATAAAAAATATAAGTTCAAGAAATAAAATTGTTAGAGATTAAAAGATTGACTTTCAACATTTTTGGCTTGTGAGCCCTTTCAAGGCTCAAATAATCCAATATTTTACTAAAAAGCAAAGATTAGAGAAAAGGCCCCCGAAAAAATACAATTTTGTGTAGCAGAAATTTGTTTTTTCTTCGTTTCCACCCAATTAATCACCTTATAACCCTTCAGGTGTATCTTGTGACCCTGTATGAGCCTCAACCCCTAGGTTGGGAAGCCTAACCACCACCTTAATGTAAACTAGTTACAACTTGATTCATCAGTACTGACAACATAATAATGTCATATATATATATATATATATATATATATATATATATATATATATAATGATTTATCTGCCATAGGGGCCATTTTTCTGCAGAACCAGAACTTTACTTTAATACTTTGAGTAGATTTTGCTGATAATACTTCTGTACTTTTACTTTCATAGAGTTCTGAATGCAGGACTTTGACTTGTAATAGAGTGTTTTTACATTGCTGTATTAATACTCGTCTACCACTGATGCACACAGTTTGGTTCAAACGTTCATTTCTGTTTCCAGCGTAGTATCTGTTTCATGTCACATTACTTAAGAAGTGCATATATTGTATGTGTCACTAACCTCTCACTACCATTCACTTTGTTCTGTAGATGTGGTGAATATGTGCTGTTGAGTGGGGGCCCCCTGGTGGCCAGAACAGGCCTGTGCTCGCAGTACGAGGTGACGGCCCTCCACAGCTTGGAGCAGGGACCCTGGGGCCTCCATCGCAGAGCGCAGGGCCTCTCCCTGCCTCTGAAGCTGCAGGTACAGACATCTGTGGGGAACGCGGCACCTAAACACACTGAAGGCATCCGGAAAGTAAAGCTTAGGACGTTTTCAGTACATGTGATCGCACAGGGATGAAAACCTACATGCTGTTAGTTGTATTTTAACATCCTCATTAGTTTCCCTGACCAATGACCCTACATTCCTTCTAACCCACTTAAAAATGCTTTAATGTGGATTTCAGTGGTGAAAAAGTGATTCTCTGTGTGACATTAGCAGTCTGCACAGGAGGAGAGTTTTCCCTCGAGACTATTAATAAGAACGATGTTGGCATGGAACAAAAAACACATAAAATGACTCTTTTATTGTCCCTATAATATCAAAGTTGTCATGTGTAATAGCACAGAAGTGTATGGCGCAGTAAAGGTACTTTATTAGTGTCTACATGTGCCTGTTAGTCACGTTCTCTTCCTCTCTGCAGGCTCACCACACAGTCTGGAGGAAACTGAGGCAGCGGGCAGAGAAACTGGTGAGAACAAACATCTCTGTTTTCTACCTCGCTCGTCCAACAGCAGCGACATCAAAGCTGAAGGCCAGCTCAGAGAGGGCTGTTAGTGTTTTGGGACATTGGTCCAGTCTAGATGCTGGATACTTGTCCAAATTGCTGCCTGTTCCACATTCAGCCAGCTCCCGCTCTTCCTGGCTGCAGATTTCACAAAGTAGCCAGAGGTTCGGATTTAACGCTGCTATTTTTATATCTATGCATTTATATTTTGGCAAAAACAGAGAGAGATGCAGCCTGAGCTGTAGTCTCATCCTCCTCATGAAGGACAAACAGCTCTTTTCTGAACTCGACATCAAAGACACAGACACTAACTCAAGATCCAAGGAAGAAGTATTTTTAAATCTCTCTCGGTTCAAGGCTCTTTTCTAGACGTCGTACTTTGTGACACTCAGATCGAAAAACAAAGTTGAATCCGCTCCGTCTGAGCAGAACCAAGTTTGACTAAAGGAGAAGCATAAATTCCCCAAATTCAAACTAGGCTAAGAGATAATTTTGGATGGAGCCATCTAGGTGAAATATATTTTGCTGCAGCCTTTCTGGCATCCTCTGTGCATCACTGATTGCGTAATGAGAAGAAAAAAAAAAGATGTACTCATTAAGACACCCTTGATTTGGCAACTCATGACATACTGTGCTCTGTGGCCTACATTTTATTTTCACACAGATTCCGTTATTCAGGGGAATTGAAATAGCACTTTATTAAAGACAAAGTATGGACGTGAGAGTTGGACCGACATTCAAAGTGGAGGATATTTGGATCACGTCTTTGTGGAGTTTTTTTTTTCCAAGCACAGGATTAGCATGCAGAGCAGCTGGACGTCCGCTTTATAGTTTTAGAGGACATAATACACCTGACACACTAATGTTTGCTGTGTAGTGTGCATATGATGTGTATAGAGGGCAGCCGTCCTGTCCTTTTTGTCCCGTGTGTTAACAGAGCATCACCACCAATCAGCGGAGGAGCTATAAACTGAAACAGGCTAAGAACCTCCCTGAAGGACATTTATACTGCAGTATTTTCAGTATATGTTGGCAAATCAAGCCTAATGCACATGCCCACACTGGCAGGCAGCGATTATTTAATTCTTGTGCTGGCAGACAAAATGCCTGTTACTCCTTCAAGTGGAAAAACGCCCAAAGATGTGAGAGATATCAAGCTATGTTACCAAACAGCTCTGAGAGCTGGACTGAAAACACATTTGGAGACACGGGCCACATGTATTTGACTTTTGAAAGTTTACACATGAAAGTATTATTCTGTTTTATTACAACTTTGGTTTTTACTCTCCTCATTTCACAAAACACTCCCGAGGGAAGATTCATGTGTGCATTTTCATCTGTTAAGTCATTCTTGGTAAACATCTCTGGTTCCTGACTGGAACTTGGCAAAACTACACGTTTGAACTCTTCACCCTGAAGCTTGAGATAATTTACCAGATAAACATTTGGAAACGCTGCAAAAATGCAAAACAAACTATAAATTCAAACAAAAGCTCAAAGAAAACAGAAATATTACTTGAAGAAAAACAAAAAGCAGGATAAAATATAAAAAAACAACCTAAAAAACTTAAAGTATGATGATTCTTCTTCTGTGAAGCAATCTCTATCTTCTGTCATGTTATTACTTGCTCCAACGTTTGAATGTTTTGAATGTTTCTTACCAGTCAGGCATTGGCATTGATTTCTGTAAGATATTTTAGTTTTGCTTTTGATCTCATTTTAATGAGGAATGCAACTGTTTTAAACAGTCGAGCTTCTCTCTTTAATGCTTTAGGTATCATTTTATTGTGCTAGATGACATAATGTATCTCAAGAGACTTCATTAAATAAGGGTTAATTTAAAAAAAAATTTAAATTTCTGTCATTTACAATAACATTGTCTTTATTGAAGTAACTGCTGAGATCTGGGAACACGGCCACATCTTTCCTACAAAGTCCAGCTGGGCAAGAAAAAACAATCAGACAGGTTGTAAACAAGCCAACAGTTTAGCCAGATTATCTATCACGCGCTTCCTAAATGTCCGTAATAATCTGTCACCGCACAGGAAAACTGTGCTCAAGTATGGCAGGTACATTCGGTCAAAGTCAAACCACGCAGTCTGTTTGTTTTTCTCTTCCAAATAAGTTTTTAAGAGGGAAGTTCTCAGAGATGTTGATGTGATGAATGTCAGCAGCTGGTTTGTATGAACGAAGCGACAAAATGTAAAAACCCTGTTTGTTAAACAGAGAATCTTTGTGCTTGGGTCGAATTATACTGTATGTTTCAAAGTTGATACCTTTCATGTGGCGTCTGCAGTCTCTAGATTACTTGTGAGAGGCTCGATCCAGGTGGACAAAATAACAGGAACACCTTGCAATCTAATGCAAATCTGCACATCAACTCTTTATGACTGTTTTAAACAGGTAGTGGTTCAACTTTATATTGTTAAAGCTGTGTAATACAGTATGTTGTAAAATAGAAAGGTTTGTGTTATTTTGTCCACCTCCTGTATGTGTTATCTACCACACACAACTCACCAAAAACAGGTTGATAAAAGCAGCGAGGCGTGGGCGAGTGCACTTTTGTGAGCCGGCTGCAGGCGGTAGGGAAGCATGTCCCCTGTCTGCCTCCAGCTGGCGCTCAAAACATGGCCGCCCACGCAACAAACAGATTCACCCAAATTTTCCCTGTGGGGAGCGTCATGCCCCCACATCCTTTTAGCATCTCTGTGAAATGTCCTATAAAGAACACTTTTAGGCCATTTCTGTTCTGCTTTATCGAAGAGGCTAAAGAGAGAGGATGTAACAATTAACAGTATTTGATTTTAACGTGTAAATTAATATCTTGTAGTTTACATATTTAGCTTTTTATTTATTTTTTTGCCCAGGTGGAGGTGCAGAGACCTGAAGAAGTGACTCCACCCTCTCCTGTCGACTCCACTCCAGCTCCAATCAGCCAGTAACGGCGCCCGCGTAACCTTCCACACACACATACACACTTTGACATGTATCAGATTGTATTATTTGCTCAATAAATGTGTAAGAATATGTGACAAATCACTTCCACTTATCTCTTTCTTACGGAAATCAAATTGAAGAGAATTCCCGTGACCCGGTCGCCGTACGAACCACAAGCATCTTTCTTGCGGTGTGTGTGTGTTCAGCTGATTGCGGGTGTGTCGGAGCGAAAATGGAAACGCGTGGATGCGCGCGCTTGTGTATGCGTGCGTGTCAGCAGTTTGCTTAACAACAAAAGCGGAGTGTGTGTGTGTTGGCTGAAGGTCAGGCACCAGTGCAGCTGTCGTGTCTATCACTCGTCAGACAGGTGGTTCTCAATCCTCAGAGTGTGTGTGCTGAGGCAAGTGTGAGAAAGTGCGAGCAGGCCTGAGGATTCAAGCTATGAGGCCGTATTGCCCCCCTCCCCCCCCCCCAGAATTCCAAGTGTATCGACACATTAGACACAACACTGGTGGTTTCTGCCAGAGATCGCACTTTTCTCATCCAACCACCGCATCTTTGTGTCGCAGCTTTGATTGTTCGGTGCCACTTTATAAGAAAGACGAAGCTTTATAAGTAATCGGCTGATACATATTTTCTAATGCTTTAACAATCAGTCATAAGCCATTAATAGGAACAGCTGTTGCCTTTCTAATAAGCCATCAAGTCTGCACATATTTTATTTATTATCAGTAATAAATGATTCATTTGTAATAAACGAGCAATTCCGTGGTGGCAAATGTAAATAGATGTTATTAAATGTTAATAAAAGGGTCTTTGTGTGAAAAGACAGTGCAAGTGTAACGCTGAAGGACATCTACTGACATGCTCACAGTTTCTCCTTGGTCTCCTTATCTGTGAGGAAAGTGTTGTGTAGAGCTGAATTGACAAAAATTTAATCTGCAACTATTGTTTTTCTAGCAACAAACACAACATTCATTGGTTCCAGCTTCTCAAATGTGAGTATTAGTTGCTTGTCCTTGTCGTATGTGAAAGTAAACAGTAACTCTTGAGTTTTAGTCGGACAAAACAAGCAATTCGAAGACATCACCTTGGACTTTAGGAAATTATAACAAGCAATGTTCTCCTTTTTTTTTTTTTAGAATTTTTATAGAGCGAGCGATAAATCTGACAACTGGCAACATGACAAATTTAAATGTGTGCATCAAAATCCTCACTGTTGATCATGCAAGACTTGGCAGACTGTGGTAATATGAAAACTGCTTGTGTACAGTGAGATGAGCCAGCAGGGGATGCATGTCATACTTTGCATGTCTTCTCTCTTGGCAGTGATTACAAAATGTAAGTTATTCAACAGAGAATAAACACCAAACAAATATCTGCAAAACGTTCTTATCAATGGCTTATAGCTCATCTATACAGCAGCACTAATAGTTTGTATTGTCATGGTGCTGTAAGCTCACCATTTGTGTGACAGTACAGGTGGTTACAGACAGCTGGGGATGTTTTAATGACTGTGAGTGACATAAAGAAAGTTGAGGAGTTCCTTGTCGTATCCCCCAAACTTTCTACCCCTTTCCCCTGCCCCATTTGTGCGTTACAAATCCCCTCTTGACATTTGAGCCCCTGCCCCTGTCTGTCGGTGGACAGACATGCAAAGTAAACAAAAAGGTAGGTAGCATATAATTAGAAACTTTTTTTTTTTTAATGTCCAGATTATCCAAAGCATTGTTCTTACGTTCTGCTTCTTAATGGCAAGAACATTTATCCCCAATATTTAATCATCACTGTATCAAAGACTGAGCAAAGCCTCGGGCCTGAAAAGTTAGCCGCTGTGCAGCTGTTGCTCCCACTCACTCCTACCCCCCACAACAACACACACACACACATGACAATGTGTGAGACACACCCAGGGACATATGCCTCGGACTCACAGCCAGTCGCACCACAAGCACCGATTGAGATGTTTGAATCCGTGCCCTGAATTCCTCCTCGCCGCTTGAGCTGGAGAGATGTTTAGGAATGACTTCTGCTGCTCCAACATGATTAAATTTGAATAGCAACTAAAACACTCTGGAATAATGCATTCCTAGAAATGAATTTATAATGTGTTCCTGTTCTCCGTTTTTATGCTGAAGAGCTTGCGCAATGCGAGGTTAACGGTGAATTCACCTCAGTGGTTCCCTCATTCTGTTAGTGGAAAGGTGATAAGTCTTAATGTTGGTCGGCTCATCGAACCAATCCAGTGTTCAGTCGATAGTAATCCACTGGAGACTCATTGATCTGCAGGACTGGGGTTAATGAAACAGTTGTGGTGTGTTATCTCTGCGCTGAACTGTTACATTCACATACTGGCACTAATCAGCACCGTTAAGTCTTGTTAGGAAATGTAATTTATAATGTTGTTCCCTAAAAGCACTGATCATTTCCCTTTTTTTTTTAGTTATTTAATTTATCTCTCACTTTTTTTATTTATAGAAAAATTCATTCATGTGATACAAAACCAAAACAGATTGCAGCACCCCCACACAAATCAAAATGTCAATTCCAATCCAAATAAACACACAAGCCCCAGAAAATATGGAGAAATAGCAAAAAAAAAAAGTCTTATGTCTTAGAAACAGACGTGCACCTGAATCCAGCAGAATTCATGCAATAAAAATCAAATAATGGAGGGATTGAAATAATAAATTGTCACCTGAAGAGCAGAAACCATTCAAATAAATATAATAATCCAACTCATGTAGCCAATAACAAAATCAACATCCTCTCAAAGTCCCCACAACTTAAAATCTTTAAAAAAACATACCTTGGTTTAGCTTCTATAGTGGTAAACAAGTGATAAATGACTTAAAGTAAATGCCAGAGAAGTTTCTTCCTACTTTAGATAACAAAATTTCTTTGCAAAGTAAGTATAATTAATTTTTTTTACATTTTCTGTTATCCAGAGATGGATCAGGTTTGACATTTAAGAGATTAAAGACTCAAAACTGATCAATTCCTTAACCAGACGCCCTTTATAATGGAGCTTTATTAGAAAGTGCTACCATAATAACTTAGATTTGGTTTCACATCCCCAGAAGACTTCAAGAATGATAAACTCTGCTTAATATTGCTGCTAAGTTTAAAAGTCGCACATCAGCAGACTGTCGGTGCTCCAGATGTGGCTTTCAAATCAATGTTTTGGCTCAATCTTTGCTCTCCGGGAGTATTTTTTAAAAACTTTGGGGTCAAACCGGGTCTAACTCGGGCTAAGGTATGATGGGTGCCACACCTTGTTGCCATACCCAGTTGAGTCTGGTGTTATTTGGCCGTTTGGCAGTGCAGTGCGCGTCTTGGACACGGCGCTGCGCTCTCGGCGCTCCGCCGCTCTGCTCGTCTGAAAGCACACCCCGCCCTCCCTCCACCTCCATCTCCACCTCAACCAGCGCCGAAACCGCACAACAAGAGGAGAGCGGACATCCATCCGGCTCTGCGATAGTAACCGAGGCACGCCGTTCCCAGCCCAGACCCCTCTCAGTCAGGAAACCGGGTTCTCGGGCGCGATTAGTCCCGGAGGTGCGTCCCGCTCGCCCGCTCGCCTGCCGTTCCGCGCCGTGACGCTCCGCGACGCACCGGGCCGGTCCGGTCGCTTCCCCCCCTTCTGGAGAACAGTATTCCCTGGAAGCTGGATGAATTATTGGAGAGTTGGGAACAAGTGCGAGAAGAAAGCTGAGGCTCAGGATCTGCCTCCTTCGCTCCGTCCAGGGAAGACAAGACTCAGCCAGAGTTGTGGACGATAATGGAGGGGACGTCCCTGTATCTTCCTATTGTTATTTTACTCATGCAATGTAAGTGGGAAATAGAAGAATTAACTCTCTCTGCTTGTATTTGTGTCTCTCCGTCTCCCCATGGGATGAAGCTTAGGATAAACATGATTAAAGCGCGGGGTAGCTTTAGTGTATTTCAGCTGATCCTGCATGTTACTTTTTATTTATCATCATGTCTTTTTTTTTAACAGTACGATACACAGAAACGTGGATGTCCTCGGGATCAATACTCTGCAGAAAGGTCTTTTAATGTAGCGCTCTAGGCTTCAATTTAGACTTTTTAAAACAATTGCTGATATATTTTTTTAAACCAGAGCTCAGATTAAGTTAAAAAAAAAGTCTTTTAGTCTTAATTTGCCTCACAGTTGTTTCTAAGAAGATTAATTCATCTGAAAACATGAATTTACACTGAAAAAAGTTTTAACCCAGTGACAGAATTTAAAAATTTTAAGTTTAATATAAAAACTGATGAAATATTGCAGTTTTTTTCTTTTTTTCAGTGAGTCCCTCTATGTCAAGGACCCCTAAACTGACACAAATTAGAGCATGGACCCCCATCTGATAAGATTTTTGCTTTTAGATGTTTTAATACAGAAAGTGTATCAAACCCGTGACCAAAATAGTCATATATTCAGTCATTGTGTTACTTATGGATGGAATTATAGTGGAAAAAAAATGATTCCCCTTTTTGCTTGAACCCCCTCATGGACCTTTGCTCTACCACTGCCCTGTGTAGTTAAACCCCCACTGTGAGAGGGCCGTGTGAGGATGCAGCCAGGCTGGGTTCCTACAAGTTGGCTCTAAAAGTTGTACTTGGCGGCGCGCCACCCTAGGGTGTGGGCAGCACGGCGGTGGCGGGTGGGCACCCGTTTTGGCCGTAGAGGTGGCAAATCTGTGTGTGAGGTCGGCGGTTGGAGTACCACCAGAAACTTCACACAGTTTGTCATCGTGACAACGTGTTTTTATAGCAGGGATGTAACCAGGAAACCGAAGGGGTTGGGAACAAAACAGGAAGATGTGAGCGTTCCAGTGGAAATGAGTGGAAAAACCGAGAAAATCCGGTTTCTTCGAATAGCAAAAGAGGTCTAACTTTCCTTGATTGCCTTGCATGGAAACCCGTGTGACATGCAGGGAAATAGAAAGCAGTGGAAGTGCTGTTAGCACTCCGGGGGAGCAGTAGCAGTGTCAGATGGATGTGATGAGACAGTGTGAGTGAGTGACGCACAATTTACTCTGTGTTGTCCACATTTTGCCACCTGTCAGGCCACCAGGTCACGAGTTCAGAGGTGTGTCTGCGCGTGTGTGTGTGTGTCCAGGCCTTCTGTGGACAAGCTGACAGAAATCACTCATCGTTGATAGATGTCAACAGTTTAACAGAGCAGCATTGAATCTGTTTGAGCTCCACTGAAACGCCTGATGGTTGTGGTGTGTTTATATATTAAAAGAAAAAAAAAAAAAAAAAAAGTCCAAGAGGAAATGTTTTGGGTGGGTCTCTTGCCACAGACTCTCTGTGGCAAGAGACCCGTCCAAGAGACCCACCCAAAACACTTCCTGATTTCTGTCAGCTTGTCCACAGAAGGCCTGGACACACACGCGCGCAGACACACCTCTGAACTCGTGACCTGGTGGCCTGACAGGTGGCAAAATGTGGACAACACAGAGTAAATTGTGCGTCATCCCCCATCTCAACCTCCCTCTCTCTCTCTCTCACACACACACACACACACACACACACACACACACACACACTGCGTCTGACTGAGACAGCTGTTGCTCACGGGGTTACAGACATACAGAGGGGCTTTGTTCAAATGGAGAGCACATACACACACACACACACTGTCCTCACCCTGTTTTTCTCTGTACCCCCACAGCCTTGAAACGTGTGTATGTTGCCCACACTCATGTTATCTGTATCACACAGTCAGACAGGATATTTCCTATGGGTCCATCTCCCTCCCTCTTTCATTTATTCCCTGTTAATTTGAATAAGTGCCTTAATTATTACTGCACCATGCTTTTGACCTCGGCTCAGCCCTGGCAACACCCAGCCCCGGTAACACTCTGTACGGACCACGTAATGAGAGCAAAGCTGCGTGCCAAGGAGCGAGCGTGCCATCTTTCTATTTTTGCTCAGGCAAGAGGGTGGGTGTCCCTCTGTGAGTTTAAGCTGTCGCAGTGTTTGGTTGATGTTAATGCCACACACGAGATGTGTTTGTGTGTGTAAGCTTGCTTCTGTGTTGATGCCTTTGTATAGATGTTTCTGCGCTTCAGAGGCACAACAGGCCCTCAGCAGAAAGCGCTTTACATCCTGTAGCTGCCGTACCTGGTGCCATATTGGAGGACCACCAGAGACGTGCTGCTGCGAAGCAAACGAAAACTTTATTTAAAAAGTTCAGATAAGCTTTCAGTTTATGATTCCTACTGTGTAAGAAAAGGATCTTTTTGATGTTGCATTCATATTAAAACTTTCATTATACGACTAATTTTGCTGGCCCAGAATCTTGGGCTAATTTAGGGTGCCAATGCTGATCCAAATTTGGCATGGGTGCTGCTAACTTGAGCTGATTCTCAGCCCAAATCAGTCCGCACGTCTGACGTCTTATCAAATCTGGCAGCCGTATATGGACCAGATCCAGCTAATAACTGGTCCTCATAACCAAGTGTTCTGACAAACAGCCCGACTCAGACGGCTATTGTGTAACATTGGGTAGAATGACTCAATGTGAGCTAACCAAGAACACTTCCTTTTTTGTGTTGTTGTCTTGTCTGGGCTAAAATGAAACTCCTTTCTTTAAATTCCTGGGCGTTCACATCGGTGATAACATCACCCAGCTGGTCAAGAAAGCACAACAGCAGCTGTACTTTCTAAGGAGACTGCGGAAATTCGGCATGTCACCGAGCATTCTCAGCAGCTTCTACAGTTGCATCCTGACCAGCTGCATTGCCGTGCGGTATGCGAACGGCACCGCCATGGACAGCAAACACCTGCGGAGAGTGGTAAAGACTGCTGAGTAGGTCTTCAGGGTCCCCTCACCGTCTCTGCAGGACATCTAGCACCGGAGAGTCCATAGAAGAGCCTGCAGCATCAGACTCCACGGGTTCCTCACACTTGTGCCCTCTGGCATGAGGTGAGGTGTGAAATGCAGGACCTCTAGGCTGAGGGACGGCTTTTATCCTCAGGCCATCAGACTGACCAACAGATCCAATCCGCTGCCCCCACCCTAACCCACCTCACCATACAGGAAGCTTCAGAATTTCATTGTGCAGGGAAACTTGTTTTAACTGTGCATATGACTAAAAAGAGGCCTGAAATGTTGGCTCACGTCGTCATTTTAAGGCTGAAACACGCCTCTCTGGGCTGCACAGGGACACTGGTAGATATTTAAGGTGGCTGTTTCTTTTATACATCAGATTTAGAGTTTCTGCATGTTTTTTTTCTTGTCCGCCACAAACCCGTCTCCCAGTGGGAGTTGGATTAACCAATCAGCTTGCTGGACACTCGGCTCTGCATGATGCATCGTTGAGATTTGGGAGGTGCGCGAGCTCCTACACATACCCATAATGCCCTTCTCTGTGTAGACCCCGAGAGACATTTACGTGTATCTTCGGAGAACCATAATTCCAACCTCAGGCTATATGTCTTATAGGATTATATCTTACATTTGGATGCCTCATGCGTATTTAATTAGATGTTTGTGCGTTGTCTGAATTCATGTGTTTACTGCTTGGTCTAAGACGGAGCAGTAAAGCCATAAAACTCAGCAGCTACAACAGAGAGGCAACACTGAAATGACTTCCAGCGCTCAGGAGGTCAACGTTTGAGTCGACGTTTGTCTCCGACCGCTGACTTCTTGGACAGCAGGCCTTTTTATTTAGAAAGCCACACCATATGAACATTACCCACCATGCAGTTGTGAAATGAACTGAACAGGCCATGTGTTTGTTGTCTGCCTCGTCGCCTTTTGCAGCTAATTGAGGCCATTGAGGCTGACAGTGCTCATACTATTGGAGCACAGAGTGAAGCGGGACACGGGGGCAGCAGGACCTCGCATACAGAACCTTTTTTGCTCATTTTGTGTGTGTGTGTGTGTCAGTCAGCGTGACAGTCAGCCATGCAGAGGTAAAGTGCAGGCATGTTGTCAGCCCTGCTACATTTCCTTTTTCTCAAAGAGACACCCTTCAAGGTGGCGACGGGCCTGGTCTCACACTTTGTGACAAGAGCTTCTCCCATTCACAGTCCTACTGTCTGAGAGGATCTCCTTCGCCTTCAATCCCACTCTCTCTTTTATTCATGCTTCTCCGGGTCCCTGGTCCCCTCTTCGCCAACCCCCGCCTCTGCCTCGCTCTCCTCCTCCGCTCCCTTCATTTGTATTCTATTCTTAGGGCCGCTCATCTCTCCTTTGTCGTTCATTCTCGTCCCTTTTTAATCTCATTGTATCTCCCTCCCTCCTCGTGTTCATCCTTCAGCGAGACAATGCTCCTCAGAGGGTGTCGAAGGTACACGAGCCAAGGCTACGATGATAATCCTGTTACACTGCCGCAAGTCAACACATGGGGAAAGTGAGGGGGGGGGGGGGAGAGAAGAGCGTCTGGTGGGAGAGCGTGCAGTTTTAATTCACTTAGCTGGAAGTTTGACCAAGTGAAGCTGCTGAAAATTGAGCCAACTTTAGGAAAAGCTTTTAACAAAAACTCGAGTGCTGCGCTGGGCAGATGACATTACTTTTGTATAGGCTGTTGTTTATTTAAAAGCTAAATTAAAAATAGCAGTTGTTGTGGAAATAAGAGCACGAGAGGCCTTTAGGTCTGCTTATACGCTCCATGCTCGGTTTTTATGGCCATCTGACATGTTCGCCTTCCTGTTCTCTTACATCCACACTTCCTGCTCTTTGTCTCAGCTTGCCTTTAATTCTTCCATGGTCACCCCTCCCTTCAAACTTCTATAGTTCAGTAACAATGGGGCCCACACAGGAAGTAACTGACAAACAGGACACTGGAGGGCCGACTAATTTCAGTATAAATGTTGAGGATTGTGAGATATTAATCTGTGCACGTCATGCCATTTGCTGGAACAATGGCCGGAAAAGTAAACGTGTGTGTGTACTTTAGGTGAGTGTATTAAGGGTCCTCTCCTGTGACCTCTTCATTCCACCAAATTAGAAGTTTTCACAACTTCAACTTTCAACTTCTGAGTTTTGCAAAGCCCTTAATGTTCTGCTAAGTACTCCTGAGGCCCATTCAACATTTATCATGTAATTTCAAGGCCTTCAGTCTAAAAATCTTTTTTTTTTTAACTTCTTAATTTGCTTGACTTTTGGGAGCTGTGAGGCTTTTAGAGAGTGTTAACTGTTCTCGCTATGTGCATGTTTCTAACCTGTTTCTCCCTCAGGTGTCCTTCACCCACATTTAACCTACAAACAACAGCATAACCAGACAATAATCCCAACTCCTAAACCAATCAGCACACAGGAAAGGCAGCTCCCGCTTCCTCTTCCTGTTTGGATGCTGGGGGGGGGGTATCTGTGACACGCAGACGGCGAGGAAGCAAACACCGACAGTGTGCCATCCGCCTCTTGCTAATGCCCCTCATTCATAAGGTTAATCCAGACAAGCCGCTGCGGTGAGGTCGGGAGATGCTTGGTGACCTTGTCCTAACCTGCGTTTAAATAAACATACGGCGGGCTGCTCCTTAACCCTCCCCTCCCCTCCCCTCCCCCCACCCAGGATTAAAGCGGAGGAGGGAGTAATCCTGCCGTCACCTCACATTTCCAGGAGAAACTCAGACTGCTGCGTTCGCCTCGGTCGAGCAAGAGAGCCCAAAGACGGCCATTAAGCATTCTCCTCTTGCAGTTGGCGGGCAATGTGGAGCACTTTACCCAATTCACCTTGCCCCCTAATGGATGACAAGCGATATTGTGTTCTGAACTGCTCTCACTCCTCCTCT
Source organism: Scomberomorus guttatus (assembly GCA_038419695.1). Taxonomy (NCBI): domain Eukaryota; kingdom Metazoa; phylum Chordata; class Actinopteri; order Scombriformes; family Scombridae; genus Scomberomorus; species Scomberomorus guttatus. The sequence continues at coordinate 9,646,968 of CM076468.1, read as the reverse complement.
TTTTTTTTTTTTTAATCTCCCACTCCCATTCTCCCCTCTTCTCCACCACCACCAGGTTCCCCCTCCGTTCCTGTTACCGTGTCGACCAGCAGACACAAAGTGGAGGCGCAGGAGTTCGAAGGTGAGGCAGAAAAAGCAGCTCATGTCTGGGCCGCCTCATCTCACTTTTGGAGCCATTTTTATCCTCAAGAGCTTCTATCAGATTCTCTCTGACAGAATAAACTATGAGGCTATAAATAGACCAAGCAGTTAAAAATGCCAGTGATCGAAGGCTTTGCTGCTCTGCCATAAATATCTCATCGGTCTTGTTCCCCTCTTTCAGATGCAGTGCTGTCCTGCATGTTCCGCACAGAGAAGGACCAGAACCCGCGCATCGAGTGGAAGAAGAAGGGGAAAGATGTCTCCTTTGTGTACTTTGATGGACATTTTCAAAGGTGAGAAAGCAGCCTGTCGCTCTTTATCGCCCTGGGCATTTGTTTTAATCAGCTTGCAGTACCAGCCTGGAAGGGGTTTGCCACATAGGATGAGAGAAAACACCCGGGTACGACGAGACAGGAATGATGTATAAAGTGTAAGAGAGATTTTAGCAGATGTCAATGGGGTCAAGGCATAAAATCGCAGCCTGTCCTCTTATCCTTGATCTCTCTCTCTCTCTCTCTCTCCCCCCCGTTAAGGTTTAGTGATGTGGATTTAATGGGTGAAATAAATAATGAATCATAGCTTTCACCTGGTCACAGCCTTAAAAGGACAACGCAGTTAAGCCTGAGAGTTTTCTCAAATATGTCAAGGCTTCAAAATACCTCTGTGACGCAACTCCATTCCACAGCTGAAGTTTGCATAAAAGGTGACATGAATATAGAGTTATTTCTTTGGAAGAGCTGCTGCCAACGAGTAGCTTTTAAATTTTTCGTGATGAAAAACATTTTGAAGTCAGTGTAAGATAGGCAGAAATGCATGATGGTCTATCTGGAAACATCAATCTTTTCCTGAAAAGTTGATTTGTTAGAGGCTCATAGACCATCTAAAATAACTTGACATGGTGACAGTCTGAGTAATATCAGATAATACATTTTAAATGTCAGTAATGTAAATTATGAGACTCCCAGTTTTTACTGGGATTCTCATTTTCCTACAAACAAAAACTTACCAGAATAATTTTAAAGATGCTATAAAGTGTCTGCTTTATAGTAGCTTCCTCTGATCTTCATGTCCTTCTGTCTTCTCTCTCTCAGGTCCCTTTGAAGGGCGGGGCGACCATCGAAGGGGCGACAGTGACGCTGAAAGGGGTGACCCAGGAGGATGCTGGGGAGTACCGTTGTGAGATCAGTGCTCCTCTTGACTCTGTAAATCTGGGCGAGACTAATGTCACCCTCAAAGTCCTGGGTAAGACTTGAATCAACGGTGGGGAAAAAGGCTAAAGTGAGGTTTTGCTTATGTTTGTGTAATTTTTATTCTGTATTGTCCTCCAGTGCCCCCACACACCCCGTCCTGTGAAATCCCCAGTTCAGCAGTGACGGGCTCAGTGGTGCAGCTGCGCTGTAGGGATCAGCAGAGCATCCCGCCTGCTACGTACTCCTGGTTCAAGGACAACCAGCTAATCAGCGCGCCGCGGCACGCCAACGCCACCTATCTAATCAACTCACACACAGGAGTACTGGTGAGAGAGGGAACGTTTTTGTTTGTGTGCAGATAAGGAAAAGGGGAAAGGGTGGAAATATTTTAGTAACATGTCCAATTGAAAGGAGGATAGAGATGCTTCTGTTTTAGTTTGATTGCTCTTCAGCAGTAGAAAAGCCTCAACTCATGTTCTCTATTTTCTAACAACCGTTAAAGCCACCCTCCATAAAAGTTTTCTTCTTATCTCCACGTGTCTTCTGCAGGAGTTTAAAACTGTGGCCAAAGAGGACACCGGCCGGTACAGCTGCCAGGCTTCGAACGGGGTGGGACAGCCCAAGAGGTGTGAGGGCAAGCACATGACGATAGGTGTGTGTGTTTTTTTTTTTTTGTGTGTGTGTTAGCACTTTATCCTGCCTCTTCCCCCACACCTTTCAGTAATGGAGAAAGTCAGCGATGCAGCGGAGAGGAAAACCCTGCTAAACTTATTTCACCGTGCCTCTAAAAGAGTACGAGAGAGTGCTCACCTTTAACTTAAAGCTTTGAAGAGCTACTGTATCCATTTTGGGACAAGTCATATTGTCTAAAATTATGCTGTTTTGTATGGAAAGGTCTTCAACTTGCTAATAAATCCTACTCTGTACTCTAGGTTAATGCACACAAGCATTTCATACAATTAATAAATTGAGAGTATTATAGGAGTACAGGAAGAGGCATTAAAATATAGCCTTTCTGTTTATGTTTTTTTGTGACTTACTGCTTCAACATAATGAAATGGGAAAGGGAGAGTTTTTCTCCATCTGTTTACCACCTCATATGACAAACCGATCATAACTCATGTGTTCATTCCCGTCTCCCTCCCACTTCCAGAGGATGTCAACGTCACAGCCGTGGTGGCGGCGGTGGTGGTGGTCTGCCTGGTCGTCGTGGTCTGTGGATGCGGGGGAGTCCTCTTGCATCGCAACGGCTTCTTCAGCCGTGAGTTTGTCCCTTTCAGTTGTTTTTCAGTCTAGTAGACACTTTATCTGCGTGTACGAGCGGTACATCAATTCTTAGATATTGTTTGGACTTTCTTCATAAAAAGTGACGCAAGCTCTTTTTGTTTTTTTTTGTTTTTGTCTTGCATGATCCTCCCGACTCATCCATCAGCAGGACACAGAGGAAGGTAAGAGCTCTGTGATTGCATTAACATTGATGTGAACAAACACAGGCTAATATCCTAAAGACTGAGGGAGGAGTAGGAGGGTGGGAGGGTGGGTGGGTGGTCTGTTGTTGTTGTTGCACTTAGACTGTGTGTCTGTGTGCTGAGTCAGGACTGCGTAGAGTGACAGCTGTGGCTGTGTGCGTCTATATGTGTGTGTTGTTGAGCTACAGCAGCGTCTGTTTTTCTACTCATCTGGTGATTGACGCCAACAGATGTAAAAACCATAGGGAAAGTTTTTATATATATATATACACATTGATTGCCTCTTGCAGGCAGATGTACAGCTGTTGAAATTGTGTCAAATTTTTGCCCGACCGATGATCTAACAATGCAGAGGAAGAGAAATAATCAGTGCAACATAATTATGGAATAATTACTGGCCGTTAATCAGCAAGGAGGAAAATATTGTCAGTTGAAAGAATTGCAGGCAATTAAACTGATTGGATGGGTAATTTAAAATGGATTATTTAGATATTGAAGAGATTGAAGGATGAGAAGGTGGCATAACAGAGGGCTGGTAGTGCAGCGCATTTACACACAATAACAGGCCTTGTCTTGCAAATACACCAGAGTGGGTGTAAGGACGTTTTGATGCCCGACTGGCTGTTAAGCCAGAAACCACAGACATAAATGCATGTCCTCATGTGACTGGCCTAACTTGCTTGACTTTGTTATTTGATTACTTGCTTGTTACTGCGCAGCGTTTGATGGAGAGTCAGCGTAGAGCTCTCCTTGAAGCTGATGCGAAAGCTCTTTGTCTAGGTTAAAGTCTGATGCTTATCCCACTGAGCTAACTGGAGCTGTCAGTGTCAACTTCTATTTATAGAACAGGCTTCTTCACAAAGACTCAAAGACAATGTGACATGATTTCTGATGCACCAATAGTAGGCACAAGTTAACAGAGTAGGAATGCAGATCTAGGGTGTAACTGCCTTTCAGAGAATAGGACATGGCCAGGACCTGGTGAGAGGGATGGCTGTTATACCTTATTAACTGAACACTGACCAGAGTCCAGTTTTACATTGTCCTCATAGACGATGGTTATAAAACAAATTTGGGCTATTTGTCAGGGAGATTTAAGATCCTAAAAATTAATGCAAGTTAAGGAGTTAAACACAAGTGTCCTTGAACAATACACCTTACTGTCTATGTACTCTAATGGTTACATTACATACAGTATATATATTTAAAGAAACGGTTTATTTGTAATTTCTAGCAATTTATACCCTAATAAACACTTTTAGGAGTAAACAATTATCAACTGTCACAAAACGCCAGACGAAAATAAATGAGAATCATTGTCAGTGTAAATTTAGATGTAAACTGTACATATAAAAAACTAGTGCTGTCAAAATTAACCTGTTAATTTTTTAATTTAAAATATTTAACGCATTAAAAAAATAAACACGATTAATGCATTAGCCGGCTCGGTTTTAAAGTTAGTGAAGATACTGGTATCATGTGAAAGTAGACTCTCTGTCTCTCTGTGTCTTCCATGTGTGAATCAGAATCTTTCCTTGTTCATATTTGCATGGACTATTGTGGACCTTGTTGAAATTAATCTGGCACTTGAACATGAAACACATTTATTGTTGTTCGTTATATTCGTGCAAATAATTGCCTTCTAAGCTGATATCTAATTTTAATGGCCTTTATGGTTTTGAAATTCAACTGTCACTTTAACATATAGGTCTGGGTTTTGGTATTTTTTCTGTTAGTTCGTATAGGAAATATACCTGTCAAGCTGACAGTCAATGGCCTTGATGGTTTCATTGGAAATCTGTAGTTCACAGGAGAGAATCTGTGTTCAAAGTTTTTAAAAAAAAAGATGCTATTAAACAAGTATTATAGTATTTGAATTTAAATATACTTCCTTGGTTTTGATTCTACATTAATTGTGATTTTACATTTTAATATCCATTATTATAAATTTCAATATTAAGAAGAAAAAAAGTGATTAATCACAGCAAATTGTGCGATTTAGTTTTTTTTTAAATTGACAGATTAACTTATTGTTATTATGAGTTATTTCAAAGCTACTTTCAAAACTGATTTCTTTAGTTTTTCCTTTAATTAATTATAGAGATGTAGAAGGGGCCTAAACTGGAGCCCTGGGGAACACCAATTATAAAATAGCCACTTAAAAACAGATATCCAGTTACAGTAAGTAGACGTCTTGCTCAAGGACACTTCCACAGCTGCAGTACAGACCTAGAAGGAAAGGCAGTAGGAAAAAGTTGTATAGTATGTGGATTTTGTATATCTGGGTGTTGGATTGCTGCATGTGATTGGCTCACCACTTGGCCGGCTCACCCCAGCATTTCAATTTGGCTCTGCTGCATCACGATTGGCTGCATGTCTGTACAGCATTGCCGCTAATAACCCCCCACCCTTCCCTCCCACCCCCGTAAAAAGCATGGTGTGCAGTGCGAGTCCGAAATGACCACTCCTCTCGTTTAAACCTTTTTAAAGCCAACAACCTGACCCCAACAGGTCATTTTGGATCTCCCAGTGTCATGGGGCAGCCCACATCAGCAGCCAAACCCTGCACAGAACTGAGGACACGTGAGTGCTTAGACAGGCTGACAGACATATGGAAGCAAATAACATCTGCAATGAATCTTAACGTTAGTTGTGGATCATTCAGGTTTGATCGTTTATCCTTGGTAGCTGGGATGTTGACGTTTAATGCAGCCTAATTCATGACAGTTCTTTTGCATATTTTTCTGTCTTGTATGAAATCTCAAAGTATCTGTTGGCAGATTTGTATAAACGAGCCTCAGACATGTATTTATGCTGCGTCGTGACACTTTGTGGCTGCACTTGAATTGTATCGCTCATTTCAGATTTCATACTCGTTCCGTTATCTGACACAGAAAAATATGTAAATGAGAACAAGTATATTGTGAATTTGGCTGCATTAAAACACAGTATAGTTAATCAAAGAGCAAGAGGGGCACAGTTTATTAATCTGCTTTATTCTTATTAGATGGCACTCTTAAATGTTTGTGTATATATATCAGGGACAGCTCACTTTTAAATGTTATATATTTGTATTAGCATTCTTATTGAATTACGGTTTTGTATATTTATACTCTCACTTCTAAGGTGTACCCATGTCAGGTTTTGCACTTTATAGTGAAGTTGGTAGTTGTGTGGGTTCCTCTGTGGGAAGTCTAGCTTAGACGTAAGGTTGAAGGATATAGGAGCTGTTCTTGCTACATAGTTTGTATTGAATTGAACATTTGTAGTCATTGAAATGAGACACAAGCTGGCTTCCACATTTTAGTGCCCTGGAAGCTTTATGTATATACGATGTGATTTTGTTTAGTCATTAAGCTCTCATGATGACACGCTTGTGCCGAGCTTATGGAATAGTCTGTGCTGTGTAACCATCAAGCGCTCCTGCTTTGTTTGAAGTGTGTATACTTGTTCACTTCCTATTCCTTTAAGTCTTCTGTAGTGGTTACATTTTTCAAACTGGTTTTCAGTTGTGTGTAAGATTCAAATAATTTTGTTTGCTTCCATAGACAAACCAGCAATGGTAGTAAATGTATATACCAACTCATTTTGTTTATATCTATATTTATTAAGAACAGATATCCAGAACTATATGTTCCTTACAGTCCTCTCTCCAGTTCAGAGGCAGGTTTGCCATGTATGATGTGCATTATTTATGCAAGGCAAGATATGACTCAGGATATAGCTGTCCGCCTCGAGTTTCTTCTTCTCTTTGTGACTGTGTCAAACTGTCCGATGTGCTTACAATGTCTTTGTCTTTCAGGTCCAATGTCAACTACACCCCTCCGCCCCAAGAAGTAAGTCTTTTTTTTTTTTCCTCTCATGTTAGGCTGACTTAAAGGATAAGGCTAGCAGATTTTCTGTTTTTCTTATTGTCAACAAATCATGTACAGTCAAACCAACAATAGACTCATCCTGCTAAGTATTGTGTGTGTATCCAAAGCCTGATATGTCTTATTCTTCTGTGCTGTAGACTTCTGTTGTCTAAAACCTATTAACATGTCAGTGAGCCACACCGCTGTGTGACATGTTCCTTCACCCCGCAGGCTACCATAGTTTGTTTAGAAACTACAGAGGCCAACAAGGGCAAACGCGGTACAACTTAAGAAAACATCTCTGCAAATACGTCAACAGAAGTGTTTCCAGGGGACACTTAAAGGGTGAACACGTCAACAACTCATAAGTGAAATGTTAAAACACAAACGTGGCTTCTTTCCTACGGTAGTAAGGTAGACAACGAGCCGTCCTCCAGGCTGGACAAATAACATTGTTCTCTATTTACAGCTGGCTGCGAGACAAGTGCGCAGGGACCGTATAAAAAGTGCAACAAAGTGCGAAAAGAGATACTTCAAACAATATTCAACAGCAGACCATTGATGTGAAGTGATTTTGGGTACACTACACTGTATATCAATGGTCTGCTGTTGAATATTGTTTGAAGTATCTCTTTTCGCACTTTCTTGCACTTTTTATACGGTCCCTGCGCACTTGTCTCGCAGCCAGCTGTAAATAGAGAACAATGTTATTTGTCCAGCCTGGAGGACGGCTCGTTGTCTACCTTACTACCGTAGGAAAGAAGCCACGTTTGTGTTTTAACATTTCACTTATGAGTTGTTGACGTGTTCACCCTTTAAGTGTCCCCTGGAAACACTTCTGTTGTTGTTTCTGTAATGTGTCGTGGTATATGCATATCACGTGACTATCTTATCACTGTTATTAGTCTTCAAAGCCGTTTCTAAACAAACTATAGTAGCCATTTCCTTTGGGGTTGAAGGAACATGTCACCTTATGCAGCGGTGTGTCTCATTGATGTGTTTAATAGTTTTTGGACAACAGAAGTCTGACACACAGGAATATGAGGCTTTGGACACACACACACATGCCAGGAGGATGTTTGTTGGTTTGGATGTGGACATGATTTATTGACAATAAGAAAACATAGAAAATTGCCAGCTGGTGATACACAGGTCATGTATATTCTGCAGGGTTAAGTTGACAGCACCTGGGCCTGTTTTAGGTTCTTGAAGATGTTTCACCTCTTATCCAAAAACCAAACTGACTGGTGGGTAGCCCCATCTATTTCACCTCTGTGTGGATGTTTACACCTTCAGGGTCATAGACGTCACATGTGGGTCCTTAGTCCATCTAGTTGTCATGTGAGAGTCATTTTAGTCACATAGGGTCAAGGTGTTAATGGTGTTAAACTGTCTGGGATGAAAGCACAGTATTTGTAAGTGGCTTATAAGTTGTGTAGTAGACCACCTTTTCTGTTGAGTGATGTTTTTTTCCAGTTTGACATAGATGCTCTTCTTTCAAACCACCTTCAATCTCTATCCACTATGTCTACATTGCTGCCATCAAAGGAGTGTCCCTCTCCCTTCAGATGTAGGTAGACGGCTCAGTCTTGACCTCAGGAGATGGCTCGTGCTCGTTCAGTCTCTCCGATGTACAGGTCAGTGTATTCTTTGTTACACTGAACTGCATATACTACATTGCTCTGGTTATATATTTGGATGTGTGGTCTTTAGGATGAATACGATTCTGGCTCAGTGTGTTGCTAGGCTTGAAAAACACAGGGAAGCAGTGCTTGCTCCTGAGTTTCTCACATCCTCCATCCCTGTAAGAAATGACAGTGTTGTAGCGCTTTTCCTTATCTTCACCTGTAATCATCGGGTTCTTACTGGATCCTCGTTGCAGTTTTGGACAAAGGCCCAGTTTAGGTAGCCACAAGCCTTTAGAGCTTCCTTGAGGTGTACCCACACTGAGGCGAAAGAGAAGAACACCTCAAGGAAGCTCTAAAGGCTTGTGGCTACCTAAACTGGACCTTTGTCAAAACGGCAACGAGGATCCAGTAAGAACACAATGATTACAGGTGAAGATAAGGAAAAGCTTTACAACACTGTCATTTCTTACAGGGATGGAGGATGTGAAACTCAGGAGCAAGCACTGCCTCCCTGTGTTTTTCAAGCCTAGCGATACACACTAAGATAGAAGCGTGTCCATCCTGAAGACCACACATCCAAATATATAAGCAGAGCAATGTAGTATATGCAGTCCAGTGTAACAAAGAATACACTGACCTGTACATCGGGGAGACAAAACAAGCACATGAGCCAACTCCTGAGGTCAAGACTGAGCTGTCTACCTACATCTGAAGAATAAGGGACACTCCTTTGATGGCATCAATGTACACATATAATAGAGATTAAAAGGTGGTTTAAAAGAGGAGTGAAGGGGGCCATCTATGTCAAACTGGAATAACATCACTCAACAGAAGAGTTAGTCTACAGCACAACTTATGAGCCACTTACAATGCTGTCCTGACATCCTATCCAGGCAGTTTAAGACCAATTCACACCTTGACTTATGTGACTACAACTACTCTCACATGATAACCAGGTTGACTAATGAGCCACACGTGACTTCAATGACTCTAGGTGTAAACAACCCTACAAGAGGTTAAAATGCATGGGACTCACCACCAGTCGGTCCGCGGAAGTCTTTTGGATGAGCGGCGAAACGTCTTCAGGAAGTCCCGTCGCTGTGGTTTTCGATTGATGCATCACAGGGAGCCGTAATTCTGAAATAAGTGCAAGAAAACAATATTTAAACGCTAATACTTCTTTTTCTGTGTCTCCCCAGCCCCAGGATTTCAAACACACCCAGTCATTCATGCTCTGAGAAGCTGGCCTTCCTTTAAAAATACATCACTCTCGTGATATGGTGCCAACACTGGATTCTGATTTTTCTTTTTTCTTTTTTTTTACCTTCTCTGGACTCAGAATGAGCTCTTGATCTTCCAATAAAATGCTAATTTCAATCTTATTCCTCTAGCGCTCCTTTTGGATGGGTAATGACAAGCAGATTTGCAAGGCTTCTTACTCTCTTGCTTTGCTGTGTGGGTCGCCTCTGTCATAAATGTTTTCTGCTCCTACGGGATTCAGTACAGTTTTCATGGCACTCTGCTCCCCCCTGGTGGTCAGATGTTGAAATTCCAATTGATCTTTTTTTGAATGATCCAGGGACAGAGCTTCCTACATATTTGGTTGTTTTCTTCCCTCTGCAGGCCAATCGTTTCAACTACCTATGTTTTTTTTTTTTTTTTTAACCAAAGACTGATCATTTAAGGGAATTTTGCTTTAAAATTATAATCCTCACAGGAGAATTCTCCTTAAAGCCATAGGGAAAGCGGTTCAGTTGCATAGTGGTTTTCAATCTACTCAAACATAAATGCAGGTTACCTCAGCATCTGCCACATGCCAGTTTTCTGTAATACTGCAGCCCCAAACTACCAAGGGCCAGTCCTGGAAAACGAGCCAATTATCAAGACCAACCCCATTCCATCCTAATGTGCCTGCATGGTCTTTATATATATTATATATTCCTTGTGCCTTTTTAATTTGTCGTATTTATCTATGGATCACAGTTTTTTGTAAAGAACTTGCCTTACTTTTTCTGTCTTTATATTTTTGTGCCACTGTTTATCAATGTTTATGAAATGGAGTGTCTGTTTTTAGACAGTGTGTGAATGGTTGTTCAGAGTTTTATTTGAATGGTGTATCAGTAATAAAAAGGTTTTCTATTAAAAGCCATATTTGCCATTATTCCAATTATCAGCAACTGACAAGTAATCATTATGACCCATGTGACAATAATGCTAAATCTGGTTGTTTTTTGTGATCTATTGCATTGTAATTATCGATAAGTTGACCGACAAAGTTACCTGGCAACTATTTTCATAAATTAAAAAATATTTTGTTATGCAAAAATGCCAAACTTTTGCTGGTTTCAGCTTCTCAAATATGATAAACTGAATTTCTCTGGATTTTAGACTATTGATTGGACAAAACAAGACGTCAACATTGGATCTTAAAAATTATAACGGACATTTTTCTGTTATCTGACATTTTATAGACAAAACAATTGAGAAAATAATTGGCAGATTAATCTTTGATAATATCATTAGTTGCGGCCCTAATTGTAATTGCCTTGTTCCACAAACTAACTGCATTTTTTCCATCTGCACATCACATACATGCAAATACTGGAGCACAGCAAGCAAGACTATCTTTCAAGTGCATTTCTTCCTGACAGGCATGTAGCATCAGAGACATGTTGACAGACAGCTTGATGCACAAGAGTTCAAACCCCAAATTCCAGTTTAATATTTGATAGACTCTATAAATGAGATTAAAGCTATGTTTTCATGGGCCTCCAACATGTTTTTTTTTTAAAATCCTGTGAATAGGGAATGAGAGGGATAAGATTTAGTTTAGGCATTCAAGCACATTTCACATAGTGTTCACATTCTATTCATTTGTATCCTGCATCTCTGACATTGCTGCAAATCACAGTGAGCTACTGCTGGGTACATTTCCTGAGTTTGACATTAAAGGTTGGCTGCACAAAAGCAACAGGTCAGATGGAAACTTCCCCCTTCTGACACTATGTTGGGTTTCAAATATTCATACTGGAGAAGCTTAAATGCATCTCTGACCTTGTCATGATACAGTTCTCTCAAGTCCAAATCACAGCGACAGCAAATCATCTAGGTCAGCCAACATTTGGCTTACTCTAATTTATCAGTGAACTTCAAATATCTCCATATATATTACTACCAATTGAAAAGAAATCCAGAGTAGTTGACATTATGCTGTAAGAAAGCCTTAATTAAAACATTATCTAATAACAGATTTTATACGTTTCAGTACTAGTCAAAAGGCCTTTTAAGATATCTATATATACGTATATATGGGTATATTTACAAGAAGTTGGAGTAAGCTACAGTTCACTCTGATTAACACTTTCAAATCCATTGCATTTTCTATTTTTGGCAGGCAATCAAGTGAGTATGTCACAAAGTTTATCTTTTTATATTACTGTTCCTCCACCACTGCTTAGTAAAGAAAAACACTGGACATGCAAAGAGGGAATTTCGTACTAAAAGGCCTAACTTTGAAAGATACTCACTTGATTTGTCTAAGTGAGACTGCACAACTCTCATGTTAGCTTTAATTTTAGAAAACATTTTTACAACTATGGGTTTTGTCCCCCAGTTCTTGGGGGATGATTAGAGGAAGCTCAATATTCGTATGGGCACCTGATCAATATTTGAAGACGAGACTGAAAAAAGCACCGATCCTTTAAAATCTCCAATCAGTTACGTCGCACAACAGATAATAAATTTTAATAAAAAAATTTTCAGATATGAGACTAGTTAAATGACTATATGCAACATATTTCTAGAATGATCACTTGATAAAAATATATTTGGAGATTTCTAATAATTCAATAATTAAATTTATAATTATTTATCATTAAAAATATCAAAATAACATTTTTAGCATGAAAGGATATATAGTATCTGAATTTGATTTTCTATAGTAATCAATAATCACTATTCAGTGCAGTGACCAGTAGCCCACCGAAGCAGCTTAATTGACAACCAATTCAGCCGTCATTCAATTCACTACCTTTTTATTAAATACATCTTGGTGACATGTAGGTGATTTACAACATGGACAGCATTCACTTGGGCACTTCATCCAGCTTGGGATCTGGAAAAAAATACAATAAAGAGAGAACCATTAGTGACAGATGTTGGAGAGTGTAATTTCCTGAGAGATTAGATCTGAAATCTAGACAAAGGCTACAGCAATATATAGACAGTAACTCATTGTAGCTTCATCAAAAGTACTGTGAAGCTCAGAAATAAAAAGTTCAAGCCAATTTCAAACTGAATAAGAAAGTCATCTTGCTTTGATGGTGTCACCATCTACACACTATATATAGACAGACAAATCATAGTGCATCTCGCCAGTGGCAGAAGACAAAATAGCCTACATAAATATGCTATTATAAGCACATCTGTCATTTGAACACTAATAAAAGTTCAAGCCTTTTCTGTGACATGAACAGTTTAATGCTATCCGCTTGGACTAAAACAATGAAGAAATACACTGTCTGGTTCACTTAGTCCTTCAGAAGCTCCTCTGTATCAGTATGCCAAGGTCAATGGCAATGACAATTTGCAATAACTGACCAGAATATTAATCTAAAATATTCCTTTACCTCTTTTGTTGTCTTTCTAAACAATAATTTAGAAATGTCACTATATATATATATATATATATATATATATATATATATATATATATATATATATATATATATATATATATATATATATATATATATATACATACACATACATACATATATATACATACTATACAATTTTAATCTCTTGTGAACATATAAAAGCACATGTCTGCTTCTTTTTTCAAAATTGGACATACTAGGTTAAGATTTGGACAGGAGGGAGAAAAAAAAAAAAAAAATGCAATGTCATACACTTCTACCAACATAAGACCAAACTAACCTGTGAATTTGAAGTCAGGGAACTTGGCCATGTCTCCTCCACCATATAGCCTCTCTAGTTTGGTGACCTCTTCAGACAGGTTCTTCTGGTACGCGGGTCCTGCGTCCACAATACCGCCGGATGCCCTGGGAGAGCCAAGGCATCAAATAAATGTTCAAGTGATGAGGATGAGGGTGGCGGCGATGAGTGGAGTTAAGAGGGGTCTGGGATTAAATAGTTGGGCTGTTCAATGTGACGATAGAAAAATGCTCTATCATTTATTTCATTGTGTCACAAATCACATTTGGAGTCTGTCAATCTTTTGTGCAGATTAAATTCATAAATTACTCTTCTTGGCGTTTTACACGTGAAGCTCTAATTGCACTTACAGTAACGTAATGAGTATAGCTGTCTTCAACTCAATTACTTCACCTGGTTCACAGACCAAAAACTATTAATTGAATTGACAGAAAATGTGCTATAGCATGATATGTATCATTATCAGGATATTAAATGATCATGATATAAGATTTCGGTCCTATCGCACAGCCCTATTAAAAGGAAGCCAAAGAAGCTAAAGGTCCTTTTTATAATATTTAAAAGAAATTTTGAGTTAATACTTCACTAGGGAGCTGGAGGTCTACTTGGTGAACCTTTTCTATCTCAACTCTAATCAGCTGAAACTAAACATTATGTCTGGTCAGTGGTTTTATGACACACATTGTTTATCATCAACTGACTTGCTCTTGGTTTTGTAGTCACGGATCTTGTCCAGGAACAGTTTCTGGATGGGGTCGAGATCCTTGGCCCGGTTGAAGACGACAGCAGAGATGCCAATGTTCCTGCGCAGGGTCAGGCTCACAGCGGAGCGCAGTATGGAGGACAGCTGGAATAACCGGTGAAGTGCCATCTGAAAGAGAAAAAAGACTCAGGGTTAGGTTGTCATAAATGGAAAAAAAAATGTAAGTCCCCTTCCACTCAAAAATGACACTAGAAGGCTGTTTTCACATTCATCTGCTGAAGGGGGAAAATTTCTCTGAGCTCATTGAAAATCCAATTTTAAGAAGTGGGTCTACAAGCATGATTTGTAACATCACAAATAGTTTGGAGCCAATCCTGGGCCAGTATTCAACTTACAAGGGTGATGTGGAAACTTGAGGCCTCCAGTGCAACACTGAGAATTGACTACAGTGAAGTAGGAGACATCTTGTGTCCAGCAGTTAAACTTCTTAAATGAAAAATATTTGCACATTCATAGATTCTGGATTTTTTAATGTGAGAGAAGGAGTTGGTGTAAGTTAAAAAGTGTAAAAAAAAAAATTTAAAAATTATTTTAAGATAAGAATTGAATTTTGGAAAAACCATAGACAAATTATTTTGAGTCAAGTATTTTATATACATCCTAAAAACATGTCTGGATAGAATCTTTAAAAAAATGTTATCAAGAGGATTATGCCTTTGTCATATTAGGAGGAAATGTATATTTAAATTGCATAAAAAGGAAATATTTACTAATATAGATATACGCTGGAACTTCATCTTGTCATAAAACGTTGCAATGCTTTAAAATTGTATGTATTCTGCTCTGAAGGACTCAGTCACCTACACAAACTACATCACATATATGGACGCTGGAGCAGATTAGCTTTACTCAAAGTTAGCATATATAAAACTTAGCTACCGTCGCGTCGACGACGGTGCACATATGAAGTCACTTTTCGTTGGATAAATGCTAAACAGGTGCTACATTTTAGTGGCTTCTGGATGTTTAACTTACATTAAGTCTTACATTAATAATTTCACGACGCTGCACAAAGGTCAGTTTCATTCCGGCTAGCTGCTAACGCTAACAAGCTATGCTAGCGTTAGCAAACGCGACAGACAAACAATTTCCTCCGTCGACTGTTGCGTTGCACATGCTAACACACAGACACTAAATACACGAACACACATTTATCGTTATATACCCTGTCATAACAAACACGGTAGAGATAAATGTTTGTCCGTGTATTTAGTGTCTGTGTGTTAGCATGTGGAACGCTAACAAGCTATGCTAGCGTTAGCAAACGCGACAGACAAACAATTTCCTCCGTCGACTGTTGCGTTCCACATGCTAACACACAGACACTAAATACACGAACAAACATTTATCGTTATATGCCCTGTCATAACAAACACGGTAGAGATAAATATTTGCTGGCATTGCCTTAAAATGAAAAACTCAGAGCTCACCTTGGGTTTGACACTTTGAGCACAGGAGTTAAATGTGGAGGACCGCGGTGGCTTCTGGGGAATGTGGTTATTAGAGAAAGGCGGCGTTGGTTCACGTCATATTTAGGCTCCTCCCACAAGCATTGATTTTTTTTTTTTGGGGGGGGGGGGGCATGGGGGAAATGAATAAAGCACTCTAAACCGAAAAAAAAGACAGCTTTTATTTTGTCGAAATATATAAATATATGGCAGTTTGCCGTATATTTATATGTTTGCAACAATCCCTCATCCTTAATGTAGATATTTTGCATGAAACCAGCTGCCTGGCACCCTAAAAACATTCACACTTCACTTCTTGTTAAATATGTTATTTACAGATAGTGAATAATAGTAGTTAAGAACACATATTAAGACCACAAATGTGTCATGTAGTGCATGTAGTGGTACAAAGATGGCATTATTTTTCTGATACAACACTGAAAGACATTAGTCATGCCAGAGCTTCTCTTATTGTGCACAGAAAACACATCTCCTCACACTATGTATAGATTTAAGCCATGATAAAGCCTGGGCCACTTGCACACTTTGCGTAATACTCAGTCATTTAAGGTTCAGAACAAGCTGATGGACTCTAGATGTTCAATACTGTCACAGATAACACATAGTGATGTACATGTAGTGTATTACTGTTACTGGGATGGGATACTGGTTTACTGGGATAAACCAGAGAGGGCAGCTACAGGAAGAGAAGTGGGCAAATTCACAATTGTCTAAGCGAATTTGAAGTCTGAATCTGAACCTTTCCATTTTCAGGCACAATAACTGTCTCATTTACCAATAATCTGACTGATACTCATTTAATTTTGGACTGGGTCTTTAATAATCAAATATGTTTGTTGAGTGTAGAAATAGAAATATGATCACTAATTCAGTGGTGGAAGCACCATGTTGGTCGGTTGGTAAGAGATGTCACAACCACAGCAAAATAACTGCAATTAAACTGTAATTTTGGTAATTTGAGACTAATTTAGCAGCTAGGAGAAGGGGAAAAAATAATTTTCATAATTTTAGAATTTTCTGAGAGGCCACGTCTGGATTTCACAGGGTATTTGCAAGTCCTCGAGACCCTGTTTCCAAGTCTTCTTACCATGTTGTTAAATTAATTAAAACAAAGCAAAAACATCCTATCATCAGGTACTATAAATTTTAAACACTACAGATCTTAGACATAAGGTCCAACTTTGTTTAATGCCTGGACTGTTTAGAAACATGGTACATACTGTAAATGCTTTGGGCAAAATTAACCAAACTAGCAAAACTAACCCTGAATATAAAGGCATATAAGCTTTTCTTTGCAGGCATAATCAGACTAAAATATATTTCAATACCAGTATGTAAACATGGTGGGTATTATATATAACATTTAACCCCCCCCCCCACACCTTCTAGACCAACAGAAAGATGAACAGACACAGCTTCACATGTCACAAGAACTTTACTCTGCTTTATATTCAGGACGCTGGTATTTTAATACATTTCCATTTACTGAAATCAACTGATTTCTGTTTAAGCGCTACCCTCACATGCAGCATATCTGACAAAACACATGGATTTAACAGCATTGTCATGGACAAAACACAGATCAAATTTTTATGAATTGAGCCAACTGCAAACACACTAAAATAAACACATTTCTGTTCAGGCAGTGCTGTTATTCATTTTTAAAACTCCTCACCCTCCTCCTCTCCCTCACCCTCAACAGAGTCCATTCCAGCCTCCTCATAATCCTTCTCCAGAGCTGCCATGTCCTCTCTGGCCTCAGAGAACTCTCCCTCCTCCATACCCTCACCTATATACCAGTGAACAAAGGCACGCTTGGCGTACATCAGATCAAACTTGTGGTCAAGTCGAGCCCAGGCCTCTGCAATAGCAGTGGTGTTGTTCAGCATGCACACAGCCCTCTGGACTTTGGCCAGGTCTCCACCGGGAACTACAGTGGGCGGCTGGTAGTTGATACCGACCTTGAAACCAGTAGGGCACCAGTCAACAAACTGGATGGTGTGCTTGGTCTTAATGGTGGCAATGGCAGCATTGACATCTTTGGGCACCACATCGCCACGGTACAAAAGGCAGCAAGCCATGTATTTGCCGTGGCGAGGATCACATTTCACCATCTGATTAGAAGGCTCAAAGCAGGCGTTGGTAATTTCTGCCACTGTTAATTGCTCACGGCAAGCCTTCTCAGCGGAGATGACGGGAGCATAGGTGGCCAGAGGGAAGTGGATACGGGGATATGGCACCAGGTTGGTCTGGAACTCCATGAGATCAACATTAAGGGCACCATCGAAACGAAGAGAAGCAGTGATGGAGGACACAATCTGACTCATCAGCCTGTTCAGGTTGGTGTAGGTAGGACGCTCGATATCCAGGTTCCTATGACAGATATCGTAGATGGCCTCATTATCCACCATAAAGGAACAGTCAGAGTGCTCCAGGGTGGTGTGGGTGGTCAGGATGGAGTTGTAGGGCTCCACCACAGCAGTGGACACCTGGGGAGCTGGGTAGATGGAGAACTCCAGCTTGGACTTCTTGCCATAGTCTATAGACAGACGCTCCAGCAACAGGGAGGTAAAACCAGAGCCGGTACCGCCTCCAAAGCTGTGGAAGACCAGGAAGCCCTGAAGGCCAGTGCACTGGTCAGCCTGAGGACAGAAGAACAGACATTGATCAAATATAAGAAACACAGTAATGTAATTTAGATGACTGGAGCAGGGACCAACTAATTTATCAGTAATTAGAACATCGAAATACTGTTTGGTAACATCAAACTTCCTGCTAGTCTGTGTCTATAACGTTATGCTCTGTCAAATGAACACCGCTCTGCTAGCTTGATAGTTCTGTTTGAAGCTTGGTAGCCCCAGAGCTACAAGTTGGTTAGCCAATACAATGGAAGAGAATGGGATTTATGGTCATGCTCATTAATCATTTAAAAAATATATCTTAAAAAAGTTCATTTAGTATTTATGGATAATGATTTTGTGCCCTCTGGTGGCATAAAGGTAAACTGCATATTGTGAGTCTGAATTGATACACAGCATACTGTATACGTATTGTAGTCACTTTCTTGATACATCAGTTATTTCGAATTAATTGTTGCTCCAGTCTTTCAGTATTATTAGGAAGAAACTCCCCCTGCTCTGAATTTACCCACCAGTTTGCGGATCCTGTCCAGCACCAGGTCAATGATCTCTTTGCCAATGGTGTAATGTCCACGGGCGTAGTTGTTGGCAGCATCCTCCTTGCCAGTGATCAACTGCTCAGGGTGGAAGAGCTGGCGGTAGGTCCCAGTTCGCACCTCATCTGAAGAGACAGATTCAATCAGTATTTATTCAAGGGTTTGACTAACCAAAATCAAGCAGTAACTATCTATATTTAATCAAGAGTTTACCAATAACAGTGGGGTCCAGGTCTACAAAAACAGCTCTGGGGACATGCTTTCCAGCTCCAGTCTCACTGAAGAAGGTGTTGAAGGAATCCTCTCCTCCTCCAATGGTCTTGTCACTGGGCATCTGCCCATCAGGCTGGATCCCATGTTCTAAGCAGTAAAGCTCCCAGCAGGTGTTGCCAATCTGGACACCAGTCTGACCCACGTGTACTGAGATACACTCACACTGGAGGAAAAACAGGCCAACTGTAACTTTTGGCTAGTCCATATTAATCAGAAGCTTCAGATTACGAATGACATATTGATAAACAGCGAAAGAGCTACTGTAAGGCGAGATCCAATGGTGGGGAATCAAATAACCTGATAAATACTACACATTTGTTCATTTACGCTCTAAGTAAACAGAGGGGGACTTTAGACAACATGACAGACCCCAATTAAGGACCTCAAGGGGATACTGAAAATCATTTGACCTCAACAGCCACATGTAGTTCTACTTTGTGGTTTTTGTTAGACAGTGCATGTGTGTTTAATTTTTTCCCCTTAATGCTACAAAAACGTGGGGGAGACAGACAGTCAAGGCAATTTGTATAGTCACAAATCACACATTTGCCTCAGGGGCTTAATTAACCAAACATGAACCTTGATTTTCTGCTCTATGCCGTAGTGCTTCACTTTTCTTTCAGATAGCAAATAAACTCCTGCCAATTCAGTAAACTGATAGCTAGCTAACATTAATGTGTGGCATATATTATTGTTCGTTAGACGTGGTTCAATCAATACATAAGACAACCCTCACATTCATACTTAGCTACCATGTTTCTTTAGGCTGTGAGGTGTGAAGATAATGAAGACGTTGGTTTGGCAACCACAGAACTGGCTCTGATGTTACTCCCGCCGTTGAGGATCCAACCGTTATTTGAGTTCCGCCATGTTGTCTAACTCTACAGCCAGCCTTGACTCTTCTCTGTTAGCTAACATAGCATTCTGTTAACCTAACCTTAGCTTTCACCTTCAAGCCACATTTTCGGCAAATAAATTCGTGCCAATTCAGTAAATTGATGGCCAGGTTAAAGTTAATGTGGGCTATTGTCAATTGTTAAACTTAGGTTAATCAATAACTACATTAGACAACTTTACATTCACACTCACCATGTTTCCAACGGTTTTGTGAAGATACTAAAGTCGTTGTTGGCGAATCGATCTAACGGTAGTTTCTGCTAACTCCCGTTAGCTTCAACAACGATTAGCGGTGGTTTTTATATTCGGTTCCCTCTGGAAAGGCGCTGATGAATCTGATTGGTTGGCAGTCACAAGAATCCTTTTCTTATTGGCTAAATTAAAACAGTCTCTGTATCAATCCTAACGGCTGTCAAATGCTATCACAAACCCACACAAAAGACAATACATCAAAATATCAAATCACCTCCTCTTCTATCTGCTTCAATTATGGTTGAGGCAAAGTGCTCTTACTGATACAAATCTGTTCTGGTCAGAGAGGCCAAATTATGCTATGTGCTATTATGTTTAGATTGTTATGAAGAATCATGTAAAAGATTTGGTGTAATGTTTAAAAGGGAAAATATTTGACAAATATTTGATACACTATTTGCCTACCACTGTAGTACAGCATATAGTATACTATAGTAAATATAAGTATTTTATTAAGCACTTGAATACAGATTATATTGTTTTTTTATTTTACTTTTTATTTTTAACCATACTGAGATTGTAGTTTTTGCAGCATATTCAGTTTTGTTTTAATGCTATTTCACTGCTTCAGTTCAGTTTGGGATTTGCACTGTTAATGTTACCAGATAAAAAGGCACAAGCAGTGATGCATTATGCAGCAAAAAAATTCTCACTGGTGTCCAGGTTTGTCATCTCTTATACACCACTACTAACAGGACATTGGTATCCAGATCATTGTAAAATTTCCCCCATACTCTCCGGTTTTATTGCATTTAATAAAGCAATGTATCATGCATAGTGTGGATGTGGCAGTGGTGGAATGTAACTAAGTACATTTACTCAAGTACTGCACAATTTTAAGGTACTTGTACTTTACTTGAGTATTTTCATTTTATGGTACTTGATACTTCTACTCCACTACATTTATTTAACGGCTTTAGTTACTATTCAGGTTAAAATTTTACATTAAAATAAGATAAGCTTATAAATTACACTGTATTCTTAAAGATTAAACCAGTGGTTCCCAAACTTTACAAAAAAATCTGTGTATTTGTGTGTCTTTGTCATGTTTCAGATGTCGGAGTTGTTTGCAGTTCCACCAAAGAGACATTTCCCCTCACATGGTTTCAAATAAATAACAGTTTAAGGCCCAAAGATGTAAAACCCTTCCATATTTCACAAAAATGCAATTATAAAAAGAA
The DNA here is from genome assembly GCA_038419695.1 of Scomberomorus guttatus. NCBI lineage: Eukaryota > Metazoa > Chordata > Actinopteri > Scombriformes > Scombridae > Scomberomorus > Scomberomorus guttatus. Next base: position 9,625,720 of record CM076468.1, on the reverse strand, counting down.
AAGTTCTGAAAAATTAATCCAAATTTATGTAGCACAACTGTGCCTTTTCTTTTCCTACCCAATCTACCATCTCAAGAGCCCTCAGATTCATTTTATGATCCTTACAAAGCAGTTCAAACTGGCTCCACCTCGAGCAACTATAAAATGCTGCTTATGCACTGACTTAAATTCATTTAATAAATCAGTCACAGCCCTATTTTCTGCAAAACTTTTAGTACTTTCAGTAAATTTAGCCGGTAATACTTCTATACTTTTACTTGGGTAGGTAGTACTTGTAATAAAGTATTTTTACATTGTGGTATTGACACTTTTACTTAAGGATCTGAGTACTTCTTCCACCACTCGGATGTGGTTTTATTCTATTTTAACACAAAATAATTTAACCTTCAGCAAGATGACCCGGGTTCATCTGTCTCAGGAAGCATCTGCCCCCCTGATGTGTCCTAGAGCGATACTTTGAATCCCTGTCAGCTCACAGTCTGCCGTTTTTGACTGAAACTGACTTCTGACCTCCTTACATGATGGAAAGAAAACAGAAAAATGTCCCTTCAGGGTATCAGTGCTCACATTATTATTCCCTGTCTGACATAAACACTTATTAGAATAAAATTTGTAAATAATTAAGTATGGGAGCTTCAAAGACCAAAATCGTATACATTTCTACCATGTTATATCCAAATGATTACTGTATGAGAAACAAGAGTGCTTTGTCATGTTTAATTCAGTAATCTGGCAAAAACAAAAACACGAGGACACAGAATTTGTATGTACATTCAAAACTTTATTATGGAATACAGTGTAGAAAGCGTTTTCCCAGTCAATGCAAATGGCCTGCACAATATTACACAGTGGAAAACAAAACCAATATATAACCCACAGAAAAAAGATAGAAAGAAAATCCTGCTTCCTCCTCTACTCTACTGCCCTCTGTTGGGCTTCTAGTGAGCACCCTCTGAAAAACCATGGACCCACCCCACTGCAGCCTCCAAATGTACATTTCACCCACTGCTTCCTCATAGATCTTACTTCACATGTATTAACCGAGTGAGAGGTCACGCTGTATTTCTTTCGATGTAATGTTGAGATGGTGGACTGTATGAAGACAAAGGTTGAATGGGGGTACTCATGCCTACGATGCTGTTAACTTGAATTTACCTCAGAATAATATTGGAGCCCTGCTTTCACATCCCCGCCCCCGACTCGCTCTCAGCTCTCTCGATGGTGAACGCCTATCATCTATATACAGACTACAGTGCTCTGCCTCTGAGGAGTCAAGTATGCATTGATGGCAGAGAGGTGAGCAGCATGCCTGAAGGGAAAGGAAGGCGAAGGCGGGAGGTGAGGGGAGGTGCTGGGGGAAGTGAAAACCCATTATATATACAGACTGCCTGCCTGGCTATCCATCCAGAACTGCAAGTCACTTCCTCTCTACCTTGCCCTCCTTCCTCCTCCTCCTCCTCTCAGAACTCCACCTGTTCTATCAGCACAAAGCAAAATGATTACAGAAATCAAAAAAAAAAAAAAAGAGACGGCGTCGGCTTACAACTGGACGAAACACCAGACTGAAAATGACGAAACACATACACGCAGAGATAATTCTAACCCATCCCCCATGCCTCCTATTTTCCCCTTCCCGCTCCCTGTAACCTTCACCCACGCCACATGCCCTTTTGGAAAAAAAAAAAAAAAAAGACATGGTAACATGAGTTGAACAAAAAAAAAGCAAAAATCAAATGGGGTGATGTCTGAGAGCCCCCCTACGCATAAGGATTTTCAACACAATATATTTCAGTTAATGATAATATACAAACAGGGATGAAGCCAGCCCCCCTCCTGTAGCTTCAGGAACGTAGCATGGTTTAAAAAAAAAAATTAATAAAGAAATGAAGAACACACTTAAAGTCCAAAATCACAGATCTCTTTTAAATGTGTATTTTACATGATATCAAAGCAGAGCCCGTTCATCTAGATTTATATATATTTTTCATCATTGTTTGATGTCACGTGATCACGAGAAGATACTAAATGTACAATCTTGCTAGAATGACAATCTATACGTGAGAAAGGATCTCGAGGGAGAGAGCAGCGTTAAAGATCTTGTTTTTTTTGTTTTTTTTTTCCAAATCCTGTTGTCATTGTTGTCATGCACTACATAGGAACAGCTAAGACTTCAGCATTACTTCAGTACATTACACGTAATTTAAAAAAAGGACTTTACATCGGTTGACTTCTTTTTTTTTTTTTCTCCGTTTTCACTCTTTTTTGAAAAACAAAACTGGAAACGATAGAGAAAACTCGAAAATAAAAACAGCTCATTCGGAATACATTAATTACTACTGTTGTCATCAACATATTCATTATCATCAGCGTCTCCAGATATCCTTAAAGAGCCTTGTGTGACTTAACACAGCCCAGCTGTCGTAAGAATGCGCAAAGAAAAGAGGATGGAGGGAGGGATGAAGGAGGAGGGGGAGGGAGAGGAGGCTCACTTATACTCCAGTGTAGACTGTAGAGTGAGTGCAGTAGTGGTGCAGTAGGTGGGGAAACGCTGGGCCTCATTTCTAAAAATCATGTTGCTTGATTTAAGCCTGTATTTCATTATATGATCATTACAAAACAATATAATCGAAAACAAATGAGCATGTGATGAAAAATGTGCTTTCAAATAATTTTGACAAATAATTTTTTGATTCATCTGCGTGCAACCATTTTTTGTAAATGAGGCTCAGGCAGCCGAGCGCCTAAAATCCTACTGATCAGTGGTCAGATTTGCCTACACAAGTCCACACCTAAAATCGTCCCAAGCCAAAAAAACCCCAACTATACACTGGCCCTGAATCAGTGTGGAGAGAACGCGCTTCATTCCCCTTTGAGTTTGTTTCGACGCACTGGGCGGGGCTTTTTCCATACATCAGCAGGCCCAGACGGAGCAAACATATAAAACCCCCTTTCTTTAATTAAAAAGGCGTCTTGCTCCAATAAAGTGAACAAACTTGGTGCAAACTGGCTTGGCCACGGTGTCCGCCCAGGCACAAAATGAAAGAAACCCTGGCTACAGTCTTCTTACAGTATGCTTGTAACTGACTATTTCAGTCACTCAATGATCTATGCCACACTGCCTTTTTGGAGACGTGGGACTACTCGGGGGGGAGGAGGAGGGGAGAGGGGAGGGAAGGTGCTTGATGTGTGGGAGGAGATGTTTATGTGTGTTTATGTGTATGCGTGTGTGTGTGTGTGTGTGTGTGTGTAGATATGACATTCTCCCTCAGTTCTGCATCTGCTCAAAGAACTTGTAGGTTGGGTTCTCGTAACCGTTCTGCTGCATCTTGGACAGGTGGCGCTCCTCGGGGGTGACGGCAGCGTCCACCTGGAGGAGAGCCAGAGGGAGAGAGGGGGGGTTACACACACACACACACACACACACACACATTCATATAGTGCAATCAGGTTTAAAAATAAAAATAATCTCGACAAATTGAAAGACATTTAAAGACCTTTTTGAATGTTCCTGGAAGTGACATTAAGAGTAACTGACAAAAATACAGAAACAAAGCTGCCACAACCGCTGCATTTTTAATTAAACTGCTAATGGAAGTTCTGAAATGATAAATGAGGATAATTAGAAAAGGGAAAGCAGGAAATTAATTGGTAACGGGCATTAATCCAATTATATTTAGTGAGCAGATACAATGAAAAACAACTTTTTTTGCCGTGTACCAGCCCTGTTCTGTATATTAATGGCTTTTTAAGACCGAAAGAACTCATATATATAGTCTGACACGTACACGTATACTGTGCTATACTGAAAAACAGCTTGCACTCACACGTGCATGCATGTGCACAGCATCACACCCCACACACCAGATTGACTGCCGTACAGAACAGCTTGTACACAGCACACGCTCACAAACACACACACACGCATGCACACAGGTCAGCTGTTTCTCACCTCGATGACTCCGTGGTGGATGGAGGTGTACTGCTTCTTCCTAAGCATCACCAGGGTGATGACGATCACGGTTGCTATGACGACGCCTCCAACCATCAGGCCAATGATGGCGCCCTTGTTGGAGCCCACATCTTCGGCGAAGAAGACCTGGGGGGTGTTGAAGGACGGACATTTGTCAGGTGACCAGTCAGTTTAAACCTGATGATTTACAACATGGACTTTTCTTTAGCAAAGCTTAGAAACTGTTACTTCTTCCAGGAAACCAGTGAGGGAACAAAGATGCACCACAGTCCACATGGACATAACAATGTAATGTATAACAACTTATTTCTAAAGGACAATAATTCTGACTTTAATTTCTTCATGTTGGTGTCAGGTGATTTACAGAAGGAGCACAACATAAAGCGACACTAATAAAGTATGACTCAGCTCTGACGTGACGCAATCCTAATACACATGATTAAATGTTTTTTTTCCCCCCCACAAAATCAAATGAAGGCTCCGGGTTCTCTGAAGGATTATGCTGCTTTGTGGAACTCATTTTTCACACAGTACAGGAATAAATAGGAGCAAATGGCGTCTTCTGAAGGGATACAAATCCTGATATCTCCACCTGTGCTGACTGTGTGCACACACCAGCAGGGATAATGGGGAAGGAAGCCTAGTCAACTGGCACAAACTTCAAAAAAAAAAAAACAGTGTGATCTTTTTAACTACAGATAATTTAACAAAAATGCATCTTGACATCTAAGCAATCCTATCCCGCCTTGTGTCTAACACTGCAGTGAGTGGAGACTTAATTTCAGGCTGGTGAGTCTCCTCCCGAATAAATCTGCAGAACGCTGATTGGGGTAACTGTGAATGCCAAATTAAGTAGTTGGGCTAAGGAGACGGCCTAACACACTGACTGCTCATTGTTAATGCAAGAAATGTGATATGTAATAAAATGTAGGGATTAAGGGATTAAAGCCTTTAGGTGAGAGGAATAAGGTACGCGGATTTGGATTTGACTGAGTATGGATTGAGGTTTTTGTGCTAGTATTACAATATCGAAAGAGATTATTGAATGAGTGCAAAAACTAGGTTGAAGCCTTATAATGTTTAGTACAATAACCTGAAAACCACAAAAATATTTACAGATATATATATATATAAAAACAACAACACTGAACTTAACTCTGATCTCAGGACAGAGGATTTTAAAAGAGCAGACAAGCATGACGCACGCATTATTGCGGTTGTCTCCATGGACACCTGTCTCCATGGCGACAACCTTGGGAGTTTACCACAAGGACAAAGTGGACCTGAGTGAGTGGAGACTGAGTGTTGATTGCGTGTGTGTGTGTACTTAAGAGGGGCGCAGAGGGTGAGCCTGCATGTGTCAGTAAATGCATCTTTTATGTGTCTGTGCTCTATGTTAACATATACAATATAACATATATGCATAAATGAATCAGTGTATTTCAAATGACTCTGCATATCTGTCACAGTTTCCTTCCATTTGTGTGTGTGTGTGTGTGTATTTGTTTACCAGTTTCTGGTGGTGAACTTCATATTCAGTGCTCTGTCTGTCCTCCGTCTCCATCCGGAGTTCAGGAATAGCTTCCATCTTCATTCCAGTCACTAGCAAGGGAAGGAAAAGAACCATCTATTATGGATGGTGACACTTGCTCGCTTTTGCCTTTTCTTTCTTTCTCTCTCTCTCTCTCACACACACACACAATAGCTGAAATCAAACTCACTCAGGACGAGCAGTGTCGAGGTTGGAGTGTTGGTTGAGTGTTGGATATAACGGCAGTATGAACTGAATATAGCACATATAGCACGGCATAAGCAGTATGCATAGGCCCTGCAGCTGCATCACAAATCTAACAACCAGCTGGCGCCTTACTGGAGGTCAAGTGGAGTTGGCTGTGTGCAAATAATGGCTGAGAGAAGGAGAGATAGTGGAAAAATACTGTCCTGACTTTACTTTTAGTCTCTACTTCAATACCATCTTGTGATGTATTTTAAGAACAGACTGTACTTAACCTTACCTTAGCTTGGAAGATTCTTTAGCAAAGCAACCATTGTTAAGGAACTACATATATTAGCACCATAGAGCTACATTACACTGTACTTTTATTAATAATATACATATACATATATGGCCAACAAGCCAAAGCACCAGAGCCTCCAATATTGCCACCAGAGGGTGTATTCCCTCTTCAACTGCATAATATCTGCAGGCCTTAATCCTGATCCATCTGATTTTCCAAATACATGTACATACTCCAAATCACAATAATGAGACTACTTTTTAAGTAATAGCACCAACCTGGCCGTGTGGGGATGCCTCTGTCAAGATTGGGGCGAGAGTCCACTGGCTCAACTAGAGAGAGAGAGAAGTTCACTTTCAAATCTTTTTCTAGCACAAAAAAATGTTCAAAAACTCAAAAAGGGTGAGCAATCTTTTTTCTTGCTACACAAATCTGAGGCAGCCTGAATATAGCTGCTGCTCTTTGCCGTTATCGCTTGTGTTATCAGCAACTGAGTGTTACAGTAAGTACCCTGGTTCTCAGTGTTGGGCTGGTTGAAGCTCTCAGGGTGGATGAAGCCAACTCCCCCAAGGCCCAGTGTGTCTTCCTGAGGCAACAGGTCGGTCTGGCCGTCTCCAAACTCCTGATCGGGCATCAGGGCGTCATTGCCGTAGCTCACTCTCACGTCCGTCTGCAGGTTGGCCAACTGCTGGGCCATCTCCGCCTGCTCCCTCTGCAGGAGCTCTGAGGAGGCAGAAAGGAGAGAGGTCAGAGGAGACAAACGAAACTTTTTTTCTTGCTTTTTTCAGTTAGCTTCAACATAAAATGTTCTGTATGATGAAAATATTCATGACAATGAAAGAATGAATAATTAGAATCACTTCTTTTACAGTAAAAGAAAGTGAACAGAATCTTTAAAAAGGTTGGTGATGCATATTTCTGCTTAAAGAAAAATATCCTACGCAATGACCTACACTAATCAGAAGGGATAGACGGCGTCCAAAAAAATGTTAAGCTCAGTTTTTTTTAAACAGACCTAGTACCCAGAAATGACTGAATGGTGTTTTTTCTTCTGTGTATGTTTGTTCTTGTGTGTGTTTTGCCGGGCAGTACAGATTGTGACAGTCTCAGAGACAGAGACACAGATGGCTGCGTGACGTACGCATCTCCAATAAACCCAAAAACCCGCAGAAACCTAGCAAATGCAGGGGAGGGAGGGAGCGAAGGGGATTTATCTTCTCAGCAAACAGTTTCATTTGACTCAGAACAGAAGAATTAGGCCAAATGGCTCCAATGGCCTTATCAACCAAAAAAATTTTTGGGGGCTGGAATTTAGAGCACTCAATCCCTCTGTTACATGTAACACAATCAGGACAGTGTGTCTTCCCCCATATCTCTCTTATTACAGGGTCAGCAGGCACACAGTGAGCACGAAAGACATCTAACAACAAACAAAATTTTCACTTTAGTGCTTTATGGTTTCGCTTTTCTGGTTATTTTATAGTTGCAATGATATTGTAAAGGCTCTGATCTTTTAACTTTTAGTTTCTTCTTTAAATTGGATTTTATTTTTTCACTCATTTCTAGTCACCAAGAGTACCAGATAAATGTAATGCTTCAAACTGAGTGAAGTCAAGAGGAAAATGTGATTTCTTAAAAAGGGGCGAAATGACAAAACTCACCAACTTGGTCCTGGATGTCGTCAGCCACGCCGGGCACCTTGTAGAGAAGTCCCAGAGACTGGTTCATACGCTCCTCAATGACACGCAGGTGGGTCAGCACCTATCACACACACAAGTACATAAAAATCAACAACAACAAAGTGAATGTGCTGAATTAATGTACACGTGATGAAAACTGTCCATCATAGAAGAATAGTGTATGCGTGGTGGTACCTGAGGTCTGATCTGCGCAGCTTTCTTGGGATCCACCATGCGGACATGTTCGAAGTGTTTGAGAGTGTGCTGCCTGTCCTTCTGCTCGGCACGCACGTACTTCTTCAGCAGGCTGAAGACATGACGGGGCTGCAAAAGACAAAGAGAGAACAAGACAGATGGGTAAGAGCAGAGGATGGACGGTATGATGTATTTATATACAGTCTGGATCAGAAAAAATAACCTCTTCTTTACTTCGTACCAAACCAACTGAAGCTAAAATTTATTATGATCTTAATCCAAATCAGTCAGTTACAGTCAGTTTTTCCTTCAGATTCTCTGTGCTGTAAACCAGAAAATGAGGTTAATTTGTAGTCATTCCATCTTTCTAACCTCAGGCACTAATCAAATGTCTCAAATGCTTTAGTTTGAGTTCTGTGCCTGTCTATTAAATGTTAATATGCAAGTTTAGTCAAATTATTTCGCACATTGCAATGCAACACTTTTGTATGATTTTAACAAAGAATATACTGTATAAAGGGCTCCATTTGTTATGTGTATTTACACAGTGGCAAAACATAGAGGCAAAGGACTCAAAAAAGACAGCAAACACAGGAATTATTCATGTTTTGCAACAGGTCAGATAAAGGGACTCATAAAAATATCTCACTTAAAAATAAACAAAAAGAAAAAGGAACAAGATGAAAACCTGAGAATCTTAAAAGCAACAATAACAAGGTGGGAAATGTCAGGAGAACAAGCTCGGCAGGAAAATAAAAATTTTAAAAGTGACTTTAATGGTTGTTCCTGTGATCATTAAACACTGTCAATCATCTGCATCTGTCACAGGAAAAGAAAACAGTGCTGAACTGTGTGTGTTCTGTGGCGTACCCTGGGTGGGTCTTGCTGCAGGGCAGTCAGGTAGCTTTCCAGAGCCAGGCGGCGGCGGTCGTTGAGCAGAGCCTCCACTCGGGCCATGTGGGTCTCCACCAGCTGCTGTCGCTCGCTGGCTGCCTCCTGCTCCAGTGCCTCCACCTTCTCCTGGAAACGCTGCATGCACACACATACAAAATGCAACATATAGGTTGCGATCAAAAGACACCGAAAACCTTGCATGGCTTGTTGTATGTCCAGTATATGCATGTCTTACCTGGATGACAGCCTTCTTGTCAGCGCGTGGAAGATTCTTGGCCTCCCTCTCAGCCTCCTCCCACTCTCTCATCACCTAAATAGGAAGGAAAACATTCATCAGACTTGCCAATCTATTTTATCTTTTTGCATGTTCTATCACAGGTTGATTTTACACTTGAGTGAAACATCTTATCGCTCTTTGTGGCATGGATGTGATCTTTGCAGGGCTGTCTAAATGGAGGAAAATCTGACAGTTTACATGGCTATGAAAAGATAACATCTGGGCTGCAGAGGGTAAATATCACATCCTTCCAGTCTGGGTAAATAATCCTTTCAGACTGAGAATGTTGATATAAGGGAGTGTCTGCTTTTTAAATCAGCGATGTTTATATACTACGTCAAAGTGCAGCATGATAAAAAGAGTAAAAGTCAAAAATCACCACTTTTCGGTTCCCTTTTCGGGGCAGTTCCAACTTCCTCAGAAAGATGACTGCACATCCTCTCAGTTCCAGCCTCTCTGATTCACTGAGTGAATTCTTTTACTCACCTCAGGCCTTTACCAAAGACATGACCTAACAGTGTCTGTAAGGGTGAAGTCAACTGTGTGAAATCTGAAGATGCTGCGCCTGTAGCTACCCACGCAAAACAAAGGAACCTATCCAGAGCGGTGCTCAAACTCTGGCAAAAGAAAATGTCGCTTAGTGCAGTACAAAGTTGTTAGTGTCCTTGTCTTGAGCTTGGAAAACTGTTGGTGTAGACCATCTGGCTCTCCGCCGGAGAGCGAGCCGGGTGATAAAGAATACAATTAACGTAGAATTGGTTCCATCAGCTCACCCGGGAGGGATTAACAAACGCACCTATTCTTTTTACTTTGCACACCTCTTCTCCCTCCATTTTGTTTATAGAAATATCTCTCTCCCTGCTACAAAGAAAATCCTCCTCCCTGCTCCCTGCATAGCCATCATTACTAACTCACGAGTATGTAGTGACTGCTAAATTTAAAAAAAAAAACATCAACAGTAAAAACATAAAATCCTCCATTCTTCTAATGTCCTGATTTCCTCATACATTCCCTTTCCTCTCTTTCCCTCTCACTCTCAGTCAGTACCTGGGACATCCTTTCACGGTGCTTGGCCTCCAAGCTCTCTTTGGCCTTCTGGAAGTGGGCGTGTTCGTTTTCATCGGCAGGTGTCTCCAGGTAGTGGTCCACGGCGTCGGGGGAGCTGGGCGTGGCTGTGGGTACTACATGAAAGGGAGAGAGAAAACAGGAGGTCAAAAGACTTTCAGTGAAACGTCTTTTTATTGCACACTTTTATTTGAGACTGGGCTGTATTGCCTCGGCACACACAAACACAAAACACAGAGCCCGAAATGGGTTAATTGGGTTAGTGTGAGATCGAGAGAGAAAGAAAACAAGATAGTAGCTGTAGCTGGAAGCCAGCACCCTCCAAAAGCAAACAAGTGAATGCCTCAGGTGACCCGTAGTCCTTTGTAGAAGACAGACAAAACCCCTCTCTCATTTATATAACTTCATTCAGAGCGTGATACAGCTTTCATACCAAAACACTGACGCTGGAATTCATCCTGTGGGCTCAAGAGCAAACAATGAATTGTAGTTGACTTAGCATTCACACCAAATCCAGGCAATGCGGCGTGTTCCCGCAGGGTTATGCGGAGGTGTGGGCGTGTTTATTTGAGCTTTAGAACGTAACTGCTGTGAACCAATCAAACAACGTTTTATTTCTCTGAGCCACTGCTTTGCTCTTGCTACCGCCGCTCCCTCTCTTCATTCATTCTCTAGCTTGCTCGACCACCGCTGCTCTCTCTCTCTCTCTGGCTGGTGCTCTCCGCTTGCTCGCTTACACACACTCTCTCTCTGTCTTTTTAAAAATGAGAAGCCAACAGCAAAGCCTAACTTTACTTTAACGTTATAAAACGAAGAGAAGAGAAAAGCCCTCCCCTCGTCCTAGTAACGTCTTTGTGCTCCTCTTTGTCCTCCCTCAGGCAGATCTGCCACATGGTAAACAACGTTCTTCTTCCTGTGGCTGTCTTCGGTCTGATCACTGGTTTGGCAAAAACTGATTCAGGTTCAACTCCCCACTCCTGTAGCCTAAATGCACTACCCCCATTCAAATAAATGGGAGGACTGGCATTTTTCCCAAATTTGGTGTGAATGCAGCGTTACTGGTCAGAAATATAAATGGATCACTTATTGCGTGTAACCCTGATTTAATAAGTGAAAAGCTGATTATCTTTAACAAGTGTGCTATCAAAAACGGTTGGTGGTGTGTGTGTGTGTGTGTGTGTGTGTGTGTGCGCGCGCGTGAAGGTCGCAAGTCATGTGAAATTGATTATGTCTGATAAGAACGCGTGACTGACTGCACAAGACACAAAAACAACGATGAGATGTTGTTCACTTTGACCTAAACCGAGGGTTTTGTTGTTGTCTGTTCCGCAATGTAATTTAAAGGATCAGTTCACCCAAATTACTAAACAGAATATCTTCTCAGTTTTGGTTTTATTTACTCAGGTTTTGAGATGTCTATCTGTGAGATTTCTACTACCACCCCTTTTATAATGCAGGTGAACATAATTTTGCAGCAATTCAGCAGCAACATCTCTTTTCAGAATGTGCCCTTGTAACTCTAGACAATCCACAGCAACTATTTCTTTGGTAGAATGTAGTTCCACTGAAAATTGATCGGGTCTGTTGATTATCAAAAATGTTGTGTAAAGGTTGTGTAAACGTTTCTGTTGATTTTTTAAATTCCATTCGCTCCCATTGTATTTAGCTGGGGACAGAAATGTTCCTTTTGTGTAATTTGGGTGAACCGACCATTAAAATCCTGTCCACTACATTTAAAGTGGAAATCCGCTAATTCCTTGTTTAGATTTTCATATTCCAAATTCCTTTATAAGTGCTATTAAGCATTCACTGCTGTAGCGTTTCTATACTGAACATTTTTAAGAAAGTCAGCCACAGCACAGCAGTGTCATTTTAATGCACCATATACTGTAGTGCTCTCAAAAAGCCCCACAATGGAACGAAAAGACAGTAACCATAACATGTACACTACTTTCAGCTACAAATCCCACAATGCAATGCTTTTGATAGATATGTAAATGACAGCTGTACGACAATACACCGATCAGATGGTGCAAAATAGTAGTAATTCACAGTCAAATGTCAAATGGCAGCCGCGCCGGGACTGACTGTGAACGACTGACTTTTAATTGACCACACATACAAGTATAGAGTGTCTGTGTCCATGGGTGTGAGTTGGCGTAGGGGGGGTAAAAAAAAAAAAAAAAGACACTGCAGCACTTTCTCACCTCCACTATACTCAATGGAGCAGAAATCCCCAACCAAAACACACACGCTCATACACTCACACATCTAAATACACACACTGTGGATAAAATTAGATCAAAATATAGGGAGATGGAGATGGCATGGCTCCATTTTACTGCAGGGCAGATCATGCACATCGTGACTGAGACACACACACACACACACATTCACTCACGCACATATCGAGCAAGGTCACTGAACCTTACACAACACTGAAATCAGCATTAGAGCCAAACACTTAAACCGCCTTCCGCTTCCCATCTATAGCACACAACCCCCTTCTGCACACACACACACACACACACACACACACACACACACACACACACACACACACACACACACACACACACACACACACACACACACACACACACACACACACACACACACACACACACACACACACACACACACACACACACACACACACACACACACACACACACACACACACACACACACACACACACACACACACACAGACAGACAGACAGACACAGTCTCCTGGCAATGAAAAACATGCCGGGGGAAAAATAGGATGGCTATCCAAGGGTGAAATATTATTTGAAATCAGATCAGTTCACTTTGTGATCACATCTGGCTTAACAGAGAGAAGGGGAGAAATACTATTTCTTTTAAAGTCTTCATTATTAAGAAATTCTAATGGCCACACGTGTGAACAAAGTGAGACAATCATAAAGCAATTATCTTCGTTATTAGTGTTGCAAGTGATAATCAATCATCACGATGTGATGAAGAAGGCAGGGATCCTCTGAGAGTGTGGAATGATGTATTGAGTTTTTCTTTCCTACCACCTAGGAAACGTTTCACATTTTCAAAATAGCAGCAGGATAATTTGACATCAGATTTAAGTGAATGATATGAATTAACTGAATTTGCTCAGTGACAAGGATGGAATAATGTAAGCAAGCCTGCAACACGTCAGGGACGTAAGAGATAATGTGCAGCGAGGTGAGGATTACTGCTCAATCATTTTACACCTCATCTACATGCTAAAGTAACATACAAGCTTACGCCCATGAAATGACTGCAATCATAGAAATTACAGTAGTTATCATACATTCTCTCAAGGGCAGCATGTAAGGTCAAATCTGTCATTCAACCTCTAAAACAACAAGATTTCAAAATGTCCACTAAAATGAATCCTTTGTGTCTAACCATGGATATTAGGGCATGTACAGTGTTCATAGCAACTGCTAAAGCGTTTAGCAGCTTTAAAAAAAAAAAAAAAAAAAAAAACTAGATCCAGTGTGGCTAAAAAAAAAAAAAAGTATTGTGAAATGTAAGTGCCACACAAAATATGCCTGACACACTTGAAGGGTTGGCTAGAAGGACTGACCTGATTGTGAGAGTAAAGGGAACAGCTGGTTGCTTGGTGGCTTCAAGAATCCACAAAGGATTATGGGAAAGGTAAAGTCTGTTTTTAGCACAAACACATTTATTCGCTTGACGGACGCACACACAGACTGTGAGGAAAAAGTAGAGGTTAGCCAGGAATGGAGCTGACACGTAGGGAACGTTTAGAAGAAAAGCACACCAAGCAGGAAACTTTTGAGCAGCTGTTAATATCTGGCAGCTAGTAGACAGCGAGGATAAGTGAGAGTTAAGAGACAAATCGGAGATGGAAACGACATCTCAGACCAGTGAGCTGCTGGTTGAGGTTAGCTGCTGTCGGGCAGGACTTACAGACGCTGCTGCAGACAGACAGGCAGTACTCCTCTGACTCAAAGTTATTCCTGTTGCCTCCGCAGCCACCGTAGATAAACTGAGCGCAGCGGCCCTCCTGTCGGTCAAAGTACCAGCGGGGCAGCAAGGCCCGACATGGACCAGTCTCGGCATTGGCCCAGCACACCTCTTGGAGGACACATACACACACACACTGGTCATCATTCATAAAGCAGTACCTCACTGCCTCAAAAGTTCTTTGTATAGATGTCAAGTGTGATCACCTGTAAAAAAAAAACTGAAAATTCAAGGATGTTGCAAAATGTGTTGTAAAAATAAGATACTTGATGTTACATAACAGGGTATCTGAAGAAATCCAGGTTTACTCATTATTAATGCTACGATTAATGCTGAACTACCAATTGAGCATGAACATGAAGAAAATACAGCTGGCACAACAATTCAGATTCTAATGGAACGTAGCTAATGAGAGCTGCCAGTTATCAATACACAGTGAAATGTGCCAAAAGTCTGAAATGATGAATGAGGACAATAAGAAAAATGAGGAAGCAGGAAATTAGAAGTGTACAAAATGGGGAGAAAAACATGTTTTCCATGTACTAAACTTGTTCACCATTAATCTAAAATGCAAAGCAACCTGTCACTGCACTATAATAAAGATTTCCGATCATTTAAGATTGAATTTCAGGTTTTTCAAGGACCTCCAGATAAAGGATAAACCTATATATAACTATATAACAATGAGAATCAAAATTACAGACACAGACACCCAGAAATGTTCCTCACCCCTGACAACCTCTTCCACAGACTCAGTGGTGGTGGTGGTGGTGGTCGTCATGGCAACGTTGGTGGTGGGCTCGTCGGCGTCATCGCTGTCGTCGAGCGTGTCAACGATGTCGTCTCCCTCCTCCTCCTCCTCTTCCTCCACTACCTCTTCGTCCTCCTCTCCGTCTCCGTCCTGGTCGTTATCCAGCAAGTCCTCCTCCTCCTCCTCCTCTTCCTCCTCCTCTTCCTCAGCCACCTCCTCCTCCTCCTCCTCGTCCTCCTCTACCACAGATGGCCTGGTTTCCTCTTGCTGCTCCGCTGGCTCTGGCTCCCGCACCATACTGAGAGAGAAGGAGGGATGGATAGAAAAAGCATGAGAGGGAGGGTAAGAGAGGAGAGACAGAGAAAGATGAAGGTGAGAAAGGGACAGAGTAAAGAGACATATGGAGGGAACAAGGGCAAAGGGTGACAGAGAAAGAGGGATGATGAAATGAGGAAGACAGGGAGGATGAATGAGGAGGAAAGGACAGAAACTATTACAACCAGCCAGCGGTTTGCTTTCAAGGAGAGAAATTCTACCCTCATGGCAATGTTCAAAATGTGGCAGTATCTATGATCATCTGAGTGCTGATGTATTACTCTGCTGCTGCCTTGGCCTCATTTATCTGTGTGTGTGTGTGTGTGTGTGTGTGTACCTGTTATCAGAGTAGTCGGCCTCCGCTCCACCCCACCAGACATCAGAATCATCAGCGTCCTGCTCGGTGCTGTCGGCGTCACGCTCTGCCTCCGCGGGACAGCACACAAACTCCACCCCTCGGAAACGGTCGATGCCGCACGGCAACAGCATCCCGTAGTCGTGGAGATTCATGGTGCGGTCTCCGCAAGACTACGGAGAGACAGAATTAAGATCAGTACCTATTCCTGCTAGTCATTACAGTAGTGCGAGTGTGTGAGTGTACTCACCTCCTTGGCTACAGTGTGCCAGTGCAGGTGGCTCTCACACTGGTCCATGCGCTCCTGATGCAGGAACTTGCACTTGTCAGGAACGAGCAGGGCGTCACTCACAAACTCTCCCACTGCAGCGCAGACAATATCCATATTTATATATAATTCATACACAACGGGCAGCTTCAGCCCAGCCTTTTGACTAACTGAAGACACATTTCAAACAGCACTGATAACTCCCATATAGCATTGGTTGCTATGGTAACACTTGTAGTAACTAGAGCAAGACAGCCAATATCTCTTCAGTTGTGGATGTAGGCAACTCTGATCATTTCTGTGTCTTTTTTTACCGTCAGTGGTTTTATACAACAGGATATTCCAGAACGAACTGTCAGGAAACGCTGTCTTACTACTGAAGTGGCTGCAAATTTTATTGATCTCTTACACAACACTCCTGCAGACATCGTTTTAACTGTTTTAACAGCCAACCCGTGATACAGTGGTCCCACTAAAACTGAAAAATATTACTTCTAATCCAACCCCTCCCCGGAGAAACGAATAAACTAAACAATTAAAGAGAAACTGCAGAACAGCAGAAAGAAGATGGAGAAAGAATAAATTAATGTTCAATTATCAAATTTTCCGTGAACAGCTGACAATTTAAAATAAGGCAATTAAACATGCAAGACAACCACACTTCTCAAAATTGATAACCGACAACCTGAATAACCCCAAAATCCTCTTTCCAACCATTGACCGTTTAATTAACCCTGTTTTTATGAAGTCTAGCAGTATGTCTACCAACTCCAAATGTGAAGAATTTGCAGTCCACTTCAGAGATAAAATAGACACTATTAGATTAAATTTATGTCAATGTCAGCCTGTGAATCTTAATACTCCAGAACCTTTGTTTTTATGTGAGAAAACACTGGAGAAATTTGTCCTGGTTAAGGCTGAGATGCTTGGCAAAGTTATTTCTCAATTAAAAAAACAGCAACCTCCTTTTTTAAAACAGTTAATAGCTTTTTTGATGAAGATTTACTGAACATTGTAAACTATTCTCTTCAGATGGATGTTTTCCCTACTGCGCTTGAGACCGCCATAGTTAAACCTCTTCTGAAGCAAAACAATTTAGATCCCTCACTTCTTAATAACTACAGACAGATTGGCAGATCCAATTGCCATTTTTAAGTAAAATTTTAGAGCAGCTTGTTTTTAATCAGTTAAATGAAGGTTTTCAGGCTGATCACAGCACTGACACAGCACTAGTCAAGGTTGTAAACGACCTCAGGTCCAATATGGATATGAAAAAACTTGCTGTATTAGTGTTACTTGACTTAAGCGCAGCCTTTGATACAGTAGATCAGTCGATTCTTTTAGGTAGACTTTACAGTCTGACTGGCCTTTCAGTAAGAATAGATGAATGTTCATCTTAAAGCTATAGGATGAATTGCGGGTTTTCTCAAGGTTCAATTTTAGGTCCTACACTTTTTAACCTTTACAGTAGGAGGCACGCCATAAATTTCCAGAGCTATGCTGATGACACACAGCTTTACATTGCTGTGTCTTCTGAACTGTATTTTAGATATCAAGTTATGGATGGCAAAGAATTTTCTACAGCTCAACCAGGACAAAACTGAAGTCTTGGTTATTGGTACTGAAGCTCAGAGAAAAACTCAATGTGAAATTGCAAGCACTGGCATTAAGTCCCTGTCAACATGTAAAAAACCTAGAGTTATCCTTGATTAGGATCAACCTCACATTAGAAACCTAACCTAAGAAGGCATTTTATTTCATGCTGAAGAACATTGCCGGAGGGCGACCGTTTCTCTCTCACTAATGCACATTTTTATTACCAGCAGGATTGACTATTGTAAGGCTCTACTTTCTGATCTCCCTAAAAAGAATATATCTCAATTACAATTACTTCCAAACTCAGCTGCATGTGTGATGACTAGGACCAGAAAGAGAGCACAGCTTACACCAGTTTTAAAGTCTCTGCACTGGCTACCTGTCTGCTTCAGAATTTTAGGATCCTTTTATTGGTTTATAAAACTCTTAATGGTCTTGGTTCTACCTATTTATCAGATTTGCTTTCAGCCTGTGAACCCTCTAGAACCCTCAGGTCTTCTGGTAGTGGCCTTTTAATTAAAGTCAGAACAAAAACCCACAGTGAGGCATCATTTTATTACTATGGTCCTCGTCTCTGGAACAGCCTTCCTGAAGACCTGAGGGCAGCGGAGAGTGTTGATATTTTTAACTCAAGACCTGCCTTTTTAGTCTGGCTTTCAATTTAACTCTATTTATTTAAGTATTTTAATCCGTTTTACTTCTTAGTAAATTATTTATTTATTTATTTTCTGGATTGTTTTCCTTTTAACACCCTACTTTTTATTTCTGGTTTTACTTACTTCAATACATCTCCTCTCTTTTAGTATTTTATCTTGTATCTTAACTTTTCATTTACTTTTTATCCATCTACTGTTTGGATTTTTAAAATTTTTTTTTTATTTCCATACCTCACTTTTCTATTATTACTTTATTTTACCACTTTGAGTTTTTATCTATTTCTTATCCTGTATCTGGTGTTTCCTCATTGCAAATTGATGAGATTTATGAAAGTGTTTCTACAGTTCCTGTTATTATTGAGTGTTGTTATTATTGAGTGCTTTATTCATTACAAAGTCATTTATTGCTTTGTGTGTGGATGGGGGGGGGGTTATTGTTTTATTGTGTTAAGCACTTTGTGTTACATTTTGTTTGCATGAAAAGTGCTGTACAAATAAAATCTGATTGATTGATTGAAGACACTGACCTTTCCTTTATTTCTAATAATAATAATCGGTTCTCACAAGCACTGAAATCACTCACTGAAACATATACTGGACTCACCCAGGCAGCGGTAGGGCACCACGATGTGCATGTGACTGCGACACTGCTTACGCCCCTTCTTGCACCAGTTCTGGATGCTGACTGGCTGGTTGGCCTCCACCACATTGGTAATCTGGAGCTCTGGGTACACCTACACACACACACAGGATTATGTATTATAATGGTGTAATTGCAGCACAAAGCTGAAAGTAGAATGGGCGCTCTGCTTCTAATAATTGAAACCAAAGTTCTCTGGTTTATATACTGATTTTGAGCACTTGTTCAACAATAGAAACCACAAAAGCACAACTCCTGCACTTCCAATTCCTTCTCCTACAATGTCCAGTTTATGATCGCTCTCTTCCTCTTGTTTTGCACTCTTACAGTTGCTTCATACAGTATGTTTATTGATTTTGTTGGGCAGTCAGTCAATCATTCAACATAAAACATAATGGGACATGGGACAAGTACAGGATCTTTTGAACAGATGATGATGTTTCATCTATACTTACACTAGCATATAGCTAAGCTTTATTTCAGGGGTGGTTAACCAGCAGTTTCTTATTGGAATGAACTCTGACCTCTGACTCTGAGGTCACCCTTGGTCTTCCTGATCGTGTTTGGCCCTTGTGGGACTCAAAGATGATCTATTCTTTAGTCTTTAGTAACATATTCTATGCCATTACTTTTGGAAATTAAGAAAAAAAAGCATCCTCTGTATTTTGATCTTTACGTTGTTGCAGTGCTCCTTGATGCGGTTTCTGCTTGGCAGACTCAGCTGTGTTTACCTCTATGTTCCTCTCAGCTGCACAATATTCTGAGCTGGCTTGCCATCCCTCTCTGAATACCTCTCCCCTCATTCTTTTTCATGACACCTCCTCCTCCATTCCTTTCCTCTCCCTAGGCAGAGGAAATTATATATTTCCACAACCTTCTTGGTTCCTTGTCGCGCTCGCCTTTGCCAAGTCAGCTCTCCCATTCAGCTGTGAGTAGGACATTACTCAGTCTCTCCAGTTTTCCTTTTGATATTTGAAGTTTAAAACGCTGTATTGAAAGCTGGGGCATAAAACTGATTTGGTAAGCATTTGTTTGTTATCACTGGATTTGTTATCAGTGATAACAATGAAAAGATGAACTCATATTTTTTTGAGCCTGTCATACATGCTTTTCAGAGAAATCTCATTATGCATCACCTCCTCTTATCAGACAATTTTCTTTTTTATCATTTCTTCCTTACATAGTGCATTTACACAGTGATAACTTATACTGCTGGAAAACACCCCAACGAAATGTGGTTTTGCGGTTGTTGAAGACTGCAGTAACTGTAAAACCACGGTTTTAGTCAATTTATGGTCATCAACAGCCACGTGTCTTGTAGAAGCATGTGCTCAAAGATCTGTTTGGGCTAAAAAACAACAAAAAAGTTCACAGTGTTGCAATCACGCATTTGGCTTGGTTAGGTTCACACTGCCTAATTATAAGCCAACTACAGCTTATAAAGAAAAGTCACATGGACTTAAGCTGCTTGTTTACTGTACAGAGTTTTGGCACTCTATCATCTGGCCAAATTGGGGATTTTGGTGAAGAAAAACAAATCTGCTTGCAGACTCTGTAACCTGATGGACATTTCTCTTCTGTTTCTGAGCAAATACGTCTGCCTCCTAGTACACATAGTGCTTTGTGTTTTGGGAAAGTTTACTGTAGTCGGTTCAGATTGTAAAGAAGCCACATTTCTCTTGGACAAGAAGGGAAACATTTTTTGTTACCACCTAAATTTGAAGATTGTTCTCACTTGCCCTAACATACCAATATAAAATTGCAAATCCTCTAGAAAATGCAGAAACTAATCCAATATTGCGTGGTAAAGTCCCGCTCAGTCGCTGTAATTTGCTTTTAGAGTGTCAGCTTCATAGCTAAAATGTAAATTATCCGACCCAAAAATCCAACTAAAATGTCACAACTGTAAAAAAAAAATCTATCATCCAGGCTTATTGCTCACTCAAAACAAAACAAACATTGGGTAATTACAGTTTAAGTATTCAATATATCATAGCATATGTAGCCAAATGAGACATTTTCAAGCCATGACTGATACTGAAAATGATGATGAAACTGGGTCAACTCCTGCTGCTACTAAAGCTCAAGAAACTGAATTTTGCACTATTATTATTTCTCTCACACTGTCCTGACATTCAATATCTATATTCCCCACCTTTTCTACACCCCTTCAGGCTAAAATTATTTACTACAATGCATACAATAAAGATTCATTTTAGCTTTAAGGGGTTGGTTAATATAATCATGTAATATCAGTTTTAATTCATTCCGCAGGGGAAATAAACTGTTGAACATATAAAACAGAAGGTCTTCTCTCTCTCTCTCTCTCACACACACACACACACCACCCTTTACCTCCTGGCAGTACTGCAGGATGCCCTCCTTGGTGCCGATGCAGCTCTTGGTGCCCGAGGGGTCCGGCTCCCACTTGCCGCTCTGCACGTTGATGTGCATGTTGAGTTTACCGCAAAACATGGCCACCTGGGGCTCTGCCAACAGACCCATCGAAACATCTGTAGGCACCTAAAGGTGTTGAGAGACAGACGGGAGAAAGAGATTTAATGAGATATACCACTTATGTTAAACTCCTTCAGCACTTGCGCTAAAAAAAATGCAAGACGGATGCAATTAAATTTTATTACTTAGATAGAGGGGGGCCGGGAGAGGAGAGGTGATTAGTGTTAGATGAAAAGTAAGATGAGAGGAGCCGGTTTAAGATGACAGGCGTGGAGAGAGATGAGGGTGAAAAGAGGTGAGGGAAGTATCTAACAGAAGATGGAAAGAAGAAAAGGGAAAACCAAACGTGCCTCTGTTCATATTTGCTATGAGGTGTTTCTCAAATGTGCAAAACGTCTTGCTGCAAAAATGTTGAAAAACAATGTGAAATAAGTGCGAAAAAACAAGTGATGGACATCGAAAATCATTAGCTTTGGAGGAATAACTTGCCTCAAACATCAGGCCTGTAGCAAACCAATACACCCTCCATTATCTCTGATGTTCGTTTGCAAGCACACACGCCCACTCAACACCCACCATTTATGGGAATAGTGTACATCTCTGCGCCCATGCAGACTTTTTTCATACTTTTCCAGGACAGTATGGTGTTTATATAACCCTATGTTGATCGTTTTCGCCTCATTTCTCCCTGTTAGCGCAGCACATAGTACAAGAGCAGGTTGGTTGCAGGCAAGGGGAGTGTGTGTGTGTGTGTGAAAGTGAAAGTCTGCCTTTGGCACGAATGTATTAATTTTTGTGTTAATTTATGCTTCTGTGTGTTGATTTGTGCCTTTGCGTGTGTGTTCTTGTGTGTGTGTGTGCGCCATTGCTGTCTGCCTGCATAAGGAGGTTTTGTGTTGACGTTCCCTTAGGAGAGGAGGTGTAGACAAACCACTGAATGTCTGCATTGTACTGGCAAATGAGCTAGAACAAAATGGGGGGGAATACTGGGGAAAAAAGGGAAGGAGACAGAGGGAGGGAGGAGAGGGACTGTTGCCATTGTGCGCTCCCTAATCTTGTTAATGGTTTTGAAGGCCCTGGCAGGCAAACAAATGTTGTTTTGTGAGATGGATAGCATATTTTTCTCCTCCAGACTTGATTCTCTCCAAGCAGCCAGAGGCAAAAAGTCCTCTTCCAATATGAGCTGTCGGGGGGCCATCAGTTTGAATTTAATTTGAAGCTGAAAACTGAAATCTTTGGATCGATTTAGCGGGCATGTATCTGGTTGAGATGAACTCAATCAGCTTTCATTATATTCCGTTTACACACGATGACTGTATTTACACACTTGGCAGAGGAAGAAGATGGCGCTCTGTGGAACTGTTAGCACCTCGTCTATTTTCACCCGATTTTGTCCTGAGAGGTCCGACTAAGCCAAACAGAAAGCTTGCCAAGTACACATACATGAGGTGAATGCAAAAATGTCAACACCTGTATAATGTATGGCAACCCGGTGCTATTGCACAGCAAAAACTGAAGCTCATAATGTTCCATTATGAGGCAGAGACGCATGTGATTTCACATTGGGTATTTTTTTTTTGTCGGGGTGTTTTGGATTATATTTTCCAGGTGCACCTAATATGAAACGGTGGGGGTTGTTGCAGGGAAATATTAATAAGATTCACAAACACAGAATTTATTGCAGGGCTGTTGTGTTGCATTGTATTAACCTCTGCAGGTGCTTGTGATACTATCCCTAACTTCTAGATTTACACCTAAGCCATTAAACCTGGCAAGCAGACACCATGCTGCATTTTAAGTAATAACTTACCTACTTAATATGTATCTACTATCTATCATTAAACTGTATGCTTAAGAATTGGTATGCAGGCTTTAATTACTCATTAAATTCTACTTAAAAACACATTGTGGATTAAACCCTACTATGAGTATAATTTGATTTATGCTAAAATCATTAATACTGGTCATGGAGCACTGGAGCAAATTATCTACTGGGGATACCTGTATCACTGTATCATGACTGTTGTTTGTGGCAATTAACCTCCATAAAGGATTCTAACAGTCACATGATTTCTGCTTCTTTATGAATAAAGGAGGCAGTAAGGAGGAGGAGCCATGAGTTCTTGGAGGTTCAACCATTTTTACTGCAGTCAAATGGGGGTAAAAACAGCACACACATACACACACACACACACACACACACAGATCAGGTTACACTTCCACGGGTCAAATATGTGCCTACAAAGTTCACAGCCTCCGCAGGCTGACACGACAAGCTGCAAGCTGTAGTATCACGGAAATCAGTAAATCCCACACACACACGCACGCACGCACACAGACTTTTGTAAAATCCCTTCCTGCCCCCAGCCATCCTCAACTCCAACACATGGCAACTTAACTCTGCTGACCATCAGTCTTGACACCGAGCCATCTGCACCACACAAGGTTATTTAGGGGTCTGCTGCTCGATTCCCACAATACCATCTGTGAATGAGCAGCGCTAACGGGGGATAGATCAAATCCCATTTTGCTCATTAATAGTAAAACCCAGGGCAAACTTGAGAGCTGAAATTTTCAAAAAAAATCTTTAAAAAGTCGTTTGCATGTGCTATCTTTTAATTAACTCACTTTCTCAGTGCCTGGTTTTCCTTTTGACCTTATCTGCCCACCCTCTGGCCTCTCCCTGTCCCTTAATCAAAGAGATAAACCAACTTCCTCTTCGCTTGAGGCATAGGTAGGCAAATCTGTGCCAACTGCTTGCTGACATTCAAATTCTTTGTCATCGTCTTTTGGCTGGCAAATCATATCCTCGCCAACCGCTCACTCCTCGCTTTTCTGCCTCTCAACCTATCCACTGCTATCTCTCCACCGCTCTGTCTTCTGCTGAAGGAGGAGGGGTAGGGGGAGGAGGAGTGGGGGCCGGCCAAGCCTTCGCTGGAAGCTTATAAATCAGCGCGAGTCCCAGGATGATGGTGAAGGCAGGAGCGGGAGGAGAAAGTAAGAGAAAGGACAATAACCACAATGGCGAGAGACGGGGAGAGATTGGAGGACAGATGAATTGGACAATAAGCCTTCGGGCTCGAGCAGAAGGTCAAACACTCTGTAAAACAGAAAGTATGTGGGTGTGGAGGGCACGAGACGGAGAGGGAGGCTGGACAAAATCGGGGAAGGCTTAACAGAGAAAAGTTGAGAAATCCTGTTGTCAGAAAGAGGTAGTTTAGAGAGAAAGGATGTCTGCGTCTTCCGTCAGTATAGTTCAATGTCACAATTTTGAAAGATCCTGACCATACCTGATAAATTCACATAACCTACTGTTGGCCTGCGTACAGAAATAATCACTACACTTCTCTACATCACATCTTCCAGCGAGTAGGGAAATAAGACACTGTACACAATCTGCATTTTGCAGATCCTCTTGGACAGCGCTGCAGAGCTAGAATCTATCCTGGGCGAGCAACAGATGGAATGAAAGAAAGGCAGACTGACACATCAGCAGCAGAGTGTCAGACAAATGTTATAGACGAGACAACAGGCTACTCTCCTTCGTTGTTATTCTTTGTCTTTATCCCATCTCAGTTCTGGTTCACGGTCCAGCCAGTCTGCCAGCCGGTCATCCTGCAGGGAAGGGAGGGGAGGGAGCAGTAATCTGGGTACTGAGGATTAGGACGGCAGCCTGGTCAGGAGAAATATCCCTCTTTGGTCTCAATCTGGCATGATAGCCATCACCGTAAGGACAGGGAATAAGCCAGGGGAAAGGAGGCTGATGCTATATGAGATTGACCCCGAGAAGATAGATCAATTAAAGTCAGCAGAAACTCCGGTCACATATTGCTAGGCATGCTACTTCCAACAGAAATTACAAGTGATGCAACTAAAGCAGTGATCCATCAAAATGTTTCCCAGCTCCTGGCTGCTTTTATTAATCACACTCGCTGATGAAAGACCTCTTGAGTGTGACAAAAACGAGAGTACGAGGCAGAGTACAATTTGTGACTGGGTTTTTGTGAATGGTTTGCAGGAAACAGGCAGTGTTGTGTCCAAAGTCAGTCATGGAAAGAAAATACAGACTTAAGCTCACTGGGCCTGCTGACCCAAATGGAACCACAAAATTAGGTTGCACATAGTCCATGTCCAAGTTGTTGAAGCCTCGCATGCAATGTTGGGTTTATGAACTATAAAAAATCGTTCAACATCACCATAATAATTTGGGGATGAAATGGAATTCATTTTACCTCACAGGAGTTAGATGAAAGAAAGAAAAACACAAAAAAAACAAACAACAATTTAATAATGTAATGCAATAACATACAAGTTTGTAGTAGTAAAGCGATTAAAGTGAGATTATTTGCTGCTCCAATTTGATAAAGTGGTTTTGCTAACCCAAGGAGGTTTATGATGAGGATGACAATCTCACTGCAGCAGCTCACATGGACCATCCACACACACACACATGTGTAAATGTGTGTGTGTGATTTTTGTTACACCGTAATTCAAATCACAGTTCCCATCTCAGACAGGTGACCTGTTTCCACAGCTGGAAACTATGACCCAAATCACATTCAGGCAAACCTTAGACACATGCAATGTGATCTTTGCTTCATCATCATGTTTCTGATAGTTATATGTTCTGCCTTAAAGGATCATTTCAAACTAGAAAAAAAAAAAACAGCCAGAAAAAAAACTTTTGTAGTCTGATATTTGGCTTTCTGCCCCTCCTCGAAGGAGCTGTGACTCCTTTTGTGTGGGATTTTGTAAGAAATTATAGCTCTTCTTCCCCTTTATGTAAATTGCCTAACCGTTCCCATCTGAAAGTCATTGTGCAAAAAGGAACTTGCATAAAATGTACTGATACATGTGAGCGAACCCACTTATGGCTGGTGCATTCACAGATGTGATCAGCAGCACTAAAAAGCAGGGGAAAAAAAGAAGGAAACGGTTTATTACCCATTATATGTAGATGGGGGGTTGCCAGAAAAGAAATATTGCATCACACGCATACAAACTGCACATAAATCCACCATCCACCATGTATCTTCTCTCTCAGACAGAGGCTGAGGAGCATTTTAATGTATTCCAGTGCACACTAAACACACCCACCCACACACACACATGCCATCTTTGAAGTGTCCCCGTGGGTGTTGGTCCTGCGGTGCTATTAATTGTACAGTCTTATCTGAGTGGCCCAGGCCTGCCAGGGGGAGATGGGTGAAGGTGGTGGCGGTGGTGAGGGGGGCGGGCGTTTTAGATCAGCTCTCATCCCGGGGGGAGACTCCCTGGGGAGTAAGATGTGTCGCAGGAGCTCTACACACACACACACACACTCTCACATGCACACTCTCTGACACACACATTTTTGTCTACGTCCAAACAAGCTATTACTAGACAAGACATGGCTTTCTTGTCCAGGCTGGGACATACTGTACCACACACACAAGATAATGTCAACTGGTGAGTGTTAAAGATGGTTTACAATGGCTCAGACACACAATCACTGCGTAGAAGAGAAAGAAAAGGAATCTCCTGCAAATGGCCGCCTAACACACTGCAAATAAGGACGTAATTGCGTTATCCTTGGTAGCCTTTAAACATTTATGAGCGGGATAATGTGTTATGTGATGCAATAAACTTATATTGCTTTCCTTACAGTCATTAATCAATCAATTGTGGTGGAATCGAGCAGAAGCTCGCCTGTCTGTGGGTTGTTTATAATATACATCACTGTGGGAATTTGTTTTCTTAGCTTGGGAGGATATGTGATGGCTGAATTAGATCAGACTGCCGAGGTGACAGAGATACTCAACGCTCTCACGCACAGCATGAGGAGCGTGCACCTCCATACACACACACACACACTCTCTATAATCACCTTGGTAAGCAACGGACCCTGCTGTTACTTAAACCCCTCAGATCATCTTTGACTGGACTTTTAAGTGTGTGTGCAACGCCATCTCACTCTGGTGTGTGTGTGTGTAATTCTATCTGCGCCTGATGTGTTTCACTGATTACAGGGAAGCCAGACCCTCTTCCCTTCCCTTCACACTCCCTGCCAGCCTTAAGTTCAAATACAGAGCAGATGTAAAACCAGACAGAACGCCTTCATGCCAAAAAAAACAAATAAACAAACAAAAAAAACCCCTAGGATGTGACAGAAAAAAAAACTGGGTGTGGGGTGGGATTGATCGCCTGGCTCATCCTCTAAGCAGTGCTGCCAACGTTTTAGAGAGGGGGTGAAGTGAGGTGATCGGGTTATAATGAAACCCGAGCACCTCGAGAAACGCGGACTGAGTCGCGTTATTTTCATTCAGGCATTGTTTAAAAATCAATAAATCCAAGTCAGTCTGGGTTAAATATTGATCTCCTGACTTACTTGCTTATAATGTCAAGCTGACACAATGAAATGTTTCCTCCAGTCAGGACCAAAGTCCAGTACTCAACTACGCTTGCTTATGTTGAAGATTTTCCTCACATCTATGATCAACCACACACACACACACATCTGCAATTCCTCATATGTTCTCTTCATGTGCATACCATGTCTTTTTTTTCCAGAGCTCTCCACAGCGGTCTGCATCTTCAAAAGTTTTCATTGAGTCTGTGAGGAGAATTTCAGTTTGTGTGAAGAATTATCTTCATTCATATTCAATGCGATTAAGATTTGTCTCGAGGGGTTGCACGGGAATTAGCATCTCAGACAAATCTGTTTAAAATCTGATTAGAAGTGTGTAAGAAAAATAGTTCTGACTTCTGCCCACTTAATTTGTCTAGATGTGATGGAGGGACTCTTGGTTGCCTTAGTTATAATCACCATGGATACAGAACTTGAACTCAACCCCGGGGAACGGCCTGTTATAAACTCCCTCCGTCATCGCTGTGGCAACCTGAGGCAACACCATTATCCGAGTCACCTGGGAGCAGGAATTTCATCATCAGGTCAGTTTGCTTTTGTAAGGAAGCAGGTGTGTGTGTGCGTGTAACCTGCATTTGGCTGTGGTGTGCATGCAGGTGTTTCTGTGTGAATAAAAAGAACAGTGTAATAGTCGGCTCATTCGGACTGCTAAACTGGCTCTGACCTCACTGGTATCCCGCTGGGAGTCACCCGGCATTGGGCCGCCAGCATACACAGATGGAGCTCTATACACACACTCGCACTGAGGATACACTCCTGAACTGTGGCTACTCAAAACAGAAATTATGCAAATCTGTTTACAATCTAGCCCATAAATATTTTAATAAGGGGTTGTTTTTGCCTATAGCTGAATGATGCATCTATATCTTGGTCATTAAACAACAGCACTTTTGAACAGGATGTCCACATGATGCTGATGTAAAATTCCACAACTATCCAAGATTGAGTCACAGCCTTTACATGATCTTAGTATGATATATGTGGAGAAAAATATCAATACTGAAGCAATCAATGTGTGAAAGAAAACATTATTTCTAAACCTTTCCCCACCTTGAATATCCCATTAAAATCTCACTGTTTGACTGCATCCTTTTTGCATCATGCAACGTCAGTTTTTCTCAATGCACCATGTCACAAAAAACAAAAAAATCTGCAGTACTCATTATGTTGGCCTCTTGGTATATCAACCCTACACTCACTCTCAACAAAAAACTCAGCCTCTGTAGTAACAGCATCTTCCCTCTCTGATTATAACCGTGTTGGCCATCAGGAATCGACCAAAACATGTTTTTCACAACTCCTCTGCGTCAGATGCACATGCTGGAAAAACAAAATACACACAACTTTATTTTTACCTATTTCTTTTCTTAGAAAACCGTGCAGGATTTCACTTTAAAAAAATAGTGAAAAACAAAACAACAACCTACAGCTACAAGGAAATATTTCACAGCTGATTAATCCTCCATTAGTATCGTTACTGGGTGTTGTCTGTGAAGCAGGGCCCTGGGGTGCAGATGGGTGTGTACATCCTGGAATCATCATCATCAGTGGTTACGAGCACCAGGGCCGACAGGTAAACGGGGAAGTTAGTATTTAGTATTTCCAAAAGGAAAACAATCACCGGTGCAGACGTATAACCAATTTATACTTTACTTTTCTACTTTGTCTTTAATTTAATCATAAATACTAAAATTATTACGTTGAAATTATATCATTTTTACTAATATCTGCCTAATATCTGTTTCCCAGATCCCAAACAGAAATTTAAGCAACTTGGGGTTTTCCTACACAGCATACTGTCACTTCAACCATGAGGGATTTTCTACACAATAGCTTCCTATCTCACACACACACACACACACACACACACTTGCCCAGCTTTGCATCACTCTTGCTGCCTGTACAAACACAGGAAGTCCGCCTCTATCATGGAGACCAAACAGGAAACGGATCCAAAAATAGAAGGACACAGTCAAGAATACCCGTCCGCTTTCTGACGCAAATCTACATCTCACCCCTCTCTCATTTGTACCCACACGCACGCACACACACACACACACACACACACACACAGAACTTGGCATTTCAAACAAGTGTTCCAATTTCACACTTGGCCTCTGAGTGGACTTGTCATCTACAATTGATGGTGTGTTGCCCGACTGGAAGAGGAAACTGGTTTAATAAACCCTCTGAAATGTGAATCCAAAGCTGAGATTCAGTAACATACTGTATGGATGACACAGCGTTTCAGAAAAAATGCACGGGTGAGAAACTGCTCTGGAGAAAGACAGTAAAAGCAGGGAGAAAGGGAGGAATGGGTGAGAAGACGGAATAACACACAGCAGCCTAATTATAGTCCAAGTACCAGGCACCTGGGGAAGACTCCAGTGCTATGGCAACCCTGAACACCCAAGACTGAGCGGAGACATGGGAAGAGAGAAATGAAAGGAAGAAGGGATGAGATCATTTCTGTAAATGGAGGAATATAACCTTCAAAAACAAGGAACCTCGTGGGTATTTTTGTGTGTTCGTCCGAGTGTGTGGATGGGGGGGGGGGGGGGGGAGTCAAACGACACAACCTCATCATTAAGGAGAAGAAACTTTCTCAAAAGATTTCTCATCTTTAAAATATTGAGTCAGCAACCTCTGCAGCAATCAAAGATGTACTGGGGCAAAGCGGTTTCTTAGTGCCCATCCATTTAATAAAAAAAAGACGTGTTGAAAAGTGGCTGGGGCTCTGCTGGAAATAAAAATATAAG
This sequence comes from Scomberomorus guttatus, assembly GCA_038419695.1. NCBI lineage: Eukaryota > Metazoa > Chordata > Actinopteri > Scombriformes > Scombridae > Scomberomorus > Scomberomorus guttatus. The sequence continues at coordinate 9,595,426 of CM076468.1, read as the reverse complement.
AACGAAGAGGAGTAGTAGAGGAAAAAGAGGGCACAGATACTCCATCTCCATTCCAGGAAATATTTTTATGGTTCATTTGGAAGGATCGGTTCGTGGTGGTTATGATGAAAAGATTGTGTTTGGGAGCATCTTATGTTTGTCATATTAAACTGCTGAGATGAAATAAAGAAATTTTACATCAGATGCAAAGTTGAATTTTCTTTTAACTGTAAATTCACTTCATATTCCAAAAACAGACCAAATATTCAGTTGTGTTTGCTGGTTAGTTTAAGTTTTTTATTTAATTTCTGCACCTTCTAAAGCTTTTCAACCTTTTGGCCGGCAACATCAACAGCATCTGATGCATGTCTAGACTAAGCAAACATTTAGCATTAGAAAAACTTCAGCCTTTTTATTGAAAGCTGATAGAAGAGACGGATAGAAAACACGGGGAGAGAGGGGGATGATAAATATCTCCCGGCTGGAATTGAAACTGGGATGTTGCGATTATATGATATGCAACTAGCTACCAGGATGCATTTTAACCCATTTTACTGCCTGCTTTTTTTTTTAGGACTGACGTACCGAATGGGCTGTTTGCAGTATCGCTGCTCCGACTGAGTTTGTGGAGCCACTTCATATCATGCCATAAATGCACTCTGCCAGGCACAAAAGGCGTATGCAGGACTTCTTCTCTTATAACTGAGAGCTCAGAGGTGAGGAGACGTTTCTTTGGTTCATTACACAACTCCAGTCTGGGATCTGACAGACCAGCCATTTGGATTGGACGCATCATTAAGTCAACCGCCTCCAAGTGCCAGGCGGGTATGAGTCATGGTGTGTGACGACGGACACATACATGATATACTGTAGTATAATGTACTGATCGCAGCACCGTGTGTTAGTCGCCAGGGGCGTGAACCGACCCATTCACATAAACAAACTCATGCACACACACTCAAATGTTGAGTCCATGTGAGCAGATGCGTGATTAGCCTCTGTGAGATCACACACACACACAAGTGGGCATATACAACACACGACAGCCTCGACTGTGACACATGGCACTTGTGATGGAGATGCGCGACTATAAAATCAGTTCAACATTGATGCCTTGACAAGAGGAACATGCTTTAGACGGAGCCTTTGTGTGTATGCGCAGCTTCCTCGCTGACGTGCTCTGCGTTGCTGCTGAGTAATTGCGCAGGTCGGACTTGGGGGCGACTTGTTTCTTGCCTCATTATTCAGATTCTGTACCAACAGCTGCTTACTCAGCAGCAGAGAAATGAAGAGTGTGTCTTCGTGGCGCACTGCTGATATTTACAGATGGAAATAACGGTCGAATGGTGATGAATGGTGCTGCCTAGTGGGAGATTCGCTCTAATATAAAGAAGTTGGAGGGAGAATGTCATGTGCCTTGAAACAATAAAGCAAAGGTTGCGTACATGTTTGACCTATTACAACTAATTATGAGCAAGACATAAAGAGGAGGTGGTGAGCTAGAGGGAAAGAAGCCCTAATACTTTTTACACAAGATATATTATTCACATTTTGTCTTGGTTTTATTAACGTGACCAGACTTCAGCTCAACTCAACAGAAACCCATGTCCTTTACAACTTGGCAATACTGTATCTGTCTGGCACTGGTTTGCTCTTCGTGACAGCGCTTCTTAAAAACAGCAGCTGATGCACCTGCGAGCCCTGCTCAGTGGCCAGCGTTTCCAGGTACACAAACTTAAGAAAACACCTCCACCCAGACCTTCACTGTAGATCTGGCCGACCTCTTCAGTAAACAAGTTATTCTGATCCTATTAGATGCTGGATCTGATCAAACCTTCTGGCAGTTATCTACAGTGTCTCATTCAGAGGCCAGGTTGCACTGCACAAAGCACGCCTTTGAGATTAGCACTGGTCTGTTACCTCTGAAATTAGCAGTACTAAGATTCCTACCATGCTTTTGCAGGGGGGAGAGGGGGTTGCTACCTTACAACAGGAAAAAAACAAGTGTTATGAACACACAAAGAAGGCCCAGGGCTGTCAGAATGACAAAAAAGAGAGACAAAGAAGACAGGTGAGCGTCAGAGAAGGGGCAAAAAATAAGGTGCAGGTAAAACCTCAATAACGATGTTTGACATGAGCAGCTAATTTACATGGCTAGCAGGGAAACCTGGTTGTCTGAGGTCTCATTAGGTGGACAGAAGAGATGTGTTGGACAGGCAGCTCCAAAAGACAAGCGAGCACATCCCCGTTTCCAGGAGCCATGACAACAGAAACAACAGTATCAAAAGGTCAGGAATTCTTTTCTCCAGGACAGAGAGAGGGGGATTCAGGGGGAACATTAATTGGGAGCGCTGCAGTGTCATCGTTGTTGTTGACACAACCAAGATGGAGAATGTGCTCTGTTTGAAGGAATTTTTGTAGTCAACTCTTTGCATCGCTGGTTGGGCATGAGGGATTTAAAAAAAAAAAGGAAAATGAGAGAGGGGGGGAGAAAGAAAGACAAAAACCAGGAAGTGCAGGAGACAAACTCCTCTCATGTGTCATTATATAGAGGATATCCAGCACTACTATATTATATCACAATATCCACTGCTAACTGAGATGAAGAAAGACAGGCACAGAGAGAGTATGACAAACTAATATCCAGCATGACTGGGAAGAACGAGCCTGAAAACACTTTCACACAATGTACTTTACGTGTCCGTTGCATATTTTCCTTAATTCTTGGGCTGCATTAATTGTTTTTATCAATAAAACAGTCCAAAACCTAAAGATATTCAATTCATTATCATAGAAGACAATGAAAACCAGAAAGTATTCACATTTAAGAAGCTGGACCCACAGGATTTTTAGCCTACAAAAATACTTTAATGATCAATCCATTGTCAAAACAGTTACTAATTGATTAACTGACTAATCATTTCTGCTCTAGACAGGCTTTGGTGGAGCAAGAGCTTCTCTGTTAACTATTCAGCTCAACAACTAGAAAAAAATCCAGAGATTGTGAAACATATTTATCCGCTGGCATTAGCCTCAGCTGACCTTAATTAAGTGCAGCCATAAAACACGCTGAATTTTGATTACGAGGTTTATTACTGTAAAAAAACTCTCACACCACTTTAGCTTTTCTATCTAAAAGCATACTGAAAGCTCCGGGTTAAACACAGAGTTCATACTCTTTCTATGGGGGCTTGCCAAAAGGCGTTCAGGAAAATGTAAATTACTCACTGAAGTGGGAGCGTAAAGGCGAGGAGGTCAAAAATGGGTACAATAAAAAGTAAAATAAGAAAATAGAAAGCAAGAGGAGACATTAGTGTCGGGTGCATTTCTCCTTCAAAAGGATTGAAACTGCAGCGTGAGCAGCCGAGAAGGTGCCAGAGAGAAACCCTGGCAGTGCCAACAGGCATAATGGCATTAAGGCTCACTAATAAGGGGAGAAGGCTGGTCCGCCTCAGGCTGAAAGACTGCAGTATGCACACAAACAGACTGCCTGCACCGATCCAAGAGCCATTTCCCAAGGATTTTCAGATACACAAAGGCTGGCATCCAACTCCCACGCTCCACACCGCGGCCTCCGTGTACAGGGCGGGCCCGTCAGGAAAAGCAGCTTCCTTGAGCTGTGTGTTTAGAGGTGTGTGTGTGTTTGTATGGGGTTATTAACAAGCCCTAACAAGATCAAAAACTTGCTATATCTCATTTTCGAGTGAGGTTTAATCTTGCGTAGATTATTCCTGAAATTTTAAACAACTTCTTCCACCGCATTTCATCCTCTCTGCCTTTGATGTTTATAATGTAAATACGGGACTCAAAGGGTAAAGATTGTCTTAAGTAACATTTAAGCAAAGGATTATGAACAAAGCAAATGCTTTGCTTGATGAGCAGGCCAAACTATATATCCCAAGCACACTGATTATAGGCTATGTGCAGGAAGGAAAAGAAAAAAGAAAAAGCTGACCAGAAATGGCCAACAAGAAGGTTTAACAGTCATTGTTGGGCACAACCAATCTATTACAGGTAACATATTTATCACCTATATAGGCTCTAATCGCTGCAACCAGAGATCCCACAGAAAGCACTCAAATGCAGCTGCTCCTTAACCACTATTGCAAGTCTTATCTAAAACAAATGTGGCTACTGGTGGTTACATGAATGTGTAATTTCCCTCACAACAAGGCCACACTGCAAATAATGTCCACATTGACGAAATCGGTACTTTAAAAATGCACTCATTAGAAAAAGGTGAACATTTTTACCAGTTGGGGAAACCCCAGTGTTGCTTTGGGAATTTAGCTTGAAAAGGGGAAATTAAAGCATTAGTCAGAGTATCAAGAAAATTCCACTATTGACAATGATAAAAAGACATTTTAACACGTCTACATGCACCAATTTTTTGACTATATAACCGCGAATTTTCACATTTGAGTGAGCTACTAGTACAAGATCGAGTGAATGACATGTTAAAAATACACTCAGTGGCCACTTTATTTATGCTGTACAGTCTGTTGCAATTCAATACAACAGCCCTGCCATAAATTCTACATTCAAAGTTTAGAGTGCACAGTTTTTATTGACATCGCTGGAAAGTGTAAATTCAATAACCTCACAACTAAAAACATAATTGAATTAACACATCTATGACAGTGTGAACAAAAACTGAACATTGCAGGCATCATAAAAGTAGACTTTATGGCAGAACAGTTGTATTGGATTACATTAGATCAGTGGTTCCCGAAGTGGGGTCCGGGGGTCCTTAAGGGGGTTCCAGGGGGTCCCCAGCAAAAAGGGGAATCATTTATTGTCATTAAAATTACATCCATTTGTCACACAATGACAGAATGTATGACTATTTTGGTCATGGTTTCACACACTTTCTGTAATAAAACATCTAAAATCTTGGGACCACTGGACAAAATCTTATCAAATGGGTGTCCGTGGTCTAATTTGTGTCAGTTCAGGGGTCCTTGGCGTGAAAGAAAGTTAGAGAACCACTGCATTAGATTGTACAGGTGTACACAATAAAGTGGCCACTGACTGTAGATATTTTTTGCAGTGTATTTTCCACAAAGCGACATTCTTGGCGAAGACGCTTAAAAAAAAATGGACGAGCAGTGATTTATATGTCCATCACAGACATTATTAAAGAATAACCTGTGTGTACAAAGTGACTATTATCAGACAAAACTCAATGTGGACTAGAAAAAAAAGGACCTGAACGGCAACAATGATAGTCAAAGCTCCTGTTGGCTTCCCAGTTTCGCGACCCTCGATAAATGCTGCAGTGCACCGCCGCCATCTTACTTCTCTATTCTCTCCCATCTGACTGAAATATGTGGCAGTGTTGCTGCTGCTGCTGCTGCTTTTCCCATACTGTTATTTTCACTCGTTAATTTGGTTTGTATAAATAGAAATCTGGCGTCGACTCTTCATCGTTGACAGAACCAAAAAAAAAAAAGCCTCGTTGAGCTTATTTTCATCCCGAAACACGCCCACTCCCTTAAAATTAGCCCTCGGGATATGAAAACCGAGACTTTTCATTTATTCACTGTAATGAATTTAACAAGATTCAATTAGTGCTAATGGCGTTTTATAGCAGCAGCGTTCAGAAACATCCACGCAGTATAACAGGAGGGTAGATAATTTGTTGATAAACCTAACTTGTATAACATTTTGAATTAGGAAAGAAAAAGGCAAGTTACTCGTCGGTTTCACACAAAGAAAAGGGAAACATAGGTGCAGCTTAACATCTTGGGTGTCGGATATTCTTTCTATTGTCACATAGTCTCAATAAATCAGTTACCACAGGCTGAGAGGGAGACTTTGCCTGAGAGAATACATCAATTAAATACGTCTTTTTGTCTATATCCCATGCTGTTTGGGGGGGATAAGCGACAAAGAAAGCCTTAGTTGCGAATACAACAAATTCCTGCTTGTTATATTATGTTATATTTACACGGTTAGTCGTCTCTGCTTTAGAAAAATCGAGTTTTCCAAATCACCGTCTAGCTAGCAAGATTTTAAAGGGACACTTCCTGTTACAACCTTCAATATAGCAGCGCAGGCAAACGAGCTGCCATGTTCTGTTTCATTAGCTACACTTAGCAAAGATCAGACGTGATAGTTAAAAGCAGGGGAAATATTTAATCGATATGGCACTTCTCCTGTTACGTTTATGGACCTACAAGACGTTTCCCGAATACAATTTAAGCCTCAACTCTGAAGGCGCAACCGCTCAGCTTCCGGTCTTGTTGTAGCTAACTCGAGCTAGCTTGACGCAGATGACAGCAACAATATGGTGGAAAATACTATAAATTTTTTGCACAAAAAACGGATTTTTCTTACCTCGGCAGCCAGAGCCGACGCCGCTACAGCTAGCAGCAGTAAAGCTACTCGGTCCCCCATGTCCTTGCGCTGACACAACGCTCCTGAAGGCAGCGTTTCACCGGGCGGTTCAACGTTTGTGTCGGGTGAGAAACTGAGTGCGTTCAGCGCCGGTGACTCCCGTTGTCTGATGGTGAGCGAAACCGAGGCTGCACAGCTGCTCAGCGCCGGATCACCTGACCACAGCGGAGTGGGATTAAACACACACACACACACACACACACGCAAACACACACACAGTAATGTTTCCATCACTTCAGAGGACATTACATTGACTTACATTCATTTCCTGGAGACTTATCCTAACCTTAACCAAAATCACCACATGCCTAACCCTAACCCTTAACTTTAAACCAAGTCATCACCCTAAAATTAACGATTTACATTAAGGGGACTTGCTTTTTGTCTCTATAAGGGAGGCGAGTCTCCACAATATGACTGTTTAAACAGATTTACATCCCCACAACATGAGGAATACCTGAACTACACACACACACATATCAAATCAGTCATTTTTGGGGACATTACATAGACTTGCATTAATTTCCTGGAGACTTACCCTGACCCAAAAATCATGTTTTCCCCAACTGGGGACACAGCTTTTGTCCCCAGTTGGACAAGCTGTCCCCAATTAACTGGTTTTAAGTCTGTAGCCTATGACAGACACACGCATACACTTGCTATCTCTCTGCCACACATGCATTCCTGTTTTTATGCACAAAAAACACATTCACACACATGCATATATCATTGACCTTTCATATAAATAAAAATAGACTTTATACATTTAAGTTCATACTTTAAAAAAAGTCACTTTTTAATCACATCTTTAATTTACAATACAGCCACTGAAACAGCAAGGAAAAAGCACTTAAAATCATTTACCTGACACATTACTAATGGTTATATCCCTTCCATCGTTCACAGTCATCCATCGCATGAATCAGTAACAGCACTGTGAGGTCATTTCACTTTCGCTTAAAAAAACGTATAGCCTGCTGCTGCAATTCACATAATGAATGCTTCACAATTGTGATTCAAGATTAACATTTTTCAGTTTCAAAGAGAATCCACTCAACTGAACGTAACGTGACCCAAGTTCAGTTTTCACCCTCACATTGTTTCAAGTAAGGCAATAAAAGCCAGCTCATTACCAACAACCCAGTCCTTTCAAGTTGCCCATGCCAGTATTATTATGCATTATGTTCAAGTCTTTGTGTCTACACATGACAGGTCCAGACCTGACTTGTTTAAAACAGCTTTCATCCTCAACTTCCACCTCAGTCACATCAAATAAATCAAGTTATAGAAAAAAAACAGGGTGAAAAAAAAAAAGGCAACTGTCCATAAAAGCAGAGTCCACATTATATCCTGGAAAGACTTCCCTCCTCCAGTGATGTGAGATTCCCCTCCGTGCTGACAAAAGTGGTCTTCACCTTTATCAAAGCGGCACGGTGCCTTTGATGTGCACAGCCGGGGACGGATAAAGATATTGGTTATTAGCAGGAAAAAAGTACCAGCTGCAGGCGAGTTAAGTCTATCCAAATGTGGACGTGTTAGGGAGTTCTTCAATGCCCCGACCCACATGTTGTTAAAGTATTATTTATTTCCTCACCACTTGGTCCAGACTCAGTTACTGAGCAGCATAAATGCAGTTACATTTACATTTTGAAAGAGCATAGCTAGAAATTCTGACCTGCTGAACAATATTGCACCGGGCCACCCCCTTTTTTAAAAAAAAAAAAATTTGGAAATTTTTGTGAGTCCCTGAAAGCCTCAGTCTTTAACCCCAATAGCTGCAGCGCTGCTCTAGAGGCCTGAGGTGCCCAGCCATCTCCAGATCTGGAAAATCAGGCCATGGGAGCGTCCTTTAAGCTGGCCAGCAGATGATCCGTGCAGCACAGATTCATTTGCGTGTGCATCCAGGGTAAGGAGGAGGGGGGGAGTAGTTGGCCGGACGAGGCTGAGTCGGGGTGTAAGGCGGGGGGTGCAGGGACGGAGGGTACATCTCGTAGTCGTAGGTGTATGGAGGTGGAGGACCTGGAGTACAAAAGAGAAATAAAGCAACATAAGCTCACCAGACTGATCAAAAATATGTATTTCTTATATAATACTAATGACAAACTACACATGTTTTTTTTGCATGTTTAAGGTGAATGATGCCCTCTTAAACTCAGGATACCTGCCCCCATTTTACAATGAGTTTGATAAGACAGTTCTGCCCTCTAGTGGCTGTACTGAGTGCTGCACTCTGTAGAGAAAAGGGACTTGGACTAACACTGAAGAAGGTCAAAAAAAGTAGTTCTGTGGACCACAATGCACGGGCCTCGCCAGGGGTGGGGGGGTGGGGGGGGGGACTTACATTATTCACTGAAACATCAAAGCAGCAGAGATGAAAGAAAAGATGAATGGAGTTAGTTAAGCCACGCTCCGAACCAAAGGGTTGCATCAGCACAACCTCACATTTATTACACTATTATTTTATAGCACACAGTGTAATAAGAGCGTTCTAGTAGGAGATTTATTTTAAAAAAGGCCAAGTGCTGATCTGAAACTGTTGTGAAGCTCACAAGAGGTTTTGCAAGATGATAAAAATGTGACTTAATAAATAATTTATATCTCTATGGCACTGTTAATTAAATAAAACTAGTTAATAATATAAGCACTAATTAAGTAAATTATAAATCACACATACACGTAGAGTAAGTTTTCTTTGTGGCAGCGGAGCAGGAAAAAAAAAAAAAAAAAAAAGGACAAAGGCATCTCACACCCAAGAGTGTCAAGATACAGAAAATAATTCATATTGCAGCTACATACATATCCACTCATATTGCATCGCTTTGTGTGTTTGAGCGTCGTGTTTATGAAATATGATCATGAGCTGCAGGGCAGAGCGGAGAGCGCCGGTCCAGTGTAGCATGAAGGCGATACACTGAGGAGAATGAGACGTGATAAATAAATGATGAGCCCCAGAAAAAGAAACAGTATTCCTTGGGTTGGAGAGTGTCACAGTGTACGGGGCTCTGATGTGCAGATAATGTACCTGCGAGTACAATGTAGAAACATTATCGTCGTTTGTGCAGGAGCAGAATGTAACAGGAAAAAAAAAAAAAGCTAAAGTAGGAGGTAAGAAGCAGGAAATGAGGCGTATTTATGAGAGTTTTAAAGGGCAGTTATACATCAAAGGTGCCTGTATAGAGCGCAGGGTTAACCAGAGATGGTGGGAACCCTTTATATTCTGAAAAGAAGCAGCGCTCTCTTTGTGTTACTAGTCAGAAATGGTGCTCAAGGCCAAGGTGGACCCGTAACATACTGTATTACGCCAATTCTTTTTTTTTTTTTTTTTACATCTGCGTTTTCTTTTCATTTCTTGTTGCCTGAGGAGAGGAGATGAGGTTTCACTGTAGCAGAATGTGTGTACTGTGTAAAAATATAGGTGATCATCATGCAGACACTGATAAATAAAAAAACAATACATTAAACAGATTAGAATTGTAATTAATTCTTTATTAATAATAAATAATTTAGAGATCAGTAATAATTCAGTACAACTCATAGTTGTTTTGGCTGTTGTGTATCCTTTAAAAGTGTGTGTGATCAATATCTTGGTACTTCTTGATAAGTCACACTTTACTAAAGGTTTATATGTTGTAAAAAATATTCTAATTAAATATTTATTTATAATAATAAATCATTATTAATGGTTCATAAATTAGTCATAAGAGCCTATTAACATGTTTTGTTATGCGTGGTCTTTTTTTGGCTGTGCATGTAATAAATAAATTGGTACAACTTTCTAATAAGTCATACTATAAAAAGGTTAAGTTGTAATGGATTATTAATTAATATTGATAATCGTGTGTGTGTGTGTAAATAAGTTGCTACCACTTTCTATTGAGAAATACTTATAATAAAAGGTTTAAAAGTTATAACTTGAGTAATATTGCTAAATTAATACTGAATAAATCTGTAATATTGTTGAGTTTTGTTCCTTTGTGTGTGTGTGTGTGTGTGTAGACCCACCTGGGTAGCCCTGGGTCACAGTGTTGATGTATGAGGTGCTGAACACGCCGACCCGGGCGCCCCGACCGTTCTTCATGCACATACACACGCACAGGAACAAGGCCGCCACCGCCCCCATCAGAAACACCACGCCGAAAACGATACCGGAGATGGCAGTGCCCCTGGAACACACACACACACACACACACACACACACACACACACACACACACACACACACACTCTATGAGCCATCCAGTCAAGTGTGAGAGGAGGCAGCTGGTAGTGACTAATACTTCTAAATTGCTGCCATGGAGATGGACTGCAGCATCTGATGTAAATCAGCTGTGCGATGTGTGCGTGACTGTGTGAAGGAGTCTGTGCGCATTGGTGTGTGTGGCATGTTCACTGCAGAGGAGTCTGTGAATTGGCAATATAAAATAGAAGATCACTCATTAACAGGTTTGTTACATCTTCATAGTCAGCATTAGTCAGCATGTCACATTCAGCCCTGTTTGTGTTCGAGAGCAGCAAATTCTGACTGTCATTCAAGATTTTGCGCTGAGAATAATAATGCAAATATACAATTTTCCAAAAAGAGATCCTACAAATACACAAATCAAAAACGCAAGACAAACAAGGTTTTACATTCTTAAAAAAGAAAAAGGAGTCTGAGAACTAGGTGAAAGTGTTAAAGCAGTTGTGCTGAATAAATCAGGCAGAGGTCAAAGGTCAGATCCTCTAAAGAGTCTTCTGGCACGTTAAAAAGACAGCTGGCATGCGCATTAGTTCTTGTTCCTTTGAATCTCAGGGCTGGGTTATGCTAGGAAAGAATTGGTTTGTATGAAGGAAAAAGTGTTTATAGATGTTCTGAAAGGCCACAAAGGTTAGATATTGTTTAAACATGGGGATAACAGACAGTCATTTTCAGACAGACAGTCTCAAGAGGGCTTGAGAGAGAAATTCAAACCCTGCTTACTTTCACTCCTCCGCAGCCTGGCCAGTTACAGTGCCAAGATGGTGTGAATGTTGGATTACTGCTTTTTGTAAAGTTACAAAAAATTGTCAGTCAGTCTCCCCAATTCCAACGTCGGGAAAGGTGTGGAGGGACGGTTTCCAAAGCTGTTCAAAGCCAGTACTGGAACTGCACCCAAACCCACAGGTGTCAAGATAAATGCTGAAAATGCTGTTTGCGTGTCTTAAATTTCTCTGAACTATCTGGTAATTTCCTGAAAAATTTAAAAACATTCACAAGCGGAACAACAATCAAAGCTCGTCTTTGTCAGTTTAATGGTGATCGACAAAAACACAGAAGTGTGGCTGAATAGATTTGTCCAAAAAACCTCACAAAAGGTGTCTGACAGCAGAAAGATATGTCGATGACAACACCCGTTTTTATGTGATCATGTGTATACATATATATCTGCTTGCAGGTCTATTTGGTAATGTAACTTCAGCCATATTTGTGAAAGTTTTACCCTGTTTTCAAACACAAAACAGGACCAGTTTTCTCTGTTTGAAATGTATCTACGTGGTCTCAAATTTGCTTGTCGTGTCTGTGCGTTAACTTACGAGAGGACGTCCCCCACGTAAGCGTAGTAGGAGCAGCAGAAAGGTGGTGATCCATCGCAGCAATACTCTATGCAGCCTTCACACTGGGCCTCACTGCCTCCTGCAACACACATGCACACCATTAAGAGGGATGTCACATTGTGAGGAGCCAAACGCAATTTTTGTGCTGGTAGGTAATTTTATACTTCAAGGTAAGGGATTTTAAGAAAGTATCTTTTAGTCGTAAGTGGCCATTTATAGTAAAAGAAGCCCTTCAAAGAAACTACTAAGTCAGGTCTTGTTGTCTGGGAAACTTTTTTAACCTTTCCCTCAATTAAAAATTACTTGAACGCTATAAGGAAACCTTTTCATGAGCTAACCTCAAAGCACACAACTTTAACCAGCAGCCTCTATTTATACCTTCAAAAGACATTTAAAAGCACAAAGACAGTCGATTTATTATGAGCTCAAGAGGACTGCAGGAGCACTTATCGGTTTTAAAACGCAATCAATACCTGTGGAGCTTCCGGAGAAAAGAAAATTTAAAAGGATCTCCGTAGTGAACTCACACAGGGGCCTTGTGTTTTGTTCCAATAAACCCGGCCACCTCTGCTATCCTGTATTACCACATTTAAGTATTTTAATATCAGTAGGATCAGGAGCCAAAATGCAACCGCAGTGACAGGAGGCTTTCTGAATCTTCCCAAGTCGTTCCAGCAAGGAAACAGGTCTAAAGTGATAGTTTTTCTAAAACGATGCATACAAATCAGCTCAAAAAAAGGGAGCTCTCAGATTACATATAATATGTAATACAAACACAACATGGCAACGGGCAGCCGTTGCCATGCAATTGCTCTGCAGCATTTAACCGAGTTAATAGGAGACATGCTTAATTTATTTTTCCATGGCAAGGGTGGCTGAAGAAGCAAATCAGCCCACATCACCGACAGGCTGAATCAAACACTGTAGGCTGCAAGCTGGCTGAATCTGACAAGACGAATCTATGAAGAAGCCTGTAAAGCAACAACATTACCATAAGTTTGGTGTTTGCTCTGCCAGAATTATGTTGCTCTTACTATTTTTATTGCATGATAGCTACAAAATTGGTTTTGTTCTGGGTTTTTTTTTCTATTTTGTTAGTCGGTCTTTCAGGAGGATGTATCAGATATCCAGAGGGATTTGGGTGAAACTTGGTCACCTTGGGTCAGGGAACTAGCATTTAGGTAGTGATTGATTTGCACATTCACACTATTTGACAACTGTCTTAAATATAAAGACTTGATTACATATCAAAAAAGATCAATAAATCAGTTAATTGCCATTAATTATTCATTGGAAATACAAAGCAAGTGAAAACAGTTGTATGATGTCTTCTGTTGCTCTGGAGGAGCTTTGTCAAGTCTGAGAAAATATCGCTGATGATGTCAGATTATCAGATTTGCATTATGGGCAGTGTATGAGTTTGACCCATACTAGAGACTACAAATCAGGATATTTCAGCCTATGCTGATGACATCACTTTCTTTTGCTGGAGCGCCCTTTTAACACTAATAATGGAGAGCTGTTTGGGAGTTGGGAGGTTTCTCGAGGTTACTTTTAAAAACTGTCTCCAGACACAAAGTGTGTGGTGTGAAAACCGATCAGATGGACACAAGAAATCACAGTGATCCAACAACTGAATTAATTACTTTTTGAGTGGGAGGTCTTTAGAATGGGATACATCGTGACTGCCGTGTGTTTGCGTGGGGGTCAAATTAAAGATGATTTAAGAGCTAACATTTACCACTTGTGCAACTCGTGACGCATGATCCAGCATGACAATTTTATATCTAGCATGTTTATTCCTGCTACAAGCACACATGGCATTTGCACAATCTATTACTTTTGTGTTTGTGATTAACGTGGTTCATTACCCCCCACCCTTCCTTCCAGCCAAAGCCTCCATATTCAAAAGCATTGTACACACAGCTGTGCCTCGGTGTACTCGTCTCAACCTGCTGCCACGACACTGAAGGCTTTTCCCCTCCATGAGCTGCAATATTTGTGTTTTTCGCCGTCGCTGTCGAGTCTTTCACAATCCGGGAACTCAAACGAAGGACACTGCAAAGAAAACAAGCTCTGTGCATATGTGTGTGCTGAGGATCTGCTTTCTCTCAGCGATCACTCACACTCAAATGATGTGTGCCTGAAGGCATATGCACATTTCCAGGCATGGGTTCACATACAGGTAGAAAAAAAGAGAGCAGAGTGCTGCCTTTTTATTACTGCAGGAGGGGACTTTCACAAAGAACTTGCAGGATATTTAACATGTGGATGCAGCGTACACACCTTTTTTTTCCCCCTGCAGAAACCTAAATTCACAGATTCCTTTTACAGGAGAGAAAACATGCTTTTCTATCATACAAAAGTTTGATGAAAGTCACAGTCAACCCACCTTTTTAAATTTAACACTACATCCCTACATAAGCCTATAGGAGGTCCCATTAGCAGACTTCTGGCGTGCTCTTTCTGGGTGGTCCTTTGAGGTCCTGGCTCCTGTCTCTCCACACGCGGGGAGACAATGGCACCATGTCCTTCACCCCCCCCCACCCTTTTTCACACACACACACACACCACCCCCCTAGCCCTCTCCCCTCCACAGCACTGTAGCCTACTGCAGACTTAACACAGATGAAAAGTTTTCCAGCAGCTTTCATGTTTGGTCTGTGCTTTATTTGGAGGAAAATGCATCCAGACTAGTGGTTCCCAGATTGTGCTCTGAATAAATTCACACATATCACCGACTTTCTACAGTTTATCACCGCTTTCTTCAGCAGTTTTCTGACGCCGGTGGAGTCACATTAGTGGTAAAACATAGAGAAATGCCATTAAAGAGAACTTACAGGTAAATTATGTACATGTGGCTGCTGAGAGAAGCGAAACAAGTATATGCAAAACAATTAAAACAAAAAACTCACCGGTGAATAAACAAAGCAGCAGCGAGTTCCTCAACAATTTCCATCTCACCGCCTGCGTCCTCCTCCAGGGGTTTTCCATGACCCTTCTTTCTCTCCCTCTGCGCCCACTTTGCGGGCTGCTCCTATTTTCTTAATCAGTGACAGAAAGTAACACCAAAAAAAAAAGCCTGTGCTTGCAGCAGCAGTCACCTATTTGGCTTCTCCAGGATCATTGTTGTATCCCAGCCTCCCTCAAAGAAAGCAGCGAACTGCTCGTTGTGACTTCGGGTGGTTTAAATGTTTCTTCCCCCCCTCCCTCAAAAGTGAAGCTCCGTTTGTTCCTCCACGTGTGCGCGTCTTTTCTGTCGCCGCTCCGTCCTGTTCCCACACCTCCGACTGACTGCTGAGGTTTTTATTCCCCTCCCATCCCCCGTCTGCTCAAATTACCCTGCTGGGTTTACACTGAGGAGAGAGAGAGAGAGAGAGAGGTATGAAGCCAGCAACAATATGAAAACACTTCTGGTCGACGTTTTCAAAATAGGACTTTAATTGACGGAATTTTATCAGTGGAAATGGTTGCAGATGCCCCAAAATAAAGAATCATTTTTGATTAATCGCTTATTTGAAAAATGTTTTCTCTTTCCTCAAAATTCCAGTAGACCACAATCCTCAAAGCCTCTTCTAACCAGCTGGATGAAAAAAAATATTCCATCCTTTGCAGGATAAAATCACACCATTGTTTCCTAATCTAAACAAAGATGGTAGCTGGACATGCTCAATTCATGCAACATCTATTTTTCATCTGTCTATATTGATGCTACATTGTATTGTTTCACATTTTCAAATGAAGCAAATCATGCAGGCAACAGCTCACAGTCGGTCCTGGTTACAGATGTGTGGCAAATTTAAAAAAAAGGAAAAAAAAAAAAGCAACCAAATGTCAGACATTGCCTCCAGAACAACTTATGCTCCCCTTTTCCCTCCTTTGGTCCCATGGGTGTTAATTCTGAGGTCTGGTGACTCTGAAGGCCATAAAGCAAGTGATTCACATCATTTTCATACTCATTATGTCATGCCCCGGAAGCATCTGCATTCATCATGTTTCTCCACTCATTTATTCAGGATTTTCTTTGACTTTGTCACCGGTTTTCATCACGTTCACAGAATAGGTGCCACAGTTAAATGAATCCCTCTCTTTGGGGGGGTATATTTCAAATATTCATTTATGTAAAAATCATTAAATAATATTTCACATTACCCATTTGACTGTGCACACAGTCTCTGTTTTTGTTCTCCAAAATATTGCTAGCTTTTTACAGCACCCCTTACTCTATTTTCATGGTTTGACAATGAATAATTATACAGAAGTAAGTCTTAGTATAGTAGCAGTAATTGTATGTAGAGGTGGTCAGAGGACCCCTAATATTTCTGATAATATATGTAATAGTATAAGTGATAGTTATATTTAATGATTTTGAAGGCAGAAGTGCATGTTTTACGCACTCATGCTTGTTATGTCTAACTTGACGCAGAAAGAGGAAAACGCTTGTGCACGTGTGCACGTGCACGCGCACTCTCCGGCCGCCCCGCGTGCCCGTCAGCCTGGTTTCCCCCCGCTGCTTCACATGCTGCCATCACATCACGACCTCTAAAGAGGAAGCAGACTGTAATGACCCAAGGCGACCCCTCTCCGACACGACTCACGATTTTCAGACACCAAGCAACACGAACCGCCCTACTTTCTTGCTGGATTTAAATCTGTCCCGGAGCCATTATGTCAGAGTTGGAGTAACTTAAAAAACTTCATCCCATTAATATTTCTGCAACACACTGTTATCATGTCAAAACCCCTCACACATTAGAGCAAGGAAACACACTTGATATGATTAAGGGAGTTAAATTTGTCGAAAAAGTTAGAGAAGGATCACCCAAGGCTGGATTAGCAACTGGGAAAAGAGGGCTGCTGCCCCAGGGTTGGTTCTAATTTAATTGGAAATGTGTGTGGGAAAAGGCACCACCCTGCTTTAGCACCTAATTTATAGGTCCTGCAATGTCAAAATGTAGCTTTAAGACCTTCACTGTTTCAGTTTTCTGCTTGTATGCTGCATATTCCTTAATTAATGTGTTCGATTTAATTACCTCATAGAAAATATGGAGCCAGGTCTTACAGATAATTGTACAGAGAAGGGGAGGAACATTACCCCACGCTAACAGAAAATGTCATGATAGGGCGCCACAGTGGAAGGGAGGAGCGCACAATGTTTTTGGCCAAAACAGTGTCATTTAGGGCATATTATTGTTGTCCAGCAACCCTTAAGGACCACCACCCCCACACACACTCCCCTCTGTAATGGGAATACTTTAGAAAAGGCTGCTTGTGCTGACATGCAGTGATTTAACCACAGTCATGAAACTGATAATTATAGAGCTAAATTATACTTTTCGGAAAGTCCTCTGGTATAAGCCCACGAACATTAGCAACCAAAAAAGTTCACCATCCAGCTGAATTTGGTATCTACGCAGTAAGCTGCTCTAACTTTGGCAAAATTATGACCACATATTTGTTTTATGTAAAACTAATACTCAGTAAACAAGTAGTCCTAACTGGAGAAATAATGTAGAAATGACCATTAAAGTTGATTTTTCTAACATGATGTATGTATCATAAATGATACATACTGTATGTGCATAGGGACCCATCTATTTCATCATTTGCACAGACTGAATGAAGTATGCTTTTGGCCACAATGGATTTTTTTAAAAATATGAATGCTTTTGAAGTTTGAAAACTGGATGAAATATGCCATAATTGAAACAAACTTTTATGGGCAACCTAGTGCGGCAAAAGGATGAAGATAATTTAGTTCTCAGAAATGCCACCCACATTGAGCAGCGATGCTCCATAATGCCTTCCAGATGTTTCTTTTAAACTGTGATGATGTGACGCTGAGACATGAAAAAACAAGCAGGTAAAAAAGTATGTTTAATTTCAGGCGCACATATTAGTGGCAACATTTTCCTCCCTGATTTTGTGTTTTTCTTTGTCAATCTTAAAGTCAGAAAAATACACAAAGTATACATCCTCGCCTACATCAGTTGTTTAGGCTCAGAGAGTCCGATGACACATTATGCTATTATGCAGATTAGAGAGATGGCCAATCTTCTTCTTAACCATCCATAATTACAGGATAATGATTTCCTTTGTGCTGCTGTGGGAGCCGACAAGGCGGGAGATGATCTTCCTCAGGGCCCAACAGGAAGTTCCACACAGGCTCCAGCTTTTAGTGACATGGCTGGGGGTAATTGTCTGGTCCCAGCTGGGGTCCAGAAAGTTCAGGGGAAATGCCTGACTGCAGAGAATTAAAAAAAAAAAAAACTCACAAAAGTATCAAAGAGAAGAAAGCTGGGCAGGGATGCAATCAAAATTTGTATAATCTGAGGAAAAATACATTACTTGCTTTCTAAAGGTTATTTGTCAGTCTGTAAAGGGAAGACAGTGAATTCAGCACTGATTCATCAATGAAAATAAGTTATATAACTGCTTTCTCTTCTTCACTCTAGCTTTAATTAGAGCAGTTTTAAAGGAAGTAGGGCAGTCGTTCAATAGTCTGCTTGACTCAGTGTGACACCGATTTTTCAGCTCTGCTCAAATTTAGTTTTTGTCCACTCATATAGAAAGTGGAACTTCTGTGATATGGGAATAACTTTTATCAAACCAACCCTAAGCCACACTGGTGAACAAACACAGGGCTGCGGTGGGACATTTTTTTGTATTGTAATACTATACTTATATAGCCTACTGTCTTTTCCTTGTAATGCATCTTTATTTTCCAACCAACATCCCCAAATCCACATATGCTTTAGATAAACATGTAACTAAAAACTACTTAAAAAGACTCAAAGAGTTGGGGTAATGATAATAAAAGCACAGTAGAAATGGACCTCATTGATTTGCAGAGAGGAATGCTATGTTAACCTTAATCTCAAAGTGCACGTGTGGCTAACAAATAGATCATTAGAAGACATATATGTCTGCAAAAGGTCACCATGTAGCTTTAAAAGCTCAAGGCTATATTACAGACTCGGGGGCCCCTAAAAGCTCCAGGTTCACTGTGTGATGATTGGTCTTTGGTTATATGATCAAATGTAACTTTGCTTGGGAACACACACTGCTAAAATACCAACTGACACGATAAGGGCCTTAAAATGGATGGGTCCTGCTTTATTATCTGCTCTTAGGGGCAAGTCTGGGAGGGGTCTTGTGTCAGCTGATATTTTGTTTAGGTTGTGTTTAATTATGTTGCCACACAGCAAACCTTGGGCCATGTAAAATTTCAGTAGACCACAATGGGGGCTGCAGTGGCTCATTTTTACTCCTCTAGCAGATTAACCAAGCCATGACTTGACTGCCATTTGACTACAATGTTCAGAAACTGTGGATTGAAATTGGATGGCAAGTTGAAATACTCCCATCTAATGGACAAAACCTGAAGTACAAAAGAAGATATTCACATTTTGGGTGAGGGTGTGGTTCCAAAACTACATTGTTAGGTGTTAGGAGGGTCAAGGGATGAAAGAAGCTTCACCCTGCAGATTGTCTGTGTGTGTGTGTGTGTGTGCATATGCGTGCATGTGTGTATTTGTGCCCATGCAAGTGCAAATCAATGTACCTCCCAAGTTCAATCAGACAAACCACTCTGGAGACATTAGCTGCACAAGTCAATGTGATACTTTATTCATGAACCTAGGACCATATATATATAACACTGTATAAATACTCTATATATTCTACTTCCTTCTGTGATCTCAATAACAAATAACAAATAAAAAATAATATTAAAAAGCCACATGATTATATATAACAGGCTGTACAAAAATAAATAATGTTTGGATATTCTGTACAAAAGAGGAAAAAAAAAACTTGATAGAAAAAAACAAAGTGCCTTCGCAGAAGGCAGGAGAGACTTACTTATGAAGTAGTAGCAGGAGACAAGTCCCTCTTTAGGTCTCCACACACACATGCACACACAGGCACACACAAACTCACACACACCTCTTTGGTCTTTGAAGTGTTCCCTCATTGGAAGCTGTGTAGACGAGGGAAAGATATGGCTAAAGGACAAAGTACGATGTACTGAGGCATTTAGAGACAAATGGATGTTACAATGTGCCGCTGGCAAAAACAAAGATGAAGTGCTACAGGTTTGTGATAAATAAATGTGGACTGGCAATTTTGAACAAAAACACTGACTATGAACTATCTTATTTTCCATACCTGATGGGGTTAGCAAGTAGAATATGAGCTATTTTCTTTCATTTGTTTCTTTATATACTCTGCAATAACCTCCCCCTCCCCACCCTTGTGTGTCTGTCCAGCCCAGCTTGGACAAACATCATATACATGTATTAAAAATTTGACACATACAGTCTCACAGGCTCTCTCTCTCTCTCTCACACACACACACACACACATACACACACACAAACAAGCATGACATTGGCACTGTAAGCAGCATGCTCTAAGAAATCAGGAATGTCCATGTGTTCTTCTCCTTGGTGGGAGGCAAAATGTGCCACTGCTGTGCTTCGAAACCAGACAGGCAGCAAGCTGAATGCAGTCTTTATTGCTGCAACCAGGTGGCAGTGCCACTGTAGTTCAACATCTGGCCCCAAAATGGAAAGGGTAAAAACTGGAAGTTACAGATGCAGTCATTGTGGACCCATTGACATGTGGGACTGTTGAATCAACTGGAACCCATGAAAACCTGCAGCATAGATGTAAACATTCATCTGCCACTTTAGATTGTCCGTAGGAAAAAGGAGGCAGTGAAGATCAGAGTTTTTATCTGATGTCTTTCTTGGGTGGAGAGAAGGAGGTTAGACTGTAGAAGCAGTCCTTAGCAGGCACTCTGGTAGCACAGTTCCAGCAGGGGTCGCGGCCGGTCTTTGGGGTCACAGCTGTCGTGGGTTAGCGTGCGCCCATCGTGGCCAATGCAGCGCAGTTGGCGTTTGCGGAAGCCTCGGCCACAGGTTTTGGAGCATAGTGACCATTCTCCGAGAAGCCAGGAGGGACATGCCTGGGAGGCACAGGACCGTGAGGCCAGGGGACGCAGCTCCTCTGGACAATCCTTGGAGGGACGACCCTGAGGGTCAAGACACACCACCTCTCTCTGCTGTGTACCTCCTCCACATGTCTGGGAGCATGGACCCCACTCCCTCAGGGTCCACTCGGCTCCTCCCACCTCTCGGATGGCATTGATGGACTGGCGGCGGCCTCCATTGTTGTTGGAGGCTGAAGCAGCATTGTTGGGTCTTGGGGCGAAGTAGCTGTACTTAACCCGGGGCCTTGGAGCCTCCCCTACAGACAGCACCTGGATGGTGAGGGGCTCGGGGAGTGGGCCAAAGCTCCGGAGCCGCTCCAGAGTGGCAGAGGAGCCGCTGTATCGCAACAGTGCTCCTCGCAGGGCGATGTCAGTCTCCATGGTCATCAGCTTGTAATCACCATTTAACAAATAGGTACCATCTTGGCGACGCACTGCCAAGTAGCTGTTATCATGACGACCATTGCCAGGGGCACGTTGTTTGACATCCAGATGGGTGGCACCAGCAGGGATAGTTACAACATCCTGGTAACCAGGCCTGAAAAAGAGACAGACAGAGGTCAGATTTAGCCATAGAAACTGATTTTGACATACATACAATTAAGACTTTACAGTTGTGTACAACTAGAAAGACTGCTAGATGTTTACCTGGCACGCTCCAGAGAGCCTGACACTTTCTTGCAGGTAGAACCGTCTCCACCACACACGCCGCACTTATCAAAGCGCCGGTTGGAGCCGATGACACGATCACATCCAGCCTTGACACACTGGCCTTGAACACAAACTGAGGTGGAATCTGGGCTGCAGGGCGTACCATCAGCCACCTGGGGGCAGCAGAGAGACACAGATGGAACTTTAGAGTTATGTCTAGTAAGACTGTTATATAAGAGTCTGTGTCTAAAGGAAAAAAGTATTATATAGTGTAAGTATTTTCCCCAGCAAGGCAGTAGCCTAGAGGCTGAGGGAAATTACAATAATTGATCCTTCAACTTGCAGGTCTGCACAGGTAAGATAACTGTTATGAGATAAACTAGAGACTTGAGAATTTTCTAACAGCATTCTAAAACAGTCATAAAAACATAGTTTATTAATATAATCTAGCATCTAGCAACTCTCACCTTAGATTTGAGGACAAAGAAGTATCCAGTCCCCTTGGCCCGGCACATCAGCTTGCAGCGGTCTTTGGGTGACACTCCAGCATACTTGGGCACCCACTCAACACCCTCGCCCGAACCCAGCGACACTTGGGCCGACATGTCATTGTGGGCGAGGCACTGTTCCTCACGGAATGACAAGCCTGAGAAGGAGACAGAGAAAGGTCAGATTTATTGCCTGTTTACCCTGACCTGCATGCTAACTTTCACACCAATGTGCAAGGTACATCAAAACGTGACTTCTACATTTAAGCTAAATTATTGCTTTGAAAAACAGAAAACAACCACAACCACTAAGTCTTTTTCCCATGTATAAAACTTCCAAGAAAGTGTATAGAACATTTGTTAAGAGGAAATCCTTATCCCAGATTATTTTTTCTCTTACCATTGGTATCAGGGCAGGCCTCTGTGTTACAGGAGCGGTACTGGATCCTCCTGCCCTCACAGTACTTCCCCCCATTCTTGGGCAAAGGGTTGTCACATGAGCGGAAAGAATACTGCACCCCTCCACCGCAGGTTCGAGAGCAGTCACCCCAGGGACCCCACACTCCCCAGCCACCATTGACAGCAATCTAAAAAACACACATGACCATTACAATTTTGACCTAGGTTGATTGGTTCAACAGTAGGCTTTTGTACTATGCAATGTTTTTTGTCTCTTGGATTTGGATTGGCTCTGATTCCTACCTGGTGTTTGGCAGCTTGGCTCTTCGTGAGACATTGTCCAGCCAGGCAGTAGCTCTCATGCCCACATGGAGTTCCATCAGCCCAGGGAGAGTTCTTGGTCTGGCACACCAGCAAACCATTGGATGTAGTCACAGTGCACCACAGGGCCGCGCAGGTTGTGCTCAGGTCTGGGCAGTGCTGAGAGTCATCGCCAAAGGTCAGCCGACACTGATGGTCCGCGTCATAGACTGTGCCAGGCAGGGGCTGGGGGAGTGGCTGAGGCTTAACCGGCTTATCCAGCAGGCACTGACCATGGCCGTTGTCTAGGAAGGTGGTGACCATGAGGGCGGAGCAGGGGGACCACGGCTGCTGCTGGTCCAGGTTGGAAAGAGTGGATGCCATCATGTGGGAGCCCCAGTGGGCACCGTTGACCCCAGAGCACAGCTGGGCATCATCATGAGGCATGTTGAACACGTGGCCTGCAGCAAAGACATAGAATAACAGTTCTTTGAGCACCTCTGTCCCATTAATAAGTGGTGTATGTGATTAATACATTTTACCTCAGTTTTTTTTTACATTCTCACACTTGAGAACATGATCTTTTTTCTACTTACCCAGTTCATGTGCCACTGTAAATGCTGCTTGCAGGCCATCATCCTCAATAATTGAGCAGCTTCTGTCAGGGTCGCACACTGTGCCAACATCTGCCATTCCAAGAGTATCACAAGAGTGGGCGCCACACAGATCCTAAATGGGCAGACAGAGAGCAAAATGAAGATATGAATACACTTGAGTGCTGCTTTTCTTTCTCTTTCTCTGTTAGTTTGTCTGTCTTAACACACTTATTCTTTTTCCCCTCCAACTTACCGTCCTGGTGAAGAGCACAGCAGTGTCATAGTGCTCAGGGTGGCGGTCACTTGGAGGGTTGTGCTGTCGCTGCCACTGGCAGAAGTTGCGGAGGGTCATAGCAGCGTTAGATGACACCTGAGGGCCTCGCTCCTCCTCGTACACCACCAGCAGCTTCACCACTGCCAGGCTGATGGAGTTGTGGATGCTGGGGTGGCGGTAGAGGCGGGAAGCAACGGCCATGATGGTCAGAAGGTAGGGTTTGAGCCCGGCACCATGGAACTCAGCCATGGACTGGTCAGCCACCAGCATGATCTCAAGGTAGCGAGGGGTGGAAACAAAACGTCTGGTCCTCTGGTGAGCTGAGGGGAAGGAAAGACAGACAGAGAGAGGTCAGACCAAACCTGGGTCTTAGGTCATATGAGCTGATATCAGGTTTCGGTACTAATTTCTGCTTGCATTGTAACTTTTTAGACTTATTTTAGTTTTTCACTAAATCTGAAACAGTCTCCCCACTGCTAAACTGTGTCAGTGTTCTAAACAGGAGCAACAAAGGCTCAATTTTTTCAGAAGGATAGAGGCTCTAAAGAGAACTCCGGATGTGCCTGGAGGAGCCTGGCTGCAGTGACTCAGCGTCATACCACCGGCGGCTCCTCCTCCTCTGGGTCCACATTCCTAAAATGACCTTTTCGGGTGGAAAATTATGCGAGTGAGAGAGGGCAAAGGGAGAAAATCCGTTCTAGGTAAAAATGTCTGCCGGTGCGAGTTGTACCAGGAGGCGAGTTTACATGTCTCAGCGCTGCCGGGCTGTGGCTGGCCCCAACCCCGCTACTCCCCTCCCTTCCTCTCCCTTCCCCTCCCCTCCCTACGTCCCTCCTCCTTCTCTTTCCTCTTGGAAAAGTATGCCCCTTCTCTCCTCTCCTCTCCTCTCCTCTCCTCTCCTCTCTTCCCCTCCCTTCCTCCTCTTTGGCAGTGCATAGACGGCGCTGTCAAAAAGAAAGCTGAGTCCATTGCGCATGCTGTGCATCCCGGCACAACTTCAGCTGATTGTAGTTGGGTCAGAATATTCATTGTAGTCAGTGACTTATATATAAGATAAGTCATTTTATTGTTTGCTGAATGAATTTCATGATAGTCTATAGAATAAATAAATATTATTTTTTCAGTGTTTCCATGGCCAATTTTATCGTCGCTAGTCTGAGAATCTGAACTCAGTCGATTATAAAATGGATAATAACGTGTAAAATGTGCATAATATTTCTGCAGCCTTACCTGTCTGGTCTGAATTAGCGGCTCCGTGCCTGCCTTCTTTCTCCAGATTAGTTGGCACCCTCTCCTCGTCCTCGTTGACCCCACACTTGGAGCTCCCCTCATCAGCCAAAGCTGCCTGACCTCTCCGGCGAATCATGTGGACATCCTCCTCATTACCCTGAAAGTCACTGGAGTTAAGGGGCTGAATAAAGTACTCTTCACCCTGAAAGTAGAATCCGCCCCTGAGTCCGTGGCACAGGTTGAGCGCAGCGGCGGAGTGCTCCTCTCCGTTCACAGTGCCCGAGAAGAAACAACCCGGCTCGGATCCGCTCTTGGGTTCCTGTGTCGGTTCGGACTCGGGACTTCCCACAATGTGGAAGACAAAACCCGGCGCCAAGAAGGTCTGGTCAGGCTCTAGCTGCAAGATCAGCTCCTTGCCAAATACGTCCAACCGGTACACCCTCATCTCCGCCTCCTTCTCCTGCTCCTCTGGGGAGAGAGTCCGCCACGCTTCGGTTTCACTCTCCGACCAGGCCGTAGGGTCTAGTCTGACCGGCACCACGGTGCTCTCCTGCCAGGCGCTGTGCGCCGCGCCGACGCACAGAGCGGCGATTAAGCCAATGGAAACGTGTAAAAACCACATCATATAACTGAAATCCGACAAGTGAAAAGAGAAATTGATAATAAAGTCTCTACGAGGAAACAAGTAAAATCCTTTAAAGGGGTTTCCACTATTAGCTATAAACCCCAAGTATTTTAACTTCCACAAAACTGTCCCCAAAATTACGCACAGGCACAAAAATCTAAAAAGGGATCAAATCCAGTGCAAAACTCATTTAAAGTTATGTGCAGGTCTGACTTGTTGCAAAAAAGTCCTTTCATTAAATGAAAATCAAAGCTGGATCTCAGCAGTAAATTCCAACAGGTCTCTCTCAATCTTTCCTTCTCCAAAACTCAGCAGATGTCTCAGTTTCTAGTTCTCTCTTTGAGATCGGGGGCAGGTTTTAGCTCTGCTGACCCGTCTGGTCTGTTGTCTGCTTTTGCCTTGCAGTCAGAACTGAGCCGGTCCCTCCTATATATCCCCCTACCCCAGGACCACCCCTTTCCTGAGGGCCCTTTGATCTCAGAGGGGCCAAATCCCGTGCGCAACGAAAACGCACCAGCGACCTGGAGCGTTGCCATAATAATCAATCATTGTGGAGGATAGAGGGCTTTGGGCAGAGAAAAGTTTTCCTCTTCAAACCCTGCTTGTCTGTCACAAGTTGTACATATACACTCATAACTCCTGAATATTATTGAATACTGTATATTCCATTAATATTTGTCACACAACCCAATGGATTATTTCACACAAAGCGCCTTACATTTATAATATAGTGGACAAAATAAAACCTCTACCTTTGGTACTGTTGCATTGCTCCACTTTCTGACTTAATATGTGAGCTACATACCACTTATTAAGACTATTCCAACATAAATTATGGTGACAGGCAGTGGCTGATGTGGAGCAGTGTTGTAGTGTCAGTGCAACTGGAGAAGGGAGATGGCAGCAGGTCGGGAATGGTAACCATATCGTGCTGGCCAGGGCTCCAGGAGCCGTACTCACCTCCTCCGTGCCAAGCCGGCTGTGGTGCGCCGTGGCCGGGTTCCGCAGCTCCGCTCTCCGGGGAGAGGGAGCAGAAAGGGGCCTCTGAGGTCTTAAGGTGGAGCAGGTCCTCCATCGGGCTGCCTCTGCGCTTAAACCAAGGCAGACCGAGCCCCTGTCCTCCGGCTTCTTCCCCCGCCCGCACGGGCCGTTTCTCCTCTCCAACAGACAGGAAGAGTTTACGCTGGAGTTTCATTAAAAATAACTGGCAAAGCAGCAAATCCATAATCTACAGTGCACCGACAGACATCACAAATAAGCTAAACTCCACTCACGGCAAAGACAACAACTTATTATTTTTTTTAATTCAGAGACTGTCAGGAAAAGCTATTTAATATTAGTAATTCTTCATTATTTTGATGGAAATCATTTTATATAGAGCTGAAATCACAGCAAAATTTTGAGACTAAAATAACGATAAACTAATGATCAGAATATAATAATATCACATTATAATATAACAAATATGAAGACGCAAGTGTGGTGTTATTGGTCTCAGTTTTTTAAGTTTTTTTTTTTACATACAGCTTCCTGGCATTATTTCGACTCCAGTGACTCACTTTTGACTCACTGCAAACATCCCTGATCAGTCTGTGTAGGGACAGATTACGAAAGTCCACCTTAAAAGCAACAGGTGAGAAAAGAGGAGTAGTTGCAACTTCATCATTTTCCAGTAGATGGTAGACAAGAGTTTAGGGAAATTCCATGACTACTGCAGTGATTTTCCCTGACTCGATTGACCAATCACAGGTTTAGCCGACAGGTGGCGCCGTTGCATTACACTTGAAGGTCAGTAAAGCTGCAAGCAGTGAGCCGCTGGCCGCAGGGAGGCAAACTTGGTACAGTAATGTATCTGTACTGTGTGGAGAATGGTGGCTGTGCTTGAAGGTGCTGATCATGGGTTCCACATAAGGAATATTTAGATACAGCTGAGTTGTTGTGAGCCTTTTTTAATTCCATTTTGTCTTTAGATGACACTGACACAGACTTCAAAACGACAGTATTACACTTGGACTTTTGTCCATTGGATCTTAAGTTCAACACCTTAATCACTAGGCCACCCTGATGCACAATCCCTGTCTGTGCAATAGTAAAGATTTTGGCCACATTAACTAACACTTTTTCATATGATAATATGTGTTGATGTCCGTGACAAACAGTTCAAACAAAAATGCTGCTCAAATAAACATTTGTCCACTTACGTTTGAAAGTAACTAACTGCATGATTTACATATGCAGAGGTAGTTTAACTCCAATGCCTATATTTCTCATCTTATCTGCCATCAATACTGACCTGAACCTCAATAAAGTACCATCCTGACCCATTTAAGGCCTTTTATATTCATTCCAACTATGACATGAAACTACCACAGAGAAAATGCAATTGGAAACACTTTGTAATAGAATATTATCATAGATGTGGAAATAATAATCAACATGATGTCAGTAAAGGAAATAAGTGTATCTGTGAATGTTTGGAGGCATGTTTCTGCTGCTGGTAAAGACTTTATAAAGCTGTATCTAGCTGGCAACAATGGTTATTCAAAGATGTGGGCATATGTAGATTAATAGGCACATTACTATTTACAGATTATCTGTTAATGTAAAACATAATTCTGTGTCTGTGCAGTCAATATGTAGCTGTTTTAGCATGATGAAGTCAACTTTGATCTTCAATATGCTAAATTTATTGTGTTTGTTCGTGTTTTCTCTTCTACGCAGCTACACTCAAGTTTGCAGAGTGAGTGTATGAAGACACTGGACACTAGGCATCACATACAGCTGCAAGTCTAAATAGTGCAGTTTGAGTCCTTGTATCGGATCTGAATATTAAATTTCAGCATAGCTTCAACTGTGAGAATGTTGATGGTTTAATATAACATTTAAAAAATCATTTTATATGGCTAATTTAACTGACAGCTTTCTTCTTATGGCATGTATGATCACTGAGAATTCAAATTGCTTCTTGTATACTTACTGAGTTTAGCAGCAGTCTTTTGCTCAATTAGAAGAGATAAAACAAGAACAAGGCTGGTCTGAATGATGAATATAAAGCCTCTCAGCTACATCTACTGGTATGAAACAGTTAAAACTCATCTACTAAGAATAAAATCCATTGATTGATTGATGAAAATTGATGCCATGACAAAATAAACGACACAGAAACAAAGATATTTAAATATATAGATTTTATGTACATATATTCATGTGGATGACTAGAAAAGAAACACTATATTCTTACAAAGGAATGATTCTGCACAGTCATATTCCTAAGTTAAATAGTAATTTGATACAAAATTACTATAATAAATAAAACTCATCTCATTGTTTTTTTATTCACACATACCAGTTGTACAAACAATAAATTACAAGTTCAGTGCTGTGTTTCTGTCGTTCAGTGAGACGGGTTTCCCCACTGGAAGAGTCAGAGAAGGCTGTGTGTGTGTCTGTGTGTCTGAAATACTTAAAAACTGCCGAAAATGATGGATTGTTTTAATGGCGTGTGTGTCTGTATGTGTAAATTCCTGTGTAAATATGGTTGAATACTATCACATAAATGAAAGATCTATTAATTGTACAAAAATGTCTATATTGTGTAAATAAATCTCAACGTGTGAGGCAAGAAGAGGGGAAATTTTGTGAGTGGTGTGTTGACCTGGGTCATGTAGTATCTGAAAATGTTTCTTGTGGTTTGTTTTCTCCTGCGCAGGTGCCAGATGGGTGAGGTTTGCCGCATAGGAAAATATGACGGGTTCCAGAAAGTTAACACAATCACAGGAAGGTATTTTAAAGTCCATTAGGGATGTAATCGACTTGACTTTGTAATTCTGGGGCCTAATTACCATTCATGAGAGCTGAGGTAATGTCCTCAGTATTTATTCTTTTAAAGTACATTTTCATTTGAGACATTTTAGATGGTTTTAGAGAAATATGAATGGTGTTTCATATTTTGTCTCAAACAGAAGCCTTGTCTTGACACATACGTACATTGCCTACACTCTAAATGCGTCCTTGATTAAATTATCAAACTAACAGAAATAAAAAAGTATGATACTGTGAGATTGGGTGGAGGATTTTAAAGGGTGAGTTCAGGCAAATGACAAATTTCCTCACTTATACCCAGTGGTATCTAGTGATACAGATAGTTGTTTTTATTTAAAGGAACAGTTCCTTTGATGAGTTAGATGAGAACATTAATACCACTTTCATATCTGCCATTTAAATATGAAGCTACCGACAGCGGTCTGTTAGCTTAGCTTAGCATAAAGACTGGAAACAGGGGGAAACAGCTAGCCTGGCTCTTTCTAAAAGGTATAAGAAACACCTGCCAGCACATCTAAAGCTCAGACCAGACACAGTGACTTCCTGGAGTCTTGCTGACTCGCTGATTGCCTGGAAACCTCTTTGCACAGATTAAACAAACGAGATATAAAGTGTTAATTAGTGAGCTTAAGAAGTGCTGGTAGGCAGATTTTTTATCGCTTTCCAGACTTTTTTTCCAGTCGTTATGTTAAGCTAAGCTAACGATCTCCCCATCTTCTGACTTTATATTTACTGTACAGACATGAGAGTGGCACCAATCTTCTCTTCTAACTCACAGAAAAAGAAAGCAAATTCATTCAACATCCTTCAACATCACTTTCCAGAATTAATGTTCTCCTTACTTTGAATAATCAACAGAACACACTGTCAACAGTTTTCATATTGACTAGTTCTTCTGTAGAAAATTGTTCCTGACCCTTTAAAATCCTCCATCCTATGGCACAATCTGAAGTGTTATAATCTGGCAAACCCCACCCAGCAGGGTTGGAAACAAATACATGATGTAATAGAGAATGAGTGAAAAAAAAAAGTTGAAAAAGAAAGAGTTGAATTGCAAACGGACATTAATGACGGCATTAGTATCTCTCATGCTGTCGTTGCGAGTATCCAGGGCACACATTGTCATATTAGCATTGTATCCTAAACAGATTAACAGACAAAAACAAACAGATACAGAAAACATGAGGACCGTAAACCTCCCAGCGCCAGCATAATGATTGATACAAAATGGAACTGAGAGCGAAGAAGCTTGAAGACGCAGCAGGGGACAAAAACACATATTCACGGTACTTTAAACACAGACCTGGATACATAAATGCGCACAACATGCACACAAAGATACACTCACTACACACACACACACACGCACATCAAAACTCAAGCATTGCCCCAAACATGTGATTCATCATTAAGCTCCATAAATGTTAAGGAGTGTCGTGTTTACTTTGCCCCTTATTATTTTAACTGCTGCAAGGTTTGTCCTCTGAAGGCCACCATAGTCTTTCTTTCTATCCCATGCTACTGTTTCTACACTGAACAGGAGATTATCAGATTCAGTACAATCAATACTTGTGTCATAAGGAAGAATTTTCTTCCTGAGTTGTTGCAGAGAGGAGGAACTACTCAAGCACCTGAGCACAGAGAAGTATCTGAACAGTTTACGATTGGACCTTGGTACGACTGATTGGTTTCCCAGCTTTGTACCATATTATTGTGTTGTTTGGATGCAATGCACCGTTCATTCACCAAATGTCTGGGTTTCCCCATTCATTCTTGCTCGTCAAACCACCCTCCCATGACTCCTAGGAAATCATAATAGTCAGGTTGCACTCTCTTACTCTCTCTAATGCTCTCTCACACTCTCTTTTGGATGGCCTCTGTATACGCTCAAGATTACAGTAACTAGTTTATGTTCAGTCTTGTGTTGTTTTCAGCTGGAAAGATCAGTCAAATAAAGGCAGGTTATGCTTGTAGACAGGGCATATGGGCAGAAATGACGACAAGGTAAATAACGTGTGCTTCCCATAGTCGGGGCTCTTGTCTTGGACACATTCATGACAAAACACAAAAGGGATGTGACTTCCAAATCCCCACAGTGATTAGAACACGTGGAATAGCATAAAAAAGAACAACAGGCATGCCATTACAGGGCAACACACACTAAACCTTAAGGTTTTGAGACCGAAGGAAAGACAATCAGTTATTGTCCATGTGGAAATGGCATGCAACTTAAGTCCTTAGCTATGCCAGGGCAATACTTGTCACTATCACACAGGAATTGTCCTTCGTCCTGTTTGTGCTCTGCATAGCTACTATGATTCCAGGACATTCCTCTCCGGCATATAGTCAGGTACGTCCATGCCAATCTGTCTCTGAGTCTCTGTGTGACTGGTCCTGGCGCTTTCAGCCAATATTCACAGTCCTGTTTAAGGTTCTATGTCTTAAATTCATTGGTCCATAGTTCTACATCCAGCACGTGAGACCTTTATCAGATTTACAGATTACAACTTCCTGCACATTGTTTCTTGTCTTGCGAATCATTTTTCCAATCCTGCCGCCTCAACATTTCTTTACCAGACAGTGTTTAAAGGCGGAGGGGCGGGTGCCCAGCATGCAGCCCTTGGACAGTTTCCCATCCTGGTCCTTACACTGCACTGTTCTGCTCTGCCAACCAGTGTCACAAGTCCTGGAGCAGGTCATCCAGGCTCCTGTCACCCACTGGGGCCCTGGCGTTGGGGTGGAGGGACCTGGACCTGTAGGAGGCAGGACAGGGGGAGTGGAGGAGGATGTAGTGGTGCTACTGGTGGTGGTGGTGGTGGTGGTGGTGGTTCTTGTCGTGGTTGAGACAGTTGTAGTGCTGCTATGCAAATGGGCCGACTTTGAGTTGGGGATGAGCGGTTGCTGTGGGGTTGTCCGACGGGGCATGAAAAAGCTATAACGAACATCCAGCGGCTTTTTAGCATCTGTCGCTAGAATCTGAACCACCAAGGCTTCTTGGAGGGCCCCGGGACCCATGCTGTGAAGCCACTCGTCCCTTTGGCTCCAGCCGCTGTAGTTGAGCACAGAACCGTTGAGTGGGATGATTGTCTCGGAGGTGGAGATCATGAACTTGCCGTTGAGGAGGTAGTCGCCATTGGGTTTTCGGAGGGCGAGGTAGGCGGTGTAGCGGGTCTGGTCTTTGGCCTTGTGCTGACGAACTTTGATGTGTGTGGAGCCTGCAGGGATCTTCACTACGTCAGTGTAGCCCTTACTGTTTGGCAGGGAAAGTAGAGAAGTCAGGTCAATATGCAAAACAGTATGTTCTTTGTCATCCCTGGTTATGCTTTGCTGGCTTTACATCAAAATGGAAGCCAATATCAACACTATTACAATTGATAATTCATTTAAAACTAATTTAAAAGGAGCTATATATATATATATATATAGGCACTGTGAACTGAATAACACCAGTATGAACAAAGTTTTGGATTAGCCTGGGTTGCATTT
Organism: Scomberomorus guttatus; assembly: GCA_038419695.1. Lineage (NCBI taxonomy): Eukaryota > Metazoa > Chordata > Actinopteri > Scombriformes > Scombridae > Scomberomorus > Scomberomorus guttatus. Next base: position 9,562,608 of record CM076468.1, on the reverse strand, counting down.
GAATAAATTTGAACAATATACATGTCAGTTCTCATTCTAACTGGACTTTTTGACACAATTAAAATAAGATAATTTAGGCTACATCTCTATTAATCTGGTGTGACTACAAGTCTGATGAAGGGGGGTAACCATCTTGCAATAATGCGTGAATGCTCCCAAGTCCGAATAATGGGTGCTCTTCCTTTCTCCTTCTTCTGCTAACATTGTGCAAATGCAGCATTATTATTGCAGTGTGCTGTAAAAGATTACTGTACTATGACTATTTCTCTAATTTCTGTAAATAATGATGTGATTAAGTCTTTTCTATTTTCTTACCTCTTCTTGGTGAAGTTGCCCACTACACGTATACATCCTGTGCTGTCGCCTCCACATATACCACACTTGTCAAACTGGAGCTTGGAGCCAATGATGCCGTCGCAGCCTGTTCGTACACACTTCCCCTTCACGCACACCGAACTGCTGTAAGGACGACACTCTGTCCCATCTGTCACCTGAAAAAAACAGACACAGTCATGATATCATTTCTATCCCAATATTCTTTAGTTCTCAAAGTGCACTGCACCTTTTTGTGTGTGATTAACTCACCCTCTGAGAGAAGACCACATAGTATCCTGTTCCTTTTGCTCTGCAGGTTAACTTGCACACATCTTTAGGGAGAACTCCTGCATATTTTGGCACCCACTCAACAAAGGTCTTCACCCCTTTAGGATCTGTCTGGGGACCGTTGCGCACCTCACATTGTTCCTGCCGGAAACTCTTATCTGAAGAAAAGTTCAATAAAAAAAGGTTTAAAATGATGGACTATGTATTTTGTATAAACAGTGAACACTAAACATGTTTGCTTCATGCTGCCATACTCACTTGATGCTGGACATGGCGTGACATTGCACGACCGATAGATGGCTCTCTTCCCCGTGCAGTAGCGCCCGTTGTTCCGTGGTGGCGGGTTGTTGCACAGGCGCTGCGCGAACTGCACCCCGCCTCCGCAAGTTCTGGAGCAGGAACCCCAAGGACCCCAGGAACTCCAGCTTCCGTGGTTGGACGCCTGGGAGAGGGAGGAGAGGAGTGAAGAGAGGAAGAGAGGGAAGATGAAAGAGGAGATAAGGGTCGGGAGGAGATGACAGCAGAGGAGAGATCAGAGAGAAGAGAGGGATGAAGAGAAAAGAAAGAGAAAAAAAAGGAGATGAGAGAGGACAATTAGTGCTTATCAGACTTGTTGGAAGTCAGTGCGGTTGCCCCAGTGTGTTACAGGGAAAAGCCCTTTGGAGAGAGATTTGAGATAACATTTTGTGAAAATGTGGCATGCACTGTGGCATGCAAAAGAGACAGAGAGAAAAAAAAGAGGAAGCTATCCTCATGTGAAAATAACTGTGTGAGTAAAATCACTTTAGTCTGCTTAAAGCCACTCATTAAGACAGCATGACTGTCTCTGTGGCCCAACAGCTCACATGCTTCCCCCGAGGAACAGCCTGAATGAAATTCTGAAGGTAATGTACTTATCCATGCATTTTTCTAACCAGTGGTGCATGAGTCATCAGTGATAAAAAACTGCTGGATAAGTAGCATTTAAGGTTTTATGAGACAAAGTTGATTTAATACTGAAGCTCTGCAAAGCTTCTTTGGTAACAGCTTTTCCATTTAGTTCCACTGCTGAGTCTTTATAGTTCTGAAACCGTGCTACAAGAAATATATAGAGGTTAAAGGATTCTGAAGGCTAAAATGGAGGGGCTTTAACGTTGCTCTGAGCAGTAAACTGATCATCATACAAGGCGGTGAATATGAAGTGAGTCAGAACTTGGGCCAGATCCACATGTGCGGTCGCCTGCCAAGTATCGAGTCAGACTCATCAAACGTCACGTGACAAAAAAACACAAAGAAAATATTCTTTCCCATTCTTTTTGACTTTTACTCTTTTTCCTTCCCGGCACACACACTCAGTGTCCGCAGCCTGCCAAGAACAAGATTCGGTTTTTTAACTCATTAAGGCCAAATTCAATTTAGATTTGTTTCAATAAGGCCAAGAGAAAAAATAGCATAGATCAGCAGTGGCATAAATAAAGCAGATCACACAGTGAAGTCACAAAAACACCCTTGACATTCTCTTTAAGTGTCTCTGTCTCCTTTCCTATGTCATCTTTCTTAATAGCAGCCCTGTTTACTTGATGTCAAGTGTATTCCTTTTTCTCTCTTTGTGCAGCTTGTTGACTCCCACAGACAAGTTTGTACGTTGTGGAAATGAATGGTTCATGCTTAAAATATCAGTTTTTGAACAATAAAAAGGTCTAATTTTACAACAAGCATCTATTTTGGATTTTAGTCCTTTTTGTCTCTCTTGACAAACAAACACCTCCTGTCTCCTTGTATCTCCTTACCGAGTAGTGTCTCTTGCGGGTTTTGTCCACACACTTTCCCTGCAGGCAGATGCGCCCCTTCCCGCAGGGTGTCCCCTCCACGGCCGGCAGCTTCTTGGTCAGACACACCATTTGTCCCTGGCGAATCACCGCGCACCACAGCCGAGAACATACGTCCATGCCCGGGCAGACTGTGTACTCAGGGCCGAATGCCAGGCGACACTGGCGGACGGCGTCGTAGCTCTGCCCGGGCAGCTCTTCAGGGCCCAGCAGGGGCTGGCGGGGAGAGTCGAGGAGACACTCGGCTGTGGCAGATAAGGAGGAGGAGGGGATATTGTGTTTATATGGCAATCTGTGAAATGACCTGGTGGGTTGTGTGGCTTTAAATGACAACCGGCAATCTCTGGTGGTTGCCTAAACAATGCTGGTGGTACATGAATTATGCTAAAAGTGATGGAGTTTCTTAGGAAAATGTCAACGCACAATGCTTATTGTTGTCATGACAAGATGAAACGGGAAAGCAAAGTATGATTCATCTTGATTTCCTGCCAGTGATCTGTCTTTGGCTGCACTGCAGCTACACTCTTTAAAGAAGTTAATAGGATTGTAAATAACTCCATATTAACAGGGATTAAAGCTTTGTTTGGTAGTAAATAGCTTTCAGTCTTAGGTACTGTGGGAGAAAAGCTATCACAAGTCAAATTCACATGGATGCAATTTGTAGATAAAGAGAATCCTGGCTGCGAAGCGTTCTCATTATTAAAAGAATTACAGATGTTTGCTGTTGTTTGGTGTTTCCGTTCCCACGTGCTTTTATTATTCTCCACAGTCTCCCACACTCACCGTTGCCGTCGTCAAAGAAGTCAGTGATGGTTGCCGAGGTGCAGCGGCTCCAGGGTTTGGAGGCGTCGATGGAGGTGAGGATGGAGGACATGAGCCGCTTGTCGCTGTTCACTCCGAAGCGCTCCTCGCAGAATTTGGAGTCGTCGTGTGACAAACCCAGCAAGTGGCCTTAGGCAAAGAGAGAGAAGGGATATTTTTACTGAAAAAAATGGTGTGCAGCAGTTCTTGGAAGAGAGGGAAATGATGAGTCTTGTCACGGGTTTCCACATGCAGCAAGAATGAGAAAAGAAAACACACTGAACGCTGGGGTATCAGGTGTGCGACACCAGTCAATACTCGCATGATATTAATCAACCAGAGAGATGTGCTAACTGATGTGCATGCTCTGGCTTGTCTGTATAATTGTTTGCGTGTTGGTTTGTGTGTGTTTCCAAGCCTACCTATCTCATGCGCGACAGTAAATGCAGCGTGAAGCCCGTCGTCCTCGATGACAGCACAACTTCTCTCCGGAGAGCAGATAGTGCCAACGTCAGCCATGCCCAGGGTGTCGCAGGAGTGGTGGCCACAGAGGTCCTGGACAGAGGAAATACTGTAAGCTTCAATTTGCACTTAAACTAAAAAAGTGAGGAAAAACATGTTTATTTCAAGAGTTTACTTTAAAAAAGTGACTTCATCCTGATACTTGTGGAACAATCTGCCTTACTTCCAGATAATAATCTCTAAGGTTTTAGGACTGCCAACTAGAAGTCTTTTTCCTTTTCAACAAAAACTCAAAAAAATGTCGTCTTAAAAATTGATTGACTGCTATGCCTTAATTAAAAATGTAACTGTATGAACTGTCTCCTTGTCCTCAGGCATCAGTGAAATATTATTTTTGGATTTTTTTCTTGTTCAGCTTGCTACATTCTTCTGCCCAAACTGCCTGCTGCTTTTCTTTCCTGCCTTCTAGGATCATCATCTCACACAGAAAGACGCATTGTGTTTAGTATTGCAATTTCCCAAAATTGGGTAGCTTGCAAGAAACAGATTAAAACAGAGAGGTCAAAGTCAGCGCAGCAGACCTCAAAGCAACAAAAATAATGGGTAGTATACATCTCATAATGCAACTTGGCAGCATTTTCTCAACCTTGATACAGCTCCTCCAAAGCCACAGAAGACATTATACAACTGCTTTAAAAAGCAGTGTAGTGCTTCCTGTGACTGATATGTAAAATCAGTGGAGTGTCCCTTTTATTTTTTTCTTCGACTGCTTTTAATACCCACTTCCTCCCTCTGCCTCCAACATCTCTTTGTCTGTCTCACGGGGTGCCAGAGTACATAATATTGATCTTTGTTTTGATTCTCACACATGTCCATGCAGACGAGGCCTCGGGGTGCTCTCCCGAGCCCCGCTGAGAGCAAAGATCAATCAGTCAATCATACCATCACGTCAGAGTGCACGGGCCTGCGCACGGACCTGCGTGCACCTGCATGCACACACACTCACAATGCAGCAGAAAAGGCATTCAGCGCACAGACGCACATAGATGAATGGAGACAAACATCCATGCATATGCACATAAGTACATCCAAATAAGGAGCACACGCACACACACACACACACACGTCCCGTGGAGAGGATGAATCGTCATGTTAAGTGGTGTTGACAGGCCTGCTGGGTCGTGTGTGAGAGGCTCTCTGGGGAGGGTGTTTACCCGTTCCGGGCGGATCGGTTTGGAACAAACTGCCTTGTGTTCTGCACTCCCACACATGACTGACTGGGTGGGACCACCGCACACACACACATGTGCACACGCGCGCACACACACACACATGCAAATACACTCAGATGCACATAACTATAAGAATGTACATTTCGTATATTCATGCACAGGTATACATACCATACAGCATATACTACTCAATGGTACATAAGCAAAAATACATAACTACACACACTCACACACACACGTACAAAGGAAGAGAGTGCCTGCTTTTGCCAACTGACTGCTGGATACACGAGAAGCAAACAAAGGGCAAGTCAAACACGCTGACTGCATGGATCGCTTCTGAGAGGCAAACTGTGCTGGAATTCCTCTTGACTTTTCTGTGTGGAGACAAACTTAAAAACCATAGAAGGAGGTGTGTTTGTTTTGAATCAGACAGTGAGAGCGTATAGAGAAGTTTGTCTTCATATTTGGTCTGTTTCTCTTTTCCCGTTTCCCACACTCTTTCACCCCTGCGTTCTTTACACCTCCCTCACATTTTATTTATTTATTCATTAATCCCCTCCCCAGGCTATGGTACGAGAGATGTTATTGTTCTGCTCAATCTTGTATACATGACTTTCATTATTACAACACAGTGTAACAGAAAACACGTGGGTGAAAAGTAGAAAAATGGGAATCTCCTGTTAGATATTACATGGTGATGTATGAAAAATACCTGTAATTACCCCAAAACTCACATTTTTGTCTAGGTATTATTTACTTCTTCCCTCCGCCAAGTTCCCAACTTTGTTTTCATCCCGAGGCCTCTCACAGACAGGCAGGAAAAAAAAGGGAGGGCGTGGGGGAGAGCAAAATAAGTTCAGGAATCATATGCCAGGGGGGGGAAAGGATGGAGGGATGCCGGAAATTAAAGGGAAGAACTGAGAGAACAAGGAGTTACAGAAATATTGGCAGAAATAACAGAGAGAACAGGTGGCAAGCTGGTTGTGAAGGTCAGGAGACGATCAGAGCTGTGTGCTGTGTGGGAGCGGGACCACTTGCCATCTAAGCCAAGGCTTGTGTTAAACAAACAGCCAGCCAGACCCAGACACACAGGCTCTCACACACACACACACACACACACACACACAGAAAAATTCTTTCTTGCAGACTGAGTTCAGCTCACACTGAAAACACACTGCAGCCTGATTCTGACAAACCTGTTGATCAAATGCCACAGCTCTCCACCAATGACAGTTTGTGAAATGATGAAAGACAGTTCGCCATATCAACTTTAAGGTGATAATATGTCAGCGTTGAAGTTACAGCTTGTTTCTGCTGCCCCCAAGTGGCCACAAAAATCAGCGACTGCAGGTTCAAGTATAATTTTGAAGTACATGTGCTTTAAAACCAGCAATAACTAATGTTTTTGGTGCTGGGCAGGTAGCGTATACTAGGATTTTAGAGTTTTTTTCGCGGCTGAAAACAACACTACAAGAGCAATGAGAATGAACTCATCACTATAAGCGACCACTTTCACATTACACATAGTCATTTGATCAATTTTTATTATAAAAATAGTGATTAGTGCAGCTTTAAAGTATTCAAGTTTTGTGTAGATTTCAGAGGGAAACTCTACTCCACTAACCCCAGCTATAGTTAACAGTTACACTTCAAATATCATTGTGAGTTATGGAATCATCCCTGAAAACTGTGCTGATAAACTTAGAGCAGGAGGATACAGCATTATTATAACAACACTAGTAACTCAGATATGAGTGGAAAAAGGCAAGTGTCAACCCTTTAAGACGAATAGCGTTCTCAAGATGCTCCAAAAGGATGTCATGGTCCACAGTGTCCCATAAAGCAAGATAGATGTGAGCTCAGAATCCCACAAGACTGATCACTTATCAAGGAGAGATGACGACGAATGACTAAGAAATTTACTAAGAAAATAAAGTAGAACTAGTTGGACTGAGCACATGGTGTTATTTTTCTTCACTTGGAGACATGAACCAGCCTAAGGTCAGCGCTCGAGGGAAACTTCAGACCATGATTGCAAACAGGAGAGCAGTTGAAAGTCACTGATGCATCACAGTGTGAAGAAGGTGAGGCCCATGTGTTGTCGAGGCTTCAGGATCCAAGAGCTGTCCGCAGGTTGTCAACATACGCCAGGCGAAGTATAGCACGTGTGAAATATCAAGAACAGTTAAAACAAATAGAGGGACGAGCTGTGACGGGGGTGACGGCTGGGAAATGTACACTTTAATGTATACGGGCACATAAACATGGAGGAGGAGAGGAGAGGAGGAAGACAAGTGCGCCGGAAAGGGAGGAGTCCGCACTATACACATGTGCAAACTCCTACATTCACTGTAGGAGAGTAAATGACATAACTATGTGTTAAACACATGTGGAGGAAATGGACTGTGTATTTGCTGTGTCTATATCAGTGTGTATCTTACATCTGTCGTCATTACATAAAGGCCTTCTCAATGTTTCTGCAAAATGAGCGATAATTCAACAGTGTTGTTCATCAACTTTCAAGGGAATCATCTGGTGATGATACAGAATGATATCATGCTATCATTTTAGAGGTTTCTATTAATAATAATGATTCTGAGCATGCTGTAGTTAAAAATGTCTCTAACTGTTGTGTTCTTGGACATTATTACAAATCTGTCCTGATTGAAATGAAAGTGATCTGACCTCAACCCGGGTTGAAAAGGTCAGCGCTGGCATCACAAGCACCTGCTAGCAATGTCTATCCAAATATTTGAGCGTCTGCTGCAAGAAGCAAATGAAAGAAAAAAAAAAAAAAAAAACTGAAATAGCAGCATGAGCGCACATGTCAACATCTCCACAGCTCTGCAGCATTCTCTGGCCACCTTACAGTAGGGCTTTGTCTGCTGCCCAAGCTCACAACAAGTGAACACAGCCATGCGTAACATTTAATGTTCCCATATACACTTACACACAAACACACACTCACAACAGAGTCCCCTCAATGTGCCCGTTGTTTTGTTCTGGTGCTGGTATGTGTGGAACCGAGTGACACCGCCACACGGGTCAGCTCACTCCGGGTACGGGGTGTTGGAGTAATTGGACCCGACCACAAAGAGACGAGTTCCCTCCAACCCTAAGCTCTCCTGCCCTCCCATCTGGGAACAATGGACTGGTCTGACTTCACAGTCACAAAGTCTTCAATAAGCTTCAGTTCTAGTTCAGCAGACTACAATAATTAAGATCTGCTTTATAGTCGCTCCAGATAAAAATGGGTTATTTATGTTCATGCATAAACCACTATTTAGTAACTTGGCACATTTGACATTCAGCACATTCAGGCAGACCACTTCCTATAACACACTGAAATACCTGGCAGACTGACTTTACAGCACATCCAACTTTGTCTTTCCCTCTTAAGTTTCCATTGGGACAAGATCCAAAGCTTTTTTCCTGAGAAAGTCCTGAGAAAACATGTCTCATATATTACAGTTCTTTTCATTTTCAATGAAGAACCTGAGCCAAACAACAAAGTTGTTTCCTGACTGGCAGCTTGTCAGTGGAAACACTAATGGCTTGATCCTGTTTGTAAAATGATTTAAAAAAAAAAAAAAAAAAGCGTGGTCCTTGCAAAGAATAGAGGGTAACTGGGATCTTTTGTTGACAAAATTAACATTTCTTTCCACATTTTATCTTTGTGACAGCTTAGCTGCAATATGCGGACACACACAAATTTCTCAAGCAAAGGTCCCTCACAAGAATGAGGCTTTTGAAATTCCACTTTCACTGAAACACAAAAAGCGGGGCTGTTTTCCTGCAGTGTTCAGATGTAAACAAAGCTGAGCTGCTTGTCCGCCCCTCACGATGATCGACAAGGCAAAATAACAGCAATTTAAGCCAAAACAAAGCACCCTGATAATGGCCTTTAATGGTCAAAGAGTTCAGAGGTCAAAGTTAAAGTAGGGTGGCTGCTTTCTTTGACTGAGGTCATGGCCTAAAGTCAGGTCGTGTTATGGGCTTATTCTGCATGCTGACCAGATTTAGCTGCAATTATGCTCATTAAAAGAAGTGCAATAGGTAAGAGGCCTGTACAGGGGGCAGAGTAGATGATTACAGACACTGCACACCATAGAGGTATCACCTTCTTCCTCTGGTGACAGCTAAAATCTACAGCAAGGCCTCCACCTTCAGCGGTGAAGCTGAGATGTTTGTGAATAAGGGTCTGGAGACAGGTTTATGAATAATGCAAGTGCTGTGACAGGTGAGACGGAGGCCAATACAAGGCTAATATTGGCCTTTTACTGAATGTTGAGGTTCTTTCTTGACAACAACACGATTAAACTTCTGTTGAACTCATTTTCTTTGCATTTTCTGTTCATTCCACTGATCATTTGTGGTTGACTAACTGAATTCTTCATTTTATGACCAATAAAACTCTGGTGGAAACACTGAAGACTTTTGTGGTTTTTGGAAAAGGGTGAATTATAATATGAGATTCTGGCCGCATGCTATAGAACAGTCTAAAAATGCACACAATTATAAGCCCTAACACGGACTGCATGGACATAAAAAGGCAGTTTAACTCACTGCACTGTGAGTGGATGGGCTTTACCAGCATGAGCATGTGTATTTTAATAGGATCAAAGCCCAAGTAGAATAGAGAAAAATCAACAGTACACCGCCTGTCATGTTTCATTAGAATTTCCTGTCCAATTTTGACTCCCTGCCCTCCTGGCCTGAGGCTTCCTTAGAGGTATCTGGATAACAGTTGCTGTTTCCATGCCTGCCTGACCCTGCCCACCCTGCCAAACCCAACCACCCGGGGATGGCACTTTCTCCTGCCTGGGCTTGCCCATGCAGGTGTAGTGGAAACAGCGTTAATAAGAAACCACGAGGCGGTTGGCACACAGGAGCGGTGACACTTTGCCAGCTCGCTGGACTCAGGTATGCACTACTGAGTGATGGTGCCAATTTGGCACTGGCACCAGGAGATCCGAGGTAATACCCCTGGTGCTGGCTTCTTCATCACCCGTGACAAGACCTTGCATGACTTGAGCACACCACAATCCAAGGAGAGCTATCTGACACGTCAACTGGAGCTAACCACCATAAAGCCACACCCGGAGAGGTGAAAATGCATGAAGATCTACTGCTGCCCTGTGGCTTTAGAGGCAGGGAGGGAAGGAGAAGGCAGAAGGAGGGGAGAGAAAGGGATGGTGAAAGAAGGGATAAATGAGTGTGGTCTCGGTAAACGTACGGCTTCTCACAGGGTGGATGTATTTGTTTTTCTGACAGCTCCCAGCCCCAGCTGACAGACAGACGCTGGAAAAAATGTGCGGACTGGAGTGATGAGAACAAGAAAGAAGGAGAGAGGAAGTACAAGGCTGGGATGACTATCTAATTAACTGCAGTTTCAAGGGAGTTTTAGGGATATTTCTGCAATGCACCCCGCAGCTGATTTCAAACCTCCTGCCCTGGGAAGAATTTGCGCGCAAGGCCGCGAGCACGCACCTCAGATCACACAGACTTCGAGGCTTTGGGCTGTCAGGGGACTGGGAGGGGGGAGTCTGGAGACAGAAGAGACTGCCTAAAAAAACACTAGGCGCAGGAAATACAGTTTTTATGGCTGTTTCACAGACGCTGCGCTGCATTACGCACGCAAGATTCAGCAAAATGAGGAGGACAGAGAAACAGAAGGAGAAAGAAAACAAATACAAATGGGGTGGATATAACCAGGGACATGTGGAAAGCAGGTTGTGCAGTCTTCACTTCTAATTGACTGTGATTCAAATGGTGAACGCGCACCAGTTCGCAGTTCTCCAAAATGACCACTTAATGTGTCGCTTACCTACTGGCTCAAGGGAAAATTGCGCGTAATTACGCTATTACTGATATAAAATGTAAAAGTGTGTCAGCTATTTTCATCACAGTGTGTGTTTTGCAGCTTATATTTGCTTAAGCCACCCAAAGCTTCAGTCAGCCAAGAGCTTAGCTATGGTGAGCCAGCTGCCACCTCGTGCACCATCAAAATAAAAACAAATGGTGGCGTCACTCCGCTGCCTTGGCATTACACCGGCAGCTGTGTGGGATGAGAGACAAGCAGACCCACGGCGCCACGGTGAGCCGGCCAGGTGAGGAACGGACAGGGAGAGGTGCTGAAAGGAAGGTGAGGGATGTTTGTTTACCTGCCTGGTGAAGAGGATGGCGGCGTCGTGGTGTTGCTGGTGGTCGTCATCCAGCGGGTTTTGTTGGTTCTGCCACTTGCAGAAACTCTTCAGTGTCGCCGCCGCGTTCTTGGTCACCTCCAGACCCTTCTCCTTCTCAGTGACCGTGGTCACTTTCACCACCGACAGCCGGATGGGGTTCTCGATGCTGGCGTGCCCGTACAGCTTGGAGGCGATGGAGGCTAGTGTGAGCAGGTAGTGGTTTAAGTCCTTGCCATATTTCTTGGTCATGGTGTCATCTGCCACCAGGAGCAGCTCCACGTGCCTGGCGCGAGACACCGACCTCTTGCGCCTTGTTTCGGTCTCCTGGGAGCCCACTTTGGCGAGCTGACTCCACCATTTCCGCCCGTGCTCGCCGCGGTCATCTGTGTTTTCCGCTGAGAGCCCCTCTCTGTTCCGTCTCCCCTTCCCGCGACCTCTGTGCCGGCGTTTCCCCACCGCATCCCTGCGTCCTCTGCGCCCGTCGCGCGTCCCGCAGCTCTCGCGCCCTTCGCGCATGGCCTCGAAGCTGAAGCTCTCGCGCGTGAACACATGGAGCGCGCTATCCGCGTCCTTGTCCTGCAGGGCGCGCACGTCGTGCTCGTGTCCCTTCGCCCTGATGATAGGCGTGATGGTGTAGCGCGCGTGGTTTACGGCGAAGAACCCCTCGAGACCCCCGCCGCAGAGGTTGAAGACGGCCAGAGACTCCGGGTTTGAGTCCACTGTCCCGCGGTACACGCACTCCCGCTGCAGAGGCGCAGGGCTGTCCCCCATCATAGCGAGCACATACTGGGGGCTGAAGTGATGCGACAGCACCGAGTCGTCCCGCTCCATGTCCAGCTGAAACCGGCTGCCATCCAGGTACACCAGGTACCCCACCTTCCCTCCTCCGTTGTAAATCCGGTCAATGGTCCGAACGACCCCGTCTGTCCTCCGGGCAGGTGCGAGAAGCGACCCGTTCGCAGGTGGAAGATAGAAACCCTGGAAAGTAGAAACCCCAGCTCCCAGTTCCAACTCCACGACGCACAGCAACAGTAGCCGAAACCAGAGCATGCCCCCGGCCAGAGCACCAAGGAGCCGCACCATTGTTCATTCCAACCCGAAAAGCATCTATATCTCCTCTAAAACAACCCCGGATTAGCCGAAGATATAACTTTGTGTATTTGTTCCTCCAAAAAGCGCATCCTCCCGGTGTCCAAATCCCCCATGAAAAAACACACAGTAGTAACCAACAGGCGAGCAAACAAAACCATTGGGGAAAAATGGAAAAGAAAAAGATCAGCAGAGAGGAACTGTGTGCAGGCTGGAGAGCACTGAGCTGAACTTGGAGAACAAAAACACAAAGTTTGCTCTTAATAGGACCCGGAGAGAAAAAGTCCTGCCCCCTTTGCGCTCAATCACCACTCCTCCACCCCCCTCTTCTCTCTCTCTCTCTGTCTCTCTCTCTCTCTCTCTGCCTCCCTTCCTCAAATCAGAGTAAAGTCAAGTGCTGGAGGAGAGGAGAGGAGAGGAGAGAAACCTGAACAATGCTGCCACTGGAGTATTTCCCATTGCCTCAGCAAAGGAGAGGAGAGCTTGTTATGCTTTGTGAGTCCACCACAATCCTTCTAAATCATCATGAGAGGCGGATAAACAGTCCTGCTGTGATCATTTCTCTAATCCAAGCAAGAAATTGGACCTCTAAATGATCCCTTTTAAGTCACTTCTGGTTAAGACTGAATTAAAAAAAATGTATTTCATCAGTGACAATCCCCACGTTTCTATGTTTTCATCAATTTCAGGGTATCAGCATCACTTGTAGCCGGCATCAAAACATCAGCAAAACAAGTACCTAAACAACCACACGCTGTCCCTCCCAGGACCAACAGCATTTATCTAAACTCGAGAATGTCTCCATTAAACGCCAGCCTGTTATTTTTACACTTTGCCACTTTGACTCTTTTAATAATTGAAGGGTAATGTCCAACAGGATTCAACTGGAGAGTTTCAGCAAACTAGGGGGGGATAGATAATTCATGGCCATTCCCGAATAAGAACTCTGGGACTTCACTGTTCCCGTGTGAGACATTTAATGGTGTGTGTGTGTGTGTGAGAGAGAGAGGAGGAGGAGGAGAAGGAGGAGGAGGAGGAGGAGGAGGAGATGGAGGAAATCTGTGAGTATGCATACAGTGGGTGCTGTATTGCTACACTTGGGTATGAGAAAGTAGAGAAAAAGAAGTGTATCTGACTCTGCAGGTGACTGTGTCTGGAACTGCCCTGAGAGCTGTCTCGAAAATTTATTGTGCCTTTAGGGAAGCGTGTGCAGTGGTGCCAATGGGATGTCATACTTGTGTGCTGAGAGGGATTTAGCCATGCATACCTCACTGGAGCTGAAGTCACTGTGTCTCACTCACACAAACACAAACACTCTCAGAAGGAAGCCAGCTAGAGAGTGACTTTTCTTAAAAGTCTTAAAAGTTCCAAGACACTGCTCATTTGCTGAGTCACCACATAGCTGTTACCTGTGCGCACCACAGAGGGGGGTTTCAGTGTGTGCATGCCAAGAGGGAGGCCTCACTTTGTGGATAGACACATCCATTGCAGAACTTGAGAACTCAGGGCAGATACGTTTCAACTCTGTTGCATCAAGCGGAGAGAGCCCGTGTCTGCTCTCCTAAAGCGGCGCGCTAATCCAAAGCCCCTTGTACACGACAGAGCGGTGTGGGTAGTATGGCCTGGTGCAGGGATGCAGCCAGGGAGTGGGTGTGAGAGTGCGTGTGGGCGGGCGCAGGAATCGCGGCCAAAAACGGAACACGGTGTGCTGCCACCGTAAGCCTCGACGCCCCCCACCCCCCCTGTCAAATACCGCCATGGTACGATCCACACGTGAAACATCCCACACCAAGGATACACTCGGCATTCAAACAAGCCTCCAGAAAAATGTCACTTGACAGTTCCTCAACAGAGCTGTAGCTAACACTGAGTAAACTGAAGTCATGTCCTCTGAATATTTTGGGGTGGGGGGGGGGGTTGGGGTTGTGTTTGGGGGCTCATGATCTTCCTAAAATCCTTTCTACGGCCCTGTTCCCCAATACTGAACATGAACTAATACTTGTAAGAGAGTGCCCTCCTCTCCCACTGCACGCTTTCAGCACACACACCCGCAAACATCGAGATGGTCACCACTGCAGAGTGGATCCAGTATCAAGGTGAACTTCGTATCCAAATTGCAGAGCTGTTATGCAACGTATCCCCCACCGTCCTCCCACCCCCACTACCCGTCTCTTTTTTCTCTCTGTCCTCAAGTCTCGTCTCCAAACCCCCCCCCACCCCTGCCGCCGCCGTCGCTGCCGGCTGCTTCTTCTTTACACCAAACTGTCAAGTGTATTACCTGCAGTAAAAGACGCCCATAAAGACAGAGCAAACCGGTGCTGTGTGTGAGAGAGGATGTTTGATCAGGACGGTGTGATGTCAAGACTGACCTTGGGTGAACAGACTGTATGCAGACAATTTTCTGTATCTTCAGAAGTTAATATATGAGTTCTTCCTACTATTGTTTGACCAGCGTTTCAGACATTTTGTCCCTGAACATTTGGAGACACAAAAGCCAGAAACTAAAAATGCTGAGTTTATCCAGAGAAAAATGTACACAAAACTAATCGTTAATACATGTGGTGAAAAGTACTGCAGCTGCAAACTAGTGGCACTGAGCCTGAGCAAAAATTAGGCAACTTTCCATAGCATCTTTAAAAGCTATACACATACTGAAACAACACACACACGCACACACATGCTTTGGCTCACATCCCTACAATGTTCTCCTCTCCCTCCCTCTTCCTCTCTCCTCTTTGAATCTCACACACTCAGCCCATTGGATCATTTTTAATCCCTATCATCTGAAACAGAGATGTATGCCAAAGCACCCATATGGACGTAAACCGCCCCCATTATTCACACACACACACACACACACACACACACACACACACACACACACACACACACAATTACACAGTAACCCGGATCACACGTGCAAAGCAGGCTGCATACAGTATTGCACGTCACCAAAACAACTTGTGTGTGCGCCCGCGTGCCGAGCCACGTGTGTGGAAGCAGCCCACTTCCTACGGTGGCTGAGAGAGGAGGGAATCCAATACGGTTAATTGACAAGCCGAGCCTTTTACATAACCGTCGGGCTCGGTCTAAGTGGTGGTGTCAGAATTCTCCCAGCGCTGCAACTCTCCCTCCCTCTCTTTAGTCTCCATGACTCCCTCTCCTCCTCTGCACACACTCTCCATCCTTCTCTTGCTCCATCGCTTCCTCCGTCCCTCTCTCTTCTCTCCCTTCATGGATGTTAACACCAATAATTCCCATCAGGATGAAAACGCTTCAGATGAAGGGAACAGCAATCAAAGCGCTTGTACTCGTGATGGTTGAACGGCTGATGGGAGTGTGTGTACCCCACCAACTCTCTTCCTCTTTCCTCTATCTCTCTTTTCTGTCTTCCTTTTCTCTCTTCATAGAAACCAAGTGTGTTCCTAGCATCTGTTACCATGGCGCTGAGGGAGAGAGCAATGTCTCCTGGGTGACAGCTAGCCTCATCCTCAGGTATGGGGAACACAAACACACACCTGCACACACTCAGTTTCTCACTCAACTTCTTTTTTTGTAAACTTTCTTGTGTAAGAAATGAACACAGGCAACACAAACTCTTTTATCCACAATATTTATATATATATATATATATTCACTTAGAAAAACCCTCATCCAGGTTTGAATGACAGTTTCAAGTTTGCATACAGAACTTCAACGTATTTATCTTTAAACATATGAAATACATCACACTTAAGAAATAACCCTCACCCCTATGCCTTTGGAGATTCACATCAGTTTCCCCAGTTAAGAGTACATTCTGTCCTGGGCTTGAGTACAGTAAGTTCATGGTAATTTCACAAACTAAACCCCATTGAGACACCGAAAAGACCCCACGGTGATGAAAAAAGCAAGAAAGTAAATTATTCAAAACACATTCTTGTCTTAGGATATTGCAAAAGTCTACAGTGACTGCAGTCTAAGTGATACATGATAAGGAACAGTAGGAATTTAGGTTATTATTATTAACAGGGTATGGGGCAAATATTAAAAACTCTCCTTTTTTGTGAAAGATATACACATTTTCAAAAAAAAAAACGAATTCTACTACAACTGTGGAGATTAGTTTTCTCTACACAGCAGCAGCAGCAGCAGCAGTATTGTAACTGTAAATAATTGTATGAATATATGCTGATTGAGGTACTATGACAGCTTGAATGTTGATAGATACTTTTTGGTGGAGTGCAAAGACATGATAGCACCTTTGACTTTTGCAGAAAGTGCACTTGAAACGCATTTGAGGCAACTGACAGCTAAAAAAAATAGTACAAACAACTTTCCTGCCCACTATTTTTAAAGACAGATGTGTATAAAGGATGAAAACAGTTACTGCACACGTCAATCATTTTGTCAGTGATACTGTAGAGTGTCAACCATGACATCAAGTGAAGCACTTGGTACATTGGCAGTTGAAAGTGGTGTTTGTCCAATGCAAATCTTGCGTTAACACCGCTTGTTGAGTGTAAGGCATGTTTTGAACCATTCTAACTCCATGATATGGCAGAGAGCACATACAGAAAAATCCAGACAAATCAGTGTATAAAGTGTATAAATCAGTGTCGGAAGAGTCAACACAAGTATTCAGCGGACAGCCAAAGCTGAGAAGACATGCTAAAACAAGCAGTGATCTCTCGTAGAGAGTAAAGTGGTAGGCTAAGTAATGATACTCTGTAATGCTGGCTGAAAAAAACAACAGTAAGGTTGTTATTTAGCTGCATCCTGTGCCTTGAATGATCAAATGGTCCTCAAATACAGTGATTCAGCTGCTAAATAAAAAACAGTCTAATGGTAAAAAAAAAAAAATATATATGTTCAATTTTTCTACATTAAGAACATCAGCCTGCTGTGTTATTTCATTGGTCTAGTACAAGATAATCATGGTGACGTAATATTTCCCACCTTTATAAATTGACAAAGATTGCCTGAGAGCTCCGTTAAATCCCCTTTGCCACACCTGATTGGCTGAGCAGCGTCCAATGTTACACTGTCGTCATGAGCATTTATCAAGTCAATCCTGGATGATGTTGCCGATCGGTTCCTTAGGCTTCTCAGTGAGAGGCAGTGCAGGGATGTAGGTGTTGGCGGGGAAGTGGTGGAGGGCCAGCGATGAGTTTGTGGCAGGGCTGCACAGGCGTTTGAAGCGCTGTGAGGTTAAAGGGTCAAAGTTACTTGATTGTTTTAACATTGTGACATCACTCTCCTCATCAGGTGATATTTAAATAAGTAGCATTACTTCAACCCAACAACTGACTATTTTTACTCTGTTTAAGACCTACATAGCTTCTTAAAATAGCCACTTCTTGCAGTACAATTAGAAAATTTGATGCACCTTTTTTATCACTACTAGTAGAGAAAGAAGGAGCAATATGTTAGCATCCATACATTGTGCATGTGTGTATTTTTGAACATAGTTGTGACAATATATTCTAAGCAGCACAGGATACTAAAATGATTGCTGGTATTACCTGTGGCAGGGTTCCAGGGGTGGTGGCCAGAGCGTAGATGGCCCAGATGGGGAGCAGAGAGACGGAGGAGAAGGTGAGGAGCCAGCCCAGCGTGGTGGCCCAGCCTGGAGCGACGATGCCATTCCCAAAGCTCAACGGAGACCAACACACCAGGGAAAACAAAAAGGTAGCCTGCAGGTGACGACAAGAAGAAAGACTGGGCCAGTTAGTTTTTGCAAATACAGCTCTGAATCAATTCAAAAAGGGTTTGATGTGAATTTAAAACAGATTGACAGAATCTATGAGAGATATGGGAGCTACATTGATTGATTGATGACTGTATGAAAATCCCAAACATGCGTTCATGTGTATACTACTTGATAGCAAGCAGTGTGAAAGCAGGTCAGCAGGGAGCGGGTCACTCACAGTGCACACAGTCGGGGTCAAGTATTTCCAGCACAGCTTGAAGACAGGCAGGGGGCTGTAGCCGGTCATGTCCCTGATGTTGACACTGAAGCGCTCGGCTCCTGCGGACAGAACAAGAACAACTTCAATGTGAGTGGTTGTGGTTTGGTTAGACATGATGGTTTGGTTACTGGCTTTGGTTAGAATTTTTTTTTTTTTTTAGAGGGAAATACCAGAAAAGTGGACAGGTTTAATTTCAAAATGAAATCTATTTCAAAAATACTTTTTACAACATCCTCTTTATCTCTGTATTGAGTTGGACTATTTTGATTATGTTTGTGACAGTAAGTGTCCCTTTTCTATAATAACCTGCAGTGAAACCTCTTCACGGCCACATAACCAGTGGCTGAAGAGTGTTAGCGTATGTTAAAGTCTGTAAAATCCCACAGTCATAAAAACGGGGAAAAGGTGCAGTGGAGTCCTGACCGCTGTGTTACCCAGTCCACTTACAAAAATCCCACTCCTCAACTGCTGCACTCACCCACTGCTGTGACAGCCATAAACGTTGGCTTCCTTGGTATTCATATGCACCCACACATACAAACACACACTCTCTGCTAAGCTACTCAACATATCTGTTATCATCTGCAATTGGATGACTTGTTTGTTTTTTATATGTCACAGCTTTTCTGGGTCTTTAACAAATACAAATTTAATTGCCTAAATGCTGTACCACTAATTGGATTGTCTTGATGTATGTACAGTATATATAGCACATTGCACCCATTTGACATTTAAACAAACAATGTTTTTGTAAATGTTCTTGAGCCCCAGATCTGGCTGGGATAGGGGCTCCCTGGGGCCGTCAGGCTGAGACTGAGAGGCGACGGGGCCCGGGGGCTGATTTAGGGCCCGGAGGAGACAGACAGAGGCCTGGCTAGGAGCCAGTCTCCCTACAACAGTGGGTAGCTGCAGCCATGTTAATATACTGTCTACTGACTCCAAGTGGAATGCAGAAGGAGGGGAAGAAGTGGACTGCTTGACTGTGTGTGTTTAATTAGATAAAAAGTGTTCTTGTCGCTGCTCTGTTTTATATTTTCTATATAAATTGACAACAATCAGCTTGAGATTTATTTTGGCATCTCCTGATTTGGTGGAGTTTGGAGTCCTTCTGTCCAACAGATGGGAATTATAGTCAAGAGAGAGAGAGGAGAAAAAAAAGAAGGAAAAGAAAGCAGAGGAGATGAGAGGAGCTGGGATTCATACCGTAGACCCAGCCGATGGCCACAGACTGGAAGATGGAGAGGAGCAGCAGGCTGGCTCCACTGCAGGAGAAATGGTCATATATCTGGAACACATACAGACCACCCTGCACCCCGGGGTGGAGACAAACACGCACACAACAGCGAGAAAAGTCCATTATTCAATATCATAAAAGCCAAAGAGGCTAGACGATCACGTGCTCATCCATCCAGAGTGTGACTTACCGGCGTGACCATGACCAGTCCAATCAGGAAGCAGACGACGCAGATAAACAGCAGCAGCAGCTCTCTGCGATGGCCTCGTCTGATCAGATGAGGGTACAGGTCAGTCACTGACGTCATCAGGGCCTCCAGACTCACAAACTGGGTGACAGAGAGGAGACGGGGTCAGCGTGTGTGCAGTTTTACTTAATACATCAATGCCATCAAACATAACTTATCAAAGTCGCTGCGTGTGTGTGTCTATGATCTACCTGTGTGTCCAGCCCCAGCATGATGATCATGAGGAAGAAGCAGACAGCCCAGAGTTGGGGTAGAGGCATCATGGCTACAGCTCTTGGGTAGGCGATGAAGGCAAGGCCAGGTCCTGAGAGGACATACAGACGCAGGAAAAACATGTAACACATGTAAAGTTATTTAAACAAAAAATGTATAACATTAACGGTTGGGTTGTATTGCTTTGATTTTATGGATTTGCTATTTATAGGATTAGGCTGGGATTCATTTTTCTTACTGTCACAAATCCCACGGAAAGACCAAAACCAACTATGCATTAGTCTGTCTCTCAAAACTTTCCAACCTCCCTACCCTGCCTGTGGCACTCAGCTCCAAGTTCATTCATTCCTACTGAGGATGTAAAACTGTAAAACCAGGTCACTTATATTTAATATAATATTTAAAAAAGGCTAACTCATTTCCTAAAACAGCTGGGCACTGTAGTTTTTTTGCAAACGTTACTCAAACAGGAGAAAACACTGTGTTTGCTGAGGACTATTTTCAGCTGAGGATTCATACAGATTAATAGCACTTAATAGTTTTTGGACAACAATGGAGGTGGCTGGTGCAGAGGAAAAATCTTTATCAGGCTTTGGCTACACAGGCGATACTTAGTAGTAGGATCAATTCATTGTTTTTGGTTTTGGTTCATGGAATTTGTTGACAATAAGAAAAATATTGAATCCCACCAGGCGTATATCTGCCTGGTCAGACCAGAAAATAGCAAAGTAGATTTCATTTTGGATTCTCTCTGTTTCCTCAAAGGTCGACAGCACTGTCAAGATAGTTTGTAACTGGTCAATGGCGTAAATTTGTGTGTCAAAGTTCACAGAAATTGAAAGTTTACAGAATTACTTCACCTTAGTGTGCCCTTACAGTACATCACTTGGGCATGCTAGCATTAGCTTATTCTGGGAAATTATGTCTATAACTGGGGACATTTAAAAAGCTGCTTTCTTATTACCTGAAAATTTTCCTTCTTTGCAAGAAATTATTTTGTGTGATTAGATTGCACTATTGTTTTTTTTAATGAAGCCAGAGAGCTAGCAAAAACATAGCTCCTGCACCACTTGTGCACCCAGGGTAACCTTGATTTATAGATTATTATGACACTTGATAGGTTATTGAATTAAGAGCCCTAAAAGTTTTAGTGTTTGCCTCATAGTTTTAAATAAATGTAAAGGTCAGCATGAAATATTTCAGCGAATTAATTAATTAGCGAAAAGGTTAACTTCTTTGTTTTCCCTTGAGCCGTTTTCCTAAACAAGATCTCCTAGCTTCTGCTGAGGGAAACCACATTTCCATCTCCAACCGCCATCTGTTTCACCTGACTGGGCCACGGTGGCTATGTCCACGCCCTGCTCCTCAGCCATGAAGCCCAGCACAGAGAAGATGGCAAAACCTGCCAGGAAACTGGTGCTGCTGTTCAGGAGGCACAGAAGGAAAGAGTCCCTGGAAGGACACACACAACAAAATTAATTTGGTGTTATGGCAGGACACAAACTGAGAAAAACATTTCAGGAGAACAATTTGACACAGAAGCTAAAAAACAACTTTAGCAGATGTTGAAGAGAATATGATAAGATCTTTGGGCAAGAGTTGAGTGCTTGGCCCTTTCTGTGTGTGTGTGTGTGTGTGTGTGTGTGTGTGTGGGAGTCCTAGAGTGTGGGAAACATGGCAGCCAGGGCTTTTCTTTAAGGTGTGGCTGTATCAGTGTGTTTTCTCTGTCCATTCCAGCCATTCCTTCTGGAAGCCATCTGACCAGTGGGAGCTTACATCTTCCATTTCCGTGAGTATGGTTTGTCTGAAGTGGAGTGTAAGGAATATTTTGCATGGTTCTGTGTGTGTGTGTGTGTGACTGTAGTGTCTCACTTATAGCAGTCATTGTTGTATTTGTTGTAACTGCCGAGGGCTGTGAGACTCCCCAAACAGATCCCATATGAGAAAAAAATCTGGGTCCCTGCATCCATCCATACCTACAGAGAGAGAAACAAGGACAGAATACAATAAGTGACAAAATGTTTGCACAAGAGCAGGAAAAACAACTAAAGAATGAATCTGGTATGCTATCCTGTGATAGTCAACTTTTCTAACTCTATGTAAATGTGCTGATGTTGTCAAACCCCACCCATCTGGTATTAATTGATCTACTTTTCTACGCCTTCCTCCAAAAATGTGTGTGCCTCAGTGCCAAGTAGCACTCAGTTTTTGTTTGTATCTATAATCTGGGAGGCAAGGGACATACATGAGAAGAGATCCCAGAAACTACAATAATGTTCTAAAACAGAACATTGTCCTAAAAACAGACATTTATCTACACCCACTAAACGTCCTGGCTTACCACTGCATTACCTTTTTGGGTCATGTTTTCACCAAATTTCATGTGAATTTTGACCTAATTAATAAACATAACTTTTTTCAACTTTCAATCCACATATTTCACAATGCTGGTCAGTCCCATATTACCTGCTATCCCACAATACTATGAAAAGCAATTCACTCACATCCTATAGAAAATGAATTGGGCCAAATCTCACTTCTGCCTCTAAAATTCTCCGTGTGTTCAGTCTGAACACACCTTTACAGGTCCCAAAAGTGGCTATTGTATAGAATAACAATGTGTTTGGTGGTGACACATTAATCTGTGCACACACCCTGTCACTGTGTGAACATGATGTATTAAATGTGTCCTTGAGCTGCATAATAGGATGTAAAACATGTGCATAAGCACTTAAAAGCCAGTGTAGCTACATCATTTGTATTGTGACAGTTGTAGTTAACGCTATTAATTCTCTCCTGCTGTAATATATGAGTAATTCTTGGTTATTTCAGGCATGATTGGTTACTGTATAAGGAAAACCTGCAGTTACATTGTGCGCTTTTGCAGATCAAAACGTCCATCATTTTCATTTTCACAAGGTGAAAGCTTTGACAATACACCCACTCACCTGACAGCGTGGGCCTCAAACTTAAAGAAGCTGCTATACCACCTGAAAGAAACGCCTGGAAGGATTTCTGTCGGCTCTAACAGGTTTTTAGTGTATGTTTGTGTTTCTGTACCTGTGGGTCTGCCAGGCGGGTGTGGTTGGGTTTGAGGTAGTAGATGATGCCGTTGGTCGCTCCGGGCAGGGTGGCACCGCGCACCAGCAGCACAAACAGCATGACATATGGGAAGGTGGCTGTCAAGTACACCACCTAGAATGTACACAGCATGCAGGGATGTGGTCAGGATGGCACAGAGACAGAGAAAACAGGGAGGATGTGTCTGTGATGTCCTGAAATAATGAGGAGGGAAAGCTCTGGAAAGTAAAGGTGTTGACTGATGGCGGTAAAGGACACAACAAACAAGTCACACAAAATTGAGGCAATGTACACTGTCCAGTCTGTTATTTCATTTGCTGTCCACAAGAAAGAAGCATATCTTATGGTTAACCCTCAAATACAAAATGATTGCATCAAATAAAGAAAGAAAAAGAAGGATAAAGTTGCAGGCCAGGGTGGAGGGTGTCTTTATGCAATTTCTGTTTACTTAATTCAATCATACAATCTGAGAATACAGCAATTTGTTCATTGTTCACAGCAGAAACAAATCTATTAACTTGCTGCTCACCTTTCCGGTGGACTTGACTCCCTTCCAGACACAGAAGTAACAGACGAGCCAGACGATAGCCAGACACAGAGCCAGCTTCCAGCTGATTGGACCCAGCTCATCTAAACTGCTGGACAGGCGCAGCACCTCCCGCCTAGAACACACACGCTGCTGTTACTGCATGATCAATATCCTGGAAAAACATCAGCGAATAACCTAGGAGGCCACACTCACTCCCAAAACTCCATGACGGGGGAAGTGGCGTTCTCAGGCAGGCTGCTTGCATTGGCTGTCTGGTTGCGCTGGTCATACAGGAAACACGCATCTGCAGGAGAACACACACACACACACACACACACATAAGAGCATAAAGTTTTACACAGCATCCTCAAGAAGCTACTCATCCATCTTTCAGTTGCAGTTGGTGCTTGTTTACTGACCAGTGTTCCACGTGTTGTTACAGTGCGACCAGGGCAGCTCCGCCTGGAAGCTGTGGGACAGGTAAAAGAGAGCCCAGGCCAGGATGATGATGTAGTACACGCAACCATGCAGGATCATCACCTGACTGGCATAACCAAGACCTGCAGAGATATAAGACGACATGGGGTTACACAAACAGATCTTATTGTTGTCTTATGCACAGCTGGATTACAGAAATAAACATGGAGAATTTTAACACAAAGCTTCAAAGGCTTTATTCTGCTATCAGTTCCAAGTCACTTGAGTTTCAGATGAAAGCATCCTTTCACTGGGGCACTCGACTTCCAGCCCACATCTAATATATCTTCTTCAGGAATGAATGATGAGTCTTATGAGGCTTGAGTGGGTTAGAGAGCGTATGCCGTTTGCCCAGACAAATAGTCGATTGTGGTGTCCTCTAATCAAATTCAGGCATTTATCTGACAGCAATTATGGCACATTAAAAGTGCAAACCAGCGAGGAATTCCTGCAGACGCATTTCTTTGCTTGTGTAACTTTGTCTGTACATGGTGTCTGGGGAAGTACTGCATATTCTCCATGTCGTGCTGAACACATGGCTGGCACCAAACAACTGTCAACAAAACAGCGGTAACCCTATGTGCATATCCAAATGTATGTGCAGGCCATATGGAGGCAAGGGGCAGAGCAGCTGTCACGAGCAGTAGTTCAGTGCAAACAAACATACGCACACTTACAAATGCAGTTTATTTGACAGTGAACAGGTTAAAAATGTAAGAAAAACCTGCACATGAAATGGTCAGTTCCTACTTTGCAAGAGCTTTAAATCTGACAAAAATAACTTGTAAGCTTACTGCTGTAATAAGAGGTATATTTTTCATTGGATCCCTGTTTTTTTTTTTTTTTTGACATCGAACAATCACAGTTCAATCAGAAAACATAGATTTACAGTATCTACCGTTTGTAACTCCCCACAGGGCGGCATTGTTATCGACTGCCGGTGTTTGCAATCATACCATTTACCCACCAATTAGTCATTCTGCTGCACCTATAAATAAATACAGCCAGGCAGACTGATGGATCAAAGTCCTCCACTGTGCCTTCACTGTATGGGCAGTCAAGCTTAATATTGAAAAGATAACTGTAAACAGATGGGGTCTGATGTTCAGGTCTAATTAAAGACATAAGCCTTTCCTTGATACTTCAATGCATTCCTGCCATCCAAATGTTTAATTGTCTAAACCAGCTTATTGAAGATCATGTGTAACCTCACATAGAGTTCTACTGTCTGAATAACAGGCAGCATCACTGGTGTAATTGTGTGTTAAGTTAATGCTTAAACGTGAGCCTTTGTTTAGATAGGAAGACACTATGAAACCACCTCAAGTGTTTTTTTTTTATTGGCAGGCAGGGATGTGAGTTGCCTTTTGCCCCCTTGAATTGTTTTGATAGAAAACCTGCACATGCATGCAGATGGCAGGGCGCGCCAAATCTTCTGATTGCGGTCAAATTGTTTATATGGGTTTTGTTTTGATGTGGGCAGAGGAATGCTCTGGATGCTTGTGCCAGTGAGGAGAAAAACTAGGACGTTAGTGACGTTAGGGCTGTTAAGATAACTAGACAAGAAATGCAGTCAAACAGGTTGGTTAAAAACGTACAAGCAACAAAACCAGTATAACACTGCAGCTGTCTCAATACATGTTTGATCTTTTTTCTAACCAATATGTTTGAAGGTCTCATTCATTCAGACAGTGAAATAAAAAATTTCCAATGAAAGATTTCCAAGTTTTCATCCCGTGTTCTTGTGTTAATTGTTCTGCTATCTCTTATTTCTCTTTATGTCAAGTTTATAACATGCAGCACAACAACAGCACATATTGCAGCCTCAAATGGTCTATTGATGACATACTTTCATTACATAAGTGTACCTCCAAATAAAGGGCAGACAGTCCTCCAGGCGCTGACCCCTCCCAGGCTGGTGTACTGTCCCAGTGAGGTCTCCAGGAGGAACAGGGGGATGCCGCACAGCACCAGGAACAACAGGTAAGGTACAAAGAACACACCTGGACACACACATGAATAAAGTGCTATCCTTGTGAGGACCTTCATTGATAACATTCATCCCAATATCTAACCTTAAAATATCCTTTACCCCAGTCTCTAGTGGATTACTGTGTTGGCTTGCAGTTAATGAAAATGCTGTGAGGCAGAAGAACTGCTGGTAGAAAAATCCAAAATTAACCTTTTTGCCTTTAACCTTTTTTTGTCATTTTGTAAGGATATTTTCTATCATATCAATCATCTTCACAGGTGTAAAAATATACAAAACACATATATCCCCAACTCTAACAAGCATCTTGCAAATCTCACCCATAGTTTTAGTTTAGAATGAGAAAATCAGAAGAGAAAAAAGAGGAAAAGATAAGTGCAGATGGCAGACAGAGAGCCAAGAGAGGGAAGAGAGAAACAAAGACTCTCTTCCCCTCTGCTCACCCACATAATTTACCTCCTCCGTTCTTGTAGCAGAGGTAAGGGAACCTCCAGACGTTACCCAGGCCGATGATCTGCCCCGCCACAGCCAGGAGGAACTCAGCCTTGCTAGCCCACTGGCCCCTTGCATGCAGGCCATCCTTGGTGACTTCTTTCCCGTTGGGGAGGCTCCCTTGGGGGAACTTATTCAGCAGCAAGTCTCCCTGCTGTGGGGGCAGCTGATCAGCCATTACTGGTTTTGGCAGAGACACGCACACACCCCTAAAGTAAAAAGAAAAAAACACAAAAAATTAGAGACAAGACGAGACAAGTTGGGAAGAGAGAAACCAGAGTGTTACATGGTGAACCATGGTGAACCAGTTACACAATAGGAGGACAAATGTTAAAAGGAAGTAGCTGGTATATAAACAAATATTATCTCTCTACAACCATGCAGACAGATAGTAAGCATAATCACAAAAGACACACAAAAAAAAAAACAGAAAACTGCAGGAGACAAAGGCAAATTCGCTCACATCTTCGCAGCCGGGACTGAATAACAAGACTCTGGGTGTACTTTCTGACAGTTGGTTCGGCCTCCTCGCTTATCTGCGATTCACCTCTCAAGGACTGACCAATGTGGGCGTGTGTCCTTTATCTGTAGTCTTCAGCACACTCAAGGCCTAATTTTAATTTTCAGCTTGTCCGTTTGGTTTGACTCACACATTTTTTTCCACTGTGCGACACCCCAAATTACTTTTGATATTCATGACTTTACATTTTTCAGATATTTTTACCTTGAGAGGTGATAAATTTGACACAATTTGACCTAAACCAGGTGAACAGATTCATATTTATATAGAAAGATAACAAATTTAAGGTATTAACAATTTTTAAAAATCTTTTTGTGTCTTTAATTTTTCATAATGTTTTATAGGGACCTCAGTGTACTGTAGTGCAACTCATTTGGAGTGTGTAATGATCTTTTTCATTTCATGTGGTATTATTATGTGGTGTAGTTGGAACAAAACAGGCAGGCTTCTGTGTGTTTTGTCTTTCTATGTGATTTCTATTCTTTTAATTCTTAATATTTTACTGACTGAAGCAGGGGGTGTAGCTGAATTTAAGAGGAACCTTTCCCTCCACATTGTCCCATGTTGTGCCATGTGACCACACAGTACTGATATAACGAACCTGAGGCTGAGCCACCTTTTATAACCCACCCTTCGCTATCACAGACAGTGTAACAAACATTAAAATAAGCGGATATGAACCATCTACTGTATAAAAACACGGGCTAATTTATAGGTTCGGTTATTTCTAAATTGCGGGATACGCGTGTCGGTGCCGAATACAACTGTAGAGGCCGGGTTAAGTCTCATGATGTGCTAGAACTGATGCCGAGAACAATGTCGCTGAAACTGCGCGTTAATCTTGCTTAAGTGTCTCCTGTGAGCGGATAAACTGCAGAGAATTGGACATGACGTTGCCTACCTCTGCGTGTCCTGTAGTTTTCAACACTGCGACCACCCCCCCGCCCGGATGGTCAGATGGTTTGTTCCAGGCAGCGGGAGCTCTGAGGGGCTGCAGACCGGCGCAGCACCTCGGTCCAAAACTATAAAGGGGCCATGATTTGGTCTAGCCTGGCGTAAGGCGCACCAGCAGTGGGAAAGTTACCAAATGCATCATGGGTACTGAAGTGCTTGTTACTGTTACGAAATGGTATTTTTTCAGAATTCATCATATTTTATTATCTAGCCTCCTGTAAGTTACATTATTAGTAATGGGTTTGATATATCCTGCAATATTAATGAGTAGTGTTTGCATGTCTACTAATTATATAATGATAAAATAAAATAATACATATTAGCCATGCCATTATTGTAGCATATCTGATACAGTGTACTGTATATATAGCAGGTAAGTTGTGAAGTAAGTGTGATTTCTGTTATCTAAGTTATTTATTCTTCCATCACCCAAACTGCCTCCCCAAAAAAGGGGGCAGATACACAGAATATTAACTGAATAGATTTATGCTGTACCTGTAGCATTTATAGCCTCGGCCAATACGTGATGCCTGTCAATAATAATATTTATTAGTATATATTTGTGTTTATTGTGTATATTTTTGCATGTATGCTATGTACAGTATATATTGTGTTATGATTTAAGACAAATCAACATGCAGCGTGTGATGCAGCAAAAAAAACAAACAAACAAAAAAAAAACTGAATTGTGGTGTTGACTTCAGCTCCATACTGTGGACTGTGCTTCTTGGCGTCTTAACCAGTTAGGCCACCTCAAGCAGCTCTCAGCACATTTAACAGGCTGTGTCATTCCCTGTGCTCATTCAGCTGAGCATTTATAGCCACAGTAAAAAAAAAAAGGCTCCAGCTAACACACCAAGGACTTCATTCAGAAAATTGCATTCCACTGCATAGACATATTAGGTTACATAACTAGGTGTATAAATCACATATGAAAGTTGAGGACGTTATACGATGACCTAAGGATATATGCACACATGCATACAGTAAATATTTCCCCTAAGGGGGCCAAAAGATATGAGTAACACATTCTTAAGTGATTTCTGTAATTAATTACAATCCTTAAACTGTCTAAAAACCTCATACCAAGCTGGCATTTGGTTTTGGTTTGGTTTGAAAGATCGCACTGTTTTCAGAGAGTTATTCACTGGATACATGTTCTTTACACAACATGTATACTTATTGACATTATTGTCATCTTAATGTCTCACAATACACAGGGGGACTCCACAAGGATGCTTACCATCTGTATTTCCCATTTCAACCTTTATGTCGATGACATATTACTTTAGAAATGCCACCAACCATAAAGCTTGTCTATCTTAAACCACAGAAATATCGCTGGAAGCATTAGACTACTGCAACTCATTCATTCCCTTCTGTCCCTGCAATAAAAACTCACATATCTACACATGCCTCAGTTTCACTTCTACTTCCAATAGTATTTTCTCCAAATAATGCTCTCTAAAGACGTTTTCCAGTATTATTCAGTGTTATTCAGATGTTTTAGCAGCTTAACTTAAATGTCACTTGTTTTTCTCTAGCAGTCCCTTTGATACAGCATGTTCAGTGCGGCACGATGTTGTGTCTCCTTGTTTCTAAACATACCAGCTCCTCAGTAATTACAACTGAGAGCGGGAGCAGTGCTGCCAATGACATTCCACTTAGGGAAGGTTTTTTTCTTCTACACAATATAATTAAACAAAACATAGAAGATAGATGTTTTTAAATATATATTTTAAAATCTCTAAATGCTGAGTCACGTGAAAAACGCTTCACAAATGTGTTTTTTCCTCATGCAATGAAAGCAAGAACAAGACATCTTCCTGTTTATGGTGCTTTTCACTATTGCACTTTATGGTTGTGTTGATAAAGCCCTACAGTACATTTATGATTAAATAACAGTTGTATTAAATTGATCATGTACACATCTGATTTAAAATTACAGATGAAAGACTCAGGATATGTAGGATTTTAACGTCACGCACCTCTCTTTTCATTTCAACACATTGGCTTGTAGGGTTTGCTCTAAAATCACTGAACACACATTAAAAAAACACTATCAAAGCAAAGTATTTAACACTCATACACTCACACACAAGTATTTATACCTGCACATACTCACTCCCACAACCACACACACACACAGACACTCACACATATATACATATATGTACATAGCTGTACAAGTGTGTCAACACAACTCTACTTTTTAGCTACAGCCTTGGGTTAATATTGGAGAAGTGATAACTGTCATATTGTCAACTCAAGCCAACTTCCTTTAGGTTTTCACAATGCCTACTGCATTCATTGAATTCCTTGATGACACAGGCCTGAAGAGCAGCTAAATTCCACAACTGCTATCTTGAAAATCATATTTTATTGTTTAATTAATTTTCTTGAACCATTCTTGTTTACATATTCAACAGAATTTTAGTTTTTTTCTTCCAGTTCTTCTCAGTAACAATATTTAAACTTCTATTATAATTACAGCAAATTCCATTACTCTGATTGTGGAAAAAAACAAACAAAAGCCATAAAAGCCACAATGATACAACCCTGACGTCCAAGCAGCTAAAGAAAAGATTTACAGAGTTGTGAAAGAATACTGTTTCTATGTACGTCTGCAATTAAGTCCCTACATTAATGTATGTCACGATTTACACAAGTTTCCGTCATTAGTGGAGTAAATTCCCCAAAGAAAATCAAAAAGTCAAGGGTCAAGAGTCAGGAAGTGGTAAAAAGTCTTGCAATCATATACAATGCACAAATTCCTCAACTACATGTGTGCACTCTCTCTCTCACACACACACACACACACAATGCAGCCTGCATATCCTCTCTCCAATTGCAGACTCTCTTTTGCCTCCCAAGGGCCAAATAAAACCCCAGCGTTAAGGGTCCTTCAATACAGTCGCCATTGTTCTGTCCTGACAAACCTGTAGCCCCTGTAAATGTGGTGCCACGGCGTGTAACTCAGACCAGGCGTAGCCGTACACAATTTCTGCATGCTTTATGGCTGCTTTTATTGGTGTCTGGCATCCAGGGCAGTGGGTCACTGATATACAGTGGTGGGCATTGTGAAAGTCTTTCAGCCTGCTTCTATCCTGCTGTACATCTGCAAGCTTTTTCAAAACTTCTGAGTGGAGGCAAGGTTTCAGCATGCTAAAGAAAGTGGCAAAAAAAATCTGCTTTGATCTGCTCTGTGCTCTTCTGAAAAACACAAAGCACACATTCAGGAGTATTCATATACCCAATGACTGTGCAAAACACATGCAAACATGCACAGTAAAGTAGTAATATTGCACACAAATAAGCAAGGGCTTCATTATACACAACAATACACAATTAACCAAAGCTAAAAGTAGGATTAAAACATACATTGGAAAAATCTAATGACAAACACTGTAAATTTAGCCCCCACTCAAGTTCAGGTGTTGGATGAAAACTTAAAAATGAAATTTAAAGTCATCTTTTGAGAGAAGGCTGTACTCACCAGTGTTAAATCTGTTGACTGTTGTAATCTGTCGGTGTAAAGCTTCATACACTAGCTGAGCTGGTAATGCCTTGTGCGTATTAATTGCGTCAGGTTAAAGGAATTATGGATATTGAAGTCCTTAGATTTCAAGTTAGCTCCTTTTGCCAGTGTGTGAAACTGATGTCCTCAGAAAAGACAACAAACACCTGCCCGCTAGCCACATACTATACAAACACACTCCTTATATGAGATCACTCAGAATACAAAAAGCTTGGAGTTACTCTAATAACTTGTTTTCTTTGAATACACATCTTAATAGAAGTCATTGTTGCGTGTGGCACAATGTGTGGTGAGAGCATAAAAACAGCACAGCAGCTTTACTACAAGTCGAATCATTTTGTAATGTGATTCTGTTTAAAGTTGTGTAATAAATGAAAAAACAATGCAGATAGAGTTTGACAGCTTACCTGAGGATACAACCACTTACATTGAGTGAGATAATGATCATGTGTTACTCAACAGATTTTCTTTTTTACCCCCTTGAGCGAGGTCAAAGGTCAGGGTCAGTGCAGTGCAGCAGCTCTGCAGCTTACTTGCTCAAAAGCACTTAAACAACATGAATGTTTGACAGCACAAGACCATCTATGTGATTACAGTCTTCTAACTATCAGACCAGAAAGATGATTGTAATTCAATATTTAGAGGATGATTCTAATTTCTTTTTTGTGCATTCATTTCTAATCTTCTGCCTCAACCTTTAGGTCAAACACACTGTAGGAAATTAAAGTGGTCTTCTTGCCTTTCTTAAGGTCCTGATGTGGTCAGTATCAGACCTCTAACTCCTTACCTACTTCCCATGCCCTAAATAGGTAAACATTCCTGTGGCTTAACCCCCTTCCTCTTCAACCTCTGTGAAAAGCATACCCTGTAAAAGAGGACTCATTTAAATGTAACCTCTGGCCATATGTCTGCCATATATATATGTATACGTATATGAGCTGTTGTCACATTTGGCCCTTCGAGTAATGCGTTGTGGCAAAGGGGGTTAACGGCAAATATAGAGACACAT
Source organism: Scomberomorus guttatus (assembly GCA_038419695.1). Taxonomy (NCBI): domain Eukaryota; kingdom Metazoa; phylum Chordata; class Actinopteri; order Scombriformes; family Scombridae; genus Scomberomorus; species Scomberomorus guttatus. Next base: position 9,530,193 of record CM076468.1, on the reverse strand, counting down.
GCAGAGTGAAGGAGGCTCAATGTAAATGGGTCCTGAATTGCAATAAAGCTGACTTGATAAAGTACCTCGACCCTCAACCTTTTCTACATGGTGTCAGAAGTGGCCTACAGAGTTTAGGAAACACGAATATGAGAGGAAGAGAGGTTAAGCGACGGAATGGCGAAGTTTAACCTACCTGCAAACTTTGCTTTTGATAAGCCGACAGAATGGCCGGACTGGAAGCAGTGATTCAGAGTCGCCACTAAACTGGACAAAGAAGCTGGGACAGTGCAGGTGAGCTGCCTTATTTATGCCATGGGAAGCGAGGCAGAAAACATGTTTAAGTCATTCATATTTGCCGAGAATGGACATCAAGAAGACTTTGATATTGTGGTGGGAAAGTTTGATGAGTACTCTTTCCCAAGGAGGAATATTATCCACAAAAGAGCATGTTTTCACCAGCGACTGCAGCAGCCAGGGGAGAAAGCAGAGTGTTTCGTTAGATCCCTGTACGAACTGTCCGAGCACTGTGAATTTGGTTCAACCAGGGACGAACATATCCGCGACTGTATTGTCGTCAGGATGCTGGACAAACTTTCACACAGGCTACAGCTAATGGCAGATCTAACGCTGGTGCAGACAGTCAGACAGTCAGACAGTCAGACACTCAGAGGAGGTTGCCACACAAGTAAGCATGCAGGGAGAGACGGTGGGAACTGTGCAAGAGGTTGCATACAAATGCAATAAAAACTGGAATCCACAAGACAAGCCAAAACACATACAATGGGGGGGAAATGAAAGAAAAATGTGGTAAATGTGGAAAAGCACAACACAGAAAAGATGAAAAATGCCCTGCAGGGAAAGCAAAATGCCATATCTGTCATAAAATGGGACATTGGGTCAGACCAGTGCCACAACAGCAAACCGGTGAATGAGGTCACAGAGCAGGCAGACCAGCCATCTTATTTCCTAGGCTCAGTGTGTAATGCAGACGAGACAAGTGAACAGTGGACTGTGCAGGTGCATGTGGATTCCACTCCAGTGGAATTTAAAATTGACACAGGAGCAGATGTCAATATCATCTGTGCGGAGACGTTACACACACTCACTCCAGAGAGAACACTGCAACCAGCAGACATTCCACTGGACAGCCCAGGAGGTGAGCTGCTGTGTCTTGGCATGTTCAAGGCTACTGTTAAATACACTAAAAAGCCCTACTGAATTCACGGTTTATGTAGTCTGTGGACGCACAGTTAATAATCTACTCAGCCAGTTCCTGTCTGTGAGAATGAACCTGGTGAGGAGAGTAGATGAAGTGACACACCACACCAGTGGACATCAACAGGCCTACAGTGAGCATGGAACACTAAAAACTCAACCTGTAAAAATTAGAATTAGATGAGATAACTGCTAAGCTAAGTGGTGTGACTGTGTTCTCCTCTCTCGATGCTGCCGGTGGCTTCTGGCAAATTCCATTGCATCCAGACAGCTGTAAGCTGACAACATTCATAACAGCGTTTGGCAGATACTGTTTCAAATTGCTACCTTTCAGGATTTCCAGTGCACCTGAGATCTTCCAGAGGAAGATGATGCAGACTCTGCAGGAGCTGGAAGGTATGGAGATATTTATGGACCACATCCTCATCTATGGGGACTCAATAGAATTACATGACACCCGGCTGGAGAAGGTACTGCAGTGCAGCGAGTCAGCTGGCTTGAAACTCTACAAAGAGAAATGCTCCCTCAGGCAGAGCCAGCTGCGGTTCCTGGGTCATCTCATCGACCAGCCAGGGGTCAGGCCTGACCCCGACAAGGTAGAGGCCATTCGCAAACTTTCACCACCTGTAAATGTTCAGGAACTGAAAAGAGTCCTGGGCACGGTGGACTATCTGGGGAGGTGCATCCCCAGCCTCTCAACAATAGGCTAACCGCTGTATGAGCTTCTGAAAAGCAAGAATACATGGACTTGGGACCACTCACAACAGTCAGCCTTCGAACACATTAAAGTGCTGCTGACAACCGCACCGGTTTTCACTTATTATGATGTCACCAGACCCACAGCTGTCTCAGCTGATGCCAGCAGTTATGGAGTGGGAGGTGTCCTCCTCCAGCTCCAGGATAAGGAGTGGAAGCCAATAGCATACCGTTCCAGGCATCTCACAGAAGCGGAAAACACGTTATGCTCGGACAGAAAAGGAGTGTCTGGCTGGCGTGCGGGCCTGTGAGAAGTTTGACAAATATCTCTGTGGCTTGTATCAATTTAAGCTAGAGACCGATCACAAGCCATTAGTGCCACTTGTCAACAACCGAAGCCTAGATAACATCCCCTTGCAATACCAAAGTCTTCTCATGACTTTGTTCTGCTTTCAGAGATATGTGGGGCTTCACTGGAATTTAAGGTTGTTGTTGTTTTGTTTTTTTTGGAAATATCCAAATCCCTACTCTCACAATATTAAACACTATCTCACTAGATATTTGAAAACTATACGAACATGTGGACATGTTTGTTCAGCAAGGTTTGCTTTTAACAGTACTTTGACAAGTAGAGGGCAACGTTTTTTATTTATATGTGTGATATCTGGCGTGAAGAAAAATATATTTCTAATATATACAGAGCATCATATATCATGCAAAACTAAAACAAACAAAATACATCAAGAATACGATTTATAAAATCTGTCTGTCAATCTCGCTACTCACTGTGCCTTCTGAAAATAATTGATATTTCTGTTTGGACTGACACTGGGGTCAGATTTAATTTGAGGTCATAACAAGCCACTGTATTCTGCTAGGTTTAAGTCTTGACTAAATAAGACCTTTCCTCCTAGGATGGGACTCCAAAACAGTCATATCATCCTGTACTTGTTTCTAGGCAACAAGCACAGCTCTTATGATCACACATTACAGTTAAAGACAATTAGATGGTTAAATGGTTGGTAAAATCATTCCACAATAAAATACCAAAATATTATCGGAATATGATTCTCAGGATTGCATCTCTTTGCCTGGATGATTTTACAGAAAAGTGAGTACAACCCTGCCTCTCCCTCAGCCATCCAGTCTTTGCCTGTGATGAACCAGGCTCTCAGGCAACTCTAGGCAAGCTAAACAAACCAAGATTCCTGTTGCTCACTGAGCCCGAAGCCAGGGGCTAAATGGTCATATCATGGGACTCTTTTAGGTGGGGATGTTGGACTAATAATGTCTTGTTTCACTTAACATGTAGCATCAACCCCTTAAGCAACATGAACAGGGGTCATTTTGTGTAAATCTAACAATGTTAGCAATGTTTAACATCTTGGTTTGGTAGTGTGACAACCATGCAGAAAGCTAGATATACAATATATTTAATATACGTAATAGGATATTATGCAGTTTAACTTTGAAAATAGCTTTGCTGTAGAGAGTCACGTGGGGTTCAGATTGATTTTGCAAAGGAGGATGGAAGTCAGTGTGGAAGTCAGGCCTCAAGCCAGAAAGTCAGCTGTACAGTGATTAAACCATCTAAGCTGGTTGAGGCTCCCAGACCTTCACACCCTGGGCTGAGGTTGCCCCAGGAAGGAATGCGGGGCTGGATTATCTCAAAACATCAAATAATAAACCTCCCCCTGCTCTGCCACCACTGACAGCAAATAGAAAGACTTCTGTTTTTCATCCCCGTGGGGAAAGATATGAAGAAAACTCTGTGGGAAGCTAACTTTGCAGGCAAGTTGATGAATTAACTGCAAGGAAGTTGCTATTTAAATCCCAAAAATAATAATAAGATTAATTATCATTGACTAATACCCCTCATACTTCCATTGTTGTGCACATGATAACATCGTGGGGTACCTGAAAGGTAATTATATGATTACAGGCCACCGCTTCCATTATAGCTTGATTTGATTATTTCATTACTGTGTTCTTTGCTGACTTGGCAGCTCTCACTGGCAAGGTTTTGCATTCCATAGACGGCCGTTTCATATGCTTGGACGCTGAGAGACTTAATTGAGGTTAAGCACCTCGGTCAAGGGGGTCTGAGGGCCACACTGCTCCACTGGGGATTTGTGGAGGGGTCCCTTGACTCGTTGACCTGCCAGGTTACAGGGAAACATGGCAGAGACAGGAAACATATTGCATGAAGAGGGCTCAGATAGGAAAATATGGAAATAACTACCATGTCGTATTGGTATGGTGGAACAATTTGATACACTTTGAGAGAAACTGAGCAACAACTGAAGTGAGGGATGACCAATACCAGGGCTGTAGCTCCCCACTGAGGATACTGAGGTCATATCTGCAGTATTGTATGAGGGTATTTGAGGCATTTAGCGACCTACAGAGGAGTTACATTACACATAGTGGAGTGTTTTTAAAGCCTGATTCTGACATTTTTTAGAATCAAACTACTTAAATTTGACTGTTTTAGGCCAAAACATGATTAAAAAAGTGATTTGAAATGTGGAAAAAGAAAATTTACAGATTTATTTTGGTGGTTGGTCAAATTAAAGGGGTGGATGGGGTTTGGACTGGGTGACTCTTCACCTCTAATATACTGGCTACATCCCAGACTAAGATGCAGCTGACTGTTGGCAATAAATCTTTGCAATAATTTTGTGATCTGTTATTCTGCAAAGATACTAATCATTACACAGATAATCCATCTGTCAAACTCTGCAGTCCAGGATACTGAATCACAAGCACAACGATGAAAGCTAGCTACAGTAGATAGCATCTATGACACACATGTTTCCAATAAAGTGACCACATACTATTTCCATAATGGGAGGATGACACAAAACTATAAACTCTCTAGCCTGCCTAGCCTCCTGCAGTTATATTAGCTAATTTGTACACAGCCACGGTTCATAAACACATAGCATTAGGTTCGTCCTTGTCCCATTGACATACAGTGGAACTACAAGGATATTGGCAACTGCTCAATGCTGATGGGGGGAAAATTGGGCCCGTTTTACTGGTTTCAGTTATTCTGTTTAATTCTCCTGCCAACAGCCCATCAAAAGGGGCAGATTTCTCAACACAGGCCAAAGTCCCGCTGCATGGTAATGACAGAAAACTGCATTTGCCAAATCCAAGTAGCTGCCTCAGCACTGTGGTCGGATCACAAGAAAGGGCTGGAAACAGCCGTGGTCAACTTTGGCAGGCGATAAAAAGTTCCCATGCAGCTAAACAGGGACCACAAATAAAGCACATGTGCTGTAACACAAATGACATCACCCTATAGTAGCACAGAGAAGTGAGGTCGGTCTTTAGGTAAATAAATGGCTTACTGTTGATTGTGAAGCAACCATGTTGTTGGCCAGACAACACACAACAAACAATAACTGATGGCTGTGTGCAATGTTCACTGATTACCAAATTCACACCAACAGGTTGAACATTTAGAGAAGGAACTGGCTGTAGTTTATAAAAAAATGGATTCAATTTTTAACACTGTCCAACAGAGTAAGTGTGAGCTCAATGACACACAGGTGAGTGTAGGGTAAAATGTTTAACACTGACAGATGGAAGATATAACTACAGCAAGACATTACTTAGAGTTGGTTTTGAAATATAAAGGTTTGTTTTAAAGAAATAGTTTGATATTTTGGGAATACACTTACAGTATTCGATACCACTCGCACATTTTTCTGTTAAATATGACGTTACAGCCAGCAGCTGGTTAGCTCATAAAATAGTGAATTGTTGTTTTTATACAGTTTTTGCACTGATTAAAGATATATATATGAGCTTCAGAGGTGCTGGTGGGTTACTATTGGAACAGAGCCAGGCCAGCTGTTTCCTCCTGTTTCCTGTCTTTGTGCTAAGATAATCTAACCATCCGCTGCCTGTAGCTTCATATCTACTGTACAGATATAAAAGTGGTATTGATCTTCTCACCTGACTCTTCTTCAGAATGAATAAATATATTTCCCAAAATGTAAAACTTTTTTGGGAGACCCCCCCCCCCCCCCCCCCCCCCCTTTCATATTTTTGAGTGGCGAGGGACATTCCTTAACATTTGCTTAATTTAGTTATATCCTAACTGGTGTATGTGGCTGAAGGCCGTCTATCACTACTGCATATTTTGTCAAGCTCTGCATTTATTAACTTAGTGCCTTCAGTATGTGATTAACGATTCAAACTTGAGACAACAAAGTCAGGTGTTAACATCTAAAAATATGTTCTGGATCAACAGGGGTCTTGGCCCAGCACTGTAAGCATATTGTGATATCCTTAAATGCCCTATGCTCTCAAATGTATTGCACTGGACAGTGGTCAGACTAACCTACAGTATATCCAGCCATTTATTTGTACACCACTTATATCATATTATTGCTGTTTAAATCAGAATCCTGCTTGCCAGAATTTTGTTTTTTATATCCAGTCCACACTGGATATAAAACACAATTTGCTAAGTCATGCTGGTGTGGCATTTCATCAGACACATGCATCAGAAGAAACTCGAAGGTGTTAAAAAAGGTGATAAAGTTTATATTGAGAATGACTTAGCTGTTTGCATTTCCCAGGTTCTGTTGCAAGTTCCACAAGCTGCAAGGCAGGTTGAATCAGTCCTCTGTGTTTGAATTCAGAACCTCACATCTCGCATCTGGACTGTGAATTATGACTTTAACGTCAGCTTTCATATTACATTATACATGACAAGCAAAGATCCAGAGACCTGGTCGCAAGCATGACTCAAATTTCTGTCACAAACTTAATTTCATCGAACATACTTAACTCTGAAAGTGCATAAACACACACACACACACACACACACCCCCAAGTACACATAAATATCTTTGCACCAACCTGCACCAATGGAAACTTTGCACGCGTCTCTCAGTGCAGAAAGAGTGCTTTCCCAAAGAGAAATTATAAATACACAAAGGTCAAGTGGGAGGAGCAGATAAGCGTCAAACCTTCAGGTGTGTGTGTGTGTTTTTCTTTTAATTGTTATGGTTCCTGAGCCACACTTTGAACATTCATAAAATTAATATATCAATAGATCATAGTTACACAAAGCAAAAACAAATGTTCCTCACATTTGGGAATTGCGGACTACGGTGGCAATTCAAGTTTTGAAGGAGGGCTGAACCAAAGTACACTGAGACAATGAAGATATCACAGGTTTATTGGATCAAGTGGGAGGAGCTGAGCAGAGCCTTGGTGCACTTGTTGTGGAGGCAGAATGCTTGGAAAGGCTCATGTCATGATCATTCAGTATGAGGCATTTGTTGAAAATCAATTATTTGAAAACCGAATCAAAGGAATCTTCTAGAACTGATGATACTATACATATATATGAATATATGTTTTATATTGTATATATTTAATTTGCTGCACTATGTTGTGCCCTCAAAAAAATCCCACAGTGGAGCACAAACTGCTAACAATCCTACAATGCAATGCCCCATATTATTACAGATGTGACACTACACCTGTGGCATCACCATCTGTGACAATGCGAAATGTCAATGATTTGAAGTGTCTGGAATTTCAATTTTCTGCTCACTATAGAGTAAACTACTGAGTGGAGTTGATGAATCTCTGGTTATGGGGCCCCTGAGCCCTCGGGCCCCTCGTCTTGTGCCCAGTAGGAGTAGAGTTAACACTGTGTTGAGGTTAAGTCACTATAAAAACATTTGGGACAATGACTTTGTGTACAGTGTATGTGAAAACTGAACTGATTCTTTCTCCCTATGATTTTAAAGGCAACTTCCTGTGCTTTTTGTGAGTTACTGTTATTTTTTTACTGTTATGATGTCAGATGCAGGGCGTCAGCCTACTCTGAACACTTCCTTGAGATGATATCAGATTGTTCACAGTCCAACAATGCGTGTCTGTCTTTGTTGGTAAGGTTGTTGGTGTTGTCCATATTTGCATATTTCGGATCGGATTTGGGCTTGAACATGTACGGATGTATTTAAGTCTACATTACGAGTAAAGAATGAGAAAAAGAAGTGAAATCTGACTACCATTGTTTGTTTACATAGCCTTTGGAACTGCTGGAAGTAAAAAAAGAGTGAAAAGAAGACCAGAACAGAGACGCAAAGTGAGGGTGATGTTTCACACGAGGCCCGCACACAACATTCCATAGTCTCTCTTTATTAAGACACCCACATTAGCCTGCGTGGTTTGCTCTCTGCAATTCATTGGCCTGTCATCCCCGACTATTGAGGCATGTTGATGATCCCCCTACAGCTTTTTAATCTCAACGCACACGGGCTGTCTGTGCTCATGTAAACACAGGTTTGCAACGTTTCTGTGCATCTAGAGCTTGAAGTTTAACGCCAGGAGACAGAAATATTGGAAATCCAGGCAGAAATGTTCTACTTTCAGTGTTTCCAGTACTGTTACCACTGATGTAATCGTTTAGTGTGGAAAATGTTTCCTGATCCTGGTTTAGTGGCTTTATTGGCACTTACCAGCAGTCCTTAAACATATAACTCATCGTGATTGATGAAACAAGTGTTGGAGATCTGTCTGTCTGTCAGCCAGCACAGCCTAAAACTTTTTTTGCTTCTCAAGCGCTGTGGAGTGTGATGTGGAACTCTGCGTGCATGCATACTGCACGCTGTGTATGTGATTGTAAAACCCCAATTAGGCCTGTATCTGTTTCACCTCAGTAGTTTTCTGGGAAAGCCAGAGAGAGAGAGATGCCGACTGATAGAAGCCAAAGAAGTCTGTCATTTAGAGTGCAGGGCCCCATTACAACAAGACCAACATGCTCTAATAACCAGCTTTCAAGTTTGCTCTGTCTCTGTCCTTCCCTCTTTATCCCTGTCTTGTAGTAAATATGTAGCCTATTTTCTTCTGTCTTCATTATTTTGCTTTGAATTCTGTTTTCAAGATTTCTTCCTCAGGTTTTGGTACAATTTCTTTATTTCTGCATGAGATAAGAATGTTTCACGTTCTCTCAACAAACTGCCATGTCATCACAGGTGTTATATATATCACAACAATCAGACTATAAACCCCAAAAATTTGGCAGAATTCCCAGGAATACAAGTAAAATATCAACAGTGTCGTTTATACAAACATGATGGAGACATTATGTATAGTAAAAACTTTTTAAACTTAGTTCCTTATTGTTTTATCAAGTGTGTCAAATTCTTATAGAGTTGCATTTCAACCTTTCCAAAAGAAGACCTCATCTGTCCTATATCCTCTGCTCCTCGTTATCCTTCTGTCTACTCGCCATATATTTGTCTCTTTCCTGCAGGAAGACATCATGTAACCTCTGCTCTGAGTTGGTATCTTGTATAGTCCGGTTTGTTGTCTCAGCATTAAATTATTTGGGACTTTCCCAGACACTGAACCAGAGGTTAGACCTTAGTGCAACACAGACACGCATCCTTGAGGAAGGTATTTGCCCATGAGCTCTAATTTTTTCGGATGATGACAGTTTCTTGCAAAATGGCTGCAGCTGAAGTAACCTGTTTGTTATTCACTGGATAATAGCTGTGATTTGTGGTTGCATCAACCTTTATTTTTGCCAATGTTTTGTGCACCCATTGTGTGTACTGGTATGGATTTCCCCTCTTTTTCAGGCAATGAAATCATGTTTTGTACACCAATTGAAAAATATGTGAAAAAAAAATACTGTATATATATGTAAGTCAATAATACGTCAAAGTTTGGAGCTTTTGGTTTTACTGTAGCTCCCAGGAGAACCACTATTCTACTGTGTCAGCCTCCATGTTTGGCTTCGTCCTGCTTTCTGGTTGTTTGGGTCACAGTGCTGGAATGAGGATGGACAGACAGTGATGCAAAAACCTATTTGGCTCAGCACTGTGGTCACAGAGGCAGAAGGAAGGGAAAATATGCAGGGAAACTGTGTTGGTCAATAAAAAAGCAAAGAGTATGCAAGAAAAAAGGGGATACATGTGGCAATTAATGTGGTTTGCTTCATACAGTGGCACTACAATACTGTCAAGTATGTGTTGCACAGACTACTTAAAATCACGTGTGTCCCAGGCAAAGCAATGTCGAACCTTCCCACAACACAGTGAGCGATTGCCAAACCGCTCCAACTTTTAGGCCTGAAATGGTGAATAATTGTTGTTGTTAGTTTGATGTTTCTGCTTACTGTTTTTCGGATGAATCAGGATAAGTCAGATTTGCTTCAAGGCTTTCAGGAAGACAATAACAAACACATGAGCCTCTCAATAATCAGTAACAACATAATTTGTATCATCCTGTTTTGATTGTGTTCATTGCTCATCCTTTGTAAATAAATAACTTCTTTCAAAATCTGCTCAGTGGTGTAACCGCTAACTCATTCGACACCTGGACATACGGAACAAATAACCAAAAAAGGCCTCCCTCAAGCCAGTGTGTATACTTTTGAATATACAGTCAGGGATTAGATGCATCATTCCCATCACTTTTCCTAAAATGTAATTAGTGTGCTGATGATGTCATGCGTGATCGATGGACGGATAGAGAAAAACAAGTTCACTGGCGCCAATAAACTAATTTTGTTTTTCATCAGTTGGTCAAGTTAAGACTTGTCAGTGCTGAACTGTCAGCTGTAATTACTGTATTATATTAACATTAGATACTGAGTCATTTGTGGTGTAATTATACCTGCAGCCTTCTCCCCTCTGACCGGGGGGGGGGGAAATGCATTCCAGGCATCTTAGCTCTGAGCGTTTACTACAGCCTGACATGCTGTCACATTTCACTTTATCTGATGGCTTAGTCCGACGCTGTCAGCCAGAGTGAGGGGCAACCAAGAACCTCAGGGCTTACAGGTGCTTTTCTTGAGTTACAGCGCCGCATAAGACACGCACAGCTGTGCGCAAACAAACACATATAAATAGAATGACAGGTATAAGCAAATAGTCTTCCTCACATTACATTAAATTCCTGTGAGATGCCTTCCATTTTAAGGTCTTCATTCTTTTAACATTATGAGAATTTATATGTTTTAAAATTATGTAGATAAAAATATATTCTTCCTGCATCAAATCCCATTATTGATTGTGTTTATGGCTGTCATTTTTTCATTTTTCATTCTATTTTTGCCTTCTTATACAATTTAATTTACAAAAATTATATTTAAACAGTTAAATGAATGAATAAAATGTTGGACTCATCCCTCAGTATATCTAAAATTGTGGCTACAGCCTGATTGTTGTCTCTATTGTATTCTTTAACTATGTTATTATCATGAGTGCACACCTGTAAACCGGCTCACTAGAAACTTTGTTCATGATGAAATATTTACAAGCCCTCATCTGAGGAAACACAAGCTGGGATTCCTTTATTACACCCTCCACCTTTCAGCAACCACTTATTTAATAGAGTAGGTGGAGGAGAGGAATCTGTGACGAGCAGCGCCTCGTCTCATAATGACACATTCGGATTCCTGGGCAGTAAACAAAAGGGGCTGAGATCAACAACTGCAGTCCTGCTGCCACAACCTGACTCCAGTGTGTTAACATTCTTCTGGAAAAATTTGCAGATTGTAAGGCGAGCTGAGAAGAGAGGGGTGGGCGGTGGTGTCATGGAGTGAGGCATGTGTTTATGGTTTTTTGGCAAGGACAAAGCTGAGATTTTAGTCACTATGTGGGACATTTTCAATCCTCATATTTTACTGACTGCTTGGTCTGTCATGTCACAACTTAGCTGAACAAAAAAGGAAAGTATGATTTCATGTCAAAGCAACAAACAGTCAGAGGAAACATTTTTGAGGACTGAAGGGAGGGTCCACTCCTCTGGTCCAAATCTAAGCCTATAACCTCACTATCCTCTGCTGGGACCTCATTTATAAAAGCCTCTGTATGGTTTCTGTCCTTTTGCCCTAATCCAAGCCAGAGTTGTGATTCATGAAAAGCCCAAGTGGCTCATTTCAAAAGGAGCAGCGTAATAAAATAGTTGCCTCCTGTACGCTGTCTGCATTATAAAACTCTTTGTTACTGGAGCAAAACCTGCACAGATCCTCATCAGACATCAAGGAAGCAGAGAGAGACATTATAGAGACATATTCTCTATAATTTGAGCCAGGCTGAAAACACTTCATCATCATCATATCCTAACAGTAAAATGGAAACACCAATACTCAATATATTCAAAACCTCAAAACCACAGGGTTCAATGGAGGATACAATTGATTAATTGTGGCAAGCTGTGTGGAAAAGAAAAAGGAAGCGTGAAAAATTGTTGAACAGTGGAAATGGCTCGTTAAAAGCCACTGAAGAAATAGTTTATAGTGGCAGCGTGATGCGCTGCAACTTAATGGTACAATGTGGAGAATGTTTTTACGAGTAAAAACACGTCATCTGTTGCGGCTTTACAAATGTCTTATAAAGGAAGGAATTGCTTTAAATATGTTTCTTAGGCCTCAAGGATATGTGCAATGGATTTTGGTAAGAAGTAATATAAACGTAAATTGGTTTGTTTATGAAGATGGAGATGCTTCTCCTCATTTGTGAGAAATTGTCAAGTCCAGATTGCCACTTCTGGAAAGAAATATGACCCTTTCTGCATCATTAAAGGAAGCAGCAGCAGGATAATCACAGAATTTTGTGAACAAAATACTGAAACACATGTAATAATGATTTTAGCAGGAATTCTTACCTACAGGAAAAAAACAAAAAAAGATATTAAAAAAAAAGAATGTTTTTTATATCATTTAAATGCAAACACAAAATTGTGGCTGTAGACGTAAAGAGCTCTCTCCCAAACGCACACACGCACAGATTCTCTTTTACACACTTTGACAGACATGCACATCCGTGCTGAGTTACTGCTCTGGCCTGCAGGTCACTGCGGCTTGGCTAGATTTACAGTCACTCCTCATGTCCAATCCAGGCTTTTCATTGCCTTCCCCTTGTGATGAATTGCCCCCAGACACAATAGGCACCCGCTGTCCTCTGACGTGCTTCTCTCGCCAAAATGATGGTGCTCCTCAAGGCCAGGAAAACTAAAACTTTTGGGAATGCAAAGTTCTTTACACAAGTTTATATTTGGCAGTCTCTTGACCTGACCGATGTTTCTTGGATTCTTCTTTCGGATTCCCTGTGACGCTGTGAGCATAAATCTATCAAACAAAAGAGAGAAGTACCCTGCGCGGACTTGTTTTTCTTGATCATGCCCTCAAAATGAAGCAATACATCAAGAGAATGAACCTGGCCCCTTGAGAGGTCAGAAATTTGCAATAAACCCCTCAGCTAGTAATCTCACGATACTCCATAGTCATAGTCTCATAGTCAGTTTAAACTTGACCTTACACGACATCCCGCTCCTCACGTTTTCTATTAAAGTATCTTGTTTTTTTCTCTTCCTGAACTCAAGGGCCTCTTTCCTATCTAAGCTCTTAATAGCCAGCCAGAATAGCATTCCTCCACATTAGCACTTAATAAAACCAAAAACGGCTTTCCTCGTGAATCTGTGGCTCCCTTGTGCTTGGTGTTAGCACTGCAGCTATATGAAGTGTTTTACTCCAAATGAAGCTTGTAATTACAGCAATCATGTTGTGATTGGAGGTTTCACACCTTTGTAAAGGTGTTTGATCCTGGATCTTCATGTGTCACCCTAGCCAGTAGAGTCAAGAGCACATAGTAGCTATCTACACCGAATATGCACACTTTAAACATAATTTCCCTACTGCAGTGAAAGTTACTTTGTCTGTTTGTGACAACCAGTGATTTTGTGGTATGCTGCCCTCAGAGACAAAAGGGAAGGAAAGAGGGATTGAGAGAGAAAAAAGGACAAAATGTGTGGATGTAAGGAGATCTGTCTGGAATGCTGTGTGAGAGAATGCATGACCGAAAACCGCAGAGGCAAACTCTGCCCTGCGTCTCGCCTGGCCAGCACTCAAAAAACATGGGCTTAGGAGACAGCGATCCAGACAGTGGTAGGAGATGCCCTACAAAAATGATGCTTAACCCTGACAGACACAAACCTCGTTTCCCTCCAACAAAAACAAAAAAAAAAAAATCATCCAAAGACACCTCAGGTTATCAGCAATGCGAATTTTTGGTGTAATGTTATCTGATAGAGAAGAATTTCGCCCAGTGGAATATGAGCCTTTGAAAAATACCATACCTGAAAGAGAACTCCATCATACTGCTTTAGAAAAACAACAACAGAAACACAATATATCCACCTCATATTAAATACTTATGATGTTTTTTCTCCTTTTCCTTTTTGTCATTGTACTCATTAATTCGAAAAGCTAATGTATCCCAAAGTTCAATGGGTGTGGTGGAGAGTTTTTGTGTCACATGGTGCAAATTAAACCCTGATGGAAATTATTTTCATCTATGTCAGTAGAACACTACTGGCCACTGTATTTGTGTGCATTTACATTAAGATATAACAGCAATATTTAAAGTGTTAGTTCACCAAATTTGCAAAAAAAAGAAAATTTTTCTCACTTAGCCATGAATATAGTTTTTGTTTTATTTTCCAGGTTTTAAGACAAACTCCCTGAGATTTCTGCCACCACCACAACCAATACAATGTTGGTGAATGGAATTGTGTTTGTGCTGCTTACAGTATTTAAATTTTCCATTGCAATTTTTCAAAAGCAACATAGAAACAATATCTTCATTGCTCAGTGTCGGCAGCTTTCCTTGGAACCATTATTGGAATTTTATTAGTGGAACCAACAAGTCTTCCAATCTAAATGACAAAATACTTCTGAAGTGACCCATAAGTATCTTTTTTATCATCTTGTATTGGTAGGACAACACTTTTTATCAGTACCTTCCTGCATCTATGGTTAGGCTTCGGTTAAGTTTATGCAATATAAAGTAAGGTTGGGTCATGTGTCAGTGCCTTCTGAAATCCCTGCACAAATAAAACCGTTTTAAGACCTGACATTGCTATGATTAAGGTTTGGCTAGGTTTAGGTACAAAAATGACTTGGTTAGGAGTTAGGGAAAGACCATAGTTTTGGTTAAAAAAACTACTTGGTCTTTGCGGTTTGCCATGTGAAAGTATGAGGTTTTGTTGACCCATCCAACCACCCCAACCTCCTCCCTCTGCGAACCTCTGTGGCTCTACAACATCACATCTTTGCTGTCCGGCAGCAGGCTTTGTCACTTGAAACTGGACATGCATTGCTTTAGGGTGTTTTTCTTGGGAGGACAGTCTGGGATGTAAATCACAGCCTCCGGTGTCACAGACAAGCAACAATCATTGTTTGCATGTAACTTTCTTTTTTAAATGAAATAGTCCCTATGAAAACAAAGTGTTATGTGGATTAGCAGAGTAAAACCCAATTTATACTTTGGCCTTGAGGGTCTGCGTGACGTAAATTTTGTTATTTGTCCCTGTCCGTGCTTGGACCCACTCAAATGGTTGTTTTTGGAAGGCAATGATAAATTTTGTTGTTTAGATTGGAGGACTTGTTGGGAAAGTTCTAATAAAAGTTTCAATGATGGTTTAATAAAACCAAAACTATCTGCACAGCAAGATACCAGTGGGAGTAGGTGAGAAAATGACCCAAATTTTAAGTTAACAGACTGTTTTGACTACATTGTGTTTTACCTTGGCAGACATCAGATGATGTAAGGTACAATGTTAAATGTTTAGTGAGTCCAGTTGTGCTCACTGTTTCTCCCACTGTGGGTATTGTCTCTAATGCCCTGCAGCTCTTTTCCTCTGGGAGGATGTTTGACAGGAAATGGAACTGGCCGTAATCCCTTGCGGGGTTCAGGCAGCCACTTCCTGTGCCAACCCATGCCAAGCCGTGCCAGTTTACAGCTCATCCCAGACCACCGTGAGAAAAACAGTCTTCGACATCCTCTGGGAAATGAGGACTGGGCCTTCCCTTCCCCTGCTGTGGTCCCAAAAAAAAGAGAAAAAAAGTCCTGGATTCACATATACATACTCACATACGTGACCCCCCACTCCACCTACTTTATACCAGTGACGGCACTGCACGGTGGCTGCAACAAAAAAAGTGAGATCAAACACGGTTGGAGTGAGTGGAACAGGCTGACTTTAGATATGGATACAGGCAATAAGTTTAGGTCAGCACGTGCAAAAGTTTGAGAAGGAAGTGGTACAGAGAGATTAAAGACATGTAAAACAGAAAGATGATAGGGGATGAAGATTGGAGGTGGCTGGTTTTGATGTTCTGTGACTTTTAATTAACATTTGTTGAAAGACAAAAGTGAAAATGTTGAGAGGAGGAGAGAGTGTCCGGTTTGAAAGAAAAGAACTGATAAAAAGGGGGAAGAAGCAGAAAGGTGATAGTGTGGAGGCGAAGGGAAACAGATGGGTTTAAAGAGGATCACAGGGGAAAAGAGCCAGTTGGAAAACAGAGCGGTGGAGGAGGAGAGCATGAGCCGAGGAGGAAGACGAAGAAGGGAGGTTTGGCGGTGAGGGTTTCCCTGATGAGGCACAGCTGACGGCGCGAACCTACAGCGCTCTCATGGCAGGCCTCACCACATCAACCCGTTGACATTATTATTCAGCCGTCCAGGGCCCGGGCCCACACACACACTCCTGACCTGCTGCACTGCGCCGCACCGCCAGTGTGTGTGTGTGTGTGTGTGTGATCTCTGATTCAAAGGCACGCACACAGTGGAGCTCACACACATGCACGAAATGCTTACTCATGCTTCTGCAATCAGGTATACACACCAAACCTGTCACGCACACACACACATGCACTTTTCTTTCTACACAGTCTGCTGCTATGTGTTTTGGCTGTTGGCTCAGCTTCTTTTGGACTGAAGTCAGGCTGAGGCGGCAACTGAATGATTCAGATGCAATTTTGGGCATGTGTGTGAAGGTGTGTGAAAACTGTTATGCGTATATAACGCGTTTCCATTATTTGGATAGCCAGGTGTGCAACCTTCCCATCCCCTCAATGCTTTTTTCAGTTCGCCACCCTCAGTGTTTTATGTTTTATTGGACTGATTTCATCTTTTTGGCAGGACTGGCCACGGACCAAATGTCTCGCCATTGACTGACAGACTGACTCACTCATTTAGAGGGACTGAGAGTGAGTGCAACTCCCAAAATAAGTTTTAAAAACACACGTCTCACACGGAGGCTCTGACACTGGCATGTGTTTGGAAGGTAATGTAACACCAACCCGCGGATACAAAGCGATGCGACGGATCCATTTTACCAGCCTGCGCGGCGGCTAGCAGCTAGTTAGCATTGGATAGCATCATTAGCATAGCCGTGCCATGCTGTGTGTAGCCTATAGACTATAAAAATAAGGTGTTGCCGTGGTGTTTATGGTTTAAAATCACCGTGCTGGGCAGGTGACAGGTGTGTTTACAGTGTTTGTGTGCTCTGAAGACCACGGAAATCACAACCTAGCATGCTAATCCTACATAAACATATGGATGAGACCATATGTTTACAGACAGCCACAGATATAAACAAATGAAAGAGCAGAGGGAGTTAACAGATAATTAAAATAGTTATAATTCAAATTTAAATAAGTTCTCTTTCAAATCAAACACCCCAAGATATGAGTGGTTTTTGACTTTGGCAATTTTCTGTAATGGTCCCAGTAATATTTGTTGTTAAAGTGCACTGAAGTAGCATATCACATGACATCGTTAAGCTAATGAACATTTAACATCCAGGAATTCACATTATAGACATTACAAATTGGCCACAATTTTGCACATTGACCATACACAGTTCAGCCATATACTAGGTTTTCACCTAGTCTTGTTTTACAGCAGCAGGATGTTTCTAGAAGAGAATAGGACCCAACCAATCAACTTCTCCAATTTCATCAGCAGCGGGTGGGTGAAAAACAACCCTGGCGTCACTGAAAACAGCCTTCTTCATCTGGTCACTTCATATTATTTTGCCCTCTCAACACCCACAAACACGCTTCAGCCCGCTATGATAAATATCTTGATGTATTAACAGTGCCATGTTTAAGTGTAAACTTTACTTCCATGATATATAACTTTCATCACTTGCACATGAGTAACAGAAGAGCAGAAAGTCCAACCTGTTTGTGTTTGTCGTAAATAAAACCCCAAACGTGCTCGCTCAGGACCTTCAGTGTAATAAAATTGCAAACAAGTTTGAAGCTTTATATTTTAGTTTTATGGGTTCAGTGACAGGGAAGGATGTGGTGTGTGTGTGTGTGTGTGTGTAAACAAGCCTGTCTCTTACAAAATACATATCATACTAATTTGCTTTGCCAAATAGGTTTTTGAGGAAATATACTGTAATTTTTTCCTGAGTTGCTGATAATGATTTGAATGAAGTGTGACATCCAAAACATTGGGTGGAGGTCATGATTGGGCAATCTACATTATATGTGGTGTTAGATTTAGGCTACTAAACCACTTGTTTAATGTTAGGTTTGACTTTTTCTACATTTAACCAAGACCCCAAGTGCTTTCAGATGCTTAAAATGCAACCATAAAAACATGATTCATGATTTATTTGCCAGGAGTGGATATTCTTGGGGAAGCAAATGAAATAGGCAAGTAAACGGATGTGTTCAAAATATTTCCTTGTGGCATTACATTTCCTACAAAAACTGGTGCTGATTCCAGTTTGATCACTACCCACATCTCCAATTCTTTCAGTAATTTGCAGGTAGGATTACGAATGGGGACATCAACTTCCTGTGCCAGTGACAGAAAAAACAGCCACACAAATGACATGAAAAACATGGCTTATATTGTTGCAGCTGTTCACTTTGTTTTACAGAAATAACGCCTAAAGCGCCAAATTTCTTTGATCATTGTAAAAAAAAGAAAAAAAATGACAACCACTACCACAGTCTTATCAGATTATCATTAAGAGTTATACCAGATGTGCACAAGTTTTTGACAAGTTTCAGCATCCAAGAGCCCTGTAAACTTGAAAATTTATCAGCAACTTTTGAGTGACAACCATTTGTGAAATGTGACGCTGCCACATACTTTTTAGGAGACAGCATTGGTGTTTAAGATTTCGTTTGTGCGTTTATCTAGTTAACATGATAGAAAATATCTTGGCTGTACAGTATGTGAGGCCCTGTATCCATCCTGTATTATGTAACTGTTTTGTAATGTGTCTGCAATTTCCTTGTGTATGTGCTGTGGCAAATTAAAGAGATTCTTTATCTGATGCTGATATGTGTTTTGTACTTTCTCGTGATGTGATGCTGTGTCTCTGCCAGCGTGTCTACGTGTGTAGATGTCTGGGTTCATTCAAATATAAACTTCTGTTATGTGTTTTTACCTTGGGTTCTCGGGCCAGACGTGCAGTCCAAAACAGCCTCCAGCTGCACCGCAGGTAGCCAGCAACATACATCACCTGACGAGACATGTGAACAGTCAGCCCCTTTGGTAAACACTGGACACAGACACACACACATGCACGCACGGCTCACTCATCAGTCTTTTTATCAAAAAAAATGATGCTCAATGGGTAAGTTTTGTTTAAAGTCTGCGGGGGATTTTCCATCTTTTGCTGCCCATGTGTTCTTATTATGGATAAAAAGTACATGTGTGTAATGATGTGTGTGCGCTTGACCCTTGACCTCAGTCTGTCTTTGTGTGTAGAGCTCAGAGATCAGCAGACTGTGGGATCGGAGGGTTGATAGAAAGATGGAAGGAGACTGTTTTGCTGGTTTAATGCACAGATGCACTTACACTTTAAAAATAATTGTTATGCACTGCAACTAGTTAAAGAGTGAAAACAGTGCAAAATATACTAAAAACTGCCTCTGGATATGACATATTATTTTTTGGCCTTTTTTCTCCAAGCACATACTGGAATTTTAAGTTAATGCAAACACAAACGAAAAAAAAAATTACCAAGTAATATTTAATAGGGCTTTTAAATGCTGATAATTCTTTTAAAATTACCTGTTTCTCTTGAATGAGTTTTACATAACTTTACATTAAGTGTCCTGTGGTGTAAGAGAAACAGGGAGAAAATAAAGTTTGTCCTTGGTTTCCATGGGCGTGAGAGGTGGAATGTTGAGCGGCTGCACTTCTCACAGCCTGGAACACACATGCACACTCACACACATACTTAAGACACACACGCACAATCCTCTTCAAAAGGTGGCACATGTGGTGTGAGAGAGCACGGGTGAAGGTCTCACAGCGCCTCTGTTCCCCTTTGGGTTTTTCTGAAAAATACACACAGTACCTTCAACCATCCATCAGTCTGCAGCCACCTACGTCGCTGCTCCAACTGCCTTCGAGACATGCATCAGTCACTCAATGGGAAAGAAATGACACGTGCATGCAATGTCTTATTACTGCTCAAAACTATGAGATAACTAACTCCTATGCAAAATAACTTCGAAAAATTTACAAAAAATCTTGCAAACAAGGAGAGAAAAATTACATTTGTTGAAAGGTTGAAGTTGAAAATATATTGAATGAGTCAGCAATTGCACACACACACTAGGAAGCCATATCCATATCCGATTTCCTTAAAGAAAACACTTGCCACGTCAGGGCAGATCAACGTGTGAAGCCGAACAATGGGAAAGGCCAAGGGTTAATGAATGTGCACACTTTGTGACGAAGATGATCGTAATTTCCTTGTTCTCTTCCTGTCAGTGGGAACTGATGGGAGCTAACACACCCTTGCGGACACACGCACAAAAAGACACACCATCGATACATCCAGCGCAATGCTTGCCTTGGCTGGGCCCTCTCAGAGGAAGCGCTGTGACGGAATAACACAGGGGAACAATTAGCAAGCTCTGCCCTGGGAGGGCTGCCCATCCCTGGGCGACAGAACCAGTGAGGCCTGGGTGGAGGTCTGGAGGGTGTGGGACGAGGAAGCGGAAAGCTTGGAAGGGAGGGTCCCCCTGCTGAAGGAACCTTTTAGCTGCAGCCAGGGAGATCCATCTGCGGTCACACACACACATATGGAAACACACATACTGTAGACATTGCGCTTCTCCCCCGGTGACAGGAGCAGCTTCCTCTTTCACACACACACCAGGCCAATATCAATACGCCCACATTGTGTTTGATCTGCGTTAGGTCCACAAGCAAAGCCGTGGAAGCCAGGAACCCTCCATCCTTTCAGAGGATAATAAACTCTCAATTTGTTAGCAGGAACACTGCTGGATGTCACACCTCATGAACTGCACAGAAATCACCAAGCTGATTTGTTATGTTTCACCTCATCTTTTGAATAAATTACTTAAAGCTGGGGTAAGCAGTTTTCTGGAAAAAGACAGAAAAAGGCCAGAATTTGAAAATACAGCCCTCCTCCTGCCCCCCCCCCCCCCCCCCCCCCCCCCCCCATCCTAAAACCCAGTACTACTACACTCACTCACACACACACAACTGTCTCTCAAGGCACAACAACCTTTAGTAAACAGGAAATGGTAAACACCGCCTCTCACCTGTTTGAGGTCCAACACAAAATTAATGAGTATCCCATCTCCCTGCTTGAATTCAAATGATATTGGCTCAGTATCCGACCTGAAGCCACAGTGATGCATAAAAATCTATCACTGCTTTTTCACTTCTGGGAACTGAGTTTACTTCCATTGAAAGTTGTTGATAAGATTCTGCACTGTTCAGTTTTTCAGGTTTTCTGTTTTCTGCTTTCTGTTGATATTCCCGTCTTTTTCTTTGTCTGCTTCTGCAGTTCATGCAGTCTGTCATTTGTTGCCACAGATACCAGATTTTTTTCTTTTTATTGCCAGAGCATTTTATTTATTGATTGCTGTCAGGATGTAAAGAGAATTTCAACAAATATAGTAAAAATGCCTACCCTAGTTTTAAATCAAGACCACTTGGGGAAGTCAACTATTTGTCAGACGTTCTGTATAGAATTAAAAGCATAACATGTCATTTAACATTAGCATTTTTGAATGAGTTAGCAGGGCCCATGCCTGAGACAGGAGGACGTTGCATCATTTAAAATGATCACTCATCAGTAAAAAAAACACCCAGAGTTACTCAAAGCTGATGTTTTTCCAAATTATGTTTTATGTCAGTGCTCTGTCTTTGTTCATTAAATGCCACATTACACCTATGTGACATTTACAGGCATGTTTGAGCTTGACTCACAGCACAGATGACAGTGAAAAATGTAGGTGTTTTTGGGGTATCATTCCAAACCTTCCACAGGGTAGTTTCTTAGAAACGTCCCACCATGTGGTTCTGGTTTTGTCTTCTGGGAAGCCGCTGAAAAATACGCTGTGCAGGGTGTTGACTGGTTCTGAATGCCAAAGAATGTCTCTCTGCTTTAAGATGCCAGTTAACGATGATGGCCATGGAGATGTCACTCAAGGCTACTGTTTCATGGTTACTGATTGGTCACGGAGTTTGGTTATTGGAGCAGAGATGTAAGATGGTGTGACCAATGTGATTAGGAACAGGTGGAAGGTGGAAAGGACTGAATTTCAACAGTCAAAAACGACACACTGTACAGATTATAGAAAGATGGAGACAGATGCAGAGGTAACAGAATAACAAGATTAGGGGGAAAATATTTAGTATGTTATATAATGTTTTGCTTTTATGGGTCTTTTCTAAAGGAATCAATTAAATCGCATGTTTCAAGATGGAAGAACACATCTCTAGTGGGTTAGCAAGGAAGCTAAACACATTAGCTAGAGAACTGGGAATTGACAGAAGGATAACTTCCATCATAACAGCTAAAAACATTTCCAATCATTGCGTTAAAGGAATAGTTTGACATTTTGTGAAAATATGCTTATTGATCAATCTCCTACTAACATCTCTTGTTTAATCCTTACAAACACAGAAAAACGAGTAAGAGTGGTTTCGATCTTCTCATCTAACTCTACGCAAAAAAGCCAAAGAACTGTTTTTCCCAAAATGTTCAAAACTTTAAGACTGCATCTGATGCTTCTTGTCAGCAACTGTGACGTAGAACATTTCTTTCTATGCTCTCACTTATGGCCACTGAACTTGAACTCTTCTACTCTGAGGACACAAGAAGGATAGAATCATATTTAGAGTAGATGTCATGTGCAAATGACAAAGCTGTACAACCAGTATGCCTCTGCTACCACCACCAGCACCTGGTGTCAATAAACGGGATTTACGGGGGGTCCCTCTTTTGGAACGCCACCAAAGCCACTCTCATTTAAGAGGCCATGGTGGTCACAGGAATGCTTTTCATTCTCATCCAGGGAGGATAATAGTGGTACCTACTGTGATAGGGATCTGTTCTCTCTTCTTTCTTCCTTTCTTTCTTTATCCATATCCTGTCCCCCTCTCTTACCATCTTCCAATATCCTCCCATCTTCTCAAATCAGAGTCAGACACTACCTCACATCTGTCGAAAACATTTTCCAGAGGACATTCAGCTGGCAGGTTGTCTGTCCTCTCATCTCACACTCTTTCTGTTTGTCCTGCCACGTCTGAGATGAAGGAAGAAGTCTATCTTTATCTGTCCTCAACTTCTGTCTCTCTTTCTCCCCGTTTGCCTGTCAGAAAACATCCTGCTCCCATTACCCCAGTGCCTCTTCTTTATTTCATCCATTCATCATTTCTCCCTGACCCCATGTGGTTGTCAGTCCTCCTGTCTGTTTTTTACCGGTATGACCCACATTTTTAAAGTGGGATAGTATGTTCTTGAGCGTTACATGAAAACACATCAATCAGAATCGACCTGAGAGAGAAACACAGCTGGAGCATGTTACAACAGTTTATCCAGTGCTATAAACTGAACCCAATATTAAAATTATGGTGTGATACAAGAAATTTATGTCATATAATGAAGTGTGATCCAGTGGCATAAACCGATGTGACAGATGTGAACACTTGAACTTGACTGTAAGGGCCACGGTAAGAATATCATTTAACTTTTCATAGCATTATCAAATGAGCTGTGATAATACCTGCAAGCACATGACCATTGGTGTCAGCTAGCACTGCTCCCCTCTCCATGACACCAGTGCTTCCCTTAGTTAAGCTCACATTTCCATTTAACTCTGTTTGCTTGTTGTAAAAAAAAGGAAAGGAAATTTTGTACAAATTCCTCTTCTTCTCTTTGTATTTTTTGTCTTCTGGATTTGTGGGTCACGTCTGTCCTTCTAGTGGCCTCGAAGCAGGAATTATTCTGCAGCTATCAGCCTAGCTCATCCCCAGGACAAGCTGGGCTTTGTGGTGATTTTGGCACAGTGGTCACAGTTGGAATTGCACCCACTGGCTCAAAAAGACTTCCCCATATTGACCATTACAAAAGGAACAGCTGTAACCCATGTTGAGCATTATGTTTTTGAGCATTACAAACAGTCTGAAATGATATTTTGCATTATAACAATTTGATCAGTTAGGTTTTATAAAAACACAGACACCTGTGGAAGCTTGAAAGTTTTCGACGTATGCATCCAGAGAACAACTTTAACAAGAATGAATGGGGCCCCATCTTGGAACATGATTTCCAGTTTTCTGAACAGATAATCACATGATTTATGCAGACATACCTCTGGTTAGCTAATGACAATCCTGTCTGATAGAAGCACAATAATGCACACACCAAAACAAAGCAAATACGTCTTAACAAAATCATAACATCCTTAGGCCATCAAGGGACCAAACAGTCAAACAATGTACAGCAGGCCTGTTGTTACTTTATAAGTAAGGAGCTAGTTGATGCCCAAGTACTAGCTGAGTCCTGAGGACCAATGTCTGTAATTAGAAAAACACACTGCAGGTGTGATAACAAGCAGAGAAGAGCAGTCTGAAGCCAATGTACAGTCCATAATCCAAGTGTAAACAAAAGGTTCGACCCACAGCCACTATCTATCATTCTAAAATTGGTGGACCAGCCCTCGGATATCTAAAATAATTTTAAACCATTGGAAAGTCTAGTTAGAACAAGTATGTTCATTTAAATTCCATCATCTTCAGTCTTGCTTGCAGACAAATTGCTGGTTAACAAGACAAAGAGCATGTATCAAATGTTTCCTGCCGCTGAAAAGGCGCAGCTGTGCATCTGCACACTTACAGCTCCGTCCTACATCGACTGTGGTTTTGTCTGGCAGATTGTTTTCATAGAAATATGAATGGGGGGGACAAGGTCTCAGGGAGGAGGCCTTTAAAAGCACCGACCATTTGCAGTCACATTTAATAGGAGGGAGTCTGACATGGGCAGAGAAAGTCCAGCCATGCTGGTCTTTAATAGAGCGCGCTGGGAGAGTTCATTGTCTCCCATCGAGATAGGATCTGTGAGAATGTTAGCTGGCTGGTCTCAGCGATAACCCCTCACTCTGACCTCTGCGTGTTCTCAACCATCACCCACAGGCTGCGTTTAAATGTGTGTGCAATTTTGTGTGTGTGTAATTTCTGTTTTAAGCAATAGGCAACCATGTCTTCCTGTCTGGCCCAAGGACTACTAATTTGCTTTGCCAAACGTTTTGGAGGAAACATAATTGCTGCCTGGATTATGTTCAGAGGCAACGTTTTTTTCAGTCGAGGAAATATGACATCCTAATACTGCACAGAAGTCATGTACAGCGACCCATGTTGAATGTCATTTTTAGAAGACAGGGTTACTCAGTCTGTCTATTGGGCATGCCATATGCTGCATTTTGTTCATAATTGTTGG
Source organism: Scomberomorus guttatus (assembly GCA_038419695.1). Lineage (NCBI taxonomy): Eukaryota > Metazoa > Chordata > Actinopteri > Scombriformes > Scombridae > Scomberomorus > Scomberomorus guttatus. Next base: position 9,504,732 of record CM076468.1, on the reverse strand, counting down.
CTGTGATTACTGTTACAACGTCCTCTGGCATTTCTCTAGTCTGGAACCCTTTATTGTTTGATTGACAACCACACTATTCATTTAGTAAAAGGATATTATTTTAAGTTTTAAGTCACTTCGGGTTCATCTTTTACCTCCTTTTCACACTCCTTGTTCAGTGCGATGGAGCCCAGAAGTGAGCTAGTCTATGCTAGTGGTTCTTTTTTACTGAAGTATGACTGCACTGACCTCAAATGTTGTTGAAGTTGAAGTTAGCAGCTCACAAACAGAAACCTTCGACATGCATATATTAGCCACCTTTATGGGCCAATGAAGAGATAATTACATATTCCCTAAAATGAATACCTTGGCTTTTAATGCTGAGTTACAATTCACATGTAATGCAAGAAGCAGTACTTTTACTGGAGAAGCAGCTCCAACAGCACTGATTATATACAAAATATAAACTGCGCTCTGAGCGTGTGTGTGTGAGTGTGAGTGATCTTTAATCCATACAGACAGACAGCCACGAGCCTCTCATCTGATTCAGCTTGACTCCATGACTCTCCCCTTCACCATTGTTACCCTATTTTGTCTCTCTCCAATTAGACATCTGGAGACGATCTGTACTCTGCACGTTCATGTGTGTGTCTTTGTGTGTGTGTGTGTGTCTATCAAAGTGCTGACGAGGGAGTTTTCAGCGAGGGCAGACGGGGTTGAAAAGTGGGATGCTGGAAACTGAATGACAGAGAGAGAGCGCTTTCCGTCTTCAGCGGTTCCACGATGAATCAGGTTGGTTGGTTGGGCTGCGTTTGAAAAGAATGATGAAAGAGGGTTAAATGACTTTGATATTTAGTGGTCAACTGAAGGTGATTTACGCTGCCGTTTCCCATAATAGCCTTCTCTTTATGAGACGTGTGTGTGTGTGTGCGCAATTTCCAGTCCACAGTACACTTGTTTAATCACACACATATGAATTCTTCTCCTTTTTCATTGCATTGGCGTGTGGCAACGTCAGCTCCAGGTGCCAAACCAAAGTTCTCACAACGTTACATTGGGATTGTGTAAGCACTGGTGCAGTGGCGAGGTCCAGAGGACGAGGTCAGCGGCTGCAGCTGTTCGCATGTCCTCATCCTGGAAGAAACCATGACTTCACCACGAGTGCCGGTTCCGCCTCACTTCAAGAATGAACTCTGAACTTTGCAGTTTAACACTCAGCAATCCTCAGACATCTGCTGAAATGTTGTTTTATGTTATGTTGTTTTTTTATTCTGCTATTTGGTACTTTTTGGAATCCTTGAATCCCTCTTAATGCCGTGGTGAGTAATTTAAATTGTGTCAATTTGTCCTGCTCTGCCAGATGGGTGGATCCATTCCTCCACACATGTCATATTAACTTCAAAATATTATTAAATTCTTTTTCCACCAGTAGCGAAACTGGACGCTGGTCTGAATAGATGTTTGATGATGTATGTCTTCTCCAGTGCTTTGAGGATACACTTTTTCTTACCCCCACCATGCTCCTGCCATAACCTTTCATTCCTTTCCTCCCTCCCCTTCTTCCACACTGGATTCACAGTGATACTATCCAGAGGCTGCACTCTGTTTTTCCTCACCTCCCTTTAATGGCTTCTGATGCTCCCCAGCTTCCAGGATCGTGTTCCCACCCCACTATTACCCCCTGGACAAATGGCAGAATTAACTAAACACACCCGTTTGGATTCCTTCTTGGACAGCCACACCAAGTTACAATGCTTTAACATTCTAATTTGATTAAGCATGGTAAACTTTCCCGTTGTGTCACGAAATATATTTTGGAAAAAAAAACAACAACCCAATGCCATATCTTTGGATAGGGATGTTTGGATTCTTTCCCAGGGGTGGATTACCCTAGCAGCCTCCTGTCTATCAGTGTGTCAACCCTTGACACTGACTGTTTATTGTGTGGTAAGTGGAAATTCCTCTTATAGACTTCTCCTCTTGAAAGAATGTTATTGGACTCGCAGGTCAAAAGTCGATTCGCTTGTCATCTGTGGCAGAGCTCTGTGAGGGTCTGGTTGTATTTACTCAAGCATTCTTTGCATTTTCAAAAAGGCAAACATTTCTGAAGTCAATAATAAGACACACAGATCGTGGACTCTCTTTACCTCTGACCGAGTTGTTTGTGTTTTCCTTTGGCCAGCTGGTGGTGAGGTTGTGTGTCTGCGTAATGATGTCGTGCCATGGTCACTTGCAGGCTCTGCTGCTTGTGCAGAAGAGCGTGCAGGATCAGCGTCTGTTGGCCTGATTTAGCGGAGGAAGAAATGCACTTCCTGTTGTTGTGTGTCTGGGTCTCACGGTCAGTGACCTCAGGGTCAAAGGTCGACTTCCTGTCTGGCTGAGGTACAGTACATTAGAGTGGGGAGGGTGGGGGTTAGAGAGGACACTTGTAACAAGTGCTTGAACAGAGAGCTCTCTCTGTTGCATCTGTCAGCACACTGTCTAAGTGTATGTGCGTGTTTGACAAAGATTAATGGCAGGAAGTCACCAGCCCCATTGACAAACTGTGTCACCCGCTCACCCAAACCTAACCGCCCCTGCAAAATGGCCTGGTGCACTGTGACACACTGACACAGTGACACACACACACGTAAAACCCACCAAACCAAGAGCTCCACACACACTCTGGTCACAGATAAATCATTGTGGGTGGCCCAAAGGAAAGCAAGCTTTTGGGGAAGTAGGTCAGCGCCCAAGGGCAGCGGGCCAGCCTGCCACCATAGCACCACAATCATCAGAATGGGCAAAACATCCCATTTGATAAACCTGAGTAGCATTTAAAGGGACAATCCACCTTAAAACTGCGTCAAAAACAGTCTCTAAAAGTTTAAGGGAACGTTGGCCCATCAGAGAAGTAAATCCCAACACATATTCAAACTTATCACTTCTGATTATTCTGGATCTATGACTGCGGCAATTTAATTCTAATCAAAATGGCATGAGGCAAAAACATCACCATCCTGTCTCCAGTGAAATGGGTTTATTGAATATCTGGTGTCAGCTGTTATGACATTCGGCTACAATCAGTGTCATCCTTTGACCTTGTTGTGCTGAGTAACTGATCTCTGAGCGGCTGTTTGAATGAAAGCAGGGGGCTGCTTTGTGTCATGAGCCGCATGTAACACACATACACACAATCTCTGACTCACGCAGTGCCATAGGGGAGTACAAAAGCACACCTGGTAACCCAGACATGTAATCATTATCACATTACATACAGTTCAAACTAAACATCAGAGTGGCAACATGGTTCATGTCAGCAAGGCATTTAACATCAACAATGCCACCGGCTGTGTATATGTGCAGGTCATGTGGTGCACTCTGCACATGTCTTCATCAGCTCTCTGACATGAAGTGGCATTTTCTGCATCAGCTGAGAGTCTCTTGCACTCTTAAACATGTCAGAATGAGTTTGTGGTTGAAGCCATAACAAAGTCCTGTTTGGTGGAGTTTGCAGCACAGCAGCTCTACCACAAAGGCCCATTTTTAACCGATGCCACTTTACTGTATATCAGTAGTAATTAGTAATAAAAGGGGTTAGTTAGGAAATGTCTTAATGATGAAAAGTGACTATTTTGAATCAATGATTTCAACGACACCTGTGTTGATCTGTCAGGGTGGTTGATCCACTCTTTTGGTCCAGACAACAACTGGGTGGAGTTCTGTTAAATGTTGTGCAGACATTCAACCAAAATGAACCAAAATGCATCTTTAAAAGCCGAGTGAGAACATCCACTCTGCTTGTTAGTTGTTTCTGGGGCAGAAGCAAGAATGTAAACAAAGAAAGAAAGTCCTGAAGAGGGTTTTCTGGCCAAACAACAATAATGCAACGTATTTTGTTGTGCTAGTCCAGGTTGGACCTCGATTCACTCTCCAACCAGCTGCTTGCAACTGTTGATTTTGCTCATCCACATCCCAGTATGTGCAAGCTGTTTAGCTCAAACTTGCAGAGTACACCAAGTAGCTGGGTCAGATTGAGGTCGGTTCATGTTTCCACCACAAATGAACCACACCAGAATTTGTTTGAATCGAAATCCAGGAGGAAAACAAACTAGAGTGTGATTTAACTGGACTAAATATCCTACATAAGTAGTATATTAGTAATATTTCACTTTTGGCATCCACATATGTTAGCAATAGCATATGTTATTGTACCATTTTCAGCCAGGGATCATGTCTGATGCTATACATTTATTAGAGCAAATAGGATGAGGAAATATATGTTAATTAGAGGGGATGGGGGGGGGGGGGGGGGGGGACTGTGTTGCAGCTCACGTTGTGATTTATGCCTGCTTTTACATAGAGTAAAAAGCTTGCCAAATGCAACTTTAACACTTAGACAAGATGGATTTATTGCATTTGAGCAATTGAGTTGGTGGAATACTGCCCTTGCATATGAGTGAATTTCTCCTTTGGGGGACCAGGCACTTACAAAAAAAAAAAAAAAAAAAACACGTCTGGAGTGTGAAGTGTGAATGATGTCACTTGTACAGATGTGTGTATACATATATAAGACATGATATGTATATACAGTGTATATATAGATTTGCACGAAGGTTGCAAAAGAAAAGCATGTTTTTTCAGAGCGGCTGGTCTGCAACACATGCTCAGTCAGAGCTTGAACTCACACACACACACACACACACACACACACACACACTGCAAACACACACACACACATACAGTAAACACACAGCAGCCTGCAGGTGGAAAAACTGAGAATTCACGACATGCTGTTGAATCCAAACTATTTACATGCTAGAGAAAAAAAAGGAGAATGTTATGGAATCTGTCATCCATCACGGAGTCAGATCCATCATCTGCAGATGCTCTGAAGTGATACACTGTGAACCAGAGCGAGCTGCTTTAAAAACAGCAGGATCCCATATTACTTCTGCTCAGGATCTTGACGCTCCGTGGGAGTCTGGTATAATTTATCTAAGTATTACAGTATCTGCTAAAGTGAAGACACAGCTCATGTGTCTTCACATGAGCTGTGTCACAGCTTATGTTCAAAATTACCTTATTAAAGATTTACTGTTTCACTCCTTTTCTTCCTTCATCTGCCTGTCTTTCTCTCCTCTCTGCACCTTCCCCTCTTCCCATTTTTTTATGCTTTTTGGATAAAGTTCAGTCACTTTCCTCTTGCCTCCCTCTCATCTGCTTTCACAGAGATCGTATGAACGTTCAGAAGCAGGAATGTGTTTTTGTGACCCATATTCTTCACCGGAAAGTGTGTGTAAGACGAGCGAAGAGGGCAAAGCTGCTGACTTGTGGACGCTGCACGCCCACGCACTGCGCAGTGTCTCACACTCTTACCAAAACTCTCCTCCACCCTCCTTCTCCTTCTTTTCCCTTCATCTCCCGCTCTACCTTTCTCCTCGCCTCCATCCTTTTGACCTGCACTTTTCCACTGCCATATTTCTGTCAATTTTCCTGTGCAGCAGGAAATCTAATCAAGCAGGGAGTGTCTTAACAGATTGTTGAGGGTGAGAGGTTAGTTGTAGCTGGCACCGGTAAAACTTCACAAGACTGAATGTGTCTAGAATGGAAGAAGTGTGCATGTGCATGTGTCTGAACACTGGACACGTTTCATTTATCCGGCAATGTCCTGCTTCAAGTCTGCTACTGTTTGGTCTTGGGGTATTTGGGTGTTAGGAAACAATAGAATGCTCCTCTATTTCTTTTTTTTCTCCCATTTTTCCATTATGACTAAACTTCATCACTGAGTTCTGGGGAATGAGCCAGTCCAACAGGGAAAGGAACACGACTGGTTAGTTGATCAGAGAGGTTGTTAGAAACACAATTTTTCCATACTCATTGAAGAATAAACAAAGCCAAACAGTAAAATTGTTACCCAATTTGGTGGCTGAAAACATCTTTTAGATTCTACAGAGTGACTATCTGACACACGCACACACACACAGTCATGTTTCCATCACTTCAGAGGACATTACATTGACTTACATTCCCTAACCTTAACATAACCCTAAACTAACCTTAACTTTAAACCAAGCCTTCATCCTAAAATTAATGATTTTAAGGTTATGGGGACTTGCTTTGTGTCCCCATGAAGGAGGCGAGTCCCCACAACTCGACTGTGTAAACAGATTTACACAATGTGAGGAATACCTGGACCACACACACACACACACACACACACACACACACACAGCAACAGCCTTAAACAGCCTTGAACTTAAAGACATATGCATAATGTAACAATGAGGTGCAACTAGATTTGAGATGTTTTTTTACAAGAGGGGAACTTTAAGGGGAACTCCACTGTTTTTACACATGAAAATCTCCACAGGAAGTACTACTCAGCCTGTGAACACAGGTTAAATAATATCTTGTGTGGCCCTGGAAGCTTGGTCAGGTCCGAGAAAACAACTCTGATGACGTCATCAGCTTAACAGAAATTAATTGAACTGAATTCAACAGACTTCTTGCAGTTTTTAACAAAGTTTTGAAAGAATGGGAATTTATCTGACACAGAGGGTCCAATGAAAGACGTGGTCAAGTTGCATTACGGGAAAAGTGGGATCCAGCGTTTTACGAGCTTGACTAAAAGCCAGGTTATTTCGGCTGTGCTGATTTTGACCAATCTTTTTTTTAAAAATCTATCTTTTGTAAGTCAAACTTGACAAAACTAAATCAGTAGAGTACCTCTTTAAGCCAAAAAGGTTGGGAACACTTGTTACACAGGATGTTTGTTTTTAGTGTTCTGGTGCACTGTGATACGAGTGATAATTTACTTGGTGAGTACAATGTTATCACAGCCAAAAGGAGTGATTTCCAATAATAATGTATGTGTAAATAAGACAGGAATTAAAAATAAACTGAATTTTCCCTTAAGAGCATCATGAACCGCTGTGCCAACTGCTATGCAACCCTGTCATGATCATATATGTGTATCTAGTACATTTGTATGTCTATCTGTGTGAACTGTACATGTTTTTCTAATGTATATGTGGGTGCTTTTACTCTCCATCGTCCCCATTCAGGCCCTGACAGATATTCCTCCCTGTCTGTCAGCAATGTCCCATTAATTCCTACAACTTACTCCCACACACAACCATGTAGAAACTCCTCTGTCAGCACCTTTGATGAAAGCTTACATGTTTGGGAGCGGACATAGATCTTTACCATCTCTGAGCAAACTTGAGAAATATCCAATATTGTTTTTGATGAAAACACACTGAAATCAGTTCTATGTCTTTTAGTTCTGTGTTCAATACGATCCAACTGGCTAGTCCCGACCAAAACAAAGCGCTGAGCCAGACAGACAGCCAGTGAGGTCAGTTCACACAGTGTGAAAAGTTGCAGCCAGAAACTGTATATCTCCCCCAAGCAGTAGTTGCTACATGAGGTGGGTTACATATTTGCGTGGAGTGATTGAAAAAAAAAAAAAGGGGGGAATGTAAGTAATGAGAGAGGGACACAGGAAAAGAGAGAGATATGCACAGACACGTGTGACATCTTTCCACTCTAGTCTCTGCCTCTAATCTGTTCTCCAGACATGAGGAAGAGACAATAACAGAGAAAAAAAAAGTTAGACTGGAGGGAGATAGAGGCCCCCTGACTGAAATTTGAGCACAGTTGATTACGTTGCTGAAACCATATGTGCACATACTGGCTGTGTCTTCATACTGTTTGTTTACTTAGATTCATGTCAGAGCAGGAGCATAAAGCCCTACGGACAGTGGAAATACTGGTGACAAATGGCGGAGCAAAATAAAATAAGGTAAAATAAAATATAATGTTTGTGTTTTTAATTTAACAGTCTCCACTGGAACTACTTTCTACCAAAGAAATAGTCCCTATAAAAACTGTTTACAGAATTGAGCATGAAAGTTCATTGTTGACCTTGGAAACAGTCGTTTGACAAAGACAGAAAACGTAAGGTCCACTTACTTTTTCCTGGAGCTTTTGACTGTACCTCACAGTATTCTTCAACAGATGGAGTTTGCATAGTTGTCATGGAGATAAGTCATATATTCACATACACCTACCGGACAACTGAGCAGAAGAAGCCCCAGAAAAGCTAGCACAGTAAGTGGACCTTGAGTGAAGGATTTTCTTTTTTTCCTGTCAAGCTGTTGACAGTGTGTTCTGTGAATTATCCAGAGCTATGTGGATACTGATTCTGGAGAGACATGTTGCTTTTCAAAATTTTAAACTTATTTTTTCAGCGCTGTGAGCGACAAATTAAAATAAATTACCTCTGTTTTATTGGGATGGAAACAGAAATCTATTTCTCAAAACTTAGTCAAGTAAAACCTGTCAATAAATACAGTTTTAAATGTGACTACACGACCAATAAAAATAAAACAATTTTTATTTCTTGCTTCTTGTTTACCATATGATGATGTTGATAGGTCAGATTTTTTGAGTGGCAGATTGCCAGCAGCCCCTCCTCTTTCACTTAGTGTACAACATACTTTATGTATGCTTACTTATGTTAAGATAAAAACCATGGCAAAACAAAGTCACAAAAAGACATTGTGAGGAGCAGGAGGGAAGAGAATTTAGCTCAAGTTCAGCCATCATTCTCAATCCAGACACGTCCTCCTGCGCCAGTTTCTCCTCAACAAGTGCCAAGTAGTAATGACATGTATGTGGCTGCTAATTCAGCCCTTTCCCTGTCAGCAGCAGCAACAAGCTGTACTGTTGAAAGACTCTTTTCAACTGTCAGTTAGATAAAAACTGGCATCAGGGCATCAGTGATGACATACAGACTGAACTCTTTGTCCCTGCTCTCCTGTGAAAGAGAACTGACTGAAGCGTTGGACTATAATGAAATAATTTCAGTGTCCAGCACCAAGTCCCGTCATCTCCTGCTGTCATCATTAAAAGTAAGCTAATTTACATTTTTGGACTGTAGTAGCTTATTGCGTATTTCAATATCATTGTTTATTGGCTATAGTTTTTGCTGGGTGTATAATAGGATTTTATGCTGATGTTGCTGCGTCTGCCATCTGTGTGTGTGTGTGTGCATGCACGTGCATGGTTTATGTGGCCTCTGCGCCAGACTATATTCAGGTGTTATTTTTAGGTTTCAGGTGTTTATTTTTTATTTTTGTGAGCATGTTGGTGCTAGTGTACCTCTATTAGGCTTGATTAATGATGCTGTTGCGTCTGTCAGCAGGTGTGCGAGTGAGTGTGTGTGTGGCTGCCGTGCCAGGCTATGTTCAGGTGTCATTTTTAACGTTACTGAGCATGTTGGTGCCAGTGTACCTCTATCCATACACTTGATTAATGATGCTGTTGTGTCTGTGTCATCTGCGTGTGTGTGAATATGTGACCAGCGTGCCAGGCTATGATGCTGTTAATGTTCATCTTGGTGCCTGTAACATTGCCTCTGATGATGTATAAGGCTTGTATGATTAAACTGTGGTGCATTCAGGCAAGTACAGTTGTAAAGGCCTATTTTAGTTAACATATGCATTTCAGAACCTATTAAGTATGATTGGTCTTGGACAGGCTAGGCCCCCCTGATTTTCTCTGCGTCCACCCACGCTGTGATTTCTGCCTACGCTACTGGTTGAAGACATCGTCATGTTTAACTTAGACATGCTAAAATGTAGTGTGACAGGAGCACATGAGCCATAAAGTCAGCAAACTAACTCATAATATCAGTTCGACAGCAATATCTATACGTTTGCTAACATTAGCTACTATTAGCATCTGGTCATACGATGTATATATTTAAGAAATTATGAATTCAAGTTTTTATTTGTAAAATAAAGATTGTTATTTCATCCTCTTCTCCAAGGAACGTCAGCACAGAGATGTAAACACAGACAATCAAACAGAGGAATAATTTGCTTTGCTGTCTTTGTTGTTTTTTCCTCATTTTATTTAAAGGTACATCCCAACCAAGAGCATCTCAGAAACTGTAGCGTTGGCTTGTTTTCAGTGCTTTTCCATTAAGCCAGTTTCTACAAAACAACCAGACAGTTTGGGTGCTCTTGTTTAACACTGCCGTGACTCACATAACCAGCAACCTTTCCACTAACAGGTGGCCGCCCTGACCTTCTCCCTGATGAGAAGACCAGCATGATTTTATTACCCACAAAGATATATTACATTGTGTATATATGTACAAAAGTGAACAGGTCTACATAGATTTACACACACATACAGTTTATATACCTTGGCCATGACTGGCACCAGATGATGTCAGTATGTGTGTGTGTGTGTGTGTGAAACACCAGACTAATCCTGTGTCTGTCTCAAAGTGTAACATGAGTGATGTCAGGCTGCTGCTGTATTCCCACTAAAGGCTGGGAAAAGTGTGTGTTCAAGTCCAAAAATGTGTTTTCTTGCCTGTGTGTGTGTTCAGGGTGGTGTGGGATTTGAGAATACCTCTCATCAGTCTGTCTGCTGGCTGCAGGGAAATGGCTTTTCACAGTCGGGGGAGTCTAAAGACACAACAAGGGTTCAAACTGAGAACTTGCTGACAGTGGTTTTGGTGTCAGGCTGGTGGTCCTGTGTGTGTGCTTCTGTGGGTCTTTATTTACCTGAGTGTGTGTGTTTGTGTTTTAATGGACTGACCAATAAAGTTCACAATTTAAAGATCTTCTACAGAATATGTTTCTACTATTATCCTAATAATTGACTAATTTTCTACTAACATTTTGGAGGAAACATAATTGGTGCCTGGATTATGTTCACTGGCAACAACATTTATAATCCAGGAGCACAGGACTTTGATGCCAGCGACCAGTAGCCTGTTGCCCCCGCTGAGTAACTGCTACGCCGTAAACAGTTAAACAGTGAACTCATCACTTTTTTCAGTTGCACCTTTGCTATTTAAACTACAATTTAACTAAGTCGACTAATCAAAAGGTTGTCAAAGAGTGATGTTTCACCTGGTGCCTTCAGGTAACATGGGACAAAAAAAGAGTAAGCTTTTTTTTTTAAGTGGTGGCAAAGGCAATTCCTACATGTATCTCAAGTCAACACAGCACAAAATTACTCTTGTGCACTCTATTCAGTGTCATCATGCATCTAAAAAGGGATGTACTGGAGTGAATGTGTTTTGCAAAAAGTGAGAGTTGCTGTGCAACCTAACTAACTTCAGAAAGTTGCAGCTACCAGCCAAGAAATAGTTCAACACATAAGCCGCTGTAAAACCGCAACTTGTTGTTTTTACACTTTGGTTTTTGTACCTAATACTAAAGTGTTACTTAGTGAGTTTTAGAGGTGCTATTAGGCATATTTCTTTATGCTAAGCTAAGATAACAGTCTGCTGGCTGTGGCCTTAAGGTGCCAGTATACTCCATCGGAAGTGCTTCTTGGATGGTTAGATAGCTTTGGAAGCCTCTTCCCCCCACACCTTTAACCTCATGACCACTTCACTTGTTTGTACACACTATTTTAAAACTGGATGGCATTAATTTTCAACAAAACCCATTTGCTGATGCAGTTTAGTTTATGAATGTAATTATTAGGAGACAGAGTTGCTCAAACTGTCTATCAGGCCCGCTATATACTGTATTTTGTTCCTAATTGTTGGGTGTTACAGCTTCCTCTGGAGCCTCTCCAGTCCGGAAATCTTGATTGTCTGATTGACAGCCACAGCGGAAGGATATTATTTTAGAGTTTTAAGTGACTTCAATTAAACTTTTTACGCTCCTTGCCCAGTGTGATAGACTCCCTGGAGTCCAGAAGTGGCTGAGAGCGTACTGCAGTGTTTGGAGGAGTTTGGGGGATTCCATGGGAGTAGCTGACTTTGTATCCTGCCTGCTGCAGCTGCTCTCTTACTTAACTCTGTCTGGCCTCCCTATGGACATGAAAACCAAGAAATCCTACTTTATCCCAATTCTTCGTACAGTATATCCTTCGAATTTGTCTGTAATTTATAGACTTTCTTGGATACATCTCATTTAGTAAGATTTTCACTCTCAGCAGCCCTAACCTTGTCAAATAAAAGCTAAGAAAATATGAATCTCCTGCTTGGTTTATTTATCTCTGTTCTCATTTTCTGTCATCTCTATCACTGCTTTTTTCATTCTTCTTCTCTCTTTATTTCAGTCTGCATTGCTTCCGACATATCTCGCCTCCAAACCACTAAGCCTATAGTATAGTATGTCTATTCTGCTGGGTGAGCTCTCTTTCCCAGAGCATTGAGCTGTATTTCCTGTCTGGCAGCAATGCTTAGAAATATCTCAAAAGCTTGTTTTATTTGCATCATATGCACATACGGTTTATTTTGTATGCCTGGAATGGAGACAGAGTTGTGATAACTGTAATTTTTTTTAACATATGACTATAAACTGGCAATGTAGCGGTGCATGAATCGAGTCTCCAGCCCTCTCCTTCTTTCTTTGTCCAATGTTAGATAGCCAGCACAGGAGCAGGGGTCTCTGTCCAAGGCATCGAGCCAGCAGCTGAATAAACACAACATCACAGCCGTGGCCGGCGGGGTGAGAGTAGGAGTGATCCTGCGTCTGATTGATGGCTCCTCTATTAGCGGATCCCTTAATCAGCACGCGGCTGACTCACTCGCCTGCGTAGGAATGACTGTCAGTGTCTTCATTAGCTGCACCCACACTGCCGAGGAAGAAGTGCAAACTGCACATCAACTTGTTTGAGTAAGTAGCTCAAATGTTGTGATGTGAATTTTTCTGGCAGAATAATGTTGATGCAGTTTAGGTTGAGCTGGTTTTATAGTGACACAAATTGCTGTTGACAGTATATTTCTGTCAGCCTTTTCAAGTGATGCAGTATGTCTAAATGAAGTTGGAAACTGTGTTCCAAGCATTACTTTATTACTTAGGCAAGTGCGTAAATGTCCACAGGGAGCCCGAAGTAATGTGTCCATACGAAAAACTGTGAAAGCCTGGACAGATTCATAGTCTTACTAAGTTATTTTACAAAGTGTCTATAAACTTAAGTGTGGAAAAAATTAAAGATGATAGTTTCAGTTCATATATTATGCTTACATAATGAAGAAATTAAAAATAAAAATTAACTGACTCAAAGCAAACTTTTAGTTGGTATTGTATTCTACAAAAGCATGCTGGTTGGTTTCTGGTGTTCTGGGTGAAATATAATTAATAAGTTGTCATTTGTAGTCTTTAATGTGCAATGTACCTGATGGATACATACACAACAGGAGGAATGGGGGCATTTACACTTTATATAAAAATCATGGAAAGCATTACCACTGGGATTCAGTCAGCAGGAAAAGGATGATTGAAGTTCATCAGAATAATTCCATTTCAATTCCACCGACAATAATAAATTTAGTACGGAAATACCTCAGGGGAAGCCAGCCCTCACAGTCCAGAATTAGGTTAACCTGGGACACACGTGGCATCTTCAAACTGAGCCCAGCCCCATTCTAAACTACACAAATCTCCACATTAAAAACCACATATTTGGCTTTACGTGAATCACTCCACTGTTACTGTTTTCACTTTTTTCCTCCCAGAACCGGCTTGTCTTTTGCCCTTCCTGCAACGTTGTGAAATGTTTCCAAAAGGGTGTAAATTCATTCATCATTACATAAGTTTCCACTGCCTGACCGAAACCATTTGTTTAAGCAGATGCCTTCTTTTGGTTATGATCCTCCTTTGGAGTCGACCTTCAGTGTGCTTTTACAGACCTGGATCCTCACTCCTTTCATCTGTATACAAGTGTGAAGGTCTCAACAGATGCTCAGGCCTCTTTTCTTTACTAGCGAGACAGAGTCCTTGAAACAATTCCATTTCAGCAAAGTTTACAGGGATGCAATTTGCTACAGACCAACAACGTAAATACGAGTAACTGAGGTTGAAATTTGGCTTATATAATGAGCATTTTCTACAAATTTTTACAGCAAGACTCCCATGGAATCCAGTGTTACTTGTCGGTGGCAGACAAACAGTCCAGGAATGCGATGTTTATAAGATGCTCCAAAAGCCAGAAGCTGCCATATTTGACAGTTAGCTGCTGCTGTGTTTTGTGTCTGTGTGTGTGTGTGTGTGTGTGTGTGAATGAATGTGTGGTTACTGCTCTGTGTCTCAAAACACACACAGGCTGAAGGCACTGCCTGCACCCACAAGCACTAATGTGCAGTTTCCATTCTCTCACCCTGGTATTACTAGAAGTTAGCAGTGCCCTAATATGACTGAAATGAGTGAGGTATGCACTAAACGTTATGGAAAGAGAGAGAGAGAGGAGAAATGTGTTATAAATTGGGATAACGAGCAGCAAGCTTCAACCCCACAAATCCCCCATCCCATTAAACATGCAGTTAGCAACTACTTCTTATATGAAGTAAAACTAATCTGTAGATATTTCCTTATTGCACTCAGGTGCCTGGGTATACATTACACACATACATACTGTATGGTATGTAGTAGGCATGTAGAGATTTCCATGGAGAGCTGGGGGATTTGCTGCTCTTGCCCACTGAGTCTCCTGTGCCCATGGCCCTCTTAAGCCACATCCTGTGAGACAGGACGTCCACTCTGCACAGGAAATGACCCTGATTGATTGTTCCCTGTTAACAGAGCGAAGCAGTCGGAGGGAGCTGGAGGAAGTGGTGGGTGAAAATGAGGCAATTTGCACAATGGGTGTTAGTGTGTGAGGTGTGTGTGTTGTACGTTATTTGCATAAATGTATGTGTTTGTATCAATGCAAGTATGTATGTGCATGCATGTGTCTTTCTACTGTATTTTTGTCCCAATTTTTAGTTATCAGAACTTCCAAAAAGCTACTTAACAAACGTCAGAAAGGTTTGGTTAGGCAATGGGCCAAGGAAGAAATTACTACTTTTTTGTCTGGATAGTGCCACCATTTTATTTATTAAGCACTTTCCATGCACACACTGAACTCCTGAACTCACCTTCCTCTACTAAGACCAATTTTCCTCCATTTCATATATGAATTACATTCACAAACAACTAATCTTCACCAGATTTGGCACAAAACATACATTTCTAGCTTCCACCAAGTGTGGCCTATTTGATATAATTGCTTTAACTCTTGAATGCATTGTTCAGTTGCAGCAAAATGTGGATGTGCTTTCAACAGTGATCCAGCACAATTTCATACCTTCAACATGTAGTAATGTAAAAAAAACATTAGAAATGTAGCAAAACTCATTTTTGTACAAACCCCCTTCTGCAATTTAGATATTACTCTGCACCGTTGTCTCTAACTATTTTGATGCAGATCAGATACAGAAAAACAACTAATAAGGATGTTCCATTATTAATATAACAAAAATTTGGAAGACTGACAGACACATGCTCTCTCAGAGAGCTTCCTCTCTATTTGATGGTCCAATTGGATTCATGGCAGGTGCAATGGAATCCAATTTTAAGCACTCCTGCAGCATAAACAACCTCTCAGCTGTTCATCTGTATGCTAACATGTCATACTTACACTGCTTTTGCCTCAGTCACTCATTGGCTAGCCTCATGCTGCACTTCCGACAAAATGGAGCAAGCTCCGTCGAAGTGTGATACAAGTTTACCATCAGGCATGAAGCGAGAAAAGAGAGAAAAGAACAAAAATGTAATGAGGTGGTAACTTGCTGCAGCACAGTCTTCAGATAGTTCTGTAACTTTCACCATTTCTCGGATTTATTCTTTCAGCTCCTCCACATTATCCATGAGGATTACAGTATAGGGTTCTATTTTGTCCTTAATATTTTTCCACTTTGCCTCGCTGGGCTCAGGAGTGTCCAGAACCACTCTGAGAACTGAAAATGATACTATAGTGACTAATGACTAAAATTCGCAAGGGTGAGTGCATGTATGTAATCTAATCTGGTCTAATGGGCAGCCTCCCACTGGACAAAGCCAAAACCAGCAGGTGCGTTAAACTGAAAAACAGAATTGTTTATCTCATTAGACCCGTATGGCTGAGTGACTTTGAATGCACAGAGGAAGCAATTAATGATAAAAAAGACAGATTTTGTTACATCACTTTCCAAACTTTCCAAGTGCTTTTTTTCTGCCCGTAGATGCATTTACTTTACTTCTTTATCTTCTTTGTCTATACTCTAACTATTCTGGGGAAAAAAAACCTAAATGTCTCTCTCTTCTATGCAGTAGTATTGCCTCAACTGACACTACTAAAACCTAATTTATGCAGCTTGAATCTGACTGGTGCAAAGCAAAGTCTCAACCAAATCCACCAGATTACTTCAACAAACATTAAGACTCAGGTCGAGCTCCGCTTTAGACAAACAAATGTTGACTTAACCCCAGCCTCCAAACTGGTCAGTGTCTGATCTTGACATTAACCCTGACATTGACATTTGACCTTCAATCTTTACTTTTTGGCAGGAGCTGGGCGGACAGCATCCTGGCTGATGTGGGTTTCTTTTCAAAGAGGTGTTTGTTATCAGAGGTGGGTGTTGTTGTTAACAGCAGGAAGCCAACAGGAACAACATGGAGTGATAGGACACAGTCTGCTGTCATCTATCATGAAGAACTCTCTTGAAAGGGACAGTTTGAGCTGATGTACATTGTGTGCACATAATTCACCAATTAAAACAAACTTCCTTCTTGGTTTACAGTAATTACACAGTGTTTGAACTGTATGCATGAGTTGCATGTGAATCTAACATCTAGTGGGTGAAGAATATTGACTTTTGCATATCTCTGGGGACGCCCACACACACTATGGATTGACACAACATTAATCTTGTGCCCCACATGTGTAATACGTTTTTCCCGCTGTTGTAAGCGCAGTTACTTCAGGGTGATCTCACCCTTGGTGCATGACTTTGAAACACCCAGCTCTAAGCCACCGTTGAAATACCAAGGTGATGTGGAACATCCTGAGGTGTCAGGGCCTTTCAGGTTTACATGTATTTCCTGACTCCTGAGGTGATTGTGCTTTATGCTTCTGGCTATTTAAATGACTTATGGAAGCCATTTTTCACCAAGACTAGAAAAGAAATACAATTAAAAGTTAGGAATGATTAGATGACTCATGGTTTGATGAAATTATGAGGTAGTGTGTCCAAATGATGAGATGCTAAATTAAAATGACTTTTACAGTCAAATTTATGAGTCCACAGTACTTCCTAAATAAATATTATGAAGTCAGAATTATGAGGCAACTTCAACTTATGAGAGAAGTCAACATTTCTGCTTCTAATTAAAAAAGTATTAGCTAGTAAGTCCAGAAATGTGCAATATTCATTTAACTTAGCAAGTCAAAATTTTGAGATAATAAGCCCAACTAAAGAAACGAAAAGCCGAAATAAAAAAAAGTCATAATTTTGATTTAGTATCTCATAACTTTGAAGTAGTAAGTCAAGTTTTTGGCATTCCAGTATTTACATTTAACTTTCCATCTGTTTCTTTTTCTGGCAGAAATGGGCTTCCATACCTGTTTATGCAGCTTGGAGCTCATAATAATCCAAATCAAACTCAATTGTCTGCTCTTATTGATAAACACGTTGCCATAAATGTGATTCAAATTTCGGAATTTATCTTTTTGCTGCATAGTAATGGCTGACAAAAAGGTCAACTTCAAGTTATCTTGATCATCTGCAAAGCCATCCACCATTCTTTCCTTTCTCTTTGTTCCTTATTTATTGTAGACTACTTTCTACGAGATTTTTGCTCATGGTTTTTCCATTTGTTCTGCATTTTCTTTTCTAGGAAATCGGGGACAATAGCTTTTGGGCATCTGCAAACTGGAAGGGTGCTGATAGCCCATGACGTATTACAAAAACAGACAAAACTGTCAACTTCCCCAACTTGTGCTGAAAACATATCCTGGTGTACAATCCATATTTCTAATGAAAACTTAAATCTTTCCCAGGAGTTTCTGTGTAAGGAATACTCCACCAACCCCCCCAACCACATATGATGTATGAACGATAACAGAGGAAGCAAAATACAAACCATGTGCTTAAGGTACATATCTCAGTCCTTATGAGTTCAAAGGTCACTGTACAGCCTAATAGAAGACAGATATTGTATCTGCTCCTACAGAACTGAATGAGCCATCAAACGACTACAAGACAAGAGAACAGGGTTTCATAAGGCCTGTTTCACCTCACCTCACTGCATAATGTGCAGTCAAATGTTGAATCCCTCACACCAAATACTCACACTGTCCTGTAGGTCTTACTGGTAATAAACTGTTAGAGAAATAAACAAACAGTCACTGTAGAGACATTTGGCACCATCAAATTCAAGACACCATTGTATTCCACATCCACTAGCACACACACACCCTGTGTTGGCCCATTACGGGCTGTTTAGCCTTCATAAGAGTAACAAAAAACGCTGGTTAAGCTTTTGTCCATCATGCACCAGTCACCATAAAATATATTTATTTTTCCTCACTATGTCTTCCATAGTCACTGTAGGAGATCCAAGGAGAACCTTCATCAGCTCGTGTTTATACTGTATATATTATACCTTTTGTATATTTTCAGTGTAGTTTGTATCTGTATCATGTATCTATTTTTTAGTCACAGTGCATATTTCTATATGCTTGCTTGTCTTCAACATTGATTTCTTATATTTTCCTTTTAGTTTTGACTGCACTGACGCTTTAAGATTGTTAAATAAAAACCATGAGTAAATTGTGAATTTCTCACCTCCTCTGATTTCAGAGGGAGGAGAGAGGATGCAAAAAGAGATCAAGGAAGAGAGAAATGTGTTGGACTAGTGGTCAGTACTTCAACCTTCTGGTTTAAATGCAAAGTTTAATTTAAGTGTCTGTTTAGGGCATCAGCGTGTTAGCATTTAGCTCAGTCTTACAGAAACACTAGCATGGCTGTAGACTAGGTTATTTAAAAATGCGTTTTTCCTTTATCTTTGTATCCTACATTGTGTCCCTTATATTCCACTGTTGTAGTCCATTTATGCCACAACACTACTGACTGTGCAGAAGTTCTTTTTTGAATTTCTTACATGTAAAATTATGCTTCTTCTAATCTGGATCAACTGTTTCTTAGATGATGTAGTTTATGATGTTTTTTTCTCTTGGCATTTACCCCAGACTGGGTGTTAAGATTTAGATCACTTGGAAAATAGTCTAATTTGAGATGAATTATCGTGTCCATCTTTCATTTCATGGGGGAGTAGGAGGATGACTGTAAATGTAGCAAACGGGAGAACCTAAGACATGGCTGAGAAGGTTTTACACATTTCATACAGGTCTGGGCTGGGATTTAAAGATGGTTGAGAGATTAGTTCTGATAGTCTCCTACTCATTGTGAACCAGTTAAAATATAATACAGTTCTTTCCCTTGTCCTCCCTCTGCTTTATACTCACAAACTGACAGGAAACCCTCACCTGCACCACAGGCTCAGAGCATTTCTGAGGTTTATGTCTGACATCCACAGGACATTCCCTGGCAGTGAGAAGCTGGCTCATCTGTGGGGAAATTACACCCAGTGGTTTGTTGTGTTAATAGATCTCGTAGCCCAGTTTCTCGGGGCGCAAACTGTGTGGTCCGTCGTTTCAGCTCCTCTTGTCAGGTGTGGGCCGTGGCGTTATTTGTTAACTTTTCTAAACCCTTCATTCTCATGTTTCCTGGAGGAATGTAGCCAGTTCTGTGATTTTACATCAAACAGAGTTTTAGCCACTATTATTACCACTGATGAGCAATATTCCCATAATGACGGTGTAAGTCATAAAATAAAAATGCTTTTAAAGTGCAATTACTGCCATTGATGACGTCAGCCCCTCCCATGTTTTTTGAGATTCTCCTGAGATAATAACTCACGAGACGATGTGTAAAAATTACCCTTAATTTACTAAAGCGGATAATGGATGCACCAGAGTAATGTCAGAGGTGCTGTTACCAATCCAGCAACACAGAAATGAATTAGATCATCTTTTTCTTTTAAGCAATTGCTAATCAAATTCTTCTGGATCATAATGATTCAATAATGTACAAACCCCGCCCAATAATTAAAGATCCAATGAAATTTTTTTTCTTAAAGGAAGAAAACAAATTATTTTAAGGCTTCAGCAATCTGAGTTAGACAAATCACATGAGTATCTTCCAAAGTTACTTTGTTTTTCTGTACAAAATTTCATTTTAGTGGTGTCTAAGGAAACACTAAGGAGGTTATTTTGTACTAAAAAGTAAATACAATTAAGCTCAGAGGAAAATACAAATGACAACCAGAAAAGTTAGTATCACCTATTAAATTAAAGTAAGATTTTACTGTTTTGTGGGAAGTGTGAGATATAATTCCTGTCTTTTCACTTCTTGTTTGTTTAACATGAGTGTACCTGTATCCTACAAGACTTGTGGGTAATGAAGTCTTTTAAATTTAAACAAGCGTTTGCTGCCATTTGTCAGGGTGGGGATTTTGCATCAAGAAGCTTTGAATTTGTTGTTTACCACAACCTAATCTTGTTTTGGAATTGGGACTTGGGCATTTTTTTTTTCCTCTGCATTTTCAGCCCAGGAAACAAGGCTTGTTAACTGAATTGGAGGTGTCACTGTTGGGCACCAGAGAAACAAAAGGCAATACCACCAATATATACTGTAACACCAATCACTGTATAATTATAATTTAATAGCTTTCACCAAACTTCACCAGGTAAAAAAAGGCCATAATTCACAATTAAGTTAATTTATTCTCTTTGTCAAAAGTTCAACAAAGAGCTTTTATTGAAAGGTGGACTTTAAGATTTGAGTTTTACAATGAATCTCATCTTTGCACAAGATGCAGCCTTTTTTCCTTTTAGTATGCAGTATGATGCATTGGAAAAAGTCACCCTGTCCTTTGTTGGGTTTCAGTGGCTGTTGGTGCAGCATAAAGGTGGCTCTGTGAGGCTGGTTTGTTTTTGAGCTACTGCACTGTGGCACTGGTGACATGTTTAACCCCACAGGACTCTGGAATAAATCTCTCTTTTCATGGTGACATGTCAGCCATAACTGAAAGGTCTTATTTTAGTAAATTACTTTCCTTCACGATGGCCAAAGCAGAATTTAAATGCTGTTATATAATTTTGCATATTTTCGAGCAGAGTCAGTGTGTTGCAATTTTTGGAGCTGATATCTATGAAGTTATTTATTTGTGTTTGGGGTCTGGTAGGCTTTATTAAAAAGGGAGGATTCTCCATTTTTAAATGCTCTGTGGACGTGGCCCACCCCACTGAATAAGCTGGAGTGGAAACTGTGTTGCGTAAAAATCCAAAGATTCCGGTGTCCATGCCAGCAGCTATGACAAACTTATCTTAAAGGTGTTTCCATTTGGCCCCGTGGTGTGACAACTTTATTTGTCTGTGTATGTGTGTGAGATTCTCTGACGGGGCAGGGGTCACACGGAAGTACCAGGAGGAGCAATTAGACTTTTATGAGAGGAACTGAATTTCCAGTCACCACATTATTATCGTAGAACATTTCATGGGAGCAGACCCGCAGAGGACAAAAAGCCGCTCAATAAGGGAGAGAAAGACAAACAGCGAATAGGAGAGAGAGCGACAGAGTGGTTATACTGTGTGTATCCTGCACACAGGAAGAGCCCTCTTATGATTTAATGCTCCCTGTAAATAATCTGAATAAGTAGTCTGTTTACAGGGTCCAGACTGGCCTCCACGTGGCTGCAAAACTTTTCCACGGTGAGAAACAGGCTACCTGTAAACTATAGTATCATTAAGAAGCTAGAAAGCTAACATGGACAGCATTGTTGTCTATTGGCTAGAGTGTATTTTTATCCTGGCAAAGTGTTCAGACCTGCAAATAGACTTGCAACCTGTCCAGGGTGTTTCCCTGCCTGTTGCCCAATGCATGCTGGGATACTGCTGCGGCTTCGAATAGGAACAAGTGGTAAAGAAACTGGATGGAAAGTGTTTACTAGAGCTGATGTTGATAATCCTTCCAGGAAGAAATTACCCCTTAGTTAATCTACAGATAATTTCCTGCGACAGGAAGAGCACCATAAAAGTGTGTAGTGTGTGAACTTGGTATGTGGGACATTCAAAAGTTGCTTGCATTGCCACAATAAAAGTGTAAAACCATAAACATTTATTATTTTAGAAGAGGTTAACGTGTGTGTTGGTTAAATATTAACCAATGAAAGATAAAACAGAATCTACTTAACAAAATCCATCCAATTATTTTTTAGCATATTTTCACTCCTGATCTAGGGGACAGTACCATTTTCTAGCTTCTGGAGCTTTCAACCACATCTCTTCCCCACATCTTCACACAGCAAATAGAGCTTACATGTGGAACTTTGGTTGTGTAATAAAAGGCGGTTCTTTATGGGGGGCACATCATTAAACCCCTGGCCTAAGGGCACTATATATAGTGTTCAAACTTACACACTCAGAGTAAGACACACAACACTGATAAAGTGGTAAGTAGGCAGGTATATATACAAACTGAGTGATTAGGGGGAATGAGGGGCAGGTGTGCTGGCAGATGACAATTAGGGGGTGACTGAGGAAGGTACAGGGTGATTGGGAACGAGGAACAGGTGAGCAGGTGGGTGTGGGAGTCAGGTGATGAATGGCAGGGAATGGAAAGTTCAATGATTCATATAAATGTTTTGTGATATGCCACCTCTGTGGTTAAGTTTTGGTTAAGTTTAGGCAACTAAAACTTGGTTAAGGTCAGAGAAAGGTGGCAGTCATGGTTAAAAAAACAACATTAATTGGTAGCAAACAGGATGCCACCCTGGAACCACACAAACTCACAAATTCAACCCGATTTTGGCCTGATTATGTTCTCGCCGACAAATTTCCAGGTTGGGAACGACCAACGGGCCTTGTAGTGTGACATAATCGAAGAACAGTCATGTGGTGTCTGGGATGCCCCATGACTCCCCGACGAAAAATCTAACATGTCAGATTTTTTTGTATTTTCCTGCCTAGTTTAACATCTCCTACAACGTGCTTCTTGACATTGACCAATAGGATGACAGAGTGGATGGAATGCTGTTCATCCCTCCAATAGAGATCCACAGACTTGGTAAGGAGCACTGAAGCTGTTCTGGAGGCTGGTGGTGGCCTGACTTACTAATACTAAGACACTTCATGTTGGTTTTTCCTTTAATTTGTCACCCGTCTGTACACATTGAACACGGAAAGTCATCCAGCGGATGTCCAGCCAAGCTGAGCTGCATTTAGTGTGTCAGACAGCGGGGAGAGCAGCTGCTCATCTCTGCCTCCTCCACAGGCTGATTCAGGCAGGAAAACCTGCCGTCAGTCTTCAGTCACCATTTTCTTCAGGTTTTCCTGCCTGAATCAGCCTGTGGAGGAGGCAGAGATGAGCCGCTGCTCTCCCCGCTGTCTGAGGTACTAAATGCAGCTCAGCTTGGCCGGACAGCCGCTTTGACTTTCTTTGTCAGTGTTTACATATGTGCACCAGAGAGCACTTCAGTTATAGTGATTGTGAAACCACCTAAAATTAAAACATATCTTTGTATCTTCATTTACCAGAGTATACAATTCCCAAAACCCAATCATTTTTCCCTACACGAGACCTCCTGAACCTGGTAGCTAGCTATATTTATGTGATGTTCTTTACATGTTGTTACCTCAAATTGTCTTTGAAGGATAGACATCCATGCCATGAAGAACACAAGACCAGCATCACACAAAGTGCTTCTGTAGCCATAATTGACAATTTCTTGACCCTACTCCCCGACGACCTATGAACTTGCGCAAGGTCGTGAACGATGATTGGTCGGGGTCATACATACAGTCTCCCCACCAAGACATAGCAAGAATTTATGGCACTATGATTGCCTAATCTGATGTGATGACCATCATGAAAGACAAAAATATTGTGTAGTCTGATCCCGGCATTAGTTATTACTAAGTTCAGTCTTTTGCCGGTTTGAACTGTTTCATATAGCTTAGTACAAAACTCTTTGAAATTGTGAATCAGTTTGCTGTTTTGTTCAGTTTTGTAATCCTTCTCTTCAAAGTTAAATTTTTTTCTCAGTAATAAAGGATCACATCACTGTTAAAATGCATGTCAGTTAGCGATTACACCACAGTGAGCTTTAACCAGACCTTGGATTTGGTGTTAAAGATTAATTCTCCTACCAAAGTTCACCAGAGGTTGCATCAGAAAAATGGACACAATGTTTTATGCATTAAAACAATACTGTTGTTTTTCTGATAAAGATAAATGTAGTGTTGAGTTGAACTTTTTTTCTTTTCTTTTTCCTGCTGCTCCTCACGTGTTGCACGAAATATTTAAGCACACAAAGTATCACATGAACCACGTTCAAACACCCTCTTGTTTTTCTATTCTCTCTCTGACAAAGCCCGAACACTGATCTGTGGCCAGCTAGTGGGGTAACCGTCGGATCTGTGTGTATCATCAGTGGAAGACATCTGCTGAGCACACAGAAAAGCAGCAGGCGGGAGCAGAGTTCAGTGTTACAGCAGGAGAAGTTTTTCCCCTCGCAGCACCCCGCCTCAGCCCTGTTCTGCGCCAGACGGAGTTTTTAGCCGACTCAGGCCTTCCTGCAAGCTTGTGTTTTCATGATTATGATCTTAAGCTGCGTTCATAAACATACTGTACCTCCCTAAAGTGTTTTCCCTCCTGCGCCTGGAACCGCTTTCATCTTTGTTTTATCTGCTCTCCTCTCTTTTTACTCTCTTTCTCCCTTCCTCTGCTCGATGGTGTGGCAAGCGTTTGTAGTAAACACATTAAAACACACATAAATCATGTTCAGTGGATTTCTTTCATAGAAGTACAAACACAAGCATGAGATCAGGTGATTTTCATGTTGGGAGATATTTGTTCTTTTAACTTTGTCTTAATTTTTCATGAAGATACAGTAGCTTCTTTTTCTGTTGTATTTTATTAATTATTGGTATTGAAATCATCTTATGTTTGCTTGAAACCTCTTTTAACCACACAAAATGTGAGTTTTATTGGTTGTAAAAGCAGAAATAGAGTTTTATTTTATTTCTTTAATCTCAGAAATAATAATTTACTTTGAATAATAAAAAACAAGTTTGAAAATAAATATTTATCTACAGAGTAAATAGTAGGGGACCTAATATTGATCCCTGTGGGACACCGTCAGCTATTTATAGACAACAGGTTAAATTCTACCAGAAAGCTATGATTTCAACCAGCACTTATTGAACAAAATCTTGTGATCGACAGTAACAAAAGCCTTGGACAGATCTACAAAGGGGCTTAGAGGCTGCTGTATTTGTTGCAAACTGAACTCATTTAATCTGAACTGTGGTTGTCATTTTCTTCTTCTACTAAATAGAAATACTTCAAAATCATCAAGCTCATGTGTTTTATTTATTTTTAAATGAATGCAATTGGTGAATATTCGTACAAATCATATACTAAGAACAGAAGCCAGAGGGTTAACTGTGATGCTCCCAGATATGTTCAGTATGAAAATTGATAACATCAGCTGTAATATCTGTGGTTTTATTTCTTATAGAACCAGAATCAGAAGTGTAGCTTTGACTACAATGCTCTGAGGAAAGAAATTCATTTTTTGATATTTCAAAATCAACACTCACAC
Source organism: Scomberomorus guttatus (assembly GCA_038419695.1). NCBI lineage: Eukaryota > Metazoa > Chordata > Actinopteri > Scombriformes > Scombridae > Scomberomorus > Scomberomorus guttatus. Next base: position 9,479,263 of record CM076468.1, on the reverse strand, counting down.
AAAGAGTATGAGCTTCACCGCAGGATAAGATTCCCCAGAGTAGTAAAGTGTAAAATGTGAGTGAACTCACAAAGAAAGTAAAGTGAGGAGTGTTAGATGATGTCATTTCCTCACCAGAGCAAAAACATGTCACATTCGTCCCACAGCTGTACAGAAAAGGGCCGATTTACAGTAAACCAAGACTTGACTAAATGTACTGTAGCTGCTAACTCCAAACACAGTCTTTGTGTGTCAGTAAACTGCTCCCCACCACATACTGGATATTTTCTTTGAACTGTGACCTTTCTATCCTCACTCATCTACATCTACACTGTGTTTGCTACCACCGAGACCTCAAATTATGAAAACACTCAAGCTTCAAACTCTAGCTTATTTTTGAAATGCTGCCTTAACCAAAGTAAACAACACGCTGTGTCCTCAAGCAGGCCTCGACCTCTTGGTGTGAGACTCTCAGCCGCTTTCCCAACAGGCATCTTGACACAGAGTTCAGCTTTGCTTCGCCGGATGCAAAGACAAGACGCAAGACGGCGAGATGCTTTTGGGAAGCCCAGACCTGAAGCAGACTACCGCAGGCTGTGAACCGAGGCCAAGGCCAGACCCCGAGCTGCCAGATGTGGGGGTGTGGATCCGTGGCTGTGGCTATGCCTGTGGCTGGCTGCACTAGCTGACCCGGGCCTGCATATGTGAGTATACACCTACAATGACGTGTGCAGTCTTTCTTCTTGCATTGTGTTGAGCGAAAGGAGGCAGCTGCTGATTAATGTGTTTTCTGAGGTGCATACACACACAGTATGACACACAGAAAGTCTTGGCGGATGAGAAAACGTTTTTAGAGCATATGGACGGGCATGCATCAAGTGTATATGTGTGTGTCTGCGTCTATGTGTACGCAGCGTGCTGTAAGTCTAGCAGCTCCCCCTCGGACTGCCAGACAGTGTTATTGCAGCTGCGACCAGCCCTCCTCCTCCTCTTCCTTCCCTGACTCACACTTCAGGTGCTTTCCAGCCTCTGCTCTCCTCCTTTACTTCCTCTTCTCAACTCCCTCTTCTTCTTCTCCTTCCATCTTCCTGCTTCTCCTTTTTTTAAAATCTAGTTTTCTCAGACTGTCCACCACTGTTTTACCCACATTCTTTGAATTCATGCCAACCAAAGAATGACTGACAGTCCAACTTGGCTTGCCAGACTCCCTCATTAACCCCTCGCTCTCATTGGTCATTGCCATGGCAACGGTCAGATTGAGTGGGCTTACATACTTTGCGCTTGCTAAGCCAAACAGTAATTTGAGGGTGTGTTTTGTAGGTATGACCTTGAGTACATGCATGGGTGTGTATGCATGCATAGTCACATTTGTCTCTAAGGTATGTTTTCTATGAATAAGTGCTGGCAGGCTAAATGTATAGCCTACCATCTTTAAGCTATTATAGGCTTTTCTCAACATAAATAACATTTTATCAGAGCAGTGATATGGAAAGCAGGTCTTCCACAGTTTCAACCAAATAAGACATTCCTTATTTGATGTTGTTCTTTTGTAGTATAGAGGATGAATGGTACTTTTTTTGGTTTGTGTGAATGCAAATGGGAGAAAAGTACTCCTGTTAAGAAATACTTTGTTGCCACTTTAGCACTTCTTACGGAATGCAACTTGGAAATACTTCATTTTGAACCTAAACCCTTCAGTGGCATTTCTTAACATACCCCGTCAATTAGCCCTTAATTAACCAGAAATGTTGACAAAGCGCATGCCTTTGAAGGAAAAGCCCTGATATAGAGGCCAAATCGTTTTCTGCCATAAGCCAAACCTATACTTGGAAGCTTTTTAACTGAAGATTGAATTTCTGATAAAACGTGAATTTACTCAGATTAACCTTGAACCTTGTTTCAATCAGAAACTGTCAAGATAAGAACACTGCCTGAAAAGAAGGAGTGTAAAATGTGTTCATTTTTTCCCCCCAAGGTGCTTTTGAAGTGCTGAGACAGACATAATCCTGATTCTATTATTTTTAACTGTGATTGAGGGCCAAAACCAGGTCCACAATTTAGACCCTTGGATGGTGAGAGTTAACAGGTAGAGAGGAAGATGGAGATAGTGGCTTTCCACTCTGGGAAGTCTTTTATAAGCTTTATTCACAGTAACACTTGGGAGCCTTCTACTGGATGTCACTTAGCGAAGGGAGAAAGTTACTCAATAACTTCCAAAGCGGACATTTTTTCCAGCCACTCGTGAGTCCACTTCATCTCTGACCTCTAGCCAGGCAAAAACCACATGGTAATGACTGACAAAACCGGAGGTATTTAAAAACTGCCGTTTTCAAAATCGTGCAAAAAGCTGCTATGTTCTAAAATGTAATCGCAAGCTGTTTCAGGAATGCATTACTTTCAGAGGAGAAACACATCCAAACTGGGGCAAAATTCAGAGGGCAGCGGCTGGCAGCGACAGGACCACAGCACCGCAATCACACAGACCTGCCCATCCCAGTCTGACTGCACACATTCATATGGGGACACTTATACAAACACACACATGCAATTAGTTTAATTTCACTGAGCATTGCCAAACAATTTCCTTCTCAAGACATTTAGCCTAATTGTTTCCGTCAAAAACACATTCTTCTTTAAACATGTCAATAAATACCTTTTCAAGGGAGTTTTAATTTCAATAATGAAATAACTGAAAACAAAAGCCAACCCTCTTAGGTGGATCACTTTGCTCCTATAAAGAAAAACACGTTTTGAAATTCTCGAAACAAGGTTTGTATTGGAACTAAGTACAATTGTCTCATTCCATCATCATTTTTCACATCTTATAAGAAAAACAAGTTCTGAAGACAAAATATTAGATTAAATGACTTGTTAAGATGTCAGGTTCAGTGTTTTTCTCTTTTTCCATTGGTCTTTCCATTCTGCAGCAGGTAGAGGCCAGATTCCCAGGCTCTGTCTTCATTCCTCAGGTTGTTTTTCCAGGCTTGGATGGACCCATTAAAGTCCTTGACCTGGGTCTGGTGGTGTGGCTGACCTGCTGATGACCAGGGCCGGTGGTGAGGAGCTCCAGGGAGGCCTAGACCTGGGTTTACCCTTCCTGGGTGGGGCTCAGCTGGGGAGGAAGCAAATGAAGGGTGGGTGGGGGCATTGGATTTTGCCAAGTGTCTTGAGAAAAAAACATTCAAAATGTCAAGTTTTTTTAAACTAGGAGTTGTAAGGAATTGTGGCGAGTATATAGACAATCATCTGAACCAGTTGCTTCAGGTTCATGCATGTCAAAATGTCCTTTAAGTATGATTGAGGTATATTTGAACAGCATTCCTCCCATTTTACAATCGCTTGTGACTTTACTCCTCATGGGGAGTGCTACTCACCCTGTGAAAACAGTTGTATAATGTCTTCCGTGGTTTTGGGAGGATTTGTTGGAAGAAGTTAACCCCTTATGGTGCCATTTATTCTGTTTCCCTCAAAAAATATGTCACATTACAGAAGCTAAAGAGACTATTCACATGTATTTTAATGTTAAGCATGTAAAACACTTTTTGGTCTGTGACAGAACACAAACTCGAACACACAGCCACCCACCCCCTGACCTTCACACCCTTAAAGGACACACTACTTTCTGCATTGGAACATAATTCCTAGGGATACTGGGCTCTCCTGAGTATCAGAAAATTAGGATACTGTATCCAAAATTTAAATATGTGTAAACGTGTTTATTTACTGTTTTGTGTTTTGTAACTAGTTTACTTCACTAGATAAACCAATGATGGAGAAGACAGGCAGAAATACCACTTATTTCTGAGAGCATAAACACAGAATTATGATTTTGGAGTATTTAAGGTGAACGTAAACACACGTAAACAGGACATTTACAGGACTATATACTGTGAGTATAAAAATACAGCCAAAAAAGAGGAGGCACAACTGAAGGTGCATAAACTCTCTCAGGGACAACAACTTATTTTGACGAGGTCTGCTGTAATCCACCCAGCAAAAGTTGGCCCAACACATTCAAAAAATAACAGACAGGGAGATAAACTGTGCGTGAAACAGCTGAGTGTGTGTTTGTGTGTGTGTGTGTGTGAGTGTGAGTGTGTCCCACGGCTGTGCAGCCAAGTCACACTCCTGTGGCCCGCATGTGACGGAAAGTTTGTTTGAGGAACAGCTGTGTCTGTTCAGCACATCTGTAAGGCTCTACACACACTCACACACACACACATGCCTCCCTTGTGTCAATTTGTAAGATATTGAATTGGATCATGTTTATATAGCTCAGTCAATCAGTTTTGAACATAAAAGTGTCACAGAGGCACGAGCCAGTCTTCCATTGCCTCAGAAAAGGCTCCACAAGTTGATATATTCCCTTGTGTCATATGCAAAAGAATGTCATTGGCTCAGGGTGTGTTGAGGAAACAACTGACATCTCTGAGCCATTCACTTTGATCAGCTGCCTGGGCTGTTTGTTTATGGTTCTGGCAATTGATTTACAGAGGAGAGACAGAGGAAGAAGAGTGCAGAGAAAAAGAAGAACACACAAAAGGAGAGGAGGCAAGCAGTGCCAGAAGAAAGAAGCCAAAGTGAAAGTTTGAAGCTGGGATGAAGAGTGATGTCCATAAGGTATCTTCTCACCTGTCCAGAGGAAGACTAAATGAGTAAAGATACCGGGATGTGGTTATAAACTCAATTCACAGTGGAGAGAAGTTAAGTATACGTGTTCATATTGTATTATACAAGTCCCAAAAGATATAACAGAACAAAAAAAAAAAAAAAAGAGTCTTTGAGTCTTTTTGCAGCTGTGAGGCTGGCCAAGCAGAGACATCTCTGCCTGATAGAAAGATCTAGGTTAGAGCTGTCATTAAGTAAGAAGACAGATGTTGAGTATGGGATTGGTTTGGACAATTTGGTGGACAACATGCCACAAACCTTCTTCCAGAAGTCTGCAACCTGAGTGCATAAACAGCAGTTAGGTGATGGTAAGGTTTTGATTTTATGTAATGTGCAAGGAGTGTAGTATGTTCAGTGAATAAAATTAAAGTGGATAACTTGGTGATTAGGGTTTCTGGAGGATAGCAGATAGAGTATTGTGCCAAATAAGGTGCCAATTTAGATTGCTGCCATTAGACGACAGGTCCCCCTTCCACACACTGATAATGGAAAGAGGTTTAGAAGAAGCCTTTGCCAGGATAGCATAAGTGGTCGAGACTAGACCACTGGGTTTGGTCTAGTCTTCCAAAACCCATGCAGCGTAATACAGACCATAAGTAGTGCCACTCGAGGCAGTTAAATGCCCTCTCTGCATCTAGAGTCAGAATAGTATTTGAAGTTTCAGCAGTATCTGAATTTTCCATAACATGGATAAGCCGACGTATATTGTCTGAGGCAAGATGATTTTTGATGAAACCCATTTGGTCCTCATGTACCAGAGAGGTCATAAATTGATAAGGGGTAGTAGTTTGACAGACAGATGGGTCCTTGCCCTTTTTTAAAAGCAGAGAGATAAGAGCTATGTTATTGTTAATAGAGGAAGATTCTTTTTTGATAACAAAATGAATCATTTTTTCAATTTCAAGAATAAGACGGCCCACCTGGGTGAAAAAAAACAAGTAGAGCTCAGGCGTAGACCTGGTGACTTCCCTTTGTTCATATTATCAAGGGCTTTACGGAGTTCACACAGCGTTATAGGTGCATCTAATTCAAGGCAGGCTTCTGGGTGAAGTTGCGTTAGCTGTAGAGGGTTCAGAAAGGCATTACACTGTTGTTTATTGCAACTTATCACTGACATATACAGAGCAGAGTAGAATATGTGAAAACTGTTATTGATATCCACTGGGTTGGTATACAAATGACCTGTGGGGGATTTGACTGAAGTTATATTTGCTAGTTGTTCATTAGAAGTTTAGAGGCAAGTAGATGGCTTGGTAATGAAGGTAATGATTTTGTGTAGTCCTGTGGATGAGGAAATTTGCTCTGGATCTAAGTAACTGGTTCAGTTCTTTATTCAGTAATTCTCTTTTAAGAACTAGACCAAGGGTAGGATTCGAAGCCATGCGGCTCTCTGTTTCTGCAATGTTCTTTTCCAATTCATGGATATGTTTCAGTTTGGATTTACGTAGACTGGAAAAAAACCCAATTGTTTTGTCCCTAATGAACCCCTTTACCACATCCCAAAGAACACTAGGATCGTGCACAGATGGTTTATTGACGGCTATAAATTCAACCAGTTGTTCCCTCATCTCCCTTAAAAATGACTCATTCTGCAGCAGGGTAGAGTTAAAACGCCAGCAAGCTGCCCGTTTGGGACCCGAGGAGATTGCAACTGTGCCCATGATTGCCCTGTGGTCATAAAGACCCATTGGGAGTAAATCAAAATCAAACGTCTTATCAAATAAATGTTTGGATATGAAAATTTATATTTATATAAATCTATATGTGAGAATGATATATGCTGTGTCATAACAATGAATTCCCTTGACGATAGATTTGCTGTCTGCCAAACATATACAACTGCAAAATCATTAGCCCATTTCCTTATTGCTTCTGTCCAATGTGTGCAGCCAGATCACACTGAAATCACCTCCTATTTTTAGATTATATCCAGACAATTCAAACAAATACATTAGTTCAACAGTCATAGAAATCTCTATCAAAATAGTTTGGTGCATACACTGATATATAATGGCATAAATTGCCATTTAACATAGTTTCTATATAAGCAACTCTACTCAACTATCTTTGAAGTGATAGTGCGTCGGATGTTGATCTCCTCAGTGTGTTTTATCAGGTTTGCTTGCATGGTTCCCAGCTGAGTCTCCAAGCAATCGATTCTTTCATTAGAGTTCTTCTCATGTCTTTTTAGTGTGGATTTGAGGGAGGCCATTGTAAGATGGCTCTCAGTAGTCTCATTGGTGTCCATCTGGAGTTTGTCAGCCGTGTCTTTTTTGTTGGTATGCAATCGCAACATGATGAGTTCAACAATCAAAACTGTTAGACTTACAACTGATGAAGTTAGGTAAAGTTTTTAGACTTTTAGGGAAATAGAAAAGTTTGCAAATTGGAGGGAGTGGAGCCGAGATTTTTCCTATTCCTTCTTCTTAGTCACATCACATCCCAGACACTTCTGAGAACATTTCTTGGCACATCAACATTGCCTCCTCTTCCACCTCCTCACCCTCCTCTCTTATTTTCCCCCTAACTCTACCTCCATATCTCCACCACCTCCTAGCTAACCTCTCCGTCAGGTGAAAACCATCCTGCCAAGATCCCAAATCCCTGTGGAATCTCCTCAAATGTATTTTCCTGATACAGAGAGAGGGAATTGGGTTTAACCTTTGACTTTTCAGCATTAAAAAGTAGTCCACCATGGATGGTTTATCTATTCTGGTATGCACAAAGTAAATCTCCAGTTCAACCTAACCCATGTGGATTTAGCAAACAAATATCGGAAGTGTATTCCACAAGGGTTTATAATGACTCGGCCCCATACAGTATGTGCGGCCTTGCATGTCAGACTGTAGTCTGGAAAAGCCTTGTTCGTGTTAACACACAGTGGGGAATTTCATTCGGTTTTCACAGCCCACTAACTGCCGGATAAACACACACTGACATGTACTGGCAAATGTACTTTCACTTCCAGAATATGTGTGTGTGTTCGAGTGCATGTGAGCAAATCACATGTCTCAATAAGCATGTATCTGGTCCCATGGTGTATCCATATACAGTTTACTGATTAAGTAACAGATTTAACATGAGCAAATCATCAGATTACACAAGGCTACTATGGTTTTATCATGTGTACCATGGATATGTAACTGCTACCAAGTATCATATACAGTATGTACTAGCTATTATGGATATAAATCACTATAGACATTTCATGGCCAATATACTGTAAATACTGTATATCATGGCTACTATGATAAATGATGTATTACAGTTTAAAGTAAAATTCAACATAATGTGTCTTCTAGTGATTCACCACAAGCCTAGAAGGCCATAGCATACAATTAACAACATTTTCATACTCAAACTAAAAGCCTCTTTGCATTTGTTATGTTTCTCCCCTCATTTACTCTGGTTCTCACTTTGACTTGTCACCACTGCACAGTATCAAGCTTATTTTTTTTGATATATCATGGTTACATACATTACTGTTACTACAGACACAGTATACCGTATATATGCAAATATGTGGTCCCACAGTGAATTCAGAGCAGCCATCTTCTTCCAATGAAATCAAAAAAGCATACTTCTTTTAAAGTGAGGCTGCAGTATGTGACATTTGTTGAACAACAAAACTAGTGACAATTACAGGGTAATGAAAAATTCTTAAAACACAATGCAGCAGTAGCACAAGTGGAGAATAGTCATTATGTCAGCAAATTGGCTGAACAATGTGACACAGCAATATATATCTAAAGCTGGTAAAAGTAGCCACCATAAGCTATTGGTAAGGGTGCATTTTATTGCTTACGAAGTTCTGCAGTCTCGCTTTATGTGTGAACATTTCTGTTGCTACTACAGCAGCTGGAAGGCAGACAGCTTCCAAACTGCACCAGTGAAACCAAAAAGCCATCTTTCAAAGAAAAACTAAAACTAATTTTGTCAATCAGCTTCATAACCGTGCTGTAGAGGTTTTGCATGTTACTTTTTCCTGGATTGAACAAACATTACCAGTTCCTTATGTTTCAGTCTGGGGCTGATCCTTTGGCTTCACGGATCATTTCATATACAGTAAAATGTTAAAGATAAACTGTATATGAGGAGCCTTGTATAAATAAAGACGTGCATATGCATGCACCACACACACAAACACACTAAATGGTTGCATATGGAAGTTTTAGTGTGCTTGTATAGCCTTAAGGCACAGCAAAATTTAATAAAAACAACTGATATGAATACAAGCAATGAAAGTAGCTTATTTCACGGATAGGCTAATAAAGGAATGACTGTCAATTTGAACTTGCTGAAAGGGAACAGAGATCAGTTCTTACATATGTGGATACACAAACAGAGAAATGGTGCATATACCCAGAAGACTTTTTCAAGCTCTTTGTCAGCATCTTTTTGGCTGTGTTGTTTTAAACTTTTTTGGCAAAGCCGCAAAGATTTATGTCCTTTCAAGTGTCTGTTTTCTTTGTTGTTGTGTACAACTGGCTTGCGGTGGAAGCTTTTGAAAACAAGGAATTATTTTTTCCAAAGACAGGACATTATTTTCTGAAGAGAGGACAGTGTATTCTTAAACAAGACATTCCTTAAAGAGGACAAAACATCATAAATGCAAATTTAGATAGGAATTTTCCCCGAAACAAAATCATCACACACATCACATTCACAAAACATTATCATGTCCCAAGACATTCGTTTTATAAGAGAGGACATCACATGGAGGGAATTTCTTCAAGGAAGATGGAAGAAGATGATTCAAGCCAGTCACATTTCTTCCCACACATATTTCTGCCAGACATGAGGCATTTAGTCAGTGACCACACGACAATACAGTCGGCCGACAGGGTGGCACACAAAAACCACACTTAGAATGTGATGCTGTCACGTAACAAAAATATGACTACTGTCATGTGGAAAAAAGTGTGGCTTCCTTATCTTGAGCTATTTCTTCTATTCCATTGTCCTCTTGCATCAGACTGCTGCGGCGCCTCGTGTCTGAATCTTATTCTTCGCACCTTGTGGAAAGTTTTGCTGTAAATTAATACACCCGAATGGTCGCCAAATCGGCACAAGGGTTTGGCTGCTGTCAGTGTCAATTTACTTGCTGATTTACTACTTGAGTCTCAAATGTCAAGCAGCATCACTCTGTGTAAAGATATATGTGATATTGCATGGCTTAATGTGGAATTTGTACGCACCTGAGAAGCCCTTTGGACTACATGCTGTAAAATGCAGCAGGATATGATATACAGTACATATAGTGGTCTACAGATGTATGTGAATGTTTTTATGGATAGATGTTGAATGATTTAGTTCCTTTTTCTTCTTCCTATCATGCAGCACATGAAAAATCCCCATTAAAAGCACTGCCAACTGTGCAATCATCCATTCCCCGTATCCCACTGGATATCAGAATCTCAGTGGGGTTATAGATCAAAATAAAACTGAAACCCAGACAAGTACACACACGCAGCATTGTCCTACTGACCCACTCCGTAGCCTCTGTGTGTGTGTGTGTGTGCAGTCTGAGGTATGTGACTGCACAGCAGATCCGAACCGACAGTCCTCACAGCACACCAGGCTCCAAGCTGCGAGGCCACATTGAAAGACAGAGGCCAGATTCACACTGCAGGACCCTGACCAGGTTTAACCACAGCTTGGGTAACATAAAAGACATATGCAATAATCTTGCATCACTTTATTTTTTCTTGGCTGCAGATTTCATGAGGTCATGTCACTGTAAGACGTGAAAAATATTTCTCTTGTGGCTGTATTTTAATCAAATCAAGCCACTTCCATACTTCTATACACCGTGGTAGAGTTATTATTAAAACAATTATGCAGTGTGTCCATCCAAAGCTATAGCAGGCATGTGTTTCTCATCAGCTGAGATATATATACACGTGAAGGCATTCCTGCTGTTTCTTTGTCCCCCTTAAATCCCACGTGTATTCATTCAGCAGAGCATTGTGTGAACCAGGGCCCTGTTCTTCTAATGTGGCTTGACTAATTCAGGCTAATATGCATTTATCAGCCGGTGAATACTCATCTCGCTAATTTGGTTCTTCGAATGCAGTTTGAGGACTGACTTGTTGATCCTGGATGAAGTTATCTTGAATAACAAAGGGGAAATGAGTAGAGAGTTGAAGCCATGATAAGCGTTCATATTGGCTGAGTGCTATTAAATGAGGTAGGTGTGTTGTGAACCCTACCAGCATGCACCTGCCCTTACAAAGTGTGTACTGTTGCATGCAGTATGCATGCAGTATGCATACAATTGGGACATACTACAAGGGGTGTATCAGAATGCACCCTTGGACATGAGTCTCATTTTATGTGAGCTCCTATGTTGTTACTGCTGTTATTTGGTTCTACGTCATGCTCCACAATGTTACTACTGTTTCCACTTTGATCACTGTTAAACAACTGGATATTCCCAGTGAATGTGGTTAGTCTGCCAGTGATGTTGGGTGCATGATTGGTATGGTTCTTCTTCTGAAAATGTAACTTTATCAAAACGTTCCAAAGAGCAGCTGTAATTGCTCTAACATGATTCAGCAAGTGAGTTCTGCAGTTAATCACTTAATAGGCTTTAGTGTTTCAAATGTCAGATTAGTGTAAATGCCATATATATCACACTGGTCTTTTAACAGACTCTTTTGGTTGAGTAAATGTGGATTGACTCCTTTTTAGTGAGCAAACTTTTATTTTGTTGTATATTTTATTATGTATATGTAACTGTTTATTATAAGAAATGAATGATAATTACACCAATAGATCATAATTTGTCAATAACTTGCATGTTCTTACCTACAATCATAATTATATACACATTCTTTCATTATAAATATGAGAAAGTTTTGTATCTGAAAGTGAGTTCATGTTGGAGTTCACCCTAAAACATCTTGGTCATGATCCAGCTCACTGTCAATAAGCCTGCACTATAGCAGGTTTAAAGACTTGTTGCTATGACAACAGATACATTTTAAGACAACTTCTAAAAAACCAAAAAATCCAGACTCATGTCAAATTGTCAACATTCTAATCTAGATAAGCCGGTTATCCACAAACAAAGAACGAGGCCCACGTCAGACGGCAAATATTAGACGTGACATATTTACTTGCTTGTGCACAGACCAAAACAAATGTCATTTAGTAGACAGAGTGCAGACCTGAGGATTAAAGCACATGGGTTAAGTAAAATGTGTTTGTCTCTTTAGCCTGTTTCTCATTTGCTCTCTTCTCTCTCTCTCTCACACACACACACACACACACACACACACACACACACACACACGTGCACTACCTCTCACTACAGCTCTGTCTCACATGTGTTTTTGTGGTTATGGGGTGCTCCAGGTAGCATATGCACAATGGGGTTGTCAAAGAAATCCACGGGTTGCATGATTTCTGGAGACCCAGCTCAGTTACACTCACAAGCTGTTAGAGTCAGGTTGGGAAAAATAAGCAAGGAGACATAATAAAATAAATTAATGTATAGACAGGAAAAGTATTTTATTTAAAATGTGGCAGGTGGGGATTTTAAGACCTACAGGAGGACAAGAATCTCTCCTTTTGGACCTTTGGGGTGCCATGGAAAAGACAGGAATTGTCATTTTCTGGTCTCTGACTGAGTCTCATTCAAGAATATGTTCATTTTATCTGCATAAATCAAAAACTAGGGTTGCCTCAAGTGCTGTTTCCCGTTCCCCCTAATTGACATGTCAGAGATTTGCTGAAAAGTTCTCCGCCCACAGAAGACTGATGATCTGATACAAATACAAACTGCACACACTCTGTCTAGAAAACAGCTGGATTTGGTAACATTGGATCTTTTGCTTCTCTCATCTCTCTGGTATAAAGGGCTGGGTGGGTAAATATGAGAGGCTCTCTAACATCAAGTAGTATGATTTATCAAGTTCAAAGTTTTTAAATGGTTTACTCTCACTGCTGTCAAAAGCACAAACATGCAAAGTGCCTTTTGTGATTTTGGGAAAAGGATTCCATGTTGCATGAGTTATGATATTGAATGCACCAACTTGTCGCAGTGGGAATCACAAAATGCAAGTCTTTTGCAGCTCACAGTGCCTCTGATTAGTTTTGAGGCTGATGCAGAGATCAGTTTTAGTGGAAACTAGAATCTGATGTGACTTGGGTACATAATGGTTTGATAAATATATCTAACGTTCAAGTTTTTTGAATATTAGGTGAGGCCCCTTTTAAGTCACAAGAGTGCAGGACACGCTAACAGGTTGTTCTGACATTGAATACAGTTGTTATGGTGAACATGTCAGCAAATAACTGCCTTCTTGTTGCCAAGAGCAACATTAGCATTCATCTGGAGTTGTGATTGTGTCCACCTGATGAATGTAGGTCTTCTTTTAGCTATTCCTAAAGGAAAATATCTGGCTCTTTAGCTGGTAAATGCTTCACTATGTTTACCAGTTAGTCGCTAACGTAGTCTATCTAATGTTTGGTGCTGACAGACAGAACCAAAACAGTAAAGTTGCAGGCTGGAAAACCAGAACAACAGGCTGAAAGATGCTAAAGAGATGAGGGAAACTTTATCACTATAAGCGACACCTCTCACATTACACATCGTCATTTGAACCTTTGTTAATTAATATTTATTAGTGCAGCTTTAAGCAAGATTCACTTGATCACACGTACTCAAATTACTTTATTACTTTGTAATACAGACTTTTGTGCTGTTTGTAATGCTCCCATTTCAGTTGCTAGCAGTTACTTGGGGGGGGGGGGGTGAGACTGTGGCTATTTCCTGGAAGCAATATATCGAACATAACAAACTCAGAGGATTTTAAAACTTGTTTTTAGCCAGCAGTAGTCCAAATGAGAAATCCTGCCTCGTATTGCTATAACTGATGTAAACAAAAACTCCTGCACAGCGACAGAGAAAGGTGACGACCTTTGCAGTGAGGAAAAACATTCACATTCGCACTCCGCTCTTTTCCATTCGTTTTACAGCATCTCATTAATGGCCACTGTGAAGAGCTGGGGATCCGTCCAAAACCAATAAACTGTAGTGTCCTCCGAAGTGTCCTGGAAGTCTTTCCACAGAGAAGGAAAAGCAACAGAATGACAAGAGAGGACATGTCGATGTGGTGAAAACACATAACACATATACATCATCTTTATTTTTATGAGGTTACGTGTTCTGAAAGAAGCACGAGAAACTATATGCACCTTCACCTTGAGAGAAACACATTTTACCCTTTGATTTATTTGGCATAAAGCATGAAAACACACACAAAGACACACACACACAAGGAAGGGGACACAGATTTATGGGTATAAATGCCTAAATGACTGCATGCTCACATACTCACACACATAAACAACATCTACCAGAGTTTTTCCCGTCATATTTTCCCCTAAGCATACGTTCCATATTTTTCCTGATGACATAAACCACCTCAAAGGTGTGTGTTTTTTTCACAGCAACCCATTAGTCTCTCAAATGTCATTACCCACCTTGCTCCCTGCACAAACACAAACCTGAAAACCTGTAATCCATTTCATTTCAATACTGCGACATAAAAATATGACTGTGGATTATTTTAGTGACATTAGAACAACTCATTTTATGAATTCAGATCAGCGTCTGTCCCAATCCATTTTCCTCAGCTCTTCTTTAATGATTTAAGAAACTTCATAAGAAGGCGGTAATATATTTCTTTTTGCAAATCTTACAGGAATTTATTCATCCTCGCTGTGGTGGCCAGAGCGTCTTGTAATCCCACTTGTGTCCTGTCCAAGACATCAGTCATCGCTGTGGAAAGCTTTTAGTCACAAAACCACTTGAAGTCGACCTCGAAAAGTAAACAAGGCAATTAGAAAGGAAAAAAGAGACGACAGAATTCCCAGAAAGCTTTGCATAAAAACAGGTTTCGGCCTGGCTCTGACCTGTGAGCAGTCAGATGTCTGTCTGGTGTGTGTTTGTGGATGTGTATGCTTGTTTTCCTGTATAGATGTGTGAGTGATTCTGCAGGAGACCAACTGCAGGCAGTTAGATCTCAGCTGGGGTCAACAGAATTACTCATTACTGTCATCTGAGTCACCTGGGCCTGTTTCTGCCTCCTACCTTAATATGTGTAGTGGCCATTTTACCATATTCCTATATTCCTCCTATATTCCGTAACATCTCATTGGAGCGGAGCAGGAAGCTGCAATTCTGCAAAACTAGTGACCACAAGGTCACTTATGTGTCGGAAAATATCCTATAAACATTGTTCAGACCTAACAATGGTTAGTGGCGTGTTGTATTTCTATTTTTTATTTATTTAGGAAGTAAGCCACTATTGTTGTCTATAGATACTTGATGTCTAGAGTTCATTAGATCTAGTTTTCTGTAGAAAATCTTGAGTTGGAGCCTGACTACTGTAAGCGTTAATGTACTATGATACTCTGGGTGACCTATCTGCACCATTGTTATTAGCACTATAGTAGACAGTCAGAAGCTACAAGCCAATATCAAGCTTTCATTAGGGACGGTGTTCCTGGGAAGGTTGTTCATAGGAGAAATATCTGCTTCCTTTTTGGTTTCACTGATGTTAATGGAGTACAAAACGAGGGAAAAGTAATATTGTTTTGTTACCATTTCGGTTATCTTAGACCCTCAAAATTACAGAATTAACACTGTTCTTTATTGAGTGCAGTCGGAGAATTTAAAGACTCACAACAAGAATTTTGTGTCCAGTCTCGTCATTTATGACCAGGCTACATTTACATGTGCACGAAACACTGTGAATTATTTGCAGAGGAAAAGAAACTGAATTGTATGTCCATATTTATTCTTCATCTTCTATCTGCCTCTGCATTTTATGTATTATTTGCACAGTGAGAGAAGACCAAGAGAGCAAACATTAAAAAATGCAATTAAGCAAACACTATAGAGGCTTGCAAGGGTCGAAAAACAGAGTCCAAACAATAAACTCTGCAAATAAAATTTCCTCCTCTTTCCCACGAGTGTCCAGACGAAACATTCAATGGTTAAAGGTCATTTCTTACCTCTCAGTCTCTCAAAGCTGCAACACTTGGACTCTGTCCAACTTTGCCCTCACACTTGACAAATTGAAATGCTGGAGCCGAGTCAAAACAACAAAATCCGGATGTACAGTGGGGCACAAATTGTGGTTCCTTTGTGTGTCTGATAAATGAGCCCCCACAGAAACATACCTAGAAACATTTTTGACCACATCAACCGCTTAGTTTTTGCTTTTGCAGCAGTATTTCTGTAGGGAACATATGCAAGTGTGAGGGCAATAACGCTGATTGAAGCATGCAGCTGATTGGGCATGACTGGCCTGTCATCTGTAGCAATCACAACCTGGGAAAAGAAGGATGGATGCATGGAGGGATGGTGAAATAGAAAGAGAAAGGTGGTGGTTTATTCTTGTACCATAATGTATTTTAACCACAGACCCCCTCCCTATGCTCTGGCCGACTTGGCACTCACTTACAGGCAAAACAGTCAAACGTGATCCTGAGACCGTTTAGCCTCAAAAGAGAAAATGTGAAATGATGGCTTGAGGAGTGCGACGGAGTAAGTGTGTGAGAAATTTAGATCACATGCACTCCTACACATACACATGACACAAATGGCAGCCTATGTGACAAAATGTATAAGCAGTTTTTGGTGGCATGCTGCCAGATTTCAGCAATTATGATTCGAATTTTGAAAAGAGTTTCTGAGACCCTGCGCTGACTTTCTAACTGATTAACTGAGTGCCAGATGACTGACCGATGAACTGACTGACTTGCTGTCTGAGTAGCTGCTGCAAGCAGAAAAAGTCCCCTTTTCTCCACAGACCAGACATGAAGTCAGAAACAATACAGATGTAAGCCACCCACTCTTTTACAAACACTCAGCCATACACACCAATGAATGCAGAGACATACACAAACTTCACCAGGGACTCTCCCTGTTCTGACACAATCAGCGGAGCACCTTATGACCTCCAGCTAAGGTAAAAGCTGTAATTATTGACATTACTGTCATTTGAGCCTTCAACCTTACAGTTCAGAGCCATTTCTCCAAACCCATGCTTTGTCAGCAGTGACAGCTAGCCTCCATTACTTGTCTGTCTCCAAGATGGAGAAGAGTGATGTCTCAATGACCTACAAGTACTCTCACCTTTGCTGACCTTTCTGTCATCCTTTCTTCTTCCCCTTCTGTTTTTAACTATTTTCTCTCTCCTCTGATTGGCACAATGTGTTGGGAATATAGTACTCACATATTTGGGCAAAAGTACTGTGAAACAAAATAGGGACTTGCAGTAAAGCTAAAATAGTTAATAAGATAATAATGTTGAAAAAAGAGTTATTGTATCATCAAACGTTGACGTTTTTCTTGAAAAATCAACAGATTTTAATCTCAAAGTGATTCATACTGTATAAAGTTCACTGACAGACAGTTTACTTTACAGCATTTTATTATCATAGAACATCCTAATTAGCATTTTTGAAAAACTTTACTATCCCGTCGAAAACTCATATATATGGAGAGCTTTTTAAACCGACAGTAACAGATTTTTTAAGGGCACCTTTTACACATCCACATCCACAAGTCCAATATTCACTCTCCTTTTAGTTCTGTTTTTGGTCTCCACCAGCTCCTGAGGGATTCTAGCTGTTAAATGCTCCATTATGTTGACCTGCTGGTCGCTTACTTGTCTGCAGTTTGGAGCTGGGTATGTAGTATACAGTGGGTTTTAAAGCTGTGGCCCGAAAAACAACGCTGTGAGAGCTGTGAGAGTGAATCAAAACAGAGCAGGCTGGAAGAAAGTTGCATCCCAGGAATGAATAATCCAGGATCACTGAGTGAAGTCCCATTCCCCAAGCGCTAGCTGCACCCACCAGCTCTCAGTGGGTATGCTGACAGATTGACATGCCAGACGGCCTCTTAGCATGCAGCTGTAAACACAGAAACGGCAACCAAGGCTCTCACTCATTCTCTGACAGGCTGAGGGCATGAAAACACACCTACTGTCTTGCTAAGAGACACAGGAGCAGTTGGGTTTGTGCAGGGCGGGACTCGAAAAGGAGGGCAGCGTACGATAGTGGTGAAAGATTTGTAGAAGATGAGGCATAATATAAGATAAAATGGTGAAGGGGAATTTTGGCAACAAGTTAAGACAAAGAGAGAAGAGAGAGGAGGATGTAAAGGAATGAAGTAATGACAGATGAATGGAGGAATTTGGGAGAACGGTGGAAAGATGAGCAGCACAATGATGGATATGTTTGGTTGGATAAAAGGTGTCAGCAAATTAGAAGAAAGGAACAATGAGAGCGAAACACTGAGTTTTGCAGGATATCTAAGACAAAGAGGAGAAACTACTCTGTTTTCAGTCAGTAAGGGATCTGTTGCTAAGAATTCAGGCCTCCTTCAGTCTGCCGATCCGCACACATTCACCTGTGTTCTGCCTCTGTGGTGTCAAATGTCAACATATTTCACCTCTTTTGGAGCCTGTTTTGTGTTACTGCTGCCTGTTTTGCCACCCTGCCCTCTTCGACTCATTTAAACCCGCAGCCATTGAGGATTAAGTCCCTTACTCAAGGGCACTTTGGTGATGGACACATCGTTATTCATTCACTTTGTCTGTCTGTGTGAGCCAAAGATTTACATGAGTAGTTTTCCAGGCCACATGCCAGCTTCTGTATGCTTCAGCTTGACAGTTGAAACAGAGTAACTTACACTGATTAACGGTGGATCCAAGTTAAGCTGTTTACAGGAACCTTCTTTGATTCTGTTAAGACTGCATAAGTGTCACTGCTGCCACAAATAACCCAGCTACTAAAATATGTTGCCAGGTGTGTCCTGCCCACAGAATAAACAGTCATAAAAGATGTTTTGGTGCAAGATTTCACTGTCAAAATATAAAATTTTATTGAGGGCTTTTTTCCTTGAAATTACAGCTTTTTCTCATAAAATTACAAATAAAATTTACACTCTCAAAACATTACAGCTTAATATTTAATATATTCAGACTTTCTTCTTATAAATTTTTATGAAATTATGACTTTTCATCATAATATTTCCGCTTTATTCTCAAAAAATGTGTCTTTTTTCAGTTTTGTTTGGCGCTGTGACCCAGCAACACATCATGTTATCATTATAAAATGAATTCACATAATCTACTGCATCAGCATCGTCATGCAGCACATTTTTCAATTATGTTTTTGTCTACTTGTTACATGTACGCTGTCAGCAGTGTTGTAAATAAGTGAATGTATCAACCTAAAGAAACTGTAGCCCCAGGCAGATCTGGCAACGCCACGTGTTTGTCATATCCTCAGCCAAGAACATAAAGCAAATACCTCAGAGAGCATTTTACTCATTTAGTGTCTTTATCAAGTTACAGCAGGCTCTTAAGTTGCAGGCGTTAAAAACAGAACTCGAGGAATTCCACAGCTGACATATTTTTCACGCCGAGAGAAAGTCGGATGGTGTGTTTTGACATTTATTGATAGCCGCCGGGGTTGTGGAGGAGGTGACTCCAGGGTTGTATTTCTGGCAGCGTGCTGAGAAAACGTCCACCCACTTTCTAGTAAAGGTTGTAAGGTCAACTGCTCAGGCCTCATGAATGGCCGTCAGGGCTGTACTTCAGTCTGGACGCGGCAGGAAACGGTAGGAGTCTTAACTTAGTGTCACATGCAGAACGTAGATTTGGTCGAGGTTTTCCAAGAAGATTCCACAGCGAAAAAAAGATAAGGAGCCAAAAACAGACCCAAAATGTAACACCATTACCCTCATTTGACCTCAGATTAGGAGTTTATTTTAATGAATACATTTTTTGTTTGTGTAAATCCAATATGGTTTATGTCATTTCTTGAAGAGGAGATAAAAAAATGTCACCCTGATGTCTTAATGCATCAGTTTCCATTGAGGTTATTACCCTTCCTTCACAATCCTGCACAGAGTTTCTATTTCTTAGGACTGCCATGAGGAGGAGGAGGCCAGACATGGAACCTTTTGAAACCCCACTTCGGTGAAATCACCAGCGTGCATTTCACACCAGTTTATCAGCCAACTAGAGCAATGCCCAGTCTCTGAACTCTGCTCAGTCAGCAGTCGTCAGGAGTTGGGATAAAACCTCAGTATGGAATAATCCAATATTCATTAACATCAGCTAATGGAACGGAAAAGACGATGAGTGTGCGGTGAGCCAGAGTGGGAATGTTTATTCTTGAGACTTTACTTGCAATTTGGGAAACTTTCCTTTTTAGCTGTGCATCTAAAGAAAAAGGTGTAAGAATGAAAACGTAAGACCCCGGGACTTTTCTTTTTTCCAACCTCCCACCTACTCTTTCCTTGCACACACATATACTTCCCCTCTTGCACCCCATGCTCTTTGATCCTGAGCCTTTCTGCTGGTATGACTTGGCACATTTGGCACTGTGCTCCTGCTGCCCGCCACTGTGTTTTCGCTGCATGAGGAGGGGGGGGGGGTGGGGGGGGGGGGGGGGGGGGGTGGGTGGGGGTGGGGTGGAGGGAGTGAGAAAGGAAAGAAAAGAAGGGAGGGTTGTAACTTTGCACCTGCAGCACTCGGGACCTGTCTGGAGGCCAAACTGTGGATCGCAATGCAGAGAATTTACCTGGAAATAGTTTTCTCCACCTCCCATATTTCATCCTCTCTGTCTATTTTTCTCTGGAGAGACTGATCTCATTGCATTTTGTGTATATGTGTCTGACTCACACACACACAGGCGCACGCATACACACACACACACACACACACACACACACACTCAGTTCAACTTCAAATCCCCTCACAGGACTGCCATAAAACCCATAACACTTCAAAGTAGCCTTTGCTACCCAGAGTCCCTTGCTGCTCTGACATCACTTATACTGCCTGTTTTCACAGCTGCTGCTCTCGGTGCCAGGGCAGCCCACTCCTCACACTGCTGCTCTCTTCCGCTTCAGTGTGTGTACCTAACTCTGTGTGTGTGTGACCGACTGAGGTGTGTGTGTGGGGAGGGGTGTTTATGTCTGAGGGTCGTTTCTCATGGATATGAAGGTGTATTTGTTGGCGGTGCAACAGATACTGTAGGCTTCACATGCTAGGGTGTTTTACATGTGCTTCACAATAAGATGTGGTTTACCATCTTCCACATAAGGAGCAGAGATTGTGTGTGTGCATGTGTGTGTAAAGATACAGAAGTATGTGGCCTGTGGTGCCACTTCCATATTGACTAAACCTACATGTTGCAAAATACAAGGTGCGGACGAAATTACATCAACACCATAGTAATCCAATACAACAACACCACAAACTATGGTCTTTAAATGAATGCTTCTTACTACAAAATTACTACATATTCACTGCGGCCAGTCAACTGTAACATCTTATAGTACTCTTTATGACACTTTTTAATTTCACCTGCCAAAACCTCCCTCCTTGTCGGCTGCAGGTTGGTGGAGCTGTGTAGTGTATTATTTTACTGTAACTGCCCTGCACTGACCTCCAGTCAATTTTGAAATAAATGATCATATTTACTGTGTAGAATTCCGACAGTGCTGACCTTTGAGAGCGACAGAGAGAGAGACAGAGAGTCCTAAATGGAGTGATCATATTAGCTTTGTTCTATCATCAAATTTCATGTAATCCTACTCTGCCAAATGAGAAGCAACGCCTGTGGAGCTTCTATTTGGCCTCTATTTGGACACAAATGATTTTGGTGTGGCCAGGGACCTACTAGTTCTACCTTGTGCCTGATTGGTGCCAAAAGATGACAATTGGGAGCCCCAAAGCTCTGGAATATTCTGCCTGAGACCAGCTGCACGGCTTGTGCACCAAACTTAATTTTGTTAAGTTCTTGTTTTTACTACTGTTACTGTTTGTCTTGCCTCTGGTAATGTTAGAGAAATGTAATAGGTTGCTATAAACCTTTAAAGACACAGAATGGGGTAAAGCAGTGAAAAAGTCTCCTGAATAGGACGATAGACTGAGCACCCATTTGCACAGCACCACGACAACCGAGAGGGAATCTTACTCATCCTCCTCTGCTCTCTCCCTGCTGCTGTCTGATGTCAGCTTTTGGGTCATCCTGTCCTGGCATGATGGGGATTCCCATTATGTCACTGGTCTGCTGGGAGGGGAAGGAGGGAGAGACGCTCTCGTCACCCGGCTCCCCGATAGATAAAGGATCCCCAGAGGTGGCTGTCACATGGGAGATGACTGCCTGAGGCAGACTTAGTGACACTGAGGAATGGCTGTCAGTTTGGCCTCTTACATCACTGCTTTGGAGCGTTTCAATATTGGGAGGCTGCGTCAGTGTGATGAACTGTGAGACGATTATGAGACACAGCATTATGCTGAAGGCCTCAGTGTATTGGCATCTCTTGACAGTCACAACAATGCACAATGATGAGCTTTCATGACACTCTGGGCCATTGTAGGCGAGAAACAAAAAGTGATAGTATGAGACTTTCTCTGTGGGCTGCTGTGACCAAGATGACACAGTGGTTAACAATATCAGATAATGTGTTGTGCATGATGAGTGAGGTTAAAGATAAATGAGCATGGGAAGGCATATGTAATATATCCTTCTTTCTTTCCTCCTTTCGTTCTCTTCTTTCCCTTGTCTTCCTCACACCTCCATTATCATTTTTGTATGTCTTGACATGTTAAGAACTCCCCCTAAAGGTCAGTTGTGGAAAAAAAGTATTTTTCTCTTTGGTAACATGTGGTAAGCATCTGTCAGTTATGCCTGTGCAAGCTATTTTTGAACAGCACTGTCCAAATAATAGATAAGCCATGTGCATGAACCACCAGAAAAATGTATTGTTATATGCTGGTTGCTCCTGTCACTCTTACTTAATAACATGGCTGAAATACCACAAAAATAATTAAGGTGTGATATTAAGCACTTTCAGTGAGAAAGCTCTAAACCTGGGAATATTTCAAATCAACGAGCAGTTTGCATTTGTATACTAAAAATACTATCATAAATCAAGCTTGATGCATGCTAATTGTATCCTGCTCTACTCTAGCTGATGTGCATCTGTGCACTGGCACGCGAAACAGTGGAAAATGCACACCAAAGTCTGCAGATTGTAAGTCTGTCAGTTGGCCAGTGAGGCAACGGTCACAGGAAGTCCACTGAGTTCATTCACAACCAAGATTAAACCCCTCTCTCTCCTGTTTGCATGCCTCTACAAAGAGATTATGAATCCCTATTTGCGCCTCAAAATTATTTCTTCACTTCCTCTCTCCTCTCCTCTCTCTCTTTAATCTTCCTCTTTCTTCTCCTCAGCTGTCCCTGAGGGCGCTAAGTCCAAAACAACAGTTTTGTTAGCGCAATCATGATGCAAAAGCACTCAGTGAACCCATTCATTCTTCAAATAAATCACACTAAGAGCCTGTATGTCTAACAAACTGCACACCCTTCACGTAGTGCAGCTGTCAGTGTGCTAAGCAGATTCTGGAGGATCTGTGGGGAGCGTGTTAGCTTTGTCTGATGCTAGGCTCGTCAGCAGGCTTAGTCACCCATTTATCCATACTTACACGGTACTTTATGTGGAGTATGTCTAAGAAACTGTTTGGTTTGCCAGATAGACAAAAAAGGGAACACCTCCTTCATGTGATGAAGGTGAGTATTACCATAACAAACTCTGACATTGGTTCACAATATTGCTGATTTCATTGTTAAACTCATTTTTATTAAATTTTAACTCACTTCACAGAGTCAAACAACACAAAGAGCAGCCTACACAAATACTGCATGCAACAGTGAGACTGAGTGATTGCTGAATGCACTGTTAGTGCAATGCAGTGTTTGTGTTTACCACAAGAGAATTTATGTCTGTAACAAGAAACTTGAGACACTGGGCTGAACTGTACTGCTAAGATGTCCTCATACGACTCAATCAGCAGGTCACACCAGGACAGATTGTTTCAAATTTGGGGAGCTAATTTGTTATGTAGTCAAACTGTTACTAAACTAACTTATTAACTGCTGAACAAACATAAAATGTATTTTAAGGACACTAAGGCAGTCTTTTTGGTTCCATTTAATCCTCTTCCTTAGTTGAATCTACATCAAATGGAGAAAAAACACCAAATCAAAACAGTCACATGCAGTAAAAAGGTTTTGGGACAACTGTTTAAGAGTGCAGCACTTCCAAAGAGTCAAGTTCAGAGCAAAAGCAGACATCTCAGAAGATAGGAGGACAGGAAGAGGCGCCGATAAAAGAACAGAGAAGTTCACACAGGAAGCCTCTCTTGCTATGGAGGGATGGAATTAAGAAAGGTCACAAAGTTAACAACAGCCAGGCTGAGAATGACCAGGAATGACAGAAAAAGAAGAAGAAAGAAGAAATGTACAAAAAAAGAGAGGCAAAGGAAGAGAGCATAGTTCATGGAGACAGCCAACTATTAGCCAAGAAAGAAAAAGAACACTTAATTAGATTGGGTCTAGAGCTCTGCAACAGTATAGTACAAGCTATGTGTGCAGTTATTGAATAAAAGCAGCTTCAAAATGCAATATAATTAGAGGTGTTAATGCTCAAAATTGTCCTGGGAACTGGCCTTTGTGCAGTTGCAAAGCATCCAAACAGGTGTAGGGATCAACCTAGTATTAATAGTCTTCTTGAGGACTATGACAGTCACTTGAAACAGCTGGAGCAGCTTAGTGCTTGTCTTAAATCATCAGGTTGACTCATATTAAGCCGGTTTGATGTCTACTGTGTTATATGGACTGTGAATTTAATTACAGGGATTTGTAGCTGTGTGCGGCCTTAACAGCACGTAACTGGAAACCTCCTAAAAACAAATGTTTAGATGCTTAGTAATGGTCACCTTATTACACACACATTATTTTTCATGGAAACACTTTTATGTTGTCTAACGTGGCAACATGAACTCATGCATACCACGGCTTGATCTCCTCACTTAATATGAACTTCCCTTTAAGCTTGTGTTGATTTAAAGCTGCTATTTGAGGCATGATGAATAAAAACTAACACCTGTTGCTCTATGTAAACAACTTTTTCTGCTGTACACGCATGCATAATGTTTCTAATGCACAGAGTGAGTATCTTCCCTTTATTCAGTCACACTGCAGACAAACCTTCACCTCCAGACAGAGAGCTCCATCTGCTGTGCAGCCACCAAACACTAACCATTGGCTACAGGCAGCATCTCTTTGCTCAGGCTGCCTCCTGCAGGGCAGTAGGGGAACTGCAGGGCCCTGCTGTGTCCGAGCGGCATGGACACTGCTGTAGAGCTGAGCAAACACCAGGAGGCAAAAAGGAGCTCGCTTCCTGAAAGTAGGGCAGCCAATGCTGAAATTTTGTCCAGAGGCCTTGCTTTACTTTGTGCTTTCAGCCTTCACTCAGTGTGTGTGTTTCTCTGTCTCTTGTCAAAGTTTAGCACAATGAAAAAGCCAGGAAGAGATGTTTACTGATCTAACTAGTGCTTATAGGTAGGTATTTGTAGTTTTTTTAATGATAAATGATCATAAACCATAATGTTCCATGTATCTTCACATCAGTTTTCATGTATCTTTATTTCATATTTGCAATATCTGCACACTCTCCTCATCTCAGCTTTAACCCCGAGGCTTCTCCGCCTCCATATCCTCAGGAATGTCTAGCAGTGTATATCCCACCTGTGATGCGCACACACACACACACACACACACACACACACACACACACACACACACACACATAATCATATAATAGAGATGCCATTGTCTTCTTGTACAAGCATCTTCTGGATATACACATCATCACGTGGATTGAGGCATTGTTCAAGAAAATAATACTGTCACGAGCCTCCTCCTCTTCACTTCTGTTTTGTGCAGTTCCAACTTTCAAAATTCTTTCTCTCTTTATTTATTTATTTTTCCAAAGTTTTGGCGAGCGGCTGCAGCTTCGAGAATCCTGTACATTCTTTATTTTACACATACATGCAAACACCCACTCGCGTTCCTTCTCACTCATATTCGAGCGAGATCAAATTTTAATGACACTTCAGGAGCACACTTGCAAAGACAAAGTACATACACATCCTGACACACACACACACACATACAATGATGGCAGGTGGATGTTTGGACTGAGATGGACCGGTTTGAGTAGGTGAGGCTGTAATGACTAAAGCAGGACAGATTGGAAAACCACACCCAGCAGGGACAAGAGAGGAAGGCCGGGCAGCTAAAAGGCAGCAGAGCCCCAAATGGGAGAAACAGGTGAGTTAATGTGTGTGTGTGTGTGTGTGTTAGCGGGATTCTTCTTGTGCAAGGTAATGACTGGCTAAAAGAGAAATGCTGCCTGACGGGGAAGAGCGAGCGCTAATAAAAAGAGGGAAAAGGGGCTAATAGGGATAAAATGAGAGGTCAACAGGAAGTCATTTTTTATTTCTTCTCTTCTCCTTCACCCGTCAACTCATCAACTCAGCTTTAACCTTATGTATCTTACAAAATAAACGATTATACACATCTCCGCAGGGTATATAGGTACAGTTACATGCCCAAATATATGCGCACACACACACATAGTAGCTCACATGCTTTCAAAGCCCTCATTGTTTCCCCTCTTATCACTTTCCTCTCTGCTGTTTTTCCCTTCCTGCACTCTCTTACCTGCCCTTATCTCTTCTCTCTTTCATCTCGGGAGAGGCCTACGAGCACGAGAGACAAAGAGAACAGAGGAGGAGGAAAGAGGCAGCAGCAACACGAGGGCATGAGAAGAGAGGAGACAAGGAGAAACAGAGGAGACGAAGAGAAGGCCGCCTCGGTCCTTATCTGAGATGACACACACACACACACACATACGTGCACACACAGGGGCCATTGTTCGGTGGTTTTGCGGCGGGGGCCCTGTGATCATGGAGGCTGAGACTGATGAACGTGTGGCCCCCCTTTCTTCCTCGCTCCTCCTTTCATCTCCTCCTGACTTGTCTCCTGCCGCTCAAAGGAGCTCTCTTCCTCCTTGTCTTCCTCAGCCTCTCTATTCCCTCATCAGCAGGAGAATTCCACGTGAAAAAAAAAAAAACATATGGAATTAGTGGACGCCAGTCCCAATTGCAGCAGCATAAGTGCACACATTATAGCATGGATGGCTCCAGGGGGAATCAAAGGCCTTACCTTGACTTTGTTAGGACCCTGCTAGATTTTCCTGACAGCCCCCACTGTTTGCTTAATGAGCAGCAACCAGGGAATAGCAAATGGAGTTGGTGGGGTTGCATATATTTGCTGGCAAAATAATAATCTCACATAGCCAGATATCCATCAAGCTGAAAGAGATTTGGAGAAGTTCAAGCTCAAATGTTCTTAACTAAGGGTGCAGACACATTGTGCTTTATGTCAGGACAATGAAACATAACATCATCTCTAAACAAACGTAGTCCAGCTCTTTAAAGAAAATGTGTTTAACTCATAGGCACTTACATGCTCCTTTTCAAAGATTAGTTTGCTACAGAAAGAAAATGAACTTGCCAGTTTTTTGCTCTAATTTTGGCAGCAAAGGGGTGTTAAATGACAGGACGTTTCCCACCCACCCATCATTTCAGTCAGAACACTCCCATATATTGCATTGCATCAAAAATACACATGCTCCGGAACAAATATTAGTCAAGCCCCCATAAATGCAGAGAAGAGCTAAAAGATAGAGAACATTTGTACACATATTGAGAAAAAAGTTCACAATTCACATAAAACGCTAATGCAGGTGGTGACCTGGGAGGTGAACAGTAGGGGTAGGCGACACCACAAAACTTTTTAATAGGTATCATTTTGGTACAAACGTTCCTCAGACTACGGCTATACAAAAGTGCAAAGTGATTGGAGAAAGGTGTTGTAAAGGTGCTGAGCCACAGCCAAAGCTAAAAACCTGGAAACAGCATCTTAGAAAGTGACCCTGGATCCCGGAGAATTCAATTTTATAAAAGCAAACACTGATAGACTGAAACAATGTACACTCAATTTCAAACAAAGCGCCACTTGAAAGTCCTAAGGCAAAATGTAGCATCCAACGGTTCAGTGTTTTGACATCCGCTTACCCCCGTTGCCATGAGCAACAGCAGCACCTCCCCGCTCCGCATTCCCAACGTCTATCATGATGGACAGGAAGTGGCACGGGAGGAATGTGCGAAGAGTAGTAGCGCCGCCGAGATGTCCGACAGCAGTTTGCCCGTCCCATTTCTCAGCAGCACCTGACCTCTGCACCGCAACACCGTAACCTTTCAACTCTTCTCTGACAGGACATGCTTTCATCACAGGTGGAAAAATGACCTTGACGTAGGAAGGGAGCATTTTCAGGTTTTAGACTTGAAGGTAGAAAGGTCCTCAGGCTCAGGAGATGAGGATTAGGAGAAAGATTTCGGATTACGGTTTTTGGATTCAGGCTTTGGAGATATACAGTAGCTGGAGTGGCTTTAGATTTAAGGTTAGAACGTGCAGTTAGAAAAGTGTTTTGAAAAAGCAGCTTTAAGATTTCCATTTTAAGCATTTCAAGATGTATTAATGCAGTAGAAACGTTCTGAGCATTTGAAGATGTAGCACAGAGAGGTCTCTGGGTTCAACATTTTTATTAAAGACATTCTGTAGAATGCTTTTAGCTATCACCAATCTCAGAACCCATTGGCTATCTGTCTGACAATGATTTAGCCTCTGGGGCAACAGCTAATATTTCAGGGCTTCCGGTGTAGCCAGCAGATAATGGATTTCCGGGCCAAGACATCCTCTTCTGTACACCAGTCGTTGTTTACAGTCTGATCAGCAACTTGAGACGGTCCAGACGACATTTCTATAAACATCTCTGTATCTCTATATACATATTTTAAAAAGCTAATAGCCGATGGGTTCCAAGGTTGCATTTTTGCCAATGCGTTCCGCCTCTTTTGCTCTCCACACGGACTGCTTACCAGCAAAGCCCACTCAAATGTGATTGGTCAATACTACTCGGACTGTACAAACAGACTACAGACGGTAACCAGAACGTTTAAATATTTTATAGGATAAATGGTAAATCTGTGAAACTGCAGTGCTTTCCATCATTTAGCTGACACACATTGAACATGAACAAGTGGACATCTCTTTCTGTCATTTCTTCATCTCTCCTCCTCTTTGATTGGCAGCAGGAATGTGTCAGGAATCTTGGCAGAATGTTTTGGTATGCTTAGCGGACAAATGTCGGTGTTGCCATGGCGAGGGCTCACATGGAGATGGGCCCCTTCCATCCTCATTGTTTTCAGAGTGCGCGGTGGTAGCATTGACAGTGCGGGGTAGCACTGCTTCTTTAACAAGGTACTTGGAAAGTATGTGCGATCATACGCTGTGTGCACGGACACACCGTCACCATGGAGACAGCTAAATGTTTTGTGCGCATGTGTGTGTTGGATGCTGGAATAGGATCTGTCAAAGATTATGTAATCAAGATGTTTGACCTCTGACCCTTGACCTAAGCAAACTGGAACCTGTTTTTGGCAACCGGGCCACATGGTACTTAGCAGTATAACTGGGAAGTCCTGTTTGACCTCTTGACCCCAGATGGGTTGTATACACGGACGGACACAGAGCATGGCTGTGATGTCACTGCACCAGGTGAAGCTCTGTGAAATGTCAGAGTTACTTAGCAGACAGTGACAGGCTGAGCCTGCACATGTTTTTGTGTGTATCCCTTTGTTTATGTTTGTGACTGCACGCACAATAGTGCATGAACAAGCATAATTGGGCATAGGGATTAAAAGCACGGAGACCTCCACTATCTGAGGTCAAACAGTAAATCCTGGATTGGCTCTGTCTGAAAGTTCAGCAGAGCAAGTGATGCACTTCTATACTTTTACACTGTAAAGATAAGCTGAAGCTCTGCCGCTGACTTAGTGTTCCCATTTAAAGCTGACCCACACACATGCTCTGAATAGGGATTAAACTGCTAATATACAGTTTTGAAAGCCTCACACTGAATACATATTTTAAATTTCAACTGTAAGCATGTTAGCATTTAGCTCAAAGCACCACCGTGCCAAAGTACAGCCTCACAGAGCTGCTAGCATGGATGTAGACTCTTAGGTCTTGTTGAAACTATGCATCAAAAAGTGTGTTTTGCCCCTGAAGACTTTATCAGATCCATTCACGTGTTCTTTTCAACTCTTTCTCTTGTACAACTTAAATTATTTTATCTTATTATCTACCAATCTCATAAAAAGATCAATGACATCCATGAAGTTATCCTACAAACCAATAGTGTCCGTCTAGCCAAAGCCACTGTCTTCCAAAGAGGATCAAAAAACAGTAGCAAGCCATACTGTTGTAATTGGACGACATATTTATGATGAACACAGCAGTGTAGTTTAGCACTTTTAACTCATCAAACTAGCAAAGCATTGTCAAGAACCGTGTCACAGAGCTGTTCCAGAATAAACTACACTGTCCATGTTCAAATAAAGATTATCTCAACCAACACAACAGTATTTGCCTTTTATGTGTATTTAATAGTTTCAGAACAACAATCTGGTTCTGTGGCATAGCAGGATATCTGTGACGACATAGACAAATAGGAAATATTGAGTGCTGGTTTTGTATATGCTGTTAATAACAAAAAAGATAAAATAACAAAACACCAACCAGATCCTTTACCAAAGTCTTTCATTTAATTCTCCTATGTGACAGACTGAAGAACTATAATGTGGACGTGAATAAATGATGTTTTAATGTGGACACCAAAAATGAGGTCCAGGTCCACCCCTTCCCAGAAACTGCTGTGCATTGACCAGTGGGCCTGTCGACTGTTCACACACTCAAACACACACACAGCAACGTTTACACACATACACAAGAAAGAGGCAGATAGAGAATGCTGCTTCTTGTATTCTTTTTGAGCCATGTTGACGATTCTCATGACAAAGTGCTAAAGTTGGCACCGCTCAAACAGCTGCTGTCCAAAGTAAATCTGAATCTGCCAATTGAACAGCCTGCGGTGTTTATTTTCAATGAGGCACCTAGATATGACTCGCTGGGTTTTTCGGTATTGAGAGATTTGTGTCAGCAGAGCTTGCACGTGCGTTTGTATCAGCACACATGTTCATGAACCCATGGTAACTAGCCTTCTTTAACAAGGGGTTCTACTTGAAATCATCCTGTAACAACAGGGCCTCACGGTCCCTGTCGACCCCTTTCCTTCGGCGTTACCTGGTTACCAGGCTACTGTTTGTCTAACACTGCTGCTCCTCTCCCATCAACTCCTCACTGCTCCCTTCTGCCCAGGGATTGGCTAGATTCCTTTAAAGCGTATAGTACCTGTGTGCGACCTTAATACCTGAGCGCAGGCTTTTTTTCTTTCATTCCTAATTCTACAGATAAGAAAAGAAAAGATGAGATATGATGTGATATGATAAGACATTTGATCTTAACTTGAAAAGAAAGAAGTTAAATAAAAAAGCTATACATTATATATGGTACAAAACCTTACAATGTCTTCAGCCTTATGCATGAATTGTGCAAATACAGTACTGTGCAAAAATTTTAGGCAAAGTGAGGATGCTTTCAAAAATAATGCCATGAAGTTTTTATTTATCAATTAATTTCATACAAAGCAAAGTAAACAGAAGAAACCTATATGAATTAATATTTGTCTTTTAAAAAGCACCAGTTCTCCTCAGTACACCTGCACACAGGCTGTTCCAAGCATCTTGGAGAACTTGCCACATTTCTTCTGTGTAAAGTAAAGTGTAATAGCTAATGTAAAGTGTATGTACTATACATAATATAAACACAGGTAAACAGGTGATGTATAAATGATAAATATACATAGAAATATATGAAAGATTAGGCATTCTACTGTACTTCTTTAGACAAATTCCCTGAAATTTTACACGACAATTCTCTTGTGCACACAATTAAATCTCTTCAATCTCAATTCAATAATAATAATAATAATAATAATAAAGATTTCTACTTGTATACGACCTTTTGTGCTTATGACATTAAGTAAACAAAGTTAAGCAGAATACTGTATCTTTTTTTTAATTAAAAATTTTAATGATGTTAGCATAAAAAAGTTAAATAACAAAATAGGTTAAAAAAGAATGTGAAAAAAGGTATGTGTGCCAGCCTGGAATAACATGAGCCATGTTGAAGTTTTTAGTGTGTGGATGGCTTCGACTCGCTCTGTGTGTGATGTTAGCAGATGTGAGTGAGACTGATAAGCGTCTCCAGCAGGTAGCTGTGCCCTGGATGTGCCATCTGTATCTAAACTGTTTCCCATGATCCCTCTTGCGAGCTGGCTGGTGCACCTGGCTGCAAGGTTGGTATGTCTGGCCAGTGTGCACATAACCCAGGCCACTGTGGTGTCAAACGGACACGCCCATCTGGACTGCAAAGGCTATTTTTGCACGGTGAAACACACACACGCACACACACACACTTCAAACGGACTCACCTCGCCCGCCAAACATTCCACACCAACAAGCGAGCACTTTGAACGTGGCGCCACACTGCCTCCTCGAGTGCTGGGAAGTCTATATGGACATCATCACGACCCTCTCTGCCACCCTGACCACGTCTGAAGCTGACCCTGTCGACCTGCTGACAAATACCCCTCAGCAAATCAAAGAGGACGGGAAAGAGAGAGAAGAAACTGGTAGAATCTGGATTCTCAAGATTTCTCTGGATGCTGTTGATGAGGTTAGATGCATTTTCTGCCAAACTAAACAGAATTGATATCACTTCATTTTAATATCAAACAAATAAATATGGATAAACTGTACAAAAAATATTTTCTGCAGCCAGCAAGTAAAATATGTTGTTGATTTTGTAGAGCTAAAGGAGCATCTTCATGTCAAAAGCAATAATTTAATAAATCACTGAGGTCAATCAGATAAAGTGGAACACAATGTCAGTTCTAAAAATACATATTGCAATGATCAATGCCGCCTTTTTGTCTGTTTCAGATTTTTGTGTGGCTCTGAGAGTGTTGCCATGTTTGGGATGAGACATGCTGCTTTCATTTTGCCTTCATACAATGTGGGTTTTGAGATTTTTTTTTCTAAGTTCACAAAGAAAATACATTCTTCATCTTAATATGTCACTGTCTAGTCTAACAGCAGAGACTTGAACTAAAAGGGAAAATAAAATCGAAACTGCAAGTTCTTGAGGTTAATGTTTCACACAGTGCGCTTCTATTCAGAGTCAACAGTGGGAAGCCAAATGCAACAACGACAATGACGCTGGATTATGTTTTTTGTCATAGACCGCATCATGATGACTTAAATCCTGGATAAAACCAATGAAAGATTTCAGTATTTCTATCACCAGCAGGTCAAATTACATAAAATGTACGTCAGTGGAAGAACTCAGTGTCATAATGAAATTGAATCTTTCACTTGGTGACTGTGACCCACTATCTTTACAGACAGCCAAACCTATGTTGCATTTCTTTTAGGTCCACCTCCATGATTGGCTGTAGCGGGATGTGTAATGTGGTTATTTTGGCATTAATCTTTAAATGATTACTCTTAAGTGTGTGTGTTCTTGTGCGTGCCTTGGCTCACTATTTTCCTAAGAGCACCAATTACCAATTACCAGTCTATCATCTACTGTAAGCATTCCAGCTATTTCCGATAATGTAGATGACGCAAGCTTGCTGACAGTGAC
This sequence comes from Scomberomorus guttatus, assembly GCA_038419695.1. Taxonomy (NCBI): domain Eukaryota; kingdom Metazoa; phylum Chordata; class Actinopteri; order Scombriformes; family Scombridae; genus Scomberomorus; species Scomberomorus guttatus. Next base: position 9,445,993 of record CM076468.1, on the reverse strand, counting down.
CAGAACGTTTAAGGCTTAAGGAGGACGGGCTGAACTAAGTTGATTTACCCTAATTTCCCTCAGATATATCACCTCTCACTGTTTGTTCTTGTGGTTGTATTCTATTTTCGTTGGATTTTGGTCCATTAGTCACCTTGCCCAAAATGCACCTGCCAACATAAATATGATGGAAATGCAGAGAAGGGTGAAAATCCTGTACAAATCAGTGTAACCTGTAATTTCTAGAAGTAAATAGCAGATTTGTGAGCCCCAAAGAGATCCACATTGGGCGTTGATTGTTGCAATATACTGTGAGCCTGTTTTTATATTTCACAAAAATGATCTGCAAAGCAACCCGGTGAAAACTTTGTTGACATTTGTCAAAGCAAATAAAAGGATGAAGTAGTGACGGTGAAGGCGCTACAATAGTCCTGACGCTGTAGGTTGAACTGTCTCGGTGAACAGCTCAGAGGAGGTAAGTGATTAAAGTATGAATTGCGTTAATTATACAGCATGCTGTGTTATTAAGTACTGTTTGTATAGGCTCCTCTATAATAACTATCTATCCTCCCAGGATGCAGGGAATATATGAAATATACCCAGCAACATATTCAGCTTCCTTTAATTTTGTTGTCTGTATGACAGGGCCCTCAGAGCTGCGACAACTTCTAATTTTCCCGATTTCACAATAACACTAATCAGCTACAATAACATTATATACTGTATATGCTTAGTGTTAGCATGCACACCACACAGAGCTATCTCTCAGAGGTCATTTTCGGGCCAGTTCTGTCATGTCACATGTCAGGTAATTTCCACCTTAGTAGTCCTTTAACAGCTCTCAACTTTTTTTTTTTCCATTTCTGACTCCATGACGTTGCACGTCTGTGTTATATCACAGATTAGGAGCAGCGACAAACAGTCTCTTATGTCTTAATAGTTCTTAAGCCTTCTGCTTAATGCAACTTAATCAGAAACACGTTCAGGATTGTCTTCAATTAGATATTGAATTTCTGGTGTTAAGACATTTTAACAACTAACACACATCTAACATTCATTCATGCACGTGTATGCACACATGGTACCAAACCTAGCAAACAGTGTAACTCAAACTGGAGGTATTTGTCCTTAAGCTATAGCGTAAATTGCTGCCATGTTACCTGACTAGTGACCCGAGACGGTCAGCTCTGTTTTTAGCAGCTTTACATGTACAGAACCTGATCTAAGAGAAAATGTATGGCTGGAGGTAATGTTTGCCTTGAGATGGAAGGGGAGATTGTGAGAATTACGACACATTTCCCCCAGATAATCCTACATCTGGATTAAGTCTTCATGCTAGATTAGGCGCACTCCACTATAAATAAATGCGGCGGGGGTATGACAAGGGGCAAAACAACAATGAAAATGTTACAGAGCTTCACAGGCGTTTCTGCATGCCTTCAGATGAAACGTAGAAATCCGTGACTATAAAAGAGACTGTTGCGGTTGATTATCAAGAAGTTAATCGACCTACAGTACTATAAATAAATACTGTAAACATACAGAATGAGTAAACATAGCATAACTAGAAGCAATGAAAGGGCAAAACAGCTAAGCATTGTGAATATCAGTAAGTAAAACCTATGATCACAAATTGGCTACCAGTATACTTTGAAAGCCGAGAGCCCCGTCTAACATGTCGCTCCAAAAGGCCCGAGCATATGATTCACATCATACTCACCAAACCCTTCAGTGAGTCATCATCGCCTGTATAGAAGCATTTGCATTTGTTTTGTCTCTCCACTCATCTTTTCTGATATTTCCTTTAATTTGCTACCCATCTGTATTCTTACATTAGTATATTTTTGATGGACATGTTTGGAGTTTCACAAGTCTGTCATAAATATACTAATAATATTTATATTCTATGCCATGTGGTCGCTATAATCATTCCTCCTCTTCATACTGGCTGTGAAGGCGTATTCTCATGGAGCAACTCCACTGTAAAAGAAGGCAGTTAAAATCTACAGTCCTTGTTCAGTGCAAAAATGTCAGCCAAAGCTAATACAGTATGAGGCTTCAATAGCCTGCATTAGCCACATCAAGTTTGTATGTTCATCCTGACAGCTGGTGTGGGTTTATTGTTTTATACTGACAGCCGACCATCAGAACGTATCCCTCCCTCCGCTGCAGCTCAGCAAGAAAACACTGTCCATGGAAACACAAAGGGGAAATTTGCATTCTTTAAAAGACTTTGGAAGTTGACTATTTAGCTAATCCAGAAGCTTCATTAGCTTCAGCTAAACTTTAAAATGTCTTACAGTGAAGTTGTGCTGTGAAGGGCCTGCCAGTTTGAACAGGGGAATAATAGTTTTCAACTGTATTAAAATAGTCTTGAAAAATTCTGAAATTATCCTTAAATGTTTAGTGTTTTTATATCCACATCTACACTATGATGACTCTGTGGCTGTAATTTTACTTTTACTGTCATTAGTGTATCTTAATTGTATGATTTAATGTTTTAATGTTGTTTAAAAGCATTGACTACCTAGAAGAGTGCTCTATGAATAAAACGTAGTATTAATTTATTATTATTACTATCTGTAAAGTATCTCTGCTGTATGATAATTGGTACTGTATGTACTTGCAGACAATCATTTGTATTCAACAATTGCCATGGCGCCAAAGAAAGTGCAGTTCTGATAAATAACACAAATTTATGCTCTTCACAACAACCTCTCACATTGTCTTTCTGTAAAGTCAATGATATTTAATAATTAGAAGCATGAGGAAAATAAAAGAAAACTTGATTGTCCCAGTTTCCTCCTCTCCCTGTCACTTTATACTCTTCCCTCTTGGATCACAGGGAGCACACAAACCTTTCCACTCCATTTCAACTTCAGATTTAACCCTGATAGCTGTTCTTGTTTAACGCGCCATTGACAGTTAGCGGCACTGAGCTCCTTTAAAAAAAAAACAAAAAAAAACTAACAGCAGTAAAACAGTGTGCCGCTGCTGTTGGGATGAGGCCTCGCTGGCACACGGTCTTGTGGATATGTGTTTTTAGCGAGCCTGTTTGTGCTCTTGGTCTATTGTTTAACAGTTAATTGGCACATTTTGTGCAGCGATGAGCCATATTTGTGATATTCAATTCTTTGTCTTACTCATTTCTTCTCTTGTGTGGCATCAACTCATGGCCACCTTCTCGTCATCCAAATAGGAAGGCATCAGATTATTCCTTTGAGACTGCCCCGAATTGCACAATCAGCTAAAGAGCCACAAACAAAAACATTACAATAAAAACATTATGACTACAACCTTAATTCTTTCAACCAAAAACAGGAAACTCATTGTTTCAATTACCATCAGCCTCAATTGCTCAGAGGAAAGAAAACACCATTATAAATCCATCTGCTTTTTCCCTGCAAGTGTTGACTGACTGACTGCAGCCTTATACGTACACGTCACCAAATTATGCCTCTGACGTCACCTAATGTTTCTTCATTGCGCACTAATCATTTACATGCACGTGAGATTATGACTAACAGTGTGACAAATCAGACATGAAAGCTGCGGTTGACCTTCGGTTACCTGACCCCAGCCAACCACCTCAGCTGCATATTTCGCGGCGAGCGGCACATTGTTTTCCCCATCTGACTTCAACATGTGGTTGTGTTCATGTGTCATTATGTTTTTGGTTTGACATCCAGCAGTTGTTATTGTCTCAGATGAGTTCAGCGCCCGATTTTCAGGCGTGTTCTCGGACATGTAATGTACGATCACGTGTTCTGGTCGGCATTTGCTCAACAACATATGCCCTGCATCTCCTTCTCCTTTTCTTTTTCTTCTCTGCTGCTCTCAACCTGCTGATCTCTCTCTCTCTCTCCATCATGAAATTCTCTAAACAGCTTTTCCCACTTGTTCACTCTTTATCACTTTTGCTCTTTATTAACCTGCTTTCCCCACCCTTGGTATCCCTCTCAGTTTTATTCAATAGTGAGCACAAGTACAGATTGATCTTATTCTGGTTTACAGTAATCACGTTATCCATCCATGTCAGAGATCTGACTAAACAGTCAGGATTGTGTGTGTGTGTGTGTGACGGAAGATTATGAAATGTGGAGGGGATACACATGTACTGTACTGTTTGTGGAATGGAGGGAGATGTAATCACTTATTGATGAGTTACTCAGTTGCTCTTTTTTATGCCTCTTATATCACAATCTGCTCTGCTCCAGACTGCACGTATGCTTCTCATAAACTCCGGCTGATTCATTACCCCCTGCTCTCTCTCTCTGTATGCGTCCATCCCAGCACACAAACATATTTTGATTTTGAAGGAACATCTCTCTATGTCTGCATTCCCTAAAAGGACAGGTTCACTTCACGCTGGACCCAGTAAACACTGCCTTTTTAAGCGCACAAAGAAATACTGCGCTCTTGTTGGAGGATATGGCTCTATTGCTTAAAATGCAGCCATTTCTGTCAAGAGGCCATTAATGTGGTTATTTAATTAAATGATTAAAGTGTTAAAGTAGCAAAATGAGAAGAAAAACTGATTTATAATTGCAGTTCTGCTCCACGCTTCAGCAATAACACTGAAAGAGAATTCCAAGAGGCCATTTAGGTGCAGATTTAAAGCTCCCATAGTATTCATATTTCATGAATTTGCCTTGAAATAGAAGTCATCTTGGGATAAGAATAATGTCTTTCATGAAGTCTTTTAAGCACAGCTTAGTTTGTATTTCTTGGATGAAGTTCTTGTGGGATAAGTGGTAGAACAGGCAGAATACTGGACCCTGAATGGCAGAAATCCGCCCCCAGCACACACCTTCACTACCCACCTACTTATTTTAAATGATGCAAATCGGCTATGTGGAGACACTCCAGGATCCAGGAGAAGTCAGACAGTTGTTACTAGTCAATACTATAGTCCAGATGTAAAGGCTTAATTGAACATCAGAGAAAGTCCATGTAAAAATGTAGGACTTTATGTGCCATCCAGTTAAAATTCTGACCCAGTCTTCAGAATCCATAAATATAAATGTAAATCTTCATAGGAACATAACTACACAAGGGCACTTTAAAAGACAGGTTTTAGTTTTTGGCAAGCATAAATTAGGTAGAAGTAATAAGGAAAAAACTAACATTTTCTTGAGTTTACTAGAAGATTATTCTTTTCTTTTTTTCCCATTAAAAAGTCGATAACTGGGAATCAACTTCTCACCTATTAAGTTGGAACTGTTGTTCACAAAAACAAATCACATCAGTGGGAAAAAAGTTCAGCGGTAGCCAAGTTTTTTCAGCTAATAGGCTAATTCACTGCCCACACAGTGAGTTTCCACAGTTGCACAGACGTGCAGGAAATACTGCAAATGCGGTGCCATTCATTTCTTATGTGTTGCTTGTTGTGCAAGCTGGAAAGTGGCATTAAAGGGAGCTTATGTAAGTCTTACCGCAGTTGCAACTATGGCCACACAAAACAATTACAAGATAATGCTAAAATGCTAAAAACGTAGCAGTTGCATGAGGAAAAGTAGAGAAGTGGCATAAAGTGAGTGAACAGAATCAGTACTGTAGGTTACACAGTAATATACACATAGAAAAACATTAGCTAACGTTAGCTACCATAAGCTAATGGTCATACCAGACCAAATAAAGCTGTAGCTGGAAAATCCCTGAGTGCTTTGAATTAACCAAGGGTGCGTTTTAGTGCTTATAAATTAAGTTTTTCATTTGTAACTGTAAGTTGTTATTTCTCCTTTCAAAAGTTACAAAGCCTCCCTTTAAAGCACCATAATATGTAATGGTTTACATTCGATCATTAACATCTCATGTCAGCTATAATGGGCATAATGAATTGTAAACTTTTCCACTGCTGTGTATTTTCTTCCACAGTCACGAATAGCACACACAGTCCACTAATGGCAACATCAATGTTATATTCCAGATCACGCCCACTACCCTCACTGGCCTTCTTTTAGGGTCCCTTATAGCGGAAAGTGGTAACCAGTGATTGTGGGGTCTGCAGTGGGGGGTGGGGGGGTGGTGAAAGGGAAATGGAATGAATATTTCCCGAACACACTGCAGGCCATACAGGTGTGACGCACCTGTCCTCTGAGACAACATTCCTCCCTGGAGCCCAGAGTCCTGCTGACGCACCAAAATGTTATTCTACAGGAGAGTGGACCCATGGTGTGTGTGTGTGTATAATGGGGAGGGTGGAGGGCAGTGGGGTGAGGGGGTAGGTAAGGGTCTGGGGCTTTCCCATCTTTGAGGAATCCTATCGCCAAGGCAACGAGGGAAAACAGCAACACATGGTATGAAACATTGTGGAATGAGTTGGAGGAGGCTGGGTTGCTTTAACAACCAAAACCCCCCAAAATCCCCCACTGCCACCCTGCAACATCAGTTTGTAAAATCTTGACCCCCTCCCTTATTGACAATGACATTACTGGATAACACATGTACTGTGACCTCCAGGAGGCATCATTTACGGAGCGTCTGACTCACAGAGGGGCTGTGGGCTGACCGCCAGCAGGAGGACGGTAGGTATACCTGGTTGTGGTCTTGGTTACCCAGGCAACGTGGTCCAAGGGGGCCCGTAGTGTTTGCACTGCACACAGCTGTGTGACTTGGAGGTGCTGGTGAGAGCAGGGAGTGGGGGGGTGAGGGGGTGGGAGATGGGTACTAATGTCAACAATTTCACACAAGCTGCTCCTTCTTCAACCAGTCGCAGAGATAAAGGCAGAGACAGCCTGCAGCAGTGCAGAGGTGTAGCTGAGATACCATAAATCAGCAGATTTTGCACAGAAGGTCGCTACAGTGTATAGACAAACATTTATTGAAAACACTGCTGATATTCATGCTTGCTAAGCAAATGCCTGAAGATATAATAGATGGCTTCTTGCAAGCTCATAAATAAGAAGTCAAATATTTGTATAGCAAATTCAATATAAAGGCTATAAAGTTCCTAGCCTACTGACACAGATTTGGAGAAAGGCGTGACAAATGCACAAGGGACATTATGCAAATGTCAAAAGCCTTGGAAATAACCATTATTTTTTCTTGAATATTTGACAAGAGGCACGCTTTCACCCACACAATAAGCTAGCGGTATACCGGGAATCGGTAACGCTGAGCTCATCATTTTGCAGAAACTTCATCCAATAAAACAATTTATGGTTTTCTGCTGATGTACAGCTGGCAGGCCCATCGCTAATGGGTTTAAAATGTGCCGTCTCTGGCCGGGAGAGGCCGAGAGACTGGAGGAGAGAAAAAGTGGCAGAAGTTAGTGAGGAGTGAGAGAGTGTGAGGGAATTCTGATTTATGATCGCACCTCTGTCTCCAGATTTCAGCATAGCTTTTAGCTCCTCTCAAGCCTCAAAGTGGTGTGATGTTGCAATGTGTCCAGAAATCTTGACATCATTGCTTTCTTTGTGAAACCAAGGCCAAAGCCTCTGAAGTTCAAGCTCCGTCTGTGCCAGTCTGATGAGCAGCAAGCCAAACACCAGCTGACTTATGGAAGCCTTTGATGTGAGGCTAGAGAGGCACTCGCAATACCAGTGGACTTGTTTCTAATGGCGAGTGATGCCGAAGCTATAGGCCACCCTGAGTGGGATACATCTACAGTACAGGATAGTTTTAAATACATTTAATCTTTTATTATCCAGGTAATTGGCGAACAAGCTAACTCTTCCAACTTTAAGCAAATATTTAATAACAGACAGCAGCAAAGAGCTCTGTGTCAATCTGTCATCAAAAAGTGTTCAGCCAACTTTCCCTGGACAAATGGTCTAAAAGTAGACTGTATGAGCACCATTAAAGTGGTCAGTTGGCTTTCCAGAAGTACATTTAGTTTTTAAATAAACATATTTCATAACTAAATCAATATGGTACACTGATTATATTACATGTAATAGAACAACATACTGTATAGCAGTTAAAACAGACATTATCATTGTACTTGGAGTGAATTAGTGACAGACAACATTAACTAACAGTACAAATGCTGGTATTCTTCCCTTCATTGCTTTTTGGGTATCGTCATGTGTAGCTGCTGCTACGTTGGCAGGTTGCTACGACAATGGAGTTCCCAGTGACTCATCATGGAGCCCTCTGTTTACATTTTACCGCTCATGGCCTGTGACTGAACACAAAGATTTCTGGGAAATGAGGTAAATGGGTGAGGTTTGGGGTAGGTGGATGAGGTCTTGCATAAGATCAAGGACTGCATCCAGTTTGATGGCTCCCATTGTTTCTACCCCTGTCTTGTGATTTTAAAGTTTTACATGGTAGAGCATGATGGTGTTGAATGGAAAGACTTTCCTCAGATCAGGCAAAGGAAATTATTCAAATATGAGGGCAAAACAAGTTACTCAAGGAAACTTTTAAAAGCATCTGGTTACTTTCTTAAACTCTTCTTACACTGTGTCTTATTTTCTTGCCAGTAGCCTTGCTGGCTGTTTGCCAGACGCTACTTCAGATAGGCCTCATTAACAAGCCTATCTGATGGTACCCACTTTAGATCCTCAAAACTCTCTTTGAACTGCCTCTGTGTCTGTGAAACAATGATATGGTGAGTTGACAGCCATTTGTCAATCTTGACCTGGACAGTCATAAATGGATCATTGGGCAGGGTCTTATCATGCTTTCAAAGTTTGAGATGTGGTGCCCCATTGACCACAGTGGTAGTGTGTTTATGTAAGTGGGGGTGCATGCATGTGTGGCCACTAACCCATTAACCCCTGTGTTTACAAGGAGGTAGTCCAGATGGATTGCCCATTGGCCACATCATCATGACCTTTTGGCCTCTGTGAAATTACATCATCATGCTGTCACCTTGTTACCAACATTAGAGATCTATTAACTTATTCTTTCTAGTTTGTTATATGTGCAGTTGGTGTAACTTATTTTCTCACTGTGAAAAACAAAAAACCTCTCTAACTATAACCAAAGATTGAGCTAGAAATACAGTCGCTCCGAATTCAAAAATGTTTCACCTTAAAAGTCCATGTGTCAGCCTGGTTAATGTTTGGCACAGTAGTACGCTGCATCAAATGGTGACTTATTAGTATGATGACACTTCCTCTTAAAGGCCTCAGGAAGTGGATCCACTTACCCAAGATCTGTTTTATTAGTTACAGTTTTAGGAGAATGACCTTGAATGCCATAGACGTTATTACTATTCCCACTTAAGGAAAACTGTAGAAAATACAGTTTTTCAGACTGTTTTAAAGGATAAATCTTAAAACCAGTAATGAATTGATCATAGTATCAAGTGTTGTCTGTGTAGCCAAAACCTAATATAGCTTACTCCTATTCCAATAAACGTCCATTATGGTCCAAAAACTGCTAAAAACACATTAGTGAGCCACATTGTGGCATGGTCCTTCATTTACATGAACATGGGCACTGTAAGTTTATTTTCAGTCAAACCCACATACACCCCCCTGGTGCTGTAAATACTCACTAGCCATGCAAATGTGTATTAATCCACAGTTTAAAATAGTCCCTAACAAAAGTGCTATTTACTACATTTGGGTAACATTTGCTAAAAGATACAGTGACCAGCCAGTTAAGGAAAACTGAAACTTTTAGACCTGTTTTTATAGGGTTAGGGTTAGGTATACATTTTCATAGGAATCAGTGGGTTTTGGGCTACAGACAGGGTAGGAAAGTTTGAATTGAATGTATTGAGAGACTTAATAACCCATTGTTAGTGTTGGTATTAAACATTAGTTAACTCATTGCAAATTTACTTTTCCCATTAGGTGTTACAACATGTTGTTTATGTTGGAAGAACAGGAGCCTCTTCCTGTTTTGTGCTGTAAAGCACTTCTCAGTAATGGCCCCTGTGGTCTATGCTGTCTTCAAATTTATATGGGCATGTTCCATACAGTAAATGTTAAAATCCTACACATGCTGCAGTCACTTTAAAAACAGTATTAATTTAATCTTGATGCCAACACAAATCTAAACCATCCCTTGGTGGTTGCTGTTAACATATATCTCTAAGAGTCCACATTCCCTGTAGTCAGCTGTGTTCTCGGTGCAGGAGGGTGCAGGGGTCTGTAGCCTCTTCTGTGTCTGTGTGCCATTAACATGTCGCCACTCTGTCCCACAAAGCCGCTAATAGCAGGGTCCTGAAGGAGACTGCTTTCCACAAGGGGAATCTGTGGCCACAACAAGGTCACTCTTGGGTTTGGATGGAAAACAGAGAGGTCTGCATGCCATTTCTGAAACTGCGTGTCATGTTCTTCAGTATATTTCAGAAGAAGAGGATATACAATGTCATACAGTGCAGGTAAAGGCAGAATCGTGGAAAGAGATGCTTTACGTACTTTTAGTTATCTGTGTACGTGCATTAGTGTGTACGTGTAGTTTGTGTTTCTGCTTGGATTACAGAGACCGTGGAGAAGGCCTCACATCTGGCAGGCTGTCTGCCCGCCCTGGTGATGGGCTCCAGTTGTGGCACTAGGCAACCGTTGTCAAGGGGAGGGGCCAACTGGAGCAGGACCAGCTGGTAATGTATCATCCCTCCATCCCGTGTGCCAAGGGAGCATGTGCAGAAGCTGACTATTGGGCTCTATGAGGATTCTGTCGCATCTGTAGATACTAAAGCAGAATTGGTTCCCACAGCACTGAAAGATAAAGCTATTCTGGTTTTTTTATGTACTGTAAGAGAAGTGAGAGTGACTGTGAGTGTCCATATAAGTCTTTACTGTTGGATGTCTGAAGAGGACTCTTGGTTAAGATATCCGGAAATCCCTTTCATTTGTTAGGACTTGCCTCTCAAATCCCAATTATGGAAATGTAAAGCCTGAGATATGAGGCTGCTGATGTGTTGGTGAGTCTGAGTGGCTGCGGTTGTTATCTAGACTTAAGCCCTGGAAATAACAAAGGAACACTGTGCTCCTCTGTCTGGCACCACAGACCTACCTGGATGGGGAAGGACGGGGGTGGGAAGGAGCGAAGGAGGGGTGGGAGAGCGTAAAAAAAGGCAATGACAAGCCAGCATGGTAAGGCAAAAAGAAGAGAAAAAGAAAGAAGGGACAGTTCTTCCTATCTGGCAAAAACAGCAGTTGAGAGAAAGAGCGAAAGAGGAGAGCTGGGTTCATATAGAGTCAGCACATGCTGGGAGATAGCAGACAGCCTGGCTGTGAAAGATTATTGTCACATTAAAAAGGCCGTAAAAATTAAAGAAACGGGTCCAGCGGAACTCGTGGGTTCGCAGCTGGGTTTACCTGGAGAGCAGGAATCGATAGCAAGGAGAAAGTGCTCTCGAAGGCCTCATAGAGGAGCCGTGTATCATTTGGAGTCTGTCTTTGTTTCCTTTTCCTCTGGAAAAAGGTATATATCTTCTGTCAAGTGTTCCATGAGTTGGTTCTCTCCTCCAAATGGGACACACTGTGATGCACGCATGCACATACACTCATAAACACAATATGCACAGTATTCCTGCCAAGATACATAATCATATCCACGCTGTATGGACTTGCTGGTGTGCTGGACTTGTGGAAGGCTGAGGAAGGGAGGGAGAGGAGAGGAGGAAAGCAGGCGGTAAGCTAACAATGTTCTGCTGAGAGAAATACTATCACAAACACACTTCATTCAATTGAATTAAATTATTTTTGGTCCTTATCTTAACATTCTGGGCTTCTGCTTCATCCTCCTGATAATATGTGCACAGCACATACACTAGTTTAAGAAATGCAGTGTTTTTTAGACAGTATTGTACTAATTGTGAACAGAATTATGACTCAACTTCATTATGTATAGACTGATGCTGAATTTACAGGTGTAACATAAACTTGTAAGTGCTACCGAAAACATCTGTGGCATTCCTCTACAGCATTTATTTGTTACTTGTTGGCCAACTTATGTGCTATATATACACTGATATAGTATCTATGAAATGCTAACAACTGCAGATGCACGTGCAATTTGTAGAATATTATTTAAAGAAATGAAGAGCGGAGAAGTTCTCTTTTTTCTACTTTCTATACCTAAAACATGTTCAACCAGTTGTTTTTGGCATATTCTTCTACTGCTTGCAGTGTGGTTTTCTCCTCAGGCCGCGACCTTAGTTGTAAAACCGCAGCATTTTTCGTACCCACAATGCACTGCTAGATATAATCGCTCACAGTTGACCACATGGTATATGACAATTCACCCCTCATTTATCATTTCAAAGGCATTTTATGACTTTCCAGAACAATTTTACCGCCCAAATACATGTCCATTTCTGACTTTGACATACAGCATAGATACAGATTGAGGGAACACACACACACACACACACACACACACACACTAAGATAAGATAAGACTATTGTATGTTCACATGGAAATTTGTCTTGCATGACATACTCCAGCAATCAGAATAACATAAAACAACATCTGTTTACAATGGAAGAAGGAAGTGCTGCATGACTCTGATGGCCTGACAGATGCTCTTTAGTGGGGCAGGTAAAAGTACAAAAAACCAGATTGTCTTATATTTGTCCTTAAGTGGTGCAGACAACCATGGAAAAAAACTAAGGCACTCCATCTTCAGGAGAAATAATACTGTACCTGGCCTACCCCACCCACTCCTCACCTGCAACTCATTCCCTCACCAGACACTCACTCTTTATACTGGTCCATTTCCTTTGTTCTTGGCCTGATTGTAGATGTCATGTTGCTTTTTGTCAGTGCTTTCAAACTTCTGTTTTCTGTATCCTGTTACTTGGCTGGACCTGTACCATATCTGTGCCTGCTAGCCTGCCTGTCTGGACTAACCCCTGTCTCATCCCTGCAACTCTGTGGATTTAATAAAACTGCTGTTTGGACTTGCCACCCATGCCTGTGAGCTTTTGTATCTTCTTTTTTGACAATAAACTCACTGAGCTGTCCCTGCCTGCCTCTATAGTCTACATTTGGGTCCTTCCCCTGCTGCCCCCTAATACACACCACCTGTGACAGAACACGCATTATCTAAATTTGCCAGATCGAAGAATATTACATTATGCTTAAGTGAATGGTAGTAAAATATCAAAGTATAAAAGCACTATAAATATGGATGTATGAATGTTTCTCATTGGAGGAGTTCTCTTAGTCTATCGCCACCTCTTATATGGTTATGTATGACTTCAGGGACAAGAGACTCCCATGTCCCGCTTTATTGCAATGAACGGCTATAGGATAGTTTCAGTTTTGTGTGCGAATAGCAGTTTTATGCTCCCCAAGTCTGTCTTTAAATCTCCTTTTTGTTTTCCCCACATAGAAAAGTCCACAAGGGTTTTCAAGGCGATATACCAGAAAGGAAGTGTTGCAGTTGACGAAGTGATTTATTTTATATGTCTTATTGGTAAACACCATCCACAAATCTGTCAGTTTTAGAAATATTGCTGCAGATCTGTATGATCACCCTCCAGCAATCATCAAAATGACATGATACAATATATAAGGAACATCTGAGCAACATCTGTAAAAAAACAGTCCTTCATCTGACCGTCTTCACCTGTCCCTCATCATGCACACACACACACACACACACACACCTAAACTGTATCAGTCTACAGTTGCAGAGGCACACGCCCTGCATGTGCTTGGATCCCCAAACACAACACATAAATACAACATTTCAAATCATATGGGTTTAGACACATGATTTAGCGCTCTAATGCAAATATAGACTGAAAAATGTTCCACCCCCTGATTTGTACTGTAAGCTGTGTTTACATGCACACAAAGGCAACGTGAAATGTAGGTCAAACCAGAAAAGGACAAAGTGGTGGTGAGCGAGGCAGGAAAGACTACATGTGCCGTCCAATCCACTCACTCTGCAGGGCTGATTTTTATCTCCGAATGAAAAGGTAACGTCATAAGTTTGAAATTCAATCCTTTGGATTGATAACATCTCCTTTATTACACCGGTGAAAGTGTTTCATCAGATGAGTCATAATTTGTCTATTTGCCCCTTCTTATTCTCTGTAGTGCATATGTTGCATTTAGTCAAGCGTGCATTTGACAATAACTACAAAAAACTGTAAGATCAATTGGAGTCTGTATGAATGTGTTTGTGCACATGCATGTATGTAGTGGGGTCTGGTCAGCAAGCTTCCAGGCACACTATTCAGCTCCTAAAGATTTACAGGAGTGGAAAAGTTGGGAGAAAACAGCCTCTGTAATATGAATCAATTCCTCCTCTTCTTTCCCTTCCCTCCTCTGTCCTTTTCTCTCATTGTTTCTTCCTTTCATTGCACACACACACACACACACACACACACACACACACACACCTTTGTTCTATATCTTTTGGAGAACCACATGTGTGTGGAGTTTACCAAATTGGCATTTAAAGTAAAGCATGGTCAGTCGGTTTACCATCCTTTTTAGGCCTTAAGAAATGAAATGAAATCAGCTACAATCATGGGATATTTTTGGCAGAAATATGCAGACATTACTGCTTTTCTGAAAAAACATAATTGTGTTGAATATTAGTGGAAAATTCTCTTATGATAATCACCAAATTGAGATGATCATTTACTGCCATTGATGGGAGTTCCTGGCCAACAAAACGGAATTTCATCATAATCATGCACACAAGTTTTATTTAGATTTTTTGACAAACTATGTTGCATTCAAACAAGTGAAATATAGCCAGACAGAGAATAAAAATCGATTTTATCTCATCTCTATGCCCCTTTCAAATTGTTTTCCTCATCACCCTTTCTTTCTGGCTTGCTCCATCTGGCTCTATCCTCAGTCCAAATCCCCTAGTCTCAGTTTGTGTAAAACCACTGGTGCCAGATAGGTCAGTGGGATTTGCTACACAGGGCAATATGATGAGCAGAAAATCCTAAAGTCAATTTTAGAATTTAGTATTTTTTTTGAGAAGACATCCCTCATAAATCTCAAAACCCTATTAGGTACTGCAAGCAGAATATAGTGAGTGAATCAGGTAGTGTTTATCTGCAGTGTTTGAATTAGAATAAAAACAGTGACAGTGTTCTAAACCTGCATATGTACAGCAGACAAATTTAGCTTTGTGGGTAAAGGATGCTCCTATTTTTATACTAGTATATCACTTCCAGACAAGAAACTCAAATCAAATTGCTATTTTACATGTTGCTATCTCAGCTTGTCTTTTCTCTTTTTAAATGTGTGGTCATCTTGTCTTCTATTCACATTTCTACCTTCTCCCTTGGCTTGTCTGGGCAAGTTTTATGTCCATCCTACCTTCAATCCATTCATTATTTATTTAGCTTTTTGCTGGCTCGCAGCAGCACACATTTTAGCTTCAAAATTATGCACATCTATTCACTTCTGTTTCTTCCTCTTGTTGCAGCTGGAGATACAAAAAGCATCTCTTCCTGTGCAACAGTGGATTTTTCCAAAGAAACAGACCACTCAGCAGGTGTCTGGTGAACCACATATACACTGAACATTCATCTTCATAAACATGCTGCACATGATTTCTCTCACCATTTGCAAATGCTATTAGATGGCATGAGCTTCTAGTATCAGAATCTCTTTTGTTATCATGCCAGTTATGGGAAGCTGAACGCAGTCCAGTATTTGCGCGCCGCAGAGTTCAGATGGAGATACTGAGGCCAAGAGATACAAACATCAAGCTGCTGAAATCACTGAAGCACACATGCAGGTCAATACTGAACATTGTGTGCTTCTGCCTCTGGAGGCTAATATACTGTTTCACTCCATGGCTTTTCCTCTCTCTCTTCTGTCTTGACATACACGTACACACACTGCTGTTATGTAACTTGCTAGCATTGATAGCTGGAGAGGAGCTACAGCAGCTTTAACCTTATGTAACATGTAAGTGCATGGAAGAACCACTTAATGGTGTCTCTCACACCTCATATTTCTCACTTTGAAGTTTCATTGCACACACACACACACACACACACACACACACACACACACACACACAGAATATGGATATACAGCATTACACATAGGTAGTGTAGGCAAGCTATGAATGGGAAACAGATTGTGACTTCTGGGGAATATATCACTGCTTTCCTACATTAAGCAATCTCAGGCTACTGCTGCAAGAGAGGCAGTGGCAGAGAAGGAAAATCTGCCACATGCAGCCTTTTTTGGTGTTTTGAGGCATGGGGAGCATTGTACATTTTGTTTTAACATGTACCCTGTATTGAATGCTGCTACACCCTCTGATTTGGGAAAGGAGACCTGTATGCCTCATTAAGCCGCTTATTGAGCTGCCTGCATCTGTATTTGCAGATTTTGCGCTCCACTTGGTTCACACTTAGCTAAAAAAAATATTTTGTCTCGTTAAACTACCATTGTAGCATGAAAAGTAATTGGAAGAAACCACTGCTGCTGAAAAGTTGATCCAGTTATGTTACTGTAGTAACACCATTTCAAGATCAGTGGTAGCTTGCTGCCATCGGTGTGTGTGTGTGTGAGTGGTTAGATTTCCTCTGATGGGCAGGTTGGGACCTTGCATTGTAGCCCCTGTACCCATTCAGCGTATGAATGTGTGTGAAAGGGGGGAATTGACTCGTAGTGTAAAAAGCGCTTTGAGTGGTCAGACATACATTTACTTTCCAGTTTTTGCATCCTTTTTTTCTGCATCCTCTTCTCCTTTTCTGTCATTACAGAATCCAAAAGGTGGATCAATCTCAATCTTAAAGCCTCATTTCTGCACACAGCAAAGTGAAATTTCAGTTTTTTTTATACTTTTTTGCTAAAACAATCCGCCCTGACTAAGCTACTGGAGGAGCATAGAGCAGCCCTCTCCATGGAATTTAAATCTGCTATAACATCACTTTGAGCGAAACTGGACTATAACCAAACAACTGTCACAGACCACGGATACTGTCTGACTTCCCTTGAAGCTAATGTGAACCATTATTATTATTATTATTTTATTTATCTTGAAGACTGTTCTTTATTCTGAGGCACTTGTACCAATACGGGATTGAGGCTGAGAGCTGCTGAGGAGTGGATGTACGGATTGGTAAGAGTTAGGAAGAGCTTGCAACTGTTCGACATAGTTGCTGTCTGGGATATGGTTATTTGGGTAGTTTTTATTGTGTTTTCATGTTCCTTGGAAGCCCTCTGGGGGGTAGGGAAGGGACAGTTTTGTTTTAATATTGGCACTCAATTACTGTAGGTTCTTTACTATGCATTGTCTATTTCCCTTTTAATACTACTACATGGAGTCTACACCACAATGTCACTCTTCGACACACATTTTTTACAAAATATAATGGGTAGCTATCTTAATTTTGTGAGTTGAAATGTCAAGGGGTTGAATCACTTATGTAAAAGTATTCGCCCATCTTAAGCAGTTTAACACAGATATTGCCTTTCGACAGGAAACACACCTGCGTTCCTCAGACAACAGATTTCTGGCAGGCTGGGTGGGGCAGCACAGCATCACCTGTTTTCTCATTTCCTTCACCTGGGCTCCCACTACTCAATACTTGGGGGGGACTTTAACTGTTGGTTGGACCCAGTGCTGGATTGCTCTTCCACCAAACCTGGTGTAGTGAGTAAATCTGCTTTACACATTCAGTCTTTTCTCTCCAAGTATGGAATTTCAGATATATGGCAGTTCCTCAACCCTAAAGAGAGACAGTATTCCTTTTTCTACCACATTCACCACACATACTCCAGAATAGATTATATTTATATCAACAGCAGGTTAAGTCTGTTCCTGTACATACCAAAGTATTGTTATATCATTCCCCAGTTGTGATGTCACTTTCCTGGTATTTCACAGCCCATAAGGCACTGGCGTTTTAATTCAACCCTACTTTCCAACAATGAGTGTGTAAAGTATATAGAGGAACAAATTTTTTTTTCTTCTTGAAATTAATAATAGTCCAGATGTCTCTGGTCTTATGGTCTTGGATGCACTCAAAGCCTATCTAAGAGTGCAAATTATATCATGCACTGAAAAGAAACTCAAAAGGAATGATTGGATCTGTCATCTAAAATCCTAGATATCGACAAACAATACGCACTGATCCAAACCCCAGAAATATATAACTAAAGACTAGAACTCAAAATAAAATTTGACCTCTTTACTACTCACCAAACACAAAAATCTTTTATTAAAAAAGTATATTTTATGAACATGGTGAAAAGACAGGGAAACTGTTAGCTTATCAGCTAAAAGGACAGAGGGCTAAGCAACTTATAACAAGTATTCATACAGAAAGTGAAGATGTCACTTTAGACCCCATTAAAATCAGTAATACATTTAAAGATTCCTACTTCCAATCTGATGGAGATGAAATGACAGCCTTTCTTGATCCTCTGCCCATCCCAACTATTCCCCCAGACTTGGTGGAGAAACTAGAAGTGCCTCTAACCCAAGCAGAAATAGCCCATATCATCAAAGTAATCTGGAAAATCACCAAGGCCGGATGGATTTCCAGCCGAATTCCATGAGGTTTTCTGCGCTTCTCTCCCCACAACTAACAACCGTTCTGTCTGAATCCTTTCGGCTGGGTTCCCTCCATCTCTAAATGAGGCATGCATAATTCTCATAACCAAGATGGGGAAAGACCCTGCAGAGTGTGCTTCATACAGGCCAATCTCACTACTGAACACAGATGCTAAGATTCCAGCAAAGGTCCTTATTTAATGTCTGACGTCTTTTTGCCATACTGTATTCATCCTCTGAAAAAGCCCCTGAGTGCATTGTATCCTTAGATGAAGAGAAAGCGTTTGATCAAGTCGAATGGAAGTACTTATTTACAGTTTTGGAAAAATTTGGATGAGGGTCCTCTTGGTTTAAATTATTTTATGCATCTCCTACCACAACAGTTCAAACTAACAGTACATTTTCTCAACCTTTTGCCCTAGGCTGTGGAACCCATCAAGGGTGTCCACTGAGTCCAATCCTCTTCGATCTAGTTATCGAACCACTTGCAATTGCCCTTCATAACCGCGTAGATATTGCTGGCATTTGGAGGGGGGTATGGAGCACAAAGTGTCTTTATATGCAGATGACCTTCTGTTATACGTTTCAGACCCAACAACCTCTCTACCAGCAGCACTCTCTCTGCTTGACCAATTTGGATCCCTATTGGGACACAAGATGAACCCACACAAAAGTAAACTGTTCCCAATTAATAAGGAAACATCGGACCTAGACTACAATGACATGCCATTTCAAATTGAAGAAAGACAATTCACTTACTTGGGAGTAGCAGTCACACAGAAATTCAAAAATCTTTTTAAAGAAAATTTCTAAATCAGGTTAAAATATTGCTACTGCAGTGGTCCCCTCTTACATTTCCCTTGCCAGCCAAATAAACTCTATAAAAAAGAATATACTCCCAAAATATACATAGTGTTCATTGCAAAATCATTCCTTGTTTCACTAGATTTGAATATCTTCTCATATATATGGCAAAATAAGAAGCTGCAAGTAAGCAGGATCCTACTTCAGAGACTCAAACTCAATGTCACTACTACTGGTTTGCTAACATTCGTTATCTTGCCTTTTGGAACCACTTCTACCTTCAGCCCAGCAGCCCAGATGGTTTAAAGACATGTTCAAAGATACATTTTTTACCTCTTTCAACTAACTGTCAGAGACATACGACTTACCCAAAACACATTTCTTTCAATATTTACAGGTCAGACACTATGTGTGCTCTATCCTACCGTTCCTGAAAAACTGACACTAACCCTACTGACACATTTCTTCGTTCGACCCACTATGTAAAGGTGCATTGACAACGTTATAGAGAAAAATTTCCATGCTGACATGTCCACCTCTGGACAGGATTAAAACAGCTTGGGAACATGATTTGGGGCATACACTGCTGACCAATGGGATTCCATCCTAACATCAATATACAAATCCTCACTCTGTGCAAGACACTGCCTAGTGCAATTTAAGGTAGTTCATAGGGCCCACATGTCCAAAGTTAAATTGTCTACCCTAATATCACCCCACTTGCGACAAATGCAAAAACAATGATGCTACCCTTATCCACATGTACTGGCTGTGCCCTTACTTACAAAAATTCTGGTGAGACATCTTTCATACCTTATCCAACATCTTAAAGCGGAATCTAGACCCAGACCCTCTGGTAGCTCTGTTTGGCATTACAGATGGAGACGATCCTCATCTGACATTTCCAGAGTGCCGCATGGTTGCCTTTGCCTCACTCTTGGCCAGACGCACAGTCTTGCTCAATGGAAGGATGCTGCCCCGTCCACACTTAGTGGATTTGAGACATAATGTCCTGCCTTAAATTGGAGATGATACGCTTCTCAATCAGTGGCTCTGAGAAGAAATTCTATAAGATCTGGACATGCATTCTAACTCTGCCCTTGACACAAAAATAACACCTGACTTCATGGAAATAGCTACATCTTTAGTTTTATATCTTTATTTCTAGACATTGTGCTTTATACCTATTCTAGATAATCAAAGGGGTGGGGGAGGAGGGTGGACATCTGTCTTACTTTATTACTGTCACTATTGTCACTGGATTTTTTTTTGTTTTGTTTTGTTTTGTTTTTTATGATACTACATTAGTGTGTATTTTATAACAATGTGGAATGTGTCTGCCCAACCCTGCAAACTTTTGTTGAAAATCTCAATAAAAAGATTTTGAAAAGAAAAGAAAGAAACACACAGACGCACAAGCTCACACATACAGTAGTAAACATCCTGGGCAGATTTGGGCAAGAATTCCCAGTAAATACATGATCTCAATTCACAGTTTTCAACCCTAATGAATAGAGATGTTAAACTGGGCGCACACACACACACACACACACGGAAATAACAGGGTTAAACAGATGCTCTCATGCAGCTGGATAAGTATTCCCAACGCCTAGCTTAGGTTTTCCCTCTCTCTCAGGACTTTATCCTCATAAGCTCAGCCTCATGTGCACACACACACACACATACACACACACCTTTGGCAGACCTGTGGGGTCAGCAGTGGACATACGACTCCACTGCGTGTCCCAGTCCACCTGTAATATCAAACGCTCCTGAATGCTCAGAGTCAGATGTTGAGTGAGATATCAATCCCATCTCTCCTTCCGCCACGGCCAGTTTCATGGCTTTAAATTATTTCCTGGCTGAAATGACTGCTCTGTGTTTCTCTGGGATCAGCTGCACCTGTAGACCCATGTATGTGTGACAAGGAATGGCCACACAAAACTGTGGCACCCAAATAAATTCTGCGTTAGCTGCAGTTTTACATGCAGGTCAGTGCTGTTGCTTAGATTAACTGGAGCCATTTCATTTCATTATATAAGCCCCTTAAGATGGCAATGAAAATACAATAAAACACACGAGGGATTGGAATGTGGGTTGAGCGTTAGTGAAATAATGTACATGGAATGGTGGGATTTTGTGTATGTACACTTTTGTACATGTCTAACACATATTGATGTGTATATTCTATAGTGTTCCAGGTTTGGTTGTGCACCACAGGGGGACATGAAAACAGGCTGGAGACATGTTACATAACAGCTCATAATTCACAAAAAACGATAATTTCTGCTAATGAACATCATTTTGTAGCATGAGGAGTCGTGTGTGTCTATAGTATGTGTGCGTGTGTGTGTGTGTGTGTGTGTGTGTATGTGTGTGTGTGACTGGAGCTGGTAATGCCTGCTGGCTTACAGCATTCTGGCGCCAGTGTCAACATATGCTTTGTAAGCAAGTGTTGAATTTGGAAACATGCATTGTTACTTTCAGCAGGGATTTGATTATGATGTGGTATACATATGAATGAGGAGAGAAACTGTGTAAAAGCCAGTCAAAGCTTTATATCACTCCTCCATATGCTTTTTATTAAAACCTTGTTTTATATTTTGTGGCTTTGTGGGAAGGGAGATACAGCTGAATTGACTCCTCAGCTTGTTTTTAATGGAGTGTTGCTGGCTCATATGTCAATTAATACAGATCTGAGGCTGTGACAGTGTAGCTTAGATATTAAGGAACTATGCTGGTGGATGAGAGCTGATATTGGCATGTATGAGACATGTTGAATCAGAAGTTAGTTAAAGAGCAGCAGCATCTTGTTATAGGCCAGTTGGTGTATAAAAATTTGAAAAAAACTCCATTATCAAAATAAGCATTTTTTACATGTTTATAGTAAGTACACGCACAGTACATTAATACCATTAAGTATGCACAATGCAAGTGCTATTTTTCATAGTAAAGTGTTTTGGCAGTTACAAGAACTAAATGTACTTTAAATAATGTCAACTGTGCACCACTGGATGTCCATAACAGTGACCTTGGACCTCAACTGACAATTTCCAATTTGGAAACTTCAGAGAAAGCAAAACGTTTCCCCAAAGATTTAATACCTCTGTTTTGTTTTGTTTTCTGAAATTCCCCTGGAGCTGTTGCACCACTGTCCTCTATTAAATGTTTTCCAGCTGTGAGCAGCTCCTCTGAAGCTCCATTGTGCCTTACAGTGTAGGACAATAATGTACATGAACACCGCACTCAAAAATCAAGTTTAGTGCGCTGAGTTTGTCACTTTCCCAGTGAAAAAGCACACACCACCATCAACTAACGGGAGTCGAATTTTAACAGATGGTAAGCCTTTTCTTTTGGAAATTACATCACAAGTATACAAGTATGGTGCACCATCTCCTGTGACCCTGTTTTGAACCATTATACCTGACTAAATAAAGGATTTTCAAATATACCTTTTTTCCTTGCTTGGCTAAGAGTGCCTAAAGAATGTTTTTTTCTGTTTTTATTGAAACAGACAACCACACAAAAGTGAACCATGTTATCTGCAGGGCTGACAGCAGAAAGACTCAGCATTTGCGTAAGAATGACGTTGTGGTCTCTCCGCTTGGCTGCTACATAGGTCTTATGACGCCTCTATTGAACAGCCAAAAAGTTGATCAAAATGAGTTTCTCCCTGAGCTTAATCTGACAGTTCACTGAAACTCATCTCACAATCCCCATATGGTGGACCACTTCAAAGACCTTCTTTTGAAGTCTGCCTTGACAAGTCTCGACTCATACTTTTCAAAGAGGCCATGGCTGTTGCATAGGAAAGAACACACAGCATAAAATGTGTAGACTTGCAACATAAATCTTGGCTCCATGCATAAAATAAGGGAGCTGTATAACCCAAGAAACAGTCCTAATGACATAACAATGCTACAAAAATGGCTTGGATGGGCGAGCAGAGAGAGAAAAAGGTCATATTTTGGTGCAAGTTTTATGTAAGTTAAATATTTGACTGTGCGTGTTCTCAAGAAACATGATACGTTAAAAATGTAAACCTGCTGCTGATGCCTTACATCTGAATATCTTGAGCTGTCAGAAACAGTGAATATCTTACGTTGTTTGACAATTCGCCCTGGAACACATCACAAAAATTGAGCTAAACAGTCTGATAAGGTTGCAGTGGCGCTGGTCTTTTTTTTTTTTCCTTCTTCCTCGAGGTAACGAATAACCCCAAGACTGTCACACATTCCAGGAGTGATAATACCACCATTGTACTATAAGTGTATTATTAACACCCACAGCTCATGTTGTTCTGTGTCTTTGCCTGTTCTCCTCATGAGATGACTGGACAATGAGATACTGTTATCAATCCTCCTGCCCCAGGAAAGACGCGTCATGGATGGGTTTCTGCCATCGCTGTGGCGATCAAAACAGACCAGGTTGGTAGGGAAACAAGACAGTAGTCATTACATTTTAGCGTGGTATTTACTCGCCTCAGGACTGTTGAATGCAGCTTGAGTGAGGATTTCCCCGGGTGTCAGGTTGCGGTAAGCAAAGTGAAGAAATCAAATGTGCGCGTAAACTCACACACACACGCGCGAAAAGTTCAGTTTGATGTTAACCTTGACTGCACTGTAATCATCAGGCCAATATATCAACGCTCAAAGCATGCATTCACACAAAAACACAGAAAAAACGTGAGTTTTCACCACATGCATAAGCTCACACACACACACACACACACACACACACACAAAGTGATGAAGTCAGCAGATACAATATCAGCTGTACTGTCTGTGTGTTTTGACCTTACTCAGCATGGCTCCAGGCTTTCTTTACCAGTAGAGACACAACATACATCTGACGCTCTGACACACCGACTGACAGCTTCTTCACTCCATCATGTCTCACAGCCAAACCTGTGTGTGTGTGTGTGTGTGTGTGTAGGTAGTTCAGCAGCAGTTGTAGGTCCAGATTGTGCACACACTTACAAAAAAGTGACAATATTGGTTTGAAACCTGCAGACGTTTGACAGACAGCTCATATTATGTGAGATGATGTGCAGACTTTGCTCAAGGCAGCTAAAAACAGCAACAACCATTATTGCTATAGGATCTGACAGTACTTTAGGTAATGGTGAGTCTATGGTGACCTTATCATACTTAAACTCCTATAGCATTACTATAACATGGGTACAAATTAAACAGACAATGCATAGTTTTGGTATGATATTGTTATAGTAGTAAAATGTATTACACTGCAAGATAACTGCAGCTCTTCTATCAGAGGCGCAATCGTGGCTGTATCTGCATTACTGAAACAAATTTAAACACAAACACTTGTATGTATAGTTTTTGATACTTACAGTATACACAGCATATCATTAAAAGGGGTACTGTACTGTACTGGACAGTAGTAAAAGTAAAATAGCTGCTGGCACATTAGTGTAGTGTGAACAAATTTTAAAAACACCAATGTTGGAGTGTGTATGAGACCTAAATAAGAAACAGGACACATTCTTACTAATGTTACTTTCCTGTGTGACGTGTGTGTGTGTGTGTGTGTGTGTGTGTGTGTTTGTGTGTGTGTGAGTGTGTGTGAGCATCTGTGCGTGCATTCATGCATCTATGCATATGTAAATGCATGTAATCTGTAGATCTACAGCGGGGCCTTTTTCAGCTGATAGCTCCAACTGCTCTCAGGCTCTTCTGTTAGTTTAAGATCCTTTATCTATATGAGAACCTGCTCACACACACGCTACAGGCATGCACACACACATCCGTGCTCATGGACGTCTTGCTATTCCATGAATGCACATGCAACTTTCACTTAAGGGAGGCTAGAGCGAACAAAAAGAGGAAGATGATAGGATTAAGAAGGAATAGAGGATAAAGAGGGGACGTTGGGACAAAAAAATGGGGCGGAGCATCCATCAGGGCATGCTGAGTTGAGTGAGCACCAGACCAATAGATAGGCCTGATGGATGGGCTCATATGTTCCCTGATGGGGTGAGAGATATGGATAAACGAATGCAGACTCACACATCCAAAGTTTGATGGGAAAGTTCTCACTGTGCTTTAGCAGAGGTTATGTAACAGGGCCTCCAGTCATGATTGCACAGAATGTCTGTGCATGGGCTCCTTAAATATGCTGTCGCTTTCTTTCAGGCTTCTGAAAATTCAGTTAATTTTCTTTTGAGAACTTTTTGGTAATTCCTGTCATGCCGGAATCGGAGTAGACAACATTTATGTCTTTCGAGATCCTTCCTGAGTGCAAAAGCCACAAAACAAAGTAGACCACAGTGGTTTCGTTGTGGGCGACAGGAAGGAAAGAAGATAAGATAAGTGGTCGCTGAGGTGTAGAGGTGAGAGTCTGGTTCAGGAAGCAGAAGAAGATAATATCATGTCACCAGCCGATCCACTTATTATTTCAGATGTGTTTTTTCTGTGATTTACACCTCAGATTTACACATGGACCAGTAAATCTACTGTCAACATCTATTTCATGTTTTGTTTGCCACCCAAGTTCACATATAGAAGTGTTTGTTTGTGCCCTCAACAGAATAAAATAGTCAGGAATTGTTCTAATATGCATTAAGAGCGATTGATAGCTATTATCTGTCAACCAACATTAGCCAACCTATGTTATCATTCTGCTTATGTATAATTTTCTTAAAGGGGACCTATTATGCTTTTTGTTATTTTTTAGACATGTTACAATGTCAGATGGCTGTTTCTGCTTGTACTATTCCTCCCTGCAATATATCTAACTGATCTGCTGAACAAATAGCTCCAAATATCTCCAAATGTTGTTGAGTCGACCAGTTTTCAGCGCTGCTAATTCGGTGAGGAAAACGTTTCATTTCCTATAGATTCTTCGCAATAAAAGTCTCCCATTATTTAGTCATTTAAAAGCTTTTAATATGAAGCAGTAAAGCAGGAAATGTTGGGTTTTCATCGGCAGTAACTTAACACAAGTCCGATGCATGCTGACCTTTGGCAGGCCTCCTAAAGCTGGCTGAGAGTGGGCTCATCAAGAGGGGGTTTTTTGAACTGTGAATCATGCAAAGCTATTCTCGTGGAGTCCCAGAATAAAACAAGAGCTGGAAATGAGCATAGTAGGTCCCTTCTAAGTAAATGCTAAATTAGGACTCAGTAGTTGGCAAGTGATGACTTCCTCAAGAAAGTTCTAAAACTGAAAACAAAACCAAACATCGGGGGAAATTAGGAGGCAAATAATAATGAAAGTTGTAAGAATATGTAAAAATGGAATTGAATTGTGTACTTCCAAAATGAATCTATGATGAATTAATCTTACCATGCCAATGACTAACACTGAAAGTGAGGTTTTTTGAAACCCCAGGGGAAATTACACAAATAATGCCGCCTTCAAGTGTAGTTTCAACTTAACTTTAAATGAGCAATCAAAATTGCACCTGGAAAGCACCTCATTCAGTAACTGAAAGTAAGAATTATGTAAGTTGATGTTAAATTATTGTTTTTATTTTTAACCCTTGAAGATATTTGCACATACTTGGTGGCTGTCCTTATTTACACTTTCTCTTCTGGCTAATAAATCCAGTTACATAACCTGCTTCATAACTCTTCCTTTGCACCACTGTACATGTAAGTGTAACATAAATAAAAAACCCTTTTCTGAACAAGAGCACTTGAATGTTGGACAAATAGTATTTGCGACTTCTTGACTCAGAAGTAGGATCTTACAAGGAGCACTTAAATGCAGCGTGAACCCCACATTTACTACTTATACACGCTGATTTATATACTGTGGATGTCCTGAGGTGAGGGAGGCGTAGTCCTGAAGTTGAAGGTTGCCATCATGCCTATATAAGGAGACACTCTGCTCCTGTAAAAGCATCTGCTGTGCTGGCAGGTTAATTGCATGTTATGTTGAAGTTAAAAGTGCTTCTTTCGTGGCTGCTTTCTCAGAAATGGAATTCACTCCATCCTTTAAGATATTTTTACAAGTTTAAACAATAATACTGGTTTTGCGCTTTAGAATACCGGTACGGTTCTAATTAGGTCTAATCCAGAGCCAGGAAGTATGTTCTGTTTTAAGGTTTTT
Organism: Scomberomorus guttatus; assembly: GCA_038419695.1. Lineage (NCBI taxonomy): Eukaryota > Metazoa > Chordata > Actinopteri > Scombriformes > Scombridae > Scomberomorus > Scomberomorus guttatus. The sequence goes on along the minus strand of CM076468.1, from coordinate 9,418,731 downwards.
TTTTTTTTTTTTTAACATTGAACCCCCTTTTTAAAGTCATGCTGCCCTGTGCTTGAGTATAGGTGCATGAAGAACCATTGTTTTTTCAGCTTTAACACATTGCCATGTATCGTATGATTTACGGTTGTACGGCCTTCAGCGTCCACACACATCCACATGCACACACACACATACACACATGCACGCACACTATAAATATATATTCAAACTTTCATTGCCTCGTTTAAAACTGAGGACATTAACATTGTTCTGACAGAGCATTATGTAGAGTATTACATTCCAATGATACTGTATAATAACATGACGTTTAGTTGATCACTGTAGGGAAATTCTCCTGACTGTGAGCACTGGAGGACCAAATGTGATCCAGCTTTTGGTTATATTATATATGACTGCCAGATTTGGCAGCAAGGTTTGCTGGTTCAGTTTCAGTTTAGGTTGAGAATCATCTCCAGGAGTGGAGAAACAACTACAGTTTGAGGCAGAGGTAGCAGTTTGATTCAAACTTAGCTGAAACTTTCTCTGCACATGATCAGCAGCAGATTTGCTTTCTTCCAGTGAGAGTCATTGTCTTCCTCTGAAAAGAACAAAGACGCTAACCATTCATCAGAGTTCATTCTTGACCTAGGAAATAGTATGCTTGTAAGTGGACATTGAATTGGGACTGTCATCTCCATAACGACTGAGCAAACACAGACTATGTATTACTGTTAAAAGCTCTGGAAAAAACTAGTAAGAAGACCTTGAGTTGGGATTGTTTTTTTAAGAAACCCTGCCCTTGTTTGTCTGAAATCTCTACATGTGCAACAAGTTAGATGAAGTGACCAGTGACGGGCAAAAAGGATGAAAAAGGTCTCGTGCACCTAAGGCCTTCTTGATCATTAGGTTCTATCTTCTTCTCCAAAAGAGTTAAATTAGCGCTACCTGCTTCTGTGTTCATAAGACAAAATCAGCTTTTACTAGGCTTGTTTTGTTTTTAAAATAGCGTTTTCTGCAATACTACACTTTGCCTCAGCACTGCGCTTTGCACCCCACCTTGCGGTGGGCACAGCTCATACTGTTGTGCATGTGAAGAGGGCCTTAACCATGACAAAAAAAAAAAGAATTTTTCAAATAACTTAACTCTTAGCTGACCTTTTCATTTAAAATTGGTGACAAATGCTGTGTTCTATTCATGGCATTGTCCATTAGTTGTTAGTTTTGGATTTCATGCTCATTTCACAAGTTCTGTGTGAAATAAGCCACCAAATGTGCTGCTATGTTTGCAGCCAAAAGGGCTCCATCCATCACCGATACACCGATCCATCCATGCGAAAACAATGCACAATAGAGCCTGTGTGCCTGTGTCAAGCCACACCCTCTCTCCACTCAAGTGCCATGATGAGACAGGTACCTAATGCCCCTATTGTTTCCCCCCTCAGACACACACATATAGACACCTATACACACCTTAAAGGATATGTAAGTCCCTGAGGTATTTCCTCTATTTAAGCTGTGAGGTGACGTGCTGTCAGACCCTGGTGATTTGAGCGATGATTATATAGGCAGGTAAAGAGGGAAGGAGGGATGCGCTCGTTTTCTTCTGCTTCTGCAGTCTTGTGTGGTCCAACACACACCCACGAAACACATTCACAATGCGGCTATTGTCTCTCATGGACAAGCCTGAGACGGTAGGTATGAACGAGGGAGGACAGAGTGAAACGGTGTGAGAAGACAAGAAGAGAAGGTAGAGGATAGAGGTGGGATATGAATGAAGAGATGGGGCAAAAAAGGACAGATAAAAGAAAATAAAGAGATAAAGCATGTGGCGTGAAAGTGTGTTGTGCTTGGAAAAGAGGAGGATGAAAAGTAAAAGAGCAAATATGAAGATAAAAAGAGACTACAGGAAGGGATGGGGGTGCAGAGGGAGGTAGGATTATGAAAGAGAGGACAGTTTATTTAGCAGCTGTTCTTAAACACTTTGTATAGATTGTTCTGACAAGGTGTACATTTGGCTCGGAGACTGAGCTAATAGATAATGACATTCTGTAAATAGGGATTATATTGTACAACAAGTTGTTTGAGTCACGCAGTCTGTTTGGTTAACAGACATGTTCCAACTGCGGTTTGATACGCCAACTTTTGACTTTTGAGGCAAACACAGAGAGAGTTTGTGGTTTTCTTTTCTTTCTGTTCAGCTTTTATTCTTATGTATGAGAAAACCTTTCAAATTGTAATCAAACACCCACAGCTAACCATTATTTAAAAGCCATATTATCCGAGATGTTCTTGACAAATACTACACAGCACTTAGCTGCATTACCGCTGCACCTATAATCACACTAAAGAGTCCCCACTTTCAGTCGTCTCTTTTTAATATAAAAGAGACAGCACACACACACACACAAAAAAAAGCTTTAGAAAATCTATTTCAGCTGGCGTCAGGACAGAACCGTCAACAAAGAAGAGTCAAACTCGGTTAAACAGCCAGCTTATAAACTCAAAGCTAAGCATGAATACCATCAAGTGATGGGAGCGGTCTGTAATTAAGATACTTTAAATGTCAAGACATTTCATTCATACATGATTCAATGAGGGGGTAATGCCTTTTAATGAAGGTGTCTCCTTGCACCGCTCAAAGGTCTTAAAGCCAAAACAGTGTAAACAATGCAATCGCCCATTAAATAGGAAAAGATAATGTTTTATTACCCGATTTGATTACAATGGGTAAAGATAGGAAATCCCGCCGAAAACCATTATTACAAAGTGTTCATCTTTCAGTAAGAATTAATAGGAATAGCTCAGGTTTCTATGGCCGCATTCTCACAAATATCACAGACTCATGAATTGCTACCAGACACCATACACTCTACATTAACTTTTGTTTGACTGTATTCCAGTGTTTGATTTCATGAGCATCATTTGCATCTGGTATGCAGGTTTTCCGCTGGCTGTGAGGTTTTACTTGCTCGGAGGGTCAGTTCAGAGAAGAACAATGCCTTAGCATAAAGTCTGGAAGCAGGCTCGCCATGATCGCCACTCTCCATCACAGTGAATGAAAGAATGTAAACACACAGGCGGCAATAGTCTCCAATTCAGTGATGAAAAAAGGTCAACTCTCCCATCGTACCTCTATATCATAAAGAAAATGAAAGACCTTAAATACTAAAGAAAATAATTAAAGCACCGTACAGCCTGCTTAAGTATGATACATTCTTTCATTCATTAAGTAATCTGGGTAAACTAACATTTAAACATCTGTTTTGTCGATATTTACATACATATTGTAATATTAGTAACATAAGCAAGTCTATTTTGTATAGTCATTGTATTCAGACATAAGAGGAGAGACAACCCAGTTTTCTGAAGAAAAGCTGAAGCCTGATCACTAGTGACCAGTTATTATAGCTCCAAAGATGGAGACAAAACTGTGGATTTGGAGGACTATCCCTTTAAAGGAAACATCTATTTTTACACTCTCATGTATAAAAATTTCTGTAATTTTCAACATCAACCAAGGAATTCATTTCCCACAACTGCTACAGTCCCACAATAACTGTAGCAGTTACCTTTTCACATGTTTTTGAATGAAGATCTACATTTAAATGGTTTATAGTGGACAGACTGCTCTCTCAGCGCTGAGCCAAAGGGACTGATCACAGCACCAGAGGCCAGACACGTAGAATGCTACACAATGCCAAAACAGCGTGTTCACACCTGAGAGCGAAAGACGCGCACACACACACATACGCACACACACACATCAGGCCATGGTCACTTTTGGGGACATTACATAGACTTACATTCATTTCCTGGAGATGTACCCTAACCCTAATTGAACAAGCCATCACCTAATAACTGGTCCTAAGTCTGAAATGTGTCCCAAAAAGTAGCCTATGACAGACCACACACACACACACACACACACACACACACACACACATGTTGTCCTAAGTCACTTTTGGGGGACATTACATAGACTTCCATTCATTTCCTGGAGACTCACCCTAACCTTAACCTTAACCACTGACCCAAAAATCAGCTTTTTCCCAATTGGGGACACGGCTTTTGTCCCCAATTGAACAAGCCGTCCCCATTTAACTGGTCTTGAGTCTGAAATTTGCCCCCGAAGGTAGGCTACGATAGACCCACACACAGACATACACACACACACACAAACAGACTCAGACACAAACACAGACATAGACATAAATACACAGACACACACATAGTCTCATACATTCGTGCGGGCACACAAAAAGCCATAAAAACAGACAGACCGAAATACCCACACACACACATTAACACACACAACCATAAACATAGACAGATATTCACACACAGAGACAACTATAGATACAGACAGAGACACTCTGAGCCCTCAAGGTATTCACTGTTATTTTCTTCTGCCACATGGCTCAATACAAATGTGTTACTTGAGAAATAAAGACAGAGCATTGCACCAGCAAGAGCTGGTTTAATGTGGTCATAACTGTCTAGTCAAGTCATTTCATTGTGATGGTCAGCTGCGGGCAACAACCACCGGCTGTGCATCGCCTGCAAGACCAACGTGCAAATGTTCAGAAGGTTGATATTAGCTAAAGGAGAAGCCTCTGCTGCTGACAGAGAGGCCAGTTTGGACAGGCAGCGCTCACAGGTATAAATCAAACTTAACTAAACTGTAAATCAAGAGGAGAAAGAGTTAAAGATTTTGGGTGAAAGGAGCTGCATTACATGTATGTGAGCAAACAACTACGACACACAAACCCTCAGTCAGACCTGACTTATTTCATAATGTTTTCAACTGGTTGGACTAAGAAATTCAAAGGCAACCACTTTGTAATTATTCTAGTGGCAATCTGCTGATGTATGGAACTGCTATTTAGCTTATCCAGTTACCTGCCAGTGACTGATTTGTGATGCAGTTTGTTGAGCATTTTTTAGCCATTTTGAACAAGCTAAAAGCAAAATGTTATGGACCCTGTACACGTAAGTGGAAATATGGGAGAATACAGTCAAAACTGTTTGATTCAATGCAAACTTTCCTGGCTATTCTCTTGTTTTATAGGCCCGACTGTATTCACAATATAGACGAAGCATGCCAGGGTTCACTTGGAAGGAAACCAGCAGCTCTCTGACAAATTGGACTTACTTGATATGAGAAATAGAAAAATGCATGACCAAATATGTATATTTGACCCTGCAGCATAGTGCAGGAAAGTGTTACTTAAAGGGCCAATCCACGGATTTTACACATGAAAGTCAGTTTACCAGACATAGGGAGTTATCTCATCTTAAATGGAGATTGTATCGCAAAACTGTAGGCATTTGTTTTGAAAGACATGGTCATTTATCACCAAGGGAGGCTCTAACGAAAACAAATGGCTTTATGGGTCCAGTATTTTTTATTTTGTCTATTGAAAAGTACCCCAACCTGGAAGTGCACAACTAAAACCCTGAAATACCCCTTTAAAAAAAGTTTCTGGTGTGATTCTCAATGTAAAAGTCATAGACTCATGTAAACAAAACAGTAGAAAAATTGGCCTCAAGCTACAGAGGTCTTTAAGTGTTCCTATCACCCAAAACAATGTCAGTGAAAGTAAAAATCAAGCCTACATTTATAACAGAAATATCTACCGGCTAAGGAAATTGCATTTTGTTTTATCTTACTGTATTTTTCCTGTTACCATGGATAACTGGACAAATGACAGCCTGATTTCTCTTTGAGATATGTGCAGCGCAACTGCAGTGGAGTTTAACATCTCAAAAAAAAAAGATCACCCAAAACATTAACAGTACACATTATGTAAAATCATGCTTGAAACAAGAAAATCTAAGTGTCAAGTTGAGAAATACACAGTAACCTCAAGCTATGTTGTATGATGTACAGTAACCACTGTGAATCCTGAGTGTAAACTTCTAGAAAGGATGAACAAAGACGCACAGAGAGGAGGAGAAGACGAAGAAGCCAGGGCTGTCAGAAGTTGTTTTTTTTCTGCTGACCTGAAGTTACAAACCCAGTGAAGCCTTGACCTCTAACGCCAGCCACCCTTGACCTTCCCTGCTACACTTTCACAAACACACAAGCATCTATACACACACAGAAGACCTTAGTAACTGTTGCTGTTTGGCATTCTCTTAGTCCACACAGAGCCCACCACCACCTCCAGCCAACCTTTGCTCCAGCGACATCACATGGTTTCCACAGATACAATTCTGGGGTGAACGCACCCACAATTCAGTTGTGACAAGCAATCAAGTAACTGGACTTGCTCTGAGCATGTGTGCATACCTTGCATGCGTGTGTGTGTGTGTGTGTGTGTGGCAGACCCTGATGAAATCGCGGTAATCCTGGGGGCCGATAAAGCCCTGTTGGTGGCAGTCCGGGAGGCCCCCAGGCGCTCGCCGCCCGGCCCAGCCAGGACCAGGCAGGGACCAGGAGCTCTAAGCTGCTTTCTCTGTGTCAGCCGCCACATGCCGCACCAAGACACAGCCAGCACTGGTGCTAGCAGGCAGTGGAGGGCATGTACACACAGAGAACAGCAAAACATAAACAGTCATGCATGGAAGAACAAGCAGAGACACATATCTGCAACTGCATATTACAATATGTATATAAACAATAAAAGAGTTTGGTCCTTCAACACTGATACCACCTCAGCATTGCAGTTTTCTTACTCAGGTTAAATCTCTCAACCCTCATGAACCACCTTAAAAACAAGACCCTCCTCTTGGCTCCAGAGTCTGTCTGGAGAGGATTTTCCCCCAGTGCAACACTGACACTAGCAGGCAAAAATGAAGTACTGCATGCTAAAATCTCTTAAGGTGGACTGATCAGTTCTCAGGTCTGATTCTGCTTTAAAGAGAAACTAATGTTGTGGATGGTGCTGAGGTGATACCTCGCTTATTAAAAGGTTAATAAATTAATAAATGTGTTTTGGTTTGGTTGGTGATGATGCTGTTCACTGTTTCACCAAAAGAGGGAAAAATCCTTGAATGAGAGGTCAGACACTCAGTGGCAATGACCTCAGGGATCCTCACACATACACTCACAGCATCTGACAGCCACAGGGATGCCAGCCAAGTCGTATGTGATGGATGCTGTTTGAGAAATCTGCCTTTGGCCAAAGTACAGTGTAAAGCATGTGTATTAGCACTCAGGACAACCCCAGAGTCACCCATAAACACACAAAACGCCCCCACAGGGTCACTGGTGAAGAGCTGCTGGGTCAGCTGCTCATTGATTGGTCAGCCAGATGACACACTTGTGGTCAGCCAGATGACACACTTGTGGTCAGCTAGATGACACATTTGTGGTCAGCCAGGTGCCAGTTTGCATAGGTGATGTGTAGAAAAAGGTCAAGTTCATGACTGAGCAAGTATGTGAGGTTTCACTGATTGATCCATTGAGTGTGTTTTAGTATTTGCTGTTCTGTAGTAAAAGACCCAAAGAGAAGAAACAGGAAAAAAAGAACTGAACAGAGAGGATGGAAGAAGAAAAAAAAGAAACCACCTAAGTCTTTCTCCAGAGTCGTCCATTCTTACCAGTTTACAGCCTTTTGCTACAGAGACAGCCATATATGGCAAAGTTGACATGGTGACCATGACGCCATGAGCAAAAAACAGAAAATACATGTATGTTTAGCTTAAGGTGTTGCAGCAATCTAAAAATACTCTGAGGGGAGCACACATCGAGCATGCTCCCAACTTGTTTTTCCAGCTTACAGTGAGCCTTAATGCCTCTTTGTGTGTTTCTATAGGGATGAAAGACCTTCAAGATCAAGCACATCAAACTAATAACCTGAGGGACCTGTGGGTGAGAGGCAGAGGGGTATAAAACAGAGAGAGAGAGCAGATTAGATAAAGCACAGAAGATTGGAGACACAATAGCCAGATGAGAGAGACGTGAGATAACGGGATCAGCGAGACACACTGCAGGACCGCCGCTTTGACAAGTGAGGGGACCTGCATGGGAGTTTGGGGCTCACACACACACACATACAGTATCAGATAATCCGCTGTCAAAGCACTAGAACACACACACACAAAGTACATACACTGCTTGAGAAGAAGAAAGGGATTTAAGGTAACAATTTTTATTTAATATTTTCTCTAAAATGTAATATATGTTCACACTACACCACACATTTCCATATTTTTAGAAAAATCACAAAATATATGGATAGAATCATATTTTTTCAAATGCTGGTTTACGATTTTGTGTTGGGTTAGAATTGGATAGTTTTATTATTAAAATTAAGGTTATTTTAAGTTTAGAACGAGCCTTAAAGTGAACCTATGTAACTTGTGAAAGACGAAATAACACAACGCTCCCCTTACAAATGAAAAGGTAAATTAATAATGAATAAAACACACCCTTGCTATATTCAGTACGCTCAGGAGTTTTTTGCCGCTACAGACCTAGCTTACAGTATGGTGGCTAAAATTAGCTGACTGTAAAGAAAATCTGCTGTAATGGACATTTGTTAATTAGTTAAATAAGTTAGTTTGCTTACTTTAAGGCTGTTCTACTGCTGCGACATTATGTTTTGCCATTTACCATTATCCCATAATTGTCACTTGTAGCCACAGTGGCCGTTAATCAGCAAAGGTCTCTCTTTTTAAGAACATTTAAGAAAGTCAGTGTAACCAGTGAAGGTCCTTACAAGTATAGTAATACAGTTCTTTGTCTGTGTGTGAGGCTGAATGTCTGTTGTCCTTTACTACATATTTCTGTCTTTATGTGCGGTTAATGGATAATTGCATGGCAAGGAATTGTTGTCTTTTGTCTTTATTTTCTTTAGTTTAAGTGGGATCAAACCAAAACAACTTAATTCAGTGACTCCTCTCGTCTACGCCAGCAACAATGTGTTGCCTTTGTCCTTTTTTCATATTTGACACAGATTAGTGTACTCTGGCAATGAAAAATGCTGTCTTTCCTTCAGGGAGACATGGGCTTAATGAAAACAGATTGCAGGAGTGGAAATATCAAGCATGTGCCAAGATATAAAATCTTCGGCAAAAAACTTGAATAACAAAACCTGATTGCACTGAAACTGTGATTACTGGGCCTGACTAAGAAAGGTTTGGGAATATCATCGTCTTCTTTATCACACATACAGTCGATGAGTGATTATAAAGTTTAAAACAATAAGCAGGCTGAATTAGATGTAAAACTGATCTTGGGAAAATTCTGTTTCTATTATTTTAAACTGTTATCACTTGGAAAGGGCAGCTGATTCATGTTCACCAGCTTGATGACAGGGCTTCACCTCAGCACAACGCCCCTTCACGTCAAAAGAGAATGTCACCTCTTTCTTATCGGGAAAACTCCAATGATTCAGCAAAGGCATAACTTCCTGGTGGAACTTAGGAGATTTTGTTTTCAACCAACCAACGTCAAATCAGCATCATGCTAACGTCATAACAAATTTGAACTGTCGAGTGTCTTTTGGACTGAAGGGCCAAAGCTGCAGCCAAGTTAAAGCTAAGATAAACAAGGATGAGAACGGCTATGTTTCAAGAAAAGGATGAACTAGAAGGCCCCTGACCTCTTTTGGTTGCTGTTTGGGTTTGGACATTGGCCAGACTTTGGAGCCCAGCAGCTTGCTGACGATTATTATTTTTCATTTGTCCTATGTGAGATGGGAGTGGGTCAAACCAAAGGTGAAGAAGTGAAGTGAAGTTTTACAGGAACTCTGGTTTTTCTTACTTTCTCAATATCCCCCTGTCAGTTTCTATCTGACGTTTATGTAATAATTACTAAAATGTTCCAGTCACTGGAACTGAAACTGTCCTAACCAGTAAAACAACAGTGTCGGTGGTTCACCCAGTATGACTAGAAATTACACTTATTTTGAATGATTATGCAGCACACAATTTACATTCAGCACCGATGCAGGAAAAAGTGTATCCTTTGTGTAGTGAAGCCGAACGTTAAGGGTGTGGCGCACAGGGTAGGGGATGGGTGTGTAGTGCATCTCAAGTTAATGTTTGCTTATTTAAAAACCGTAACCACAATCTTTTCCAAATCTTAACCATACTTAATTTGCCATAACCATAATCTTTCCCTAACCATAATAATACCATTGTTGCCATGCATAGGTATTTTAGAAAGAAAGGACTGTAAAAACATTGGCTTCAGATATAAAACTATCATTGAACGTAATCCAGGGTTTTGCTTTGGATGGTTTGTGACAATGCCTAAATCGACGTACTGTATGTTTAGGTTTACCTGATCAGGACCTCTACTGTACTTGTGGTGCAAATTACAAGTCTTGTCAGAAGTAGCGTGATGTTGTTATACCACTGCAAAACCTCTTAGAGAGGAGGTTGGGTTGGATGTTTGATCGCCAAATTTTATCTTGTCTTTGACATGAGAAACCACTGCTCAGACCTCTCATTCCGACTGACAGTCAGTGTGTTCTTTTAGCCATGAGCTCTAGTTGGCTAAACCTAAGCAAACCTTAACCGTAGCGGTGGTAGTTGAGAAGACATTCATATGAATTTGGTAACAGTTGGAAACTGACAAACGATGGTATCCTAATGGCTAACAACCTATTATGTCCTTTAGTTGAGAGTTGTTGCTGAATTAGCAGTAATAGAGTTTACAGTGTGGATAATGAAACATGGTAGGCATTTCTGCAAGATATTAGGACTCATGCATAGCATGTTTACCGTTTCCTACATATTTAGGACCAGAACTGCACAAATAAGTATGTTTTAGAAGCAGTAAATGCAAGGGTGGATGAACTGCTGATTCCATATGCCAAACAGTGACCAGTTTAAATAAAAAACATCTGAGTGGTTTGAATTTTATTTTCTTGGAAGAACCTCATTGAAATCACCCTTTATTACTGTAATATATACTTGAATGCAGTGAGTTTTGCTTGTCAACACATGGACACGATGTTCGACTCCAACTTCCTGCGCTCTCTGTTGCCTTCCTCTCCCCGCTGCATCCTCACTGACCACCGGCCTCCAGATGGGGGGATTTGTTTGCCACGGGGGTAAACAACCAGTGCCTGGGTGGCTCCTGGACTCCGTTTCCCCTTCTCTACATATCCTCACAGTCTTTTGAGGATGACTTGGTGAAGCCACAGACTTCTTAACCCTCATTTCGCCATGCAGGGAAAACCTGACCAAGACAGATTGTTATTCGCAACAACAGCCTGGAGTCATTTAGAAGGAAAGGAAACTAGGATTCATGTTCAGATGTTCCCAGCTGGTGTAAGCATTCCAAAACATCCAAACTGGCCACCTCCGGGGTCAGAGGCCTGGCTCTATTCCTCAATGGAACCATTTCTCCTTGTGTGATTTATTCCATAACATAAAACCGCATGTTATTGAATACATCAATACATTGCATTTATTCATCTGCTCTTTTTAAGTTGTTTACAAAGGCTTGGACTTATTGTACACTCCTCTTGTACACTGCTAGGCCGTCACATGGACTCATGAGGGTGTTTTAATGGGACCGGAGCATAACAGTTTATGTTGGCCAGACTCTTCTTCACCTACTCACATCCTTCTTGTGTCCCATTATTTTTGGCCCTGTCAGTTCTCTTCCTCCTCCATCACCCTCGCCTTCGCCGGGTCTTTGCCCTCACGTTTTGTCCCCATCTCAACTTTATCCCTAAATTTTTCTCTGACCCCTCTTTTTTCCCCTCTTCCGCATCTAGTCCTCCTTATTTATTGGTCATTTTTGGTCCCATTCTTGTTTTTTTTTTACACAACAGAAATGTTGACAGAAATGTTTTTCCCCTTTTTGACCACCCAAGACCATTAACTCCTAAAGTAGGTCCCATCAACAAGACCAGCTGGGAGGAAGTCCTATCTCAAGTGACTTTTGTCTGTTAACATTGTCTCTTGAGGTTTAATGCATACACTTTTAAGAGGCTTAAAGAAATTTGGATGTAAAGCCTGAAAGACTGTAAAGTGGTAAAGTGAAGGATGTTATGCAACAAAGTCCAGTAGGGTGAAACTCTCTCAGGTTCTCTGTGCATAGGAAGGTCAACTAGATACAACAAGGAAGTGAAACATGAAGAGTTGCCTCACAGAAGGAGCTGATGAGAAGAAGCAAGAAGTAAAAAAAACAAAAAAAAAAACAGAGGATAAGTGTGTGTGTGTGTGTTATCTTTTACACATAAATTCATCCGCGTGCACATAGTCCCTCATTGTGCGCTTGGGTATGTGCTGAGTGTGTTCTCTCGTCGTGTCCTCTCCCCTGTGTCCATTATGATGATAAGGCCTCCATTGAAGTGTTGCCAGCCCACAGATAAAGAGCCATAGAGAAACTTTCTGTGAACATGCCGCTCCTGCAGACCCTCACCACCCTGCCGGTGCCAGGCTCCCATCAACATCCCCTCCAAAAATCTCCCTGTCCCTCCAGTCTACCTCGCTGCTTCATTCTCTCTACTTATATCTACTCTCTTCTCTGTTTCCTTTCTTCTGTTTGTACTGTTCAGGCTCTTTAGACCTAAAAAGGAGACGCTCTTACATCTTTGCAAGACTGAATAATTCTCAGTCCTTCCAAGAGCTCAGTTTTTTATGATAATTGTAGCATAAAATGAATATTGGACTAAAAATTCAACAGAAATTTGCAACCATTGTTGTGATTGTGATGTGTAATATTTAAAAATTGCCCATCAGCTGTAAAAAAAGATGGCTTAGAAAAGATGTTTAAAGATGCCACTGATAATCACAATATGCACATGTAATGAGTTCCAATGAGAGTAAAATTGTGTTTAGGTATCTCGTAGGATTCACGAGATCACGACATCACATGACCACGCGAGTATCCATCTTGTCAGGCTTCAAGTTAAGCACTGATTGGTCCAGTGGTTCAGACCAATCAGCGCCACAAATCCAGCTGCCTTGCAAGGTAAGACGTTGACAGACATTGATAGACAGATGGTTCATCCAATTATAAGTTCTGAATTGGACTATTTTCCAACAGCAAGCTTTAGTGAGTGGTAAAACTGACAAGTGCACTGGATTTGTGTTAATTATTGCAATTGCAAGATTGTGAATTAGAGATCAAACAGAGCTAAAGCAGATTCAATATTAAAATTACATTCTCTAAGTGACCAGAAACATGACTCTAAATTAATGCTATGTTACTCCATATCTCCTGGATGTCTAAATAAGCAACTGCTTGCAAACAAGTTCGCCATATCAACTTTATAGGGCGATATTATGTCTTGTTGCGCTGCCCCCAAGCAGTCAAAAAAATCAGTTAATGCAGGTTTAAAATGAACTCTTCTCAACGTTTCTTTTCTCTTCCCTTCTGTAAACATAGTTAAACTCATTGTTACACCCTTGTCAGTGCACTAATTAGTACTCTGTTGGCTACTTACTGTCTAGTTCTGAGAGGCGACTACGCATGAGTGAGTCCTCACAAACACTCTGCACATCACGGGTTTTTTTACCTTGTGGGCACACACACTTATTCTTACTCACCCATGGTCATACAGGCAGATATTACACCATTATGCACATGCACACATGGTGATAAATGCACTCACTCAAGCAATGAACATAATCCCCCCCCCACCTTACCCGACCCCACCCCACCCCATGGGCTCTTAAGCTGAGTCAGATGTATGTGTGTGTGTGAGAGAGACACGGTAGGTGCTTTGAAGTGCTGCCGGGTGGGTCGGAGCCACACATTGAGGGCGCAGCAGGGAGGCTGGCGTGCCAGGCTGGTCCTCCAACATGCCTGTTTTCCTAAAGGACCCCTGAGACCCAGCATGCCTTGTGGTGCCATTTAGTGAGGCCTGCTAATAATAAGGCATATTAAGGTTAAGGTTAAGCACTTAAGGAGGCAAAAGAACTGGACTGAATGTCACACACACAGCAGGAGAACCTGATGTTTCTCTACCTTCCGTGACTGATAGCAAACAATACTCATCCGAACATGTTTTACAGCTTTTACCTTCAATGGACAACTGTATGAGGGTGTTCCTCATTCCTAGAAAGTGATGCATTCATCTTTCAGTCAATTGGAGACTGTCCTCACCAGAAAAAAGGACAGCAATGACTTGTTGAAATGTTAAAAACACTGCATAAAACCTCTTAAGGCAGACATTGGGGTGGGTTGTTGGGTATACAAAGTGTGTGACTTCCACACTGGACACCCCATTTTTCCATGATCTTTCACTAACACTTATCCAAGGTCAAATGCCTAAACTGAAGAAAACACTCATATGAGCCATTTTTGGCATTTTGACATTTTTTGTTCATTTGTTAGAAATAAAATTACAAAGTCAGACAACCATAGAAGTGTCATTCATAGCCAGGAAATACATTAAAAAGATTTCCATTAAAAATCATAAGATATCAGTTGTGTCTGAACCCCAAAAAATACATAAACCGTATAGAATGTTTGCTGTAAGTAAACAGTTAGATATTACTTTTTTTTTAACCTTTTTATTTTTGCTACTGAAAAACAATCTTATTTATGACAGGATGACAGCTATTATGCCCCCAGATAGGATTCTATTTTAATATATCTCATGGCTGCAGTAAAGCCAGAGACACAGCACATTACTGGACAATATTTGTGCAGGCAGGGCCTTCCACTGTACTTTCATGGTTAGTTAGATTTGCGAAAACAAGCAGAAGACTTGTTGAAATATAAACACAAAAGCTTTTTCTTGTCTAAGTAATTTTCATTCCAACAACCTCCAACCCTTTTATATACAGAATTACTGTTGGCAGTAATCAGCAGAGAAAGTTTTGGCTACCTCAAGACCTTTACAATTTTGTGAAATGTTATAATCCCAAAGTGTGGACGATCATATGAGTACAGAGTATAGGGGGATTTTTTTTTTTTTTTCATCCTGAATGACCATCGTGATCCTCATCCTCTGTGACATCAGCAGTAGACGAAAAGGAAGACGAGGACAAGTTGTGACTCTGCCAATACAAAGAGGTTACAGTTTGCTTTGGTTTTATTTGAGTGGGATCCATTGGACCAACGGAGACAGAAGCAGACTGAGAGAAGATTCATGAAGGGAGCTGGTGGAAGAAATGGGAATCACCGCGCTCTGTGTTTGTCAACAAGGTTTTCCCTCCAGCTGTGATGGTACCCTGGTTGGATTTTTCCACAGTTGCGCACTGCAGCAGCACAACAATACAGTAAGTAGACTGTGACGGCCTGATTCTTACTGTATAACACTGTCTCCTAAAAAACATATGTAGTAATAATTTGCTTTGCCAAATACATTGGATTACATTCACTGGCAATAGTTTGTTTCTACATGTGACATCTTTATATTACACAGAAGTCATGGGGAGGAGGTCAGGGTGAGCACACAAAGCACAGACCAGCGTTTTCATCCTGCATCCCACATGTTGTTAGAAAACACATGGTTAAGTTTATTAAAGATCATGGTTTTGGATGAATATTAAAAAGTGAATACTAACTTGAAGCACAAGAAGGGACTTGTTTCAATATTTAACCCAAAACCACAATCCCTAAATACTGTAAGGAAACAAATTAAATCTGCTGACAGTGAAAATTTTGCTCCCACTCACTATGAACATTTTGTGTTAGCAGTTCTTGCTGGACAGGTCTATCACAGGGCTACAGTCACATTAGCTTTCTCTTCAACAAAACTGCCCCACACTTAGCCTCAAAGAAGGGCTTGATGCCACAGTTCTATCACAAACTGGAAATATGCAACGTTTTTAGTCTGATTAGTGTGATATTTCACTAAACATGGTGGTGACATATTGCTAGAATATTGTAAAAACAGTGAATCAGTCTTTCTATTGAATGACTTTGTAAATTTGTAGTTGAACAAAGATGAAGTCTGACCTGCAGGTAACCCTGAGGTCGCACCGAAACAGGAAGTGCCTGTTTGAAATAATCTGTTGTTTAGGTTGTAGTGAATGGGATATGGAGCAAATATTTACAAGTCAGAAGCGAAATGTGACCATATAGACAGAAAATTCAGGGTCCCCCAATTAACCCAGCCTGCATGTCTTTGGGCTGTGGGAGGAAATCAGGCTACCCTGGAGGAAACCAACACAGACACAGGGAGAATATACAATATAACTCCACACAGAAATGTCTGGCAGGTTCGAACCCAGGACTTTCTCACGCTGATGCAACAGTGCTAACTACTACACCCCCGTTTCTTTTGATATAGTGATTATAGTTTGCACAGAGGCACTGTTTTCCTTCAGATTTGACTCACTCACATAGGATCAGTTGGAAATTTAGGAAATCTAAATCCAAGTACACACAGCACGTTCGGGGAAAAGTGCACCAAAGCAATTCCACCACCTCATCACAAACTAACTCCTCCAATGTGTTGAGCGTAATGGATTGATGATGTTAAGAGTGTCTGCGGGTGTTTTTTTTTTCCCCTCATTAAAGTCGTCTTGGTTAAAGGAGGGGAGGGCAACACGGAGAATTTGCTCTTCAGAAAGTGGTTTGTCATTTTTGTGGTCTTCTGCCCTCAATTTTATTTGTTTCTTGTTTAAGCTCCTCCTGACAACCACAAAAGCCCAGAGATGTCCACGACTGCAAAATGTTGCACCGGTGCTGTCTGCCCACGAGGGTGAAACTGAAGATAGATATTGGCAAACTAAAATGAATGAATATCCTATAAAAACAACACAAGTTGATGCATTTTCTGACACCATTTAGATGTTTATAGCACACTGATTCTCTCTGTACCATCTAAGAATGGAATGGTTTGGATGGAAAATTCCTCAAAATTCTTCCAGTTAATCAAATTAGACAAATACAAATAACCTCCCCTTTTATTTAGATTAACTAAGTACAGTAAAGCCACCGTGATTGCAGGAAATAGCTTTTTTTGAAGGGAGTCATATTTTTCCATGACTGCTGAGCGTCCTCGCTCCAAAAGGTAGATTGCACTGAGACCTGTGCTCAGAACAGTTCCAAAAGTAGAAATATCCATGTAAATTATATCTGATACTCATGCACTCTGCGACCGTGAAAGGAGCAGAGCATGGCTGCCTGTCATAATATGTCCTTGGAAAAGGCCCGGGTCAAATAATTTTAGTCTTGGCATTTGTCTTAACCTGGATGGAGCTCAGGAATGGTGGAATTTGCTGTATTCAGAGGATTCATATAGAGTCAGGTGGCTGGCAGTGTCAGAAAAACATTATTTACCTCGTGTCACTGCTGTCTCACCTACCTCTCTTACCTTCCATCTTTATTTACACCTGAATTTTGAATTTAAAAAATTAGAAATGAATAATAAATAAATCTTCACTCAGAATTTGAGTCTGGAGATAAACAGAAGGAATATTGCTTTTATCTGTTAGCAGGGAGCTGTACACTCTTTACTGCCGGGCTTATATGTGATGCTGATAATCTAGAAAATTCTGTTTTTCTTATTCATAATAAGAAATTAGACTATAGAAAGTGCTTGCATGGTGTGTTGACATGTGGTCTGAAGCATAGTAGTTAGTACAGAGTGTCATTCTACTGTACTGACAGTGTTTATACTTTACGAAGGGAGTTTGAGAGTTCAAATTATCTGAAATTTCTGTCAATTTCTGACCAGTTGTCCCTCCATCATCAGCTCCCTTGTTGGGGCTCCACATGTGAAGCCGTTACTCGACAGTGTTATGAATAGCGTACCTTTGCGCTTCTGTCCATCTGTGCATCAGGGTGTGAAGCACGTGAGCATGTGTACATCCATAAATGGTATCCGTCAGATGAGAGAGCGATCTTTTCCGAAGTCTGTTTGTGGTGATGAAACAGGATGAATGTTGGATCTACAAGCTGAAGCAAAAAACAAAAAGGGAGTCTGAAGCAGTTTAACCTAGTCTGGTGCATATGGCAGCTATCTGCCTTAATTGCCAGGGATTTCCATTGCTTCTTAGCAGTTTAATCATCTCTCGCCGATTTTTTGTGGGCCATCTGGAAATGATATGCTCTCAATTAACTCTCCTCTTCCCCGTTCAAGGTTTTAAGACTTTCTTCCACTTTGAAGTTGCTTCCAGGCCTACAGCAGACTGAGGCTTTACTTAGCTTCACCTAGGCCGCGATGCTAAAACTCTGTCGTAGACGCAGAAGCTGCTGCTACTGCCGCATATCACTTATCTGCTGGCCTAATTTTTTCTCCTCACTCCCTCAGTCCCACTTTGTTTCGTGAACCTGGTCTTCATTACGCCTTAAAGTGGAAAATGGTGAATGATTGAATAACTGTTGGATGAAATTTGGAGAGGCGCATTCTTCTTTCACCAACGCTGACAGATAGTGACATATCTTACAATAAAGCATGCAGGCAATACCTGCAAATCTGACTTTTTCATTGTCATGAATTGCATTTCTACAACACCTTTAGAGCCTCTGCACAGTGGATAACTCTTAATATCACTATCGCGCCAGCATGTTTAAGCCTTCCAGGTGTGAAAGTCTTGAGAAATGCCAAAGTGTTGCAGTTTTTACTATCCAAATAAGGACATGTGGACAAAGCCAATATGCCTCGAGTGTAAACAGAGGTGAAAAAAGAGCATATTCCAATCTGCCACCCTTGAATAAGAAAATGAGAGCAAACAGCAACATGCTCATAAAAATTGATTAACTTCATGGGAATGGAAAAAGGGATGGATGTTTTGCTTTGTTGCGTTTTAGTCTCCTGATCCTTGCCAAGGCTGTAATTTGCATCCTTGCAGTGATGTTTATTTAGGAGCAGATGTTTTATCGAAATTCGGGGCGATGCAAAGCTTCAATCCAAGCAGTCGTCTTAACGATTCAAGTCAGTCGTCTCAACGGCCCCGTTTCCCTTATAAATAAATGAGGGAATGCATATGATGACTTTGTTTTTGTCTCTGCGCCTGTATGTACACGTTTGAAACACATGTGTGGGATGGTTGGGAGCAGGGAAAATCAGACTTTTGGGTATGAAGTCACATGGCAAGTAGTGATGGCAGAGGGCCAGTTTTCCACCTTTTGATGAGAACCATGTATCTGGTGCAACACGTGCAGAGGAAGGTATGGTGTCAGAGAATACCAGCGCTGCTGCATCATTTCAGCGTCTGGACGACCACCTCAGCTGTCCCTGATGCTCTGCCTTTCTTCTTTTCCTCTATCTCTATTATCTCTTTCATATCTCTATCATCTTTCCTTTTTGTTCCTGTCTGTCTTTCTGCTTTTCTTTTTTGTTCTCCTCCCCTTCCTTCTGTATGCCTCTGTTGCGCGCACGCACACTTGTACATTGTCTGGTGGCCTCCTGTGTCCATATGTGAAGCTAAAAGCAGGTCAGGGGGAATCTGGTTAGGTTTTGTTTTTTGGGTAGAGGTGAGCATGTCACAACAGGATTGAATACTTCCCGTGGTCCTTGACACTCCATAGGGCCCCCTGTTTCCCTCAGCCCTCTGTTTAGATAAAGGGCCTCCCACCCTCCTTTCCAGGGGCCCCCAAGCACTTACAGCTGAGAAGCAGGCTGGAGTGATTATTTGGACGGGGAGACGTGCACGTGCAAAGCCCTCCCCTTCTCTTCCCCCCAAGTTTTATGCTCTCAAACTCACCAGCTCAGCAGTGTGTATCCCCAGTCCTCCCATTGCAACCTTGGGGCCCCTTTTTTGGCTGTTTAGATGCAACAAACAAGTTATTGTTTATTTACTACAAGCTTTATTGCAGCATAAAGTATTAATGAAGCTGTTTGTCAACTTGTTGAGGACTGGTGGGATTACCTGAGTGAGTTGTAAATGTCAAGAAAACAATCCCCGTGGGTTGAAAGCCCCCACAATTCTACGAGGTGCTTAATTCTCACCTTTTTCATGTTATTTATGGGACGTACAACAGTTTAAATCACTTGAGTGAAAAAGTATCAGCTTCAACATGTGGCTTTCAGTAACTGAAACAAAATAAAATAACCTCAAAAACAGCAGTTTTATTCCAAGACAAAACAAAAGACTGTTTGGGGAAAAAAATAAATAGAACAATCAACATATTGAAAGCATACACATGTAATTTTGGCATCGACTCAGGAGACGCAACATATGCAACATATTTCATCTGATCCAAAGCTTTTATTGTTTCTGGTTTTCATTGAAGAGTGGCTACAGCTGGGTTCAGCGTTTGTCTACGAATAAAACTTTCATGAAATGTGTGTATATGCATAAGCCAAGGCATAAAAATATAGAAAACACAAGTATTAAATGCATATCAGTGTCTGAATGTTATTGAGAAGGGTGTCATATTATGACCCTAAATGTGATGTTAATTTTATACTGTAGCTCATATAAGCTTATGAGATCAATTTGAAATATTAATGGAAGCACACACCACAGGATTTTAGTCAGGACTCAAGAGTTCCAGACAAATTTTCAAGATCTAGAGGAAATCTCCTGTCTTTAGTGATATTAAGAGCGTGCTCCCATCACCAAGACTCTTGGTAAACCTGTCTGGAACTTCTAAGAGAATATAAGGCTGGTTTGATTTGATCTTCAAGGGGAAATATCATGCTTTTTTTACTGTTATTATGTCAGATGTCTATGTTCAACATGGTCAAAGATCCAAAACGTGAGGTGAACCTATAAGTCAAAAGTCAAAAGCCAGGGCTTCAACCTGCTCCGCCTGCTTCATTTGCAAAGTTACCTCTACTTCCTCCTCATCAGATTGCTCGTGCATGCCCTCAAACGGCTGTCCGTTCTGTAATCTTTGTTGCTAAGGTTGTTTCCATGGGTTGTTCCCGTTGTCCACTCGCTTATCCGACTACTACTGTTTTTTTAGCCTCCGGAGCCAGTGGAAGTCAGCCAAGGGGCAGTTTTTGCAAGCTGGCCAATCAGAACAGAGTGGGTTAATCGGGAGGAGGGCCTTAAAGAGACAGGAGCTAAAACAGCCTGTTTTAGACAGAGGCTGAACTGAGGGGCTGCATAAAGGGCCAGTATTATATAAATAAGGAGGTTTTTGAACTGTAAATCATGCAAAAATATTCCAGTAGAGCCACAGAATATAAATATATACCTGGTAATGTGCATGATACATCCCAAAGTTTGAAACATCAGGATCTGGCCTTGGTGGGCTCAATAACTGAGAAGTCCTTTTGCCAAATATTACCATAAAGGTATACAATGCCTGGCAGTTTCAAGACACAAGAGTTCAAGTAACTATTATTGCAGAATCTAAAGTCCTATGTTTCTGTTTAATTAAGCATTTAGGGAAGATAAAATACGTATTTTCTTTCAGTTAATTGATACAACAGTGGGGTTAAATTTTGAGATTTATGCGTGCCGGCACATTTTCTCTCAAAACTGAATTTTTGTTGTGGGGAAATGGAGAATCCATTCCCACACCACAAATAGTAAACAGTTGTTGAGAAAGTCTCTCTCACAGCGCTCTCACATATCCTCAACGTGCAGTGCTTTCACTGCGACAGAGCAGCCTGATACCCACTTTGATGAAAACCATAGAGTAATGAGGAATGGCTCCAATATCCATGACTCTGACTGTGTTTGTCCTATTTTCCTATTTTTTTACTTTTTTTTTTTTTATGCTGACTTGATCACATGAAGAGTGTGACCTCCAGGCACCTCCATAATTTATCTAACGCACATTCACAAAGATTTAAACTTTTTAAAATGTTTTTGCGATACTTTATGTATCATCAAGAGGGTAATTTATCTTTATGACTTCCCCCCTCCTCATCTTGTAGAGAGGTCAGATGTCAGGGTGAGGGTCAGGCCACTTCTGGTTTATGGAGGATGATGGCCAAAGGATCTGGACTTCTCAACCGTTTATCCAAACTTCCAAAATCCAAACCAACTTTTATAACCAGTAACATACAATAAATGGAATAAACTTTAAACCACATCATGAGCTTGTGCATTGATTCTAGAGCCGCATTTTTACAGTATTATGAATCTCTAAGTGATACAAGCTGCTTTTTATGAGTGACCCTGAATAGAACTGGGTGTTATTAAACAAAGACGGCGAACAGAATATGTCCACCTGAGCCGCTGCGGAAAGCCAACACGTTCCACAGATTCTTGCCTGCTTCAAAAAAAAAAAAAAAAAAGAAAAGAAAAAGAGAAGAAAAAAAGATCATTTGTGGATAATTGCTACCACATTCTCAAGACGCACTCAAGCTCTTGGATGACCAACGAGATGTCTGATCAAGAAGTGAGACAGACAAAGAGTGATAGGTGAAACAAAGATGAAGCAACTCCGCTCTATCATTAATTTAAGAAGCTTCTGCCTTAATCTTTCTGAATTTTGTTGCTCCCTGTGGAACAGTGGCCCATATTCCTCTGATTCCCTCTGATCCTAAAATCCCTCTCTCTTCCACTCTTTGTCTCTCTGTCATGTGTTAGGTGGATGAAGGGATGAACCATTTCAGGCTGTAGAAGCAAGCTTATTCTACCAGCCATCTGGCTTCAATGAAACGGTTGCTTTGCTAGCTGGACTAGTAGTCCGACATTGTAGGAGTCCACTGGGTTTGTTTACAGGCCACAGAAAAGGCCAGTCAGCAAAAATGTCTGGTTCTGAAATCACGTTGGCCTGTCTCATTTCACACTGAACTCCTGAAGGGATAATCACAATTAGGCAACAGTAAACACTGTCCACCACAGACGATGAAGTCACTGCCTGAGTGAATTGAGAATAAATATGTCATTTTGCCTTTCTGATATTGAAAGCAGGAATGCAGCAGTGATGTGGATCATTTTTGTCTGTAAGTTTTATCAAAAAGTGTGCGAGGTGATATGGTGAATCATCATCAAGCATCAGGCTGATCGGAGAAATTTTAAAAATGTCAGATTGGAGCCAAGGAATGCGTTTTTACCCAAGCGGCGACTACCGTAGCTTGAAGTCAGGGATAAAATCAGGCTTAATCTTAAACAGTTTCTGCCCAGCCTTAAATGATATCAAACTCTAATCAGTGGTGTGTGAGACAATATATGTGAACAGAAGATGGATAGACATAGTGGAGCCAGTCCATAATTTGTGTGCACAAAGGTCTGCGTGCATGCAAACATATACAGTATAAATACATAGGAGATGATGTATGTGCACATGTGCAAATATAAAAGTCAATTACAAACATGTACACAGGCACATGAGCACTCAAACAGGATTTAAGTGTTTTTAAAGCTTTGGTCAGGTTTTCAGTGTTGGTCGTGCTTTCAGTCATTTCACAGAGAGGCTCAGAGGTCCGTGAGCAAATACCTCGCAAAACCGACTACTCCTCCGCAGTCCATGTGGATGCAATTCTTGGGTATTTAGAGCGGAAAGTCTCCACAGGGCTACTGGAGAGAAGTCGAAATTAAAACACAGCAGAATACATCTCCTGTGCTAATTAGCAGTTAGAAGTCCCTTGTGTCTACTGTTTGACAGCGGATAGTAAACAGAGACGGTCTTTGTTGTGTCCCCACATTGATCATTGCTTATTGTCTGTCAGCTGGGATGTGAGGTGTCTCTGGACATGTGGGAAAACAAATTTGCCCTCTTTCAGTGCTTCATAGCACATCCATTCATTCAAGCTCTCACTGAGTCATTCACGGCTGAGCACAGTGAAGCGTAAATGAAGTTATATTCAGATGATCAAACCCGTCGCATCGACAAAGGGATTACGGAAAAAAAGGCCCTGGCATGTTGTTGTGTCGAGGACGCCTGCCTTGTTGATGAGCATTATTCAAATGACCCTGAACTCTGGAGGACCTTGCTTTGATCCGGCTTTGTGCAGGCAGTCACCTGTCTGTGACCTTTTAACCTATGCTCGCAAACAGCTGTTTGGTTGTCAAAGCCCAGCCAATTTCTGCCACTTCACTTAATCTATACCAGGCCTCACCCTTGATCCCAAAGTATATAGGCTCTCAGAGGAAAATATAGGGCTGCTTAGCTGTGTGTTTCCTGCTTTGTCCCATTTACAAGAAGCCGAGAAAGCCATCCATCCATCGACCCCCGCCATCGGCCCCATAACTCAACTCTCAGCCAGGCCGTCTAGCTCACCCCCCCCCCCCCCCCCCCCCCCCCCCCCCGCGCCTCGACTTTGGCCATGTGCTACCCTTTGTTTGTATCACATGCATTCATGACTGTCTCCCCTCTTTCATCTCTTCTGTCTCTTTCTCTGTCCATTTCTCCTTCTCCATCTTCTTGATGGAGGCGGAGGTTTCGTTTGCTGTCACATTCTATCATTCTGGCCTGTATGTGGGTCTCCGGGCGGAGCTCGCCACCTTTTCTTTCTCTCTCCTCTCCTCTTCTGTTTTTTCCATCCATCCACCCATCCTAAGGGAATTCTTTTTTGTGTTATTTTCCTCACAAACAGATTCCTTGAGAGCCATTAAAACCTTAGTAAATATTTTCCGCTCTATAAAAAGAAATTAAGTTTGGATCTACAGTTTACGGAGAACCGTTTGAGACAGGGGAAGGGAATACAGTAAATTAGGACAAATAGCAAGAGACATCAAGGGTAGGTTTTTTTTCAGGATGATGCTTTACTAGTGAGTGCATTCTTCTCATTTGATGTTTGGCTGGAGACAGAGGTACCTGCCATGAATGAATGGGCTACACAGAGCAGTCCTTGTTCCTGTAAGTCTGTGCATCAGCTCTTTTTTTTCTTTTGAAACTCATATTCCTGTCAGGGGCCTCCTATATGTGCTGTGCAATGTGTGCGTTGTCAAGGAGGAAAGAGAGACTGAAAGAAAGAGAGATGGATCTTTAGGGAAGGTGCAAGCTTTCCTCTCTCTTTTCACTGTCCTGCCCCCCTTAATGCTGAGTCTGCACATTTTCCCTCCTTTGGATTGTAATGGAAAGTTCTGGAAAGGCTGTAATGGAAGAATAACCTCAACAAATCTGACACATAAGTCCAGCCACTAATTGAAAGAATGCAGCCAAGACAGAGCGGCTGCATTGTTTTTGACACTGATTCTCAAGCAAAGAGTGGCTACTGTTACATTAGCAATTAAAATAACATAAATCTTGGCAACAAAAAGGTCAGTAAGGTGATTAATCCAAACTACTGGATAATGTTCCCCTCATGTTTAAAGTCCTTGCAGTGTATCCCTTTCTCCTGTATCTTCCAATGTACATTATACTTGCTGCCTTGGTATTGAAATTGTGACTTTAGAGGATTGTCTGCTGGAGCAGTAGAGAGATTTCTCTGCCAACCTCCACTCGCAGTCCAGAAACTCTGCATTCCAGCGTCTCTGCAACCCTGCTGATCATCCAGGTTCCAGCACTCACAAAAACGTGAGCAAAAGAAGTTTCTTTCTGTAGATGCCTTTCCCGGCATCCTTCTCGTGTCAAGATGTTGGCTTTCAGGTCACTGAGGTACCCAGCCAAAGGCACGGGTCAATCTGTCTGTCGGTCAGGATGACAATAACTGCAAAGCTAATATTGCCCCATATATGGAGTGATTCGAGGCTGTTCTGTACATCTTCACAGTTTTCTGGAAATGTTGAGACATTTGAGATGATTTCAGGAAGCTCTCACCTTACTATGTGACACTAACTTGTTGAGGTTTCAAATGAGGCCTCATTTTGGGTTGAAAATTACAGCTCAAGTGGCAATTCTTCATAGTTTCACAAGGTTTATAGTAATACTTTCAGTGTCAGTGCATGATATTAAATTTCCCATCCAAACCTTTTGGACCGCTGATGGAATCATGAACTCTGTGTCAACACAGGGAGCAGTCTAAGAGCTGTGTTCCAACAACAGCCCTGATTACTGCTCTTTGTCTAACCTTTGACCTCAGCTTGAGAGAAAATTAAAGGCTCCAGTCTCCACTCAGTGCAAGTGGTCAACTCTCAAAAGGATAAGATGTAATATCAGCATCAAGGTTCACTGACTCCAGTCAATTAAAAGAAGCCACTTGAAACAGAACAATCGCCTTATTCGGACAGTCCGATGCTAAAACTGAGCACACTGTAAAGAGACTTTATACCATGGTCATACTAATTCTTGTTTCTAATTGGCTGGTGGGTATAAACTCCAGGTAACTACTTTGCTTTTCACTATGATATCAATGGAATCACTGGTGAAACAAACCATCTGGTTTAAAGGGGCACTCTGCTGATTTTATACAACTCAACCTGTCAAAACGGTTGTATAATGTCTACTGTGGCTCTAGGGGAGCTTTGCCTGCCAAAATAACCCTGATGATGTCACCGGGGTTATCTTGGCTTGGGCTTGGAAACTACAAATTTCTTACAGAAAACTGCTACAATTTGTGGGAGTAGAGTTTGAATGACTAAGGTGTTTACCAGGCAGGTAAGGTCTAATTAAAGAAGCTATTGAGTTGCATTCTAGGAATTGCAGGATCCAGCGTTTTAATGCTTTTCCCATACGAGGGACTAAAAAGGACTTTTTTTTTTTTTTTTTTAAATCTGTCAGAGTTGAGCTGGAAAACTTGTCTTTCATGGCCAAGACAGATACTCTTTACTTCCTCTTTGATTTGACTTTGGGATTAAAAATGAGGTAGAGGTGAAGCAGAGCTTCCAATGAAAATAGTCTGAAGAGACGACCCCGATGAAGAACACAAGCCAGAACACGTTGGTCTCACAATAAAGTTGTTCTCTATACTACAAGTGCTGCTGGTGTTTTGACCTCTAATGAGGTTAAGCAAAGGTCAGGATTAGGATTACATACTGTAATATCTAGGACACAAGTGACCCTTAAATAGCTGCATTATGAAACCTAGAGTATAGTATCAGGTTATGATACTTTTGTACAAAATAAAAATGTATACAATAACAAAAGTTGAGGGAAAACAGCGTAACGATCAAGCTGCATTAAGCAGTCATTAACTGAAAATGTGTTTCTCATAGCCTTTTAATATTGGCCCCATCGGTCCTGGTCTTAATTTTCGTGGTTGATTTTAACAAGGCCTAAATTTGGAAAACTAATGGACCTCTATTATGATTGCCTGTATATTGTGGAGATCTAATGGATATCTGTGACCGATACTGGACTGGTTTCCCAATTTTGCTGGAAAGAAACAGGCGGGCCCATATGACTCCAGTTATCTCAGCTTCTTGGTTCATGAATGGAGAACTCTTGATTCACATTCATGAACATGATGGGTTTATTTCAACCAGCTCTCAAAGAAAATACACAGAAGGAAGTGTGTTACGGACTAAATGCCCTCTGCTCTCTCGCAAAGAAAACAGCGGTCAGATTCTTGGTTTGTGGGCATCTGTGTATGTACATGTAGGCGTGTGCATACATGTGTGTGTGTGTGTGTGTGTGTTGTAATTGGTACAGGGTTGAATATTGAGCAGGAACGCAGGACAAGAGGATTGTCTTAAGTTTCACAATTTAGGCTCCAGTACAACATACAATGAGCACAAGTAGGATAAAATTATATTTAATGGTCACCAACAACATCACATATTTCTACCCAAACTACCCCGGGGCTCAAGACCCTCGGGTCTAAAGGCTCTAAGTTCACCATGTGGCAAGTAACAGGTGGTAATGTGATTAATTGCAAATGTGTTTGTAATTACTAAAGCACACAACTAAACATGCTGTCTGACCTGGAGTCAGGTTTGAAGCCAAAACTTGCCAACAGCTGTACTACAACTGTTAAAACATGGAAATCAGTGGACAATGTATTGGAAGATGATGTTGCAAGACATTTGATTAGTCAATGGTTTACACCTTATAATCACAATGTTAATCATTTACAGCAAAAAAGTAGATAAATAACAGAGTACAGACATTATTACTGTGTTTCAACAGACTGTGCACAGAACCACACTGTAAAAAATGTCTTTTTAATAATAGTTATATTTTTTTGCTTAGAACAGGTGAAGTGATTAATTTTATTTACTATTTTATGATTCAAATAAACTTCTCTCAGGCTGAGACTTGCTCAACTGAACATAATTTACAGTGTATGTGGTCACTAGCAGACTGAGGGTGTTTCTCAGCACATTCACCGGAAAGTGTGGAACAATGACTGGAAGAGTGGAACTGCCCTCTTCATTGACCAGGGAGGTGAATCATACCATGCGGCTTGACATTAGTCAGCCGGCATTGCTTCCCCTTTTGTTTCATCATGAACCATGGAGTCATTAATAACTTTCATCAAAAACGCCTCTTTCCTGTTCCTGGCCACGGTTTCCAAACTCTGCCCAGCACCACCACCCTTGGAAATAAAGGGTGGTGTTCAGGTGTGATGAGCTCCAGATTGTCGTCACTGGTGATATCAGAGGGGAAGTTGTGGTTGAGTGGTCATGGCACTTCAGGGAGATGGGGTATTTCCCTCTTGCTGGTGTTCAGATGATGTTTCTGACATCAGTAGAAACAAGTGTGTCACTGGGAAAGTTGGCACATTGACCACTTTAAGGAGGATTTCCCCTTTTCTCTGTTTTCTCTCAATGGATACCAGATTTAGCTATTTTTGGGGCATTTTTCTTATGAATTGAAAGGTTAAATGGGAGCTAAATATGGGCCAAGATGAATAAAATTCTGTTTTATTCCTTGTAAGGTACGGTCTAAAGTAGTTGTTTTACTCTAGCTGTGAAAAGCAGTTAGCATAGTCAGTCTTACGTTCTAGTTTTTCTCATAAACTCTCTAAGCACTGTAAAGCTGAAAATATGCTTTTGATAGTAGCTGCAGCTCTTAATTACTTCAAGAAATCTTGGAGTATCCGCTATAAAACTCTCTCTCCCCTCTCTATCTCTCTGTCTCTTGCTCTAGTCGTCTCTAAAGGGTAGAGTGGTTAGGTGACTCCATTAGTATTCTGACTTTCCCTGGGAAATGGTCTCATAAACAG
Source organism: Scomberomorus guttatus (assembly GCA_038419695.1). Lineage (NCBI taxonomy): Eukaryota > Metazoa > Chordata > Actinopteri > Scombriformes > Scombridae > Scomberomorus > Scomberomorus guttatus. The sequence goes on along the minus strand of CM076468.1, from coordinate 9,390,040 downwards.
CTGGGAACCACAGCAGGGACTTGGCACACAATGCACAATGTGTGTGTGTGTGTGTGAAACTGTGACTTCATATGCCATGAAAAACTAAAAGCTTACTACTCTGTTACAGAAATCCACATACGTCACACTAAATGGGCTGATACCGAGTCACCTTCATTAATTCGGTAACAGGTCACGGTTGAATGTTTGCCTTAATGTTGTTTTCACTATCAAGGCATCCAAAGGTGCACAGCATGGTAGTTATCATCACTAAACGCAACATGTGACGTAGTTAAAGCACGATGCATGCAAGGCTGGTCCTGAGTCACAAAAAAACAACGTCTTAAAAGCAATGTGACATTTCCCTTGCTAACTACCCACCTCATAAAATTAATGATCTACCAGAAAAACGTTTGGATGCCTGGTTAACAACTTTCGCTGTTTCATGCCATGAGTCAGGATTTGTGTAAAATTTTGAGCAAAAACCTAGAAAGGATGTGATTTGTTGGACTGCGTCAAGAGAGTTGGGTCTTTGATGATTTCATTTATCCTTTTCCTTTCTGTGTTGTCAGTCAGCTGGGTTACTAGAAATATCTGTCAGTGTTAAGCCATGTGTCCATGCTCTTAAATTTAAAAAAAAAAAAAAGAAAGAAGATATTTATTACCTTTTTTTATTTTACCCTCCCACTCCAGGGATTTCACTGCTGCTGCAAGACATCTCAAGATATATCAGCCTAGTATCCTCAGGACTTACATGCATATTGTTCAATTCCACACCTCATGATTTATATCTAATGCCAATATATGGTGAGACGGTAAGGTAAGGGTGTGGAGGTCGGCGTAAAGGAGGAATGTGTAGAGTGCTCAATTATCACATGGGAGACCAGAGTTTCCTTCCCATCGCAGACCCCAACCATGATCTTTCCCTAACTTTAACCATACCATAGTAGCCATTGGGAAATATTGGTATTGAACATTAAAAAATCTTGTCATTGAAAGTAATCCAACATGAAGTCTCTGTAAGTCTGTCTCTTCTTTTTTTTCTCTGTTGTTTTGTTTCATTTTGTCTTCCTCTCTGTGTGCTGGGAAGTACTTTGGATCAACTGTGTTGTGTGTAAAGTGCTATATAAATAAAGTTGATTTGATTTTGATTATTTTATTATTCTGATTGATTCTGATTTGCACATTCCACATCCCAATTCTTCTAAAGTTTAAAACTGTCTTTGTATGTTCATTTAAGGGAAATTATTGAGTAATACAGGCTTTGACCTGGATTTGCCTCTGTGTACTTCATGAAACATATTTATGGTACAGGGGGTATATATTAGCAAACATTTTTAAACACCATATCACTGTGACCATCATAATTTACAACTTGGCGATGACTGATGAACTTCTGATACCAATCGAGTCGTTTCTTTGAAAACCAACCGACCTGGAGAACTTGAAAAACATGATATTTGGGGTTAGATGGAAGTTAAAGATTTATGAGGCTAAGTGTTCATTCAGATAGAGTCTAAGTGGGCAGGAGTGGTGACAGCTTACCCTTTGGCTTCCCTGGTGATGGATGTTTTGCCAGGGTCAACAGCAAACACTCTAGTAGGCCATTTGAGACATGACTCCTTCTTATGCAATGGGCTGTTTTTGAGGAAGTGGCTCCTGTTTGGCATATTGCTTGAAGACAGCAGATCCTCCAGTTGATAAAAAAAAATAAATACTGCTTGTAAAAGCAAAATACAATTTGAATTTGCGTAGAAATACGTTAAAATATATAATCTAATGGAATAAACAAGGTTGTATGCTGTGTGGTGTTTGTGTTAAGGTGGTAACCCATAAGTACATGACCATGCATACAATACAGACAGTGACAGGTGGCAGGAACTTAAAATCACATCTATAGCACGCAAAGACTGAAATGGACATGAAGTGGACACGAAGTAGCTGCCCAGCTCATCTTCTGACACGAGAAGCTTCAGCGTCCTTTCCCCAAGTGTCTGATGGTCTTACTGCAAGCTTCACATTCCTCTCTTCTCCCTCTGTTCCCAAAGTGTCCAGTGCCTCAGGGCTGTGGTTACATAATCAGTGCTTAAGTATATCTCTGCGACATATTTACCTGAAACGGCTTGACCTCTACTTGAGCCTGGGCAGCAACAGAGATGACTGAAGACTGTGTTTTTTTTGTGCAAACATATCAGCAATCAGGGCTTCTTTTTGTGACCCATCAAACAAAAACTTTTGAAAAGAAAAACTGTTGCTGATGCAGCTCTGCTCTTACACACGTTTTATTTAATTAATAAAATAGGAATGTGTCCCTGCACTGTGCAGCGGTATGTTTATTCAGCTTTTCGGCACTCGACGAGCCTGTTGAGGCCTTAACGCAACACTGGTTTAGTTAATTAGGGGCCAGCAGCTCCCACTGACAGTTACACTCAGTTTGGGTTTATTACCCTCACACATACCAAGAGGAGGGAAGTGACCTCTGGGAGGCTGCTGGGCACAATAAGACTGAATGCTGTATAATTTTCTCGCTTATTGTTCCAGCCCTTTGTCATCACGTTGGGTAATATTTGCCATTATTTTATTTGGGATGGGACAATTCACTTGCTTCAGTAGGGTTTGTCAAATGTCAACACATTTAAGCAAAGTTGTTTTAATTTAAATTGTGGAAATTATGCTTAATTGTGGGATTTTTTTTAAGTTGTTTTTTTTTTTTTAAAAAAGACCATTATAAAACAAAAAAACAAATTTACTGACTTGTTATGATAGATATGTTTTGCAGTGCAAGATATAGCACTGGGCAGAACTCCTCATTCTTTCTCATGCTTCAAATTATGTGAGGTATTTGGAAAAAGGAACTAAAATGTGTCCCCAGTGGATCCAGAGAGCGCAAGGGTATAAACTCTCGCTTCGGAAAAACACTGAAGATATGTCATTAAAATCTGAGAGGAAGCACAACAGATGGAAGAGACAAGTTCTTACCGTGAGGGAGAGATAGAGTTAAATGACTTTGTAACTCATTCAGCTCTCTCCTCTCTGCTCTCTTCCCGTAATGAATGTCTTCTCGTGAGGAGCGTCGGTAATCCTCCCCTCTGTGAGCGGCCCACACGTTAGCCATCAAAACACAGCAAGATCGCATGCTTAGATAATTGCTGTTTAAATCATGCCAATCAATTACCCAAGTAAGGGAGGTAAGGAAAACAGTCAGAGAGAGTCTGGAAAACAAGTCTGGTGGCACACACACACACATATCCATGAATTTCACACTGGCACACATATGCAAAAATACAAAAAAATTGTTTTGTCTGTCCAGGCACATGTATGGCTTGCAAAAGCCCATGTGCAGACCTGAGACACCATCACTCATCCTCCACTTGGGATGTCAAAAAGGTGTACATGCAAGTTAAAGTGTCTCATTTTGATGGAATTATGAATGGGGGTCGACCTTGAAGACACTCAGTAGGTTCACACACACTGTGAGCAGTGTAATTTTGTGTATTTGTCAATGTCTTCAGGAGCATGTGTGATGTTTATGTGTGTATGCGTTCTTCTGGATGTACAGCACGTGCGCATTTCAGCGTGGGCGTGTGCATACGCCTAAATGTGACATCACGGCGCACCTGCATGTTTCAGCGTCTTCCAACTGCTTCGTTTCGCTACCGTCCCCTACTGGAACGCGGGCTCCGATACAAGAGCGCTACTCTTCTCCTGTGTGTAAACAGAGTTATGTAATTGTACCACTACAAATGATAAATGAGCAGAAGTAGCGATGGGAATTTCACACCGGTCTACGTCAGCACAGAGTGAGAAACCCCAGTGCCAGGCCTCTTGCTGTAAATCTTTGTGTGTGGGTGTGTGTGCGTGCGTGGGTGTGTGTGTGTGCATGCGTGTGTGTGACAGAGACGGAGCGCGAAGGAATGAAAACAGATGGAGCGGCTGTGTGGGCCAAGGAGGACAACAAGGCATGTAAACCACAGATTGGTATAAAACAAGAATAAATAAGACAGAGCGAGGCCAAGCACTGACGTCAGTTTGACCAGACAAGTACGAGCGTAGTTGACGTCAGTGACAAAGCAATCAGCTCAGGGAGGATATTTCACGTTTCATTTTACTATGATTAATTTCCCTCTTCTGCTCCAGAGATCTTTGTGGTGTATCTTGCTTGTCTGTGCATTTAGTAGGCGTCTCACAATCTCTGAGATGCGCACTGTAGCTAACAGATAGTTGGCTTGTGGTCAGGTTGTTACACATACTCAGCACATCTAACTCCATGCTGTCCAAGCCAGATATTTAATCTTGGCAAAGGGAAGTCTTTCCAAGAAGGAGAATGATGACCTGAGTTATTGCTCTCTCCTGATGCAGAGGATGACCTTTTTAACTTTGCAACTTTCAACAATCAATAAATCATAACTAAAACAAAGCAGTGAGGATTTCATGTCATGCTATGGACATCTGAATCTGCTGAAGAGACATGACATATGAAACTTTGCTGCTTATGTTCACATGCAATGCTAATGAACGCAAATAGGGTTCGAGAGCATGCATGCAAGCAGTTCAAATAACACAACATCTGCTGCACTTGTATGAGTTTGCAGAAAAGCATGAAGAACTTGTGAGCAGCGTTTTCAACATGAGGGTCGATTAATCAAATGTGAGGATTTCCTGCTCTTCTCTGTTTAATATCAGTGTAAAAAGAATATCTTTGGGGCTTAGACTGTCAGTCAGACAAAAGAATATTTTTTGAAGATGTCACCTTGAACTATGGGTTGTATTCTCTGAATTTTGCAGACTAAATGATTAATTTTAAGGGCAATAGCTTCCCTTGTGCATATTGTTCTACATATCCCCATGTCACGTTTCCTGAGGCAATGAAAAGTTATGCTGAACACGTTGAAGAACTTGTTTTGTAACGTGCATTGATTATAATAACTACCAGCTATCATCCCCTGATGTCTCTTCTTTTATTCGAATTTCTTTACTCCAGTACAACAGAATACAATCTGCTGCCCTCAACAATCAGAGTAGATCTCAAATAAATTGTTCCTCAGGATAATTCACCAGTCATCAAACCCTGCCCACTGACTTTGCACACAAGGTTCTTTCCTCTCAGAATAACACACTGTTCGTCTGAAATTTCCCCACCACACGCAACCGGGCCAGCAGCAGTCATTGTTGAGGGCGAGCTTCCGATCCAGGGAGCCACAGAGCACGGCAGCCAGGCCCCCGACACCCGGCCCAAGAATGCAAGGTGCAAGAGCAGCAATTTCCCCTTTCGCCGGCTGTCTTAACACGCCACACACAGAGGCCATCATTATAGCTGGAGCACATTCCCGCTGAGAGGCGGCCTGGGCCCAGGTAGAGCTGCAGTATGTGGAATTGAAATGAAGAATATGCTGGATGTTAAAGCTGATTTTGTATAAACAGGAGATATTTGGTATACCACTGAAAGAACAGACTGTGCATACTGTGTGGCCTTGGGTATAATGCTCATGAGCTTGATAGAATATGGACACAGTTACAAGCTACACTACAGTATGTATCCAGTCGTAATTCATAATTCCATATTGTTGTGTTTGTCCAGGTGTGTAGCAGCAGTCTATGGGGCTTTAGGGGAACGTTGAAGGGGTTTATGGGGGGTCTTGTTTCTAAGATAACATCAAAACACAATTAACCCCCCGCGACACATGAGAAGCACTTCCTGAGCCTTAGCTATACCAGCAGTTTCCCCTGCCAGCCAGTGCTAGTAAGGGGGTCTATTGTAAAAAGGTGTGTTTACTTTGGCCTGTGCTTACCTTTTTGGCCATTACTTACCCCCCTCCCCCACTGCACACATGCACACAATCACACACACACACACACACGCAGAATGGAGATTTTGCAGATGAAATTCAAGCCTCATTGCAAATTACCTTTGTCACTGAAAAAAAAGCCTTCACCTTGCCCCACCCATCCTCTTTGGTAAAGAAGCCAAATGTTATTTTGCTGAATTTCAATGGCAATTTTTGGTGCGTGCCCCCCCCCACCCCCACCCCTCCACACCCCCCCACCCACCACCCCGCACATTCCTGGCAAAGTGCTGTAAAATAAACGGCGGGCAACTAAATTTCAACGAGCTGAGATGGAGTGGGCGAGAGAGAAAACAAGCACACGCCAGCAAGAAAATGGGCAACCGGCAGAACGCAGGGTTCTGCTGTTGTTACAGATGGCCACGCTCTTAGCCGGCCTCAGTTTAGTTTCATTGTGGGAGAGCAGAGTGCAAAAAGAATAAAAGAATCAATTGTGAAATGTGAGAGGTAGAATGAGCGATCTGTGCTAAAGACAGAGGAGGGTTTATTGGTTTTGCATTAACCATGTAAGCTCTACATGCAATATGGTTTGGGCCTGAAAAGAGCTTTGTGTTGACGTCGAGGTTGAATTTCATCACTGTGATTACGAACCTGCAATGGAGACGATTGCTGAAGCTTAAAAGTATTATTTACCCTTATTGTGATGAGTGGGAGGATTGCATCTTCATTAAACAACAAAATCAAACATCTTTTAACTATTAAACATCATTTAACAGTCAGTTCAATAAGGAGAGATCAACAATAATTGTTGAAGTTAGCAACAAACATGAAACATCAAGTTTAAAGTGCCATGTGGAGTTTTTTTTTTGCTTGTTTGTTTTTTACAACTTATTGTTTATTTCTTTTAATATGCTCACAGCAGTTTTCGGAAATTAACTTACAAATGCAATTTCCCTGTGGAGTTTCCCATGGAGCTGTGTTTTTATGAGTCCTTGTTTTGTTTCTGTTGTGCAAGTGCATGAGGACACTTTTTTTTTTCTTAATTGGCTGTTCAAGTATCCAGATGGCTGAGTCAACCCTTCTGAATATACAAAAACCTGGATGACATTCTTCAGATATATGGCTCTTCAAATGTTTTATGAGGAAGAAAACACATTCAACACATGTGTTTATTGTAAACAAGGTACTTTTAATTGCTAAGGTCTGGAAAGGTGGCATCATTGCTAAAAAGACAATCATACAGATTTAAAACAAGCCACCCAGATCAGCCAAACGAAAGGGAATGGTAGTTATAACCAAAACTGTTGGTTGTCAACCTCCATCAAAATTCACAGACCGACATCATGCTTCAACTTTGAACTGCCATACCTGGTGATTATCTCTAACATTTCAGTTGTGCAGTTTTAGTTGTATCCCCAAATAAAAGTGGTTTAGATAATCTGGCCAAACTATTGGCTTGTGTACTGCAGGTATGATCATCTGACCACTTGTTTCTTGCCCCATCACTCTTCATTGTAGTTATGTGACCATGTTCCCAGATCTCTGCAGTTACTTTGCATCATCATCATCATCATCATCATCATGGCCCGGTTTCTCTGGAAAAAGAGATTTTAATCCCAATGAGACTTTTTACCTGCAGGGAGAAACCATAACCAATAGATATGATCAGCATAACCTGAATTCTAGAATAAATCTTTGGTCATTTTCCTCATTAACTACTGTATAGTTCTACATCTTCAGGCTTCTAAAAATTAATAGACATATGCAATCAATGACACTGCTTTGGATACCGTATTTCCTCAAATAGTGGTCCAGCTAGCTGGTCAGCTAGAGGGCTACACATGTACTCATAGAACTGGAGTTACATCCAGGTAACTACTATTTATGCTTAACTGGCATGCACATTATAACAGGCACCAGGAGTTTATCCACTATTCCCCGGCCTGTTTTTGGGGTCAGGCTTTGTCGACCACGCCCCTGGCCATTATCAGAGACCTGGCTTTTAATTGACTACCGTCTTTTATTTGAGGAAATACGGTAAATGGTTAAAAACCACTGCTATCGGTCAGTTCTCCCCTGTGTTTATCCCAAAGCTGCATCACACTAACAAACTGTTACTTGGTCTTCTTCCTGCTGTTTGAACCTCAATGTTGTTTTATGACCGGTACACATCAAGGCATCAGTTTTGAAAGTAGGGCGCTGCAGGTTTACAGTGAAGAAAGTGATGATCCGTACCATCCGTGGACCATTATTAGATGTGGTTGAACCTCATCTTTTAGTCAGGACTATAGTTTAAATACTGTATTCTGCAGACCCACTAACACACAAAAACCATCTATTTGTGGTTGGCTCTGCTGTACAATCTGTAATCAAACATTTGCACTGCGGAAGTCATAAATGCACACAAACACATGTGCACAACCATGCACGTGTGTATTAATCTGGTGTAAGTATACTCATACAAAAGTGGATGTTAGCGTGCACATGTGCGTTTCTGTGTGTGTGTGTGTGTGTGTCTGTGTGTGTGTGTGTGTGCGTGCATCTACATCTGTATTCATGCAAGTGTTTTTGCAAGAGGGACAGAGAGGGAAGGGAGGTAACAGGCAAACAGCTGGCTACAGCTTCACACCCTCTGCCGACTCAAGCTCCATGGATGCTTCACCGCCACATCTCAGCAGAAACAGCTGGAGTTGTCACCGCTTGGATACGCCACCTTCAGAATATAGCCACCTGGAAGGAAGCAAGGAACTGGGGGAAGTGGAGAGTGGGAGAGGAGAGGGAAAGAGCCAAGTTAAAGGCATACTATGCAGGATTTTCCTAAAAAACAATATATAGGCTCAAACAAAAATAATCCCCCTCAATCGTCACTTATGACCCACTAGAAGTTTGTGGCGGTGTATGAGAGACTCTGCCCTCTGCCTGTATTTTCTTATTTTCTTATTATTTTGCTGTGTTTGTGATGTTTCTGGGCATCAACTTTTGGGCATAGGGTGTGTAGCCCCCAGCCAATAACAGCACTAGCAGGTTAGGATGTATAAAGAGAAGAGGTCTGTGTCTGTTTGACTGAGGGCGGGACTGAGCTTCCCACACACACACACACACACACATATATACACGCAGAGCAGAGAGGTCACAGCGGACAGGATGAAGCATGCACTTCAGCTGCATTCACACAAAATCCAGCAATGCAGCACCTTCCCACAGCGTTGTGGGAGGAGGTGTAGGCGTGTTTATTTGTGCTTTAGAATGTAACCGCCATGAAATAATCAGAAAATAATGTTTTATTTATTTGATGTCACTGCTTTGCTCTTGCTACCCCTGCTCCCTCTCTTCATTCATTCTCTAGCTCGCTCAACCTCTCTCTCGTTCATGCTCTCAGCTCGCTCTGGTGTCGCTGACCTGGGGAGGAGGGGCCAACTTTAGCAACAGCAACTGACAAATCCTGCATAGTATGCCTTTAAGTCAGTCAAATGAAATTTATGTCAAAAGCACTTTTTTACGCAAAAACACATTTGGTGTGGTGCTTTCCAAAGAAACAAAAAGGACACAGAAATCCAATTATAACATGAAGAAAAAACAAGGGCAATGGCACGAGGACAAGGGAGAAAAATTGAGCAAAACAGGGCAGCAACAGGCTAGAAAAGAGAGATAGAAGTGAGATGAAAATGGGAGAAAATAAAGCTACAACATGGAAACAAGCTGGCATTTCTAAGCCCCTGTCCAAGTAAGAGCAACATCTGCAGATAAGGAGGACAAACACTAACAAACACAGGCCTGCAAAAGGGAGAAAAAGAACACAGAGCATGAGAAAAAGACAGCGAGGATGATTCTCTACGTAGGTACAAGCAAGAGCAATGAGCTCTGATCCGATGGAGGAGGGAAATGGAGAGAGGCTTCCAGGCTGAAGTTCAAGCTCCTCTCCTCTTAAATCTGTGGTTGCAATTTCCTCTTCTTTACTGTAACTCAAACCCAGGCAGCTCGTATGAAAACACTCTATCTGTGGGCTTGGAACACTGTTTGACGTCAAGAGGGTTTTCCCATGAGGCCACGGGGACCCTTCTCAACAGTGCCTGCCCACGTCAACAGAGGTAAAAGCGCCAAATCGCTCTCGTCCACTTGCCAAATAACTCTTATACGCAGGATGTCCCCCTGCGTGTATTGTGCTCCTTTGGGATGAAGATTTTATGGCCAGGCGCGAGTTTAAATGGTAAATGCCTGCATTTATATAGTGCTTTTATCCAAAGAGCTTTACAATGTTTCTGCTGCTCACTCACTATCATGCAGGGTGCTGATGCAGCCATCGGGAGCAATTTGGGGTTCAGTATCTTGCCCAAGGACACTTCAACATGCGGATAGAAGAAGTCGGGGATCGAACCACGACCTTCTGACTAGTGGACAACCGCTCTGCCTCTTGACCCACAGCCGAGTTTACTGATGCAGGTCTGTCTGTTTGCTATTTCCAAATCAAACACTGACCTTGTTGACGTACCGATCAGCTGAAAGGTCTGTTTTGTTAATTGCAGCAGGAAACCAAACGTGAATATTACTGTTGCAGTTCCGACTAAACACAGAAAGTTTAAATGTGTATTAGGTCACAGCTCACTGTTTACTGCTGTTATGTTATGCCTTGTGCTTCCCAGAAATCACTTGTTAGTCAGTATACAGTACTGTGACGGTAAGTGGTTCTCTTTTCTTTGTATGTTCAGCTATGGTGTTTCATGCTAACCACCCAGATCTTCTTTTATTTGTTAAAACATAAACAACGTATTACAAGGAAATGTTTGAGTTCCCACTAAAATGGGCAAATGCCCCTTTAAATAAATACATTTCAGGGGATGTTTATCTCATTTCCATTAAAACCTTTACCGAAAAACTGAACCAAACAAGTCTACTTTCTATAAAAAAAAATCTAAATGATTTGAGAGCTCAAAGCTAAAGCAAGGTCTGGCTCAAAAAGTGGCAGTAGCAGCTAGTAATGACACTTCCATTTGGGGCTCACAGCTGCCAGCGCGGTGCTATGGCAGCTGCTGAATTGCTATCACATGTGATTGGCCATCTGTAACTTTGCATGGCAGCATAGTATATATTAGACGTGCATGGCTGTCAGTATACGGTGTATAACAATAAGTTAAGGACACTGGTCACTGAAATACATATTTCATATAATGGTGGTTTAACTAAGTCGGCTAGAACTTTAGACAATTAGTCTAAACACACTCATAATTATTTTCTAAAAAATGTGATATTAAATCTAAATATATTTACTTATTTGATTTTTAGACATATTTTTTGCACCTGCCATTACTAACGAAGCTTACGTCATTACTTCGGCTTTTGGGTTTTTTTTTTAAGTGAACCACAATGGATAACCACACTGCACTCAAGACAGCAGATTTCTGATGCATTTTTATGTAATATCTGAGGTTTGCAAGCAGAGTTTAGAGGGGTTTTTTTTCTTCTGGAAGCTCATTTTTTACAACTACTTTGAACTCAATGGACTCTGCTCAAAAGTTGCTGTTAGCGAATTCTCTTCAGAGCACGAGGCACAGAGGTCAAGTGAGCTCAGTGTCAGGCTGCTAGAGATTCACTGCAAACCCAGGAAGGAAACAGGCTGAGAAGACATCTGAGGACGAAGATGAAACACTTCAGGTTCAAGTCCAGCGTTCTGATACATACTTTTGTGATGTGGAACAACAAAGCAGCAAGGGCCTATAAAAGGCAGCGCAAGCGGTGCGGGTAACACCTGTTGAAAAGTTGCAATCACTGAGCAAAAAGCAACAACATCAGCAAAACAACAACAATAACTGTGGCCCAGCTGACCCAGCCCTCTCATCTCAGGTTTATTCGGCCTCCTTGAAAAGCGTGTTGGTCCACGCTAGCGAAGGTGGGAGGACCGGCTCCGCTCTGTAATCATGCCTTCTCCCTCCTAACAGACAGCTGTGTAACCAGGTGAGTCGCACAGCTTTCATCCTAATGACAAACCCTGGCTGACTGCTGTCAACGGGGCTAAAGGGGCTTAAGGCCAACTGCACGGAGGATTAGGAATAGGACTGGGAACAGCAATAGGTTTTCCATGATGCTCTTGGCTTTGTTACATAACAAAATCTGCCCTTTTGGAAAGCAGGCGGGCAGCGGTGGGATAATTCACTGCTGCTGGCTCGCAGTTTCGAGTTATACGTAGAGAGAGTGAGGGGCGAAATAATCAGCGATGTCGGAGGTGTTTTTCACCAGCCTGAGCAACAGATGGACACAGAACCAGGTGCAGATTATGAAAACACAACAGCGAGGTGACTGACATTGAAAAACACACATACTTGAATGTCAATATACGACTAAATCCAGCCACATGTCCCCCTGATCAGCGCCTGACACGTCGACACTACCACAACACTTTTGCACATATGGATCCCTTACAGAGTAAAAGTTAATAAACATCTGTGCACGAGTGCGTGGGTGCAGAAGTGTAGAAATGTTAAGTTCACATCGACGGCTTACAGGTGTAGCACACCACAGGAAATTTTGTGCTGCCAGTAGAATTATAAATCCTCCTCAGGGAGACTAAATGTTCCCCACACAAAGCACAAAAACTACAATTATTCTCAATAGAGTAATCATTTTAAATTAGATCTGTACAGGTGTTGTGAAGAGTTGTGAAATGTGCATTTGCTCTGACGAGTTATGCTCTTATAATGTGCATTAAAGTCTCACTGACAAACTTTATTCTAGGAAATAGAAAAAAGTTTCCTGTATGATTAAGTTTTAGTATGACTTATGGGTTGCCTCTGTCATATGCACCAAAAATACTACCATTGAGCTCATCTTAAGCAGAACTTTGGGTAAATTTCAAGATATTTTTGCGACTTTTTTTAGCCTTTGTGCCCTTTTACTTACGGAAAAGTTTTTTTAGTAGTTTTGTTCCTCATGTGGGAATTTAGAGCCATGGATGTAACTTTCAATTTGCCAACAGCAGAAGTCAAACCAAAAGATGGATTATCTTCAGTTTTTTTTTTTTTATTTATCAAGCAATGTGGTAGCAGACCTACATACATATGGACTCAATATTCAAAAGTCAGCTGTATCTATTGTATGCACATACAAAAGTAGTCAAAGTTTCAACAGTAAATGTCAGTCCACATTAAATCAACATAGCCAAATATATGCAATACAATTCACTTTAATGACCACCAAGTTTGTGTCATGTCATGTTATAAATATGATTAAGCTTACTGCAGTATCATCAATTCAGTTATCAATAGCTTTTAACAGCATCAGCTACTGTATGTATTCTGATCAACACTTGTTAAACTTTTCATCAATTCATCATCAATTCTGACTACCTGACAGCAGAAATTTTGCTTTGCTTGCTGTTTTTTTTTTTCTCTACATTGAACCTGTGTTGCAGACAGTTTTAGGGGTTACAGCTTGCATATCTTGACATTGTCCATGTGTCAGCTTAGTCCCGCTCCTCCTCCTCCTCCACACACACACACACACAGCCCCCTCCCTCTCTTTTCTGTCCATTTCTCGGAAGAGGCACTGGGGAACTGTGGACAGAGCATAGGCCTGTCTTTCTGTCAGCCTCCCCACACCACCACCACCACCCAACCTCTCCCTCCTTTTCTCTCTCTCTCTCCCTGTGTATCTCAAACTTGCTAACTATCTCACATGCTAACTACAATATTTGGTTGATTGCAATGTAAGAAAATGTTCAACCCGTACGTTTTTCTGGTCTGACATGAAGAAGTTGGAAACATCAGCCATATTAGATATCAAATCCAAGTTTAACATAAACAGACCTACATTACATAACATGTCAGTCTTATGGCTGCATGCATGCATTCTCTATGCTTAATAGAGATGGGTAAATTGTCACTTGCACAATGGTCACACAGCATCTTTGCCAAGAAAATGCACTATAATTGCTAAATATAATTGAATTTTAAATATCTCATTTGTCTTATGTTGGGGGGAGGGGGGGTTGACCTCGCCTGGACATGTTGTGGCTTTAACTGATGCCTCTCGTGCTGTGCAAGAGGAAGGTCCAGGAAAACAGCAGCTATATTCACCTGCCAGTGGATCCAGTGGAGGATCATCAACAGACCAACAGACCTGGCAGGGAAAGACATCATTTTGGTGTATTTAATCTGCTCTGTGTTGCAGGAACAAATATGAAATCAAAAACAGTCAAAGATGGCCAAGTGGTTCACTGTTCCCAGACTAAAGCATCATATTAATGGAGTCTCTGAAATCTGTGTTTGGTTTTATTGAGGATTTTTTCTACTTCATGGATATTTTCAAAAATCTGCACTGTAATCTAGATCTTAGTTGTTTAACTCTGGCATTTGGCATAAACAGCAGGACCCTGCTCTTGAAGGAGCCGTCTGCTGCAAGAGCAGAGGCTTAGTGTCAGAGACTGTAATGTGAGAGCAGCTACAGGCCTCTGCCTCCATCCTGCTCCGGCAGAAGAGATGAAACCATACTGCCCCCTAGAGAAAGAGAGGAGAGCATCTGGAGAGAAAGAAAAAAAAACTGCACAGTGATGCATTTTGGGTTATTTTATAATTTCATACGTAGTTTGTCCTCATTCATACACACAAAACACATTATGTCCAAAAAGCTTTCAAAAAGTTGTATTTTCCATTTGAGCAATCTTAGTTAAATTTTGCATCATTTAATTTTAAAATATCAAGATTGCTCAAGCAGCTCCACTTATTTTTTCCACTAACCTTAATTAAGCAAAGACACAAATTCTTTCAGACCTGCTTTAATTAAGACACTCATGGACGTTCACAACATCCTCTGTCAAGCTGAGAAAACCCATCAAAGCATCAAGCAGCACATTTGGACTCCTTGCTACTGCAGTCATGTTTTATGAGATATGGTCCCTCAGAGCTGTGTCATGAGGCTCAGCAGATTTTCACTAACCTCATTTTCACTGCAACTATGAATTTGGTTTACAATTGTTTCCAGTTGTATTGACCTATTTCACTACCTGACTATCTTAACAAGACAGCGCTGCTGAATGAACTTTCAGTATTTTGTAATCCCTGCCCTCAATTGTGAGATTGCTTTAAAAACAGATGACATTTTAGAGGTTTGATGCAGCCAGTGTTAGAGGGCATAATTCTGTCCTTGCATAATTACATCTTTCTGAAGGATGTGGCAGTTTCCAGTGTGAAGGTCGCGACAAAGCAACCACCAGACTGGGGTTTTATGATGCTTAGACTTGCTAATTAACCGACTTAGTTGACTGCTTCAACATCACACCATTAAGCCACATGTGGATATCAGCTCAGTGATGAGTCAAGGCTTTTCTGTGGGTGTGTCCTGACAGACTAGTCTCTTATGGTGAACCAGCTCTTTCTGTTCAAAACTGGTATCAGTGTATTACCTTTTTTAGCAACTGAATCTTCCATACTAGTAGAGTAGAGTTTAATATTGTCAGATGTCATTTAGGTGCAGTTGCCTGGCACCTACTTATTTTCTGATCTGACGCTCCCATAAACAGGATATCTCGTGAGTGCCTTCCAAAAACCGTTACAAATCACTGTTGTAGAGCATTTTCTGATCTGACAACAACTTTTTTCATATTTTGAATTTTCTCTTAGGTATGTAAAGAAATTGACAAGAGGTTTAGACCTATCATACAAGTCATGTGTCCACAGGGGAAAAAACACTTGTTTGACTTGATGAATTATAATGCCTTAAAGTTAATATCAGAATTTAAAGAAAACTAAAGTAAAATATATGGCAAAAATAAGCTTAATATTCTGTTCATATCATCATCATAGTTTGCCATTTTCCTGAGTTTTTTCTTTTAGGTGCAAATGAAATTGATGATGTCTTTGTCTGCTGATGTCCAACAGCAGGACTTGATGCTCCACAGTGTGAAGTTCATTTAACTCTTGGGTGGCATTCTGCTTAATGAAACTTGCCCACAAACGGAGCAGCACAGGGAGCTATATAGCACTTGAGGGGCATTGATTATTCAAATGATTAAATCTTCCCTCCTCATGAACAGGTGGGACTCATCAGGATGAAACGAGGAATTGAGGACAGGTTTGTGCAATTAAGAGAGTTTGGTGAATCAGACTTGGAACACCCACATGTGCAGGAGGCCAGTTTTATGCATCAGTTTTGAGGTGTTTTGTTTCCATCAATACATTGAAATTCAAAGCAAAGCCATCCATAGTTTATTTTAGATGCTGCACTGCTTCCATAAAAACTAAAATAACTACAGCATTTAGAATGACTGCAGTGAGACACTGTTTACCTGTTAGCAATACCACAGTCACCACTATTAACTACCATGAAAGCTAAAAACATGTTTTATACGGTAATAAATGGTTATGCATGGCTGCCACACCACACTTGGTTCCGTGCAAAAGGCTAAATTGTTTCATTCAACACTTGACGCCGGCAGGCAATTTAAAACATAGATGTATAAATTTTTTTATAGCTGGCCATTAGATGGAAATGTGTTGGCTGCTACAATGGTGTAATAAAGGATGTTTCGTTTTATTGCAAATTGATGGAGCACTACATTGTTCAAGCGGCTTGTAGCCACTTTAGGCCGCTTT
This sequence comes from Scomberomorus guttatus, assembly GCA_038419695.1. NCBI lineage: Eukaryota > Metazoa > Chordata > Actinopteri > Scombriformes > Scombridae > Scomberomorus > Scomberomorus guttatus. The sequence goes on along the minus strand of CM076468.1, from coordinate 9,373,698 downwards.
GATTTTGCACTGAAATGAACTGCAAACATTTTGTTTAATGGCTGTTTCCGATGAGAGGACGTGAATTTAATAGTGGTGTCAGTTACCTCAGGAGAGGTGAAAGGTTCAGGTGAGCAAGGTAGTGACTTTTCACGGTGAAGTCACGTCATGCATGTGTCTAATCCGTCACTCTCATCTGTCATTGACTCTTTGGAGGGTCAGAATTGGATTCTTTTGCTTCAAATGCACGCCAGACCTGTTTTTATCACCATCTTACGTTTTTATGTTACTGTTTCTCGGTAGTCTATCTAACCCTCCAAATTTTTCATTCTGTTTTTTTCCATCTCTGCTTTTCTACATCTCTCCCCATGGGGTGAGTGTGTAGGATGTGACTGTTAGAGTCATAACAAGCCGGTGGAAGCGAGTAAGACATGGAAGTCAGCCATGGAGCCCTGCTGCTTCGCCCACCTTTTGATGACTTTACAATGTGACAAAACCACTCGTCCTTGTTTTACTTGACAGGGACGTGTGTGCCAACATGCCAAGGAGCACACAACAAGACAAGATAAAGTAATAATAACAATTCGGCAGCAGGTTTGAAAAGAGGATTGAGTTGTGGCGAGTTTCGCGTGCGCGTTTGAATTTGTGTGTGTGTGTGTGGTAGCTTCCACGGATCTGTTGCTCCCACACACTGAGGAGAACTAACAGGTCACAGAAGCCTAATAGCATGTCAAGCTTTCTTCCTGTGGGAAAATCCAGAAGCCCACTAACTCACTGACGAGCTCAGCAGGCAGCAGGAGCCTCTAGATCCACCATCTATCTATATATATGTATGTATGTATCTATTGGTTAACTTGCCAGAGCTATCTGACCATCCGTCGGTTTAACTACTAAACTAAATGCTAACGTCAGCATGGCAAATATGCTCACAATGACCATGCCGTGCTAATGTCTCCTAAGTAGCACCAACCATAAAGTATTGGGACAATTGAAAGTTTGACCAGATAATGATGGTAGTTATGTCATTACAATTCATTCTGTAGACAACATAAATGCCTGTACCAGTTTTCACGGTATTCCATCCAATATTTGTTGAGATATTTCACTCTGGACCAAAGTGGTTGACCAACTGGTCCCAGCTAACATTGCTAACAACTATTAAATTAAACAAAAAACTATCTTTAGAGGGTCAAAATAAAAATGATACGCTATTTTCCAAAAGAAAATGAAAAAATAAATATTCCCAAGAGTTCATAACCACATTAGAGAGCACCAGCAAACTAGTGCATTTTTGCTGCCTAAGATTGTTTTTTTGTTTTGTTTTTATGAATAAATTTGTCTGCCCGCTCATACCATGTGTGGGCAGACAAAAGGAGATGTTTTTGTCTACCACTCCGTTTCTTCATTATTTGTTGAGCTTTCTGGAGTGGAGTGTTAGCAGGTAGCGGTTTGTGGCAACAAAATGCCTATGCTGCGTCTACACCGCCGGAAATTAAACAAGAACAAGAAGAAGAATGTCCTGCTGTGTCATTGTGTATTCAAAAAATGTGTTTATTCATCAGCTCTTTACGGATACACCAACTTTTCCACCTCAGCCAAACATCATAATAAAAAGTTTTGTGATACTTTTTAAAACTTTCTAGCACTTTCTATGCCAATATAAAAATGGGCATAAGAACAAGAGGGTGAAAATATAATTTTAGTACTTTTAATGCTATTAAACTCTTAAATAAACACCGTGAAATGCACACACAGTGCAACAGGAGCCTCTCAGATGAGAGTCTACTCACACTCGGCCCACTGCAGGGGTCCTGCTGTGGTCAAGCCAACAGCAGGAATGCAGACTAGTATCCCAAGGGCAGTGGGTTAAGAATCTCTCTGTCTGCCTCTTTTTTTTTTCTTCCCCCCAAACAGTCCAGGGCCTTGTGGTGTTAAAACAACAGGGCTCTCTTAAATTAGTTCAGTGCGAAAGTCCAATTCAGCATTTCCTTCACGGTTCAAGAAGAGCTCTCCCTCTCTCTCGCCCCCTCCCAGCCCATGCAGGGGTCTTCTGCAGGCCATGACTATGTAAACCCAATCCAAACAGCCAGGTGATGGGGATGAGGGCCTGGCTTAGCTTGACTTCAGTGGCAACTGGCCAGATGACCCACTTTCCATCTGATCAGCGCTTTAGTTCTTGTGCGACTTCACTAACTGATGTCATCAATAAAGCAAGCATGATGCAACAAGTGCTAAAAAGCCAGCAATAACTTCTAGGTGTGTGTAGATGTCTGTCACTAATTTAGATTTAGTGTTGAATTAAATAATGCTTCTGAGCTGTAGCCAGTTCAGTGGCTTTCCCCTTCACCATCAAACTTAACAGATGGTAGGATGTCTGTTGTTTTGGTTGTATTTATCCAGACTTTATGAACTCAGTGCCCTCCTTGGAGCAACATTAAGCATGTTGTCAACTCATCAAAGAGAGCAAACCACTGGAGCAGGCGATCATCTCCAGATCTGCTCTTGCGATTCCCCCGTCGTCTGTGCCATACTGATGAAGATTGATTTATCTGCGTAACGTGACTGGGCTAAAACGGGATGCTGATCTGGCTAATTTCCTTAACATCAAGGCTCAGTCCAAGATTGTGTGTCTGTGCATGCTTTCCTGTTGTGTCTGTCTTTCTCTGTCTCTCTTTCACACACACAGTTGAATACAGACTTGGACTCCCCAAACATTTTCCCAAGCCAAACCGCCTTTGTGGCCTCTGCATTAGAGTCAGTCACCCACAGGTTTCTGACCTACTGACCATGAGCCCTGTTAGGCCCTTTGTCATCCACACTAATGACAGAATGGGGTTGTGACCTTGACACCCAACGCCAAAGAGGGCAGATGTGAGGATCTACCTTCCCTCAAGAGCATAACCAGTCACACAGACCTTTCCCAGACTCTTGATTCCTGTTGGACTCTTCCTCTTTCCTGTTCCATCACATCCTATCTTGCCATCTCCATCCCGGATACCTCCTGCAAGAGTCATTGGGGTGAAACATCGGAATACACAGAGTGGTGTAATTTCTCAAGTTTGCATGTGACATTAATACGAGGGGGGACCGTGAATCAATTTCCACAGCCTGACCTTGTCCCCCACTCTTGACACAGACCTCTCATATTGCCAAGGCTCATTACAGGCTAAAGTAGAAGCAGCAGATCAAGGGAGCTCCCCAGCAGGTTAATTTCCTCAACTAACCAAATCTCCTACATCAAATGGATCATCTTTCACTCCACCTAAGCTCTGGAGCTCTGAATCTCTGAAGTCTGCAACTGAAACTCGGAGGACCTCCAACTCTTACTTTGAAGTCGTAAGGAATCAAAGTAAACGTCATTTGAGCAACATTACGTTAAAAAAGGCATTTAGAAGGAAGATAAGCTCATCAAATGGACTGCAGTTTCCTTATGAAAGATAGACTTCATTATAATCTTGAAAGGCCACAAATTCTGAATGAGCCCCCTGTCCCATTTTAAATTGCAGCATTTCTCAATCACCACAGCAGATTTCGCTGAGTCAGTGCAGTGCCCATATTTCCTTCCAGCAGCTCCAGCCATTGTGATGGACTTCCTGACCCCCCTCCCACTTTACATCCACCCCATAAAGTTGCACTTCCCGGTTGCCCACACACGCCCATGCCCTTCCACACTTGGTCATGGTAATGCTGGGAAGACTTGAGCTTTGTCATGGCCCTCACCATCCCGCCTGGATGTCCCAGAACAACAACCTTCCTGCATTACATGCAGAAGTAGGAGTTAGTCATTCACCTGTGAGCTATGGGAGGAAGTCAGGGTGTATTTAAGGGGAGCACAACGTACTTCAAAGGCAAGGTAACATTGTTCTCACGTGATATCCAGGGTATGACAAATTCAAGTTTTCCTTCCTGATTTTCCAGAAACTGACTAATGATAAGACTTTATTTATTAATACAAAGGAACAAAGATAGAACAGAATATAATAGAATACAATAGAATAGAATAAAAATGGAATATAAATTAATAGAATATAGCTGAAGAGGACAGGACAGAGTTAAACTGGAATAAATTGAAATGAACAGGGCATTCAGCAATTCCCACTGTGGGTGTTGAAAGCCTCTCTGATCTGCAGTTTAGCTCTCAGTCCACAGAAGCAGCAGCAGCAGCAGGTAGAAACCCCAAGTCTTCAAAAAGAGGTCAACCCTCTGTTTGGATAAAAGCTCCTTCCAGCTGATCAATGCTCTTGGAGTAGATGGCAGAAGTCGGGAGATCAAAAGGCTTCCGCTCTAAAAAGTCTAAAATGTGTAACATCTGAGATGTTCCCCCTTCTTTTGAAACCGTAAAACTTTCAGATTTTATCAAAAATGAAAGTCTTTTTAGGAGCTTGAAAACAGCCAGCAAAGCATTTCAGAGGCATGCGAAGAAGTGTTTTTAAGGAATTCCAAAGTTTTGAGTAAAGCCAAAGAATGCCCCAACTTAAAAAGCATGTTTGCATTGCTTATGATTAGTATAAAAAGGGCCTTGAGCAGGAATTTTACTCAATAGGTGGACGGGCATTCCACTCTGTAACCTTCAGAGTTGAACAAAATAATCACTGTTGATCCATAAGTCTGAATCATAGACAAGCTTAGAGAACCACAATTTGATCCCAGTTTTCTATTCAACGCCTGAGGCACACTGTCAGTGCCTTGAACCACAACTTTTATAACACTTACGCTACTTATTTGGCCTGTGTGCAAGTCAAGAGTCAAAGAAAGCCAAATTGCTTGGCTGCAGAACTTCAAATTAATAAAAGTTGTGGGATATTTTCACTTCTTCCAAAACCAACTGATGGCCCTCTGACATCTTATGAAACTGTTTATTTCATAAATCGCAGTCATTTTCCACTTGAGTTGAACTTTCCTGTCAATTAATCAAAAAAACAATCCCTACTAAAAGCATAGAGGCAGTTTAAGAAATGTTATAATAACCCATAACATTTCTACAAGACACCAACATGATGATAGCTTATTAAGGCTGTTTATATCCACAGCCCATGTGTTTAACTGCAGATGTTTCACAGGACATGTGGTTCTACACCAATGTTCTGCACTCCTGCGTGGTGCTGAAAATGAACACCCCACTACGCAATCTAGATACAGGAACCAGGCTTATGCAGGGAGATAGGGAGAAATAGCTTCCATGTGTGGCTTATCTGCACTACAACCCAACAATGGAGCCATGAAAACTCAAGATTGAGATCTTTGTTGACAATAACAACAACGCTGTAGGTAACTGGACTAATGACACTGGCCTAAGTTTCAACCCCTGATCTGGCATATAACCGATGACTTAATACTTCAAGAAGTTAGTCAACAATCACTTAATCGCTCGTGGAGCAGCACCTAAAGATAACCTCACCAGTAAACATTTGGTTTCTCTAACAGCACTTCTGCTGTGCCACTGGCTCCTGAGCAAGCTCAAAACAGCCCTCCACCTCATCGGTGTGTACTTCTTGGCAGAGGCCACTCAGCAGCCCCTATGCCAGCCCCCCTGCTCTTAACATCAGCCTACTGGAACTGTGTGCCCAGTCCGGTAAATGATGTCAGAGAAAGTGGTACCACCGGTAAACAACAGCTCTATAACGACCGGGAAACTGACGCAGGGTCACCTGTTACTCAACTTCAGTGAACTGACTGGCGCACTAATTGCTTGTCTCTGCACCAAGTGTTCAGTCATATTAAAGGCTGAGATAAAGAGTGACGGTAATGAAGAGCTGAGTCTGCAGCCTGAGCTTCTCACATCCAACAGAGATTTTCTGTTCTGGCAAACCTCATTATATTCTGCAATTCACAGCCGAGTGCCAGGTAGTGAAGGGAAAGGAATTGTCTGCACACAGATCGAGTTTAGATTCACTCAAAGAGTCTTCTCAAGTAGCACAAATACAAAACAGGGGGAATTGCTGCACTTTAACGTTTGAAGGGGTCGAGCTTGAGGGGTCTCCTGTGCGGTGTAATTCTAAACCTAAAACTGTGACAGGAAATACAGTTATAGCTCCACCATGACAATCAATGGTGCTGTAATTATCCTTGATGCAGCCCAGGAGTCTAGTAGCTGGAGGAAATGATAATAGAGGATACAGACGACACACGTGCACAAGCACACACATGCTTCCTGAAAATAAGCCACAATACACACACCGGAACTGCACCCCCTTCATCCGAAAGATCCTTTTCTTGACTGAATAACGGGTCAAAGATCTCTGGTTTGATCCACTCTGATGACATGGAGGAGGAGGATGGGGGAAGAAAGACGAAGAAGAGAGAGACAGAAACAGAATTGAGAGAGAGGTTGCTTCCCCTCGTCAGTTAAAGGCGATGAGAGGAACAGCTGTCGGGAGCTTCCTTTTTGGCTCTGTAAATCCACACACCCCACACACACACACACATCTTTATTCAATTGCTCAGTCGAAAGGCCTGGATTCTCCTGGGTGGGGTGATGATGGAGGGTAATTATGGTGACACCTCGCTGACACCCTGCAGCTCACCTAACAATCTGGATCTCTTCTTCCTGCTTTGTAGGTCCGTACCACCCTGCACTCCAGCACGGTTACCACAGGGGTGCCCCACCGTCAAATGGCTTCCTGACCCATTTGTCTGTAACGTAGGGTAGGGGCGCTGCACAGAGAGGATGCACTGGGTGTGTGGACAGTGGTATCATGGGGAGAGAGGGAGGGAAGGGTGGTTGTATTTTGGCACTGGATACCGAGGCCCTTTCTCTTTTTTCCCCTCTTTCCTGTGGTTTTATGGCCTACTTACCAGTAGCAGACTTTCATCTGGCTATGAGAGGGGATCTCTCGCAGATCTGTTGCAAAGATTTTGACAGGAAGAAGGGGATGTCCAGCAGGGCTCCTGTGCTGGACCGGATGGCCCAGGGGGGCTTGTGAGTTCTGGGCCAATTTAACACCCCTGGGTGGCCCATTAAGGTGTGATTGTTAGGCGCTGGTTGTGCACAAAATACTCTGGGCCAGATCATCTGAGGGCAAATATGACTTATATGACTGATATTTAAAAACTGCCTGCAAACAAGATGCATTTTTGACAGAAAATGCACGTTTTGTATGATTCGAAAGTCTGTTAAAGCTGCACTAATCAATATTCTTCTATTAAAGGAATAGTTCAACATTATATCTGTACATTAAATATGAAGCTGGAGATAGGACATGGTTAGATTAGTTTAGCATAAAGTCTAAGAGCAGGTGGAAGAGCTAGCCTGGCTCTGTCTAAGACTTAAACAAAAAAGGAACATGTTAATATAACATCATGTTATGTGTAATGCAAAAGGTGGCACATTAACCCACTGTACAATACTTGCCCAGCACCAAAAGGCAGAGAGCCAAAGTTAGCAACTAGCTGGTGAATATAGTGGAGCATTTAGCAGCTAAAATGTCAGATATTTCCCTCAGGAGTTGGTGGAGTCTAAAGCAGTGCAAGAAGGAGAGTAAATATTGGACTTGCATTCATCAGGTGGGCGGAAACATGACTCCAAATGGATGCTAATGTTGCTCATGTAGGCAACATTTTAATAACATGTGATAAAATGCCAGGTGTTGTATTTACAGTTTGCTCCACTACCCCCAAGTGGCCAAAACAGTTAATTAATACTGCTGCAAATTTCCCTCCATTCATCCTGTTCTCATGCATTATATTGGACACTTAGCAGAATCAGTGAGCGGACAACAAGAATCAGCATCCAACCTCCTGTAAATTGTTATCTGGGAGCTCATAAAGTGCAAGTAAGCCATACAACACACCTGAAATAAATTAAGCAATTAGATGAACAGGGAAGAGACTATTAACGAGTTACTGTACTAACTGAAAGCATGCACAATGGGACAGGCACCACACACGTTGAACAGCTGCATGCAGAAAAGCAAACATTCAATACAGACACACTTTTTTGCTTCATTAGATAGATTAAATTCATATTATCTGTATGGAACAGTATAATACTATACAGCCATGATCTATTCTGTGAAAATGTGCAGACTCTGAAGTCACACACTGATGCGTGAGTTACAACTACAACTGGAGAGAAAACAGTACGCCACAAGCTAAAGTTGTTTTGCACACATGGAACATGTTGGATTCATGCTGAATTAGATATGACGTGGAATATTCGAATATGTTTAAGTGCTCTGAAAATGTAATTTTCAATAATGGCATCTATTATGGAGCAGTTCTCATAAACCAGCTGTAAAAATGGCTCCCATTGTAGTCAACTTGACTCTCAGTCATCAGTGGAGGATGGGTTTCATTACCGAGCGGGGCCACCCAAACTCCAAACTGCAAGCTCATAGAGTCACATACAGTATATTGTACGATAATATACTACATGTATGACTTGCTTCCAAAGCCAGATATGGCAGAACCTTTGTCATCATCTGCTTTATGTTGTTTCCTAATTTACTAATCAAAACACAGACTGATGGATGTGGAGGGTTGAGAGGAGAGGGAAACTAATTTAAGAAATCGAGAAAGAAAGAAAGAAAGAAAGCTGAGATGTAAGTAGGGCACTGGTCAAAAGCCAACGGAGATGAGAAGCTTCACGTTTTTAATTTTGTGAAATGAAAACATAAAGGTTCAAACCCGGGATGCTGTGTGGGAAAACCTCCTGCCCTCTCTGTAGTCCCACAGCCTGAGGCGAAAGTCAAGCGTGACACATTAAGCACTGTGATCTGAATCACCTGAGAGAAAACATGTGTGCGTGTGTGTGTGTGTGTGTGTGTGTGAGAGAGAGAAAGAGAGCGAGAGAGACATGAACTGACACAGAGAGTGGGAAAGCAAAAGTCAGAGAAAGAGGGCAAAAGTCTGAGACGTACTCACGCTGCGATTGTTGTCAAAACATCACTGGGCCTCCATGTGTCTCAAAGCCTTTATGTGTGTGGGAGAGAGAGTACAGTAGGTTGCATATCTGTGCTTGGGGGTCAGTTTGCGTGGGTGGGCAAACCTCTCCAAGGCAACCCCTTTATTTTGTTTTATCTTTGCCGTCTTTGTATCAGTAAAATGTGCCATTCTGCAGATGCTCAGCTACTGTACTTCATGAGCTGCTCTGGTTTTTTACTTTGATTAGCCACAACGTCTAGACTGAATAAGACCACAGTGTGTTTGTGCAATGATCCACCCCACCTTTCCACATTGTAATCACAGAAGACATAAATCATCATTTATGGTTGCAGGGTGAGTTATCCAAGAGAAGCAAAGGAGGAGAGGAGTGAGTAACAAAACAGGGAACAAAAAAAAGTTTTGTTTTTACAGTGAGAGAAGAAGATTACTTGACAGCTTACTCTTTCCTGCAGAAGTGCACATGCAAGCTCCTTAAATGGATGCACTTCACCGGTTGCTCAAGTGCCTTGCACGAGGGCACACTGCAGTGGCAGCAAGATCATCAGATGGGAAGAGAAACGAGATATATGTGGCAGTGCTGGGAATAAAACCTTCCAAGGCTAGGAACAACCAAATTATTATTGACCAACAGTAATTTATAATTTAAAAAATAATTTAACCAATCAATTATTTTGGGTTTTTTTCTATCTGTATTAGTGCTTTTTTAAGTTCTGAGACATTGCATTCAATGTAAATCAAGAGCAATTCAATTGAGAGATACATATTGAATTTAAAACACCTTTTTTTTGCAGGGGGCATTTTTGAAACATTAAAAAGGTGCACCTCTTCTGCACATTTGCTCTGAGATCACACCAGAGCACAAACAGGGCACCTCGGCTACTCAAGTGTCCCACTTTGACATTATGGCAAAAATAATAACTATGACAATACTGACTTAACCTTAATCCTACCGACTGGGGTACCTGCAGACCCCAGAGGTATACTTTTTGTCATATCTCACTGGTGCTTTATTCTATCATTCCAATTGTTCATGACTTTAACAATCAATTTGTTCCTAATGACTTCATATCATTGTTTTCTGTTTTAATTAGTGCTTAGTAACCCCAATGTGTTGGGGTCCTTGGGTACCCCAGTCAAAAGCAGCCAATTCCGCCTATGCAGTTTTAATAGATGGAACTATTTATTGAGTTCATGTTTGCCATGGGCCCTAATTTAAAGTATCACACACTATCAGGGGGGTGGGGGCACTCTGTCAGTCATTTTGAAGGCTTTGTGGAAATATGGTATTTGGGATAAAGCTGCAATTTGTATTAAAGAAAAGTGCATATTTTCATTTTACACAACATGCAAATTAACTGTCACTTTCCTAAAATAATAATAATCTTTTTTTCAGATGACATTAATTACATAAGTAATAATGTTTTGAGAAGAAATAAGTTTGCTATGATGGTTGTTTCTTACAGTAGTTTATTCTTGGGGTCTCCAGGGACCCCAGTAGTTAGTCCTTGTATGTTAAATATGTTGGTAGGATGAGGGTTGAGGTCCTCTCACTAGCTTTTTCCTAAGCTTTCATCCACATCTCACAATTATCATCAGCAGATAGAGTTTACTCGCTGAGTAAACACCCATTTGCTATTTATGGTCACCAATGAGACATTGGGCTAAGACTTGTTCTTTTTTTTTAATTTGGCACTTTGGCACTCAAAGCTAAAAGTCATCACTGAGTTATCACTGAGCTTTAAATTTTATTGTTTGCTTTTCAATTTGACAGGTGTTTATTTGGGATCTTGCCTGCAGCCATTTGGTTTTTGGTGAGCCTCTCAACCCCTCTACCAAGCGTTTCAGCATTTCCCTTGCTGGTATACAGTATATAAACATTTAGACTTCATTGGGTAATTTTCTTGTCAAAGAGAGATTATGTGTCTGCTCCACAATTCCCTCCGGTCTCCTCAGAGTGTCACCGAAAAATGAATTCAAACAGAAATCAGATCACTTTTGTTTTCCTCAGCAGTGCAAATATTTTGGGAGTGGGGAGATTGGGTTTCGGCTTTTTTCTACTCACTTTCTTTCTTTCTTTTTTTTTTTTTTCTAACCGCCCATCTCTCAAAATTGTCGTATTGGAAAAAATCCTCCATGTGGAGTCTGAGCCAGGAAAGTTTCCCCCGAGCAGCAGGCTGGGTCTGCTTTTATGGTGCATTGAGAGGCTAATTGGCTTTGCAGACGGCCTTTCCCCACAGTGACCCATGGTGCTAACGGCCTCAGCGTTCATCCAGGCAGTGACAGCTTCACTTTCGTTAGCTGACTGGCCTGGGAAAATGAGCGGGGGTCAAAATAACATAAAGCCTCGGATGTGTGTGTGTGCCGCTTTGTGTTTGTGTGACCGCATGTGTGTGTTTGTGCGTTTGAGTGGGCAAACAGGTGAGGAGCCTCTACAATGAGTCACCAAGAGACACTCATTTGATCCAGAAATCTGCCTCAGCAGCTTCTGGAAAATGTCAGCTCACGTTTCGATCTGATGCACTGGCAAATAAAAGACGGAGTGGGATGAGAGTGATGTTTTGTTAAACCCACGTCTTTCACTTGTCATTTTTGTCTGTCTTTGGCTTTGTGCACTGATAGAAATGGATTAGAGTGTTTCAATTCCCTGACAGACTTTAAGGCAAGTCATTTCCAAACCTCCTACGTGCAACTGAGCCACTCCTCATGAGGAATCTTTACAGTTGCGGTAGGAACAAGATTTTTTTTTTTAATATTTTATTTGTTTTACACGTCAGACTCCCACATACATGACAGTGTACTGACACAGTATTCCGCAGTAATCCTATGTGGGTGGCCAACATGGGCTAAATCATATTTATCAGCATTTCTTAGCATTGATGCGTCAGATGTATTAAACTTTTCCGAGTAACTAATCGCTTACAGGATAAAAACTATTAACTTACCTGACTCTATGTGAATTATCATGCTCCAGTCAGAGTGTGAGGGTAGGGGGGGGGGAACACATGAGCAAGCCTGTGACTCCCAGCCCAAAACAGTGCAGGGGGAAAGAGTGGGAAACAAAGATGGCCTCTGCAAATGAGCTGTGACCTGAGGCCGCGGCGAGGTGGGAGTCCCGTGAGGCGATGTGGGATGCAGGCCAAACGAGGGCAGGGGGAGGGAATTTGAGACGGTTGATGGATATGTGTGTGGATGCATCGGTCTGTAGACTACCAGCTTTACATGGAGAGCCAGCCCAGGAGAGGAGAGAGAGAAAGCATGTGTGTATGTATACGTGTTAATCCTCAAAGACACCCTGTCTGCGCTCTGGCCCTCTTGTCTGTGGCTCCGATCGCGTAAAAGTAGGTCACGTTTTTATTGCGTTTAATTATGTTTTGTCAAAGCCAGAGGGTTTAGGTTACTGAAGGGGCTTTTGGGAGAGACGGTGGGGAGTCCCTGAGCACATGGCTGCAAAGTGTACATAAACAAAAGACATGCATGCGCACATTAGCACAGGCATTAGCTCCAAGCAGAAAAAAGAAACACACTTTGTATACTTGGGGAAGTTCATTCAAAGAGTGGCGTCATACAGTGTACACTGTACACTGCAAGAAAAACATACAAATATGTATATACGCCAGTGCACAAACCAGAAGATCTAATGAAGCATACATATACAATACATTATGAATCCAAGTGTTGCTTTCCTCCTCCTATTCTATTGTGTAGTTATGTTGGTTGAAAAGTAAAATTAGAGGTGTTGTGAGGTAGTTTTAACACATAAAACTCCTCTGTCTGAAGCCTAAATTTGTGATATTTTTGTGCGAAATTGTCTCGTAAGTTAGCCTTTTGTACGCGGTCCACCGTCAAATGTATGCAATTTATAAGAGTTTTCAAGCCAAGTGATGATTGGCAGCTGCTCAGTCATAAGCATATCACAACATTTACTTTTCAAAGCTGCCCTCCAGCGCAGTTGAGTTCTGTTTGTGCAGTGCAAGTTTGTTGTGAAGCAGGGAAATATTCTTTTTATGCCGACAGGATACAGATAACGTGCAGACAACAAATGCACACCAGTTCAAGTACTTCTCACAAAGAAGTTACAATAAGGACTTTGATAGTGATCTTTACTTGCTTTCCACAATATCAAGCCATCTCCAACTAACAAATTCTTGTTTTAGGAGTGAATATAAAACTATATTTGCACTTGGCAACCACTACAGCACCCTCCTGAAACTGCAATTACATGGACCAGTTTTTTTCTAATCAATCCAATCAATGTCTCCAACCAAAGTTTTTTACATGCTAACTGAAAGTGCTAAATGAAATGATCCGATAAGGCGTTCTGTTTGCACACTCCAGCACGTGCAAACATTTGAAAAAGAAGAATCTGCGTTGAGCACTTTTGTTGGTTTACTGCTGCTGGTTTTGTGCTTTGCCCTCTGTTTATTCCCCCAAAATGAAAAACATCACCTATAGTATGATCACCACTTGGGAAAGAGGAACAATGCATACACCTGCACACACACTTGCACTGCATCCTACTGTATGTGAGGCACCTTACCTTGACAACATTTCCTCCCAAACCCCAAACCCCCGAACCCTGAACCAAACCACTAACTGTAAAATAACCTCTTCTCAAAGTCAGAACCAACCACAGTGACTTTAAACGTCCACAAAATATCTTAAAGTTCGTCCAGTTCAGATGAGTCCCCACGTGCATTCACACACACATACACAACCACATAAACTGACATATTGAGAGCACAAATCCAGCTGTTTTCTATTCTGATCAAGCTCGCCTCAATAAAAGAGCTTTTCTACGCCATTTTCTCCCATTATCACCTTCTGGTATTGCTTCATTGTGTGTTTAACATCAGATTAGTGTTTATCCGGCCTGAAGACATCCCTTTCAGACAAAAAAGCCTCCATTTCCCTAAACATCTCAGTTGTATATTTTATCAACAGATGTGTTTTATAACCTCGCCTTCTTCTCTCTAATGGATATGTTATGATTTCCTGCTCTTGTTCTAACAGTGTTTACCCAATTGCAAGAGGAGAAATTGATTCCTTTCGTGGTTCCACGTGCTCCATTAAGCGGTGCATCACGTTTCATCAGCGGACGTCAAGCGAGAGGGCTTGAGTTTCAGTAACACGTTGCACCATCTTGATCCAGATTGAATTAGCTGTCAACAGTTGATGTCTAGGCCGGACAGGATGTTGTGTTCAGCCGAAAATCGAGCTCAGCTGCTTGTCGATATGTGTGTGTGATCGAGAGGGAGAGAGGCCCGCAGCGGTTGATTTGGCTCGTGTGCATTTGCAGCGGTCATGGCCCGAGGCTTCAGTTTGTTTATGAGCTACTTTTCTGTGCTGAGCTCATCACCTCTGACCAAGGTATCCACATTTACATGGTTACAGAAATACGCACACACACATCAAGATAAGTCTGTATGAAAATCCCCCAAATTTATATGATTAATGTTGCTATATCAACAACAGAGCTATACAGTATCAGATAACCAGAAGCAGACACCAGACCATTGCTGACTAAACTGCTTTTAAAGCAGCAGAACTTACCAGATCTGCTCTGAATTATCATGTGACATAATTAATTTAAATCTGTGGTATTTATATGCTTTTACAAGACTGAAAAATTCGTCTTGTTGCAGAAATCAACAGCTTGGCATCAGTGAGAACAACCAGTCTCTCTGTTTTGGCTCTTAGAAACTCCAGAGAAACCAGACAAAAACAAGAATAACATACTTGCAGGGTACAAAGATATCCATAGCACTCATGTATACTTTTATATACACTATTATACCATATATTACATACAATATGTTTTTTACAGGAGTACTACTGTAATGTGTGTCAATATGCCTATAGGCCCAGCCACACCAGAAAATGGCAGTTAAATTAATCTGCACATCTTCACTAAATATGTGGTTCTAGACACTGGTGACTGCTCTCAGGGCTAGTTGGTAAACTACTGTAGCTGGCAACTAACCGCTAACACGCTAGCCAATCAGGACATACTAGCACTAGTCAGTCACAAAAGCTTCTTCTATTTTCTCTTTACTGGACTATAGCATTTTGTTCTCAGCATTGTACATAGGGAAACAGTTCTCCAAGCTAGCAAGCTTGCTGACTCTCAATTATTTTTATTTTGGTCGCCAATGGGGCTGTTCACACAATTTATTCAAAATAAAGTGTGCTCAATGGCGCCAATTTGTGGGTCAAAGTTCACAAATGTTGAACTCAGCATGCCAATTTACATCGCCTCCGTTATGGAGAGGTACATTTTCCTCTGGTCCGTTTCGGGACAATTTGACACTTATTGTAACCATTGTGAATCCAAGCTTACTAAAGCTGCTGTCCTCCAAGCTGCTGTCCTCCTGCCCTGCAGGCAGTGAAATACTCAGAAACACAAGTTTTCAGTGGAGTATTCTTTTAAGAGCACACATGTGGCTATGGCAACAGCAAAACCAGTCAATGTCAGCATCTGGATGACCTCTTTTCTATCATATTTCACCTGGGATTGTATCTTTTTTTCTTATGTTGCACTGAAACACGTAGTCAAATATCCTTGATGAGTCATACTAAACCACAAATGGTTCATAATGGAAAAACATGTTCCACTGCAACATCACTGGTTTTATGCACGAGGCATTTTAGATTATCAATAACTCAAATCGCTAGTTATTTTGAAGTTTTGGTTTGCCTGTTCTGATGTTATCAGTGAAAGGTCTGACACGTTTGGCTGTCAGATGGCTGTAGCTGTAAAGAATTACAGATCTTGCATTGTTAACAGGCCTAATAAGCAACTGGAAGAAACACCAGAGAGAACTCCTGATCTGAATCTATTTGCTTTAATTTTGTTTTGGTTCTCATGAACTCGTTGCTGTCGTCTCATTGTTCAATCCAATCCAACCAAGCACCTAATCGGATTTCAAACATTGTTCCCTGCATGACTAGACCAACTCAAACAATGCTTATTTTATCATAATTGGCCACTCCTAATTTTTCTTTCATTGCAACTGGAGCTCAAAAATTAGGGCATGTTATTTTTTGGGGGAGATTACAATATTTTTTTTCTCCTTTTCCAAAACCCTCTCTGCTGATGCCGTGATCCCGAACTTTATTGTCTGCCAGATTATTGTGTAATTTGAGCAGTTTAAGAGGCTAATTAGCCTCCAAGTCAATCATACTCAATCAAACATTTTTATACCCAAAACAATGAAAGTGCTTAGTGTGTCCTCATAGCGTGTGTGTACATACTGTGTGTAACTTATGTCCACCCACGTGTGTTTGGACACTTCAGAATATGAAGCATTGTCATTTTGTTTGTGCAGACGTGGCCCTGACCACCTTTGAAGCCCCAGAAACTGTCCAGCTGCTTCACACTGACTCACATCTGGGATGAGTCTGGTTACGGTTAAGTTGCGAGCACGTCCGCACACACTCACGGACACACAGTAAATCCTCTTACACATCCATACATACAGGAGTCATTTCCACTTTTCCTGAAAAACGTCTACCTCAGCGATGTTCAATTGTTTTTGTTCCGTGGCCTTGTTGTGGTACGTGACCTCCTTTTTCAATTCTGTAAAATGTGAACAGATTTCGAGGAAAAGTGGGAAAAATTTTCCCAGCAGAACGGGGGTGAGTAAACACATCTGAAACACCCACCAGCCTCTCCTCTCCTCTCCTCTCCTCTCCTCTCCTCTGTTTTTTTTCCTTCACCTCCTTTCCTACACTCTCCATCTACAGCTCCATCAGAGTGTTTGGCTGCTCCAGAGAGACTGACCCACTTGGCAGGAGATCAACAGTGTGGTTAGAGCAGGATAAACACAGTATCCCTAACCCACACACTCACACACACACACTTCACAGACTGCCAACAGGTACAGTATAAAGGAAAACTGTGGCATTGTTTGTACAATGAGTTGCTTTTTAGTACATATTTAATCACATTTGTTCTACATCAGCAGTATCAAACACACACTGCTTTATTGCTGCTACATTCACCATGATGAGAGTGGTATCAATCTTCTCATCTAACTCTTGGCAAGAAAAAGGAACAAGCGTATTTCCCGAAATGTGCCACATAAACGTGAAATTTCAATTCGATGCCAAGATATGACACTTTTATTATTTGAAACACACATTCAAATATGAGGATATTGTGGATATTGTCAGCATTAAGACTGACTTTTTATTTTGCAGAGAAATGTGAAACTCTAACCTGTCTGGAGGAAGCTTGAAAGTATTAGATCGTTTTTCATCTTTTAATAAAAAAGCTTCGCAGAGAAGCCAGTTTACCAAAATCTCATTTTGGGTTATTGAAGCTTGCACTTGTACACGCCAACATGCGACATTGCCTGTTGCAGCTCCAAATAAGATTAAAAGGTAAGAGTAAGCTTAGTGTGTAAGTCGATTTACACAAAGCAACGGGGACTTTAATAATACACACACACACACACACACAAAGTCCCTTTACAAAGCACCTTTTATCAGATATGTCACGGTTGAGTACACCACATCACCTTGCTCATGGGCACTTTGGTTGCACAGAAAGCTTCCCTCAAGATAGAGGACATGTCACAGTTTTCAATCGGCTTCTTTTATGGAGCATATAGATACATAAACACCCATTTATCAATCTAGTAAGCAGTGACACATACTGACTTCAGCTTAAATTAAAATGTTTGGCAAGATCTTTGAACTTCCGAGATTTATCTACCGAGGTTTCGCGGCTTTATTCGAGTGTGTGATGCTGTGAAAGCCACAGTGCAGACACAAATACGCTAATTTAGACACACTCTAATACACATGGTCACATTCCAGCTTCATGTAGACACACACACGGAGACGCTTGGTTGCATAGACAGACACTCTGACACGCGCTGCTAACCAGATACACAAATGCACGTGCATAAATCAACACACGTACACGAATGCACACACTCAACGCTCAACCACCGTCCTGCCGCACTCGCTCACCCTCCCGTCTGAGGCACAGGGCAGCCTGTCAGTGTGTGAAATGAGCTGGAAAAGAGCAAAAACAAGAGGAGGAGAAGCGGTTGAGAGGAATTCATCAAAATCTCCCAAAACGGGCAAATCGCTGCCCGACTAAACCATCCCGCCGCGCCAGCACAGGCGGCAGCAAGCTCGCCTTGCAGGAATGCAAATACGCCTGAAAATGATCAATGTAGGCACTTTAGGGTGAACTTGTCTTTTTTCAGGCTTGACAACTGACTCATAGCTTTTCCCTCTGGCGATGCACAAAAGCTCTGAGTGGGATGTTGGCCTAATTGCAGTGACTTGCCATATGCTTTAAGAAAGGAGAACGATACATCATCACTGGACATATGCCTACAAACAAACGTATGCACGTGCATGCAAGCACACTGGGTTTGCTGAGGCCGTGCCAAGCTGTGATAAATCTACTTCTACGAGGTGTGCGAGCAGGAGAAAGTTTTCTTGCCCGTCACATCAAATCCGCTTTGCTCTGTGTGCAAATATGTGGCCTCAGGAAATACTGGAGTACCTGTGTGTGTGTACTGCATGTGTGCGTGTGTGTGTGTGTGTGTGTGGGGGTGGGAGGGGGGCTTAAAGGGTTTGTTTTATTCCAGTTAGGTGCCAGATGGGTGAACTTTTCCTCAAAGAAAAACACAATGAGTGCCAAAGAAGTTTCAACAATCACAGAAAAGTATTTGCAAGTCAGTTTGGGAAACATTTCTGTCTGAATTTCCCTGATGCGGGAAACACCACGAATCTGGCACTCGCACCAGGTCAAAACAAAAGCATGTGGAAGTGTGTGTGTGTGTGTGTGTGTGAGAATTAATGAAAGAATGAATGAAGGCATTATACTTAAGATACTCTATTCTGGGCGTTGTGTGGTCACACAGGAGTCGCAGTCGTCCACCGCCGGGCCCCCCGTTCCTACTTTAGTTACACTCACACAGCAGGCCTTATTGACTTTGGTTGGACTGACGTTGTCGCACAGCAGGAGCGCAGCGCCTCACTAGCGCTCATTTCGGGGTGGAAAGTCACTGCCGTCTTCCTCTCCAGAGAGAAGCCAAACAGAAATAGGTGATCCCTGTTGCCAACGACCCAGACCTAGGTTTCCTAAAACCAACCTTTCACTGAGGACACCACTGTTCCTCTGTAAGTCAGCGAGTGCATTTAAATTATGATAATGTTCTGATATCACGCAGGAGAGTAAAGTTCTCAGCTTTGTCCTAGTTACAGGAACTCATGCGCTCATCAAGAAAAACCTTGATTTGCTGAGATTTTGCAGGATACAGAGGCATGTAAACACCATAATCTGTTTCTAATTAGTTGTTTATCCATAGTAATTCTCAGGATACCCTCTTGATACAGAATTTGATACTTGTGGTTCACTTTGCATGTGCTGTTAGCAGTCAGTGAACAAAGAAAAAGTAGATTTTAAGAATCAGACATGAACAGGAGGCAGAATGCTGACATGTCACTGATAAAGCATGAACATTAATGTTAAACATGTGGTAAGGACTTATTCAGTGGTAGTATTCACTGACTCAACCTTGACCAAAGGCCACACGCTACCTGTCACTGAAGATTAAGTAACACTCCAGCCTTGTGTCAAATCCGTAATCTAGAATAGTATAGCCTTTATGGTGAGCGCAACTGTGGCAAGGCACATGTTTCCATCTCTTACAGTAGGTCACATTCACCACACGTGTAAATTTCACACACATTTGTAGGTCAGTTATGTGGGCATGACTGCAGAAAAGTAAAAAACCACACGAAGTGCGCCGTGCGCCAAGCTTGTAGTCAAGCCACCTCGTCCTGACTGGAAATTCCCAACGTGAACTTTCCATCAGAGTACAGCGGAGGCATCAGTGCTACTACTACTGTGATTCACTGTTCACCCCAAATGGGGTCACAGTTGTTAACAGTGTTGGACACAACCTCTCTCCAAGCTCAGTTAAAAGTGCACTATGTAGCATTTTTAAACAGCAATATATCATTGACAGATTAACCGTAATACCTTGATGAAATTTCCATAAACAGATGAATTTGGGGCCTTTTTTTTTCTTTTTCATGCCAGTGGTATTGGTAGTGCAAGTGTTTCTCAAAAGTAAGACCAAATTTCCTGTAAATCTTTAACTCTGGTGTCACTGCATGAGTTTGTTTTCTCTTGGTTTTAAATGGATTTGCCAGTCTGGTCAAATTGTAAAGCAACATCTCTTTGTGCTGGAAAGCAATTCAGCTGATGTTTTGTAGAAGCAGCACACAATAATTTATGAGACTTAGAGACTGGCTGGCTTAGATACTAATTAACTTCCACTGTTTAACTCCTTGGCGACCATGTGCATCATTCAAAGCTCATTCAACGATTTCTCTTTCTGTTAACTTCCTGCTTTGTCATTGATTCTCTTTAAAGCTCTCTTTCAAACAGAAACCAACACCATACAGTTGGGAAAAAGCCTGACTCATCGAAACAAACCACAAACCTCTGCAACCCCAAACTTCCCTAATGAGGTAGATGAATGAAAAGAAAAATGATGGGCGGTTTAGTTTGTTATAGCTGAGCCAATTATGATTATTAATATAAATGTTTAAGGGACACGCAGCCTCCTGCCCATAGCCAATAACAATACACAAGTCAAGACTGAAACTGTAGAACACCGTCCTGTCTGATGTGTTTAAAACATGGAGGTGGATGGGAGGAGATACAGTGACTCAGAAGTAGTAACAGGCATTGTATGTGCAGCTGTAGCTCCTTACATCCATCTGTGAGTTTGAAAAACTGACATGCAACATCCATGATCATCACACCTCACTTTACTGGACATCTATCAGGTTTTTTAATCAGTTTTGGCTATTGGCTTTTGTGTGTAACCTTCCGAAATTAGCCAGTGGAAGCAGCCATGACTGCTCGGCGTCCATTTCTAAAGTTTGAAAGAAAGCTGTGACAATGTGCCAATCAGATGCAAGTCGAGCCAGGATTATAGGTTCCCATCCTCTCACTCAACCCGCAGCAAGAATAGAAATGGAAACTGCACTGGATTTGAATTTTTTAATTTGACTTTTTTAATGCGGTGGTAGAAAAGTGAGTCCAAAAACCTTACTTTCACATTAACCGACAGATTAGACGGAGGAAAAATACAAAGTCTTCCCATTTTTTAAAGGGAAAATTCAGCTGATTAGTTCTACACAAACAATTCAATTCAAGCTAAGACATTAGTCCTAGGTTAAAGAATTTTCCTTAGGGCAGCGCTAGTGTTAAGCTAGTGTAAAGGCCAAAAGGTCTTTGACTGGTTTTTTCCCCTTTGCAGCGTGAATTTCAAGGCAATCTCCTAATTAGACTACAAGATTTCTGATATGCAATATAAAGTAGAAGGTCAGGAGTCATGATAAACATTCATCTTCTTTATGGTCGTCATGCTCTGAAATTGTTGGACCGACCAACCAACCAACATTGCCATCCTAGCAGAAAAAGAAAAACAATATACAATGAAAATGAAAAGAAATAACTGTGATTAAATATGACATCTTATAAAGAAACTCCACCAGGATTTAAGATGCAGCATGTGCATCTTAAATCCCTTGATGTCTCAGTTATGGTGTTACTGGGTCATACTTGTATACAGGCTCCATAAAAGGCTTAAGCAGCCGAACAAAAAGAAGCCAAATGGACGGACAGAAAAGAGAAGGGAGAGAGGTTGGTTGTATTTTTTAGATCAATTAAACTGCCCCGAGCTGATGTGTAACTGTAGACGACATTGTACGGTTCAACTTTATCTCTTCCCGCATCAAGTGTTCCTTCAAGGAGTGTAGAAAATGAACAGAACAAGTCGATCTGACCCAATTCGCTGCTTTAGAGAACAGAACATCATATCCTGACTGTTTTTGACCTCAAAGCAAACATTCACTGGCCCAAAAACCCCCGCAGCGACAGAAGCAATACAGTCTCTATCTTTCTGTCAAGATGGTCGGAGTAGCAGATGGCTGTAGCAAAATTCAAAGCAATATAAGAGATTTCTCTCTGGTTGTTTGAACTTTTCTGGGTCTAGAAAATACATGATGTGCCCTCAAACAGTTTTGGACACATTCAAGCGCATCCTCGTCTTTTCCTCCCTGTGTTCGTCTCATTATCTAACCACAAAAACAAACTCCCTCAGTCAGACTCTCAGCTTATCCCCGCCCTGTCTGGTGAAGCTATATCTGTTCCTGTAAAGGATTAAAAGAAATTGTGTGAATGAAAAATGGTGACAAGGCGGTTTATGTGCCTGAGATTAAGCATAAACCAGCAATTAGTCACAGCCGAAACACGTTAAAAGCAGTTTAATGAGGTTTGGTGTATTCCCTGAGAGAGGATTCATCAGGCCTGACAGTAATGCTGCAGAGACCAAGGTGTTAACAGAGCAAAGAGGTAAGAGTGTGTGTGCGTACGCGCATGTGTGTGTGTGTACCACTCGGGTAGGATTAAGAGTCAGCCATTGTTTTTATTGGTGCTCTGCTGAATGTAGGCCAAATATTGGGTTTATGAGACCCCACCGCCCACACACACACATACACACACACACACACACACACTCTCTCTCTCTCTGTCGGCATCCTATCGACCGCTCACCTCCCCCACTGTCTGTCCTGTGGCGCTGCTATAACGCAAGGCTGACCCTAACAATCTGCAGCTGTTTGAGCCTGTGAGCCCAAAACAGTAAGATGGGCTCACATGACCCCCCTGGCAGCACACACACACACACAGATGCACAAGGATAACTACACAGAACTATGCTCAGATGGATACAGATATGAACAATTGATTCATTTCACTCAGAGATACGTCCATAAAGAAAATGGGCCCTTATTGCACATTACCGTATTACACAGTTAGATTTGCAAGGAGGATTCTGCTAAGAACTAATGCCACTATAGTAAACACATACATGAACATTTATTTATTTAGCTACATCAACAATACCAAAAATATAGCACATAAGAAGGAGGTTTGGGTGGTGCATGAATATGATTACTGGTCAGCTGGTAGCCGAGTGTGACTTCAGTGAACGAACCCTGTGCTCCATTTTTTGCTGGTGTTATTCAGACACATAACTGGCCGATTCATGTGACATCACATGAAAATACTTGAGGAGGGAGGATCCTGCCCACCGCTGCAAAGACCAAGGCCGTCAAATGGTTCTCATCTCCCAATCAGACGCATGTTAATACAGGAGACCACTTTTAATGGTAAATAATGTGGTTTATTATGTGAATTCTCTAAACTACTGACACTAGCATTGTTACTCTAAAAAAGATTTAGTAGCAGTAGTGTCAATAATACCAATACACCCACCTTTAACTTCCATGTCAACCACTAAAGTTTAATAGAAAACAATACTTTATGTGCTTATTTAGCATTTTTTCAAATCAGATACCAGCAATGTCTGTCATATACAGCACCTTTAACTTTATTTTTAAAGGTAATTAAAACAACTGTACTGTTTATGTCAAATGTGTCAAAATTCAAATCGTATTCATGGAAATGCAGGAAATCTACCTGATGTTACTGTAGAAGATGAGACAGGTTTAGGGAGCATAGATGTATCAAAATAGCAAATACTTCAAAATCACAACCTGATTTAAACTACGTCAGCTGCCGAATTAGCTTAATGTCACTCATACTAAAAAGTAAATAATAATAAATAGCACAGCTCTGACTGCACGACTTCAGTTTTCTAATTCACAACACTTTTTATTTCACAATAAAGACGAAATACTCAGGATTTGGAGCCGGCGCTCTCTTGATGAAAACATGTTTCATCTTTGTTTTGTTTACATTCGGTCTGTCTCATTATATGAGAAGCATGACTTTTATGATTGTGGGTTTGCAGCGTTTCCCTCGGCAGCAGTCAAGTTGAGGTTTGGGGGCCTATACAGCGCTGCGGCTCTCGCCCAGGTCGCCTGTTTTCACGGAAGACTTTTACAGGAGGCTTATTGGATTGTCCTGAGACTCTAACTGGCCACAAACTGACACCATGACTGGGCCATGTGGTCGGCTCCTAAGAGAGTCTGGGTGAAATATCAACTGCACACAAATCTTAGTGTTTGTTTTAATCTACTTTGAGCAGAAGGGTGGGGTTTGCCACATTAAGACAGTTGTTAATTGAGTGGGGCTATCATAAATTTCTGGGATTTGTTATATTTTCCTACAGGGCAACACCCAAAAATACACAACACATGTATTAGTAGGTTTGGTGTGCATTCAGTACATCTTAAAACTGGTGATGTAACATGCAAGCAAACCCAGGTAGAAACAGTAAAATATATTGTAATAAAAATATCATTACCTCTTGCACAGACTGCTCTAAAGGAGATTTAGAGGAAGAGGAAGAGACGTGTAAAGAAGGAATTTAGGCCTTTCTCAGTGCATCAAAGAAAGCAAAGCCGAAGCTAATGGCTGGTGTGTGAGACGGTGTTGACAATCTTGGAACAGGGGCTTCAACAACAACAGAAAACTGCCATGTCCCAAAACATGAAAACAGATGTGCACTTGACTCAACTCTTCATCCCTGTAGTGTCTGATATAACATTCAAGTCGGTCAAGAGTTGGAAAAATCTCTCCACCAGGTATTTTACTACTCCAAGCAATTCCGGATCCTTTTGAACCCGCTACAACCGGTTCTTAGGAAGAAGAGGGTCATTAAAAGAAGTCTCGGACAGTCTAGTGAGTGGACAAGCTGTCCCGTAACCCTTTTAAAAAAAAATTCCAGTGCAAAAAAACACACATTTCACGGAAACAATTAATACGTTTAATAAAATATCAAAATATATTTTTAAAACCACCGCAGACGTGTGTAGAAAACAAATTCTGTCTGTGTTGTTGCAGTTCCCACAGGTCACCAATAGAGGCTTACATTGGTTTCTATTTACAACTCAACTTACCAGTGCTTTTTATGTTTTATGAATGCATGGCTCTAATGTAAATTAGAAAAACAATCTAAGACAAAACATGACACTGAATGGCTTCTCTCTCTGGATGAATTTGGCTAAATTCTTAATGTATCTGGGTTGAGGCAGTAGCAGCAGTAGCCTTGTGGTGGACTTGTTTAAACACTTGAGTAAAGAGTAGGAGCAAAAGAAGCAGTCTCCAGTGCAGTTGCCCTGGGACTAACACTGAGCCCCCAGCTGCTCTAGTGGAGCTGCTCACTGGCCAGCAGTGTGAGACTGTGGTTGTACTGGGCAGCTCCCACATGTGAATGTGTGTGTGTGTGTGTGTGTGTGTGTGTGTGTGTGTAAAACCTTCCCTGCAGCTTCTCCTCCAGGCTGTTCCTGTAAATAAGACTGTGCACTCAGGTAACCTGCCCATGTTAAATAAGTTAAATAAACACACTTACAGCCAAATAAACATCTTTAAATTGGAGTTTGTGCTTGGATGTATCAGCAGCTTACAGCCGTTTGCAAGTTTGGGGCATGACACAACCTGACAAAATCTTCCAGTCTGGGAACATCTCGTCTAGTCCAGAAACGCAGCGAAATTAAATGTACTGTACTAAGACAAGGATTAGTTGTGGCCTGTTTAGTCTTTGGCTGTGCCCCCAGCGATAAAAATCAGATGCTGACTCGCCAGTTGCTTTGGTCTTGATAATCATTACTCATAAAGATGCCACTCTGACATCCGAGAAAGGCAATTAAAGAGGAGATGAGGAACTAAACATCCCAGTGCCATCAGTCTCTATTAGCATCAACACTGGAGAAAATCTCAGCAGCGGATCTTTTTGCAAATCCTCCTGGCTCAGGACTCCTTATGCCTGGGGTGAATTAAAATGACTGAGGTAACAGTAACAAAGCACTTAGTATGAACTGTTATCAGCACAAAAAACACACCAAAACAGAGCGTTTTCATTACTGCACCTGTCTGGAGTGGCCGACATGCAGCAAAAGGCCTGTGTGTTTGTGATTTGATGTTGTGCACTGCATCTTTGTTTTTACCTTCAGTGCTGGTTTGTGTTTGGCGAGCAGGTGCGGGGAGTTTGTTCCAGAAAGTAGCATGTCAAGTGATCATCAGCGTGTGTGAGGAGCAGGATTTTAATATGATCAAAGGAGGAGATATTCATGAAAGAGTGACAGAGAAAGAGACAGAGAAGGGGGAGAGAGAGAGAGAAAGGGGGAGAACAGATTGGCTTGTAAAGATGTACACTGCCCTCCAGTGGCTGTGGATGGAAATATCTGCAACACACAAGAAATCAAACACTTTAAAGTTGGAGTTGGTTTAAAAGGTTCTTTTAAATAGTTCAAAACTGTGTCCAAGATGTTCCCAACCTCTTCTGCCCAGTGCATGACCATGATCATTATTAAAGTGTTGGTTCACCCAAATTATGAAAATATATTTTCTTACTTACCTTATTTTATCCATTTAATGTGAGACTCTCAAAACCTGGACTGTTTAACAAGTAAAACAATGAGCAAATGAACAATGAACAAATAATTATACATATTTGTCTATTATCTTCTATATGAATGTCAGTCACATAATGATGAAACATTGTGTACACATGTGTGAGTACAATGTTTTTTTTCTGCAGACCCTTTTCAAAGTGTTTTTGTTTACAGTGCAATACAGTTGACCAACATGAAGACATATATGACACAGCACAAGACAAGAGGGAGAACTAGACTCAAACAAAGTGAAAGAAAAGGGAAAACAGTAGCAACAATAACAACAACAACAACAACGAAAAAACAAACAAATAAGCAAGAACATAATGTTTGGCTTAGATTTTCTTATTGTAGTGCGCATGTGTGTAGGTAGGTGTGTGTGTGTGAGGTTGGGTGGGTTTGCTGGGTGAAAGATATAGAGGGGAGAGAGAGCAAAAGGGGGAGACAGTTTTAACCAAAGGAAGAAAGTACGTATTTTTATTCTTTTCTCTTAATTTTTAGCTCCTTGCTTTGTTTGGTCTCGCCCGCTTTAGGCCACCACCAGGCCCGTAGGAGGTGGCTGGCCTGTTTCAGGTCAGATCCCCTTTTAGAACAGCCCCCGCCCCTACAGGAGGGCGGGTTGTTGAGTGAGGAGGTTCAGTGTAATTGTTAATTGTATGTCTGTGTATGGTCTAAAGATATCTGTGTATTGTCACGCTTGTAAAATGGTAGAAATGAAAATAGTTAAGTAAGTTCAGTAACTGCACTGAACTTAAGAGACTGAAATTCATCCTGTTACCAAATACTATTTTTTTCTTAATTCTTAGAGTGATATCAAAATGAAAATTAATATCCATAACAGTATTATTATTATTATTATTATTATACTAAAGTGATAATAATACAAACAAACAACAACAAAAAACAACCTTTGTAAGTATAGAACTAACTGACAAATGATCCAGTTTTGATGGTGGCGACCAGAACAACGGTTATCCTGGTTGTGTGGAGTAATGAAGTATAATATGGGGGGAGGCAGAGAGAAAAAGAAAAAAAAGCACACAGCAGTTTCAAATGATTCATATTTTCCACTCTGCAAGCCACTAATGTTCAAGAATCCTTATTCAATTTCTTTTATTAGTTCGGTGCAAGTTCCAGATAAGATAAAGTAAAGTAAAACATCTTTTTATATGGATATCTGAGATTGCCTGACTGCCAAACCCCACATCCTACTTTACTCTCTTTGGCAAACTCCTCCCGACTGGTGCCACAAGCACAGTAAAGCAAGCGCGTCTAATTATATTCATATATTGCCCTCAGTCTGCTCGCTGCGCTGCAGGCTTTAAACTGCTCACCTTTGCTGCAACAACAAGCTGCTGTAATCTTTCACGCTCTCCACTAGGGGGTAGAAGAGAACAGCAAGAACAGTAAAGACTGAGCTCTCTTTAAACCTCTCCAAAAAAACATATATGTTGATTTATCTCATTTGTCTGGAGGTTCTCGGAGTATTTGGTGAAGCTCTTTCTGGTAACGTTCCATTACACGAGCTTGAGAACTTTCAAAGTTTTCAACACAAACAAAATTAACATACTGCAGCACGCACCAGACTGGGCGACAGATGTATAAATTACACTGTGCTTTCAGATTAATGTGTTGAGCGCTTTTTATGTGTCTCTGCTGCATTCTCATTCGTAATTGGTATGCAGTGTGTGGTATGCGCTTCCATACACACACAGATGTTGTGTCTGAATTCTTTACATGCACATTCCTGATGGTACGCTAGTCATCCTGTGTACCATCACATGCAACATGTGACAGTAAGAATGCCAGCTGGGTGAGTGAATGAATAAAGGATGTAGCACCTCAGTGGCCAGCAGTATAAGACAGTTAACAAGTTTTTCCTCTGATTAAAGTTAAAAACAAATCAAAATTAGACTAACTTTGCCCACTAAACAAACCTAGAATGAACTTTATTTCGATTGGTAAGAAGGTGACTGCTGAATTCATTGATTTATATTCCATCCAAGTTGAAAGTCTTGTTGGTGTGACCCTCTTTTAAAGCCGTAATCCTTCAGTTCCTCATTTTATGTTTATCTGGTTTGTTTGCTCTGTCTGGCACTCGGAGCTCCTCCATTTCTGGGTGTTTGCGTTGCACTTCCCGGAGATCACTTGTCAATCAAATACTCTGACAGGTTCTTCCTTTTCCTCGTTGATGAAGTTTTATTCATTCCACATAAATTGTTTCCGACGCTGAACAGTAATGTCATTCCATTTGATCTCTTCATCTTTTATCAAACCTGGGATGGTCTTGCAGCTTCTACTGAACTCCGGACGCACGTGGCAAGAAACTCTTAAGTATAAATATGTATAATTACTTCTATTCAAATCAGTGAAATAGTGTAATATCCTGGTATTGTCTGTTTTTAAAACTGAACCTCTTCAAATTCTACATTAAAATTGCAGATTAGTCAGTAAACCCACTTTCCCACTGTGGGTAACTCAGCTGATGAGTCCTCTTCTTCCTCTGACTGCTTGTGGGCAGTACAGTAGGCTCTGATTACATCTACGTAATCATCCACAGCCACACGGTTTTGAACACTTAAAGTTAGTCATGTACTTTTCACTGTTTTGATTTTTGTGACATTTATTAACATTATTATAGCCACTGTTAAAAATATCAAGATCAAACAATATCATTGGTGGAAAGCATCTAAAAACAGAGCCTAGACAAAATAATCCCCCCTTTTTTTCACAGCAGACATTGTGACATGTCAAAGCAGGACAAGCACAGGTGCAACTAATAACATTAATGATGGCTGAATTTAGCTTTTCCAATTTCGTGTCCCTGGTACAGAGCGTGATAGTTCATCAGCGTGGCTGCTTCGGACACATGAATGGAACGTCGTTAATGTTATCAGCTCCACCTGTGCTTCTCCTGCGAAGGAGAAGTCAAGATGTCAATTAGACCTGCGTTTCCAAAGACAGCATCCAACATTTGCCACCTACAGGCAAGAAAAGCAACAACAGCAGCTGCTGTTTGGACCTGCAAGGGAAGGACGCAAGAAAATACAGTAAAGGCTTCTGTAACTCTGAGTGATTTTCCATTTTATTTATTTGAAATTTAGAAGTGTTAAATGTGAAACACCAAAAAAAAACCACAAACAGCAAGAAGACAGCAGCTACAAAAAACTCAAAATATTTTAATAGGCAACATGTCTCTTCCTACATTTTTCTGCAAGAATATATTTCTATCACTTTCCTTTCCTGTAGATGACCCCAACTGACAATCTGCAGCCTATTGAACATTATTACCCAGTTAAATGCTTTGTATCTAAAACACATTGATTTTGCACTTGCAAAGAGCTGCAGCTCATTAAATGTAATCACATCAGAGGGGAGGGGGGACTTCAAGAATCAGAAATCTCACTTTTCATCAGTGACAGTTTCAGCAGTGGCTAACTTTTCTCTACAAGCCTAATGACCACCCACACATCAGCCGAGTTTCCCCGGTCACTCAGCTCTGTAGGACAAGAATGGACTTCTGGTGACGTTTATTGGGTTGCATGCAGTGCTTGCAAGGTCACAGCTATAACTAATTGAATTAGGGCGTGTATTTTGCCCAAGGATGGTTTAAATTTGGATGGTGTTCGTCCTGGGAACAAATCAATATTTTCTAAACCAGCCTTACATTTGACAGAGGAGGGAAATCCAGAACTCAACGCCTCTTCCTAAGTTGCATACTGGACCACAATTGGCTTCCAGACTAGTTATGATGTAACAAATCATGCTCATAGATACACGTGTTAAACTGAGATTTAAAGTGAGCACAGAGAACCTTTCCCCCTTCAGGAGATGTGAAAACGGCTTTCTAGTGTCGAACTCTGCTCATGCATCACTCTGCACAGTGAAGCTCAAACATCCAACTGAAGTAAGTGTGGAAGTGAGTGAAAGGGGACTTTAAAGGCTCACTATAGTTTAGTTGGATAATGTTTAATTGTGGCAGTTTCATAAAAAAATGTTTTAAATTTGATATCAACCTGCACATTTAAGGCTCTGAGTCATGGTACCATAACTGTAGTCAGTTTCCTTTTATTTCAGTCGATTCCAACTAAACTGCAGTTCACATGATACTAATAAAACCTTCTTTGTTTACACGTGCAAACCTTCTTAAATAAAATCCTCCTCCTGAACTACTGCATGTGAATTAAAGGGAATTGACCCCAGCACTGCATGGTACTGCTGTTATCTTGTGATAAGCCCTGATACAAACACTGTGTTTCCCCTCCTTTAGCCTGTGTGGAGGTGTGAGAGGGGGGTCGTTAAACCCCTCTCTATTTGCTTTCCCCTCAAAGGGACTATGCGAGGAATGCAGAGAATTTAACTGATCCCGGAGTGTCCCGGTATGGCTCCCAGCACTCCTGCCCGCTCACGTTCTGGGAACAACCCGAGCTACCTGAAACTGGACACCGGTCGACCACCCCGCCGTGGGAAACCGAGCAGAACGAAAATACATTCAAGAAAATGTCTTTCTAGCCTTACTGGTGGAGTGCCTGAGATCACAGAGCATTTGTAGCGACTCAACAGCACAAATATCACTCGGCTCACCTAGGAATTCACTCAAGTCATTATATTGCATCAAGTATAACTTGGAATTTATTTCCTGGCCCCTTCACCTGAGAAACACAATATGTGGGCTCTAAAAGCACAGCACAATAAGCTAAAGCATGTGTTTCTCAGGCATATATTTTGCCTGTGGCAAAGATTTCTTTAAAAAAGGAAAATCATTCATCTACGGACAAACAACAAGCCATGAACAAAATTACTTTGGGGGAAGTGGACACCCAGGCACTACTGAATAAAACAAAAACACAGAAAAAAAACTTAAGTGGACACAAAGCTACAGATGATGAAAAGTCTGCACCATATTATTCTTGCATAGCGATGTGAAAATGTAATGAAAGCTCAATTCAATAGAAAAACCTCAAGGCTGCACACTGATTAGAAGTGAGATGAATTTTCTTTGATTAGTCCGCATAATAGCCTGAAAAAATAGTTTGCAATCATAGAGGTAATGGCTGAGCTGAAGCGCAGTTGCTGCAGATTTGTCAGTTCCCTTTCCACCACATCCCAAAGGTGCTCTGTTGGATTGAGATGTGGTGAATGTGGAGGCCATTTGAGTACAGTGTTGAGTACAGTTTGAGATGATTTGAGCTTTGTGACATGGCGTGTTATCCTGCTGGAAGCAGCCATAAAGGGATGGACATGGTCAGCAACAATACTCAGGCAGGCTGTGGCGTTTAAACGATGCTCAATTGGTACTAAGGGGCCCAAAGTGTGCCAAGAAAATATCCCCCACACCATTACACCAACAGCAGCAGCCTGAACCATTGATGCAAGGCAGGATGGATCCATGCTTTCATGTTGTTTACGCCAAATTCTGACTCTGCAATCTGAATGTCACAGCAGAAATCAAGACTCATCAGACTAGGCAACGTGTTTTGGCGGTGTGGTATTCTGCTGCTGTAGCCCATCTGCTGCAAGGTTCCACATTCTTTACTTTGAGCTTAATAATCCTTTATTGAGGGTCTGAGAATTTGGAGTATTTATTGACTTTTAGTTTTTATACTAATTTATTGTACTTTCTTTCATGGTATTTATGAGATGTATGATGAATTATTTGGTACTGTACAGCAGCAGCATTGTGTGTCCAAGGCAAATTTCCCTCTGGGACTTAAGTCTTATCTTATCTTCTAACTTAATGCTAACATGCACACAATTCACACAATATGGTATGATATGATTTATATATGGAAACAAAAGTCCACGGGATGTTAAAGTGAAAACGTTGATTTCCAACATGGTCCCAAGATCAGTTCAGATCTTTATTGTCCCTTCGAGGGGAAATTTGATTTGCAGTAAAGGGCAGAAACACAAACACAACATACAAGAGGACATGGGACATTAATCACACAGTTACAGTAAACAACCAAAGAAAATGTATCTGTTCATTAAAAGTATCAAACCATTGAAATAGTAGCCATAATAAAGCGCTGCTGAGCAGTGCAGTCAAGGTTTAGTGCAAATTAAGTGCATTTATTGTACTTGGAACAATGGGAAATTTAAACCTATTGCTTTTTACCCTGAGGGACCTGTATCTTCAACCACTACTGCTCGTCGCTACTCGCACAGCGCCGTCTTACAGATGTTAAAAGATAAAGAAACACAAGACTTTCAACATAAAAATAAACAATGACGACGCTCACATGCTGATGTTGACAGCTGAAATTGTCAGGCATTAAACCAAAGTATTGGAAAAGTCCAAATTTTGACCTAATGATGGCACTAGATGAAAAGATAAGGCTGCTATAATTCATCCTGAGGGGGACATGAATGTGTGTACCAAATGTTGTGGCAATCTGTCCAATAGTTGTTGAGATATTCCAGTCTGGACTGCAGTGATGGACCAACCAACCAGCATAATGCTCATATATAATTTACAAGATTAAGCCTGAACATATTTTAGAGTTCTGGTGCTTTTAGGTTTTTTTGTTCTTCTCCTCTTAACAGTTGTTACTCCCAGTCTGTTCACCTCAACTCACTTCTTGAAACCTTCTTTCTGCAGCCTCTCCCTCATTCTTTAATTATCACTACGTGCTACAGTAGGTTTCTTATCTATGTACATCTGTCTCATCCTGTCACTTATCAATTACAGCAAATTAGATTATCACATTATCTCAGCCTTTAACTAAAAGAAATATTCGTATGTTTTTTTTTCTGCTCACACACACACACGCCTCCACCTCCTCTTTGACCTCCTCACTAACCTCCTCATCAGGTCACATTCAGAGAGGGCTGGATAAAGGGGAGATTGGGGGGTGGGGGGGGGGGGTGTTGTAGCAGTAATGCAGCAAAGGATTGTGGGAAACCGTGGAGAGGCCAATGAGAGCTCTCCAGACGCATCGCTGCCGGGCATCGCCACCCACCTATGACTGCTCTCCAGCCGTTGCCGTGGCAACAGCAGCGCTTGACGGGAGAAGATCCTACTTTCTGAAAGAGGAGTGCACGCGCGCGTGAGTGTGTGTTTGTGTTTATTTCAATCTTAAATCTATTAAATCTGTTGACCTCAACACTCAACAAGGGGAAAGAAGTACATTTCATGACCCGTAAGTTATAAAGTTAGAAAAAAAATTCAGCATTGGCATGAACATTGTATTGATTGTTTTTGTTTTCTTTGGCTTCAGTTTGAAAATAATCTTGGAAGCAGGACTCGGCATGTTTAAATTATCAAAACCAATATGTTTATGTGTATGTGCATGTAGGACAGTTGAGAGAAAAAGTGTTTTTGTGCATGTTTGCACATTTTTTAGATATTTTTTTTACTTCTGTATGCGTGTGAGAGAGCAATTGAATGTGAGAGGAATACAAGAGGACAGATTGAGTATGTATTGATATGTTCATGTGTATTTAAGCGAGTTAGAGAGGAGAGCTCAGTGTGGGCTGAGCTGTTCAGTGCTGATCTCCTCACAGGTTTGGTTATCATTTGCTCTCCATCTTTCTTATTATCATCATATCCCTTTTACTTCTCTCTCTGTCTCGTCTGTAAGTCAAACCGACAGCAAATCCTGTCTTTCAAACACTCTGACACTGCTCAGGGTTTTTTTTCTCTCTCTCTCTCTCTCTTTCTCTCACACACACATACAGGTGTGGGTAGCTCAATAGGAGGGAGAGTTTTACAGAGCCTACACACACACACATACACTTGCACACACATTTAGACGTGAGTCGTGACTAGTGTGGAGTTGACTTTGCAAGACAACTGAATGCACTCTTACATGATCCACGACTCTGGTTAAAAAAGGGTTTCTGCTCCAAGGATTTGCAAGTAAAGCAAACTAAATGTTGAAATGATTGAAATTAAAGGTGGTACAATCATTTGGATGATTGTCATGAATCATAAAGACTATGCAAGACTCCTCTCTAATTTTCCCCTTCTGAACCAAAAGGCCAAATTTTGAGGGAAATGTGCAGTTTTGCTTCATGGCACAAAGCAGGAAGTGCTGTTCTTTCAGCACCAAGTTTTTAGAGTTTGTTTCATCGACAATAGGGAGATTAAAAGGCACAAAAATAAGGGATTATAGGAGATGGATGAAAGGAAAATCTGTGATTTTGTTAATATCAAAGTATGACATAAAAATGATGATAATATATTTATGTTTACAGGACTACACCAGTGTGCTTTGCAACTTTATGCTCCTTAACTGCAAATCATTTACACATTGCTGCTGACCATTTTCAAATGCGTGCTTGTTTTCCATTTATTTCCATATGGTATGAATATCTTAGCAGACTCTTGAACCTTGGTTGAGTTATATAATCCATCATAGCGAACAGCAAGTCTGCATTAATTTTCCCACATTACATTATTGTTGTGTGTAATGCAGTATAAGTGCAGATTAGGGTTGAGAAGTCTGCATTGTATTACCTCATATTTATGTAACTTTGACTAACATGAATGTAGACTGTAAGTTTCAAGAGTCTGCTAATAGATTTTCTTAATGTTCAGATATAAATGGCAGCTAATGGCAGCCTGGAATCGTAGGAAAAAATATATTCATAAATCTAAAACACAGCAACATGGTTTGCAAAATGCCTCGATGTGATGTGACGTAAATGGGCTAAAACATGTAAAATAATAACCTAAAAATAAAATCTCTGGTCATTTACATGATAAAGTCATTCACCTGATACTGCAGTCTCCTCTTATTCATTAGGTAATGTGCCACAACCTAAACGCCCCGGCATCAAACCTGAGCTGAAAACAATCTAGCAGCCTCTCTTTTTCATCACCTGCCTCCTCCTCCTCCACCTCCTCCTCCTCCTCCTCTTCACCACTTCCACCCACGCTCAGCTTTTGTTGACTCTTGTCCTAAGTGAGTGTGTGCTTGCGTGTGTTTGTGTGCCTTTTTTTTTTTTTTTTTTTTTTTTTTTTTTTTTGTATGACATTTTCCCCTTTTTTTAACATAATCTTTTGACATTTTTTTTGCCGTAAATGTGTTGCAGTATTCATCCTTTTTGCTCCATATAGCTTCTTCCAGTCAGGATCTGGGAGCTGCCCAGGTAGAGGAGGGGATTTGCCGCCATGTTACAGTTTGCTGGCAGAAGATAAAGACACAAATATGTTAATTATCATCCTTAAAGAAGCAATAAATAGCTGCTTAGATCAACAAAGGAGGTGTTGGCAGGGTTTAAAAGTTAAACTATAATCCAATACATGTTTCTAACTGGCATATTAAAATTGAATAAACAAGAAATTACCTTTGTGCATATATTCTTTTGATGGCTTTTAGTTTGCAGGACCTCTAAAATTAAATATAATGTAATTTCTAGCCCAGTTTTAGCAGAATTATTATCACTATTAGTAACTAGAATGAACCAATTTGTCACATTGTGAATTCTGTGTGCAAGCCAACAATGGATTGCTTCTTTATTGTGATTTAATTTCTCTATCTGCGTTGAGTTGGCTGCTTTTTTTCTCAGCAGACCCTTGCAGCAGACTCCATGCAGGAATTAACCAACCAATTTCTGTAAAGCACAACCACACTCTTCTCATCAGCGGGATTCACACTTGACTGTTGCCATGGCTCTGCGAATCTGCCGATGTCTATCCGTCAAGGCCAGAGTGTTTGACAAAGATATTGTCTGGAGCGATGATTCACTTCACACTCAATAGCCGGGATGTGTGTGTTTCAGTGCCTGTGTGAGTGTGCCGGAATGCAGACTGTTCGCATTCGTGTTTGTCCACCCTATCAAGGGAAGCGAGCATATGAAAGTTCAACAAAATGTCTTTCTCGACAAGCAGGAGCTCCAATAAAAGAGGATTAGCTGAGGATTTGGCCCTCAAAGTTCTGTGATTCCTCCTGTTCAACAAGGTTACCACTCAATACACATAATTCATCCAATAAAGCTTATATCGTGGAACTGCAATGCACATAATAGTGCAGCAGCCTCCAGTCTGACTCATTTCCACGGAGTATTAAATATCTTCACAAGCAAACAATTTTCCAATTTTGGTATTTTGAAGGAAATCCAAAAGGAAATGGTGCTGCTCTGTGTTTTTCACAAACACTAATCCATCAAAATCAGACTGACTTTGTGACGACTCCATGATATTCTCAGTTTCATGTTGAGAATCTTACTGGCAGATATGAAATATAGCGTTTCTTGTCTTTGTTGTAAAGGAGGCAAAGTGGCTGTTCTTTGCCAGCATACGCCCACGCGCCCCATGTGTTCTTGTTCGCTTCCCTTGTACAGAAGACGCACACACACACACACACACAGAAACGCTTCAATATACATAAAATTTTGCACAGAGATGAATCTGTTTCCATAATGGGAGGAGATGTTAAATAAGACAATAAATACTTACTAGATCAGTGCATCTATCTATTTATTTTTTTCCCCATCAAAGTGAGATGTTCCCTCATATTCTCATCTCTCAGACTGATAAGAAATTGATTGAATGGCACAAACGAAAATAGAAAATTAAGTAGCTACACTTATATTGACCGGATCTTTTATATTTTGAATGCATTCAATGAAACAAAAAGTATAAAATATACAAATCCACAGCCATTTTTCTGAAATTTTGATTTTGGGCACAGAGTGGTAGTAGCACATTTGCTACTTTGGTCGAGTGCTAAAGTTTTTATTAATAAGTACACTCTCAGCCACATCACATCAGTGGTCTCATGGCTATGAAACAGCTGAGCCAATCACAGTGACGCATGGCAACAGTGCAGCTCAACAAATGGAGAGAGCTTTCCAGGAAATCATTGTTGTCATGAGGCATGATGTCAACACGCAGCGCCGTAAAATCTGCAGCTGGTGCAGTTTTTGTTGCAGTTCATTTTTGAAATGACGATAGCAACAAATGATTTAATCAATTGTTTGGTGAACAAGTCACAGTTCTACTGTATCTCACTTCACGCAGCAGTGACTGGGTAGGTTTGCAGAAGTGAGAAAATACAGGCAGGATTTGAACTTCTCTCTCAGGCTCTCTATTTTCATTCTTCACACAACTACTAAATGTGACACCATGAATGTCTCTGAGGACAGACCGTCCAAAAGTGTTGTTTTTTTTTTTTTATCCCTATTCGAAAAAACTAACTATCTCTGGAGCTTTGAAAAAAACTCTTCACTTGCTCTTGCATTAAAGCTGTTTTTCATCAATAATTATTCATGTTCATGTGAAGTGTTTTCAGTGCAGTTCAGACTGTTTGCTAAGTGCCTGGCTCCTCACAGACTATCATCACTGCTAATCTAAATTGTTTGCTGCTTTTCAATTAACTCGCATTTATGCACTTCAGCACTTTTTTTTTCATTTTAGACATTTAAATTGAATTAAAAGCTGAATTTTCCTACCTGTATCTCGGCACACGTGTTCATTCACGGAGGCTTGTTTGCCCCGAGGGTGGATGGCAAACTCCAATACTGTATATTTGTGCACAGTCTGAACGTCTATTCTAATTTTACGGTTTTATTATTCGGTTTTATATGACTGGTGTGGCTAGCTACTCAACCCAAAGTCACATTTGATTGGATGAACTTTTATAAACGCCCCTGAGTGCAGGATGAGTCATCAAACATTTGAAACCGTTTAACAGGAAGAGAAAGGACAGGGATTTTAATGTAAAAATACTCTGATACTGATTTTTTGACATATATTTGGCATACAACAAGAGATAAATGGGCATTTATCACAGGGACACAGGATTAAAACTGGGAAAATGTATTTTTGATTGTGGTGTTCTCATCTCTAACTCACCTCTCTTTCGTCTAACACCGAGGTTTCTACATTGCTGCTCGAATACAGTGGACAGTCACATCCTGCGCTCTGGGAGATTAACTCTTAAGAACAATATACAGCACCTCCAACAGTAGATAATCTTGCTGCATAAGTTTACATATTAATGAAGAATAACTATAACTCCTTAAAGCTCCAGTTAAACTAAAAAAGGACGTATCATCCTGTTATCATTTTAGTATAATACTGCAAAACAATACATCTTTGTCTTTGTTGCTCTAATGGATGAAAAACTATAAATTCAACCAAGACACATACACCAAATCTACATAAAACTGCTTTTCTCTCATCAACTGACTCACTGATTTATACAGTTTAATAATGATCCATCCCTGCAAACAAAGCATCAAATTATGGAAGAAAATTGCTCTCAAAATGCTGCTTCATTGTGACTTTATGCTCAAAGACTCAGTTGTCATCCATTGTCCGTTAGAGACAATAGGCACAGCTTTTGAGAACAGGTGACACAAACACTAAAACTGCGGAACAAAATCTGTGACTTGTGTTGGTAAGACGAAAAATAGATAATTTTGGAAGACCAGGCCAGTGATATTCTTGGGTGGGCTTGAAGCTGCTCCTGAAGCGCTGCACTACAGAGCGATGGAAGCTCACACTGTCTAATATGACAATAAATATGCAACTGTGGATTGATTTTCTGATTATGGAGTCAAACGTTTTGCACCTCTGCGTGTTTTTTTTTTACACAGCAAATGAGCAGAAACAGATTTCTCTTGCATTCAGTGCAATAGTTGTGTAACAAGAGTCGCAGTCTACAGTCATGCTAGCAGCTCTGTGAGGCTGTACTTAAGCACAATGTCAGACTGACAACATGCTCACAATGACAACATTAGCAGGTAATGTTTACCATGGTCACCACTTAGAAATAGTTTTAAATTATTAACTTACTCATAGTAACTCCACTGGTTTGCTCAAGTGGCTCTTTTGCACCAGTAAAATTGTATTTGTTGAATAAAAAACAATCAGTGGAGGACATAGTGATGCTACTATTCTCACTTTGTGCCTGTTAGCATTAAAAAAATATGCATTTCCTGATTTCTGCTCAGTTACAGTCTACAGTGTAGAGAGAGCAAACAAAAATAGAGAACATGTAAGACAATATATTAGACTAAAAAGTGGTAAATGAGTGGTTTAAATGGGAATATAGGAGTAGGGGCGAATGTGTATCCTACTCCTGTTTTCTGGTTCTTAGCTCCACCTCTCTGTGGCCGTAGCTTCATCCTCAGATCTTCACTTTGCAAATCCATCCGACTCATACACCCTGTGCAAAATAACAGCTTCACCTGCTCCATCTCGGTAGACAAACACCACCGGATAAAATCTGTGATCTGTCATTGATTTCACCGGCTCAATCTAGAAAAAGCAGGTGATGATGCAAAGTTGGAAACAGATTTTAAAGCTTTTGGGCATAATTAAAGACATGTTTTTCTGCAGAGAGAGAGAAAAAAAAACATCTGATTGATCTTATTTGTTTACCTGCAAGCTCATGTTTAAAACTGCTTCCTCCAAGGTCAGTGATCGTTTGCTGCTTTTTTCGACATTTGCCTAAAGCATACATTCCTTGAAAGTATGAAATCATGTTCAAATGAATGTTACTGCTCTCACGCTCGCACCCCCACAATCCTGCTGCCGGTTTGCCCACACACACACACATGCATCAGGCATGCATGCACGTGCGAGTTTGTACACCCGCTGCACACACACACTCACACACCTACACATGCAGACTGTGTGTGGAAGCGAATGTTGTTCATGCATGTCTAGTAGAGTTGAGCTATGTGGAGAGGATCTTTGATCTCAGCCAGGCAGCCAACCAGCTTCTCCACTATTTGCATTTAGTCTCCTGGGTCTGTTGGCTTCTTGGCCCCTCACCAGCTTCAGATGCAGGTTACAGAGGTAGCCAGAGGGAGATTCCCACACATTCCTGTTTGTGAGAGTGTGTGTTTAAGGTTGTGTGTGTGTGTGTGTGTAATAGAGAGAGAATGAAGAGAGAGGCCAAGCGAGAGTACCTGGGCCAGCACCACATCAAAGTAAAGCAAGTGAAAGAGTGAGCGAGAGACGGAGAGAAAGCAAGAAAACCGGAGAGGGCAAACAAGCTTGGAATAGAGAAAGAGGGGAAGAGAGAGAATAAGAAACGAACAGAGAGAGTGTGGACAAACAGAGTGAGAGGAGAGGAACAGGGAGAGGGAGAAAGAGAGTGAGGCCTCTCCAGGAGGTCACTGAGTTTCTGGATCTCCGCTCCTTTTGTCCCACAGCACATTCCATAGCAACAATCTGACCAGTCAGCCAGGGAGCTGTGAAAAATGAAAAGAAATATAGAGGGAGAAAAAAAAAAACTCGCAGCCCACCTCAGACTGGTATAGAAACACTTACAGAGGAATCTGCCGTAATCTGCAACACAAATGTGGTTTTAGCCCCTGTTTCCCAAAGGCCACAAACAAATTATTCAAATTTTTATTAGACTTGCTTCAGTGGCATTTGGATTTGCATTCTTTTGAACCATTTGTAACTCCCAGTGCCTTGAAAGAATTAAAGATTATTCTCTTCTAGGGTAATTCTCAAATTTTGGAAACATCTAATTCCAACATCTAAAAAAAACAACATGAAATACAATAAGAATTCACAAATGGCTTAGATCATAGGATAAAGTATATGTACAGTATATAAAGGGTTAAATCACCCACTGAAGTGTTGGTTGACAGTGACTGGATGGATTGCTTGGTTTTGTGGTTACTTCTTTCGCAGGTGTTTGGGTGGAGAGCTTCATTAAATGCTCTGATTTCAGTTACTAACAAGCTCTTAGCTGTGCTCCACTCCTGTATAAAACCACTGATAAACTTCAATAATAGCTCAGCTGGATTTATATAATTATTATTAATATTGTTTGACATAATTGCAGCTGCTGTCGGCACATTAAAGCACTGACAGTTCCAACCTTCAACACTCGGAAATCACACAAAGTGACATCACTTAAAGGTACCGTGAGGAGTTTTTGACCACTTGTAGCGCTATGGATCAATGTTTTTATGAGTGGGTCCCCATTTTTTTATTGTTTTTTTATTGCCAATTGTTTACACTATTCCACAGATCTACAGCTGGCAGTAAAGTGTCAAGAAATGCAGCAATGCACAAGCAAAGGCAGAGAAGAAGAAGCAAATGTGGATGTAAGCAATTGAGGTTACAATTTTTAAGAAAAAGTTTGTTTTATGAGGAAGTGAATGCATTCAACATGTTTGTTAGACCTCGAGAATAAACACAATTTGTTTTGAATGTAAACAGACACTTTGTTTTCAGGAATACTCGGCGGAGCGCCTTTAATCTCACACAGCACACTCACCCTGTCTGATCAAGTGATCCCTTTAAACCAATAAAGAAAGCTGCTTCAGAGATTGCTGGTACAGACAAAGTTTGCATTTTGCTTCTAAGATTTAAAGGTACCCTGTGAAGTTTTAGTCCTTTAATAGCACTATGGAGCAATGTTTTGACGAGTGTTTGCATCACTTTCACAAGCTATATCCCTTGCTATTCCACTGATTGACAGTTGGTGTCAAGAAAAGTAACTATTTACCTGAAAAAGACAGGGAAGAAGAAGTGTGCTAGCCAAAGTAAACTGTGCATGTTTCAGGATTTTTAAAAATTTGGATTTGCAAAATGTTTCATGACTAAATTTATTCATTCAATATGATTCGTAATATAATGTTTGTTTACAAGAAAACTCCGCAGGATACCTTTAATCTTTTGCTGCAACTATATTTCCTGCCATTGACCTCTCCCAACATTTGATGACTTATTCAACTATGTTAGAAAAATCTACTTAAAGTCCTTCTTAGAAAAGATTGTTATATTTAGACTGAAAAGACAAGTGTGTTCTCATGCTGAAGTTTGTCCTTGTGCAGCTTTAAACTTCAGATGCATTGTAAATATTCTACATCCTGTGGTTTATTCACTGGAAGCATAACTCAAAGTCCATTTGAAATTGTGTAACCAGGCCGATAGTTTTGGGAAGTATCCGAATGAGATGCAAAATAAATCTGATTTGTTGTTCAGTGAAGTGGCCCTTTAAGCTGGTATTTTCAGCTATGCAAATCAGAGCTGCCTAAACACGGGAATTCTAGAAATTACCTATTGCTCAATGATTTCACCGCTCTTAATGCATTTCCCTGTGCACCAAAGCCAGGGAGTTCGCTCTTGTTCCCATCGGTAATTTGAAATGTAATTACCCATCATTTTAGAGTGCTTCAGGAGCCTGACACCTACATCTCCCTCTCTGCCTCTCTGTCTTTCTTCCCTCTCCCTCTCCCTCTCTCTCTCTGGCTGTTTTTGTATGCTGGTGGAGGATTGTATATTTTCCACCCCCACACATTTTTGAGCACTACCCCTACCATTACCTATGTAAATGACTCGGGCTCAGGCAGGCAGTTTACAGAACCACCTCTCCTACACCATGACTAAATGAGTGCTTTT
Organism: Scomberomorus guttatus; assembly: GCA_038419695.1. NCBI lineage: Eukaryota > Metazoa > Chordata > Actinopteri > Scombriformes > Scombridae > Scomberomorus > Scomberomorus guttatus. The sequence goes on along the minus strand of CM076468.1, from coordinate 9,331,109 downwards.
ACATGCGCACAGGATACCAGATCATATCCCTGCATGAGGTTATGTTCAATAAAGTCTGTTTATGAGCATATCTACAAATATCCATGTGTGCATGACAGAGCATGTAGCAGGTATGTAATGTTTTAATGTTGTTCACAAGAAAGAGGACAGTAACTGGTGTTTAGATGCATCAATAATGTGTGTTAATAACTGTACTGGGGTCATCAATAATGTGCATATGAGCTTTTAAGTTATAAACTACTGTGTATGGTACAGTATTTACACATTTACACATTTAATTTCAATGTACAATATGTCCTTTGTGTGTTAAATACTCTAAATATATTTATATGTTATGTAAACATAATGGAAATTTTAAAAAATCATCTTCACCACATTGCTCTCATCACCTAAAGCATGACCCCAGGCTCTTTAATGTCACAATAAATAGAAAATTAATCAAATATTTCACTAAATAAATATAAAATAAAAAAAAAAAAAATTATTGCTTTTGTTCTCAAAACTACAATAAATCAATTTGCTACATTTTCTGATAAAACTGGTTTACAAGTTGTAATTAACATTTTTATTAACGGTTAATACCTCATTTATTAATGCTTTATAGATTAGTTATATGTCATTAAATGATGTTTATGCTCTCTATTTGGCAATCATGCAACTCTAATGCAAACAGAGTTTGCTGTTTCTGCCTGCTTCTAGCCTTTATGCTAAGCTAAGCTAAGCAGCTACATATTCCCTGCACAGATATGAGAGTGGCCTAGTTCCCAAAATGTTGAACTATTCCTTTAACCTCATAATCAAGTCAAACCTTGTACGTATAAATGTGCTAGAGGAGGAGAAACCCAGGAATCCAAGACACCGTGTTGCACCTCTGTGGCTGGAATTAATTAACTTTGAACATTCTGGAGTTTGCAAAGCTTGAGATTTTGTGTTGGAGGAGGTAACTGGCCAGTTTGATGAATTACATTCAGTATTTGTCACAGTCCAGCTTGTCTACCTTGTAGCTGCACAATATTGTATTATGCATAAGCTGCCTTATAGAGCGAGCCTTTAACCTCACAAGCTCAGTTTTCAAGATGAGAGATCTCAGTGTGGAAAACGTCCGCTGAGAGTTTCAGGGCAGAGGCTGTCAGGTTATTAATGAAGTAGGTCCAGCACTGAAGACAGAGCAGGTGCCGAGGCCAGTGTTATTACAAGTGCCGTATAATATGCCCACTGCGAAAACACCACATTTTAATTCAACATTACTTCTGCAAGTGCCTGACTATGATCTTTATCCCGGTTCTGCAAAAAAGAAAAGAACACAGAGACTTCCTATGGAACGCCTCAGTGCTACATTAAAGGGAAATGACAACTTCTTTTATAATATTTGGCAACCCCTCCCTGATAATCTCCCCTGGTGATCTTGTTGGCCTACTGCAGAAAGGATGCCCACGCTTTGTTTTCACTAATAAGTCATAGACGCTGTTTATTTCTTTCCTTTGACATGTTACTAATGTATACAAAAATGTATATAATGTAATTCATATGTATGTTAATGTAGCCCACGTATGTTAACAAATTTATTTATTCTTGTTTTGCAATTTGCCAATATGTGTTCTGTCTGGTTCTTTGTTTGGTTGTGTAAGAAATTAATAAAATATTATTAAAAAAAAAAAACACACACACACAGAGACTATCAGCTTCCTCTGAGCCTGACTGTGATTCAGTCATTTTTGGCTTCCTCTGATGATCAGAGAAATTGCACATTTTTATTTGGTCTTATCAACGTTTCTGTTCTGTCAAACAAAATTAGGGGGAAGCATGATACACAGAAAACAAAATTAAGATGGAACTATGCAAAATATATATATATATATTTGTTTTTTACATCTTCACTGAATTGCTAAATTGGTTTAAGCAGCTTATCGTACATTGGTGGCTTCCCTATATTTAGCCATCTGTATGTTTTTATCTTCACTGTCAATGCATGTATTCAGATGTAGTTCAGTGATAAAGTGAATGTTAGTGAATGTTATATAATGGTTTCTCATCTTTGTCCTCTCTTTTCGGTGCACTGAAATGTGAACAGTCTTTATTTTGTTGGAACCTGTTAGTCCTGGTCGTCACACACCAGCAAAAGCTGCGGGAGTGTTTTTTTTATCCATGATCTCCAGCAGTTTGAAATTGTTTTCAGCTTGAAAAACCACCCACGCACCATCAGCTTCCTACAGACTGTAGGCTTTTCAAAATGTCCTTGCTTTTATTTACACTTGTTTACTCTCACCTGCCTGATGCGCAAAGACAAATCAGTGCAGAATCGCACGCTGTCACTCAACCCCACCTGCTACCTCTCTCTTTGTCTGTCTCATGGTCAAATATTTTTATCAGCATCACAGCACAGATGAACACTAATTAAACAAAACTGACACCAGCGTTATCTCTGATAGTGAGATTAATAAACAGCTCCATTAAATTAGGATTAATCTTCTTCTGATTCTTCTAAGTAAAGAGAACGAGCAAAAGATTTCAATTTAGAGGGCTTCTGTTGCTATGTAGAAATCAGGATGCAGCTGTCCTGATTAGCTTGAGTTTGACAGTTTAACTCTAATAAGTGTCCTCAAATAAAAAAACGATCTCATCATACACTAAAATATTATCATTCGCTGCCTTTCTTTCATCACTTTTCAGCATTAAATCTTTCTGATTTGAGCATTGTGTGCGTACAGCAGCCAAACTGGCACATACAGTATTGGCACTTTTTACAGTCTTCTATGTGGACTGGAGTCATATCATTAAAAATCAATACCACTTCATATCTCTGTGGCAAAGAGCAAGCCCAGGAGGTGGCTAGTTTAGCTTAGCTTAAAGCCTGGAAACAGGGGGAAACAGCTAGCCTCATGTGCCGAGACACTCTGTTGTCCAATAAACACAAAATAAACTCTAAAAGCTGCCTTTTTGAGGGGATGCTGGTGGCAGCATTCAGCCTCCGCAGCAATATGAACATCTTCCCACCTCCATAGTGGCACAGGTATGCCTAACTATTTTCCCTGGCCATTTTGCACAGGCGCATATAAGATATCTATATATAATTATATACAATCTATATAATTATATTAAAAGGGTCTGCAATCTAATTTTCACTTTTAATTTCACCCCATCTTTACTGCGAAGCGCCTATCATTACTGTGTTTTTGCATGGCATCTGTCACCTGTCAGTCAGCCTCCCTTGCCTGTTCAGCCATGGTGTCAATCATATATTTCCTGTTCCTGCATGAAACATTAAAACACATAATTTCCCATTACATAAGAAAATTCTTAAACCAACTGTACTTCTTTGTTTAAAAAAAAAAAAAAAAGATCTGGATAGCTGTTTCTCTAGCTCGCTCACATTTGGTCAAAGTGTAGCACTCTGGGGCCTGAAACCGGCCATTTCTTTGCCGTTATTAGATTTGACCCCTTGTGATGCTACCGTTGGATTGCCTGCATTTATTCTCATCTGATGGCTTCTCCACCTCACACAGCAGGCAGTACAGGATGAATTTAGATCACTATTTATAACGCTGTTGCAGTGCAGGTTGCTCAGATTCTCTTAATTTAAAATTAGCTTGAGCAGCTGAACGATTCAAACCAAAGTAACTCGTTACTGTATCGGTTTGCTTTTCTTCCTCAAAAACTAGATTTTTTTTTCGTCTTTGGTGTTGTTTGATGCACAAAAATGACTAAAAGGGAGTGTTTCTGTTATGTCCTTGCAACAAGATGAGCTGTTCACCAAAGGTTGCCTGTAGCTGCCTATTCAACCACTACGCCAACTGGTTATGCATATAATGGATGTAACTGCTACCATTACGAGCTACTCTGTGGGAATCGGGATGAGTCACAGGTGTCCAGAGGTCTTTGCTGAGGAGGCTTTGCTGTACTTCTTAAGACATGCCCAAAAAAAATCAACTTCAGGTGACAGTGAAATGTGGGCTTTGATTTTAATGGAACAACTGTGTGTGTGTGTGTGTAGGTGTGCACACACATGCACACGATTGATGCGTAGGGGTGTGGAGTGGTCAACTGATGATGCACTGTGGAGGCTGAGAGCTCTGGAGAGTGGTGTGTGGGTTGGAAGCCTCCTCTCTTCGCAGTGAAACACACACACACACACACTCATACACACACACACACAAAACGGGGGGAGGTGGAGGCAGCAGAGCTTGCTTTGCCGGCTGTCCTATGATCAGTGGAGAGGATGGTAGACTTAAAAGATGTAGAGACTGGTGGAGAGCAGAGAGAGGGATGGACAGGAGAATACGGGGGTCCTGTAGGATACAGCAGAGACAGACAGAAGCAGAGAAGAAGAGAAAAGAGAGGGGGGGCTAGAGAGAGTGAAAGAGAGACAGATTGAAAAGCAAAGTGTGTGAAGAAATAGAGATGAGGGCAAGGGGAGAAATAAAGAGGCAGATCACGGCGTCTGGGGTTGCCCTGGGGTTTAACAGTCTGGATGAAGTCTGCTGGTAAGCACTTTGATGTTTCTGTGTTTCTGTGTGCGATGTATGTGCACATACCGCCTGGGTGCCTATTTGTATGCCTGTCTGTGCCTCGTGCTGCCCATGCTTCGCTGTTGAGCCACTGCAGAGAGAGAGATGCCAGGCGTTTGTCTCCACAGTGCAGCAGGCTAGCAGGAGGAGTACAAATCTTCCAGGCTTCCACTGCAGACACACCATTCAAGACTGTTATCTGTTCAATTAAAAACAGCAGCGCGGCTCCTCGCTGCAGGATTCATTCAGACCGTGTGCGTGCGTGTTATTACTGTATATGTGTGTGTTTGAGAAGGTGTTAGGGTGGGAAAATCACACAGACTAGCGTTTTTTTAAGTTGTCGCCTGTGAGGAAAAGAAGAAGAGCAATAGTCCCCAGAAACAGTTTGTGTGTGTGTGTGTGTGTGTGTGTGTGTGTATGTGTGTGTGTGCATGAATTGGCATTTCAGTGTTTTCTGTAAAATGTCAGATTGATGGGATGTAGTAGGAGGGATTGACAGACTGACTGGCAATGTTCCATTACATCCACGCATCCTAAATAAATCACCATATGGGACATTATATATATATATATATATATATATATATATATATATATATATATATATATATATACTGCTTGTGCTGCAGTCAATTGTGAAAACAACCCTTACACTGTAAAATAAATCACTGTAGAATTCCTAATTTTTCTTATAGTAACTCAATCTCAAGTTCAATCACAAGACATGTATAGTGTTTCTTGTATCTCCTGTGGTGTGATAAGTGTATTTCTATAGGGATTTTCTCTTTTTCATAAGCGTGTTAGCATTGAGTGTTGAATATAATACAACTATAGCTGCAGTCAGTGGTGATGCAGTCAGTTTTATAAACAGCACTGAACCATCAGATGATCCTCAAGAAGTGTACAGACACAGCACAGACCCCCATTCAGAACCACATTAAAGATTTGTCACATTCTATATGGTTTAATACAGGATTTGTCTATAAAACAAAAGAGATCAGTCATGTATGTGCATTTTGAAAGAATGGTGAGACTATAGAAAATGCATAGTCCTGCTGCTTTCTAATTGGCTGAGCCACTGGAAAATAGCCAATAAACACACATGCACAACTGCATCACAGTTAATTCAAATACTAATATGTACCAACCAGAGGTCAGTGCTCTTTTATCATTTCAGAGACCAAAGATCACACACAAAACACTAAAAAATATTTCAAATATTATATAATAGAGTAGAATACAGGTCCGAATCTCCCCCTAAACTTTGGTGTCCTAACTGATCACACTGATGCCAATCAATTCCCCTCGGCTGTCTGTCACTAGACATGTCAGTGGAAGTTCTGCCTTAAATAATAGCCTATTAGACGCAGGATCTAATGAACTGATTTTACGCAACATTGCCTGTGAGCTCCTCTATCACTTTACACACTTGTGGCTTGTTGTGCTCTAAACTATTCCTTATTCCACCCCCCCACCCCCAACCCCCGGAGGTCCGCGGACCCCAGCTTGTGCACCACTGAGGCAGGCAGCAGCTGAAGAATCCCCCTTATGATATGGAGGCAACACGCGTTGACGTGTCGCGCTGCGCTTCCGACCACTAGTATCGGTATGCGTCTTCTGCACACACACACAACACTCTCATGGGGACATGCGGCCAGCAGACGCAGCCACGGTAAGTGGAGCTAGTTTTCATACGGCACTTTATTCACCGGGAGGGTATAACAACTTTATTCAGCCTCGGTGTGTCGTTGTTGTTGTTGCCCGTGTCGGAGAAAGGGAAGTTTAACAGACTTTTTCTCGTTCGTCGGCATCATTCCGCCGATTGCAGCCTATCCATGCAGATTGCGCAACGCGGCGTGATCGGACTGAAAAACGTGAAAACAATTCAGTATTGTTGTTTTTACTCAACACTAGTGTCGTTACTAATCGCTGACTTTGGCCAAAGTCCACCGCATCATCTCGGTTATGCTTTGCTTTGACCATGCGGCGCCTCTCCAAGGAGCACATTTCAGTCTCTCCACTTGGTAAAAAGGGGGATTTTCACGCACCAAACTGTCGTTTTTTTAAACTGAAGCCACATCTGCAGTGTTGTTGAACAATCTGTTGTGTTTTTTCTTTTTTTTCCAACTTTAATGTTTCGCTACTTTGAGAGCCAAGTGTGCTGCTTGGGTCCCGTGTGTGTGTGGGGGGGCAATGCGCAAAGTGTGTGGTCTCCAAGCTCTCCACCCCCGCAGAGACGCACGGTTTGCGCGCACGCACACACACACACACACACACATGCTCACACACACACGCGCGCACACACACACAAGCTCTGTCTGTCACGGTTGGGCATGGATGTCTCTGGGTCTCAGGAATGCGCCCGGCGTTTTCTCTGTATTTTTCACATTAAGCGCAGTTTGGGAAGCCGCTCTCTGAACCGCTGCGAATAAAACTTGCACTTCCGGTTTTACGTTTCACAGTAAGAGTTGGACACACTTGCGCGCTGCAATAGTGACACATTCAATGGATTTCTTCCCAGTTGTTCTATAATCTACAGTAAGTACAGCCTATTGACAGCAGTCTATGTATCTACAACTAACCTACTGTTAAATTAAATGATTTCATGAAATATTTTGACAGCGTACTGATATGAGAAAAGGCTGCTCTGAATTAAGTTATTTCTGACTTGCATCAGTTTTTATTTTTGTTATCAATTGATCTGCACATCTCCATCAAATGACTAATTGTTTGGTTTATAAGATGCCAGAAAATAGTTTAAAAAATGCTGGTTACAATTTTCAAAAACCTCATCGTGACTGATCAAAAACCCAAATATTCCATAGATCCAAGAAAAACAACTAATCCTCTTAAGTGAGGAGCTGGAACTGGGGCATATTTGATAGTTTTGCTTTGAAAAATGACTTAAATGATTAATGAATTATAAAATTAGTTCAATCAGAGTGTCTGATTTGTCATGAATAGGCTAATGATATTATGTCACCAATTTGCAATATCATTTTATTATATTTGCAGCAGGAGTTTAAAGGTACAGTTCACCCCAAAATCAAATACACATATTTTTCCTCTTACCTACAGTCTTATTTATCCATCTAGATCTAGTTTTGGAGATAGCAGCAGTAAAGATGTCTGCCCTCTCTTGAATACAATGGAACTGGATTGCACTCGGCTTGTGGTGCTCAAAGCGCCAAAGAAATACATTTGAAAAACTCAGCAGCAATGTCTCTTCCCAGAAATCATAACCCAGTTAAGATAATCCGCAGACCTTGTGAGAAGTTTCATGTAGGAACTATTTTCTTTCTACTGAACTACACGTGCCAACCATCTCACCGCGCAGAAGGAGGCGGGCATGGTTGGCCATTTTGGATACTGCATTTCTCAGCAACAATGGCAATCATAATTTAAGTTTATAACATTGAGGGTGCTCTATTTTTAGTTTATTTCAGACCACTTAAGTCCACTTGCTTACAAACTATGATTTTATTTTGGATGCAAAAACTTGAGTGGTTTCCGGTTTGTTCCTGTTGAACTGAGGCCAGCTTGACGCTGTAGAGGGAGGGGGGGGTAGCCCTGCCTGGAGAGGAGAGAGGGGGAAATTCTTGTGTTTTTGGTATGCGATTACCCAGCGGAGAACCCATGACTGAAGGGGAGGAGGAGGAGGAGGAGGAGGAGGCCTGGGGTTGAGTTTAGGATACATTCCTCGCCTTCCTCTTTAAGTTAACCACATTATTTGAGCTGCTGACATGTTGCCTCCTCACATGACACCCATAAGGTCCCAGCTGATGCATTAGAAGTGGACAAAGTGGTCAGATGACCTCAGTACTGACAAGTATGAAGCCCCAATAAAATACTATAAAGATACCATGAATTAGATCATGGAAATTCATACCTGATTATAAAGAATACTATAAAGTACAACATGATTCACGGCTGGAATGACCTGTTGGGGGGCCCTGCAGCAAATTCCCTACTCTCGAATGAGGTGGGGACTGTACAGAAATGATTGGGGTGGGGAGGGGGGCTGAACCATATGTTTATATGTATAGAGGTTAACTCTATAAGATAAATTTAACTTTACTATAGTTTTGTTGTAATGCAGATTGAAGTGGTCCTACTAGCTCCTAGAAAATAAAGACCCTTGTTCTCTGCAGATGGCAAAACGCACCTTTATGATCTATGATGCACACAAAAAGCATGCTTTCGATGTACTTTTTTGCTGTAACTATTCTATTGTTGAGGGTTTTTTTTACAGTAAATCTAAAAACAAAGGTTGAAATATAAAATCGAGGCATGATAAAATGAAAAAGCCTTCCCTGCTCTTCCAAAAATTCCACATAACCTTTCCTTCAGCAAAAGAACTTGGAGCAAAGAACTTAAAAAAACCAAATTGAATTTGTCATTTCTATCAAATTCTTTTTACTGTCAACAGCACAAGCCTGTAAACCCTCAGGTGGTCACAAACACACACACACACACACACATACATACACACACTCACCCCAGCCCAGTGTTAACTTCAGAAATACAGCAACATTACATGTGACATATTAAATGGGGCTTGCCAGATTTGCATAAAACCAACGGAGCTCTGCCTGTTCTTCAGCATCTCTGTCAAAACCATAATCGCCCACTCGCTAACGACAATTACTATAATGGACTGATTGTTGGATTATACCACCAAAGTGGTTTTAGCGCACATCTGCATAATTGTTCTTAGCATATACGCGCGCCTGTGGGCTCCTGGCTGCCATTAGCTGCTGCAGAGAAGAGAGTGATTGAAGAGTCTTTCGATGCTTGAAGAACGGCAGCAAATTGTGTGCCAACTGTGTGGGTGTTTTGAGAGTCTGTGCTGCGTGGAAATGCACTAAGCATTGTTTTATTAAAGATTGTTTTAGGATTAGATTTGCTATTGACTAACGCAGGCACAGAGAAGTTCTATGAGGGGGCATCATGGAGCGAAGTTCACTTTTAGGGGTCCACTGAGGGGTCCTTGAGCAAGGCGCGTAGTAAAAGATGCAAGCATGCCAAGGGCCAATCAGTGACGAGATGCATCATTGCTCCCAGTTGTATCAAAATCGTACCTGTGGTGTTGTTCCAACTGTGACTTTAACTGCAGCGCCTCCGTCAGGTCAAAATGTCAAAGTTCTGTCAGAAACTCTTCAGTGACGTCATCACACGCACCTCCAATTAAATATAGATACTTTTCAATAGCTGATACTCAACTGGTTTCAACTTTTGACTCCCTTTCATTAACAGGAAATTCGAAAAAGATGACTTAAAAAAACTCAGCTTTCTTGAAAAATCAGATCAGTGAAACTGATGTCACATGACCAACAGATGGACAGACACATCCACAGTACATGGGGGACTTAAGCAGCATGAGCCAGATCAACAGCTGAACCCAGCTTTCCAGTTACAGTCCCTGTTTAAACATGCAGCGAGGCTTTTGGGGGGCTGTGCAGAGGAAATCTGTCTGACTCTTTTTTCCTCCAGGAAAAAAGTGCTAATGTCTGAAAAGACTGAGTCGACATAGAGGAAGTTATTGTTCCTGCTGGTGTGTAACGATACCTGACTGAAACCTGCGAGCGTTCAGTCCGGGGAGGCTGCTGCTTACTTCATCTCCTCCTCTTCCTCCTGTCATTGCTCATCTCCTGAAAGCAGGCCAACATCCCACACACACAAAATCATGCTCCCTCTCACTCTCTCCTTTTCTCTGAACAGCACTCTGTGCTAATTACTCCCCGTTCCCATGGCAACGGGTAGCACCTCTTTTTTTGTTATCTTGGACAGCCCCACGGCAAACAAGCCTCGCAAAACACATTATTCGACTGAGGCAACAGTTTATATTGTTGAGGGGATAGATTTTATCTTGCAGCTTGTTGCTTAAATTATCAAGAACGCAAAAATTTAAAACACCGTATTTATAAAAGGAGCATTCTGCAGTGTTGCGAGGGAAGCAGTATATTTGTTTATGATATTCATCAAGTTATTATGAAAGAATATATCTAACTTGTATGAATGAGTGCCCCCTGCTATAAGCCTGCGCTCACATTAGGCTGTATATAATTACGTGAGTCACTTTGACACAGTCACACATTTCTATATATAAACGTGTAACTCAAGGGGGGGAAAAGAGTTAACATTGAAACGGGTCAGAAAACCTTGAGGGCTGGTAATTACAGGGGGAAGAAACGACACTGGAGTGGATTCAAGGAGTGTGTGTTAGCGCCTTTGAGTCAGACCTGAGAGAGGGACGGAGGGGCACAGGGAGCGATAGCCTGAGAAAACAAGAAGAGGGAGATTATCACAGTCTGAGTGGCCCTCGGTTCATTACTCATTAAACTCACAGGAATGTTCTGTCTCAGGCTGAATGGAGCGAGACTTTCAAGGTTTGAAACTTCAAATCTAAAGGAAGAATCAACTGAATTTCGTTTACAGTTCTGCTGTTTTAAAAGAGATTTCACGATGGAAAAAATGCACAAACTTTGGCAAATAACTGACAACAAATAACATCATTACAGATTCAGTTTCTGTTGCACCACAAATATGCATAAATATCAGTAATAAACCCATAAAAGCATCAGTTTGTTCTTTTTCTTTAATGCATATTCAGGTGACATTAATTTACTAGTAATTAATATTAATTTTGTCACATAAAAAAGTGAGTATATCCGTCCTCTCTGCACGTGGCTCAATACCACAATATCCTCAGTGACCCTGGGTTTTATGAATGGGCAGCAGGAAGCTCTGCCATTGGCTGGGAGCAACAGCCAATCAGGAAGGATCATTTGCAACAGAGGTGGGAGTGGATGAATGGAAGAGTTAACCAGTCAGACATTTTTAGAGGTCAGGGCCTGGTGTGTGTGTGTGTGTGTGTGTGTGTGTGTGTGTGTGTGTATGTGTGTGTGTACATATCTTTGTTACCTCTTGGGGACCTTTTCCTATATAAACTCAGGATCAGTAGTCCTCATGGGGGCCAAAGCCTGAGGAAAAACATCATTTCTGAGGTCCAGGTTAGGGTTAGGGTTTGGGTTAGGCTGTCCACAATAAATGGAAGTCAATGTCCTAACAAGGATAGCTGTGCAAACTTGTGTGTGTGTGTGCGCGCATATGTCTCACACACTGACCTACTTGGTTTATTGCAGGCGTCTATACATAGCTGTGGGAACCGCGGGCAGACAATCAGCCGGGCTAAAATTAGCAGTCAGGGCCACCTGTCTGTTTCTCACAAAGGCGGAAACGCCAGAGCAGGCAGGGCAGAGATGGAGGGAACAGGAAGGAAGGAAAGGGGGAAAAGAGGGATGAGGAGGGGGAGGAGGGGGTAGGGAGGGCATTGATCACTCTGCTGGTTCCGTCTCTCATGCTCTTTCTCTCCTTTTTCTCCCCACAGCGACACAGGGAGACATTGTTAGGCAGTCGGGATTTGAGGAGGAGGGGGGGGGGTTTAGTTGGTGTTCCGGGCCAAGCAGAGTTCACATACCTCTCTGCTGGATCACTGCCAGATCTCACAAAGGATATAGGTGGAAGATATAGGAAGAGGTTAAAGGGCTATTCCAACTTTTTGGGACTTGAGCCCATTAAACACCTTGTGCAGTAGAACACTCTGTACGGTGTGCATGCCAACACTTTAGCATACAGTAAGTAAAAGTGAGAAATTGGCAAATGGAGGCAAGAAAAATAAAAAATATTCACATGCTGCTTAATTTTTAGGTCCCATGTACATCACCAAGCGAGATTTTGTCTGTTCAAAATCATTTCAGAACCCTTTTGCCAGCTGCACACACCCCTCCCCCCGCCCCGTTGTAACATATAACGCTATTGTCACTGTATCACAAAACTCAAGTTTCCTGCCTTTGTCGTTTCAGACAGCTAACAGGAAGTCTCCGTCTTCTCAACTGACATTCACATTAAAAGTGGCATCTTGTTTCCTAGAATCACGATTTTTCAGCCCACACTTTAGTTTTCTTCCTGTCTACCTCCGCCTGTTTGTGGGCGCAAAGTCAAAATGTTTAGTATTTCAGAAACGGCAGCAGAAAATATACAACACTGTACATGTCAGCGCTGCTTCATGAGCACCAGCTGCTTTCAGATGTTGAATGTGAAATGTTGGATACTTCATTTACCATGGGGATGAAGTCCGCCGTCCTGTAGTCCTGTGAGTACCACAGTCAAACTCCTCATATGAAGTGATTCTCATCTTCATGTCTTTCTTTTCCAGGACTCCTCTCAGGCTTCAAACAGCAGAACGACACCCCAGGAAAAGCGATGGAAAGACACTTAGACCCTGCCAGCGTTCACCCGCTGCGACAGCCCAGCTCAGACGGCGACCTCGGCTTCTGCGTAGGAGCTGATTGACTGCGCGGCTCTGAAAAGCAGAGAGTGAGATGAAGAGGGAAATGGCAGAATGTAGCCTCTTTCCCACATGCACCTTAACCTGTAAATGTTCGTTTCAATCAGTCAGTTGTTACATATTTGCTTCTTTAGATGAAATCACCTGTATATTCCTTTTAAAAGTGGTATTTTGTGTATTTGTTATGTCAGCAGTCCAGCTGAAACCATTCTGCTGCAAAATATGTAGTTCTAAAATCCATCATCTAAGCCAGTGGTTGCTAAAGTTTTTGGTTTTTTAGCCCTTAAATCTACCCCTTCTCCCTCATTAAAAATTCCACAAACTATGAATATGTAAATTTATACCATGGTCTGGGTGAATACTCTTTTCTGATTGGCCGGCAGGTGTGTGTTAAAACAGTTTAATGCACAAGTAGTTCGGCTCAAGTTTAATCACCGTTTGAAATTCATCCGCTACCCAACTTGTAACCATAGCAACATTAAAGAGCACAGCTGTCAAAGCTTACTTGTTATGAAGTTTTGAAGAATGGGACGCAGCAGAGGAAAAAGAGATGGAGAAGAATAGAAAGCAACCAAGTGAAAAAAGGCACAAGGAACTGACACCTGAAGAGCTTAAAATGATGAATAAGAGAAGGATGAGATTAATACAAAAAAGGCAACAAAATGGGCGAGTTATTAAACTGAGAGACTTTCTCTACCAAAAACAAAAGAACACTGATTTGGAGACGTACTCTGCGGTTAAGCTTAATGACACCTTACGTGAATTTTATGCCTCGGTTCAGGCTGGCGGCGAGTACAGTGTGGCGAGTTGTCATGACAACAGCAAGCTGTTGCTTCATAACCTTTCGATTCTGAGCGCAAAACTTTCACCGAACATTTGCGAATGTTTTTTTGCTCCGCTTTGCGTCGGGCGGTTCTTCGCCTCCACGTTGTGCCTTAAAACCGTTTAACGCACACCTACTGGTTGATTATCTCTGACCTATTTCATCTCAGAAGTTTAACTGCTGGACACAAGATGTCTCCTACTTCACTGTAAAGTCAGTTCTCAGTGTTTGTACACTGGAGGCTTCAGTTTTCCAAATCACACTTGTATAAGTTTAATACTGGACCAGGATTGGCTTCCAAACTATCTGTGACGTCACAAATCATGCTCGTAGGGCCGCCCCTTAGATTTTTATGAGCTCAGAGAAACTTTCAACAGGTGAATGTGAAAACAAACGCTGCACGCACATCATTCTGCACAGTGAAGCTCAAACATCCAATAATAGGAACAAGAAGGAAAAAAATATTTTTGAGCGGAGGGGGACTTTAAGCTTTGTTTTATGTGAATGAATTTTAGAAACATAAAGAGGTGCAAAAATCAGATGAAAGGAAAGTCTGAACAGCAAACACAGTTTTGTAGAGCAAAAACGCACCTTCCTGTCAGACATCTTGCGATCACTGGCTCCTGCAGCGACAGAAACAACTCATCTATCCACAGTGGCTATGTCATGTTGAAACAGACACCAAGAAACTGCATCCTCACCCAGATAAGTGAAGCTGCATTCTTGCAGGAGGTGTGAAAAGGGTTTAATAGGTCCTGCAGAGTCGGCACACTGCTGAAGCATCTTCTGCTGAAAATCTGAGTCCAGCACCTTTTAACACACAGGAAATTATAGTATTTACAGGTGAAAGTGCAAGTGGGAAAAATGATTGTCTTTTGGACGATGTTTTGTATTAGAGCTGTATTACTGTGTGTCCATATTCTGCTTGAAAAGTGCCAGGTTTCCTGCTATAAAGCATGTTATTTGTTTCCTTACAAACTGTAGTCACATCCTCACCTGCGTCTTGTCAGCAGTGGCCAACACTGGCGACACAATTGATATCCAGGGAACCTGCTTGTTTGTCGTGCTTCCGTGTTTCTTCCTCAGCAGGACATTGTTTTGCTCCTCCTCATTTCCTGTCTTGGCTGTAATGTGGGCAGCTGGGCGGCCATTTTGGCTCCAAGCGGAGCAGCAGAGCTACAGGGCATGCAGCAGTTGCTCAGTAGTCAGTGTAGATCCTGTGGGGCTGGCAGCAGCTACATCTGGCTACTGGGTCTCTGCTGGCAGCCATGTTCCTCAGGATACATAATGATGACACACGGGCATATTGTATAATTGAATTGTCATATTAACAACTTCCTAATGTACAATTACAATACTTTCAGACAAACTTGGAATTCCTTTAATAAAATTAGCGTTATTTAAGAAATATCTCCGTACAGTTCACACCCTCTCCTTGTGATCTTTTCTGCCAGGCGGTTTTTACATTTCAAAGAAATGTCTTGGATGCCCTCCCACTGTGCAGAAGAAGAAAACTCCAGTAGAGCTAATCCCAGTCTGCACGGGTACCCTGCAGAGGACTGTAGTTTTACTTTGTTTTTAACTAAAATGACATTTACATCTTGAGAAACTGGGTACAGTCTGGACCTGGCATACAGTGTAGGATTCTGTGTGTGTCAGTCTACAGCTACATTGTCTGCTGGGTTTCAGGCTATACTCCTACACATCAATGTTTACATTTTACAGGTGTTTCTGTGATGTTTTTTCTTATTACTTTAGCTATTTACTGTAAATCTATTTGACATTATGAATTTGTAAAAAGGAGTATTGTGGTATGTTGGAGGAAGCAACACCCATGGATAATTTGACAACTTTGTGTTTATTGACTCATCATAAAACATTCTTCAAACAATAAAACAATTTTAAATGTCCGTTTCTGTACAATGCTTGCTAAGCAATTTTATTTATATATAGAAAATGTAAGAGGAGTCGTGTTAAAATGACAAAACTCCTTCAAATTTAATGGCAGGTACTCTGGAAAAAATAACAGCATTCCATCAACAAATATTTTCAAGCAATAAATATGTATTTATAAATAGTGTAAATTTACATCAAGATTAGAAACATAACGAAACAAAATCACAAATTAAACTTTATTCCATAAGTCTATGTGCAACCCATTTTCTTTGTGACTTGGCTAGTAAGTTTTTTTTTTTTACTAAGTTTTTTCCTTTTTTTTTTTTTTTTACCTAAGAAACAAACAAAATGTCATAGTTTTGAAAAGAACAAGACAAAGATAAAACATAAAAGCTGTAAAAAAAAAAAAAAAAAAAAAAAAAAGAAAAAAGAAAAAAAGAAGAGAGAAAATCACCTAAACTCTTCACATTACAATTTTTTTTGGAGATTTTGCTGTCCAAAGAGTCTTAAAATTACCATCTACCATAGAAAAAGACCAGTTAGGCTAGTGCTCTTTAAAGGGAAAAACAGAAGAAAATTTGGGGGAAATTCTATAAATCAAAGTCGAAGCCAACGTTTCATCCTGTTACCAGAATAGGAAAAGAGAAAAAGGGAGAGAGAGGGAGAAAGGTTGTCAAGTCAGTAGTCTTTTACGGGTGGTGTTGCCAGTTGTGACAGTTAACAAGTATCTACAAAACATTTTATCACACATTAAGAATGCCACTCCTCCCCCCTCCATCCCCCTGTTCCCAACCGTTTTTGATTAAGTCCTCCATTAAAACAGGGCTGAACCATTGTCACTAGAGGGGGCTGGGAGGGGGGGGAGGGGAGAAGAGAGAAACAGTCCTGTTAATGAGCTCGGTGGCGCCCCCCTCTGGAAGGGCCAGGCCCAGCACTTCAAACAGGTTGCATAGACAGACACAGCCTCAGCCTCCAGCCGTCGCTATGGAGACCAGCCATATGGGAGGGGCGATGATGAGACGGCCTTGGCTTTCCTGAATATCAGAAATGGTCCGTGTATGTAGATGTTTGTTCTTTTTTTTTTATCTTAATACAAGTTCCTGTAATGGGCTTCATGGTTCCACAGCAGAAAAAAGAGGCGTCACCTAATGTCAAGATGAAGATGAATGAATAGGAGGGGCCTAGGGAGAAAGATGACACAAGATTAGGCAGGTCGTTAAATTCATCAGCTTGAAGCCTCTGCAGTTAGCATGTCAACACTACACATACAACTATTTCCTATCACTTATTAGCTCCTGTACATCTAATCCCACATATTTGCCGTACTGCAGGTATGAACTATTTCAACAAGTTTACAAAGTGTTCACATTGAGCATTAAGCTGATTTTGTCAAAATTTCTGTAATGTAATTTCAAGAAGAACAAGAGCCATCACCAGTCACCTTACAAGCCTTTTTATTCTATAAACATCCCTGTATTGTTGTTTGAGGTTTCTGTTAAATGGGAAGGTAGCTTAAAAGCAGGAATAGGAAACCATTAAGTCATCAAGTGCAAACAATATTTTTTTTACCTCTCAAATAAATACAAGACAATTCACTCGCTGAAGGTTACTTAGCAGTCAATCACTTGTTTTTGTTTGGTTGGAGTGAAAAGCTTCTTAAACATTTAAACTTAAAATTCAAGTGGACCAGAATCACAGGATTATCTTTCAGTTTGAGGGAACAAATTAGTGCTTTGAGTCCATCTTCATCTCTGCCTGGTGACTTACTAATGTGAACTGGTCGTAGACCTGCATCAGGTCCTCCATCCTGTGCTGTTCCAGCACCACAAAGTCGTCCAGTGTGGCGCTGCCTTTCCTGGCACAGTCCTGGCAGTGGACCACATACTGCTTCTTGGACAGGAGCTCGCGGCGCACAAACAGCAGGTTGAACACCTCCACCTGCAGAGCACGCATACACAAACACACATTACTGTCTGAATGATTTCAATTTATAGAAAAATCCATACTAACAATCCCCGTCATGTCTGTTATATTACATAGCTGAGCTCTGATTTGTGAATCTGAATGAAGCTCAACAGCAGAGAGACAGACTGCAGTGATGATGTCATCTAAAGACAAATGCTGGAGCTGCTCCGCAGACAGCGACTAATTGCGAGGACACATGACATCAGACATGCTAATTTTAATGGGATAAGGTCACATTTCTACTAAATAGCTAAAAGCCCTGCATTGATATTCGTGAATTAGCTCAAACAAAAACTGAGTTGGTCTTTCATTTAATGTCAGTGGACCAACGAGCCTTAAAGCTGTCCAAAATGAAAAAAAGTGCAGAATTATACGATTTACATACATATATATCCTTCTTACGTTTCCAAAATCTTTGATTTTTTGCGACTATATTTGGACATACTGAATTAAAGGTCAATATGACAAAGCTCACAGCTGTGTGGTGAAAAGTCATGTCATGTTTTCTCTATCAATAAATTTCCCCTTGGGGATAATACATTTAAATCATAAATTTACACACACATGTATTGAAAAACATCAGTTTTATCCTAAAATGTTTGGTTCTAATCCAACATGTAGGTTGTTGGGTATTATTCAGAATGTGAGCAGGAACACACACACAGAGCAAGACAATTATCTTTCATTAGAAATAAGTGTGAACTGCTTATCCAGAAATGTGAAATCCTGCAAAAATTCACACCCCTGACGCTGACATGTTCCTGATGTGCTTACTGACCTCACAGATGGTGCAGTAGTGGGCCGGCTCATCCCTGGTTCTCGGTCTCAGCACCGTTTCCTTGCCGGCTGTCGCCAAGGCCTCCTTCACCCACTGGCACTGCTTCAATGTCCGCAGCAAGCAGTATCTGTGCGGGACCAAAAGAGTGTCAGATGAAAAAATTAAATGCAAACAAACTTACCATGCTGAGAGTTGAGAGTGAAGGATTCTGTGACTCACTTGATCATCTCAAACAGCTTGTGATCGGACACTTTGATGTTGCGTGCCATGTTCCAGGAGAGGTGCACCATGGGAACCATGGACTTAACACTCTGGAGCTTATTCCACTCATAACGCTCCACAGCCAGCTTGTACTGGTGGGCTGAAAAAGCAGGTTAATATTTAAGTTCTTCTGCACAGTGGGAAAATATACTTATATAATATACTTATAGACTTTACATGCAAACAGGTAATGTTTATACGCTCTGAAGGACGTCAGCAGCACGGCAGTATCAAAAAAAAACATTTTCTAAACAGGTGCACTGGTTAATATGGAAGTGTATTCCTTCAGTCATACAGATTACTGAAAATGCTTCTGAAATGCATCTGGAAATAAAATTATGCTGTAATCAGCTGAGTAATCAGCTCAAAAGGTCAGTAATCAGAACGCTCGCTAAAAAGCATTTCAAACATCATGACAAAGGTCACCATATTAGAGGCTTGTTTGACAGGGTTGTGAATTTTGGTCTTGCCGGAAGTGGTCAAAGACACATAAAGGAAGATTCCAGTGTTCACAATAGAATGAACTGCTTGCTTTTTAAGAACATAAATAAAATATTACATAAATGTGCCTGACTACCATTAACATTAACCCATATTGTAAAATCCCAGGCGTACCGGTGAGAGGTCCAACGTTCCAGGCAATGTTGTTGCACCAGCCGATGGCCTGGACCCAGTGGACGGTGCCTGTATTGAGCCACACCAGGTCGCCTGGACGCTGGATGAACCGATAGACGGGCACATCGGCCTCGTACAGGTCCTCCAGGTTGGGCCACCACGAGCCCATCAGGAAGTTGATGTTGTTCCTGGTGGTGAAGAAGGGAAAGAGATAACGGAAATATGAATTAAGGGATGAGGCAGTGAGAGACAGATGAAAGGAATCTGAGGTAATTTTTCAGTATTAACTCCACTTTCAGTCCACTCCATCTTACTTTTCACAGAAGTTACTCATCACTCCCCAGTAGGGCTCTGGTACTGCAAACCATTCACAGTCTCCTGGTCCAATGTTGATGTTGACAGCACAGAAGTTATTGTGCTCCTGGTGACCTGTAGAAGAAAACACAAAACCTCTTCACTGCACAAATCTCACCAAAGCTGATGCACAGCTGACAGAAGAGACTTTAGTCATAATTTGTCCTTGAAAGTAAGTCTGAGCGCACAAACCTGGTATCCTGCTCCCAGGGACCTTCATGTAGAGCTGAACTGTGTTCATACCCAGGATGGTGTGACCCACATGGCTGAGAAGGTTGCCGGCGGATACGACTCGAGCAAAGGCCGGCAGTTTACTGAGCTCCTGGAGTTGCTGTTTCCACCTGGTAGAGAGTGAATGAATCAAAGGATCAATACAGGATCACAGTGGATCACGTTTAAGCTGAAATAGTCTTGAAAGTTATAGATAAGATCAGATTTCAAGACATGGCAGATGAAATGAAGTCCATACTCACTTCCTTTCGTCCGACACATCGATGTTGGTTCCGAACTTGATGTGCTTTAAGGTTCCTCTTCTTTTGCGTGCAACACTGAAAACACACACACACACACACACAGAATTTACACTCAGCCACATGTGTTTCATGTGGTCACTACCTTCCACAGACAAATGAAGTGATAATGAAAAAAAAATAACCCATTTTCACAAAGTGAACCAGCAGAAACTGGAGGCTACAGCAGAAATTAAGATAAGGGGCGCCAGGAATTATGTCCTCAAACTATTAAACTATTCAGCCAAACCAAAATCAATACTGTGAGTCTGAAATCTTCTTGGAGCAAAATAATTAAACTAAGGTAACTAAATAAAAGTAGATTTAGAAATGTACCTCTCTGCTGACGCTGGCTCTGTGTCCGAGGGCTCCTTGAGTGCCTTCTTCTCATTTTCCTCCTGAAAACAAACAGGAAACGCATTAAGCCCGCAGTATACTACAACTGAATGTTTTTTGTGACCTCTATGAGCTGAAGCAAAATCTAAATCTTGCATAAATCGAGTTTAGCAGACACATAAAAAGCATTAACAGTGTTGCATCACTGGTTGGTAACTGACCCGTAGGGATTCCTGGAAGGAAGCAGCCTGATACTGGGCATATTTGGCGATAGTTGTGTGGGCGCGAGCGCTTTCGCAACGCCACATTTTCTTGGTGCCGGCCGGGTCCCAGTTCTCATCAGCGGGCTGAGAGAGCTGAGTCCAAACCTCCACCAGGTGCTCCGGGTTGGCCTCTACCAACGTCTTTGTGGAGAACAGACCCAGGTCTGCAGAGAAATAGAGAGGGACAACAACAATGAAAATACTCATCTCTTCATGATCGATATCAGCGTGTGGTAAGGCAGGTGCTGCCTCGCTGCCATCCAGCTTTCAAAATCTTTCTCTGCAACATCTACTGCAAGTGGCAACGTATTCAAAAGCAGCGGCACTCATGGAGAATGTGCATTACTATCCTAGCTTAGATGATATTACACAATTTATTGCTATAAACAGCAATCTGCTTACCACTGAAGCTGCCAGATTGGGTGAGTTTTCAGCTGATTCAGTACCAATAACTACATCACCAGCAGTAATGTTGCCAAGCCTTGTGCCACTGTCTATGGCGAATCACGTGCAAAGGGTAAACTCAGCATCACCAAACAAGTCAAAACACAAGATAAAATCCTGCAATTGTGAAGCACTGCGCTTTCTTAGAACAGTGAACCAAGCTCACAATCTGTAGGTCTTTCGGGCTAAACCAAGCAGGTTATTAGGCAGACATTTTAATATTCTAAATGCTGTTCCTAAAAGTGAACAACATCTTCTATATGAATCAAATTTTGACTTCCTATGCCTAGCAGAGACATGGTTACACGAAAACTCCCCTGCTGACATATTAAAAGTGCACAGCTTTAATATGTTTAGACAAGACAGAACTGATGGTCGGGGCGGGGGTGTGCTATTTTATGTCAAGGACAGTATCAGATGTAAGCAAATCCAATGATCATGTGTTAATGACTTGGAATGTATTGGTCTCAAATTAACTCTCTCCGCCCAAATGTCATTCACTATGATTGGAAATTATGGACCACCATCTGCAAAAAAATGTTTGATGATAAGTTAAAATACCCTTCTTAAAGAGTGTGATACTAACAATGAGATCGTTTTATTAGATTTTAACATAAATTGGAATGATAAAGCAAAAAGGAAAGAGCTAAAATGTGTATGGATATATAGTATGGATGATTCTTTCATGGCTGAACTTCAAACGACAAAATTCCCTGTATCGAATTATTCTGTCACTCCTCTGAATACTGACGCTCCCATTCTGACTTTTAGAGAAGTGACCAACTCCAGAGCACATATGATTATTTCCTCTCTTAATTGCTCAAAGGGCAAAGGGTGTATATGGGACAGACACAGTATTTATCAAAACCCATAAGGAGGCACTCATTCCTGCCATTTCAAAAATTGTTAATTGGTCCATTAATGAAGGAGTGTTTCCAAGTGCCTGGAAAACTGCAATAATTACACCAGTGTTCAAATCAGGTGAACACATGGTCATTAGTAACAGAGATACAGACCCATCAGTATCCTTCTGGCAGTATCACAAATTGCATAACAATGGATAAACAGATAATATCACATTTGAATACTACTTCCTTCTCATTGCATCCTATGCAATCATTCCAGTGAAACTGCAAATCTACCCTACAGACAGAAAACAATATGTTCATGTAGATCATAAAACCTAAAAAATTGTTGATAATTATGTTGGTGTACCTCATGGTTCAACTTTGGGTCCTCTGTTATTTAGTTTGTCTATTAATGACCTACCTGAAGTTTGTCCACCTACTGTAACTTGTCAGATGCACACTGATGATACGATCATATATCTACATGTTAAAAACAAGAAGCAAGCCGCAGAAGAACTATCAGCTTCAATGGTCAATATCTCAAACCCATGTTTACACCTCAATGTCAGCAAAACTGTATGTATGTTTTTTTCAAAGTCTGCAAATAGAGATCTAAACCCAGATGTTATAGTAGCAGAGAGAAGACTATTTTCTGAGTTTAAATATTTCGGCAAAATAATAGATTCACAACTCGCATTCAAAACACAATTGAAAAAAGGTGTGAACAGAATCGTATTCAATTTGGCAAATTGTAGACACATGAGGATCAATTTAACTACCGAGGCCTCAAAGTTGTACATCAATGCCATGATTCTTTCACACATGAACTACTGTCTTACCAGCTGGACACAGACAGGTAGGGCCACATTACAATCAGTAGAAACAAGCAGGCTTTGAAAACATTGGATAAAAAGTCAAATTCATATCATCATTGTAAAATTTTAACTAGATATGATTTCTTAAACTTGGAAAACATGATCAAATAGCCAGAAAATTTTTCATGTCTGGCCCCCCGTCCGCTCAATAATTCTTTAAACAAAATCAAAACTCAGCTACTACCAGAGGGGATTGTAAAATACCACATAGAAAAAGTACCTTTGGGCAGTCAGCCTTTTCCTATCGAGCAGCACATACTTGGAACACTATAACCACAGAACTAAGGAACATCACATCTCTCAACTCTTTCTCCAAATCTATAAAACAGTGGTTACTAGACAATCAAACATGCTGTCATAATCTGGAGTAGTGGTTATGTCATTGTTTTACTATTTGTCTGTGTTTATGTGCTCATGTGCTCTTGTATGTTTTCTTTTAATGTTTTTTATGTGCCATCAACCGGCCAGGGACTGTTGCCATAATCTGGAGTAGTGGTTATGTCATTATTTTACTATTTGTCTGTGCTTATGTGCTCTTGTATGTTTTCTTGTAATGTTTTGTATATGCCAACAACCTGCCCGGGACTGCAGATGAATATTAGCCTGTATGGATAAATCTGGCACATTTACATGATGGACCCAAGTGCTTATGTTAATTAATGTGCCTTGTCCCTTCTTAAATAAACAAACTTGAAAAACTTGAAAAATACATATTTTTGAATAGAGAGAAGAAAGTTAGATGATCAATTAAGTATTTTTCTTTGGGTTTAGGATTTAAAGAAATATTACATATAACAGCAAAATATGATTGGGTGGATTCACATACATTATCTCTAAGTAGCAACCCTGCTTTGGTATTTTGCAGCATTACATATTGTAAACAAAGCATTTACCCAGTTTGAGTGCTCCAGCCAGTCCTCTGATGACAGTGACAGGGTTGGAGGGGTTTGTGCAGAACTGGTGCAGTGGGGGGAAGAAAGCATCCCTCTTGTTCTCCAGCTGTTTCACAGACAAGAAACAGGAAGTTATTATCATACAGTGGACGTGTAAAATATTATGACCACCTGCTTTATGAAGTCTATTGATTTCACCATTAAAATCTCATCATACTTCCTAATTTGAGTCTAATTTTTCTAATTTTAGCCCCAAAAGGGCAGCATTAAGACAAAGATTGTCACAGCAGTACCTTACCTGCTCAAGGATATTTAACACCTTTAAGTCATCTTAAAGTACCTAGTATGTGGATAATACTCACATAGATGCTGGGCGTGGGAGGGTTGAGCTTGTCTTTGGGCAGGGCTGGTGAGGGTGGAGGGGGCAGCCGGGGCGGGGGGCACTTATCGAGGAGGATACTGCTGTTGGAAAGACCATTCTTCCCCAGGTTTCTGCACGTACAGAATGCAGAAGATGTTTTTAGTGATACGAGCAGAAGGAGTGTGGATAGTATAGTAGAAAATGTCTGTATCACTGCAACACCACAAGTGATACAATAAAACACAGATTATAAATCAGTCAGGTCACTATTGAAAGAGGAATGATACAGCAGTAGTGAATATAATGTTATTATGTGCTGAATAATATCTGCATGGCAACACGAGTACCCAGTAGCCTTCGGTGTTGTTTACAGTTACATAATTATTTGCCTCTGGTTCTGTAGTTACTCTGCAACTCCACTGGGAGGAGACATCTTCATAACAAACCGCACACTTCAACTGATTCCTCTCTGATTCGCACCATTTTATATACAGAAAAAGCCTTCAACTTTCTGACGGATTAAATCTCACTAACTAATGTTACCACACTATACATTGCAAAAAAAATCATGGTTAACACGACAAAAGAAGTTATTCCCACCATTTAATCTTAACTCCTCTGTATGCAATTCTTATATTCATTATCAAAATCATTATTTTACCATCCTTATCGCTTACATGTACTGAATGTTATTCTAACTGTTACATTTCAAAAGTCACATGGTGTGTGCCATAACCAAATAATTGAGAGAGTGAGGTGTGCATGTTTTTCAGTGTTTCTATTAGTACCTTGCACACATTTTCAAACTCGGCCCTGTCCCTGACAGAACTTATCAACACAGCCTACAGCAGATTTTTAAACCCTGCTTGAGTGTGCAGGATGTTACAACGTGGCTCAGCGAAACTGCCACATGCTGGAAATCCAGTGGTAGTTAAAGCTCTGTTATGACCGGACCATGTGTTATCCTGCTTTTGTCAACACCAGAATTTCCTTGCCAAGACCATCATTCCTGCCAAAAGAATTAAACTAGGCCGGCAGAGCACTGCCTCAGTACATCTGTAGGGCACTAAAGCCCCGTTTCCACCAAAAGTTCCAGGTACTTTGGACCCTGAGGAACTAATTTCAGGGAAACTATAAAGTCCCTGTAGTGCAGACCTGTTTGCGTTTCCAGTGCATCTGAGGAAACAGGTAGATCATGCAAATTAGACCCATGAGCAATTTAAAAATGATGGCAGCATTTCCAGATTCAGTATTAACACATGAGGAAACAACACAGATTTGTCCTGTTCTTTGTATTTACTGCTGTGTGACTTGGATGTAATGAATGAAAAGGAGAAATGCAGATGAGGAGAATGAAAACTGAAACCAAGAGCGTCTGTCTCCACAGTAAATCATCTGTTGAATGATGTTATTTCTGCTTTAGAACATAACCACCATGAAACAATCAAAAAATAAATATTAATATATATTTCTCATTCAGTTCTCTCTACCGGCCCTCAGTCTCCTAGCTCGACGTCCGCCGTGCTGTCTCTCTCACGCTCTTTTTTCCGTCTCTTGCTCTTTTTAAAAATGAGTTGGGAAGCCGATAACAATGCCTTACTTCACTTTTAACGTTAACAAACATGAAATGTCCTTCCCTTGTCCTAAATCAATACGAGTACTTCCTTGTTTTTTCACACAAGTTGAAGCAGCTGCACTGTGTGTGTTTGACCAATCAGCAACGGTCATCCCTGCAAACCCTGCCCCCAAAGTTCCTGTACTTTAGGAAAGTACCACCCAACCAGCAGGGACTTTTTGGGGGGTAAAACAATCTCCCTGGAACTTAATGTAGACCCTGGTCCCTCTGGTGGAAACGCAGGTAGAAGAACGGAATTCCTCAAAAGTTTTCAGTAACTCGGGAATGTTCCTGCAGTTGAAACACAGCTAATGATGTGAAAGACAGGGTTTCTACACATTTTCCATTTCAAAATTCCATATTTTTCCAGACTTCTTGGTAGATTTTTCAGGCCATATTTGACATGAGTACAAATAGCTAGATGTTTATTATGTAAATAAAATATTTAGTGGGTTCATTACTTGTTGTGGTCGGTCTTGGTCTCACGTTTGGTTGGACCAAAAATGTTATGACTCTAGGTGCAGAGGACGCTGTGACAAGATCACAGTACTTTTGTCCTTGCATATAGCTTACAATTGCCGCCTCCCCCATGTTGGAGATGTCGAACGGTTTTACACAAAGTTTGCATCTAGCTTTCTTTGGAATCATTTGCCAACCAGGCTTTATATTTGGGATTGTCAAGCCAGCCCTCAGAAAACTTGTGGCCACACTCAGAAAGCTGGAAGATGTTCCACTAACAAACATCTCTGCCCAACCAGCACAACCTATACTAATTTTCCCTTAACATATTGAATAAATAACATTATATTATTGTTCCCTCCATATTTTTTACTCTCTTTAATAAATAAGAACCAGAAATGAGTTGAAAAAAGGTACGTTTGTGATGCTATGTATATATGCAATTCAAAGATAATGCTGCATTTTCTTGCAAACTAATTTGGTTACGGATGTCCGGATTTGGTAAAGTTATAAGGCACATGGAGCAGAGCTGTTTTGCAGGCTGTGACGTACAGACGTAGAGGCAGCTCTGCGTAGGAGTGTGCGTTCAGTCGCACGCCATACTTCGTGCCTTGCTCTGGCCCGCGCTCTCTCACACAGTGGTAAACAATCTGGCCTGCTTCAAGCGCCATGAAAAACACTGCTTGTATGATCAATTTATTATTCAGAAATTCTCAATTTTATGTTTTAGAAAACATAATAGGGGCAATAGTCTAGAAACACAAATATTTTTTCCATACTTTTCATATTGCATAGGAACCCTGTAAAGAAAACCACAGCGGCAGTTAAGTCTCACCTGCAGGCCTTTAGCACGTCTGTGGAGCTGGGGTAGATGGATATTGAAGATGATGATGACGACGAGGAAGAGCTATGTCCATGTGGAGGCGTAGCTTTGAGACTGGTGACGGTGGGCGGCTCAGCCTTCAGTGGGCTTTGAGAGTCCTCAGAGATACCTCCTTTGCCGTTACCGTTCACAGCCGGTGCAGTAGAATTGGTGGTGGCGGGACTGTGGGCGCCTGTTTGGGTGTGTTCTGAGGATTTGGGTGAGGGTGTAGCGGTAGATATGGCAGAGATAGGCGAGGAGGCAGCCGAGCTGCCCTGCGCGTGGGGGGTGGAGGGCAGGACAGCTGGGTGGATGTTGTTGATTTTCTTGTGGGGCTCGGACGTGGTGGAAGATGTGGATGCAGTCCCTTCTGTCTGTCCCTCACCCACCTCAGGGCCCTTCCCCCCTGCCAGCAGGGCAGATAGTCTAGGATTGTCAGCGCTAAGGCTCGGCTTCTCACCGCCTTCTGCCACCTTGCCGCCATCCCCCGAGTGGACGTGATTGGCTAGGCCGTCCGCCTGCGCCATTTTTCCATCAGCTGATGGCAGTGGCGATGGCGTCTTGCCCTCGGAACCCCCGTTACCGAGGGCTGTGGCTGCCGTGACCAGGGCGGCTGCGGTGTTGCTATCTTTGGTAGCGGACGCACCAGGTGCTGCTCCACCTGAGGTAGAGGAGTGGGGGAGGGAGGGAGGGGATGGGAGGTGGTTGTGAGCCTGCTGCTGTGGCGATGGGGCGTTAGTGGAATGTCCAACCTGATTGTTGGGGTGCAGAGGGGCGATGGAGTTCGGGGTCTGGGGGTGAGAGAGGGTTCCCTCACTATTGGAACCCGTCGCATGTGAAACAGACCCCTTCTGAAGCCCCTGAGGGAAAAAGAAACTTATGAGTACAAGAAGAAAGTATAAACCCAATGATGCTCTGTGTGTGGATTTAAGATGCTGTAACTAGGAGCATAAAATAAATCTGTGTAAGAATTCCTGCATACTTTTAATTTACAGAAGTCTCATGAGAGGGATTTCACAACTTGTTTCATGAAACTATTTGATGGATTTTCTCAATGGTTTTTGACAGACCGTTTTTATAACACAGCCAAGTAGGTCAGTAGGATAAAAGAGAATTATATCCTTATCCATTTCTAAGCTGAGCATAAAAGAACTTGCCTGAGGGATTTGTAATTTTAAGGATATGATGATGCTCTGTCACAGGCACTGAAAACGAAAACGAAAAAGAATCAGCAGTGAGTGAGGTCTTACCTGAGTGGAGTTTAAGTGCAGGGCCTGGCGCGGCGTGGCATCCTGTGTTAGCATGCTTGTGCAGGTGTGAGGTAGCAGTGCTGCATCGCCGCTGCCGGCAGGTTGCAGGTAAGGCACGTCTCCGTTGGGTCCTGTGGCCGTGGGCCCTGGCTGATTATTACTACTACTGTTACTATCACCCACAGGGAGGGAGTCCGAGTGTCCGTGTGTCCCCGGGCCCACAGGTCCGTTGGCCAGCGGTTGAGGCGGGCACAGGGGCCGGTGGGGTCCCTGATGGGGCCGGGTGGGGTGGAGGCTGGGGTTAGGGGAGGGGAGGGAGTTGGTGGTGGGGCCGTTGGGGAGAGAGGGGCGCACCTGACCTCCAGAGGCATTCTGTCGCATCTGTAAATGGAAAAGATGACAACCATGTAACACCACCGTTTGAAATTAAAATCTGTAAGTGATTTATTATGCTTGTTTAAACATAGTTGGAGAACCAGATGGGTGAGCTCTACCACCAAAAGACAATTCAGAGTCAGTCAGAAAAAACACGCTTTGTTTACACTCATATTCTTACCAGTCAACACTTCAACTTTCCTGCACTTACTTGTATTGTATTATGTGCCAAACCACAGCGTTCTAACGCCTACACACACCACAACAAACAATGAAAAGGTTTGAGTAGCCAAAGTCAGGTGTGAATACTACTGTGGGATGCAGTGATTACACTTTCTGGATTAATGAGGATATTTATTCCAATATTTATGGAATCATGACTTCTGTGTGTGCCACTATACAACATGTCCACAGTCATTGCTTAGCAGACTGATGCATAGATCTTCATGCATTCATGTATATGTAAAAAAAAAAATAAACATGTCAGCATCTAAAATATTCATGTTCTGTACAACACCATAAATTGACTGTAAATTATTAAAGGTTTTGACTATGAATTATTCAAACTGATATTTTTGTCCAATTATCCATGGGTATGTTTGTGCATCATGTATGACCCTCAGAAGTACCCACTTCTGGGTACTAAACACCACACCACCACATGTTGCGTTTGTGACATGAAATGTTTTGTTGAAGATGAAGCTCAGCTCAAGTGTTTTTATGTCAAATCGAGTTACCCTTTTTGTGATCAGAATTTTGACACTTAGAGAACTATGAGCAAGTACCATATGACAGAACAGCAAACACAAGAGGACATGCAGTACTCTTCTGAAGAACACCTGACCAGTGGTGAACAGCCTAGTGTTAAACACATAGATTTTTACCTGGTGCTGGTGCTGCTGCTGCTGCTGCTGCTGCATCATGGTGAGCTGAGCCTCCATCTGCTCCAGCATCTGAAGCTGTGGGGGCTTCAGGCTGGCCCGGTTACTCCGCAACTGTTCCAGCAACTGAAGGCAGACAGCAACAAAACCCATAAACAATGTAAGAGTGGAAAATGGATGTGGCCTCTGCTCAGATGACAGACATCATAAATACATATTTTTTTTAAATGAAATAAAAGATATTACCAACCTGGAGTTTCTGTGGGGATAGATACCAGTTGGATACTGGCTGCTGTGCTGGATTACTGGCCCATGAATCACCCTGAAGACAAAAATAATACACATGTAAGGTGTAAAAACTACTCTAAGGACACAGTAGATTTAAATGCACGACAGCAACTTTGCGTACTGTAAGAAGGGCGGCGGCGACATATAGCTGTCACCATCAGACAACACCTTCACATACAGTAAATAATCAATCCAAAAACAAATTTCTTTGGGAGGGGGCACATCTATTAACAAGCACAACAAATTGGTCAAAACTGTCTGAGTACTAATAGGTATTTACCTTGGTAGGGCTGGAAGCTCTCCTCCTCTTGGCTGGGCAGGACTGGTCCTCTGCTTGGCCCAGTGAGCCCACGTGAGGGGGCAGAGCCTGACCTGAACCTCCGCCCTCTGCACTGTGATTGGGCTTACAAGCCTGGAGGGGAGGGGATGGCGAAGGGAAGCAAAAGGAACGTGAGGAGGAAAAGGACAGAGGCGTAAATGGAAGGACATTAACGAAAGGTCGTGGTAGACAGAAGGGGTTGGAAAAAAGCAAGAGAATGAAACAAGTGAGGGAGACGAGCGGTAAAAAAACAAAACAATCAAGACAAAACGGAGAATACAAAAATAAGGCAAGAGGAAGAGGTCAGAGGGAAAAGCAAAGCAGGGGATGGAGAATAAGGAAAACACAAAAAAAGGAGAGCAAAACTGTGATTCTGTGTTAGCACTTGAACAAACAAGCAGGACATAGAGAGGAAAGCATTCCTGTGTATCTGAAAGTGTTGCTTCGTAGGGCGACAACAGCCTCGGGGCATTTCTCCTGTTAAGAGGAATGCTGGTGAAAATTCACCGGTACTGCTTCTTATCAACACCTGCAGCACTCAAAGTTAATGCTGTTATAATGACTCTTAACAATGGTATCTAACAGTATTCCACTGTATTGCACTTTCAGACAATATAAGGCAGTTGCGGCTGTTCAAGGGTACAAAAGCATAACTCAACCTTTAAAGCAAAAGGTTACAACACATTCCACACGCTGACAGCCTTACCATTACCTCTGAGGAAGCCTATGAGCCAGATGTGACTGCCCAGAAATTTTGTCCAACAAAACTGTACTGTTGTTTTCAAATAGTAAGCATTAGCTGATTTTGTTTCATTTTAGAGGCCTTGACTAATCAGCAACTACATTTTTCAAATCCTTGGTAGTCTTTCTTATTCTGTTCAAAAATGTTTCCTGAGAGGGTGAAAAATAGACGCCAGAACTTATATAAGATTTTTTTAAAACCCAGAATTAGTAATACTTTCAATTCAATTTATATGTTGCACTACAAAAATGAGCAAACTAACAAAAACATGTTGAAAAAAAACAAACAAACAAAAAAAAATCACATCGAGAGACCACAAGTCCCCAAAAATTTCAAAAATGTTTCTCATGTATGTTGTTATATATCAAGTATTATATGTAAATAAATCAAGACATGAAGTCACATCTGACCCATTGAAATCTATCGATCCTAAATGTCCCCATTCCAAAACACCTTCACACTGGAATAAGTCTTATACTGAATTGACTCTCACCAACTCAAAGTTGATGGATCAAAATATTCTAATACTAAGTCAATAATACAACAATGATCACACAAACATGGACACAATAGAACTACAGGCATCTACTGTATGATGGGCATAAATGAATAAGTGGTAATGAAACACTAGGGGGCGTTGCTGGGGCTTTGTGAGCAGCTGCAGGACATCTAAGGTCAACTACTGAAGGGGGAGGAAGATGGACAGAGCCAATGGGAAGCCTGGATTTACTCTACGGCAACACGACCTCACCGATCACATTGGGCAGGGTCAAAAGCCAAAAGGCCAAACGTCAATGAGTGTGAGAATTATAAACACAGCCACTTGATTTAGAATTAGATCACTGTAATCTCTTCAAAAAGGCAAACTCTCCCAGTGGAAACCAAAGCAGATTAAGAGCAAACAACAAGTGTGGTGCAGGTTCAACAAGTTTGCCACCTAAAACTGGATTTGTCAATGAACTCTAGGGGGGGTAATCCTGAATTCCACATTAGATTAAGAACAGGATTAATAGAAGGGGAAATTGAGTGGGAAAGAATTACCAAAAGCCTGCACAAGTGCTTGGTTGATTCATTTTTTGTTTTGTTTTACTTGTACTGAGTGTGATGGGTGAAGCCGAGTGACTACTGTGCTGTGGAGAAGAAAGGGAGTGCAGGACTGGGTAACACTTGGCTGGACCCCTCCTCTTTCAAAACAGATGCCATAAAGCAGCCATGCCTGGACATTTGAAATAAAGTACTGACTTGTTATTCAATTACAGAAAGTGTGTGCTTACAATAAGTCAAGGCCTCCAAGCTCCAAAAAGCATTCATGTTGCGGAGGAGGAAAGAAATGCAATTTATGTGGGAGTATTTTTCGCATGTTGTTGGCTTCTTTAGACATCTGCGTGCACACACACACACACTGACACACACACACACACACTGTGGAAGGTGGGGTTAAGCTCAAGTGTTACCCATCAGTATGTACAACAGTGCATGCGCTTGTGACCTGTAGGTAATTCTGTGTGTACATTAGGATAATGTGTTTGAGTGCCTATGTGTCTAAGTGTACACTCAGTCAGAGGGAGGGGAGGGAGGGGAAGTGTAAGTTGCTCTATCTGGTCTCTCACCTGCTGTGGTGCACTGCTCAGGCCTCCCTGCCTGGAGGTTAGCTCAGCTGGGATTGGTAGACTCCATGCCTCCTCAATAAGAGGGAGCATTTTACTTTTACCCTGTAGGCTACTGAGCTGGGGGTTACTCAACTGAGCCTAGGGGAATGGAAAACGACGTGAAAAAACAAAAAAATAATAAAACACAAAGCTTTTAAAAAAAAAAAAAAAAAAAAAAAAAAAAAAAGATGACCTCAAAACAAGGAAATGATCAGCAATGGTAAATAGGTAGAGGTTATAACACAAGTGAAGCTAAGTTGGAAACTGACAGCGATGCTAATTTATGCCTTTAAATTCTTTTGGCTACATGGTCTGGCTAATAGACTTACATATTACTTGAATGACACTCAGCAACAATAATCCCAAACACAGTCAGTCAAACACAGTCCATTAAAACAAGCCACTGTGCTTGTCTTAATGCCATGACATTATGCTAACATAACTGGTGAAAATGTAACATTCCTTCATGCGTATGTAAAGGAAAATGACATTGCTTTTAGAAAAAGCTTGGACAAAATATAGATGAATAAACATGACATACGGGGATTTTTAGAACCCCAGATGTTAAATCTATGAAAAGGAAAGGGTGACTTTAAGCCAGCTATCATTAGCTTGTGAATCAATATGTTTCAAAGGGATAAATAACCATTAAAATAGCGGGTGCTGCAATGTGAATTTTTCCTTTTCCCCTTATATTATGTTGCACAGCGTACACAACAGAAGACCTAATCTCAAAAAAGATTGGTTCCAGCACCAACAACCCTATCAACTAGGCATGAGTTAGGGTCTTGAAAGAATGGGAGGTGTAAAGCCCTGAAGAAAATCAAACCCCATCAGCGACTCCCTAGATTCTTTACCATTTAAGATCCTGAATTCAATTTCTCAGGTTTTTTTCCACCCCCCTATAGGGTTTTAGGACCCCTGGGTTCAAAACTTTGTTTCTAATATAATGGGTCAAATCATATCCCAGTGGACTAATATACACACTACTTCAACACTGTGGTGGCTTCACAGGGATGCTAACAAATAACAGCAAAAAGGCAGGAGACTGCAATGATGGTAGTACAGAGAAACCTCATCCACTCCTCCCTGTGCTAGTGGAAGGGAGTTTAAGCTTGAGTAGGGTTCAGAAAAAGATGAGGGAGCAAGCCATCATCTTGCACTGATCAGTGCTTTTTCACAGATTTTTGTCAAACCTTTTCACCCTTTCTTGGTGCCTGTCTTATGTTGTATGATGAGAGAGGAAAATTCTGTCTACCTGTCTATTATTGTCTACCAAGTAGTCAATGTCAAAGTTTTTTTCTATGTCTACATTTTGTGGCACTCACTGCATGTCCTCTATGTCAAACCCCACAATCCACAAAACGCACCAAACAGCTTTTGGTGTGAATGGTTCAAGTAAGTGAGGCCCAGAGCAGCATGAAATAAATAGCAGCCAGTAGTTTCAGTTAGGCAAGTTCCAAAGTGATCGAGGCAGTTTTTGATGTGTCAGCATCTTCTATGTAAATACTGACACATCCTGACGCCTTTGTTTGTTTGTTTGTTCGGGTGTGCCAGCTGTCAAATACGCCCAATTCCGCTCTGGTAAAACACAGCACTGTGAAATTGTGATTTGTGGAGTACACAAAATAAATAAAGAGCAGCCAGTTTCAATTATTGATACGACAGTGTACGTCAGAGAGTGATTCAAGCAGCCTAAAGCCTAAGCAGTAAAAGTTTCTCTCTAAACAGATATTATACAAAATACATCCAGACACTAAAATATTAGTAGCTGTAACACAGACTCTATTTATTCCTAATAGACAAAGGTCCACCATTTTAACTGCGGGCAAAGAAAACATCACGGGGGGCATCCCTACTTTTAAGTAATGACATCCATGCTGAGTGAAATCACAGCAACCTCTTCTGGTTTTGAAAAAAAAAAAAAAAAGTTCACTTTACTGCTATTTCAGCCAAATTTTGCAGATGCACCAGACCTAGAATTTCTCTATATTGTATTTTCTTCTTATATGAGATTATCGAATTGAGGTTGCATCCAAACAGCCATGTTATGAGCAGTTCCTGCTTCAAATTCCCTTCTCCACCCACCTGCAGGCATTTGATGCGGTGGGTTAGCGCGGTGGTGTTGGTGCAGCCTTTGCTGCGTGTGGCATTGATGTAGCACTTGATGGCATCGTGCGGCTGGTTGCAGGACTCGTACAGCGTGCCCAGATCCATCCAGGCGGCGGCGTGGCTGTGGTCCAGTTGAACGGCGCAGATATAGGCCTGCAGGGCATCCATAGGCTGGTTCTGCTGCTGGTACAACACCCTGCGGGGGGGGGGGGGGAGATGGGGTCCACAGGAGAAAGACAGGAAAGGAGACAAAAGTAAGAAGTACAAAGAGAGGAAGGGATGAGGAGGGGACAGGGGTGAAAATGAGGAGAAAATGACAGTGAGGATGGAGAGGAGAGATGAATTAAGAGTGTTTTGTCATGCAAAGGAGATTGGAGAAATAAATGGATAATTAAGTGATTGAAGCAAAGTTGAAATTGGGAGATTGAGGGTGGGGTAGATGAATAGATTTAGAAAATAAATGAAAGGAAAAGATTAGGAATTAGATAACTGCAAATGTCTGTTCAAAAACAACAGTGACAATAATGACTTTCATTCATGTGTATGGAATGGGCAATTACATTGTTAAAAGAGCAATTGAACTGCAGCCTTCATTAATCAAATTGAGCCTTACCCTATAGAGCACCAGGTATCTGCACTGGCCTCTGATTTGTCTATGGATTGCCGATAGGAGATGAAGGCGTCCTGGACCTTCCCAATACTAGAGTAGCACCTACAGGAGACAGTGGCTGTCAGGGTTGTGCTACAGACATGGAAAACATTTAAAATACAATAATTCAAGTACACAGGGCCTCTTTCTACATATTTCCTTAATTCAAAACTTGGAACATACTTCTTGCATTTTGCATGCAGATCCATGCATTTTCTAATTGATTAGTAGCTATAAAGCCTGATCCTATTCCAATAATTTGAACAGAAGGCTTGGAGAGGACTTGAACAACCTATGAATGAATAAAATACTAAAATTCAAACGCATTTGTAACACAGCAGCAGACCTTTAGAGGTCTGTTTTTTTATCCAAAAAAGCTAAAGCTAATTAAATTTGTTCAACAAATTGTCAATCTTCCCCAATTACTCAATGACAAAGCAAAAATTCAAAGACCAATAACTTTATTTGTTTGAGTCAGGTTTGTCAAACTGTGGATCCCTCGTATGAGACTGAAACCGACTGTGATCAAGTGTTATTCTTTCTAAGAAATGCTTCACCAATTATGTACTTAGCCAAGTTTTCATGACCATAACATTCCTGTTTGTATTTGCCAGGGTAGATTGCTTAGTATTGCTAAATCTGTATCAAAACAGTCAAATATTTGTGTCAAAAGAAATACCTTTGTGGTTTTAACAATCTGGAAATGTCAGATACTCTCAAATACAAATCAGATGACAGAAAAGGAGATTATAAATACTTTGAGATAACTGACGAAGCCTTATGATACTAATTAAATCATCCTCTGATGGTGTGCAACGTACCTGCCAAGGAAATACCAGGACTGTCCAGAGTTGGGGTCGGCCTCCAGAGATTTCTGCAGACACTGGATGGCATAGCTGTCCCTGTTGGCTCTGTCCCCGAGCTGTTCCACTGTGTGATGCATCCAGCCTGGAAAATGCCATATTAATCATTCACTGTAATGCAATAATTTTATCTCTCAGACAAAGAAGAATTTTCAACTCTGTCTCATTTTGGATTTTTTTGGATAAGTCAACACATTACACAAATGTGCTAAAATATGCATGAGTGTATTATCTTGGAGGACAGTCTTTTCAATGCTAAGACTCAATTTTAGATTTCATAAGTACAGTTATTATATAACTAAATGTGGAACCAATATTTTTGCTGAGACAGAAGAGAAACTAGGGTGAGTGTTCTCAGTTTCACAGGAAAAAGCAGTTCACATAAAATATTAAAATTGATTTATATGGTTGTATAAAGACAAAAGTATGGTATTTACGAAACGAGCAAATGAAATTTTTGGCTTCACTCAATCAGATGCATAAAACTTCTCACTCAATCTTATTTTAATCACTTTATATGTCCATGACCAGGTGAATCTTACCTAGCTGCTGCAGGGTAGTGGCCTTCACCTGTGCAGGAAGATCCTCCGTCTGCAGAAGGCTCTCATAGGCCTCCTTGGCAGCCCGGTATCTCTTCTGGATATGAGGAGCGGAGGGGCAATGAAGAATAAAAGAAGGGGGAGGGAGTGTACCATGGGGAGAGGATGGGGAGAGGAAAAGTGACAAAGCACAAATTAAAAAGCTGTTTACAACATCGTGGATTGAAATTCAATCCATGACTTTTGCCAGGTCATCCTTCTTGTCCATCTTTCCAATGTACAGCATGATCAAACCGGTAATCATCTTGATTGCCCTCCCCACTCCTCTGAATTTAGCCACACTTTTGCATCCTAAGATTTGCTGCTCAATGGCCGCACACAACATAAGCCTGAGACCTCCACTGCAGCGCTGTGTTCTGACATAGCACAAAACACATTAGTCGTGAAAGCGCTGCTACTGCGAGAGCTGGCGAGAGCTACTGTACCTCTCTACTGAAACCGGCATAAAGAGAGAGAGAGAGAGAGACCACCAGCATACAAAAGAGGGGGAGACAGACTTTCTTGTTTCCGTGGCAACCCCGCCGATCGGCTAAGAGTAATCTATCCCCTCCTGCACACCACCCACTCACGCACCCTACTCCCTCCTCAATTTGTCAGCACCTGGTTCAAAATACAAAAAAATAGGGCTTTCCCCGGCATTCAGATGCCCTGTGATATTACAATCGTAGCTGGGTTACAAGCTATAGCCTTAGAATTGCACCTTCAACATGCAGCACTTATTCTCACAATTACTAAATGACGGAAACAAAACAAATGCGTCCTTGGGAGGAGTCACAACTGAAGGACTGGTTAAATAAAAGAGCGAGCACTTACCTGAATCTCATATAAATGAGCAATGTGGAACTGAACTGTGAAAGGAAAGAAAAAGAAACATGTTAGATGAAGGTTATGTGGCATTTAAGAAAGGATTCCCATCCCTTCTCAGAGTTAGTCCTCATCATAGTCTTTTTAAGTCTTTGAAAAAGTAGTGCTGCGTTGTCAATAAATAGGTGTTAGAAACACAAGGTTGCCTGTCTACACTAAGTGAAACAGATCAGATAGGTAGCTGTGCTCCTGGCGGCACCTTCCTTTGTCTGGAGCGCTGCAGTGTCTGATCTAAGCTGCCTGAGTGACTCTCAGCAGATGGAGGGAGAGAGAGAGGAGAGAGAGAGGGGAAGAAAGACGGGGGCTGCCCTTGCTGTGTGTGTGTGTGTGTGAGTGAGAACAGGAATGAGGGGGACACAATGAGGCAAAGGCAAACAGTGAGAGGCTGGGCAAAAATGGATATTGCAGTCTCCAAGGTAACAGGTACCGGGGCGGGAGAGATGAGCTGGCAGCGGCATATCAAATAAAGCTAGTATTCTACCCACACTGAACCCCAGCAACTGACCATAAACACTTTGTACAGACGACAGCGAACACAATAAGATGTTTCAGTTTCTCTGCTGCCTTTTATTATTTATTTTTGTATATGGGCAGATAAGATGCAGGATCCATTCCAGGATTGATTTCTGACAGTGGTGCAGTCTAGGAATGGCTCTCATTTGGATATTTATACGTGTTAACAATTGTGCAATAATGTTTTCTTTGTGCAACACAGAATCTTTACTGCATTTGCATTTTTTCTACACAAGAGGCAATTTCAAAGCTGCCAAAAACCATCAGTGTAACTCATAAAAGGGGAAAAAACATTTTAACCAACAGCAATTATATAAAATAATGTATTTGATGCATTTCAAGGAGTGAACATAAACTGCAATTTGTAGGGCATTAATATACCTTATATTCATATATAACTGTAATATTCCTATATTCCTAGAAACTATTACTAACAATATATGTTGCAGACAAACATCCTGAAAGCATGTAATAACTATATTTACTTAATTTAGGTATGTCATGACACAAGAAGAAAAAAAAAAAGAATAAATAAGAATGTAGCTTACTTTCAGCTTTGGACAAAGTGCAGGGGTTGGAGTCAATCAAAGCCAGCTGAAAATGCTGTGAGAGAACATTGGTAGAAATCAGTAAAGGCACAGACAGAATTACCAATAAAGCTCCAGTGCTTCAGCTACGTTCATTTGCTCATGACTGCTTGAATTTTTAGCACCAGAGCAATCCCTTGTGCATAACACTGCTTTATTTATCGCTAGCTGTCAGCAGCCATTGAGTCACTCAATGGCACAGTCACAGTGGGAGCCCCACTTTCTGTTCGGCTCCGCTCGTTCGCAGAGGTAAGCTAATCTTGATGCATAAAGCTTGTTGATAATAACTCAACATTTCCTTCATGTGCTGCATAATAAATGCGTTTCAATGTGAAGCTACCTCTGGAAATGTTAACAATACCAGCTAGGTTATACATCGTTCTTCTTTGTATTATAAGATTTGAACAGATGTTACTATTTATTTATATTTATTTATTTCAGCCAGTTAGCAAAAATTATATCAAACACCACATTTTTCTATTAAGTCAAATGAAAAATGTAATACGTGTTAAAGCGTTGAACCTGCCTTTAGGCTTGACTCATAGTCTGTGTTGACCTTGAACATAAGACCCAAGCGCAGGTGGATCTCCTTGGCCCGGGAGAACCCTGGGTCAATGTACAGCACCTCCTGGAATGCTTTGATCGCCCTGCAAGAGGAATTGAGAAAATGATAAAGAGCGGGAGAAAGGATGGTATCAAAAAGACAAAGGGAATGAAAACATACATAAAGAAGACATACAAAACTGGACAAGAAGACCGGATCGTTGGACTAGGTCGAGGTCAGGTTTGTTTAATAAATCAGTGTGAACCCTAAATGAACTCCAACAAAAAGGCAACCATGTTTTTTTTTCCTTTGTTCTGGACCAAAGGAACCAAACAACAGATGTGAACGCAACCTAAGCTGCAGCACTGTTGGTCAGTCAGTGCTCATTCAAGTCACATTGCGTGTGCCGTCTTGAACTGAATACTAAAGATGTTACTTCCACAGTGACTGAGAAAGTAACCCATTTGTTATTAACTTATTTTGCTGAGCTTGCTTCACAGTCAGATGGCAGCTGAATCAACTAATGCTGCAGCAGAATGTTAGCCCAAGCAAGCTTTATTTGCTTATTCTTGATTGAGAGACTGTGGTGGTGAAACGCTGAGGTGTTTCACATGCTATGAGAAATGTAACGGGCAAGCAGGAATCCTTGGCATTCTCAAATACTGGATGTGCATGTACCTCTTGAAAACAATTTCTGACTGTATTTTGTGGCCACTGAAAACAACAGCTGTATTTGTTGATGCTTGCATTTGGCGCTTTATCTGTCCAGAGGTTTAAGCTAGCTAATTCTTATTGGCAATTCAGCCAGAACTGAGTCTTCCCTGGTTGTGGTGTTACCATGGAAACAGACAGGACAGCTTCACTCAAAAGCAGTTTCTCAGCTGGCACCAACACACAGATGCTGTTCTGTGGATAAGCAATCTCTCTTGAATGGACCTGACTTTCTACTATGCATTATTTGCCAAGCGTAAAGCGTGTTCAGCTGCATTACCACCAGGATTGCTTTAACATCTGCAATAAACTGCGCAGCAGACCAAGTGATTTGTTTCAGCATTTCTGACGTAGGTGGTTCCGTCTCAAAATCAACAACAGGTTGACTCTCCTCCAACTCCAGGTGGAAATGTGTAATGTCATTTAATGTTCGTTTTTATTGCGGAAACATTTAGTCTTTGCGTGCTGTGTGTCTATTATCCAGCTCCTTTTTCTCCTCTACTTTGTGAAATCAAAGTTTGTCCCCAAAAATGTCTGGCGCTTTTGTTAGCAGAATGCCTCGAGCACACGTGTAATTGTTGGGTATTTACATTTCTCAGTCCAATTGGTTTAAGCTTAAAAAAAAAAAAGCCTAACAATTTAGATTTAACATCTGAACTCTTTTTTTACCTGTTCATAAGTATAATTGATCGATAAAATAGTTGGTACTCACCACTGAAAGGCATTATAGTGGAAGTAGACCATTCCCAGGCCATACAGAAAGGCAGCATTCTGGGGGTGGGGGTAAAGAGAGATGTAATGTCATTACGACAAATAAAAACACACTTTGAAGACTACCTCTCCTTCCTCTACAAGTGCACCCACAGGAAGAGGAACATGTGCAACAACACAACACACCTTTGATGCAGACAGCTGCTACATCTTTTAATCGCTAAAGCACAACAAAGAACGCTGGCAGGAAATCAAACAGATATAAAAGACTAACAAAGAAACAGAATTTTAACAGCATTAACATGACTAACGGGTGTAGAGCATGCACTGGCTGAAAACAGAAAAAAAAAACATGAAATCATATTATTGTCTGCTGTAAAATTCGTCACAAGTTTCCAGCAGTGGTAGTCGTTAAAATAACAGCAGCAAAAAACATTTATTTGCTAATGCGCAATGAATACATCATCTTTTATTATTATTTAATTATACTTTCTGAAAAGAAAAAAAGAATCCCCTACAATTTGGTTAAGGTGAAAAATAATCTGTGTAGAAAAAGCCAATTTTCTACACTGGTGACTTAAATCAAGGTTGGTGAGTCAATCCTCATTACAGCATGTCGCTGAAACTATGTGTACTTGTAAACAAGAGCCGTACATATTTACACAACCTTGCAGCTACTTGGTACAGCTCAGTAATCTGGGAAACCAACCACTAGCATTCAGTCTCACCGCAAAGTGTCAATCTAACAGGAGAGAAGCTCGAAATGACTCTGACATGAAACCTGAAACCGCACCTTACATCAGCATCTTACCCATCTGAGACACTTCCTGTGTGTAAGTGAATGATAGTGTGAATGTGTGGGAAAGAAAACCAACATTATGTATAGGTGTGTAATTGACAGGATGTAAGAGTATCAATGACTGAATGAAAAAATAGGCATGTAGGCACGTGTGTGTGTGCTTCTTACCTTCCAGTAGTCTGACTGTAAACTGTAGTACCTCTGGTATGCCGATAATGCTGTAATTAAAAGAAAAGGGAAGCAGAGAATGAATCTGTGTCACCACAACACCACGAAAAGAGGAAAAGAGTGTGAGCAGTCAGCGGTTTTGTTAGTTACTTCAATTAATTGTTAGTTGCAGCCCTAAACTGAAGTGTGCATCTCTCTGAACAAAAAAGTGAAAGGATGATTCTACAAACCAGTTGAGTGCAGATCAGTGGAGAGAAGTGGACAGATCACTCACCTTTTGGGTAATCCTCCAAGAGGAGGTTGAAGTGGCCTAACTGGCAGAATAACTCAGGCTCCACTTTGCCCTCGGCCTTAAGGATGAGCGAATCGTAGCAGCGAACAGCCTGAGGAGAACACAAAAACAAACAGGCTCAGGACACTGCATGTGTCTGTGTTATGCAAAGAAAAGAAACATAAGGGGGAGAGGGGATTTGAGAGACAAAAGGAGAACCAGGCAGAGAGAGAAAAATCACAGTAATGTCACTCTGAACTTTTGAAAGTCACAGCATGGCTGACGTCAGCTTCCTAATTCTGGCCAAGCCAACTCAAATTCTTTTCAGCAGATAAATATCAGCCCTAGACTGGAATGAAGTTTGCTGTAGATAAGGACTTGTGCTCAAGGGTTTTTTTTAACTTTTATTACAGATCTGCCTTGATAAAAAGAGATACAACATTAGCTGGTGCCTGCGAGCTGGAAACGCACTACGAGATCTATGGAGTTTATGTTGCAGATTTCAGAAGTTCATGTACCTTTCTGCACCAAGGCAAACAAATCCAAAAGTAACCTAAAATGGCACCCCGGTGCCACACTGAGATCACATCAAAGATAATCAGCTGGTCCCCAAAGCTGAGTGCTGTTTCTGCCATTCATAGTTTATCATTATTTGAAATTTAAGCCCCATTCATCACCTTTAACCTTCAAACCACACAGAAAAGACCTCCCGTTTTTCCTTGATGAGTAGTGCTGTCATTGCCAAGAAGCAGTTTACATAGTTATCAAGATAGTGAAAATATTTTGCCAAGACATCATGCCGCAAGTGCAGCAACAAATACCATGACAGAAAGAGGGACACACACACTCACAAAGGCTGAGCAAGCTAAGCACTGAGTGATGGAGTGGCTGAAGACAGATGAGCTGCAATGTCACTGAAGCATGTTTACACAGCGGATATGTGGCTTTGTAATGTAGCTGTGTCTTGGAGACCTTAAAGTAAAAAGTGTTCTTCACATTGTCTATATTAAAGTCAAGTTCTCTTGACATGAGGATTTATAAATTCCACTCAGAACAACTGTTCGCTCTTAGACACAAATACAACTGTCAGACAGCGGCCCTCTTAATTATCACTGAGGATTTAGGGTTATAACTTCAACAGGTTTACAATGTCATTTTAGATTAAATGCATATACACATCTACACAGTCTCAGTGGCAGCTTATACACACAGTTAATTCCAGTTCATACACTACATAAGCATGTGGGAGATTGAGAAAGAACTGTCCCTAAAGCTGGATTTATATTAGACGCAGACACCTATTGTACCGTGTAGGTACAATACATGTACAATAGGTACATGGC
Organism: Scomberomorus guttatus; assembly: GCA_038419695.1. Classification (NCBI taxonomy): domain Eukaryota; kingdom Metazoa; phylum Chordata; class Actinopteri; order Scombriformes; family Scombridae; genus Scomberomorus; species Scomberomorus guttatus. Next base: position 9,287,859 of record CM076468.1, on the reverse strand, counting down.
AACACCAAGAATCGTGGTGAGCAGGTTTGCAGCAATTGGTTTTGCTAAATGTGTCAATGAAAAGCAGCACATTACTGAGCCGTTCTTCATCGTCCCTAATGTTTTCTTCACTATCAAATATCTCCACTAGCATCAGAAGCATGTAAGAGAAAACACAAGGTCAGCAAACCGCCAAACCGTGGAGATACACTTTTTCACCACGGCAAGAAATAATCCATATCGTCACAGCTCTAATTACAATACATGTTTGAAGAGGTGCATGACAGCTACAACAAAGGAATTGTCAAATTAACACTCATAACCCCAAATATGATTTAATGCAATTAGACGTATCAACATAAAATTAATCAGCAACTATTGTGATTATCGTATAACAAGACATCAAGGCATCACCTTGGTGGCTGGTGAACTGGAGTGGACATTTTTCAGTTTTTTGATGCTATGTAAACCAAACAATTGATCAAGTGAGTTATTTCAGTCTGAATGACTGGTATAAAGGGCTCTGCTGACACAGCACTTTAGTGAGGACTGTCTGTGCCATTTGTCTTACTTACAATTGACTGCGAGTATTCACTTTCACATTTCTCAACCTGTGCAAATTTCCCATTATTTTTTTGCCAAGCACTCAGGAATTAATTCCACAGTCATCTAATGATTGTGAGTGAGGAAGAATATGCAATATGATATGGGAATTGGAAGATATTCAGTCTGATTGGAAGCAATATCATGCTTACTAATTCTGGAGACACCTACAGTATTACCTGGGATTTGAGTATCATGTAAAACGGCTTAATGATTTAAGCCGTTTTACCGTTTGCCTCCTCTTTGTCTTAAAGGCTGCTTAACAGTTGAAATTCTCTGTATTACGAAAGACAGTTTACCAATATTACACCCAGTGGCAGAATAGACACTGTCCTTGGCTCCTTCAACACATTGCAATAATTTCCACACCACCTCATGGTAATTTAGCATTACTTTATCAACCATGTATTTGCATACTGTGAGAAAACTCTGAAAACAGCTGTACTGCTCTATCAGTTTTTCTCTTGGCTAACTAACAGAAGTTTCTACACTATCTTGAAAGGAATGCCTAGCCAACACTGTGTCGAGGTATCAAGGAAGATCTAAAAGAATATCTAGCTTTAGTTACAAATGTGCACTTCCTTTCAGACACAAACTAAAATAAATGATAAAAAACACATCAGCTGATGAGTTTAGAACTAGGGAAAACAAGTAAGAGGCTAGCTAGGGCTAGGGGGTATCATTCCAAGTAGGGTTGGGTTAAATGACATATACAACAAGATGATATGAATTTGTCAACAGTCACAGATTCTGCAACACCGTTTATGCTGTGATATCTATCTATCTATGCATGTATGAGGCCATTGTAGACAATGATGCCAATCAATCAGCAGGACCTGAGAATTGTTTATTGCACTCTGATCAATAATAATACAGTTTTTTTGCACCATTGTGATGCACTATTTATTTGCTAATTCACTGGATTAGCCAAAAACAGACAGACAGTCTGGTGATTTTTATCCACGATAGAAGATTTTAACCATAGTGGCCACCCAGGCTACACTGTCCCAAGAAGTGAGCTCCACTTGTCGTACTACATTACAGCTCCTTTGCTAAAACATGTTGAACTACTGATATGCAAACGCCTGCAATACAATAGGAAAATGCTCAACATAGGAATCACTGTTAAAGTCGGTGAGTAAAGTTAAAATATAGCTTGTGTCCTCAGACATGTTCTTTACCATTGGATCAACTACTTGGTAGACACTACTATAAACCTAATAAACATTTTAGATCACCTAAAACAAATACAATGAGTTCTCACAGATTACCACTCATCACATAACAGTACAAGATAAGCCTGGAATTGTTAAATGATACAACTGTGCTGTTGCTCCTGTTAGTTTTCAGGGGCAAGGCATGTCTATGCATCAATTGTGCAATGACAGATTTGGACCGAGGGCTTTCTTTTGGTGAGGCAATAGTGCTTACCACAGACCCTCCACAGGTAAAGTGTTTCAGTTTCATGTTATAATCGTCCAAGTGAACAGACAACCCTGACTTTCTGGGAAATGCCTTGCTACTCAACTTATAAGAATGACACCAAACTCATCTTGTATCTATAGTAGATGGTCCTGCACACATGCTAATGAGTCACACTGTATGTTAAGTGGTTCTATGCAACTAGTATTATTTAATTTATACTCTATTAATCCTTGTGGGGAAGTTTGTCCTCTGAATATGACCCATCCCAACTTTTTAGCAGCAGTGGTTAGCCACAGTGCAGCGCCTGGCCAGTGCCTTAGTTAAGGGCAAGGCGAGAGTAGTCTGAATACCTAACATGCATATCTTTTGCCTTGACCTCCATGACCCAGATGAAACCCATGCAAACACAGGGACAACATGCAACTGAGTGGCTGAAGACACCAGTTATTCAGTCACTCACATGAGGATCAAACCCAGGACCCTTCTCACTGTCTAACATAAAAAAGGGTGATATGTGAGTAAATCAAAGCCTGTTGTTTGGACTTTCGCATGACGTGGTAATATCAGATGGGTGTTTCCTCTCAGTGATGCACAAGATTACTGTAGAGCTGCATTTATTTATCCAAATAATAAAATTTGGCACCAAAGGTTCCAAAATTTTAGACACAGATAATAAACTGCAGCTGAGTGAAAAATGTGATGACATTTCTGTTGTCTAGGATTTTGACGGGGATGAAATTGGAGGAGCGATCAAGTCCACTGGGATTTTTTCATTTTTACAGTTACTGGCACAATGGTGTCAAAATAATTACCAATCCAGACACTGTAGAAGAGACACTTAGAAAAAAACGAAACCATGCTGAGCACAGCCAAGTTGAAAGTTTATCTTTCGCCTAGTTATTGTCATGTTTTGTCATTGCCACCTAGTTATTGGTGATACAGTGACCTAGTTCTGTCACAAATGTTGAACCCACAGTTATCTGCATGTAGAGCAACAGTGCAGCAACACAGCCATTACAAAGCGCCAGACAGGTTAGTCACTCAAAAGTAATAGGCTATGAGCAGAAACAGAAAATATATAATACGCATCAAACTTGAACATTGTAGAAGATTGTGGCAAAATGAGAGTTAATGCTTTTGACTGTTTTTAATAATTCTAAGAAGATTTAAGAACTGAATCTCTGACACAGTAGAGATGAATTGCTTGTGAGGCCATATTCTGGTTCATTTCCTTTTTTTTCTCTCTCTCTCTCTAGTGAGAGTACAAGAAAACTATTAAGATTCAATGTGTCACAAATGCAATATGTCTAATGCAAGTATGGAATACTTACACAAGCAGGAAGCATTCAATGAAGCCAAGAAAAGACACCAACAATTTCCATTATGTGTTTTACTGCACTCTATATTATTTGATGGTCTGGTATTAGCATACTATTTTCTCTAGTTTCTGCTGCTCACTATGGATCCAAACATTGACTGTATATAAATATGAACAACGTGTCTCCACTTCCTACTGCTATGCAAAAAACAAAAAACAAAAAAATCTACTTTCCGGGAGCTGCCATCTTGTGCGTGACGTCATTTGGAGCCAGAGTGTGCACAGTAGAGTCAGGCGGCGGGATGACAGTCCGTGGGACATGCCCCCTCAGCCACCCCGCTGCCTGACGGAGGTTTGAGAGCGGCTGTCACAGCTGTCAATTATGACGTTACACCCCCTTTTCATATTGTCAAATAACTAGTTAAAAACAAACTTATCAGAAAAATGAGCACATGGACATAGATCAGCATGATAAGAACTACCTAAAATGACAGAAAACATCTTTGGGAAAATTTTATTTGACGTGAACCTTTATATTTTAGTTTGGCTCATGTCCCATCCGCTAACATGGAGGGGGTGGGACTTATGACCTATAGTGCAGCCAGCCACCAGGGGACAATCAAGATGTTTTGGCTTCACTTTTGGGGAGCTGTCATGACGTCCGTGTTTATATACAGTCAATGGATCCAACATATTCTTCTCTCAGTACCAAAACTCTGGGTATTAACTGATTCAATATAAGCCATCTCATTCTTTTACACCATGTGGACTGATTACAATTTTTCATCTAAGTGGAAGTTAATCTCAATCCGTAACATAACATTATTTCTCATCCGTTGTCATTTTAGTCACTGACAACAACAATATTCATTGTAGATTGGTCACATTTTGCTGATGCCTGATGTAATGATGAGGGTCTTGGCATCCTTAATTAAACATAAATGTATCATGTCAAGTCCAATGCACACTTGCTGGTTTGACTAAGCAGAGAAAGACAGCCAGTAGGGCGCACGCTCTTCCTGGTTCTACAATCCAATACAGCTTTTATTAGCCGTTACTGAATCAGGTATGAAAATCAAAGGCCATGTTAGCCAACATATCTGAAGGGTGTCAACGTCAGACCGCAAAACAAATCCACAAGACTGTAACAGGAAACCCTGTCAACAGATGCCAATTATGGAGCAAGATCTGGCTTATGACAACTACTGAGAGTTTTTCTTCAACTTCCTCCATGTTGTCCTCACTCTCAACAATCTCAATCACCATCACAAACTTGTAGAAGAAAAAACAAGCAACTCAAGCTGACCAATCTTAGGTCTTGTTGTCCCCACATGTTATCTCTGTGTCAACTATAACCCTGACGTTGAGTTACATTTTTGTTGAGGCACACGTCAGCTATGACGTATGTACAGTGTAACCCCTTGTGGAAGAATAAATCCCTCTTAAGTGTGAACAAGTTGTCTGCGTGATATGCAAGAGTTTTTAACATACATGCCCCATAATATACACCACTAACAGCAAAACAATTCCACATGGAAAGTGATCAAACAGTCTGATTTTTTGACACAGTGGGCTGTTTCAAGAAAGCGGGTGAGAACTTTTCATGCCAGTATCCCCAAACAAAGCATGCAAAGATGTTCAGCAAATTATGGATTAAAACACTGCATCAACATTCAGTTTAAAATACTACAAATGACAAATGTAAGGAAAATGTTGATTAACTTGCTGAATTTGAAAGCAGGAAGTGTACAGATTGATTTGAGGCTTACGCACTTCTTGCATAGCACGTTTACCATATTCTCTAACAATGATGATCCGTACTGTCTGCTGCTTCTGTGCAGCTAGATGAGTAGTTACACTTCCTAGGCATCCCACACCACCTAGCGAGCAGATTCGTGGATGGCCCCTCAAACCATGAGCTGTCAAAAAGCACCATCTTTACTACATCATCACATAGACAGTTTCAGATAAACGCAGAAAAAGGGGGCTTTGCTCTTTGTTAGCTCAGCAGTGTGTTAGGCACAGGTAGACTGTGCATGTTTAACATGTAGCTTACTGGTCTGAGAGCACATGCAGAGACAAACAGGGGTAATGAAAACTGTAAACAAAGGACCCTGACACCACTTAAGTCGGCAAGTGAAACACATCTTTACAAACAGCCAAGACCCGGGAGGTAACTAAAGACACACCTTGGCAACACACAAACGATTCGGAGCAGCACACTCATATCAAATCGGTTTTTATAGATATCGGTGTCACTCCGCCATGTCCCGCCATCTTGGACAGGCAGCCAGCCATTAACGTTACTTGTAACGTTTGTCAACTCGTTCACAGTGACTTTCATACGAAAACACGACCAAAACAGTCAGTGGAGTAATGCAATGTCACAAAAACAACAGTGCTCTTGACCAATGCAAATGCTACTGATACAAGCTAACCTTACCAAATAACGTGGGTCGGGCAAGCTTGTACGGCTACAACGTTAACGTTACTTCCAACATTGTTGTAGCAGTTAACGATGTAGCCAGACAGGGGTACGTATGTGTTTGTGGTTAGATTTGAGAGTCTAACGTGCAATTAAACAATCTCATGACGACATAAAACTTTCCTCATTAAAGTGCAATGTTTCCAGCAGTCAAAAACCGTGACGACGTTGTGTTGTTGGTGGTGCAAAAGCAGGTACACAAGGGTACGCTGTGTGGAATAGCTATCCAGCTAACAGGGAAGGGCGGTTGCCAAACAAATTAACGTTAACAAGCTAGTTACATCCAGGGAGCCATAGCTAACAGTTAGTCGGCTATCCTGGCTAGCGACGCCGCGTAGCCGCAGGTGCAGGGTCGCTGTTCATCGGATGAGAGTAGCTAACTAGCAGGCTAGCTGGCTGGCTAAAAGAGGGGCTGCGGCTAGCTGGCCTTTGCGAGTGGGCCACTTCAAATTCACAAATTCACTGCTGTACATGATAGTTGATGGGCTGGAGTAAGTCCCGGGGAGCAGGGTGCTGCTTGGTTGTAAAATACATCCAGTTTAGATTTGCTACCTTCATCAACAGGGCCTTCGTTCTGGCGCCATCTTCATGAAGCTTCTGAAATCCAAACAGTGAGCTGCAAGCAAGAAGACAACATAGGCGGCTCAGTATCACTTGCAGAGCGGCTCAGAAGACATTTTCGACACGCAAGGAAAGAAAACAATTTAATTTCAAACTGTGCGTTCATGTGAGTGCGCAGGGTTGCTATTCCGACCTGTCAATCCCGACCAAACTGTCCCTCTCCTGGGCTGTCAGTGTCGGAAAGTCCTCCTCTGTTTCACTCGCTTTTCCCGCCGCCATTTTCTTTTCCTCATCACCACCAGCAGCAGCAGAAGCCGAGCCGAGACTCCGAGCAGCAGCGCAGGCAGCGACGGCGACAGACACACCGCACGATTGCATGGAAAATCGCGACACGGGTACAAACGGTTTGCTCCGCCGAATCAAAGAGGGGAAACCGAAGAAAACAAAACGATCAAAAACTTTTTTCCCAGGCTGAAAAGATGCGATTCGATATAGTAAATCCTTTCAGGGGGGGACAGAAGCGCTCTCCGGGTAGCTCCTCAAACGTCACATTTTTTCATCACAAAGTGATATTGTGCCGTTACTTGAATGCGACTAACTGAGTACAATATCCAAGATGTGAGTATATCACAATAAAACGCGAAGATAAAGTTGTTATAATTGTGTCACCCAAGCGAACCCACGCGCCGCTCTAACCACGCCCTCTCCTCCCTCTTTAGCCAATAGGAGCGCCCGCGTCCCCCCATGTGATCTCCCTGCTATATCATTCTTTTTATCTTATATATTCACATTTTCTCTGCAAACCGCTCATGTGCTACACCACGGTTATTCTGGAAGCAAAAATGCATAAATATCTGCTGTCAGAACGCGCAGGAGCTGTCAAATGCAAGTTTCCACACGGTAAAAAAAATATATACAGTAATAAGTATTGACACTGGACTGGTTAAACGATTACTGCAAAGCATCATTTGTTCATGGGCTTTCACACCACGCAGCCTTTCGCTTTCCAAAGTCCCACCATAACTAGCTGATATCTTCCTCATACGGAGAAAAAGTTGCGACATTTTAGTGATAAAGTTGCTAAATTGCTGAGCCTAATCAAGCGCTATCAAAGCATTTTAACTGACGTGGCACAGCATCATAATGTAGGCGTGTTTTCGTATTGTCAACATCCTGGTGACATAACTAGTTTCTCCAAAATGGCGACGGTGGATCAGATTGAAGGTTAGTGATTATATTTGTTAGAAAATACCGGCGTTATTACCATAATTAAAACTGGAATCAATAAGTTTTTCTACCAACGATAACGAATTTGCGATAAATGATGGTCTTGCACTCAATGCTCATTAAAATCCGAAAAGGAAATCCTAATTTGAATGATGTTTGCTTGGTAGCCATTTGACGCTAGCCAGCTAACTAACATGAGCTTCCCAAGTAATATACATGCCATAAACAAGTAGCTCTCAAAGCCTGTGGTAGCTGAACGTCCCTTACAGCTACTTTAATAGATCTGAAGGGTCGCTTTTACGTTTTTGGGTTTGAACAGCTAAATATAGGGCGACATAACTGAGTAAGGTGAAATACGCCCCATATGTGCTTGTGCATCATCATCATTAGTGTTTGGGAGGAAGACATGGGGTGAGGTAGAATCCCATGTACTGTAGTGTGTACATACACCTCTTATTCTGCTTTATTCTGTAAGGCTGATGGTACTAAATCTATGGTATTCTGTTGATTTTTATCCTTCATAGGAGATCAGGAAGACCCAGAGAGTGAAGATGAGGTTTATGAGGTTGTGGACCTGACAGAATATGCCCGGAGGCATCAGTGGTGGAGTAGGGTGTTTGGGAACAACTCTGGCCCGATCGCTGAGAAGTATTCAGTCGCCACTCAGCTCATGATGGGAGGGGTGACAGGATGGTAAGCCTGGGGGACCTATCTGCTTATGGGTTACATATATCACATATATAACACTGCCCAACATTGTCTTTGTTCTTTTGACAAACTTCCCTAATTCAGCAATGCTTGAGAAACTATTGGTAGTAGAACAAAAGGGATGGGCATCATTAGGAGTTTATTGATACCGATATCAATACTGCTTATCGATACTGATACATATCGATACTCTTATTGATACTACTCTCTATAATTTGGTGCAACAAAATAAAGACATAACCTGAAAAGATTCAGCAGTTACTTTATTATTACTTTTTTGCAGAAATAACAAGTTAAATCGATTCCTGAGTTTATAATGAGGGAGGAGAAATTGCTACAAATATCTGGTCAGTATATGTCTGTGGCTGCTGCTTGACTGATGTCTATGGGATTATTCAGGAACATAAATTAGAAGTGCTTAAAATCGACATGTGGATGTTGGTGTTACCCCACTTTACAAGCAACTACCTTTTTACATATATTGCATTTAGCTGCATTTTCATTCAATTTAGTAAAGTGGGCCCACACTTGTAAACATTTTGCCCTATCAGTCATGACTGAAGAGCACAGAATGTAAACACGCAGTGACGCAACGTCAAACATAATCGCCTGATGCCGGCAGCTTCGTCATCATTAGGGGACGGTTAGGAATTTAAAAATGCCAGCTATGTTAGAATGAATTAACATTACATAAATACCGATAGCGGCACCATTTGTCCAGGAACTTATCAATATTTTGTTACTGAACAGTCAGGAACTGGTACTAATTTCGTGCCAGTTCTCAATACCCATCCCTATAGTGTGAGTGCATATGATGTGTAATTAAGTAGTTATTTAGCATTTGTCTATACTGCTTGTTCCCAGTCCACGTGATATTGCTTGTGTTGTTTAAGGAACACTCCTCTCACCCTCTCAACACATACAGGTGTGCTGGTTACCTCTTCCAGAGAGTCGGGAAGATAGCTGCTACCGCTGTGGGTGGAGGGTTCCTCCTTTTACAGGCAAGAGAACCATATAACCGTGTTTATGCAGACTCTTTAATTACTTATGTACTACACCTACAATTTCTTTAAAAGATAAAGAAATTGTTCTATCTACAGTAGAAAGAGTAGCATTGTGTATCAGCTGGCTTAAGATGGACACATCTGAATTCTTATGGGGGTTAACAAACTGGTGATGATATGAGACTGTTATTTGGACTTTAAAATCCTTGTTAGTATTTAACAAATAGATAACATTACAAAGCAGCCAGTTAACCTGACCTACAGGCTGATGAAAACACCACAATAAAATAGCTGGCATAGGCAGGCATTTTTTGCACATAGCCTTGCATCTCTCTGCATTTCTATTGTTGTTATTTTACCAAGGTTTCAGGTGAAAGACAGATTTCTGCACACAAAAGAAAAAAAATTCAATTAGTACCTTTTTATACACTCAGAAACCCAAAGTCCACTTATTGTCAGCCTGAGATGAGAATTTATTTTGGTTCGTTCTCTGTATGAGTTGTTTTCATCAAGGTCAGGACATTATTTGAGACTAAATGTACCCTGAATACTTGCTTCGTGTATTATGATCAGACCTCATCCTTCCATTCATCCTCATCACCAGATATCACTCAAAGAAGACCATCATCTTTAAAAGTTAGATTTTAGAATCGCCTATGGCTTTCGATGAGATTTGATTTTTATTTCTCTCTCTCATGTGAAAGAAATTTGTTTTACAGATGAGTCAACAGGATCTCAATAAAACACAGATTATATCACACAATGCTACATCATAAACCGCCAGACGGTTTATGATGTAGCATTGGAAAAAATCAGATGATAAAACCAGAAAAGGAGTCAGTAGGCCAGTAGAGTGCAACAAAAGGTTACTTATTAGTATAAACATTATGCCAGCCTAACATGCTATTTTACAGGGCAGTTTTGAGCAGAATATTATGCTTAAAGTAGCAAGCTGAGACAAAAGCAAATGAAGTACATACCAGACAGGTTACTTGAAGTGATCCCAAGTAACACTTACCCCTTTTTTTTCATACAGATCGCCAATCACAGTGGCTATGTGCAGGTGGACTGGAAGAAGGTGGAGAAGGATGTGAACAAAGCAAAGAAACACTTAAAGAAGAAAGCAAACAAAGCAGCCCCTGAAATAAACACATTCATTGAGGAGGTAAAGGTACCTGTGACAAAGCTTGCTCTTTCTTTCACGCTTTTGCATATCTTTAATTGAATCAAATAAATTGAATCAAACATTCCTAAATAGCATTCTCTCTGTATACTAGAAAACATGCTTCTTGACATAATAATAATAATTAGAACTTAATGCATGCTTTCTCTCTGATGTCCTGGCTTTTTCTCTCATCTGCAAACCAGCAATGCCCTCTAGTGTACTGTTGTCCATACTGCACCCATCAGCTGTGACACAGCAAGCTGGGAACAGTATGGATGTTTTATGCTGTACCCTTTCTCAGTATACAGTATGTAAATCTTTAATTAATAAACCATGTTGTTAGCGTAGGGTGATGGTTTTATATTCATTTCACATTCAAACACCTGTTCATTGGTTACTACTTCATATGGGTTTTAAACACTTATCGACTCATTTTCCATCTTTGCTCTTCCCTCCTACGCAGGCCACAGACTTTATAAAGAGGAACATCGTCTTGTCCAGTGGGTTCGTCGGTGGCTTCTTTCTGGGTTTGGCCTCCTAAAGCTGCTGCACACGCTGCAGTCTCCACTTACTGTGAATCGCATCACTACATAGGTCACTTTCCACGTCATTGTTTACTTCTCAGCCCCATATTTGCTTTGATCTTTCAATGGACTGAACAAGGGGCGAGGTTTATGTTGAGCATGATCTGTTGTGACAGTTGTATTAACTGTTGTTATATTCCCCCTGTTGTTTATTACACCTGTCGTAGCTAATTATCTCCTATGGGGAGGACTGAATGCACACTCTGAAGTGTGTGTGTGTGTAGGGGATCAATAGCGATTTGGGATGCTTGGATTGTACTGTGAAGACTCTTCTGTGGGACCCATCACAGATCTTAACCAGACTGCTGAATATGTCAAGCTGCCACAAACTAGCACAGATTCCTTTTTGCTGTTTTAAAGTCTATATCGTTCATCCCCTCATATATTTGCCTGGTAGACACTGATCTCAGATTGCTATGATGTGTAGGCGCCAATGTAAATATATAGCCAACCTCCTTTCAGAGCTGTAAAATACACACACACAAGTAAATATTATATTGAAAAAACATGGATGGCAGCAGAGTGTGAAGTTAACACCATCCCCCAGTCTAGTGCTTAGAGGTATTTTTATGTAGCTGTGAAGTTTGTCAGGTTTACATGCCATTTGAGCATGTAAGCAAACACAATTCAGCTTTTAAAGTTTGTCATACTGGCTGGGGAATGAAGAAAAATTATTTTCCACTCTGAGCAGTTCTTATTGATATACAACACATATCATGAGCATAAATTACAACTAAATGTTAAATCTGGGAATATTCTCTACTTTATACTGACTGCAAAGTATATTAAATACAAGATGTGTTCCTTTATTCCCATAAGCATCAGCTCCACGATACCATTTAATGACAGACTGAGCATCTGCTGTACCCTAATTACCACCATCACAAGCTAAACACCAAAAGAGACACTAGACCTGTCATTAAAGAGTATAATGGAGCAGCGATTGTGACTCCTACGCCCTCGCTTTTGTCATTGTGCATTTAGTAGTGTGAGTGTAGCAATAACACAACAGCGATGCTGCAGTCGTGCGTCATCACATTATCTAGATGGGACATCTACACATAGACGTCTGTTAAGTTCACAAGTTGCTTATTTTATTTTTTTTGCCTTATTCTACCAGTGCAATATGTTTGAGATGGATGTTTTTTTTTTTGAAGAGCATGTTACATCTCCAAGTGGTGTTTTGTATGCTCATATTCCCTCATTGTTTCTATTTAATGTTATTTTGATAACCTTATGTGAGCCGTATGAATTTTGTTAGGTCTCTCTTTATAAAGTTTTGTTTTGAGTAAGAATAAAATAAGATTTAAAAAAAATTAACAATGTGTTTTGTCTGGAGTTGTCAGGATGAATTTTAGAGATTTTTTTTAAGGGGGCGACCACCAAAGGGAGGCAAAATCTTATTGAATCAAATTAATTATTTGTGTACTTGAAGAAAATGTATGCAATTCTTAAGCATAACAAGCAAATTTATACAGGCAAACGTTTTGTCTCCTTAATGAACTGAAAATTAGCAACAGATACAACAAACATGGCCCACAGCTGCCTGAAGGGGTTCATTTTACATGTGTTTAAGTGCTTTTAGATTGGATTTCCCCACTAGTGTCATTTTATGATGCACCAGTGAAACTTAATCACCACACTGGATCCTTTTTTGCTTTTATTATAACTATAAATGAAAATAATATATAAACAGCTAGACATGAATATATACAATATAGGGTTTACAAGAAGGGGGGTGAAAACTACCAAGTTTGGCGGCACAGCAGACTGACATGGTGAATAGGACCATTAGAATTTTTCCCACAAAACTCATAATAATGGCCCTTAACTGATGTAAAAGTGCTTCACAAGGACAAAAATGACAAAGCAAAAACAAACACATGCAGACAAATTCCTCAAAATTGAGGGAATAAGGTAAAGAAAAAGAAAAGAAAAAAAAGGGCAGATAAAAGTTTATCAATGTTTAGGAATCTGCAATATAAACCTGCATATCCAGTCTTTCCAGGCAGTAACTATTGTTCAAATGAATGCTCCTATTGCAATATTGTATTTCATGTTGGTGTAATTTCTTTATTCGGTCACACTCAGATGGGCATTTTGAGGAGGGCACACTCTGTCAGTAGCGTCAGGGTGGTGATCATGTATTTGCTGTTGGAGATCTGAAACGAAAGGAAACAAATATTAGTACAACACTTTTATTCCCTGTGTGTTGAAAAGACAATTGTCTCTTTTTGTTTAAAATCATTTCTGTGAGATGGTACCTTGATTCTGCCGCTGCACTTGGCTGAGCCCAGTGCTGTGGACACCTGGTTCAAGCCTCCTGCTGATAGATCGAGCCTGAAGTGTCTATAGAAGTGGCTCTTCAGCTGCTGCGTGAACCTCATCACCTCCTCAATATCAACAGTACTCTCATCTTTCACCTCCTCCCCTCCATCATTCCCCTCCTGGTGATCCTTTCTCACACTGTTCCACAGCTCCCAGGCATCTTGGGGGTTAACAGTGTAGGTGACCTGCAATGGTGGCATAACTGGAAGAGTCCAAATCATTTTGAGGTGCTGGATGCTGGACTCCATGTGGCAGTTAGTCCATAATGCCACCAGCCATTGCAGGCTTGTATCACTGATTTCCAGCGGGCCAAAGCTGCAGTCAAAGGTCTGCTGGAACCAGGATTTGACCAAAGAAGTGAGACCCTCTGGCCCACTGCTGCCAAAGAGTGGCAGACAGATGAAGTCTTTTAGAAGCGAGCGGATGTAGTCAGGGTTGCCGTTGATACAAGTCAGCCAGCCTCTCCATACTGACTTCTGTGGCTCATCCTGCCTGGAAAACAAAGGTTTTGAATGGATCTGTAGTGGGAAGAAAATACATGCTAGTTAGTCTCACACAGAAAACACAAGACATATTCAAAAGACATGCCACTGAGTGAATGATCTCTTGTAGTTGACTGGATTGAGGTGCATCTGCTGTACAAATACTAAGTTCATGTTTTTCTCAAATGGTAAGTAGAAGATTTAATGCATACTCCGTTACTTTGACTTTTGAAAAAATGATACTACTACATGGTTAGTCTATTTTTGTTCCTGAACTATATAAGGAATTTATAAGAGTGGTGTCTAGGCCTGTAACACTGATTCAGTACAATTAATTTTCATTCTACAAAAAAGAGACAGTTCTACAAATCAAAGCATCCCAACTAATTTGGTGATCAATAATTAAACATGTAAGTCTTACACAACTGCACTAGTTGAACAAATTACATTTATTTTAAAAGCCACATCAGCCTATATTTTCAACAGCCTCTCCTTGGAGACAATCTTTTCACTTATTTATGTCTGAATGGAGAGCTGACAAATTCCATCCTGCCAAATCCTGGGATTTTGCAGTATTTTTTAGCTGGGGTACACAGTAGTGCTTTACAAAAAGCACCTTCAATGCTTCAGGATTCAAATATTTCAAGCTGATTCAGTTCTTAAATCCATGCATCACAGTACGCACAGTATGTGTATTTTTTTCTCAAGTGAATGTGATGTGTACAAATCCCACTTTGTACCATATATCCAAACAGCCAAGACAGGCTTTGAATTGAAAACAGAAAAAAGTCACTTTCTTTCAGATCATATGGCTGAACCCAAAGGAAAAAAGTGACACTATCAGCCTGAAAAGCTTCTCTCTGCCTCTACAGAATCATATGCTTACCTGTATAAGGACTGTCTCAGCATCATCATCTGTCTCAACCATCCCCTGCACCACAGAGAAGGAGACTCTGAAGCTGCTCTGCGATCCCTCCACCTCCACAGCCAAACCTTGTTGCTTCTCTGCAGCAATAAACGCTGAGAGCTGCCTGGAATAGCTCTTCAGCTGGGTGTGTCTGAACTGGTAGAGAGGAGTAACATAGGACAGCTGCCACTCCGTTTTCGTCAGTAAGGCCAGGTGCTCGGGGTTCACCTTCTCCTTTGACAAGGAAAGAAGAGGACTGAGATGACCATTCTGTGTTTCACTCATCAGAAATGAAAATGTAGCCACTGATTGTGCATGTTTCATGAAATAATAACTGATAAACATGTAAAACAATGGCCTGGGGTGACTCACTGTGATATCGTGTGACTTTGGAGCTCTTCTGCTGGTGTTGAGCCTCTGTGCTGTCAACGCTGGGGTGAAGCCAAGACGTGAAGCAGCACCTAAGCAGCTGCGGTACGACTGCCGGTAGCTCTTACTTTTGCTCCTCCTATGAACTACAACACTGTTGAGGGGAGTCCTCACCACACTGGAAACCATACAGAGAATATCATATCAGTTTCCTCTGATGTTTATTGTGCAAGTTAGTAATCCAGGTAGTCACTGCATTACTCTCTGTAGAACCTGTAGTCAAATTGTGGTTCAATATAGAGTGTATGTACTATCGCTGTGATCAAGTTTTCTTACATTATGAAATTACAAACTTTTACAGAAGAATATTTGATGCTCATGAAATAGAGTTTGGGCTGTTTTCACATTCATCGGCCGAAAGTGGAAAGTTTCTCTGTAAGTTAAAGGAGCAGGCCTATGAGCAGGATTTGTGACATTACAACTAGTGTGGAGATGATCGTGGTCCAGTATGCAACTTACACAAGTGTGCTGTGGAAACTTGATGCCTCCAGT
This sequence comes from Scomberomorus guttatus, assembly GCA_038419695.1. NCBI lineage: Eukaryota > Metazoa > Chordata > Actinopteri > Scombriformes > Scombridae > Scomberomorus > Scomberomorus guttatus. The sequence goes on along the minus strand of CM076468.1, from coordinate 9,272,162 downwards.
GCACATACACTGAGAATGGACTTTATTTCATTTAGATGTCATTTCAAGAATTTCTAACTAGGTGATTGAACTTTTTTGTGGAAAAAACATGTCAAACACTTTTATTATTCAAAGCAGAGTATTTTTAATGTCCTATAACACGTGTGGAGGGAATCTTTAAGATCCGTTGGTTCCAAATGAATGAATGTTTCTTCCAGAGCAGCAGCAGCATCACACAGAGACCACAGCCCTGCTTTGTTATGATGATCTGTTAGCAATAGCATAGCTCGAGGAAACACTGTCCAGAAAATGTAATGCACTTACCACGTTTGCACACAAAATAACGAGAAATGTAATACGAAATGTTAAATAATGCACTACTTTGTCAGTACAAGTGAACATAGAACACTTTGGGTACACATTCACTGATTTTGGAGGAAAACTACTGCGTAAATACGAGAAACAAAGTGGAACTTCGACCAAATGCAGTGCTCCTTTGGGTATGGGATATGTGCCGAATTTAAAAGTGGAAGCCAATGATTTGCAAAAGGTTTGGCTAAATGTGCACATTTCACGCAAAGCAAGGGAGTATTAAACTAAGCTAACGTTACTCGATAATTGAATGATGTTTGGTGTGATGGTGTCCTCATACAGGAGAAAGCGACATGTATCAGGGTTGATAAACTAGTAACACACTTATGATGTTTTAGTCGTCGCAAAATACAAAAACACAAAATATTGCAGGAAAAAAAGATTTTTTTGCAATGAAACAGAAAGTTGTACCTGTTTTGATGTCGCTCCATGTCTGGCTTGTCGACCGAAGCGGAATTAAACCGGAAACAAATTTGAATATCGCGCTTTCCCAGAAGTCTACGCGGTTGGAACCGACCAATCACGTTAATCCAAACAGGAAGTGGGGTTTTTTTAAACATATTTTTTTACAGTAAAGAAGATACAATACATGACAATCATTTCATTTTTATATTTCAAGTAATATAAAAAATGACGAATACAAAGTGAAAAAAGAGAGAATGGTAGGATTAGGCAAACAATAAAGTAAAATAAAACGAAACAGACAGCAAATGTTCTATGGCAAAACAGCAAATGAACCCAAATTTATCCTTTAGGGCTGAGTCCAGCTATAGCTTTAGAAGGAAATAGAAGAATAAAATGAATGATAGGCAGAAAAGTTCAACAACGTATAAAGTTACATTCATGAACTGTGCAGACTATTTGTGTGTAGTTGTATTACTTAGACTGGTGAGGGGAACTTACTTTTCATTTGGGAAAAAAAGCTCCTCAAGGTAAATATTAAAGTCCCCCCCCACTCAAAACTGTGTTTTTTCCTCTTGTTCCTACAGCTGAATGTTTGAGCTTCACTGTGCAGAATGATGTGTGTGCAGAGTTTTATATACATCTTAAAACATGTCTGGAAGGGATCTTTAAAATTTAAGGTTAAAACTTGGGCTTTGGTCAAAGTTATGGTTAAGATTTGGTTAGGGTAAGGGTTTGGGTTAGGCATATGGTGATATGGTTAAAGTTAGGGTAAGTCTCCTAGGAATTCATGTAAGTCAATGTACTTCTAAGTGACAAAAGCAATATAAAATTGTGTGTGTGTGTGTGTGAGAGAGAGAGAGAGAGAGACTAAGGAGCCGCCAGTTTCACATGCAACCACCAAAACCGTCCCCTCCCTGTTGCCATGGAAACTGTGCTCTTTTCTTTTTTTTCCCCATGTATGGTGCTTCCCCACTTTTTCTTTTTCTTCCTTAATTTCTCTCCTTCTTGCCATATACTCTCCTCTTTTGTTCCTCCCATTTGCCCTTACCTTATATTTGTGTGAGCCCCCTGTGTTCGTGTTTTTGCATGTGTATGTTTTGCAAAAATACCTGTGCATTGAATGTCGGGGTTTTCAATAGCACATACACTCCCATACATACAGTATGATGACCACATCAGCAGCCAATCAGATTACCGGTAGCTGCTGGTGGGCATTAACCAATGGGGGAAGCTTGCAGATGATGTGTGAGCAGAAGGGATGCAGCACCATGGAAACTGCAGTGGGTGCCATGAGACAACAGCGCGCCCTAGTGGCACCAAATGTCTTTGTTTACCCCCGTCTGCATTGCTTAGTTCACCTTTCTGCTTAGGAGAACTTTTGCCATGTGGTACGTATTTGTTGTCCAGCTCAAACTTCTGTTTATGTGAGCTACTTTTTTTTTTGTCAGAGTCTTTGTTTTGTCTCTAATTGGTGTTGATTTCTCTCAAAATTCAATATTATTTAATTAAATTGATAGCTTCCATCATTTTCTAGTGTATGTTTGTTTGTATGTAGTGGAAAAGTTGAATTTCCCAAATGAAAAAGAAAATATTTCTGGTCATAACCTACTTTATGAAATAATATTGAATATTTATTGTGCAGTAGGAAGGCTGCTGAATTTGGTGGAATAATGCTCACAGATTTAACTTAAACAGATTTTAGTTCATTATACTTAAATAAAATGGATCAAGTTGGATCATTGCTCCATTAGAAGGTGATGTCATTCCTGTTTAGATTTTCTGTGTCGTTTTAACTTAAAGTCTCTGTCAGAACTTCTCATCACTTTGTTCTAGTCTTTCCTCGTGTTGTGTTGAAATGTATTGGCCTTCAGTAGATGAAAATGAAAAATGAAAAATAGTTCAAAATGGAGCAGTGGGAGGTATATGATTCCCTTCAACACCTCTAGGGGGCATCACCAACACATCTCAGGGCTTCTCTTCCCACACCTGAGGAAAATGCACCTGCGTCCCTGCACCTGCTCCAGAGGAACTCCTGCACCTGCAGAAAGATTACATGACAGGAAATGGCCTTAATCCTAACATTATTACACATTAAGTGTCTCTAACAGGTTCCTCCAGGGCCCTTTGCCAAAACATTACCCATTTGATAAGAGAAAATGCCTGAGAATCATACAAATTCCAGTGGGTTCAACATCATAATATACACACCTGTGTCAATGTTCACTAGCGTCAAAAAAAATCAAATAATATAGGCACTAAGCTGTCCCTAAGTTTGCTGAGGAACCTGTCTAAGAACCCATGGGAATTTGGGAATAATCCATCTTTATATTATATGTGAATAAAAAGGTTTATTCGTATGGCTGACAGTCAATATATGAGAAACGAGAAAATTTAGAGAGGTATAAACTGCATGTTAAAAGGATGGAGATAAGAACGGGAAAGGCTGACGTAAGGTGATGGGGTTTGGACGGTCGGCGCGTGCGCGGGATAGACTGGATGCAACCGTTGGAGGAGATTAGGAAACTGCGCCTAAATCGTACCCCCATTCTACGCCATCTTGGCTCGAGCGGCGCTGAAATACGATTTTCTGAGCCCATTTACACGGGCCATTTCGGCTCTGACTGGACCAGTTTCTTGGATGACAGAGGGAGGAGCCTGGGGTTTCTGGAAGTCGGAGGAACAGCCAGTCAAAGCCAGCCAGCCAGCATCTGAACTGGAAGCTACGGTGGACGAAGGGTCGGCTGTGTTGGGATATAATTTCAATATTCACAAGCGCACACGATGTATGCAACAGAGTAGTCGTCGACATGAACCTGACGGTCTTCCATTTGGGCTCGGGAAGCTGAAGCATACTGCAGCCCGGTCACATTACGTTTTTCGGTGGGATAAGCCATCTGTGATACACTGGGTGTGCACAGCGCAATAACGGTGCGAGCCAACCGGTTATTCCATCGACAGCTAGCTCATATTAACCCAGCTAGCCAACCATTTTCGAGAGCTTGCGGTGAAGGGAGCATCTTGGTCGGTGCAGTGAAGTGTCCGCGGATGCTGCTGAGGGACCCCACGAACAGTTACTACCTGGCAATATCCAGCGGTAACAGGCAGACCCGAGGCATGCAAGGAGGGGTGTTTTTCTGCAAACGAGCGAGGAAATCTCCACGCCCTGGGGTCTGGTCTGTGGTTACTATTTAGCTAGCTCGCTGGCTAGCCAGCCGACCAGGAGAGCAGCTCAGGGGAAGGTGGGGCCGCGGAGTGACAGCCTCGGACGCCAGCTAATGTAGCTAGCCGGCTAACTTGGACTCTTTGAGTGACCACTGGTGTTCCTGCTTTTAATTACCAAGAGGCTGCAGCCTGGCACAGTAGTATCCATCTTCAGCAAGGAAATACGTTATCATTGATTCCTCCAAAACCCGTGTGGGTGGGATATCTTGTGTAGAGCATCCTCGTTTACCTGTAGACCATGGCGGACGACGACGTGCTGTTTGAGGATGTCTACGAGCTGTGTGAGGTGATTGGAAAGTAAGTACGGTCGTAAAACCTGTCCACCACCTCCTCTATTTGCTTGTTTTTGACTGTTTTGGTTGTTTATACATTATCCACTCCGTTTGCTCACACACCGCACAGCTGCAAGGGCCGTCGCTAATTGGCAGGGATGCTGCTTTCACGTGTAGGCCCGCAGGTTTTTCAAGGGGAAAGTTTGCTGGGTGGGTGAGGTGAGGTCACTCGAAGTGCAGTGGTCTTTTACTTTACATGGGTATTAGTAGCATAATTTCCTGATATATTCAGAGTAGGAGACAGTTTGTGACACCTCGACATCCCTGCACGAATGTGAACTTAGAAGCCTGAGTAGAAACTTTTAGGTTGAAAATGTGGAGTACTGTGGGTCTTGTTGTCCCTACACTTTGTTTCACTATACTGCATAGGTTTCTACTATAAGTCTCCACTAATGCCTTTTTTTTTTTTTTACAGTTGGTGAAGAAATGTATTCTTACTTTGAGCTAGCAGACTATCAGCTTGGGTTAAAAAACATGGGACATGTGAAATGCACACCTAGAATTGCCTGTAGACAGGTTTTTCCCTTCTCCTAAAACTCCTGTCTGACAGTAGCCATACCTACATACTAATACAGGCAGACTGACTAGCTGGTCAAACACTCTGTGGGCGTCAAAGTGTCAAAAGAGGCATAGTAAAAACTGTGAAGTGGTTGTCGTATAATACTGGAATTTGGCAGACGCACATTCAAAACATGAGATGCAAGGCTTTAAGGTGCCATGAAAATTGCCACAGTATGCATGTTACTCCTGTGTGGCGGCTCTTCCGCTCCTCCTGGAAGTGAGGCTTGATGGCTGACAGGCCCATCACAGTCCTGGGCCACCACCAGTCAGTCCCCTCCCCCCTGCAAGCTTCACTCACTGGAGGTCTGAGGGTCCATTAAGTTTGTGCTAGGGGAAAGAGGCACACTCTCTCCAGACCCTCAGGCCCTGTTCTTTATCCTGAGACTTCCTGTTGCCTTGGTTACTAATTGATGGCTGGTCCAGGACCACTACCTTGGAGTCCCAGTAACGGATACAAGGAGCCACTGGCGGGAATTGGTGCGGTAACAATGCAATTCATCTAAAGATGTATATGGTTTTATTTGACAGAACAACTAGGGTAGTAAATTCAGGAAATAAAAAAGTGTTTCCACATTTTAATTTGCTTATCTTAGTACTGGGCCAAAAAATATTGTCTTTTTTCAATAGTTTGTTTTATCACCTTAGCTGTCAGATAAGCAGAGTTTGATGCCAGCTACTCTTTTTGGCAATTATCATATGTAACATAATGTAACAACTGCATAACCAGCATGGAGTACCAAATTGGTAGAGGATTTATTAACCTCCATTCATTTGGTAGCCAAAAGCAAACACTGAGAGATACAGTATTTGCAAACACTTTTTGAGCTAAGTGTGTTGTGCTGGTGTAGTTACACCTTGCCGACAGGACAGTAGAGGAGTAATACATGAGATGGGAGTAGTCTGGAGCATATCTTAAGCTTTAGTAAAGAAGCAAGATGCCACATTTATGTCACTGAAAAGACCAGAAAATCCCTCTTATCCTGCCAGTTCTTTTGTGAAACTGCAGTTGATGGATCAAGTGTGTTGAGTCCAGGTGTCTTGGGAGGTGTTGCAGGAAGAAGGAGGGGATCATTTTTCCTCAGCCCGAGATGGGAGGGGAAGGGAGGCTGAGGCAGATCAATGGAGACAAGTGGAGTTGGGAATGGGATGGCCCTGAGGCTAAGGATATAAATAATGCCAGCAGACATTGACTGCAGCACTCTGCCATCTCCCACTTTGTTTTTAACCTCAGCACCACTGTAGGTAGTGGACAACATGGCAGACAGCTGAAACCTGAGGATTTTGATTAATAAAAATGTGAAATGGAAATGCTTAATAGCCACAGGAAGCCATCACCAAAACCATACGGCACGTTATCTTCTCTGGGTAGAAGACATTCCTGCACCTACTCCTCCTTTGCCTAAGTAGGGGATAGCCAGATTTATCTCCACACAAAATTGATAGATGGTAGGATGTAATTTGGCCATTCAGCGGGTTAAATGGATTGTTAATGAAGGCCTCTTCCAGGCTTAGTGCGGTTTGCCATGTTCTTACCCCCTGTATGAAATTCGGGAAGGCTTTTCTGACTCTGACCGAATCTGAGACATATGTTAGTTCAGAAATGTCCAGCCAACATGAAAGTTTTGTAGGTTTAAGTGTTTTAAAAACCTGACCCTGATGAAGGCTTTCTCCACAGTGTCTGATCATTGAGTCGGTGACATTAACTAATCCTAATAAGTTTGTTGTAATTAGTTTGTCCTTTACCTCCTGCCATGAAGATGTAACAGTTGTCATGGTGATTGTCTGATGTTATTGGATGATCTTGGTGCTGTTGTATACTCGTGTGTCTCTCACTGACCTTTGACCTCAGCTCCTTTCAAACTTGTACATAAACCCTATTATCCAGCCTGTCCCTCCCTCAGACTTCTATTGTTGTTCAGCGAAGTCGTCTATTATTGTCCCTGATCGGCTTGTGTCGGAGAGGAGCAGCTAGGCTGGGTGGGATTGAGAGCATTGGGTTGCCATCACTGTTCAGTAATCATCTCTCCTAAACACGGATTGTAAAGAGAGGCATGTTCAGTGTGATTTCTACTGAAAGACGGTTAGTAAGTTCATTTGGAGAAAGTTTTTTTTTTTTTTTTGTATGAAGGTATGGACTTAATATTTACATTTTTGCTTTGATGTTTTTTTCCTGATATAACTAGTGTCTGATATAGCATAGGTATTTTTTAGATTGTGTTAAGGCACTGTGTGAATGCACGTAAAAGCACCAACATAAGCTAATAGTCCACCGTGATCGTCATGTTTCAGCGTCGCCTCCTTCTCATTATGTTCGACAGAAGGATGTGCTTTTGCTTTGCTGGCAGCACAGAACTCGGAGCCAAAGTGCAAGAAGTCAAAAATATTCGAACTTTTGGCAAGTTAGACCCTTGATTCATCAGGCCTTGTAGTTGCATGGCAACAGCAAGAACTGCATATGTCTGTGTAGCATTGCATTAAAGAGACACATGGGCTGTGTCTGACTTTACAGCTTATGCATGTAAATGTTCATTGAACTCCCCTGTGGTTATACTAGCCTTATTTCAGCAGAGGAAGATCAGACAGTTCAGGTGTCATTTCGACTTCTGACTGGATTAACCGCAGTGAAAGATGACACGGGCTATTGAACAGGCGTAGGTGGTGCAGGCCCTGCTCATTGTTAGTAGTTTATATTGTAAATATATGATGAACATAATGCAGTAACCACAGGCCTGTTTTTGAGATTTCAGTTGTATTTTAAGTGTTGGCAAAGCACTGAAGCAATTAAATCCATTTCTGTCTGTAATAATTGTGTTTGAATAGGACTTAGGTTGTATAGAAGCACTATTGGAGTCACAGTGCTCTTTATTTCAGCCCTGGGGTGCTCATTAGAGCCAAGGATATTGGGATGTGCGACTCACTCTAAACCACTGAAGTAATCAGTCCTATGGATTTTTCTAGGTTGGTTATTTAAATTACTCGGATGACACTTAAATCTTAAATTCCATTGTTTTTTTTTTGTTTTTTTATAGCTTTGAGAGGTCTAATGATAGTTAGATGCAACCTTTAGCACACAAATCTTACATAAAATGCTTTGCTGCAGGAAGGTGAAATTGTTCAGCCACTAGTAGTATTTGCTGTAGCTTGTCTTAACTTTAAGCAGTTAAATAACAACTATAATTGTATTATTAATTGTATATCTTCACGCAGGTTTAAGTAGAAAAAAAATAAGGCACTGTTATTTAGGAAATATTTAGTACTATCCTTGCAGTTTGATATAGTTCTCCTCTTGGTGACTGATTTGTCTTACGTGTGTCAACATGTGACGAGAACAGAATATCTATGTGCCTATATTTGTCAAGTTATTTCACGCCAGATTTAATTTTCAGATGTTGGTGTGAAACTGTCAGAAAATGGTGTAAAATGCCAATCATAATTTCCAGTCTAAAACTATAAAATATTTTATTTACAATAATGTAAAGAGACAAGCAGCAAATACTCACATTAGATACGCTAGAACTGAGGAATGTTTGGCATTTTTGCTTATTAAATCACATAAACTATGAATATTAAAATAGTTTATTTAACTAACCACAACCCATGAGGAGGATTTGGCAGTTACCTGTTTATTGAGTACACTATGAGACCATATTTGGTGGTATTGCCATTTTGGATTTGGAAGAGGTCTTTCCAATATTCTGTTCCTTCATGTATGTAAAGGGGGGTGGAGAGACTGTCAATGAGCTGGAAAAGCCAGGGTTGAAGCCCCCGCATTGGCAAGCATCCACAGTTGAAGTGTCCTCAAGCAAGATCCTGCTGGGATCAATAAAGTATCACTGTCATATTCCCATCTGTTTTGTTGAGGAAGATATCAGGAGAGTAATTTTTGCGTCATTAAAAAGTAATGTATGTCTCCTCAGTAGAGATGCACCGATACCGATACTGATATCGGATATCGGTCCGATACTGACTCAAATAGCTGGATTAGGTGTCAGTGGCAGCGGGCTGATCTGGTATCGGATACCGTTACTTTTAATAAATAACAATTCAGTAAATTTACATTTATGTATTTATTTGTTACATTTTGTTTTACAAAGTTAGGAAAGCAATGTTTAAGTCAAGCTTGACTTTGCCTTACACATAAAAAACTGATCCCAGTCTCTTCCACACAGTGAGGCATACAGCTTATCAATTAAACACTGGTATAGGATCAGTACTCGGTATCGTCCGGTACCCAAAGCCCAGGTATCGGTATTGGTATCGGTATCAGGACTGAAAAAGTCGGATCGGTATCCCTAATTTTTAGGTTGTCTTTGACATGAAAAGTGATATGTGGCGCTGTGTAACTTATAGGGTACACAGTTTATTATATAGGCAAGGCAGTCTTAATTGTTTTCTTTCATTAGAGCACTTCTTGGTTTGGTGTTGAAGTTCCATCTCCATGTACAGTATGTGCTGCTTTTAGCTTCCCACACACACACACACACACACACACACACACACACACAGTAGATCAATAGTTGTGAATGGATGGTGCAGAGTTGAAGCTTTCTTTCAGACTACAAGGCCAGACTCTTCAGAGGGGGTTAAACAACCCTGGATCCTCTTTTGGCATATGTAGCAAAAAAGGATTTTCTGCCAAAGCTTTGGAGCATCCTGAGGGTATCTCTGCTCTAAATTTTAGTTTGCACCCCGAATGCTAATTTCCCCGCTAATATTTAAAGGCTTGTTAATTTGCATAAGGAAGCACTCTGGATTACTGTCGCTCAGACATTCACAGACTACAGTTGAAAAGCATTGAACTTTGTTGAACTTGTTTAATTAACAGCTTTTAACTTGATCTCAGTTTGGGCAGTGGGTCAAACAACACTTATCCTTTAAGCCTTCTGCTGGAATCTAATACTTCTGTAGAATGAATAGACAACCACTGATATTGTCAGCTCTTTGTATCCATGGGCATCACCATTAACTCAGCTATTTTTAAAGCTATTTGAAATTACTGGCATACATGGCAAATCATAAAAATGTCTTACACATTAAACAAACAAAGAATCAGTTAAATTTGATCCCGTCCATTCGGGGCTACTGATTATTTTGTTGATTTCGCTGTGTCGTTAATCATAAATTGTGATGTGTTTGTGTGTTAGTAGTGAGGTTGGGCTGATTGCTATAGATTTTCAGAAAAAAAGTTGGAGGCTGTAGAGAAAATTCCCTGTGTAGGCTTGTCACTGTATGCCACTGATAATGCGTGCTGTGACAAGTCCAGATAAGATGCATTTTACTTGGCCTGGGATTAGAACCCAGGAACAGCACAAATAGTTTGCCAACCGGAGAAACTCAAACAAATTGAATGTCTGTGTCCCACAGCTGACCAAACAATTTTTTCACTCAGTTTTTTTTTTGGGGGGGGGACAGACTAATAAAGTGAGTTATGCTAGCTCCTGGCCACAGCTAAAAAGCTGCTTAAGCAAAGATGGTTGCTCTCAGGAGAGCAGTCCTGGTGATGTTGAGTCTGCAGCTACAGATGTGTCCTGTCCCTGTTTGGTAGAGAGAGAGAAAACAGACCTGAGAGGAAATTTGGCTCACGTCCAGCATGATAGTTTTTTAAAAGAAAAGCATCTAACATCCAGTCTTTCATTTGCATGGGGCAGAGAGTAGGAATGAGCCAAGGAGCAAGGAGTCTGTAAAGATTGCCACTCCGGGCTAATGTTTGATGACTGCTCCGTCGGATGTGAGCCATGTGTGGGCGTTTTGTATGAGCCCACTCAGCACAGCTGCAGTGATGTCAGTACGGCATGCGGCCTCTCCGCTTCCTCACACTCTGACACACACACACACACACACACACACACACACACACTATCTCTCTTATTTGCTCTCTTAAATGACTGTATAATAGCTACTGTACATGGCTGAATGGTCATTTAATTTTTTTTTTTATTTCAGATGACATGAATTGCATTTCAGTTCATTAAATTTAAATAGCGGCCACATCCCCCTCTCACTTGAAATACACAGCTATTGTAGACACAACCCCCATTTGTGAATTGATTGTCAGTGTAGTTCCCTTGAATTGACAGCCAAGATTACAAATGGGGTTGATGCATAAAATCTGGCAGATTCACCAAACTCTACCGCATTGCTTAATGGTGTTAATGAGTTTTATTGACACACGCTAGATCAGTGCCAAGATGGCCTCACTCATCTGCATCTTTAGTATTCCTGGGGTAGCACCCTCTGACTTAACTCCCCCCAAACCTTCACCAGTCAAACACAGATCTGAAACGACTGTAAGGTTGGAAAGGGGCTGTCAGAAGCTCCGTCATACTCAAGCAACACCCCACACCTTTGAGGCCCTCTTCTTAATGGGAAACACAGCTGCTACAGCACATCACACCAGGGGGGCAAAGGTCAGCGGGGTTGTCAGATCATCACCAGGATTCCTGTGGACTCTGAGGGGGAGAGTGTTGTGTTTTTTATGGCTCTCTTGGCCACAGTGTGCACATGCTGCCTGCTTTGTTTGCACGGGTTAATCATTACAGCAGATGTGAGGAACAAATGCGAGAGCAAATCAGATAAAGCTCATATACTCACAACACACATAGACGCTGGAACTGGATAGCTTTACTGTTGGTTTGACAGTGACAGTGTTAGGCAGGCTAATTCAGTTAAACCAAAGACTGTTAATGGCCACCACTTTGCTTTCGCAAAATGGGTGTTGTTTTGTGCGTGTGTGTTGTCTGTCTGTGTATATGTGTGTGTGTCTCCAGTAGCATTGGTTCCGCCTCTGAGGATTGTAGACTTTGGGAGATGTGGAGACAGCTGTAACACGGCAGGGGTGTGTGTGTGCGTGCGTGTGTGTGTGTGTGTGTGTGTGTGTGTGTGCGTGTCTGTAACTCTCAGTGGGCATAGGAGACAGAGAATGTGCAAATGTCTCGGCTTTTAATGTCTGTTCCCGCCACTTTTGTTACTGATTTAATCTGCATCTCTCTAATGCTTGGTGCTTTGACATAATGAGAAAAAATGATAATATATATCTGCCAGACTAATGAAATACAAGGTACTATAATGTCTACATGTGAAGAGGGCCACAGTTCATTGAAGGCCTGTAGTAGTGTTGTAATGATTCATCTAATGACTATTTAATCTTGACAGAAAATGAATCAATGACAGTATCTGATTAGTAGTTCATGTCCTGTATCAAGTGAAAAGCATATGTCATTATTGTTAACATTAGATAAATGATTCATTTAGTTACTGAGGAAATAATAGACAAATTTACTGAAAAAGTATTGTTAGGTGTTGCTTTATTTGTGAGTAATTCTATGGGCTTGGCCGGGCTTTGATACATTGGACGACACTCTTTCCCAGAGGCTGTTACTACTGGAATTACCCTCAGCTGGTTCATGTTACCCAATAGGTATCAAGTATTTTACGACTTGTACCAATGCAGTAATATCAGGAAACGCAACCTTATAGTATCTGCCACCTCCTTTGCCCAGAAATAAACCCTGTAGGGTAGGTCTCCCTAGCTCAGGTCTCTATAATAAAACCTTTATTTTAGCTTTTACAGCTGTGCCACACACCACTGCTCTATAATTCCCACTGGCACGAGCATGGAGGCTACGATGCGTGGCCAACCACCCACTGTAAATCTAGAATATCCAGAAACTATGTCTACCCATTGCACTAGGCTGGTGAATGTGAGTGTCTATGTGTGAGGTTGTGTGCATATCATTATGAGTACATGTTTTCTGGTTGGTGCTTGTAATGTGTGCTAACTGAACTTGGAGCTATTACACCATTTTTGAATCTGACAAATCACATACACATACAAACACAGAGATGTGTGTTTTTGGAGATGTCTATGACTAACTCAGCGTGTGTGTGTGTGTGTTACAGGGGTCCCTTCAGCGTGGTGAGGCGCTGCATCAACAGGGACACAGGCCAGCAGTTTGCTGTAAAGATTGTGGACGTGGCCAGCTTCACCTCCAGCCCTGGCCTCAGCACAGAAGGTGAGGAATACAGCAGACCTGTGGCTGCATTTAAATCATGTGATGTCGTGCACTTGGAGCACCAGATGGGTAGGGTTTTACAGAATCAGGACAAGAGAGGATAGTGTCACGGTATGTTGCCACTTACAGAGAATTAGACGTTTAGACAGATTTATTTACACCTTTGACAAGTTTAACTAACCTTTTGAAGCGTTTTCTGTGCTGTAATGCAAACCCCCACCAGCCTGGCTCTCCTTGTGGGTTAAAACAAATGTTGGGAGTAATCCGCTCAGATATCAAACAGCCAGGCCCACACAGAGTGTATAGTGGCATTCTCACACACAAATAAATGAGGCATTCACCAGATAAATAATATGTTGAAACTGCATGTGTTTGCTGTTTTGTGTGGTGTGTATCTGTGTGTCTGTATTGGTTTGGTTGTGTTGGTGAGTATTTGTGAGAGGTCTTACCATGTGGTTTTGTGCTTCGTCATACTGAGGTCTGCGTGTGTGTCTGTGAGGGAGAAAGGGAGGGACGGAGACAGAGATCATAGGTGTGTGTTGGTGGTAGTGCTGGCGTTCACTGTGTGCCATCTGTGAGGCCCCAGTCAGAGATTAGCCTGGCAGCCAATAACAGCAAGACAAGGAAATGACCCAAGGGAGGAGAAACAGTAAACGTGGAGATTTACACCAGTGTTTCCAAAACCAAAGTCTACTAAATAATTTAGGGCAGTATATATAATCCTAAGACCAAATTTAATTACCTGAAAATATAAACCACCTACCAAATTATGTTATGACAGTTTTTCTTTCCTTGGAAATTTGGAATGGGTTGGAATAATGCTGTCGGTCTCCTGATTAGCACGCTTCACTATGTGGCTAGTTGCATCAATAATGGTAATATACTGTATACTGTTGTTTTCCCACAGTTTATGGGATGACAAGAATATCCTTAAGGAATGTCTTGAAATAGATAATGGGCAGTGGTTATGATTGTTCTGGAAACATCCCGGTGATGGAAATAAATTCTCAGGATGGCAACAGTTTTTTTACTGTAAAAAACTGTTGCCTTTTTTCTTTCTTTATTAGAACTTGAAAGCAGGGCTTTAAGGTCTATTTGTGACATGCATTGTCATTATGTTTGATATTTTATAGACAACAACATATTGTTTAATTTGTTTCAATAATAATGGGTTAAATGGGTTCAAAGGGTATGAAAATGTGCAGCCCATTCAGAAGAGGCTGTGTGTGATACACAAGTTAAAATAACACTACTTTATATCCTCTTCTGCATCCATATATCTGTGTGTACAGAAATAATCAGAATTTTGTATTTTAGCTATGGAAATAAGGTTGTTCATAGTGTAACATTTAGGGCTGCAACTAATGAGTATTTTAATTATCGATGAATCTGTAAATTATTTTTTATTGATGATTCATTTAGTCTATAAAATATAAAGGTACTGAAAAATGTCTATCACAGGATTCCAGAGCTAAGGGGTGTCTTGAAATTGCTTTTTTTGTCCAACCAACAGTCCAATGATATTCTATTTTAAAAAGATGAAAGAAAAAGCAGCAAATCTACTTACTTTTTTACTTGTATGTCTATATCATATGTTCTTCACATCATGTTACCAATGGCCAGTAGCTATATGGGATATTATAAAAACAGAAATGGCATTTAAATGCAGCATCTCATAAGCTTAATTTTTGGCTGTCCTTAATATTAAATTAATATTCATGTGCATGTAAATGAAATCTGAAAGGGTGAAACACAGTGAAGGCTTCTCCTAAGGTTAGAAGAAAGTAACATTTTTGATGCCTACATTTCTGACACTTTAAAAAGTCACAAGAGAAGAAAAAAAAGTAGCCACTCAAAGTGGCAAGGTAGAGAACTGGCATGCTGCCAGATTTGGAGAGCGGTTTCCTGAGGCCACATACCTGGGCTTATTAAGAAAGAATCTGCATCAGCATAAATGTAAGTGAAAAGGAAAAGAGGACAGAACTGCAAGCTGGGCCGAGTTACAAGCTGAGTACCAAACATTTGTAGTTATATGTAAATATGTATTTGTGTTTGTGTGTGTGTGTTAGCATATGAAGGAGTAAGATGAACAAAAGATTAATAGTGAAATTAAGAGTTTGAGAGTATTGAGTAAAAGCAGAATGAGTCAACTCTCAATTTAATAAAGTTGAATGTAGAGAATGAAGTGGTTAGCACTCCCAACATTATTGATTTTCAGGAGAAATACAATAGTATAATCTGCAGTATTAATAGTAAGATGTATTGTAAATTAAGGTAATGAACACATTGGAAACGTAATTCATCAGTATCCCAGACAATCTAACTCTGATGCATTTTTGACTTGACAGTGTTTTCAAGTTGGTTTTGTCCCACAGGCATGAGATGTACATTAGATACAGAGAGGGTTCCTTTCCCCAAAACTATCATAAAACAAACGGAGTGAAATGATTTAACATTGCATCACAAGCCTAGTCAAGTTTGGACCTTCTCTGTATAAGTGATTTGAAATGGGCTCAGTGAATGGCATTGGTTTCATTCAGATAGTTCCAGGCCTCTCTGGCTCCCTCCCTCTGTGCGAGCGGTTTCCTCATTGCAGTGTGGACACTGGGCAGCATTGTTAAATTCAAGAATAGATACTTGATGAGACAGGCCGGGGACCAGTGTAAAGAGGAGAGAAATAATGAAAGCAAGGGGACAGGAGAATGGGGGCTCTGTAGTGGGGACACAGCGTCATTTCTCTGTGTTGCATAATGATACTTGTCTGTCACGACACAATGAGCGCACACACACACGCACACAAAGATCAGTAGACTTGCAGATGGGTAGTGGAGTGTGTAAATGAGATTTTTATGGAGTGAGGAACTCAACAACAGCACATTATGCCTGTCAGTCTGCCTCAGCAGTCTGTCTCTGTCTTACCGCTTGTCTCGCCAGTTGTTGGTCATTCTATTCAATATTGTCCGTTTCCTTTTCTCGAAAGAGAGAAAACTGTCTACTCCTCTTAACAGAATTTTCCATTCAGTATTGTTTTCTTTGTTGGGCGAGTCAAAAGATGAGGAATGCCACAAATTCTTGTAATTGGTCCGGATGTGGTGATAATGAGATGGGTGAAGTTGACGAGAACAAGCCAGATGTGCATTTGAATGTGCGATGGTGTTACATCTGGTGTTTCTTGTCTTTTTGCTTGATAATGGCTTGTTAGTTTGCTCATCTGTCAGCCCAACTTGTGAAAACTCACTATGCCCCCTCTGTATCTATAAGGAAGGGTCTCCCCTGTGTCTGTAAGTGTAATGCTCTTTGACTCCCTCTGGTGGTGTAGTTGAGGTGTGAGAGAAGGAGATAGCGTGCTGGGCATGTCCTTTTAGCTTTTCATCTCCTTAACTTATCACCAAGGGGTGAGAAAAGACTTAATAACCCACCAATCACAAATGAACATCTCAGCAGAGTAGCTGTCTCTCTTTTCAAAATGAACATCAGGGAGCTTTCTTATCCAAAGGTCATCTGATGTGTTTTAAATGTTGATTACTTCACATTTGTGTGGTGCATCTTCATCATGGTACTTTCCACATTTTCATTTTTATGGTAAACAAAACTTCAACACTAACCATGGGAAGACGGTATGTAACTTAAATTATTATAATTAAGATAGAATTAAATCTGGCTTCACAACCTGTAACGGAACTATAATTACTCTGGAGTGAAATACCAAATGTTGGATGTGAACAATGTCTCACCATACCCCCTGTCTAATTTCTGTCTGCCAGATCTAAAGCGAGAGGCCAGTATCTGCCACATGCTGAAACACCCCCACATTGTGGAGCTGCTGGAGACCTACAGCTCTGATGGCATGCTCTACATGGTCTTTGAATTGTAAGTCTGTGTGCACACTCTGTCTGCTATAATGACACGCGCATTTCACACAGTTTAGTCTTATGTGTATTATGTGTAGTCCACACCAGGGCAGTGAATGTCTTTTTTTTATTTTTTATCCAGCACCACAGTTGCAGATCAGTCCCATACTAGATACTATATTATTTCTGCTTAGCTGCTAAATAGTTGTTTTTTTGAGTATAAAGTAATACATGGATGGTGTGTGGTTATCAGATAAAGTGGGCGGAAAGTAGGCAGACCTAACAACTGCAGTCTATTCACTTTGGCAGGTGGCTGTTATTACTAACACTACTAGCACGGTACATAACTGAAGATGTATCTACAGTTTGCCTGCAAAATATTAAGTATTAATGGTATATTTGCATATGTTGTGTTAGAGATACAAAAGAATGCATACAATAAACGATTATTATACTGTTTATTTTATTATTTTTTTTACAGTAAACACATGCAGTGCAAGTGCAGAGATGACACTGTAATCTAATGCATCAGTGCGTTCAACATAAAACCCACACAAGAATCGGCAAACAAGCTGTCTGCTTCTCCCCTGGCCTTTTGTTGGAAATATAATTTTCAACTTGCTTAATTTGTGTCCTCTGTGTGGATTTTATGTTGTAAATCTGTATCCCATATCCTCTGAAAGCTTCACTTGGGATTGTAGCGGCTGGAAAGTGCTATAATGAAAATATAGTGCCTCTGTGTTTATGCCAGTGACAGCAGGTCATAATATTCCTCCCTGATGGATGAAGTTTTATGTACTCTGTTTTGAACACTATTATGAGAGTTCATCTGCTTTTTATAAACAAATATCTATAATTGATTGAAACCTAAATTGGACTTGTCCCTACTGACTTGATCTCTTCTTCCTCTCCCTCTCACCCTCTCTTAGTATGGATGGAGCAGACCTGTGTTTCGAAATTGTGAAGAGAGCTGATGCTGGGTTTGTGTACAGCGAAGCAGTGGCCAGGTAGGACATTTTAAATATTAATGAAGCTTGAAATAAACAACAATTTGTGGATGCCCTAAATGATCTTCCTCCTATCCGTTTCTATTTTCTGCCCATCTAGTCACTACATGAGGCAGATTTTGGAGGCACTTCGGTACTGCCACGACAACAATGTGATTCATCGCGATGTAAAGGTGAGACCTCTCCCATGTGTCCCAGACTAAGCCACTGAAACACATCTGTTAACTGACACCAGAGGGCAGGAGATGTTAAACCCCATCATAACAAGATTAATACATATGCTTTATACCGCAGACTGTCATGTGAGCATCTGAGTCTGTCACTGGGGCGATAAGCATCATTCTGCTTACCACTGCTATCTACATGCACGGTTTATATCAAATTCATTTTATCATGTGGCTTTTAGAACAAACATGTTTTCAGTCAAACCACCTGAGAGCCCCTCTAGTTTGCAAAACAAAGCCTCAGCACATCCTGATTCATGCTAAGTTATCTTGAAAGTTAAATGCTGGTCTGGATTTGTTAGAGTTTGAGTTATTATAGTCAGATTAGCTTCAACCAGTGAGTCCAGCAGGATTAGCCATCTAACACAGGAGACAAACGATACTAGGCCAGATGGAGCAGTCCTGAACCAGGCCCTTGATCCACACACCAGCCATCCCAACAGGATCAACACAGCCTTGCTTGCAGTGTAAAACAAATAACTGTGTGTGCTGGTGGGTCAATCCTGGGTAACATGAGTTGCACATCACTACGTTTGTGTTTGCTTTATCTGGCTTGGAGTGCCAGATTTGGTGGGTTTTCATATAATGAGTACAATTCAGAAAGAATCTCATAGGTTGTCAGCCCAGTTGTATTAAATAGAATAACTGACTGAGATTTTCCTCCAAACAGACAGGATCATGCTAAGACTGCAAATTGACTTTTGATAATGCTTCTTTCCAACAAAAAAAGGCAAAACATTTTGATAAACACAGTCCATCATTACTACTTTTTTACTATTTTTGTAAATATTTACATCTCCCAGAATCATTAGAAGAAGAAATACATGTCATGTATTTTTAGAAAGACTGCTGTTAACAGTAGCCACTGAAGTACATCTCCTCTGTGTGTGACCACATTGTCAGTAAGCTAAAATTTAAACAGTGGTTCCCACAAAGCACAGATGTTTAGAAAGTAAGTAAGAAAAGCTCAGTAGTAAAAAAAAAATATATATATATATATTTATTTTTGACAAAAGAAACATGTTTAGAAATGCAGCTTTACATAAATGTAGCCAACCAGATCCAGATATACAGGCATATGTTACAAATGTCAGATATTTATTTCTCCAGTGTTCAGGCCTACATTATTTGAAGTCAGACAAACTTGTGATCATTGTTGGCCAGTAGGTGGAAGCGTGGTCACTATTGTGCGGTGCAGGGTTGAGTTGATGGCACAAATACTGGTTCTGGGGGTGACTGAGGGGGTGTTCAGGTTGGGGTTAGGTAAAGCCATAGGCATAGATGGCCGTCGGAACTCTGTTGTCGAGCTGTTAGATGTTGCATCATTTAGGAAGACAAGCCGGTTGCCAAGGCGATGTCCGAGTGCACGGATGGCTGTTTTGCGTACTGAGCCAGATAACAGAAAGTACATGACTGGATCCAAACAGCTATTAAAGGCAGAGAATAACAGCATCACCTCATTGGTACGGTCCACCAGTTGCAAGTAGTGACAAGGTAAAGTTTCGCTGAGCTGGGTGAGGATGTAGATGGGGCGAAAGGCATGGTAGGGACCAAAGCAGACGGTGAACAGAAAGAGGACAAAGAAGGACTTTTTGGCAGTTCGTTGGTATCGTTGTGCATTTGGAAGGTCCGGCTTTTCCTGCGAGACCCTCAGCAACCGGTAAGCAATCTTGCCGTAGGAGACCATGAGCATGAGGAAGACGACCCAGAACAGCAATACTATTACTCCGTTAAAGTAGGCTTTCCCTTGGGCGAAACGCCGCTTCTTGTACTGGAAGCATTTGTTACTGTCCTCTTTGTCCTCTGCTGTGGTGATCATGGGCACCAGCGCCAACACTGACAGACCCCACAAAGCCCCGCATGCCACCCAACTCCACGGCCAGCTATATCTCCACAGCCTCATCCTCATGCCTCTCCGTGCTCGTCCCTTCCCCTTTAACCTCAAGTACCTGTCCATGCTGATGAGCCCCAGTAATGTAATACTGATGTACATGTTCATATAAAATAGATTCCCCACCAGCTTGCAGGTGGCAGATCCCAGTACCCACTGGTTTCCATTAAGATGGTAGAAGACCCTGAAGGGCAGACATGCCAGGAGGACCAGATCAGCCACAGCACAGTTGATGAGGAACACTCGCACAGAGTTGCGGCTTGTATGAAGGTAAAGGAAGACCCACAGGGCGAAGACGTTACCCACCAGACCAAAGAGGAAGAACAAGGAGTAGAGGACCGCCAGCGGCACACGGAGGGCTGTGTCATCAAACGAACACGTAGTCTGATTTGGGGAAGCCACAGAGGAGGTGGAAGAGAAGGATAAAGAGGAGGGGGAAGGGGGAAGAGATGTGGCTGAGATGAAGGACGACATGGAAATGGAGATGGATGAAGTAAAGCTAGGAAGAGAGGAGTTAGGTGATGTAGCGGCTGAAAGAGTGAAGGGCAAAGAAGAGGAAGAGGAGGTGGTCATTGTGTCTGAAGAGTGATGTCTTCTGGGCTGTTAATTATTGAGCTCTGAGAAAGACAAAATAAAACACTGGGTCAGTTCAGTGTTTGTCACTGAACAAATACATGAACAAGAAGGTCTTTAACAGCTAAAATTAAAGGCAAGAAGAAAGTGCCCTTACTGTAAAACTGTTACATTTTATGAGTAATGCACAGATGGATGACATTTGATTTGCAGTTTTAAAGGTCACACGTAATACTTTCCGTGTAATAGAATTCATAGTAATTCATATGTCATCAAAAGAGTACAGCCTCCTTCAAAAGAGCAGCTCCATAAACATGGTATTAAATATTACTGAAAATGCACACATTTCCCTGAGAAGGACAATTCTGTTTTCTGTAGGTCATAGACTTTTTACGGGTGGGAGCTGGAGCCACGACCAATTGCAAGTTTCATGCCGATTTAACACATAAATTCGAATTCCACGGTATTGTAAAGGAGCTTAGGAGTGTATATGCACATGCATGCACGCTCATACACGGACACTCACGCATAGTCACTCTGACTGCTACACACAGATGTTTGGATTAAGGCAGGACACTCACCATCAATATTCCCTCCGTGCGAGATTCAGCACAGCTGTAGTTTTAATGTGTGGGAATGTGCAGAGAGGTGTGAGAGCCCGGCGGTCCAGTGTGTGTTTTCCTCCATCAAATTCAGGAAGCAGTTTGTTCAAAAATGACCTGTCAGATCGAATAAAATTTCAGTTACATTCATGATAAAATATAAATAAAAGCTACAGTCCTTGTTCTTCTTTTCTTTTCTATATTCACCTTTCCCTTCACTCTCTGAATGTCTCAGTGAGTCATAAGTCCTGCAGACTCTTCTTTATTCACATCCATTTGACAGTGTCTGCTCCCCCCGTCCTCTTCTCACCTCTCTGTTCTCACTCTTGCCTTCAGTTCTTTGTCAGTGTTGGTCCTTGTCCACTCTTTCTTTATAAAAAAGCTCTTTCTTACCCTTTACTCCCTCTCTCTTGCTCTCTGTGAGATTTGACTGTTAATCAGCTGGTCTGCTTGTCTCTGCCTCTTGTTCTCTCTCTTTCTCTCTCTTCCTCTTTCTCTCCCACACACTCTCTCACTCTCTTTTTCTCTCTCATGGTGTCTTTCGCCTCAGTCAACATCCTCCACGCCCCTCTATTACGAGAAGTGGAAAAAAATGTGAAGGCAGGAAATCAGCCCACCACTGCCTGTCACATTCACGCAGCCTTTAGTTCTGCCCTACGCTGTCCAGAATAAAATTACTTAAATCGGAACATTCTGAACTAAAGTCCTTGGACAAGTTTTATTTCTCTAGGGGAAGTATGTATTATATAGTTTGTATTTTAAACTGCATCTTTGAGATTTTGCATGTAAAAAAATGTGCAAAAAAGTTTAGTGTATAGTACATAAGTAGAATAGGAAATAGATGTTAGATGTAAGTGCAGATGTATGCAACAGAAGTGTTAAAATGGAAGAGTGTTTTTGCAAACCTGGTAGACGCCAGTTCATTAACACTAAAATTGAGTCCTGTGAGGCAATAAACGAAAAGCCATTAGGAGAGCAAGACCCTGCAAGCTCATCAAATGGGATGTGAGCTGACTAGTTTTCACATTTGGGCAAATAATTTTATATTACATAAACCTTAATAAATCTAACAATAATGATATTATGTTAGCAATTTTATTAGACTGCTGGCGAATGAGGTTCACATGATCTTTCCATTGAATATCTCTGTGTATCCCCAAATATTTTATTAGCTGCTTCCCTCTGGAATATTAATTCTGTCCAAATAGGACTAAAGCGTGAAAATAGTGTTGGTAAGATATTCTCAACTAAGTCCAAATACATACTGAAACACAGGAAATGAATGAGAGAAATATTACCATGTGATTCAGAACATACGATGGACTATATCTAGAGTACATATCTGCCGCTTGTCCATTTCTCTCACCTCCCTCTTATGTCAGCAGTTCTTCAGCGTATGTTTAGATTTCTGTTGTGTCAAGTTTCCATTTAAAAAAATTTTTAAAAAATTAAAAAAAATACAATTATCAATCAACTGTTTTACTGCAGTGCCACTAATGCAAAAGATTTTAATTTAAAAATAATTATCTTCTGTATTTTAAACAGCATCACAAGATACAGATTAATTTAACATCATTCCTCATTGGTAGAATGTGACTCAGTACCTTGCTCTACAGCACACAAGTTGTGGGGGCACATCTCTGTTTTTAATTTTTAAAAAAATTTAAAAAATCTCATTTAGTGTATTACCCCTTAAGAACTGTTTCCTATAAATGAGCATTGTAATAAAGTTGTGGTTACAGAGCGAGTCATGCGTGTCATTGTGAAACTGAGCTTCACTAACAAACAATTCAAAAAAATAGGATTTGCACTTTTACAAAGATGAGCAAAGCAATGCTCTGCAGTTACTGTAGACTGCAAAGAAAAGAAAATGACATTTTGTCATAACATTTTGTTTGTTGGTTGATACTTTCTTAAGTCCTATGGGGCTTGTCCCTCATTTAAATTGCTGTAATGTATGGACCATAAATCTGCTCTTTGACTTGACCTGTCTCTTTTATTCCTCTGTAGCCCCACTGTGTGCTGTTGGCCTCAAAGGAGAACTCTGCTCCTGTCAAGCTCGGAGGTTTTGGAGTGGCAATACAGCTGGGAGAGTCTGGCTTGGTAGCTGGAGGTACAGGACAGTTTTTTTTTTTTTTTCCCCTCTGCACCTCCACACTTGCAGAAAACACCAGTGAACACTCATGCATGCCTTCCCACTGTGTATGTGCACACATACTAGTCAAAGTCAAAAGATTAGCTTGTCTCCTCATTTCCATATGCCACACTTTTACTGTGGTAAAGAAATGTTCAGAGAAATATTATGACTGTGTTAGCAAGATGAGCAATAT
Source organism: Scomberomorus guttatus (assembly GCA_038419695.1). Classification (NCBI taxonomy): domain Eukaryota; kingdom Metazoa; phylum Chordata; class Actinopteri; order Scombriformes; family Scombridae; genus Scomberomorus; species Scomberomorus guttatus. The sequence continues at coordinate 9,248,801 of CM076468.1, read as the reverse complement.
TTTAGACGTATGTAAAGAGTGGCTGCAGCCTTCGTCTGTGGGTTCCCTGCAGACGCTCTAGTTTGTTCTCGCAGTCTTCACATGCAGATTAGGTGAACTGGAAACCATAAAGTGTCTATAAGTGTAAATGGGGTGTGTGTTGGACCTTGTATGCCCAGGATGTATCCCCCATATCACCCAATGGATGTTGAGACACGCTCCAGACTTGTGCAGCTCAAAGTATGACATTAAGTGATCAATCAATTAATCTACAAAGTCAAATTTTATTTATATAGCCTAATATCACAAATTTGCCTCAGGTGGCTTTATAGTCTGTTCAACATACAACATCCAAAGAACAAACTGATTAAGAAATTGATATAAAAAGAATGTCAGTTGCTGCAAGTGCTGAAGAGTAGTCAATTAATTGATTATTAAAATGACAGAAAAATTAATTTGCAACAATTCTGATAGTCAATTCATTGTAAAAGTAATGAATCAGGCAAAAATGCAAATATTTGCTGTTTTTGGCTTCAAACATAAGTATTTGCTGCTTTTCTATGTTTTGTCTTTTATTCATTTTTCAGTTTTCTGACATTTTACAGACTGAAACTTTATTACTCACCAAAGGAGAAACTAGTTTGGTCGCCCATGCACAGTAACAAAAAATAAGAGACACAAGTCAGACAGGTCACAGCAGACTACATATGAAACATACCAACACAACATTAGTAACATTAACAGAAACAGCTACCTTGGAGTAGCTTAGGAGCCTGCCTCGCCACAATTAAAACAACCAATACAATTGATCAAGTAATTACTAAATAAATAAAATGCTGAGCATAAATGATGCACCTGACAAATGAAACAGACAATAAATATAAAATGAACAAATGTAAAAACCATACACAATGAAGCCTTCTAACCCATATCTCAGGAAGCAGGCAAGTTTCACATTTAGTCATTTAAATGTATCTCAGGTGTGATCACAGAAGACCTTTTTAAAATCATTTTGTGGTTTGAACTCTCCTGTGGGTTCTTTCCTTATAAATCATGATTTCTATCGCTTCAGGTCGAGTCGGTACTCCCCACTTCATGGCCCCAGAGGTAGTCAAGAGGGAGCCTTATGGCAAACCTGTGGATGTGTGGGGATGTGGAGTCATCCTCTTCATCCTCCTGTCTGGCTGCCTGCCTTTCTATGGTACCAAGGAGCGCCTGTTTGAGGCCATCATTAAGGGGAAATACAAGGTAGGAGTTGACGAAACACCATCATCATGTGTCAGTGTAACTCAGCCTTTAGCTGAAGATAAGCACAATAGTGAGCTCTTCTTTGTCACCGTGCTGCAATGTGCGTCAAATACAAGGTTGAGCTACTGTGCTAGAGAACTGAACTGAACACACTCTTTGGTATGAGTGATGGATTCTTGAGGCCATGGTTATTGTACAAACAAGTTTTATCTCATTTCCCTTTTCTATTGTCTTTATCCCTCTTGCTAGCCAGACATGATGCCATTGCCTCAGTCCTACTTAGTCATCTTTTGATGTCAAGTGAGTGTATCAAATGGCATGTTGTTGAATACTTGTCCCCTTTTACAAAAGTCAGTCAGAGGTTATGCATAAACTGACAGTTTCAGCACAAGATTCTGAGAATTCCGGCATAGTGCACTTATCTGCTGTAGATGCAGTCACAGCAGACAGTGTAAGTGAGAGATAGAAATCTATTGTTTCTGTTCTCAATACCTAGAGAGAGTTGTGCCTGTCCTCTAAATGCCTTTCATGCATCGGTAGACCCTAAAGTGCCCTAAGCGCCTCACACGCAGAATATCTGGAGACTACAATTTTGCGTTGAGCTGAAGTTGATTGGACGAACTGTAGTGCCTGTTCAAAATGTGCCTGAGACATCCTGCACTATGTCTTGAACATGCATACAAAGTTCCTGCGTGTGAGGACCAGAATAGAGCTTAACTCTCTAAACTTTTTCAATTCATTCTTTATGGTAGTTCTCATCACTGCGGGTGTAATCCCTCCTCTGTGGGTTGCAATGTCAGGGTGGCGCTCTCCGTATTTACCCATCCAAACAACTTCACACAGACATTGCACTTCCCTGTTTCCCCAGCAATCCACCTGCCAGGTATGAAGTAGATCGGATGAACGGTTCTTGAGATACGCGAAGGACAAACCTACATACGTACCTACAGACAGAGATTCCTTGCTTTATATACAGATTTTGTGTGATTTATTTACACATTTACAAACGTAATGTTGATTAATCATTTTTGTGATTCATTTTATTATTCTTTTAATTTACATGGAAGCCAACATTTTATTTTGCTTTTAATATTCTTTTTATTTTATCCTTAGTTGTGACACACCTTGTAAAGTAGTTTTAGATATGAGAACTACAAACGAAACACTGATTACATTTCTGAGATGATTAGTGATATGGACGCTATAAAGAGGTGCGGTAATGACAGCTGTTCTGGCTGTTGAGAACCTCACTGGTGCAGCACAATCTGTAAAACGGCACTTCTTTCCTGTTTGATTTATTGACAGGGGTAAAGGCTGTTGGAGCAGGCGGAGAATTGACATGAAAATAGCTGGTTAAGGGTGTGTCTTCATCCATTTATGGCTCATTGTAGAAGTGGATATGAGGCTTGTACATCCAGTTTCATAATGACTGAGATTTATAAAACAGAACCATGCGTATGCGCAGCTTTATAAATCTGACGAAAAGAACGCGTATGCATATTTCTGGCTTCGTGCGTACGCACAGTTTTAGTCAGGAATCTACAGAGTTTTATTCATGTGGCCCCTGGTGACCATGGCAACAACAGCTACACTGATGTTGGTTGCCTTTACTCTACTACATCCCTCTGAGAAAGTCTGTTTGTCAGTCTTTGCTTGTGTGTGTGCTTGTCCAGATGAACCCAAGGCAATGGGCCCACATCTCAGAGAGCGCCAAAGACCTGGTGAGACGCATGCTGATGCTGGACCCCGCTGAGAGAATCACTGTTTACGAGGCCCTCAACCACCCCTGGCTGAAGGCAAGAGCGCACACACAGAAAAACACACACTACTGCTAGTGATAAATTCAATATGAGCTTCTCAAAGATAAATGAATTATATAACTAACTATATAACTTGGATAACTAATAGCTGTCAAGATTAGCAGATTATTGTCATTAAACTTCCACTTTTGTGATCATGTGTAATATTTAAAAACCAAATGTGTATTAGTGTGACTTAGATATTTGGTGTTTCGATTGAAAAAGTTTGGCAACTCTGTCACCTTTAAACTACTGGCCTTATTGATGCTGACTCAAACACTTCCTTCTGCATGGAACCACAGCTCTGCTTTCACATCCGTTCTGTGACTGCTCTAATGTGTGTGTGTTTCCACTTGTGCTTTTGCGTGTGTGTGTGTGTGTGTGTGTGTGTGTGTGTGTATGTATGTATGTGTGTGTGTGTAGGAGAGGGACAGGTATGCTTACAAGATCCACCTGCCAGAAACGGTGGAACAGCTGAGGAAGTTCAACGCCAGGAGGAAGCTGAAGGTCAGCACTGTGTTGAGTGAAAGATCTACAGACTCAGTGCGATTCAAATCTGAGATGGGAGGAAGTCTCACATTCATCACACTGTGCTGCTGCTTCTGATGACCTAGATTAATTTCTTGACTAATGTTTCTCAGCTGGCCTGTCTTCATAGGACCAAATTAGGGGTGTAACTGTACGCCAAGTTCACGGTTCAGTGTGTACCTCAGTTTTAGGGTCACGGTTCGGTACAATTTTGGTACAGCAGGGGGAAAAAAAGAAGGGTTATTTTGAAAAATGTAAATATCCAACAATGGCTCATTGGCCAAAATTATTACTGAAACACTTTAGTTGTGCTGCAATGGAAAAGGAAAACAACCTTTCTGTTTTCTGCAAGGAGTCAGGACACCTGATGACAGCTGTTTTACTTTATTTATTGTCTAACCGTATATAAAGTAGTTCAAACTAGCTCCACCTCCAGCAGCTACAACAGTAACATGCTGCTTACACACTGATGCTTCAGTATTAATAATCTAATGATGTCACAGTATAATAATATATCAGTCAGAGGGACCAAACCACTATTTTTACTGCAATACTTTTTAACTATATTTTTCTCTCAGAACTGGTTCTCATGACATGCTGTCTGACCACAAGCCGACCGTCACATAGAGGGGATGGGGAGATGCGCTATCATTTCACTTCATTTCACTATGGAGATGACGGAGCATATTTTAATCATAGCGTCGCACTCGGTCAGTGTTATGGGTCTCTCTTTTGTCATTCTGACGGCAGGGTAACCCAGGCTACCTTGGCTAAGCCGGCTAACATACCCATGAACATACCCATGAACATACCCATGAACATACCCATGAACATACCCATGAACATACCCATGAACATACCCATGAACATACCCATGAACATACCCATGAACATACCCATGAACATACCCATGAACATACCCATGAACATGCTAGTGGTGCGCTGCCATAATGTTCTGGGGGGAACTCTAGAATTATTGTTCTGCACGTGGGACTAAGTGGATTATTAAACTTTTTTGACAGTAACTGTTTGGGTCATGGAGTGTCTTCTTCATATGACTGCATGCACCAAACCGTAATGTCCGTACTGTGACGGTTCAGGACAAATACACGTACCGTTACACCCCTAATACAAATACATAAAAAGCATGTGCATGTGTCACTTAACAACATGGGACTCTGTTGAGACTTTGTGCATTATCTGTATTACCTTTTCTCTGTATCCCAGGGTGCAGTGCTGGCTGCTGTTTCAAGCCACAAGTTTAATTCCTACTATGGCGACCCTCCTGAGGAGCTACATGACTTTTCAGATGACCCCACCTCCTCAGGTAAATCACACAACAGAACACTATCCTGCTTTATGAAGGTTTCTTTCTAAACGCATTTAAAACAGAGAGATGGTTTGTGCAGGTAGGATTTTTTTACACATTTATATCTAAAGATTTAGTTGTCCTTCTACATGTGAAATATCTATCTCTGTCATTTAAGGTCAAAGATGAAACATACAAACATGCAACAAGTCACACAATGTTGACATTCACTTTCTAGTCCAGTTTCTATTCTTGTGGTTTCTATTCTCATGTTTGAATGTAATCTCCAGCTGTCTGTGTAGAACTTCTGTTTAAATAAGAACAGATGTTGCTCAACAGCCCAACTTCCTTGTCTGAGCAATGGACTTTCACTTCCTTTCATTAGAAGACTGCAGGCTGCACCTGCCATTACTTATTAGCATATAGAAAGCATTTGTGTCAGTGTAATAAAAAATTGAAAATGAGCAATGTATTACATCGCCAACTAATGAATCAAGCTAAGCTCATCACATTTTCTGCTCAATTTTCTGTGCAGCCACTGCAGCCGCATATACCACTATGTGCATATTTGCTGAGTTGTGCAGTTTGTTGCAGTCATGCTTCCTGGTGACTGCTTTATTTTTGCAGTCGCAGGGCTCCAGACATGTTGACGGTCATTGACTTATGTAGTATAATAGATACTTGCAGCAGCTTGCCAGCTTATTTATAGCTTTTGCTGACTTTTTTCTCTCCACTGCTGCTCTTTCCTTTATTTTCCCTCTGCCTGCCCTCATGTTTCCTCAGACTGCCCGTCTCTTTGTTCTCTCCCTTTCTTTTTTTTCTCTCTTTGCGAGGTGTTAACCATCTGTAGTTGCTGTAAACCTCTAATCTAAGCCTCTCTTTCTTTGGTGTTGTTTTTCTTCTGCTGTGCTGTCTCTAGGACTGCTAGCTGCTGAAAGTACGTATTTCTCTCCCTACCCATAGAATCTCACATGTGATATCATCCTGACATCATCACTCGCTTTTTAGTTGCATTTTCAACTTTTACTTTCTGTTGGATGATGTGGGTCAAAATGGCTTTCTCTGTCTTCTCTCTCCTGTCCCATTGGTTTAAAGAGGTGTGTCAGTGTGCTTTAATTCCAAATGCTTCCTCATGACTTGTAAAGATGATACTCTGTTTACATACATCATTATTCCAATCACAGGGCGCTCTGTAAACACAGATTAGCAAAATATACTGATTCTTAACTTGTGAGATGAACAAAAACAAAGATAAAAAAGACATGCCTCTCTGGCCTGACTTACAGTGGGGGTTTTGCTCAATAATCAGGTTTTTTCTTTAGTACTATGCGCATGATACTGTCTATATATCACTTCAAAAAAGCAGTGTATCTTACATAATATGGGAGCTAGGGAGGTTAATGATTAACTGATGATTGAACATGAAGACCTAAATTGTCAGGGGATGAGGGCAGCACAGTTCGTTCCTGCTCGACACTTGTAGGCTGCAGCCCATTTCGTTCGGTTCAAGCTTTTAAGTGCTTAAATGTCAGAATTGCATCTAATTTGGGCCCTCCAGAAAAGTAAGTTGGTGTTGAATTTTAATTACAAATGCTGGAGCAGGTACCCTAACCCTAACAATATGTCTGCATGCATTTTTTATTTCATAAGCTTTTAGTGCTTACCAATTTTTGATCTGTACATTGTTGACAATTAAGGAAATTATTTGAAATGTGTATCCTTAGTTGTAGTAGTACATATGATGTATGTAAACAGACCTATAACAAAGTTTTCCTGAAGTTAAAAGCTGGTTAAATAGCTTGTTTTCTCATCTGCTATCTCTTTCATGCCTCACACTTACAGTTAAAGTCTCATTTGTTCTTTTCTCAAAGGCCATTATTATGCATATTTGTAACTGGGATTATTTTCTACATATCCATCCATCCATTATCCATCTGTTATTCCAGGGCTTCTCTCTATAGTATTCTTATTAACTGAGCAAACCTATTCTACAAGATAGGCGGAGTAATCTGTAGTCCCTAATTTTATCATTTGAAATATTTATTATCATGTCATAAGATCATTTCATTTCCTGGGTTAGCGTGTAATATCACATCAGCTACCACCAGTACATTTTATTGGTCAGCTTGTGGGTTCAAATGTATCAGAGTCAAATGGGGTCAAAGCACTTCTATAATTTACCTTCAAAGAAAACTTCAGTTTAGATCTGTGTGAGAGAGAAAAATGTATTCTGGATACACAGCACTGTTCATCATCTAAACATGTCACCTCTCTTTATACTCTTTCTCATCCCTGAGTTAGATTACAGTAGACTTTTAAAACGTTATATATAACATAGAGTACATGTGTTGTGTGAAGGCTCTCGTTTCTTAAGAGATTAATTTAATAGTTCAGATTTAAATTTACCTTTCCTCTGCATATTTTTCTTTTTGTTATATTTCTACTTTGCATTTTTTCTTGGGTGTACTGCTCAACAATCATCCACACTGTGACTTTCTGAAGTGACTTTCTGCTGATGTTTTATTGATGCCATTACCGCTGTTTCTCTGGTTTTGCTGCATGTGTGGGCGATGCAGCAGGTACTTGGGGTTAAATAGTTCTGAGTGTTTGTGTGTGTTTTTGATGTTGTGACTTCCGTCATTTTGTGGTTTTTGTTGGTGGTTTCTTTTTTTTTAATTTTCCCTGTTTGTGGACGTGTAACATTTAGTGTCTGTTGATAAGTGTGTCATGTTCAGTGTTTGTATTTTGTGTCGTGTTGAATGTTTGCGGGGACTGCTTGGTGTACTTGTAAGTATATTTGTGTGTGTTATTCAGTCTATATCTGAGTGTATAACTTATGTACGTGTGTGTGTAAAGGGGCAGTATCACAGGTTTTGGACAGTCTAGAGGAGATTCATGCGTTGACAGACTGCAGTGAGAAAGACATGGACTTCCTCCACAGTGTCTTCCAGGATCAGCACCTCCACACCCTGCTAGATGTGAGTGAACCACAATATCAGGACTTCTTCCTCTGTAATACCAAAAATGCCCAGTAGGTGTCATGTCAAGTCCAGACTCATCAATTAGTCCAATATGTACCATCAACTTAACAGGCTTAGTATTGTTCAGGTTTTATCTTTGTTGGAGGTAAAATTGTCATATTATGGTGTTCCTCTTGTATTATCATCGGGGACTAATTATATGTTTGTTACTGTTTGCTGTTTCAGCTTTATGACAAAATCAACACCAGGTCGTCCCCTCAGATCAGAAATCCTCCTAGTGATGGAGTGCAGAGAGCCAAAGAGGTGAGGAAATCGCTGCTTACGTTCACGTGGAAGGACACACATTCACAAAAATCTGATGTTTAACAATCTCTAAAATGTAAATTTTCTAGTCCTAATCAAGTTTAACAGGCCCGAGTCCTAAACAATGACTGATGCTTACTCAAAAAGCTTTGTGGGCAGAGCAAGTAAATAATGAACAGACATTGACCAGAATGAGATACTGTGAGATATTTATTATTGTCAGCGTTATTTATTATTAACATTCTTGAGATTCTCACCTCCCTCTTCCTGCCTTTTCTCCTCAACAGGTATTGGAAACCATCTCTTGTTACCCAGAGAACATGGAGGCCAAGGAGCTCAGGAGGATCCTCACGCAGCCGCACTTCATGGTCAGATATTACGAAAACACAAACACACAAGGCAACATGCACAGTCTTTCCCCAGATTTTATTTATTGGTCTGTACATGTAGAGCATGCTTACTGGTGTGTGAGATTACAGCCCACTGTGTCAGAAGTAGGGTTCTTTTGACAATCCACATAACTCCTTTGGCCACAAAGCTGCTTAGCACCTGAGCTTTGCAAGCTCTCGGGCAGTAATAGCAAATGTAGAGGAGAAAGAAGCATTATAGCAGTAGCAAGAGCCGAAGGGCTTCAGCCTGCTGCAGTGTGGACACAGTAACATTTGCGGTAACCATGTTTGCCTGATGACTGTAATTGCTGAAACAGACCTGAGAGTAGAAGAACAATGAGTGAGGATATTGTTGACAGACTTGGAAACTGAAAACTAAGGCAGAATAATGAAAGAAGAAAAGAATTCATGTTAGGGTGTAACATTTTTTGTAGAGTCTGTTATTGCCTGAAGGAGTGCGGCTTGTTTTGTGGCTGCAGTTTTCATCTCAGTAAGTGTTTCTGGATACACCGGTGTAATAGCTGATACGTTGATTAGTTGCGTGTGAATTGTTTTTTACTGTGTCAGTAGTTTTGTAGATGTACTCTTTTGCATAACTGTGACTTAGAAAACAGCTAAATTTAGCTTAACTGGTTTCTTTAGCGCAGTTACAAGAAGGGAAAGGTGTTTCCCTCTGCTGATGCCGTCTGTGACACTTACTGGAGCTGTCACGCCTTAGGTTTGGTTCAATCCAATTAGCCTGTCTTGCTCTCTGACCTGCCCGGCTGGCTTTTTTTCCTCCTGCCAGAGGCATTTAACAGCACTGCAAGCAGAATGGGTGTGAAGGGCTTTAGCATTGCAGAAACGTGTCTCGCTTCAAATCTTTTCTTGTGTAGTGTTTTATTTCATTTGTGAGGAAGTGATACACGTACATGTTTTGTTCCTGTTAGTTATTTATACGCCGGCTATGATCATTAGCAGCTCCTTACTTAGTATGCAGTCATTTTGTGTGCATACAAAGTCAAACACTTGTTGATGCCTTTGTAAACATTTGTTGTTGTTCTCAGCCACAGTAATGTTCACCATCAGTCAAAAGCCTTTAATGCCAGCTGTTTCAAGTCTCAATTACTGTCATCATCAGTGAACACGTTGTTGCTTCGATGAGCAGATGTGAGCATTCGGCAAAGGCAGCTAGTAGATGTGTTAGTAAAAACAGTGTGTCAGTGACATGATCAGTGGCCAAAGAGGATTAGTAAAAGCCACGCTCTTTCCAAAGCCAGCCACTCACACATGTAGTATTTTCCCCTCCAGTTTTTCATGACCAACCTGGGATTAATGTGAGTGAATTTTCAGCCACAAGTCTGGTTGTGTTTCCTTGATATTACTGCCATACAGTTTGATTCCCTCTCAGTTCACCTACAGGAAAAAAAAACAGAACAGACTTAGGATATTTTGCAGTTTGGTTCAAGAGTCTTAACATTCATGACTGTTTGTGTACATCCAGGCTCTGCTGCAGACCCACGATGTGGTGGCCCACGAGGTCTACAGCGACGAGGCGCTGAGGGTGACCCCCCCACCCACTTCACCATACCTGAACGGAGACTCTCCAGACAGCACCAACGGAGACATGGACCTGGAGAATGTCACCAGGGTTCGCCTGGTCCAGTTTCAGAAGAACACTGACGAGCCCATGGTGTGTAGACAGAAAACACACACACACATTCAGATTCTGGATGAATTTACGTGCTTATTTTCTCTTTTCATCTAACCAGTATTTATACCTGAACCAAAAAATGTTAAAAAATCTAGATGTAGTCTAATTTTTGACATTTTTTTGGAGGAATTTGTGACTAATGTGTTACTAACTTTTCTCAGCCATTTCCAGTTTTCCCTCTGACCCTCTGTCTGTCTCCTCTAGGGCATTACTCTGAAAATGAACGAGCTCAACCACTGTATTGTGGCCCGAATCATGCATGGTGGAATGATTCATCGACAAGGTACACATCCATTTAAGAATACTATTATGCAAGCTAACACCACTCATGCATATTTAATAGGAACAATCAGCCATTCATTTTGTAAATCTGACAAGATTTTCACTCTAAATATGATTAACCACAGAGTTTATAAAGTAGGTGGGCCATAATTGTTGGATCAGAATAATTCTTAGACTCTCTTTGGACTTAAGTCTGGTAATTGAAATAACAATGAAATGTAACTCTTCCTTACATTAGTTGGGCTCCCCCCGGAACCATCTCAATAACCCCTGGGGTTTCCTGGGCTCGGCTTTGTGAAGCGATGATGTTTCAACACCCAAGAGCCTCATTTGTAGCCTTCATTAATTCATTGTTTCTCTGCTTCAGGGACTCTGCATGTAGGAGATGAAATCAGAGAGATTAATGGCATCAGTGTTGCCAATCAGACAGTAGAACAGCTTCAAAAGATGCTGGTAAGTCACACAGATAAGACTTCCTTTACTATTTACATTTGGACTGTGCCTTTAGCGTGTATTTCTGTATACTATAACATGTTTGATTTGTGCTTGTACCAAAAGATGTTGATGTAGTGAGACATCTTTTTATGTCTCGGATGTCAAAGTCATGGTAGAAAACAGAATTAAGAGGAAAAAAACAACAACAGTGGTACCGAGCAGGGCGGCAACAAACGATTATTTTCATTATCTATTAATCTGTCGATAATTTTCTTGATTAATTGATGTAGTTGTTCAGATAACAGCAATTAACATTTTTCAGTATTTTATATAAATGGCCATCATTGTTACCCACTGTCCAAGGTGCAACCTAAAGATATTCAGTTTACTAAAGAAACCAGAAAATATTCACATTAAAGAAGCGAATCGACTAATAGTTGCAGCTCTAGTACTGAGCCAACAGGGCTGTGGGCTTATCAGTTTTCTTATTATCTTTCTATAATGATACTGTTACCATTCATGTGTAAAATGCATTTTTCCTTTGTCCCCACAGAGGGAGATGAGGGGTAGCATCACCTTCAAGATTGTACCCTGTTACCGGTCCCAGTCCATGTCTTGTGAGGTATGGCACCACAAACACACACTTGTGTTACATTTTGCATACTCTGCAGGGGGGAAAATATTTATTTAGCCTTTTTTTTTATTGCAGAAAGAGTCACCAGATTTGTCCCGACAGTCGCCTGCAAACGGTCATGCCAGTGTCACCAGCTCCATCCTGGTATGTTTCTGTTTCTCCTTTTTATTGTCACACACACTCTTTAACAAATATAGCAATAGGCTAGTAAAAGAAAAAATGCCAGAAAAACACATTAAGTGTGGTGTTTTGTTTTTTTTAAATTACTGTCATTATAACGCATATCTCATTACACAGATAAAAGTTAGTAATTTTTGGGGTAATCTGGTGTGTCAGGGGTTAAGTTTCATACCATCACATGACAACATCTTGGTTTTAAAGCTGGACCAATGTCATGTAGTTAACTATAAAAATAAAAGCTTACGGTGGCATTGCTTCCCCTGTGGGGAAAAAAAAGTAAACAATTTTTTATGTCATCTCAACTAGGACCTGCCAGCGACGATTCAGCCCAAAGGCCGTCAGGTGAGATTTTCTTTACACCATGACTGCAAGCCTCCAATTCAATCGTCTTCTCCTCCCTTTGCTTCACAAACTGCCACTGATTTGACAAACTAACACTCACCCCAACAAGTCCAAATCTGCATGTATGTGCTGATGTGTATGTATCAAATAGCACTTGTGTTCTTCCATTCCCATTACGTCTATTTTGTTTACATCAAAGTGCTTCTCTCCAGTGTCGGGCCTTAGCTGTAGTCTGCTTTGGCTTCCCTTGAACATACAAAAGGATTCCCACACAGCTGTAAAAATGAGCAGTTGTTAGTTGTTGTTGGTTTACTAGGCTGCAAACATTTTAGTCTAGTACAACATATTTCCTCACTACAATATATTGAAAAGACATGAAGTCTGTAATAAGTAACAACATATGTTTAGGAACCCTAGTTTGTCCCGGTCACAGTTCGTCCCTTAACATGTTCCATTTGTTGATTTTGGCCATTTGTCTGCTGCATGATGTGTTCATCATGCTCAAAGGTCACACATATGCACATGCACACACACATATATACTGTACAATGCAGTACAAACTATATAATATATCAGATTCAGCATACAATTGTGGGTCCCTCATCACACCTCCTTTGTTTATGCCCCACAACATTTTCTACTGCATGATATATGTGTAAGTGTGTGTGTGTGATGCTCTCAACCCCATAGATCTCCAGACCTGCTATCAAGGACAAATTGTCCATCAAGGTAAGATGTCTTAAGTGGACCCTTGTAGAAGTAGATCCCAACTCCTCCCACCCCCATCGCAAAGATCATAGTGGTGTCTAGATCCCATGCTAGCTGTCAAGGCTTAGTCTTCATATCTGGTTCGTCAGTGGACATAAAAGCCAACAAAAAAGTGGATGTTTGCTCAAAAGCCGTTGATAAAATGGACCCCCCGCAGGCAGGGAAGTGGTAAAACGCTTTGTTCGATCATTTTCGTCTTGTTGTTCATTTTTCCAAATGTCTGTGTCCTTTCCTGCTTCGGCTTATATGCTCTTGATTTTTCCTGTGCTGTCGTTTTGTCTTTTAATGACAAGCGTCATTAGGGTTTTAGCAGCCAGCTTGACCAGTCATATTCTTTCCCATATATTCTCCTATGATCGCAACGCTATTCTTGGCCACCGTGTCAGCACCTAACAACATTTTTTGTCTGACTGTTCTTCCCTACAGATTTATGTACGTGCTCAGTTTGAGTATGACCCGGCGAAAGACGACCTCATCCCATGTAAGGAGGCAGGCATTCGCTTCAGGGTGGGTGACATCATTCAGATCATCTCCAAGGACGACCACAATTGGTGGCAGGGAAAGCTGGAGAATACCAAGAACGGCACAGCAGGCCTCATCCCCTCACCTGAGCTACAGGAGTGGTGAGTAGAACACCTGACAAAGAAGAAAAATGTTATGTGGTCTGTATTTCAGAGTAGGGATGTCAGTGATTAATCAATCATCAATTAATTGAAGTTAATATATTTAAAAAAAAAAAAAAATTAACTGTGTAACCGTTGGTGTTGATGTCCTGTAGATTTGTTGTAGTACCCAGTTGCACTACTGGGTGGAGCTTCTTATTGTTTAATGAGATGGTGTGTTTGCTGACCACCCGTATGCTACACAATTTGTAAAACAAATGCACCTTCCTGCCAAGGAAGAAATAGGTCGCAGCGTGCCTCGCTCTGCTTATGTGTCCCAGCCAAAGCTACAGCCATAATGTTGTTATCTGAGTGCACGAATAGCCAAAAACCAGTCAAAACAGATGCAAGCATAGATACTGTCTCACTGACACACCCATGAAATGATTTGCCTTTGTGTGTATGTAAAGCCAAACATATATCTTGGATCACAGACAAGTCTGTCTATTTTTTTCAGGCGCGTGGCGTGTATAGCGATGGAGAAGACCAAACAGGAACAACAGGCCAGTTGTACCTGGTTTGGCAAGAAGAAGAAACAGTACAAAGACAAGTACCTGGCCAAGCACAATGCAGGTAACCCCACACATGCAGTACCTTTTAAGTGTATGTATACAATGTAGTTATTAACAGCAGATGCTAATCCACTCCAGACATTTAATGTGATAAAACAGTGTCGCCAAAAAAAAAAAAAAAAAGAAGTGCTCCATCTGGCTGTGCAGTTGACCCTAATTAGTCAGCAAATTACTCTGGAGAGCTGCACTGTCACCTAAGGTCACACTGTGACTAGTAAGTCCCTGCCAAAAATGTTTAACAACCTGTAATTGAATTTAGACAAGCTCATTTGCTAATGATTCTGTAGTATTGTGTACTATTTAAGAAGCTGATGCTTTGATTGAAGTGGTTAGGTTTAAATGGCACTTTGGTTAAATAATCACACTGTTGCATTGTCAGATGTCCTTTGTAACGCCCAGTATGTGTAAACTTCTGCACGCCTGTTGCGTTTTCCCTCTGACAGACCTCTCCTACTGCTGTCTCAATTTTGCGTTCAGTAACTAACAGTGTTGTAACAGCTTTGGTTATTGTTTTTGGTTCACTTTGTCTTCTTTTATGGTGTCTTTTTATTAACCCTTCCGCTCCCACCCTCTGTCCATATTTCATGCTGTCTCTTACCCAATGACATGGCTGCATGTAAGTAACTCCAGACAGCTGGCACACAGCCTCTGTGTTTTTCTAACTCCTCTCTCTGCTTTTATACCTTGTCCTCTTCCTCATGTCTCCTTGACTTTTGAATGAATTGCTTTGTTAGGGTTGCTGCGAGCTGCTCTGTTATTTTCAATGTAATTCATATTGGTGAGATGCTAGTCAGCTTAGCATTGTTCAGCTTGGTTGTGTTTTTCTGTCTGACCAAGGTTAGTGCAAATAAGCAAGTTTTAATGCTTTCTCTAGGCGTTTGACCTTCATTGGGTCTGCTCAGTGCTCGTTTGGACCAGTGGTTTTTATATTATGGCATCATTTGAATAATTCAGCTCTGAATATTAAAAACCCATCTGATTTAGGATCACAGGTTTGATTTAAGCCACAGGAGAACACATTGGATTTAATGTTAATCTCGTTAGCATTGCTTGTGTCCCCTCTGATTCTCTGTTTATTTATTGAGATATGTTTGTGTTCACACTGTTGTGGAGTATGTATAGTAACCACTCTAGTCTTATTCAACAAGCTA
Source organism: Scomberomorus guttatus (assembly GCA_038419695.1). Classification (NCBI taxonomy): domain Eukaryota; kingdom Metazoa; phylum Chordata; class Actinopteri; order Scombriformes; family Scombridae; genus Scomberomorus; species Scomberomorus guttatus. Next base: position 9,233,546 of record CM076468.1, on the reverse strand, counting down.
ATACAGTGTTAACAATTTACTTTTCCATCAAACCCCTGAACTTTACAGCTAATGGTGTGCTAACTGAATGCTTCTCCTCTGCTCTGCAGTGTTTGATCAACTAGACCTGGTGACGTATGAGGAAGTGGTCAAACTGCCATCGTTCAAGAGGAAAACACTCGTTTTGCTTGGTGAGTAATGATTGCAGGCAACCAGTGATTAGACTCCAGGAAGCCACCAATCCTAGCCAAGAAATAGTTCCAACAAGTGAGCTTTAGAGGTGGTAGTAGGTTCCAGGTTTTGTTTCCCACCTTAGGACTGCTTCATATTTAACAGATATTTAACTCATAACTAGATTCTTCTGGAGTGTCGATGATGTGACTGGTTTTGGTCTGATGTTCAGACAGGGGGTGTTAGGCATAGCTGTTGTATGTGTTTGGTTCTTGTTTTAAAGGACAGGTTCACAGTTTTTCAAGTCTGTCTTAAAACAATAGTCAGGTGCCTAAACAAACACGGACATGTTTTTCTTGCCGTAATAATTCCTCCTGTTCATACTGGCCATTAGAAGATCCCTTCATAATGCACTTAAAATGTAAGTGATGGGGGGATAAAATCCACAGTCCTCCTTCTGTGCAAAAATGTATTTAAATGTTTATTTAAAAGGTATTATGAAGCTTCAGTTGTCCAAATTAGTCAAATCAAGTCATCCACTTTATTTGACTAATTCATACTGCTGAAGCCTCATAGTATGTTCAGAAACTTTAATAACATTTTTGCTCACAATGAGGACTGTAGATTCTGTACCCTATCATCACTGTAAGTGCATTAGGGAGGGATATTTAGCCAGTATGTAACGGAGGAATGATTACTGCAAGCAAAACCAGTTTCAGTGTTCATATGGGCACCTGACTATTGTTTAGACAGACTTGAAAAATTGTGAACCTAAGTCAGGTAGTTAGATTCACATCATCCACTGATCTTTTAGGTTGTAAGCAGTGATAAGACTTAAAATTGAGATGTTTGTGCGTTTCAGCTTTGACATTGGGTTGTGTTATTGGTGTCCTTCCATGTCAAATCAGACAGAGTCCAGGAAAGTGGTTGCAGCACCATCTTCTGTTTTTGTTCAAAGTTTGTTTTTATAGTGTTTGGCTCCCAAAACTAACGCCTGTTAAATATTTTTGTTCAATTCCAATGTTTTTATAATTTTTACACTCTAGCACCTTATCTGGGAAGCCATGTTTGGGCATTAATATCTTTAAGGTATTATTCCTGGCTTCACCAAACTTTGTAGGAAGGAAGACAAACATGTTATCAGTATGACTGAACCATTAAAAGTTTGTACTGCATGCCTATTGATTTTCTATAAGGCCCTAGATTTGGGAAAAAGTGCAAAATTCCTAAATGGTACTCCCATACGGTATCAATCATTTTTTCTTCAAATACAATCTTTTATTCATTTTGTGCCAATATTTGAGATCTCTACCACTAATAGACATAAAGATATTATGAATAAAAGAAGGCTTGGTACCATTTTTTAGTCATTTTCATAGGACCAAAATGGTATGTGGTGCAGCTAGTAGGAACATGAAAATGTATGTGGAAAGAGCTTAATGTATGGTCATTTAGTGTACAAAGTACCAATGTCCTTCCATGTTCCCTTCAAAGAGAAATACACATAGTTAAAGGCATTGTTTTAACTGGAAAATAACTACCCTTAATAAGCAATTTCCATGTACATTTTTATGTTCCTAGTAGCTACCACGCCTTGTTTTATTCATATCTTCATGTCCATTGATGGTAGACATCCATTATTGGCACAAAATTAATAAAACATTGTGTTTGTAGTATGCAGTACAGGCCTTCAATGGTTTTGGCATACAGAACACGTTTGTCTTCCATCCTACAAAGTTTGGTGAGGCTAGGAACAATACTTGTCAATATATTAATGCCCAAACATGGCCTACAGATAAGGTGTTTTTGAGGCTATAAAAATGAAATATTTCACAGGCCTTGGTTTTGGGACCCATTCATGATATAGACGAGCTTTGAACAAAATCTGAGACAGTGCTGCAACAACCTTATCCAATTTGACACAGAATGACACACAAGTTCATCCACATACCGGTACCAGATGTCAGATTTGGTAGAAGCAGTTGTCGGGCTAATCTGTTCAAAATATTCCATGTACAAATTAGCAACAATGGCTGATTGCTTATAGATTGCATGTAAAAGTTCCCCTTGTACATGAAATAAGTCAAGTCAAAGCACACAACTCTTGTTGGGTGATCTGACGTAAGTTGAGTTTGGTTTTGTCTAACCAGCTGTGGTCCTGTGGTAGCCACTAAATTTTACCTCTTACTCTGTGGGGATGCTGGCAAATAGCACTTATGTCAAAAGGTTAGTTGTTTCTACAAAGGGAGCACTTTCAAGTCCTCAGCTGTGGGGACAAAATCCCCAACTAATTAATATGTTGTTCTGTGCATCCCTACAAATGACACTGGCAAGGAATGTAGCTGATTGATATTGATGAAGTATACAATTTTATGTACCTTTGGTTGTCTTGCACTGCCAGGTATTTCTTTCACCTTCCTGTGTTATAAGGTCGTTGCTTCCTCAGTTTTGTATCGCTCTGCAGGTTCAGACTTGAGTTTAAGTGTTTTCATCACTCAAGCATTTGTGCTTTTGGTTTCAATTACAAATGTTAACCTTTTTCCACTGGTAGGATGGTAATGGAATCATCTTTCTGGATCTCTATCAGAGCTCTCCAAGATGTTTAATTTCGGCAGCTCGACTTCACTCAAAACGCTGTCTACATCCTCATGTAAAAAGGTGAACTTTGTTCTTTTTAGTCTGTTGACAGACTAGCTCAGTAGCTGATATGATTTTATCCAGACCCTCGAGCAACACATAGATGTTCCAACTTATCAGCTCTTTTATGTTTGGCCTCTTAATGTTCCCATCAGTCTGTGCTAGGTGATGTAACATGGCATTGAAATTAGAATTTTTGTTCAAATTTCACCCTCTCTTCTTCCAGACACATCGAGGTATAACAGCACTGTGCAATCCTCACATTGAGCTATTTGTGTACAGATGACTTCATCTCAACATATGTACACAGTCTTTGGTTCTTCCGCTGTGGGTTTTTGACCACAATCACACTTTACTGAGCCACCTGGGTGAGAGGTCCACAAAGTGAAAAAGTTTACATAAAATATTAAATGCATGCGTTACTGGTGGCTGTAAGCGTTCCTCCTCTCCATAACCAGTCATGAAGCAATACCTGCATAGAGCAACTACACTGAAAGAAGGGACAAGATCTACAATTCTTATTCTATGCAAAAATGTATTCTAAAGGTCAGCTGAAGCTGATGTGAGGCTTCAACAGTTTGGGTCCGCAAAATCAAGTAGGTATGTTCCAAAGCTAAGCCTGGAATTTGCATGGAGGCTAACAAACTGCTGAAGCCTCATATTAGCTCCGGTTGACCTTTTGAATGCATTTGTGAAATGAACAAGGGGTATCGATTTTGACTCTCATCTTTAAGAGTGCAGTTAGTCACTCTACAAAGGAATCACTTTATGGCCAGTGTGGAGGGGAAGAATGATTACAGTGACCAGTAACTCTCTCAATGTACACACTTGGAAAAAAATGCCCAAAAAGCAGACACCATTTTGAGGGAGACGCATGGTGCTGTTATAACCTGATGTGTTGAAGGAGGAGAAGGTGAAATTTAAACAAAAACTACGCCACCTAGTGCAGCAGTAAGAACACATGTCAGGAGGCCAAACATAGAAGAATTGATAAGTTTGAATATCTACACAACAAAGTTACACTAACTTGGTTTAGATAGAAACCAAGTTAGGACAATGGGTCATGGTTAATAAAATCACAACAGCTACTGATCTTATATGTCAAGAGATTAGATGGGGGGGAAAAAAGAACAAAGCAAGACCTTCTACATGGGGATGTAGCAAGGATTCTGGGTAAAACCAAGCTGCCCAAATCAAATATGTCACCAGAAGAAAAGAGAGCACTGACAGAGATTTAGGAGGATGATTCCATTACCATCCTACTGGTGCACAAAGAGAGGAAATCTTTAATGGAAACCATGACATAAAACAAATGTGCAAATGCTTCTTAATGATGAAAACACCCGAGTCAGGCTCAAGTCAGATCTTACACAGCAATACAGGGCTGAGCTAGTAGTGTCCCTTATATGAAAGGAGAAAGAAATACCTGTTTCTACAGTGCCAGATGTGCCAAAGACACACCTCAGAACTATTTGTCAGTCAGCTAAATTCTTAGGCAGTGTCATTGGCTGGGGTGCACAGATTATTATATTAAGAATAGTGGGGATTTTAAGGACTCCCATTGTAGAAACCTTTTGACATACAGTAAGTGTGCTATTTACCAGCATTCATATTCAGGAAGAGGTGAAGGTCATTAAGCAGCTACCACAGAACCTCAGCTTGTGAAACAGAACCAACCTTAACTTAGACCCGATCTTCCAACTACTGGACACGACTTACTTTATGTAAAAGGAATATTTTACAAGCAAATCAAGGGAACACCCATGAGGTCATCATCTCCCCCATTATAAATAACTCTTACATGGAATATATTGAGCAGATTACTCTGGCGCCAGATTCTACCCCACCTGACATTTGATAAAATATGTGCCGCCAAACCAACAATTAACTCATCATACTTGCAAGTATTGTGTGTGTATCCAAAGTGTGATAGCCTCTGTGCCGTAGACCCCTGTTGTTGACTAAAAACTATTAAAAACACGTCAATGAGTAACACTGGGTGACATGTTCCTTCACCCTGAAAAATGTGATGGTAGCTTGTTCAGAAACAGCTTCAAGACTAATAACAGCGATAAGATTGTAACTCTCAGGACAGAAGTTCTTTCTAAGGCAGACGCCACTGAGCGTGCGTGGGAACGTAGTTATGTTTACAGAGCTTTGCTAGCTTGTTGTGATATGTAGTACAACAAGGTAGCAAGACACTGTAAGCAGAACCGCGCATGCGTGGTGGTGTTTGCCGTACAAGGAACTTATTTTCTTACGGTGACAATCTTATCGCTGTTATTAGTCTTTGGAGCCGTCTCTAAACAAACTATGTCAGCCAGTGCAGCACTGTGGCCAGTTGACATGTCTTTAGTAGTTTTTGGACAACAACGGAGGTCTACAGCACAGAGGAATACAATACATCAGGCTGTAGATACACACAGAATACATGTAAGTAGGATGAGTTTATTGTTGGTTTGGCTCTGCACATCAGATTTGTTAACAATAAGATCACCAGCCTTATCCTTTAATAACATCATCCCTCCCATCAAGCTCACAAGAGAACAGACGAGGATAAGCTCATTCCTATTCATACAGGCCATTAAGAGATCCCTTCCTAATGTACTTCCGATGTAAGTGATGGGGACAAAATCCATAGTCCTTGTTTGGTGTAAAATGATATTTCAAAGTTAATCTGAGGCTTCAGCAGTCAAATCAAGTGGATATCTTCCACAGTTACAGCCTTTTCCCTGTCAAGTGGATATCTTCCACAGTTACAGCCTTTTCCCTGGAAAAAGGCTGTAACTGTGGAAGATATCCACTTGATTTGACTGCTGAAGCCTCAGATTAACTTAAGCTTAACTTTTTATGCATTAAAGATACATTTTTGAACAAAATGAAGATTGTGAATTTTGTTCCCCTATCACTGCCATTGAAAGCAGTACACCAGTACACCATAAACCGTAAACTAGTACACCATAAAGACACAACCCCCAGGGAGGGAAACTAGAGTGGTATATGAGATCACATGCAATAACTGTGGTTAACACTGCATCGCGAAACAGCAGGCAGAATGAACACTGGAAACACACAACATCATCTATCTGAATGCCACAGAAACATCCTTATATAGAGACAGCGGTCACTATCTTCCTCCATATAGACCTGTACATATACAAAACCACCTGTTATGTGACAACTGAGCAAATCATTTGCTTAAAGACTTAAAGTAATTTATTCAACATTAACAGAAAGACAGCAAGCATCTCTAGCAACTAAGTTATAGCTTGGAAGTGCATCTGTGTCTGTTACTGGATTGATCAACCTGTGTAATTGTCTCCTTTCATTCAGGTGCACATGGAGTTGGCAGGAGGCACATCAAGAACACACTCATTACCAAACATCCTGACCGTTTCGCCTACCCCATCCCTCGTAAGGAGACACATGCTACTAACCATAACAACGTATAACAGAACAGTGTGATGTGGTGACATGTTTTCAGTGTGGCTTGTCATTAGTTCATGCACAAGATGCACGAACACGCACAGGACTGCTGTGGGTTGAAGCTTCTCATGGTCAGACTTGCTTAACTGTCACATGTGAACAACAACATAAAAACTGAAAGCAATCTATAGAAAACATAAGAAACATGTCTGTGTTCAGTAATGTACGTCTGCTGCAGACCTGAGCAGTACACATTCACAAGAATAACACCTAGCAACATTGTTATCTATCGTTTTATCATATTGCATAAAAAGAGATTTGATCATGTGAACAATTCTGAAGAGTTTAAGACCAACTGAAATGACATTTTTTGTCTACTACAGCATACATAGTACAGTCTACAAAGAGGGAGACCTTATTTTCATACATCCGATCAAATCTTACATAAAGCAATCTGCTGCAGCCTGCTACACAACAACCACAAAGTCTTAACAACAACAACCCACATCTTAGCTTTGTTGAACAAGCCACCAAACAAACATTCACCAGGGAAAAGTGCACTGCCAGCTTGAAGGCTAGATAGCTGAGCTAGCACGTTAAACAGCATGTAAACATACCTGCAATACCACTGTTAGCTAAACAGTTTTACAGCTGCAACAATTAGTCGATTAATTGTTAAGTCAATCAACAGAAAATTAATTTGCAACTATTTTGATAATTGAATAATTGTTGGTTCCAGCTTCTCAGATATGAGAATTGGTTGCTTAAGCTGTGGGAAATTATAACAGCCATTCTTCAATATTTATATTTTACAGACAAAACGGTAAATCGAGAAAATTGTCAGATTGATCGATAATGAAAATAATAGTTGAAGCCCCAGCGGGTTTGTTTACTTTGTCCTATACGGTGCAACACCGGCACTCTGGCAACCTGCCAGCTGCTGCCAGACAAACACAGACAAAACCCTCCTGCTAGGTCGAAAAGGAGAATATTTGATATTTCTCAAAGACCCTTTTCATACTGTAGTTTTAATAATACAAAACTATTAATACATTAAAAAAAAACACGCTGACATTTTTTATTTTCACAAAGAGGGATGATTAAATGTGACTTCAGTTGGACTTTTTAAGTGTCAATTGTAGATGCAATCATGGAGTCAGACAAACACACTCGGTATTATATCATCATATCTTCTTTCAGCTATTATTTTCTCTCTTACGGTGTGTCCATTCATCTGTCTCTCTGCTCAGACACAACTCGGCCTCCTAAGAAGGACGAGGAGAATGGGAAGAACTACTACTTTGTGTCTCATGACCAGATGATGCAGGACATCAGCAACAATGACTACCTGGAGTACGGCAGCCATGAGGATGCCATGTATGGAACCAGGCTGGAGACTATCAGGCAGATCCACGCCCAGGGCATGATCTCCATTCTGGATGTTGAGCCACAGGTGACAAGGGCTTTGTGTGTCTAGGGCTCCTTTCAGACATGCACTGTACTGCATCAACATAACAATTTAATGTTTAAAAAAAGCACCCAAGTAACAACTGCAATATGACAAGTTTGGACTTTCTGTACTTTCAACACAGCTGATGTCTGAATCCAGTGCCATCACATTAATAGAAAAGCTACAGCATCACAAGGATAACACGCAGATATGCTGCACCGCCTTATGACAAGACTCTTCTTATATACAAGCAAATAACATGTATTTAATATTTATAAAATACTAGACAATTTTAACATGGAGAAGATATCACAACCTAATGTCATTCTACAACTATGATCAAAACCGTAAATGGTTATTCAACTGCAAATAAAGTTTCACAAATCAATTATGCCTTCATTGATATCATTACTGTTCATATCACCACTGTTGAACACCAGTCCTGCCACAACAGTCCGAGTTAAAAAAGGTACCAGATGCTAAATATCATGAAAGCATTGCAGCATTAACGATACAGTATAACAGTCATGTCTGAGAAGCACATTATGGAACATTTTGTTTATGTCCAACTATTTAAGGGCTCACAAAGAACTGCAGAACTAAAGAAAAATCTCTCTCTCTCTCATCAGGCACTAAAGATCCTCAGGACAGCTGAGTTTGCTCCCTATGTTGTCTTCATCGCAGCTCCCACCATCACCCCAGGCATGACTGAGGTACGGTCACAATGCAAAATACTTTCTTGCTTCCTTTCCCACTTGTTAGTTTTTCAGATGTACTTAATTTGCTCGTACTCACTAACTCTTGTTTGGAATTAAAACAAGCAAACCCCCAGGAGCACCCTGGTAGCCGAATGGTTACAGCACATGCCACAAAACCACCAAGTCCCTGGTTCAACTCAGGCTTGGGACCTTTGTTGCATGTCATACCTCTCTCTCTCTCCCTTGTTTCCTGTCTGCTTCTCCACTATCAGCTCTCAATTAAAGGCAAAAAAATCCCAAAAACATATGTCATCCTTTTTGCTTCTCTGTTTCTCACTGCATGTACCCTCTTCGCTCTTCGCTTTAAGCATGTTTGTATTTTCTTTGGCATGCCTATTTTCATTCGCACTCAAGGTTCCAAAGTGGTGCAGGAAACTGCCTGTAAGTACTAATAAATGGTTTGAGTTCAGCTTGTTTGGATACTGTAGAAAGAGATGTCTGGCCTCTGTTTGTGTGGCTGTAGTAGTTGTCTAGCTGTGTGCGCTCCTCTTCCTCGAGTCCCTCTAATAATCCTCTTTATTGTGGCGCAATTTCATGCATTGTTGTCTCCTCTGGCCCAACCCTACCTCTCCATTTCATTTTTCCTCTCCTTCCTGCATGCTATGTACAATTTTGCAAACATATCTTATTGTGATATCACTCCGAGCTTCATCACATACTGTTTATTGTACTGTTTTGTTTTTGCATTAAAAGGCTGAAATGACACACTTGGCTTGTTATTGAGATCCTGCCCAGATTCTTTTTTTTTAAGTCGAGAAAAGTCAACTTTAATTAAACACAGTGTAACTAGTTTCCTATAGACAGAAATTTAACCCTTTAGTAAGAGATTACATTACAATATGATTTCCATAATCCTGACTTTCCACAATGGCATTATATTTATTGATAACAGCTACATATTTGTCCACTTAAAATAAAAATGCAGCTAATTTTTAAACCTGACTGACAACTACTGTTGACAAATCTGCACTGTCGCTACTTAAGCCAACACTGCTTAAAAGTCGACTAGTTACTGTTAACTATCCGCCGGCTATTGGTTATTTACACTCGACAACAGACAGCTACCAAGCTAGCTAACTGTTCACCACTACTCTACTCTGTTGTCTATTTGAACAACAAAAGACAAGATACAGTCTGAGCTTTGTTTCAAACATCAAAATGATACAGAGTGGTGCTTCTTTCTCAAGGACACAATCTTTGGCTGAGCATAATTACTTGGAGCTAAGAGCATATTGACCAGACAACAGCTATGAGTTCTCTTTGGTGTTTTGGTAAATTTATGAGATTAATTTCATCTTAGAATTTAAGTTATTGAATGTATCTCTTGCCATTTGAAAACTACACTTTCAGTCGTGACTGTGATGTAAAAACTCTCAGCCCTAATTGTAAATATGAACATAGAGAACCGGCCTGCAAATGCAGCCTTGAAGCACGTCACATGCAACAAACATACAATGTTTCTACTCCAATCATTGAGCACCCCCTCTCTTTTTCTCAAACGCACCCTCAGGATGACTCTCTTCAGCGGCTTCAGAAGGAATCGGAGATGCTGCAGCAGACCTACGCTCACTACTTCGACCAGACCATCATCAACAATGAAATTGACGACACCCTCCGCCTGCTGGAGGAGGCTGTAGACCTGGTGTCCACCACTCCTCAGTGGGTCCCTGTCTCCTGGGTTTACTGACACACAATCAACGGAATTTAGCTCATCACCCCTGACCATCCATCTCTGATCCAACACGGATGCTAAACTTTGGTCAAATCCCCTTCAATCATCTCTCTTTCATCAGAATCACACATGTCTGTAGATAAACTGTTGCTGAAAAAGAGGGAAATGAAGAAACTAATGACTCTGACGCTTCATTACAGAGACTTCATCCTGCCCCTGCCCCCTTTTTCTCAACAGCCTCAAAGGCATATTGTTGTGTACATATATACATATATATATAAATGATAAAAACTAAGTGAATATGGTTCTGTCCTTATATAGTTGAAGGGAGGGGAGTGGAGGGGCAGTGTGGTAGATATTTTGTACTTTTCTTTTGTAATTGATGGATGGGTGGTAATATTGGAAAGGCAATAGCGAGCATGACCATAAAGCAGTCTTATGTGAGTGTGTGTTGACCTTTAAAGGTACTTCTTGTGGTACTCTGTGTCCTCCTCTCCCCGCGCCCTCTATTCTCCTCGGCCCCTGTGACAAACAAGCCGAACTTTGAAGCACATTAGAAGCTGCTATAGTGGCGACAAGTAACTCCCTCAGCTCCAAATGCAAGTTTGAGTGAAGCAAAAAAGCACAGGAAACTTGGCAGTTTCTTTCTCCCCAACTCATCCCCAGCCCTTTATTTATTTCACTGGCCCTCTGTGCCTGTCAGTTTGTTGAAGGAGCACACTGCATCCCTCTACGCTGTCGTCCCCTGTGTTGCCGTAGCCTGTTGTACCCCCGCCTCCCTACCCAGCCTCTGATGGTCTTTGTTTACATCTCAGTTTGCACAAAACTGACAATGAAGAAGACATGTACTGCATCTTGTCACTTCAGTTTTCATTTTGTCTTGCCTACTCTCTCTAGCTGTCTTTATCCCTCTCCTCCTTACATGAAACGCTAATCAGTGGTCAATGGACCTGGAGTATCATTCTTGGGGCATGATCTGCTATGAAAAAGCACTGACATCCACCACTAAACATGGCTCCTGAACTCAAAGACAAAAAAAACGGAAAGGAGAAAAATAAACTGCCTTATCAGAGCCTTGGGGAAGAAGTCTGTAACACCTATGCACACCCCTGGTTTCTCCCAGGCAGGCCGCCACGACAAGTATTTTCCTCTTACGTCACACTAATAGTGAGCCCATGCTTGTTAAAATGAAAGTGTTCATAGGAATGTCTGTGTGGGAGGGGAGGGTCTCATGTAGGTGGGATAAATCCAACCCTAGAGCCAACGTTTTGGAACTGTTAACTGTTGTCTTAAAAAATATTAGGAGTATTCTTGTTTTGAGGGAGAGAAAATAACTAAATTTTGTGTGTAAATGTTTCAATGGTGCGTACGTCATACGAGTGAATTATCAAGAGCCAGTGTATATTAACCCTTAAAAGAAGCTCAGTATGTGACATAACCTCTTAATGCTTTACCAGAAGTGGCACAACGCTGCCCCACCTACAGTACATTCTGTAAGAAAGGCACATCGGTGGAGGGGTTGGAAAAAAATAACGCTAAAAAAGTCAATATTCTACACTGTGGTGAGGTTGCCGTTGTGCCACTTAATGTAAAGTGTTTTCATTTCAAGTCCTGTGTAAATTACTTCTGCAAATGACAAAAGCAGCTCTTCTGTATGAAATGTTGTTCTTTTTTTGTTATTTCATTTAAAAAAATATATATTTCCTTTTACGTGTTTAAAGTAAACTGCCTTGTCTTCCTTTTGATTTGGGTGTGTGTGAGAGTGCGGGCACAGGTGTAGTGTGTGGGCAATATTTTGTAGTATTTTACATACAGCTATAAGAAAACACTACATAAAACACTGTAGAACTGCTTCTTAAAAGACTGCAAAACAAAATTCCTGGATATCGTCTCGTAACTCTTGTTGTAACAAGTGAAAATTTGTCTATTGGATTTCTCGATGATCCGTTTTTAATGAGAGACGCTTCCGCAGACACGACTATGTGAAACAACTCTATATTCAATGTCATGCCCACAAGGAAAGTGTAATGAGGGTATATATAAAAATCACATTCTTATAAATAATACAATATCACATTGTTTACTGTAGTCATAATTCCACTTTCTACAAAATAAAACTGAGTTCAAACAGCTGCCAGGCCCCGGTTAAGTAACACAGAACACCTAATAAACCAATTTCTTTCTCTGTCTGTATTGATTTGAAGCACAGTTTTCAAGGAGAGCCGACTGTTGGGTCATTAAAAGAGGATTGCAAAGCCCCGGTGGACTCTGTTCAGGGTTTACTGGTTGAATCCAAGGCCTGTACGGCTTAGATGCCCTTGAAATCGACAAATGTGCATTTGTACATGCCAAGTTAATTAAAGGTGGCATGTTGAGTTTTGGGGGGGTAAGAGATTCAGTTGCTTGACCAACAGATGTTAAATTTTGTCCTGCTGTTTTTATGATTATTGCAGATACATTTGTATTTACCACAGCCAATAAGTACAAGAAATTGCAGTACAGACATGTCAAACTAGCTTTGAATGTAATTTAGAAACAGCGGTCGTCTGGCAATTAAACATTGCAACTCACTCACTCAGCAAAGTACATAGATATCCTTGATGAAAACCTGGTCCAGTGCGCTGAGGACCTCAGACCGGGCTGGAGGTTCATCTTCCAACAGGACAATGACCCTAAACACAGAGCCAAGACAACACAGGAGTGGCTTAGAGACAACTCTGTGAATGTCTTTGAGCGGCCCAGCCAGAGCGCTGACTTCAACCCAATTGAACATCTCTGGAGAGACCTGAGAATGGCTGTCCACTGACAGTCCCCATCCAACCTGACAGAGTTCGAGAGGATCTGCATAGAAGAATGGCAGAAAATCCCCAAATCCAGGTGTGCAAAGCTTGTTGCCTCATACCCAAGAAGACTCAAGGCTGTAATCGCTGCCAAAGGTGCTTCAACTAAGTACTGAGTAAAGGGTCTGAATACTTATGTCAATATGATATTTCAGTTTTTCCTTTTTAATACATTTGCAAACATTTCTAAAATCCTGTTTTTGTTTTGTCATTATGGGGTATTGAGTGTAGATTGATGAGGGAAAAAATTAACTTAAATGATTTTAGGCTGCAACATAAAATTTTTAAAAAGCAAAGGGGTTTGAATACTCTGAATGCACCTGTTCTTTCGCTCTGTGCTGGTCTGGATGTTCGAGAGTCAAGTCAAAGGACTACAAATAAGTGTTTTTAAAATCACACACTCTAGTTGCTCTAAAAGCACAACAGTAATGAATGCTTGAGTTCACACCAAGTTCAGAATAATGAATATCACAGCAGCAGACTAAGGTTTGGTCATCAAGGACATATTGGGTACCTGCATGCTGTCTACAGCTTCAATCTATTAAATAAAAGGTAAGAAAGTGCACAAAATGAGCTGTGCAGTGTGGGAAATTTAAACCGTTTAAATAGAGGATTAAATAAAGGGTTGGGGGTATTGCGTAAAGAGTTCCAGTTAAATCAATAAGTTAGAATTTCCTGAAAATAAGCCTGTTTCATAAAGGTGGTTTAAATAAATCTGAATTAAGTAAGCAGGAAATGCATCCCTCCAGACTAACCTGGTCTCAGCCAGGTTCTTTAAATGTTACTAAACATTATTTTCACCCTATGGATGCTTCTACAGTGGGTTCAGAAAGTATTCAGACCCCTTCACTTTTTGCACAGTGTTGCAGATTTTAAATGGATATAATTGTCATTTTTGCCCATCAGTCTACACTCAATAACCCATAATGACGAAGTGAAACCATGTTTTTAAAAAGAAATCTTGTTTACAAAAATATCCATTTAAAATTCAATCGAAAAAACAAAGTGTGCAAAAATTGAAGGGGTCTGAATACTTCATGAATCCACTGTATGTAACTTTTACAAATCAAGTAATCAAGTAACATAATCCAACTTCAGTTTTAAAAAATGGTAATTATCTTATTGCATTGCTATAAAATAAATTACCTGGCCTATTTTATACGTCAAGGTTGTTTAAAAGTATGTTGCACCTCATACATCTACATTTATGTTAATTTTTAGCTGTAATTATACAACGAAAGTTCCTTTCGAGGGGGGAAAAAATAATAGAAACACTTTTCAATATAATGCACTACAGTACACCACCACCACCCACTACGACCTCAATAAAGAACAAAGTAGAATGACCGATATAAAAGTAGAATTTATGGCAGAGCTGTTGGATTGCATTAGATTGTACAGATGTTCTAATAAAGTGCTATATGTGTCTGTTTTCTTCACTGTGAACTGATGTGTCAGGCCTGTGTTTCAAAGTCATGAAACAAACCAGACTTGACTTAATCTGCTCCAAACCAGCTTAATGAAACAGACTGATCCCGGTTCGGTTTCTTAAGTTAATTCACAGAATGTCCTACTTTACTGAACCACCATGATGAAACACCCCTCAGGACAACACAATCAGGGAGCCACAAAAAGGCTGAATCCCTACAAGCTGAACTGACCCTCATCTCCACAGAGAGAGTGACAAGAAACAATCAAATCAGTAAAGTATCACAGGAAAGGGTCACACCACCAAAATTACATAAACACTGCACTTTCTTGCTTTCAACTAATATGGTTGTTTTGTTTCATCCCAATATGATGGAGGTGAGGAGATTATCATTTGTGGGGCTAAAAGCATTAAAAAAAAAAACAACAGCGAGACAATTGCAGATCTCACTGTCAGCAGTTCTCATTGGAACTATAGTCTCTATAAAAACTGTCTGCAGTGTGGTGGGTGGATTATCCAGACTAACAAACACTGATTCTGGAAAGAGATGTTGAACCATAATTTGAGCACCTTGAACTCGGTCAACTTTCATTTCAAGATTCTGAGGTAGGAATCTCAGATTCCCTGATTATTTACCAAGTGATTTTTGGATGTGTTTAACTTGTGATGGCTCAGGAAGGTGGAGAGCCAGGTGGAAACAGTCGGGAGGACAAACAGATTGTTCGATGGGCAGGTGGAAACAGTCCAAAGGATGACCAGATGGCTGGACAGGCAAGTGTAAACAGTCGGGGAGGATGACCAGGGCAGGTGGGCACATAAGAGTTGTGAGAACAAGATGCCCACTAGAAGATGGCAAATCCTGATAAATCGGGGCTGGATGTTAGGGTCATTCCTCAACTTGTCTACTGCTGGCTCATCAAGCTATACAAGCTGTGAGGAGAGTTGGAGACAAACCAGCAGAGAAGCACGCTGAAGGGTAATTCAAGTCAATTTAATTTATACAAATCACAAATGTCAGGTGGGCGGAAACAGTCGGGAGGACAACCAAGTGGTTTGATGGGCAGGCAGAAACAGTCCAGAAGAGGACCAGAAGGGTGGACATGTGGGTGGAAACAGCTGGGAAGGACGACAAGAAGGCTGGACAGACAGGTGGGCAGATAAGAGTTGTGAGGACAAGATGCCCACTGGAAGATGGCAAATCCTGATAAATCACAGCTGCTGGATGTTAGGGTTACTCTTCAACTTGTTTATTGCTGGCTCATCAAGCTATACAAGCTGAGACAAATCAAGCTGGAGACAAACAGCAGGGAAGCAAGCTGGAGGCTAGTCAAGTCAGTTTTATTATTTATTATATATAAATCACAAATGTCAGTTGCGGTTGTACAGTCTGTACAAGACACTATCCTGAGACTCCCAATTTGGATAAGGAAAGAGTCCACAAGAAATTGAGAAACATAATAAATGTTTAAATGGGACGCAGGCTGGTGGCCAGCCTGAGGAACTACGAAGCTCCTGCAGGAAGGTGCAAGAGGCCCCATGGAAGACCCTCCATTTGAAGAAAGTGGTCTCCTCACAAAACTCAAGGTACTGCTGGGTCAATTTCTGGTCAGATGTTCAGAAAATCTGCAACAGGTGGTCAGTCAACGAGGGCAACGAAAGGTGGGGCAGGCAAAATCCAAAAACAAGTAGAGGAAATTGGGTTTTTTTTCCTCCTCCGGGTAGCTTGGTTTGTTTTCTCACTTTGATCGTGTCCTTCAAAACGTCAAATCTCCCGGCACTGAAATTTAATTTAAATCTTCAAGGACCTGCAAGAAAGCATCACCTGCCTGCAAATGTAAACTGTCAACAAGCTGGATAACCCTCATCTCTTGTGGTAGTAGTCTGCGAAAGAGACGAGTAAAATAAAAATGCAAATTATACCTTAAAACATAATTTTTCACTTAATAGTCAACTAACCAGTGAATTGCTTATTATATTTTGATGATAACATTTTATGCGAAAAACAACCAAAATTAATTAAATTCTTTAAAATTCTAAGTCTCACAATTTCTGCTTTATAGTCCTAGAATACCAATAAGTTATTAAGGTTAAGGTGATTTAAAATTTTTATACAAATTGAAGGATTACATGTTAAACAGCAAAGCTGAAGAAGATTTTGACGATTTGGTTTTACTCAACTCAAAAATAATTGGCACTCCTACACACAGTTATTAATTAAAAACAATTTTTCTCGATTCCTGAAAAGCTGACAGTTTGGAGATGAAAGGTCATCCCTTGACAGCGCTGATATGCTGCCTGTCTGTTCGCCTGCTGTCCCTGTGTCCAAGGTTTGATCCTATCAATCTAGTGAGACGCGGTGAGCTGATGGGTGACTGACGTTTTACCTCAGGAGACAGACAGACAGGCCTGATGGAATAACTTGTTGCTAAATGGACCAGGGTGTTTGCTGGCTCATCTCTGAGCCTCGCTTCACAGCAGACTATTGTTTTTCCTCTGCAGTGTTTGCACAGAGATGGCTGTTTGACTGTTTACTCTGGCTCTGAAGCACAGATAAGTCACTGCTTGCTCCTACAGTTATGAATTGCATGCTTTGAGCTGAGAAAGCAGGAAATCCTTTGATATAATGAGAGGTGAGCAGCCACTCGTGAAACATTGTCTGGCAGTTGTCTTGTTTCGATTTACTGTATATTGGAGGCATTTTTCTTCATGGGGATATTGCCTGAGCTACAGTAATAATACCTGTGCAAAGACTGTGGCAGCTTAGGAAGAATTTTTAAAGTAAATAGAAGGTGTAACCTGTTGGTTTTTTATCAAAAGCCTTTCATTACCTTGCCTCATACAATACTTCTGTGGACAAAGTGATGAGAAGTCAGATAAAACTTATTTATTTTAAAAGTAAATTATCTGTTTGCTAAAGCTTAAAATATAAATCTGATCTGCACAGCATACAGATGAGTTGAAACACAGTATATTGTATGTGCATACAGTGTATTTATATATGTACATGTACTCTCTGGGTTTGCAGCAGCCAATCCAGGCAGGTTTTAAAAGTTTAATGCTCTGCAACAGAATCGTCTTAGAAAGGAACAAAGAGGGATACTACAAAATGTACAAGTCCTTCACAGTTAAATTAAGTTTTGAATTTAAAACACAAGAAGTACAGAATGCTGTATAAGTGTCAGATAGGAATGCCTCACGATGCAGGATTTTGCTTTAGCTAGATTATAAGTCTACCGTACATTCTCATATCTAATCTGTTGACATAAAGCAGGTCACACAATATCATAGCATGATGATCAGACAAAACAGTCATCCTGAAACCCATCTGGTAAATCAGAAGTGGTTTTCTCTCAGTGTGAACTTTGTGCAATTCTCAAACTGGATAAAAAGAGATGAAACTGAAACAAAGGGAGAGTTTTGACTAAAGGCTTTTCTCGGCATTTGGGCTCGTTTACATGAAATGTGAAAAGGTGTGAAACTCTCTGATGGTGAACGAAACTCTTCATAAACCCTGAGAAATACAAAAAAGTATGATTGGCAAAAACTTTGACGAAAAGTGTATAAATCCTTCTGAATTTTGAATATTCATCGCACTTTTGTTTCAGAATGATCTTGATGATGATTTGTTCTTGGGTTGACTTCAGGTGTGTGTTACTATAGAAACGTATTCCTGTACAAGGAGAAACGTCTGGCCTTGTCAGATAATTACACACCGAGGGCAGCTTTCCTTTTATGCCTGTGTCACTCTGCTGCTTGAAAACCCTATGGCTAAGGAAATGGAATGAAACTCTATTGGCTTCATGCCTCTGGCTAAAACCTACTGATCAGTAGTGAATAGATTCACTCACAGAAAACTTTCCTGTTCTTCACAATGTGACAAAAAGAAGAGATTTTGCTGACTGACAAAAACATGTCAAACTTACATTTCCCCTGTTTTGACCTCCTGACAAATGCTTTAAGTAACTTTAAGTTACTTAAAGTCTCAAAATGTCTTTCATTACATGCAAGGCTGTACATAGTCAGACTCCATAATGCATTTCTGAACCTGTGTCTGCTCTTTTATATTTTATTAAATAAATTAAATATGCAATCGATGTCCCGAAGAAGAAGTAGCATAGCTGTCTGCCCCTTGGAGTCATGTCAGAAAATCCAAGTTTCAAATGTCACTTTAAAAATTAATTTTTACTTTTTAAACTTTGCCTGTGCTCAGTCTTTATTTGTTATCACTAGATTTATATGAGCTATATCATACAAATTACTATACTATACAAATATACATGAGAGAGGACCCACTATGCAATCAGCGAACCATCCTGGAAGGAAGTCCAAGAGGTGGTGAAGAAGGCCAGAACGGGATCCACCCCCGGCCCAAGCAGTACACCCTACAAGGTGTACAAGAAATGCCCGATGCTCCTTCAAAGGCTGTGGAAGCCGTTCCGGAGGATCTGGAAAAAGGGCACCATTCAATCGTGCTGGAAGAAGGCAGAGGGCTGTTTTGTGCCAAAGGAAGAGAACTCCTCAACCATCAGCCAATTTAGAACAATCTCACTCTTGAGTGTAGAAGGCAAAATCTTCTTTTCAGTACTGGCTAAAACGATGACCTCATACATAACTGAGAACGGATACATCGACACCTCTATCCAGAAAGGTGGGATCCCAGGCTTCTCTGGATGTCTGGAACACACTGGAGTTCTCAGTCAGATGATCCGGGAGGCCAAAGCAAGCCAAGGCGACCTGACAGTGGTCTGGCTAGATTTTGGCCAACGTATATGGATAGATTCCTCATGCCCTCATTCATGCAGCATTAGACAACTACCACATCCCTCTGCAAGTCAAGGGAATGATCACCAGCCTCTTCGGAGGCATCTAGCTACAGTTTAAAACAGCCCAGTTTACAACTGTGGAGCTAGCGTCCCAGGGAGCCTGGACCAAATGGGATCTCCCCAAGAGGAAGATCACATGGGCGGATCTATGAAAACTGGAACCTTTCCGCATGTCCTTCCTGCTGCAATCGGTGTATGACACGCTCCCGATTAAAACAAATTTTCACAGGTGGGGCATGAGAGAAGATCCACTATGCAAGTTTTGTGGAGAGAAGGTCACCATGGCATATATCCTGTCAGGGTGTAAAACAGCACTCACCCAAGGAAGGTACAGATGGCGTCGTGACAAGGTGCTCATGACACTCGCTAACACCCTGGAGCAGGACAAAACACATGGGAAACCAACACCAACCAATCAAATTTGTGAGGGGAGAGAAAAGCCATCAACCACAGCAAGAACATCAAACAACCTACTACAAAAGGCCCAATCATGGGATATGAAGGTAGACCTGGGAGGAAGGCTACTGTTCCCCCAGGTCATCCAGACAACCCTGAGGCCGGATGTGGTCCTGTGGTCAGATGAGGCGAAGAAAATCTGATCGAACTTACAGTCCCGTGGGAAGAAAGGTGCAACCAAGCCTTTGAAAGACAGAGCGCCAAATACCAGGACCTTTTGCAATTCCCAGTCGAGGTCGGCTGCTGATGATTCCCTGTTCAGTCAGTATGGAGAATGCTTACAGCCGTTGGAATGACAGGAAAGGAGAGGAAGACAGCTGCTCACAGGATGGGGGAGGCAGCAGAAAGAGCCTCTTGTTGGCTATGGAACAGGAGAGAGGAGATGAGCTGGAAGCCAGGAGGAGGAGATGGGCAGTGATTTGGCCACCACTGCTGACCCCCCAACGGGAGGGTGTTACTATTCAGGGTCTAAACATCCAATAAAGGTTGGACACCGTCTGATGACATTAACTCCTCCTGGCCAAAGCTACATTCACTGTAGGTGAGCAAAAGAGAAGCATCTTTTTAGATGTAATTGTTCTCTCTATATATCTTTATAAGTTTACAGCAAAAATTAGTAGATATTGAACAAGAACTTGAAATTGTTACTGTGAGCTCCAGAAATCCAGCAAACAGGAAAATTTATTTTTCAAACTCACAAGCCCAAAAATTCAGGACATTTGGAGAAGATAGAATCATTGATCCCTCAGCTGAGGAGAAACTGAAAGTCACCAAACACTGCTGATGAAATTTAGTCCACTGGGAATTTTTCAACCAGTGTATACAATCAAATTACCAACTTATTCAAGATGGAGACTAAGATTAAAGTAGCTTTACTATCATCATCATCATCATCAACAACAGCTATTATGTGCAAAAACCTGCTGAGATCAAAATATGTTGCATATGGTTCACTTTTGTTATCCAAGAAACTTTTTTTGTCATCACATCACATGACTGTGATTCTACAGGTAATTTATTACTCAGTTTTAATTGGTTTAAAACATAAAATCATAGATGTGATTCAGTTTGCTATTATACTGACTGACTGAACATCACCAAGACAAAGTCTGAATTCTTCATGTCAGGCATTCCTACTCAGGGCACTTTGGCAGACATACTTGCAGTTTTGTGGATCAAACCTGTGACCTTTAAGTAACATGACAATAGTTACTCCAACTGTAAGGGCTGCCAACACTATAGGCACTACTGTGCATGCATTTAGATATTTGTCAACACGTATCTGGATCTAACCAGCAAACAAAAACAGTCAAGTTGAACAAACACTTGGTGGTTTTGAGGCTTTTGCCTCATGTTTCTGTTGAATTAATGCAACACATCTCACATTAACAGGAGTCTATCCTGCCCTCTGAAACCCATCTGCAGGACTTTACTTTGCATAAACAAACCGGGCTTTGCATACATCCCTGTCTCCCTCTGTGTCAGCATGCCTCTGAGACTGAGCAGAGGGTCACTTGTAGTTGGATTTTTCCCCACTTATTTATGAAACTCTTACATAGCCCAGACAGTGGGTTTGACTTTAATATTCCTCTTGTACTGTATCCATTATCCTGCCCAAACATGCAAAGTTTGAATATACAATAAGCTTCCACTTGTGTGCAAGCTCTCACAAGACAGCTGCATTCACTGCAAACAAGCACACAATCTTCCTATGCAAAACACACAGATGATTGATGATAGAGGCATATACAGAGGAAGGTGAAGACCCCCAAATTAAGTCCTGCTCAGGGCCCCTCAGTGTCTTGGGCCAGCCCTGATTTTACTTATTAGCCTACAGTCAGCCTGTGCGGAGGTTGCATCAAGCCATCTACAGACAGCCAAAGCAAAACTGGAATGTTGGCTGATTTCAAAATAAAGACTACATCAAAATACTCAATGCCATCACAAAATTTAATGTGAACTGAATTTAAATGTAAAATGGGTACAACAAGAACTGTTCACAGGGATATAATGGACGTTAACCCGCCCACATTTAGTTCATTTCTAACAATGTTTACTTGATGGTTTGCCTTCTCCAGTCACTGGGCTGCACATTATCTTTGAATAATCTTTAATGAACACTAATACAGCAAGACAGTAACACACCCAACATCACTCTCTTTGGGTTCACATCAGACCCTTGACTCTATTGTCTACTGATAAACTACACACCATTTCCTTTACTGTTAATGAACTGTCTCCTGAACAACAACAACAGCAGGTAGGAACTAATATGATACATTTATTCGCAACGTTTGGGTGCCAGACCTTCATCAGGCAAACAGTTTGTGACAATGAGAAGCCATCTTAAATAAGGAGTGGCTGAATACCAAACATCAATTTACTATATGACAGTCTCCAATATCATACATGGAGCTAGAAAAGTAAAACACTCTGTACAGTAACAACCACAGATGTACCTCAAAAATGCTCACATTAAATGGATAGATTACTATAAAATAAACGCTTAAGGCCCCAAAGGCTAAACTGCATTCTTAAAAAAGATACATTCCCAAATATTGCAGGTTGCATCTCAAATAAATGCATCATTGCAAGTTAGAGAGTGTGTGGGAGTTTGTTTCCTACGCACACGTCTCATGAAAGAGGTGTGAAGTGTTCTTCTGGTCTGAGGAACTCGCGAGGAGACATGACTAAGCAGCTTCATGTGTCAAACATGAACAGTAATATTTATAATACAGTTGTAAATTATCATGAAATATAACTATTGGAATATAATAAAATGTACTCTACAGTCCAAAATATGGTGGAATTATTCCAACTAGAAATATGTAATTACATACACATATATATCTATCATATTTTCAAGATAAAGGGGTATAGGATAACATAGTAATAATTATTATTATGAGTGACTTTTACTTGCTGCTACGTTGTTATGCTTTTACTATGAAAATATTGACCGGACGTACTTTTTTGGCACTGGTGAACTTGAGGAGGGCTCGTGCCTCGAGTCTACTGTATATATAAAAGATGATCTCCGCGGGAAGCAGCTGGTGATGAGTCAGTGTGCTGTGCAGTGCGGAGCGTCATGTCGTGCTGTGATACAGGCAGAGAGGATACAGCACGCGGCAGCATCCTCTACAGCATCCTCAGAGGCGCACACTGTCCGCAGCGACGCGCGGAGGCGGCCGCTGCGCACCAGCTGTGCTCCTGCGCGCCCAACAGGAAACTGGTGGTCACACGAGCTCCGCAGTTAGTTTTCAAAGCGGCCTCCGAAGTGCTTGTAAAAACTTTCAGGTTCGTGAAGAATGTGCCGTGTTTTCGGGGTTTGCCGGCGGAAGACCAGCTCCGGCTTGTGCGCAACAGCTGGGCGCCGCTGCTGGTTTTGGGCATGGTGCAGGACGCCGTGGACTTCGACACGGTGGAGACGCAGCAGCCCAGTTTGTTACACAGGATTTTAACGCACAGCAAAGAGCACACGCCGACCGAGATTCAAGACCCCGGGGTGCCCGTCAGGCATGTGGAGGGAATCAAAATGTTTCTGGTCAAGTGTAGAGGACTGAGGATCAGCGTCAAGGAATACGCGTTTCTGAAAGGAGCGATTCTGTTCACCCCAGGTAATCAATCAATACTGCCAATGTTTGATACATAAGATTACACCATTACAGTCTAACTCTTAGTTTTATTATAATATGATTTACAGTTTATGGTTTAATTTCAATCTACTATTAATTCCAGGTGAATCACAAACATATTCAGGTGTTTCAGGCTCTGTTAAACAATCCATAAAACTTTAGGAAGCTTGTATTTCTCTCTCTTATTTCTCTGTCTTGCACAAGTGACTGAGCTGGAGTGTCGGGAGTACATCCAGGCGCTGCAGAGAGAGGCGGAGCGCGCGCTTTACGAGCACGTGAGGACGGTGCACCGGGGGAGCAGACTGCGCGCGGTCCTGGACACCCTGCGCGCCACGGACCCGGACGCGGTGGCACGACTCTTCTTCAGACCCGTGACCGGCACGAGCAGCACAGATGAACACGTGCTGGCTATGTTTTATGAGAGGTAGAATCCAAAATAAACGGAGCGGGACTGAGAGATAGACGCACAACGTTTCATTTGATGTATTTATACATCTGTCATATGTTTGTTTTGTTTGTTTTGTAACTGCTGTCAGCCTATTGCTCATAGCATCAACTGCACATCATTAATGCTGTTGGATAAAAACAATTCTGCTGTACAAGGTGATTTTTTATGTTTTTTAGGTCTATATGGGGACCACACCAGACACAATAACCTCAATAAATGACTGAGTGACACAATGAGAATGACTACTTCAAACCTCTGTGCTAACAAGAGCTTCACAACACTCTGCACTATTCCCCTACTTCTGTGGAAACTCTCGGACAAGGGGAGACTCTGGGGGAACAGCCTAGACATGACAAAAAAAAGTGTAAAACAAACATCTGTCCACACACCGACAGACCTCACATCCAAGCTCCTCTCCTCGACTCAATCCATCCATCAATCCTCAAATCGCAAACGTCCAGGTATAACCATTTACATCACAGCTTGAACACAACTGCACACAATCAACAACAGCTGCCGAGCATCTGGCCCCAGAAAACAAACAGCAATAAAAGCAACAGAGTCAATGAAACCAAAGACAAACACCAAGCAGCATGAATAGCAAACAAACGCTGCGTTGTGTGATCCCAATCGGTTTGAAAAGCTACATTTAGAAAAAACACAAGCAAGAGAAAACACTGCTTGAGAAAGAAAAGAAGAAGTAAGAATCAGTTCCTACCTATTTGATGCTCTGTTTGACGGCCGGAGAGAACCACCATCACTCCCTGGAAAAGATAAACACATGAAAAGTATTAAAAACTAATAGAAAGTGAGCATCTAGAGAGGTTTTACAAGTCAGTGAGTTTGAAAAGCTAGAAATCTTAGTTGTTGGCCAAGTGATTGTTGGATCAAATCCTGTTAATTGGTAAATGAATCAGTGATATCAATGGAAAATGCTATTAAACGCCGGCAGTAAAATCCAACTTTAAAACTTTGGCATCATAATTAATAGTACTGGCTTGATGTTACACATTTTTCACAGCTCTTACATTACTTCCTAAATAATAATACTACAGTAGCTGAACTCAAGCACACACACACAGTCCATCAACACAAAAAAAAAGTTATGGGTGTCAATTAAAAACAGCTGCTAGACAGGCTATATTGTAACACACCGGTGGTTTGTGCTCCATCGCTCTGTTCTGACAGCTTCAGCAAATACGTCTCTGCTCAGTGAAGAGTCGCTTGACGCCTTTTTTTCATTAGTATCGTCAGGAGCCGGCGCTGTGCTGTTTCTCTTCTCCCTCCTGCTCCCAGGTGTCAGAGGAAGCTGTTACCTGGGAAATACCAGCCTGAATTAAACCACACAAAATGATACTGCAGTGTATCCCTCCCGAGGCACCAGGACACTGTATGTTCATAATGTGAATTAACATTTCCTGCTGAATCACCTCCCATGATGCACAATTATTTTCCATCTTTGTCTTAACTCCAAGATATGCTATTTAAAGTCGTAATGCTGGATGAAATTATAACATCGCCACACTACTGTCTCTCTTTCTTCAGTAATTTTTGTGACTTGCACACATTTGTCCACATTTTAAAACTGTTTTTCATCCAACATAATGTGACAGTTAAATTTGTTATGATGGATTTAAAAGCTTTTTAATAGCTTACTTTTTAGGGCTGAAACTAACAATTATTTCCATAATTCATTTATCTGGTGATTAAGCAATTTCTGAGTCCAAAAAGGAGTCTATAAATTGCCTTTTCAGTCTGATCAACAGTCCAAAAATATTCAATTTACAATGATATAAAACAGAGAAAAACATTAAATAGAAGATAGACTCAGCAAATGCTGGCATTTTTCCTTGATAAATGACCTTAAAACATTAAAATTTTTGTTGATTCATGTTCTGTTGATTTAAATTATTACTCTATGTTGTGCAGAACATTTTGAGATCAATTTAACAGCCTGTTGAAATAAGCTGCTGTTTATGCAACACGGACCTACAATACAAAGGTATGTGCAGGTTTACTGTTAAAACTGTTTGCCAAAGGAAGCCAGACAACACCTGACCTACGGCCCAGCAATCGGTGGCTCAGAAAGAAATCACTCCTGACAGGTTATTGTGGCTTGATAAACAAAGTCTGACTCCTACAGGAAGTTATAAAGACAGGCATTGTTGGAAAACACAAAGACTACATTCTTTGAGTGCTGAAACATTCCAGCATTTTAAAAACCGCAGTGACCGCTTGACATTTCTGGGACTTCCTCTCTGAAAGCTTCTCAGTCTTCCCTCAAGGCTACTGCCTCTGCATTGTTAATCGTCAGGTATCAAAGTCTGAAAGTTACCAACTTCACATCTCTTGCCTCTTACGACAACGAGCAAATGCTGAGCACAGCTTCTGAGCGTGTTCTCTCAGGGCTTTTCTTTCCTCTGGATGCAGCCTTTCAAGGCAGCAATAGACATTTAAGCTTAGCCTTGAGTATTAGCGCGGCAATCTTCCAAGCATTTGCATTAACAGCTTTCTTTCCTCTCAGCTACTGAGTCGAACACCAGCTAAGCTTGTCTGATATCACTGCGGTTTCCTTTTGGTGCAGGATCTTGAATCACAAACAACACTGCCAGTGGGCTTCAACACAAAACCTCAGAAATACACACATGACTGCTCCTTTGTATGTGAACTCCTAGTGCACTGGTACAAATTAACCCCTAACTATAGCCTAGTAAACACATGGCATTACAGCCTATGATACCATGATTCTCTGCCATGTCGTTCTGATAATGTGACACCAAATTTGATCTTATTTAAGATATTATTGTGGATATATGTCATCACTAAAAGGACCCAACCTCCCCCAAAAAATCAGGCCTACAATTTCACCTGTCAAAAAGTAAAGTTTGTTGGAAAATGTTCATCAAATCTGACACTGCATCACTTACCAATAGTAGCAGTGAAACACCAAACTAAGGTTAATATTACCTTTATATTATTGCTATGCTTATTCCATTTTAGGGCTGCAACTAACAGTTAATTTCATTATCAATTAATCTGTCAATTATTTTCTCTATTAATCGATTTGTTGTTAAAATGTAAGAACATGTTGACAAATGTCAATCACTGCTCCGCCTAGATCAAAGTTTGCAACCTAACATGTCTTGTTTTGTCCTGACCAACAGTCCACAAACTAAATATATTCCATTAACTATCATAGAAAGCTAAAGAAACCAGAAGATACTGACATTTAAGAAGCTGGAACAAGAGAATTTGTGGCATTTTCAGCTGTTTGTCTCTCCAGAGACAACTGTCGTGTTGACAGCTTTGTTTATTAAGGTGCTCCTGTTAAACAAACTAATAAGTAAATAAAATAAACACTAAAAAGGCTGAATTAAACAGGTTAAAACAGACACAGTCGGCCTATATATTCTGTGTTTCCCACTTTATATGTTACAGTAGCAACGTTTACGTCAGTGACGTCGAACCCACATTTACACACCTGCCGTCTATTTTAATTGGAGAAGCGTGCCGACAAAATGTTAGCTAACTAGCTAGCTAATGCTATCACTGTCAGTTACTTATATTTGTGTGTTTTAACTGTTTGTTTCCTTGTCGAGCAGTTGTATTAATGGGAAATTCAACACTGCTCCAAACATTTTACCTGCCACCGTCTTAAAACAGTTTGGTTCATTTCATAAGTTCATTTCTTAACTTCTAACAAAACTAACAAGCCAAAGCAAATATTGTCAATTTACGTTTGTCATGTTGAGGTACAGGTAGGTGCTTACCTGGTTATTTAAGCCGATAAAATCACAAGTTATCCAACAGGTGCCATGAAAACAAACCAATGTTTCTGTCCACACTACCCACAATTCCTTGCAGACATCTTTTAAAACTTCCTTTCCTTTTTTAATTAATTACGAAAAAAGCACCTGCGCCATCACCCATTCATACAGTAAGAGTGACACCTCCAGAAAAACAAAGATATGCAAAAGAAAACACAAACAAACCCATTATCTAGTCATTAGCATGATGAAGACGAGTTCTGACAGTGTTTAAAGGCCAAATAAGCTATCATGTAGTGCAATCTACGTAAATGTCAGGAGAGATAAACAAGGCAGGTTCAGGTATAAGAAACCTGTAAAACATTAAAATACTGTCAGATGAACAAGGACTTACCTGGAGTCATACAGTAGTCATATATAGTATAGTACAGTAGGCACTCTCCCAACAGAAACAGAAAATTTGCATTCCCTATTACTAAATAAGTGTTTGACATGGTTGTGTATAGAAAGTGCTAACTATTTTAACCCTAATCATTGTTTGATATGACCTACAGTAGCCTGTGTGTTATGGATTAACATATCATAGCATGTCCTTCATTATACATTCACCCTGCTTTCTCTTTTATTCACAGAATCCAAACAAAAATCATTGCTCATTTGGGAGCCATAAAAAGTGCTTTGTAAATAACAGCAGCAGTTTATCTGACGGCTGTGCACTAACTAGTACTTCACTACTAAAGGAACATAAGCACACCTCCATTTATCACAATTATAGGTGTCGGAGGGCAAAAAGATCCCACCCGGGGCAATTTAGAGAAGATGTGTGTGATTTTTACTGCTCACCATATTGGCTCAAATTGGGTTCTTTCCCTCCCAGCATGCCTTGCGAGGTGACTGAGCCAGTTGAGGTGCAGGATGGAGTATGTCCAGCAGATGACAGCGTTTCACTTTGAATTTCTTTGAGGTGGCCACTTTTGGCTTTCTCTCTGCATCTTTTAAGAGCGTCTTGGAGGACGGGCATTGGCCAATTCAACTTTTTATTCTATTAATAATGAGCTAATATGATATGAACTCCCATTTTTGATTCGATGAGGAGAGCCGCGGCTAATACACCAGAGTGTATCCTTTGATAAGCCGGCTGTATCCACAGTCAAGTCAATATCCAACCCCACCACAGACATCAATACTATTGTAAAATAATGAATAATTAAAGATGGAGCCGCTCTTGCAGGAAGTAACAGTAAATTGAAGGGCTTGGTGAGCGATCAGTGATCCATGACTTGCAATCTTCCACACACACACACACACACCCCATGCACAGGCAATTATGCTGTGCTGAAGCATGGTGAGTTCAGAATTACTCCAAAACTGGGTTAACAGCTGCCTGCATCCACTCTCCAAATGCTCTCAGCACACACACATACACACACAGACACACAGACAGACACACTCCACCGCCACCTATCCATGCACAGACAATTGGCCTGGTTCTTCGAGTGGAAGACATGTCACACAGGGCACAGAGCAGAGAGCTCCGAGTAACAAGGCCCTGTGGGACGTGGAAGGGCATGGTATACCTGCCAGAGTGAGTAATACCTTTCACCAGTAAGTGTGCGTGCATGTGTGTGTGTGTGTGTGTGTACTGTAAGCAGACGCAGAAGCAAAAAACATCTGTGCGTGTACATGTACGCTCATAGCCTGATGTGCTCTCACTGCAGACACCGTCACCGCACTTTCCCCTGCACGTCGCATGCTTTTGTTCAGGGGAGCTTATTATGCCGTGACACTGTAATGAAGTGAAAATGATTTCATTTGGGGGGGGGGAAAGTGCCGAAGCTGAGGAGCTCCCCCTTTTCACAGACACACACTCACACACACACCATATGGCAACATGTCGGCTCAGATGAAAACATCTGGCGCCTCCTATGTTCACATGGGCACAGAGGATTAGAATGTAGCTTCATGTTATAGCCATGATGGCAGAAAAACAAGATGCTATAGGGAACATCATGCTTTCTCTAGTTTGGTACAAGGTGTACAAGGATGTGGTGCGGCAGGACGCAGCTGCTCTGCACACTACAGGGAAACAGCACTCTGACTCATCTAGTGTGGCTACTTTCGCCTGTGAGGGGAAAAAAAAGTTTTCTTGATATTGCTGCTGAATTCTGGAAACTTTCATCCAGCTGGTCTGTGAGAGAAAAAGATTAAAATCTAGCATCAATCCTTGTGTCCCTCTAAAGTTATGAGTAGAAGCTCTGTGACACAAGTTTAAAAATAGCTGTGTATTTACGTAGTTGGCTAATTAGAAACTTTATGATCCACAGTGTAGAACATTGTCTTTGGCTTCCCCACACAGCATTAAAAACAAGACAATTAAGAACAGCAAACTGCATGATTATATAGTTTATGGGTTTAAGGTTTTTATGTTGGGTGTTAGGTAAGGATTTTGTGTGGTTTAGGTTAGAGTAAGATACTACAGTTGCAGCATTTGAGCTAATTTGTACATGTTACATTGTTCTGGAGTTAAAAGGGCACTCCACCAATTTAAAGTCACCTGGTGATGTCATTAGGGTTATCTCAGGTTGGGCTTGAGACACCAAATTTTTGATTGAAAGCCTGGGTTACAAAATGGGTTCAACCAAAGACACTACTGTGTCTACAGTTGCACTAATTTTATGAAAGTGTAACACTAAATCACTGGAATACCCCTTTAAAGGCACCACAGTTCTGTTCTGTGCTGGATCAACATGGTGGGTGATATGGCAGACATGAAATTCAGGCTCCATGTGTTGTAAAACTTGTACTTAACACACTAGAATTGGCTGATGTAGCCTAATAGCTGTTGCATGGATGTGTGAGCGCCATAATCATGACATTTTGTGGGCAAACTGCACTCAGTCCCATTTTCGCTCGCATGTTTCTTCCAAACAGATGTTCCAGTTGTGCCTGAAGCCAAGCCTGCAACAGAGCTACAACAATATTAGCAAAATCATGATGGTTTCAGTAAAATTTGATAGTTGATGGAGGAAATGTTTTCTCTGTAATAGTCACAGTACAATACTTCCATTTTTAAAACTTTCAAGGCATACTCTCCTAAAGAGGGCTGATACATATTAGCTCCACTCACCTGTAATATTGATGTTTGTTGATACCAACCAAACCCTGACTGCATTCTCATCATGTGAGAGGTGCATATTAAGGCTAATTAACACAGTATTTTAAGATTCGTCCGCGTGTGCCTTTGGGTTTCTCTTCAGTGTTGTTTCTTTGATCACAGTGAAATAAGCAAATGGCTACACTATGGGCAGAACACACCGAGGCAGAGAAGAAAGGAAAAGGGTTGTTTATCTGCCTTGAAGCCCACTGGAAGAAAAAAGGATCCTGTTTTCTTTGAGATATTAAATAAGACAGTTTTACTGAGCAAACTTGTAGGTTTTCAACGGACTAATTCTGACTGAAAAAGCCAGCAGACACATGCCACCGAGTCTCTACATCTTCAGTTTACAGTGTTCACACTGCTGCATATATCAGGTATCATTATTGGTATAAACCAATACTGTTTGAGTCATAATCTGAACTCTAGAATATATCCAAAATGTATGCAATCATATAAAATGAGAGCTGCATCTTTTACACTAACCGAAAATCATTTTCTGTGCCAGCTGTTAGTGTGATTGTGGCCAAAAGTGCACTAAGGTCAAACAACAATTGGGACATGTTTTTTTTTTAAGTGTTTCTCCCCTGATTTAGTCTTATTCTAAAAATCAGGCCCGGGCTGATTCCGTCTCTGAGTGGAATAAGGAGATGTATTGATTGTTGTTTCAAGGATTTACGGGAGACGGTAGAGTTATGGCAGTTAGGCTGCATCGGCTCCCCGCCAGGAAAAGAGATCCGGGCATCGTCAGCAATCTATGTCACTGCTCCATAAACAAAGTGAGCCGGGTTGGGTTTTCTGCAAACAAACACAGCACTCTCACTCTCACTCTCCACACACACACACACACACACACACAGCATACACAGAACTGAGAAATAACATTACCGTAAATGTGGTTTTATTAATAATAACAGTATCTCTTTTAATGAACATTGCAGATACATAATAGAAAATAAATCAGAAACAGGAGAGACGTCGTCTCAAGAGTCGTGAAAGTGCCTGGAATAATTCTGTGCTATATATTGTCATTGTTATTAATCTTCATCATCATCTTTATCAAAGCCGTCTTCGCCAGAAATGTTCGATTCATCATGAAACAAAAACGTGTATCACCCCGCTTAGAAAATGCAAACATTTGTATTCACACAGCTTCCCAAAGCAGGAGCACTGACGCCAAACTCCTGTCAAAATCTCATCGATTCTACGTGTTAACCTCCAGTCAGGACGAGAATTTCTACTTTAAGAGGCCTTGCGAATAATTACCCTTGGTTTCATGAATATGGCTCGATTGTCTTCATCTTAATCACCTTATTGTCTTGATTATATTTACACAATGCCATGTCATAGAGCACAACAAACTCTTCTGTTCAGAATCGGTGCTCTTCAATGTAATCCATATTTCACTTTTCATAGGGGGGGGGGAGGGCGGTCTGATTGAGTTGAACCAAAATCAGGCCTGAATCTGTTGGTTGATTGAAAGATCTTGAATGAAGAGGACTGTTCCTCCAAAGTACAAATCAATCCAATATTCAACTCTGGGCAGCTTACAGCAACTTCGTTTTCCAAAAACAAACAAAAAAAGTTCACTAAAAAAGACTTTCAAATTCCAATCAACCAAACTAAAATAAAAAAGCAAGATAAGAGGGGAAAAAACACAATTTTTCATTTATTGTTTATGAGTTCATCACTTTGCATATTTTATGGCACTAAATGAAACACCTCTATGTTGTGAGATGTTGCAGGTATTTTAGTATGAGGTTAGTTTCTCAAAAAAAAAAAAGCAAACAATATGGCACAGCTGCAGGGCAGTTGAAAAGTGGTTGCGTAAACAGGCCGCCTTCACAGGTGTGAGTGGATATGTGAGAGTAGCTGTTGTTTTCTCGACTGGATGAAATCGTACCGCTCCTGGTGGAAGCCATCGTCAGAGGAAAAAAAAAAAAAAAAAAGACAGTTTTGTGAATGAGAATGCTTCACTGTATCTTGCTTTGGTCTAACTTGCTTTTAAGTAGCATTTCTATTGTATATTTATATATACTCCAGGATTTAATTTGCATTTTTAAATACATTCTTGTCATTCTTAAGCATTAATTACATCTTTTTTGGAAGGGTTTCTTTCTAAAAGGGTATGGGGAGAGAATACACCCCATGATTTTTATTGGTCAGTAGGTAAAAATATAACTGATCACTTCCTCTAAAATGTTACTTTTTAATATTAATAACTACACATTAATAACATTTCACAACTTTATCATCAAGTCAGCAACTTTTTAAGTGTTTCAAACTCTTTTTGGAATGAAACTGTTTGTTGTTGTGGTTATTAAATATCCTGCGTCCCTTCGCCACAGCTGAGCCAAGCAGCCGGGGTCGACTAAAAGTGTTCTGAACCGAGATGTGAAAGCCCTGTTTTATTCATCCGTGAGCGTAACTCAACCGACAAATCATTTCCGTTGACAAGGGGGATGGCAAACAAATAACAGAGCTGTCATTGAGGAGGAAATGAATAACAGAGATAACAGTTTAGCCCTGGACAGCCTTGTTTGGTCCTATAGAGGAAACCAGACACGGTAAATGCTTCAGGTGACACTGGATGTCATGGCTTTTCCTCTCCTCCATCTGTACTGACATCATCGATAGTGTAGCTCCATCCAAATCAACTGTGAAACGCTGCAATGACTGTGAAATCAACACAACATAAAAAGCGTGCTGAGCTGCTATCCGTGGTGTGTTGCAAATGTCAAAACTCCTCTTTTTAATGATGAAAATACAAACATACTTTTTTTTTTCTCTTGCAATATAAGGGTAAGACATTTAGTGAATGACCTATTGATTTTCGTGAGCTATGCAGTTCCACACAACAAAACATTGTTCTTTTATTATATTTCCCCAAGTCCTTCTATCAGAAACTTTATAGGTATAACTTCTCTAAGCAAATATCCCTCAGTTACAAAAATAGACTTTTCTTTTTTCATAAAATAATACACATAATTAATTTTCGGTGATATAATCATCTGTTAAGGTAAATAGCAAGGCTGTTTTTTTTAAAAGTAAATGTTATCGTGAGAGAAACAGAGATGTGAAGGAAGCCTAGCACCATATTCTTCATATCGCCCTTCACAGATATGACTTTTCCAAAAGCATTCGAATACGATTTGGGGAAACCCGTCTGTTCCCCCCGCTCTCTGGACTCCATATTTTGCATATTCTGGTTGAGTCCAGATTCTCAACCTTTACGACAGCCAGCGGAACTGAGACTCTGCTCCCTGAAATCCGAAACAAATCGTTCTCGTCTCCCAGAGGCTGCACACGTTCGCCCACCCAAAAAACCCCAAAAGCTTTATAAACTACACCAGCCAACAAATTAAGATAAAGGTAACAACGGTTTAACTAACACATCTCACAGGCCATTGCTTCACTTTTGTACAATCCGAAAAAAAAAAAAGAGTCCCAACTGATGATAAAACATAAAGAAGAAACAAGTCCCAAACACTGATGCTACAAAGAATTAGAAAAACGTATGTACAGGACCCTGTATTCCTTGACTTTCTGGGTAAATTATCATAGGTGTTGGCTTGTGTTACGTGAGTGTTTATACAGGCATACAAAAAAGTTCTCCTTGCTTCTTTTTTTGTTGTTGTTCAGTTTCAATAAAAGCTCTTATTGGACCAAAACAAAAAAAAACAAAACACTTGCCACCACCAGAACCCCCACCAATATGTCCAATGTGACGCCCCGTCCTCCCACCCCTCCCCCTATTGTTTCTTGGTGCAAATTCAACAGCAGCAAGTAGCTTAGTGCCATTCAGGTCCAGCCCCGGTGTGTTCAGGGTCCAAGTGCCAGTGGTGAGTCCTCCCTGTGATGGACATCATATGGATCCACAGTCTATCCCGCCCGGCACCCTCTCTGTCACCAGATGACGCTGGATATACTGGTCTCTCTGGGTAGCAGTGGCAGCATGGCGTTGTTGCCGTGGGCTTCTTCCAGACTCTGCTGGCGCAGCGACTTGGACTGTGGCCGCTGTCCGTTGATGAGCGTCATGGGGATGTTGCAGTAGGTGTGCTGGTTGCCAAGCGTGGAGAGCGGCGGGAGTGTGCCGCCGGGCGGCAGGTCGTAGTCGTAGCTACGGTAATAGTGTTTCTGCCTCATCTGGGTGTGGCAAGAGTTGTGGAAGGTCGAGCGCAAGTCCGGGTGTGCCGTCGCCATGGCGGTGGAGGTAGCCGCCGCCATGGAGATGGCCGAGACGGTCTGGAGCTCGCTGAAGGGGCCCTGCTCGCTGACGTCCAGCACCTGCTCGTGGGAGATGCTCAGGGGCTCCATGCGCTTAAAGGGCATCTCGTAGAGCAGCTGCTTCCAGAACTTGGAGTTGAGCTTGTTGCTGGACGGCCCGCGCCACTTGATGACCGTCAGCATCTTGATGGTGTGTTTGAGGGCCTCCACTTCCTGGTAGTTCATGATGCCGCGCAGCTCTGCGCACTCGATAAGGATGACCTTGATCTCACCGGTCACCAGCATGTTGCGCAGCCGCGTCTCCAGCTCAAAGATACTCCACCCCCTCCGCACGACATAGCTGGGCGTCATGACGATGATGAGGCGCTTGCTCTGGTCCACACAGCGTGCTACATCCTCGATGTAGGCTGGATAGATAGACAGAGATAGATAGATAACTCTGTATAAATAGCAGTACAAGTAACATAAGTTGCACCGAAAAAGCCTGTTTTCAATTTTCAGTTTCAGTTTGTATTTTTACTTGCTTGTTTGCCGTATAGATTTAATCTAGATAAGTTTAATTGTACATGAAACTACACAGAGCTAATGGATGATGCAAATAAGATGAAACATATCACACAGGCTATTTGAAGAACTCTCTTGGCCTCATGCGACCGCTTACCAAACTGCTCCTTTTTTATCAAAATTTCAATCAACCAAATCCAATTAACTCAAGATAAAAAAAAACATGTTAATTTTGAAAAGAAGATTGAAGTAGTTTAAATTAACATCACATGAATTTTACAGTGACACATTTATTCCACCATTTGGCTAAACTAAACTCTTACTAAAACATCTATAAATTATTGGATCTATTTGCACAGAATTGTAGACAAAAACAAGAGGGAAGGGGATCACTCGTTTTGGGTTTTTTTTTTATAACAGTAAACAAAAAACAGTCAAAGCCAAACAAGATACGTGTGTGAAATTAAATTAGCAACTTAACACCAGAAGGTACTGTAAAGTAAGTGTGAGTTTACATTAAATACAGATTTGTATTCACCTCCTTAATGGGTAGCTGTTTGGCTAATAATGAATGTGATTAAGTGTTTCCCTAGGCCTGTCCTGTGTGTGTGTGTGTGTGTGTGTGTGTGTGTGTGCAGCTAATGCCTGCTTTTAGCCTTTCCTGGTGGAGACAAAGACAGAGTGGCTCCCCAACAGCAGGTAGACGGGATTAACTGGGCTTCCCTTCCCAATCAAAGCTTATGACCCTCTTGTGTGTGTGTGTCTGAAGAGAAATTTTTCTTCCTCTCTCGCCGTTTTAGACGAGAGGCAGCTAGAGACTGTGTGCGTGTGTGTGTGTGTGTGAGTGTGAATAATACACTCAGTGTGTCTGCTGGTTTTTAAACAAACAAAAGCCACATCTCCTCTCTGTCCTGCTCTCCATATCTGAAGAATGAACTCCTTCTTTCATGTCACTCTGCCTGAGGCTCCATGATGAGAGAAACCTGATTAGACTAAACTTGGATTTGAAGTCGCCCTTTGCTTCAACATGACAAGTCAATCTCTT
This sequence comes from Scomberomorus guttatus, assembly GCA_038419695.1. NCBI lineage: Eukaryota > Metazoa > Chordata > Actinopteri > Scombriformes > Scombridae > Scomberomorus > Scomberomorus guttatus. Next base: position 9,197,125 of record CM076468.1, on the reverse strand, counting down.
TTCTGTTTGGTAATTGGTTCTCATGCGGTAATTCGCCACAATGCGTCCCCGAACAACACCTCCCCTGTAGGTTTTAGGGCCTGTTCAGTTTAATTTAAACCAATGATTCAAAAACAAGCTTTTTCTTTTACCTTACTGTGAATAAAACAAAAAGGAAATGGATAAATGCATGCTATATAATTAGCTAATGAGCACTAGTTTCATTTTACGTTTTGAATTGATTAAACTGACAGTAAATCTGCCCTCTCAGGGTGCTGCCTGGTAACACTTTATAGCTTTATAGATTAAATTCCTTCTTTCAGAGACCCCACGAGCTTTACAATCAAAGTGTTGCATGTGTAATAATTGATTCCTACATAAAAACAAAATCAACACTAAATTACAAGGGGCAGGAAATCACTGTTGCCCTCCTCTCTATAGTTTTTTTTATCAAGTTTTCCTTCAAATTTCCTCAAGAAAAAAGCTCTTTGTGACAAGTAATTAAGCTTGTGGTGCCTACGGCAAATGTAAATGAGTCAAAACTATAAGTGATACTGTGGCGGTAAAATACATGAAACATTTTAAACCTGAGATATGTTGCAGTAATCTGAAGTCTTGTTAGCAAAGCACATTTCTCTATAAAAATGACTATTTATACCTCAGATATTTTGATAGATCAAAGATCATACAGCACAGAATACCAAAAGTAGTCCATAAAAAAATCTCCTGGCCATTCTTCCTCCATATTTTATCTCGAGTTTTGACAAGTAACCCACTGGCTCTGCAGTGAGGTCGTAATTTACCAGATGGGAAATCCTGACTTACAACTTTGATCAGCCTGCACCAGAAATCTACTCAAATTTAGCTGCTGGCATTATTAATGACCACAGTTTGTTCTAATAAAACAACAGCTACACTTCAGAGCAACATTAGAGGTTGTGACAGTTCAGTTACAAATAAACAAGGCGTGCCATTATAGGCTAAAGGATCATGGATTATAAAAGAGTTAAGGCAAGGCTAAATTCTATAACTCACGAGTCTTGCCTCTCTTATCCTGACTGAGCCCTCATATGTGATGGGTTATGTTTACACCTGGTTTCCCCCGGTATACACAGTACAATTTAAATTCTCTTTATGTTTCAAATTACCCCTGAATTTCACGTGTTAAAGCTGTATCTGAATATACAGGAGAAGTCATGACACCAGGTGTAAAGTAGTCAAAGTATGTGACCACATACAAGTACAAATTACGACAAGTTTTAGACAAAAACATTTTTAACGTATTTCTGGGACTGACAGTTTGAATTATTTTGATGCAGTTAACCCATCAGATGTATTTAATTCATGTAAATGCAGGTGGGAAAAAAAAAAATAATGTTTTTCACTTTCATATTTTATAAAGGCTTCATAAGTTGTAACTAATGGTTGGTAGTTAATAAATTGTTCAATAAAACATATTATTGCCTTATTACTGATATATGGATCATTAATAAATAAGTTATTAACCACTAATGGCGTCATTAGTAACAACTTATAAATTACTTATTAGAAAGTGTTACCAAAATTGACTGGATCAGAAAGTCTGTGTTGGTGTGTGTTGACACAAGCGTTAAAAACCGGGGTTGGAAAAAAAAGTACCTCTAAGTAGTCTTGTGTCATCCTGGAAATGATCATTGGTGAAACCTAAACATAGATATTTACATTCAAAGTATGATCGAAAGATTTGCAGAAAAGCATTTAAAAAAAAAAAAAAAAACAGTTCTGTCAACGTGGGGACATGGCTCTGGCATAAACTGTGTTTCTCAACCGGTGCTCTACTGGCGATGGTAAAGCGGTAATCGTGCTGACCAGTTTATTCCAGTTTAATATGGGACATGTAGCATAAAAAAGGCAAGGAAAAAGCCTGTTATTTTTGGTGGTTTCTGTTGCTGCCGTACATTATAGATACTGAATGTACTGTACAGTAGATATAGAAGAAATCTACCAGAATGGCAAATGTGTTAACATGTTGAAAATAATCCAGCATACTGTGGAATAACACGTTTCTTATCAGCAGCTCTGGAGAAGGATTGTTGACATATGCTGAAACCCCAAATGGCCAAACTGTGTTTATCTATAGCTGTGGATTATGCTTTATTATATCAACTGTTAAGATGCTAATACATTCCCAGTGGGAACTAAATGTTTACACATAGACACAATAAGCCAGCGAGCTGTGCCACCGAGCTGAAATAGCGACAGATGCACTTAAGATTCCTCTCAATCCTTGCATTTTTATGCCATTTTTCCCATATTATAACAGTCCCCCAGCATCAAGCACATAATCACAGCAAGGGATTCAGTTTATAACCTTGGCACAATGCCACTGAAGAGGAACATAATTAGTAATGGCGGTATGTGCGGGAAGACAGGCAGATGCAAGTATTCAAATGAAGGCCAATAACATAATGATATTATCAAACTCATCTCTGTGATGAGTTAATCAAAGATAAGCACGGGGCATGGTGAGAGGCTCCATTAGAAATATACTGTGGCAAAACATGCATTAATAACCATGCATAAAGAGCTTTTTGATTGTACAGCTGACATATTACATAGCAGCATGCAGAGGTGCGGTTGGAGCTGGATCAGGAACATGGACTGTAATAATACGGTTGGCTCTTTCTGCTAATTATGCTGCATATATAGGATAGATTATTATGCCTCCCACAGGCTTTACATACTGTAGATAATGCACTTTAAATACTTAAGTATATAAAGAACCAACTATTAAATCCAGACATCTTCTGGTGATTTAAGGTATAAGTTCCTATAATTCACTTTCATAAAGGAAGCCTAAAGAGGTCAGACAGCAGGAGGGGCTGCAGGGACCGAACTCTTGTTACAGATGTTTATGAATATTTTGTATATGTCTATCTGGAGCACGCTGAACTGAGTTTGCACACTCCAGGGGTGGAGGAGTATTCAGACCTGTTACAAAATGCTGAATTGAAAACTCCTGCATGGAAAATTTTACTTCAGTAAAAGTACAGTGAGCTACAGTATTACCTGTATAATTTACTCAAAGCACTCATCCAAGTGTTATTGAAGTAATATTATTTTATAAATTCCATTATGGACTTATTATTACTGATGCATTAAGTGCAGGCAGCATTTTAACGTTGCAGCTGGTGTAGCAGCTGATGTAGTTTAAAAATACAATACAATATTCACTCTAAAGTGCGGTAGAGTAGAAGTATAAAGTAGCATAAGTAAGTATAAAGGACAACCACTGTGTATGGAGAGTTTGACACTAGAAGGCTGTTTTCACAAGGCGGCAAAGTCTCTCTGTGCTCGCCTTAAGTTCAGGGTGTGTGTACCAGCGAGCAGGCTGTAAGGAGGAGCTTTTAGGGGTGGTTCCCAAACTGTTCTGTCAGACACTCCTCCATCAGAGCCAGAACTCAACTACTCTACCCCTACACTGACACCACTTGTCACAATCCATGTTTATTTGAATTACAGCAGAGGCCATTTAACTCTATTAAATATATAAAAGCGGATATTGTTACAATACTTTTTCGTATAGTTGAAATATCCAGGTTTAGATCTGTTTCATCAAGTTTGCATTTGGACTACTACAGCACCACTCGGAGGGGCTGAACTTGGACATTTCAACCATTCATCTATCACTGTTACAGCTAACTAAATATGTGGACATATTTCTTAAATCAATTTGTTATTTCTATGTCTTTTAATTAGGTCAGCTACTCCACACTCTTTTCACATACCCCCCAGCAACTGCAGAAGCACCTCCAGGGATACTCCTGGCTGGGAATCACTGCTTTTAGGACTGCAACTATTAAAAAGGGGTGCAACTGTTTGTTCAGAGCTGTTTTAGGATGGTTCTGTCATTCTTATGTGATGTTTGTGTTGCCATGTGCCATAATTGCAACTTGGCGTCCTTTAAGTGCATATTTTATTGCAAACAAGCAATAAAGAATGAGTGGAGCGGTTGTTTTCGATTAACTACTTAAATAAAATGAATACAACTATGAAAAATTATGAAATTCTAATTTTGTTCCCTATTATTTTTGTATTTTTTCCTTCAAAATTTAAACTGAAGAACCCCTAAATGCCCCTTTTTAGCAGACTGATCCACTTCTGTTAAGCCAGTGGTTAGAAAAAGATAATTTTATGATGATCAAATTAACACAAGGTCCAGTTATGCCACAACACAAATGCATAACAGAAAACAACAAACAAGGCATATCACCACTGCACTGACAACACGAGCAACACCAAGCGACAAAACATTCGACACAACTTGACATCGCCGCGAGAGAGAGAGCTTACTTCCTGTGGGGATCAAGTCCCTGTCTGGAATGAAGAGTTTATACCCATAATGCTTCTCCAGGACGTCGGGGAGGATCTCCAGGGCAAAGCGCTCCTCCTCTCGGGTCTCCTGGCTCCACTGGTCCGGGTCCACTTTTGTGTAGGACAGGTAAGCGTCGTAGTCCTTGTTATCTGTAAGTAGAGGGGTGGGGGAGAGAAGACAGACACAGACAGAATGTAGGTGAAATGTCACAGCTCCTGTTATCCGCCAGGCAAATCAGCGAGGTTTGTAAGCAGAGTCTTTATTGTCCTCAGATCCTTCAAACCAGACCCTTTCATTTAGTTTTATAATCCCTGCTATAAAGCAGGTGCAGAGAGAGAATAATAAAGCCTCGGGCTCAGCACTCTGAATAAAAGCAAGTCTGTTCTCTTGAATACTTGCATCCCTTCATGTATGGGCTTTTAAAAAGCTCCCAAAACCATTCTGCTTCAATTAAATGCTTTTATAATTTGGACATAGTGTTTCCTGCTTTGGTCAGCGAAGTTTTGCACTACTATACCCCAGATGCTCACAATCTATATTCATGCTGGTGTGCAGAGAGCTGTTCATTCACTGGGAGACTTCATTGAGACAGGGAGCCTCCATTACACTGACCTCTGGGCACCTCTGCACATCTGAGTGCTTTTCATTACAGCTCCGTCCCCACTGACGAATAATGTTACCTTGATAGCTACTTTGCCCACTGCAGGCAAAACAAATTAGACTCCAGCCTGAGCTAAATGCCCGACACTGGCTGCTAGGCCCGACACATGGCGTGGCTCCATCACCCACATGAAAGCTCTGATTGATGACGGATTTGAAAGGACTGAGAGGAGAGAGGGAAAGTGAGGAGTGGGGGTAGACTTTAATGTTTCGTCTCAAGCTAGAGCACTCCTGTACAATGAGTCAGGAGGGTGGAAATTGAAGAAATAGAAGTGAGATATCCCAGAGCCTCTGACTACAGGAAGGAGATAACAGCTTTTGGCTCCTACAGTAACAGCTCAGCTCCAACGCTGTGCTCAAAGCTGACTGAACAACCAAACCACTTCATTAATAAGAGTGATTTGGTCCTTGACCGGGAATTTGAGGCTCTTATTCTTTTTTTGACATCCCAGCCACATTTTACTTCAGACTTGCTTGGTCAGTTCACTTAGAGTCAGTTTTATATTTCTTCACATACCCCTCCTGGTTTTTAGCCATGCAGATACACTACGTATGTGGCCATAAATATGAAGACACTGTCTACATATTTATGTACTTTTGATCTTGGGCTGTTTTTTCCTTTTGGGCTAGGCAGAAAATCAATTGTCAACTATTTTGATAAACGATAAATCGTTTTGAGTCATTTTTTAAAGAAAAAATGCTAAAATTCTTTCATTGCAGCTTCTCAAATGTGAATATTTCCTGGTTTCTTTAGTCTTCTGTGAAAGTAAACTGAATATCTTTGAGTTGTGGACTGTTTTTCAGGATGAAACAAGTCATTTGAGGACATCACCTTTGGCTTTAGGAATCAGTAACAGCATGTAGCTCCCTCATCAAACTTTTAACGAAAATTCAGGTTACTATGTGATGATTAAATGTTTCAGTCAAAGACCACTGGAAAATAGACTGCGGGGAATGTAATGCCGCAAAAGAAATCGACTGTATAAAAATAATGGACATAGCCACCGTGACGTCACCCACTTGTGGACTCTCGTTTTGAAGACTCGAGTTTGGCATTTTGACTGTCGCCATCTTGGTTTTTTGGAGCCAGAAGTGATGAGAAGTGACCATATTTGGACAAGTGTGGAGTTGGGGCGGAGCTCCCCAGGGTCCAATTACAGCACCTCATGCAATGCCGTGGTAGCGACTTGTCAATAACAAGGTAGCCACGCCCTAAAGCATACCCTGCCTTAACGTCTATTTTACTCTAAATGGGGCAATAATTTACAAAATGAACATTATGCTAATACATCAAGTGAAAAATAGGGTAATTTTCTCATAGACTTCTATACAAATACACTTCTTTTTGGAGCCAGTGGAGTCGCCCCCTGGCTGTGTGCCAGTGGAGTCGACTAGAGAAGCAGGTTTAAGGCATTCCGCATTGGCTTCACTTTTCAGCCCCAGAACTACCCGCTTGGGAGTTATTAAATCAGCGCTGCAGTCCATTGGAAGTTTAAGAGTTGCAAAGAAGACGAGCAATGGAGGGGGGCACCATGAAAGCGGGTCCTCGCAGGTGAGCCACTCAGAGTTGTGGGCTCTAAATGCTCCATAATGAGGGAAGAGATTGGGGCTGCTTTCGACAGACTTCAGCTGCAGCTTGATGCTTTAAAGGTAGAACTCAACTCCTGTTGTCAGAAGCTCGGGGAGTTGAAGCAGGGGCTGGTTGGCAAGGATTGCCGTGTTGCTACATGCTAAAAATGGAAATCTAATACAGGAAAACAAAGAGCTTAAAAAAAACAGAAAGGATGGAAATACACAGCAGAAAGTTAAATCTACGTGTGTTTGGACTGAAAAGTGATATTAAGAAGAGTGATCCCATTGCCTATATGACAAACTTTTTTAAGGTGGTTCCGAGGGTAGCTCACATGTGAACCGGCGGTAGAGATTGCACACAGGATTGGTCTGGTGCTCAGGTTGAGACCCGGACCGATGATTGTAAGAATGCAGAGATATCAGGTGAAAGAGGCAATCGTGAAGCTGGCAAGAAGCAGGGGAGAGGTTATTTTAGATATTTCCCGATGTGACACCCGAAATCTCCGGGGAGAGAGCCCAATACAACGACATCAGGATGAAGCTGTGCAAGGCTGAGGTGAGGCACGGACTACTGTTCCCCACCATGCTTATCGCTACCTACAATGGACAAACAAGACTATTTTGGGATTGCAGTGAAGCTGAGACTTATTATAAGAAAGTAATCAGTCCTGCAGCTCAAGCTGTAATGGAGGTGTTAAATGACTGACAATGAATGGATATATTACTGAGATCTGATAGATGCTGTGATAATATATATACACACATATATATATGGTATATATAGGAGAGACAGGAATGCATACGGGGGTGATGTTGCAGTATATATTCAAAATCAAATACTTTGCAAATTAATTTACCACATTTGAAACCTCTGCTGGTAGGATGTTGCTACAGACCTAAAGTTAATTTACTTTGAATAAATTGTGTGATATGTTGGATAAAGTGTGTGATCTTTATAATGAGATTTATTTTTTTAGGAGATTTGAACATCGACTGGAATATGTTGTACTGTGCGCTTAGAGAGAAGCTGCAGGCTATAACTAATGCATGTAACTTAGTGCAAGTGGTGGATAAACCTACAAGAATGTGCATAAAGAAAGATGGGTCCAAAAGTGCAACTTGTATTGATCATGAATTTACAAATTTTTGTAATTTATGTTCAAACACAATATCAATCCCACTCACTCAATGTAGTGATCATAATTTAGTGGTGCTTGTAAAAAAGACAAAGGTTCCAAAAGCAGGACCTCGAGTAATATTCAGGAGATTAATGAAAACATTTTGTGAAGAGTCATTTATAGATGATATTAAAAATATATGTTGGGAATATGTACTAGAGAGAGATAATGCGGATGATGCCCTTGAAGTCTTTAATGTGTTATTTTTGCAAGTGATTGAGAACACGGACCAGCAGACAGTCAAGAACTTGAGATCACCCTGGATAGATGAGGCACTGAGGATCGATCGAGTTTTGAGTCTGATTGGCAAACTTAGAGGAGGTTATGGAATTATGTAGAGGCATTAAACATAAAGGAAAATCAATCATTCTATGGAAATAAAATTAAAGATGTAAAGAATGACAAGAAAAAGTTGTGGAGTTTAGTCAATGGCATAATGGGACGTGGGCCCAAATCCTGCCCAGCATATCTTGAAGTGGAAATTCTTAACTAAACCAGTACAACTTGCTATTATTTTAATGATTATTTTTAATGATAAGGTAAACAATTTGAGGAGCAATACGCACCAAACAAGTAACAGCAACCCCACAATACTATTTAAGGAAGAAATAATGAAGAATAAGAAGTGTAAATTTAAAATTGCAAAAGTTACAACAACTGATGTTGAGTGTGTCCGTTTAATAAATACCAGGGCAGACCACCAGGTGTAGATCATTTAGATGTTAAATTTCTTAGAATCGTTGCCAATTTCATTGCTGTTGCTGTCTGTCATATTATTCATTTTCTGGCACAAACAGCCACCCTATAAGTTTGTTACCAGCTTTAGGAAAGGTAATGGAGAGGATTATTTATTTTGATCTTAATAACTTAAACACAGATTATCAACATGCTTATAGGGCTGGTCACTCTACATGCACGGCTCTGACACAAATGACAGATGATTAGCACAATGAGCATGATAATAGGAAGTTTTGTGTTTGGCTTCATGTCTGTCTCTTCTGTATGTACTTGATTGTTAATTCAATGAGATGAGCTGTTTTGTTGGTTGTGTTTATATGGCTATAGTGTGTATGAGTGTGTATGACTGTATGGGTGGTGGACCCCAGGAAGAAAAGCCAATGCTTATGGGGGTCCTAATAAAGACTAATTGACATTTTTCACTATTTTCTTACATTTTATAGACATTTCATTAATCGACAGATTAATTGATAATGAAAATAATTGTTAGTTGCCGTCCTACTTCCAACTCTGAGGCAGTTAGAGAGGTTCCTTAGAATGTAATTTGGTTCTGGTGCTCACAACACTGAAAAATAGCGTTTGAAAAATTCAGCAGCGTCGAAAATTGTTCAAATTTATTGCTTGTTTTGAGCTTGATAAATTAAATTCCATTCACCCAGTTTTTTTGTGATTTTTGTGAACTGATCCTTTAAAATCAAAGCAATTCTGATCTGCCGGTTCAACTGCGGTTAATTAACCACAGATCATATACAATGCATATCAGATGCTATGTGTTTCTGGCTGGGTTTGGATCTATGAGTTCCTGTCTTGATTACGACTAGTCCTTCTGCTTTTTAGTGGGCGATGTTGAGGTGATGTTTAACCTGCCAAGACACTGGAAGAGAAGGGAGCTGAGGATGAGAAAGTCAGGTAGAGAAAATGATGAGAGCAGATGGGTTTAAGAGGAGGGATTTTGGGATCAATTCTGAGTACAGCATCCCATTTTTGTAGCTCCTCTCTATTTTACAGTCCTGCCTCTCTCTCTGGGCTGTGAGACTGTCAACAAGATTCACTCACCTCCTAGAGGGTAATCTTGATATTTGGCAAGTGCACACCACTCTTACATGACACCAAGTAATTAATCTAACTAGTTTTTACAACATGCAATTCATTTTACAACATCAGGGACATGCAAAAAAGAATTGAAAAGTAACTATAATCATTTAGTATAACTAACTCTGAGGCTTATATTCTGCTTCACGGTGACATAAATCTCCCTCTCTGTTTTTCTCTGGTAGTTGTTACACGAAAGCTGTGTAGGCAGATCAAGGGCTATTTTAGTGGCGCTGATTCACTCGTCTGTAGTGAGAAAGACAGAGGAGGAAGGGGGAGAGGCTGAGGGTGAATCTCGAAGGCGGAATGACCCTCCTCTTGCATCTTGAGGAGTCACTCCTTACAGGAGACCGGCGAGGTGTATCTGCGAGCGCAACACACCTCCGAAACCGCAGCCAACACTTGGCACTCATCCGTCCTACACGCCGACTGCAAAGGGAGCTGCTTGACTGACTCCTGCTGCATGGGATGGCGGAGGGGTTGGGGGGGGGGTAATATATGCATGTGCATAGAGAGCCCACAGTTAGACTGTGAACTCTTGAACTTGCAGTGGAGAGTGCCAAGAGAGTTGGAGGCGTAATCTCAGGGATATCTCTGGGATCCATTACATTTAATGGAGAGTAGATTGGAACCTAACACATATACTTAACTCTGAAGCTACATAAGCACATGGGGTAGACTGCTAATGAGTAGCTGAGCAGTTTTCTTTTCTTTTTTAAACATACCGTTTTGTTTTTCCAATAATTTAATTTAGCCAGAATATGGCTTTGCATCAGACAGCACAAAGCAGACTGCTGTAGAGATACAGTAATTGAATTTTGTTTAAAAATTTAGTTCGGTCCTTGGTGATTTGCTTACACGCATTATGATTTTCTGGGCTCTGAACATCACCACAAGCAGCCTTCAAAATAACCATAAGGTTGAATCAACACCTTTCTAAAGCAGGTTCAACAAAAAGTGAACATAGGAGGATTAATTGCAGGGCTCTTGTATTAGACTGCATTAGCTTTAGCTAGAGGTACCTAATTAACTGGCAGCTGAGTGTATATAGGGCTGCAACTAATGATTATTTCCATTATCAATTTTTTTTCAAGTTGTCAGAAAAAAGTGAGGTCACACTTAATTTTTCAGGTCTGTAATTTCAGAATAATTTTCTAATAATTTCCAGGAAGTTTCCTGGAAAGAACTATGTAAAGTGGTACTAATCTAGTAATTAAAAAAATAGAGTTAGTCCAATTGTTTAATTCCATATAACTGCTGGTTGTATCTAGATTAGTCAGTACATAGCAGGTCAGCTGCCAAAATGAGAAATTTGCCAAATCATCATAGCTTTAGGTTTCCAACAATGAATAAATACTGAATTGATGTTTACTTGGGTTTAAATTGTTATTTTTTTCCTCCAAGGACAGTTTTGTTCTCATGTACAAAATTAAAAAGTTCTGTCTGGCAAACTTCCTAGGAATTTATAAGGACACTGACATCTACAAATTAATTATTTTTTCCGACCAACAGTTCAAAGATTTAATTAAATTTACAATGACCTTACTGAAACAGAGAAAAGCATGTTTGGCATTTTTGCTTGATAAATAAACTTATATGACTTAAAGATCAACCAATAAATTGACAAAACATAAGGTGTCCATACTGTATATTAATCGCTGATGATCAATATATCACCCACGTAGAAAATATTTAGTCTAAACTCACCAGTTGTCTTCTTCCTTTAATTACTTGTGAATGATCACTTTGGAAAAAACAAGATCTCACTTGACCTTCTGATTACAAATTAGTGATTACTGTGATGTTTACCTCTATATCTTAAATATGCTAATTAAACGGGATGCATTACAGTTGCTGTGTGTGCGGGCTGTGAAAACTATTAATGCTCGGTATCGCCAAACTACACTGAACACAGACGGAGCCTCATAATTCCACGCCGCGCTGACAACACTGACATTCGTATTTATGGCAGAGTGTTGATGAGTTCCCACCTCCTTGACAAGCTCGCTCGGCTGTTGTCATCATGAAGCCTATTATTGATTCCACTGACACCCACACAATGTGACAACTGAGTGGTCTTTAACTAAATTGCGCCCCTGACAAATAGCTGACAGTCCGTCCTATTGTTACGTAAAGCTTACAATTTTACAACTGGCAGAAGAGGGAGGCAGGCATTCAATTAGTTCTTCGAGTGGCCACAATGAAACACAAGCACTTTCTTGGCAGTGTGTGCAGAGTTACGCAGGAGAAAAAAAAAATCTCTGTGCATCCGAGACTTTAGCTTAAGGGCTTTATTGATGAAAATGTGTGCGTTGTGAAAGTGAGTAAACATGGAAACATTGTGAATTTATCATTTATTGTTTTAGTGTTATAGTGCAAGATTTTGTTGCAAAAGAGTTGCAAAGAGACTCCTCATGGAGTTGTTTACCACATTCTGTGAGGAGAATAAGTGTCCTCCTCTTCTGTGTTTGTGTCTCCTATGTCAGTGTAGACCGCCCCCCACAGAAGGTAATGTGGATGTTGAACTTTGACCCTTGATGGACTCTGCTGCTTCTATAGGTTGAGCTGACCAGAAAGGACCAATCATGTATTTATTTATTTGATGGAAAACTATAAATACTTTGAGCTGCTCTCTTCTCAGGTAGAGAAACTGCTTTTTCTTGACTTCTCTGTATGTCAGGTACACTCTTCATATACTGCATAAAATATATTATTCTGCGACCCGCCAAATGCGGTGTATGTGTGTGTTTATTTCTTGAAGTGCCAGGTGATTGCAGGCAATTTCCATCACAGTGTGTGCAACTATATCTTGCATGCAGCTACTTCTCCCTGTCAGTGCAGCGGTTACCATAGAGATGGGATCTCGGTTAACCACCTCCTGCCATTGCTTAGCGACTGTTTTTTTTCCCCACTCAACTGGCAACCATTTCCAGTTTGGTTCCTATTTACTGCCTAAGCCTTCTCCATTCACCTACAGGATACTGTCATTGGAACTGAGAGATGCAGGTGCGAGGGCGTGCATGCCTGCGAATGTGTGCGCGCCAGAGGTGGCAGTGAAGTGATCTAATCGACCGCGGCGTGGAGGAAAGTATCAGGGGTCTCCTGAGAGCTCCGGAGGCAGCGCGCTGTGTCTTATTGAACCTGATCCCCTTATACTGGAGAGCAAATTGAAAATCTGTTTCTCTCTCCAAGCACTCACTCGGGTGGCACAATTAAAGGAGACAATTGCTGTTTGGCATTAAGTTCAAAGCCTGACTTTTTTTTCTTCTTCCCTTTTTCAACACAACCGCCTCTGGGCCATCCATTACGGCAAAGCTCCGCTTTCCGGGGCCGGAAGCCCAACACAGCCAGAGGTAATGACTTTTACTGAAATGTCTGATGTAGCAGCCATCACAGTTAGGCAGAGCTGGGAGTGTGTGAGGAGAAGAGCGGGGTACAGAATACGTTTTACCTTTTAACGCTCATAACTCTCTCACTGTCTCTTCTTTCCACAACGTACAGTCCCTCAGCCTCTCCGAACTAATCTCAATGCCCCAGAATTCATTGCAGTGCTGGTACTTGAGAGACTCATTACAGGGGAATCAAATTAAAACTTGCTCCTTGTCTCAGTTTGATGCATTCTCAAGCCAAGACTCATCCACTAGGCCCAATCAGAGCCATTTTTTTTCTTTTTTTATTGCTGATGGGGCCTCAGAGTTAATGTTTTTGTCTGGCACAGGGACTCTGTTTTGATTTGCTTTATAGAAAGTGTTCAACAGAATATATTATCCTTTCACTCTTGCACTTCCTCATGGACAGTTTGCCTGCGGATACATGGGAAAGCATGAACAGTAGCCTACACACATACATGTGCAGAATCACAACCCTGCTGTTCTTGAACTTATCGATGTATCTTCATAAGCAGCGACGTCTGATTTTCAGTACGTTCCAGAGCTTATTTTGTGATGGAGCTTTGCTGAAATTGGCCTCAACTTGTCTACTTAAGTTAGTTAAAGAAATCCTATATCTTCCAGTATCTCTTTCAACAACTCAAGATAATGAGCCTTATGTTATCACATGTAGCGCAGTGGTGCAACAACTTCCCCTTTAGGCAAAAAGTAAATTGCACAACTTCAGCCATGTTTTTTTTTTAAATTTTTTAAATATATTTTTGGGGCATTTTATGCCTTATTAACAAGATGAGAGATCATAGGAAACGAGGGCAGAGAGAGATAGGGAAGGACATGTAAAAAAGGTCCACAATCAAACAACGGATGTTGCGGTTATGTGGCATGCGTCTTACCCAGAAGGCTACTGGGCCACGCCAACTTTGGCCATGTTCTGACCAAAACTAGCACTGCATCAAAATCACTAGAGCCTGTTTATAATTGTACTATTTACCATTTAATCGTCACAATAGAGAATACAATTATTTTACAAGTCTGGAAAGTTTTCACAGGGAAAATAATTTTGCTACGGGTACCAGTGAGAAGTTGAGGAGGAAGGAAGTCCTGTTTTATGAATACATCCATAATTGTGAAGGCACCCGTAGCAAAAAGCTCACAATAATTACAAACTGGGAGCTTGTTTGGATGCAATAAGCAAAGTGAAGGCATTTGTAAACAGGAAAGTCTGTTCAAATGTGAACTTAAATCTGGACACCAGTTCACTTAATCGACAGACTGTACAGACAGTTTGAAATTAGTTTGTTTTTGTTACCTGCACCCGGGACTCCCTGGAACGCAATATTGATACTGAATCAATTATCCGAGTGTAATACAGTAAATTGAATTGAACTAAGGCGTGACCCTTGCGTTTTTAACACAGTGTTGGTCTGAACGCCTGCTTCCTCTCTCTTGTGGCTATGTTGCATTCTTGTTTTTTGAGGCTGTAATTGGAATAATTTGGTATCTCTGGCTTTTCTATAATTAATTTCTCCCAGTATGATGTAGCTGCATTTGCAGGCTGAAATAATATAAACACCTCAGGGATTTAAACTCTCAGGTAACTGCATCAGGATCACACACATTGCTACTAAGGAGCTTCATATTAGGCTGAATGCCAATTAGCAGATGTCTGGAAATCAGCACTTTGAAATTTGAGTTTTCAAAGCAACACGAGACAACTAACAGGCCACAGAACAGCAGGCGCATCAGTCCAAATCAATTCAAAATTAATTAATATGTCATGGGGAAAGTCTCGGAAATTGTGACAAGATATGTAGTGATAAATAACATAACAGTGACATATGCAGCATAGTGGGGGTTGATACATACTTTTCTTCACAAAGTGTTCACATTATTTTGTCTGTCTGTGTTCAGCTTGTTATCTACTGGAATAATAATAAGAAAAACACACAATGCAAAGCACATCACCAACAGCTGCTGTTTAAGTGATCAAGGCTGCGTTTTTAAGAAAAGCTAAACTTGGCAACTTTGTCTGGTGGAGGCTCTGAATCACAGCAAGAGGGAACAGTTTGAAAACCTGAACTTCATTACCCAGAAATCATGCATTGTGATGCCAGGAAACAGCACTCAGCATGAACATTTTTACAAGCCTGGCTTCTGACTACTGCTAGCTTATAGTTACTTTTCACAAGGATGCAAATACGACAAGAAAGAAAAACAGATCAAAGATTGGAGTCGTTTGCTCCTGTTGAGAAGACAGTTTAAAGAATATTTTGTATGCACTTTTTTGATTTAGCTGTTCCAGTACGTTGAGGAGATTCTCTGAAATTGACAACAGGATTTCTGAGTCAGGAATTGATGAGAGGTTCTTTTCTGTTGCAGCTGCTGATAAAACAGGTGTATATTTACATAAAAATGGTGCCACATGCAGTTTTAAGATATGAAAAACAGCCCAGGTGTTTTCTGAGTAAAAATAAATATGCGGTCCCGTGTAGCTCAGCGTGCAGAGCAGCACTGATACTATTCAGGTATGGGATTTGATTACCATTGAGGAAAGAAAGGATGCTTTCACAGCAGTGGAAGGTGTTTTAATTCCAAAAAGGTGAACGTTATCTCATCTTACCTCCATCTATATCCTCACTGCCAAAGTGGTTCCTGTAGAAGAGCATGAGCTCGATCCTGTAGCACTTGTACAGCGTCACCAGACAGATCAACAGCATCAGGATGGCTCCCAGACCTCCGGCCAGCTCCACCGTGTACATAAGCTCTGCTAATATGGCAAACACAGTGACAGGGAGGGAGAGATAGGGAGAGAAAAGTCTACTTTAATATGATTTCAACATAATTTGTTGAAGTGAAACAAAAAAAGGAAAAAACTCTGGAATAGTTATATTCGTGCTAGCTTACTTTCCATTTACATGAAAGGCATACAGTGTGGAAAAACTGCCTATATGGACTGTGATGTTTAAATTCTCCTCTGATTGTCCTCATTTAAAATAAAATAAAACCTACAAAATATAAAACACCGGTGGCTGTAAGCAGTTTTAGTTAAATTAGTTCTTTTTGAAAGCAAAGCAGTGCAGTTAAGTTTCAGATCCAAAATGTAAGACAGTTGCTTTAAATTAAAAAAAAATTGTGTGGAAATGCATTTAATTTACAGCCAGGAGCCAGGATCGAGGAGTGAGGAGGCTCGAGTGAGGAAACACCACAGCATCCTACATGGACGTCTTTTATTTTAAATGGCAGCTTTAATTCTTGTAGTGCTTGAATGCTGCAGTTCATCGGGCTGCTTTGAAACCACATCATGACTATTTTATACCAACATACAAATAAGCATCTTGTGTTGCACTGGATATTTACTCACATTTATCATTTAAATGTTTTTTTTTTTTCAGATCTTACTGCAGATATTTGATGTTGTGAGACGTTTATTCTCCTCTTATATTCTCAGAGTTGCACAGTTCCACATCACAATTTCCCTCTTCATCTTATTTCTCTTCTCTGCACTGCACTTGAAGCGAAATCCAACTATATTGTGGAAGATCAATACAAGTGAAATAATGCATGATGCAGTCGTGATAGGTAAGAAAAAGTTGGACTAGCTATTGTTACCAGATTCCATGTTTTGTAATGACTTTGGCGTACCTCCACATTTGTTTTAAAATAGCTTGTATGCATCTCCTGCAGTGGTATTTATTCAGCCTCTGTTTCTGTCAGCTTTTCTTGCCTTTCCTCTCCATCTTGTCACGTTGCTTATGTGCTCATTTTGCCTGGATTGTATCCAGATGACACATAACTCCAACCGGAATGAAAGTACAACCTTCTATACCTGTCACTTAACGCCTCCTGCCTGGATTGGATAATAAAAAATAAAAAAAAACTCACATTGAGGCAACCGCCGCGACAATAGCATGTGACAGATCAGACTGCCGCACTTATGAAGATCGGTTACATGTGTGTACTGCTGCAGAGACGCGTGAGATGAAGAAAAGCTCTTGGCTGTTAGTGGAACCGGCTGTTCCATCACCAGATCGAAGCGGTCCACTCTCCCCGCCATCCGTCATCACTGTCGTCTGACATGAACTCATGAAAAGCATCAGTGGAAGCTGAATTCAGTGAACTGTTGGACTTCGCTGTTAATATTTCATGATTATTTTAAATCTGGTTACTTGTGTGTTTTAAAAAAGGTCCACAAGACAAACACAAACCACTGTTAGTGTTACTAAGGAGGATGAGAGGTGATATTTTACACTACAGGGCAATGGACTCCATTAGTCCACGGTCTACTAACTTGCCTTGAAAACAAAGTCGTTTGCTTTGTCTTTTCACTATCTTGTCTCTTTTTCAAGGTTTTTGTTTCTCTTTTACAGTATTTTTTGTTGGATGTCACTCCATCTTTTGCAGTTGAACATTTTCTCTTGGCTACGCCTCGCAAAATCCGGGTGGTCAGCCTTCATTGGCTGACTAATGGACAACAGTAAAAGGCTGGACTCACTGCAATGCCGCGCACACACAAACATGGACAGAGAGGACTCGCGTGCATCACCATCCATCACCGACACACATTTAACCTCGTTGGAGTGCGCGATGCCCATCCCACTGCAGCGGCCATCAGGCTGACAGCTCCCATGATGAAGGATGGTGTACTGGAAAGCTAACGAGCGTGGACCGCGCCGCTTCATCACGCCTGTCCGGGCGACGACCTTCAGCCAAACTCGCGGACGGACGTACACACACATACGCAAACCAGAGAGCAAACAAACTCGGGGGGGCAGCGTGAACATAGGTTTCTCCCTCAAGCCTCTGACTTCTTGTCTCAGTTTCTCTCTCCCTCAGCATAGGAATCATCCTGAATTAGTTTACTTTTCTAAGAGAGGTGCTGCGGCTAACAAGCGCTGCGAAAAAGCTGGATCCAAGCAACTCTACTTCTCCCTGACTTCCTCTTCACTGTCCTCTCCACCTCTGCTCTGCCCTCCCGCCTCAGTGAACACTGCTTCTCTCCTCAGATATCTGGACAGTATAACGAGCCAGCTGCTCCTCAAGCAGCAGAGATTACAGTGGAGGAGGCCAATTCTTCTCTGCTTGGCATCCATATATTTTAGCAGCGCTGCACTGGGACAGATTAAGACAAATTAGCTCCTGACGACTAGAAGGCTGGATTTGATGGAGCCACATGGCATCAGGCGATTCATCACCCCTCTCTCTCCCTATTTATGCATCTCTCTCCGTCTAGGGAAGGAGATGAAAAGGGAGAAAAAGAAAAGGCAGAGTAGTGGTTGCAGTGTAAATCAAAAAACAGGAGTGAGAACTGTGAAAGTTGACCCTGAGTTGAATATATATGCTGCTTCTCATGTTCCAAAATCAAGAAACTACATCATCATATACACTAAAGGCAGCTGTTTCCTAGTTGAAGTTGCTGCTGCAGTTGCAAAAAAGGAGCACAACTTCTTCACTACAAGAGAGGAAATAAGGATGCATCTCCATGCTAACTTTACATACAAGACAGGAGACATATTCTGATTGATGCTGCATGATTCAAAGTGTCTGAATGTGTGTGTGTGTGTGTGCATGGGACAGAGAGAGAGGCGAGCAGGGAGAGAATAAAGACGTTCTGACGCTCAGACGACCAAATTCATTTGGAGTGTCATGTGCTGCTTTCACAGCTTCAAGAGACAAGCGAGGAAAACTTTGACGCATTTTGAAAGGCAGCGTAAACACTGACTGGGCTTGCTCTGCACCACCGATGCACCAAATAAAAACATGGGAATGGGTCGATTTCTCGTAGACCCGCAATCCTGCGAGGAACAGGCTAATCTTCTCCGGTTTATTCTGAGATTCGACTGTGCAGCATAAACCCTTTTAATATAGCAAATGGAGGGGAACTGGGCTGCCATCAAAGCTGGATCCAAAGCTGCGAGCTTAAAAGAGAGGAAAAAAAATCTTACTATGTAAATGTATTCAACACTGACAACTTTAAGGCTGCAGAGACCCCCCTAGCCTCGCTAAAACATTAAAAAAAAATAAAAAATCTCACTTATATAAGCACACTGAAAAGTGTGCACCTCGATTTAAAGCCATCACGGAATCAACTTTCAAACAGTCATCCTCGGTGAGGAGAAATCAGAAGCAAAACTCAAAAAATGTTTGCTTGAATAAAAAGAGAACGGGGAGGGGGAAAAGGCAACAGTAGCCAGTGATGAAAGATGAGAAAATGTTTGAGTGAGAGTTCGGCGATCAAAGGAGGATTTGTGTGTGTGTGTGTGTTGGGGGGGGGGATGTCATTGCCAGACAGTCAAACAGCTTGTCTGGCATCATAACACCGAAGGCTGCCTCTCTCCAAAAGCGCTTTTTCTTTCTCTGCAAACTAATACTTCCTCAGGCTGAGGGGGATGAATAGGCTTTCTGCACTATCTACAATACTGTCCCAATTTTTTACTCCCTGAGGCGAGAAACAACTGGTCAATTCCCAGAATCCCGCTAGTTGTTCTTCTTTGTACTCAGTAAATTGCTGCGAGAGATTCACTCAGTTGTTAGTGTGAAGGCCCGTGGCATTAAATGGTGTTTTTCACCTCCAAAGCTTTAACATGTGTGACAAAGTGGGTGAGACAACACCATTTGTCCCTATTACAGTCTGTGTTTCTTTCCATACTTGTCATTTGTTTGTTTAGCCAGTATATGTAGCATTGCTTTCACATATTATCCTGTTTTTTTTTGTTTTTTTGTGTGTGTTTAGCATTGTGTTACATTTACACCTGCATTTATGGTTTAATCAAGACAGGCGCATATTTAAGTTGTTTATTAATTTAAGTCCTGAGTTTCTTGTGTAATAGATTAGCTTGTGTTTCTTACCATACTCACCATGCTTTCCAGGAGGCAAAGCGGGAGTCACTTCTTTCTTCTTCTTTTTTGAGGTTTATTGGCAGTTGGCAAACAACGAATTGGTGCATTATTGCCACCAACTGGTATGGAGTGTGGATCAGAATGTCTCGTATTTACAATATTCATTCTTCTCAATCAAATAAGATATTGAAATACGATTCGATAACCCTCATTTCTTGAGTTCTTTTGTAGAATATATATTAGATCAAAGTGTACTTTTATCTTTCTGAGGTTTTGAATCAGATCTTTCTGCCGCATATTTCTGACAGTGTAGCATAACATGCTCTACTGTTTCTTCTTGCCCACAGTATTCACATCATCTGCCTGTATTATGTTTACCTATTTTGAATAGTGTACTGTTTAGTCCGGTGTGTCCAAATCTAAGTCTTATATTACTGTCTCATCTCTCCTGTTCCTTCCTGCACACCTCATTTCTCCCACTTTCCTTTGAACTCAGTAAACCCATCGTCCCTTCCTCTCTTCCTCCCTTGATTTCTGTCTTGCTGAAGCTAACTGCCAAATCAATCTGATTATTTTTGTGGCCCCCTTTGCAACCTTATCTGCCATTTCATTTCCTTTGATACAGATATGTGCCGGTACCCATAAAAATATTACTGTAAGACCCATAATTTGAATTTTGTATGTTTGTTGTGCTTCTATCAAAACTTCTGTTCTGCTGTCTGAATGACTGTACTGTAAAATGGCTAGTGATGAGCTTGAATATGAACAAATGATTGCTCTCAGTGGTGTTGTATCCTCTATCCACTGCACTGCTAACAATATTACAAGCATGTCTCCTGTGTAAACTGATAACTCCTCACTGATCCTTTTCCCTGCTTTGAGATGAAACTACTCCTGCTTTATTAAATCAACTCTTTGATGCATCTGTGTGGATCTGGATGGAACTGTGGTAACTATCAAAATATGCCTGTATGTATGTAAACTATAAATAAACTCCCTATCCTTGTTATTCTTTTCTAATAATGTAAAATCTACTGTGGTGTCCAGAAATATAATATATAATAATGTGGTACTGTTGGACTAAAGTTTAACTGAGCTACTTTAAGTGCTGTTGCTTTATGTGTCACTGTCTGTCCTAAGCTTTTTATTTCCCTCCTCTCCTTTTCCCAGCAAGGTTTTAAAGTGTCGTGTGTTGGGTGATCTTGACTACAGCTCTGTAAATTAACACAGTAATTCAGTGACAGCTGTATCCCATTTCCACCTGTAATGCTGCTGCTGGGGTTGTTTTAAATGCACCTGTACTTCCAACTAAACACCTAAGTACATTTAGCACTTTCTTACAGTTGTCTACTACTTTCTGCCTATGTAAGTCTTTCATCAAACCACAACCCTAAAAACCCTAAAAAGTGTTTCACTCTCTCCAATTCTTGATTATATAAGTTTAGTTTTACCTCACTACCAATTCTGTTCCTTGTAAAGAACATCGTCTTTGTCTTATCAACTGAAAATTTAAAACCCCATTTATATGACCGCTCTTCTACTTTTGTAATAGCCCCCTGCGGTTTCTTTACAATGAATTCCAAATTTCTTCCCCTCTTCCAAATTACCCCATCATCTGGAAAAAGCGAAAACCCCATCCCATTCTCTATTTCCATAAATACATCATTTATCAATATGAAGGATAATAAAGGGCTTACTACAAATTTTCCTAAATAGTTCTTTCTTATTCTGACTTGTATTAATCTTCCTGGTAAAAAGTCATTAATCCATCTATATATTCAACCTTTGATACCTCATTTGCAAAGTCTGATTAATAATCCTTCTCCCCACATCATATCGTATGCCTTCTCTATATCAAAAAAGACAGCCACTACACTTTCTGTTTATCTATGCTTTTCTAATTCCATGTTCAAAACATAAAGATGGATCCACAGTATTTCTTCCTCTCCTAAAGCCACTCTGGTATTTGGATATATATCCTTTATTTTCTATATAATATATGTTAACCTTCCATTTATCATTTTCTCCATTATTTTGCAGATGCTGGATGTTAAAGCGATTGGTCTATAATGTCCTGGGTTTGTGCAATCTTTTCTTGGTTTGCATATTGGAACTACAACAGCCTCATTCCAGCTTTGTGGCATTTCCCACCCTCCCAAACTTTATTATATAGCTCCAATAAAATATCCTTGGATGATTAACTGAGATGGTTTATCATTATATAACAAATCTGATCCTTGCCTGGTGCTGACTTTCAACTCGTGGCCATTTGCTATTAAACGTCTTGCATTCCATTATAGAATAATCAGATTGTCTTATCACCTGGGCCTCCCGGCTTCCCATCTGCTTCAAGCCTTTTATTAATATGCTCCCAGGCTACATCTTTGATAATATTGGTTAAGTTTGTCAGTTTCATCCCTTCCCCTTTGTCCTTGTACCCTCTTCACTGCCTCTACATAGCTTATTTTGTTAACTGCTTTCACTTGCTCAAGTTCTCTCTTCATAATCACCACGTTACCATGTGTTGGCCACAGCAATTACATCATTTATCCTGCACGTTATCTCTACAGTCTTCAACTCTATGATCACCTCCACATTTGGGACACCTCTGCTTTCCTTTGCAAGTCGCTGCTATATGCCCGTACCTCTGGCATTTATAACATTTCACACATCTGATTTTAACTTTTTCTGGAAGTGTGGACTCCCGAAACTCCAGAAGAACAGACGAGCTATCAACCCTTTTGCCATTAATTGTTTTTCGCAATCTATTCTACTCATCTCACCCCCATAAATACTCTGAGTTTTTCCAAGTCTTTCTTCCACAGGTATACCTGTTATCACTCTCCGTCTCACTCTGCTCTCACCCAGAGTCCTTCTTTCACTTAGCATTTTTCTTGCAAATACTTTCAATATGCAAAGCTTTATTCTTAGTTCTTCCGTTTTTACATGTTACCAACAAGCTTCCATCTCTCAAAATCTTTGCTATTTCCACCTCTCCTAGCTTCATTTTCAATTCCCTAGACAACGTTATCGGACTTAGTTTAACATGCTCATCCTCCTTCCTGATTTTAAGGATTATTTTAAATTCCTCTCTCACAACCTTTTTGTGAACAACTCTACCACCTTCACCTGAACTGTTCTTTTCCAAGCTTCTTTTACTGCCTTGACATACTTTATCTCGCCCCATTTTTTTTCCCTTTCCTCATCCTCTCCCACTAGAAACTAGAGTCCAGTCTTTAAAATCCATATCATCATCTTCATCTACTACCTGAGTCGGCATCCTGATCCAGTCACAAACTGGTTGTCCAGAAAATCGTTGTCAAAAATATCAACATTGTTTTAAATTGTTTAGAATACCCCCTTATTTGTACTTATTTTGGCTTGTAATGAGGATTATGTTGTGGATGATGTATTTTGTTGTAAACAGTATTGATTGATACAAGCAGCATTGCCAGTTAGTATAAGGGAAAGGACACCCCTGGAAAGAAAATGTGGTTATGCCTGGTAGATTGGAGGGCTTATTTAAGGGGAGAGATGTGGGTTTAGGAGAGCAGAAATTAGAGGATGACAGTGTAGCTGTGTGCATGTGATCATGCCTTAGTTTGAGTCATCCTGAGTTGAGCCAGTGATTTGCTTGTATTCATTCCTTTTTTTGAAACACTTGTTTTTTTTTTGTTACGCTGGACAGAATAAATCAGCTTTTACTGAATCAACAACTCTGAGTTTGCCTCCTACCGCCTTCCTAGCCTCTGGTCAGGCTTCCACACAACATGCCATTATTAAAAATCAAGGATTTTTATATCCACCTGCTGGATTCATGGTAGAATGTGGTATATAATTTAAATAACTGAACTTTTTTCATCTTACAAAAACAATCTGTGTGCTTGTGTGTGTTCTCGCCTCACCTTTCTTGGTAAGCTGGATGTTGGCCTGTCGCCGTCCGTTGCCGTTCTCCACATAGCAGGAGTAATTGCCCAGGTCGCTCTCCTCCAGAGAGTCGATGGTCAGAGAAATGGAAACCTCCTGCTCTCCCAGGTGCTCCCGGATTGTCCTGCAGGGGACAGAAAAAAGGTTACACATGGATGCTGGTGGCAGTTGTGTCTGAATAAAAGCTGCTGCTGGTAACAACGTTTGTAGTGAGTGTCATCAGAAAATTAATTCCTTTTTTGCCTGAAGACCAAAAACACCTTTCTCAATACCTTAATGCAGTTTAATGAAGAGTTTGGCTATTTTGTAATTTGTCTAGTTGACTAAATTCTTTTAGCATTTAATTCAGTAAATGTAGATTAAAAAAGTATAAGACTACAGTTAAAGCCCTTATGCAAACTGCTGCTTTCTTGCGCATTCAGCAATACAGAGCACAATTATCATCACATTGGAGTCCTGTTTGTGTCGACCTGATGAATGTGAGTTAAATGTTTTTGTTGTGCCGGGAAAGAGTATCGATGGGAGCAGAGTGTGCAAACTGTAGTCCAAAAACAATTAGCTAAAAGAGAACAAAAGGCTCTAAACAGCTCAGTCATGCTGAGAGGAACGACACCTTTCACATTACATAAAGTCATTTAATCCATTGTTAATATAAAAATATTGATTACTGCAGCTTTAATCATAACACCATGATTAAAATCTGAGAGGATCAAAGGCTTCTGTAGTAAAAAGACCCAAAGTGTGACTAAGTAAAAAGCAGAGCAGCACTGAGAGACAGTGTACAACCTGGTTAAAGCGAGGGATGAAATTGTCAGATTGTCGCTCTTGCTTTGGTCATTTTACCAGAGAGAGTGGAAGAGTCAAGTGTAATCTCCTGCTCCCTTCATTTCCCCTTCATTCATTATAAGAAACACATGAAAAAAGGGTTTTACTGGTGTAACAGGGTTAGATAATGTAGACATTTACAGCAAACCAAAGCTGATTTTTTCTTTAGCTGTATGATTTGGTCCCTGACAGATGAGACAACAGTGGACTTTTCTGGTGTTCTGGAGTTGATGAAAGGATGATTCACTGTCTGAGCCAAAGACAAGTGCAGAACATGAAGTTTCTGATGGTGAACCATCAATTAATCAAGAAAAGCCGACCGATACGTCTCTGTCTGCTCGAAGCTTTTACAAGTTTGTGAGTCACAGTTGGTTAAACAAAACCAATATACAAGCTGTTTGGTAAATTTTGAACACCAACATGACTTCAAACGTCTGCCCAAAAAGAATCCAAATGCTTCATTACGGACTGTGAAGTGTACATCAAAGTAGCTTCTGACAGTTTTTGTTTAAGATGTCTGAATGGGATGAGAAAAAACACACAGAACAGAAGAATCAGACTCAGAACATCAGAGAACATGCAGAGCTGATGTTTTTCTTTTCTTTTTTTGTAGTCCCAATGTTTGCAGTTATGCTCTGTGAATACAGATTCCAAATAATGTCAGATCAAATGTTGTGAATCCGTGTACCAAAAAAATACAAATAATAAAAGAAAAAACTATGGAAAAAATAACTCTACACTGTAGGCAGTCAAAAAGTCATAAGTAGAGTATTGACTCTTTAATAAAATATGGATTTTTCTGCCAAAAATGTAATGTAAAGGAAATTTGAGATGTGTCTACAGTATGCATCCTGAAATCCATAAATCATGACCTTGGAATTATAAGCTTCCATCTGGGGGGAGTGCAATTCTGAGACCTTTACACCTTGCATTAAAATGCAGTCGGATAGTTCTTGACCATATGAATGTACAGGTGTAAATGCACCGTAAATGCAAAGAGGTACTGCACACTAAAATGTGTTTTTGGAGCTGTAAACTAAATTATAAGAAGTCCTGTGATGAAACACATCAATACTGGTGTTAATATTGACATTGACACCAAATCTATACCCATTTCATGGGTGGAAAAGGGCTCAACCTGTCATCTGTTGTTTAAAATCAGCCCTGAAAAGGCGGGGCCAATGCTGACGTAGAGCTGACAGCCCCATGCTCATTTTCAAATATATGCTAGACAGTTTTAGCCTCAGCAGCTAACAGCAGCTAACAGTGGTGCTGGCCCGCTGGAGGCAATCTCTCCGTCTCTCCATCGCGATGTAACCGGAGCTCCGCTGACGCTGTCTGTCCTGTCAGTTTAGGCTGCAGAGCTGTGGTCGGACAGGTTCAGTAACGGCTCCGGTTGCACCGCAATTTAACATTTTAAAACAAAATCTTACGAGCTGATAACTGCAGGAACAGACAGCCGGAGAGTTAAAGAGCTACGGGACAAAATGCGAAATTATTTCTGTCTCGTTTAAATGTCGTTTGTCTTCTTCTCGTTATTATTATATGTCACTTAGCAACTTCTGCCCTCCTGCCTCACACAGCTACACTCCTCCCTTCCCTCCCCTCCACTCAGCTCCTCCCCGCCCCCCTCTCAGCCCCTTGCCCACTTTTTAGCATTTTTCTAAATTATGCAATGGGTGGAGGCTAAGACCTAGGGGTGTAGTTACACTTTAATACCAGGTGTAAATGTAATCAGGTTAAATCATATCTAGATACAGTCTGGATATGAGACAGATTTTAATGCTAGGTGTAAAGGGACTCATTGTCACAGATATGATATATGTTCTGGGTAAAACTGCAATGCACTTTATACCTCCATACTTACCTACCTTTCTACAGATAACTACACTTGGCAGAATGAGACAGAAGCTCTATAATCTGCTGACATTTGCGGCAGATTTTATTTTCCAAAGGTAACGTTTTAGTCCATCGATAAAACAAGAGTACATAACAGAGGTAGGAGGTGACAGTCCATGACTGACAAGAAGTCAGCATCATATGGATTGTGACAGATTTCCCCCGTGAAAAATACTCTTTTGTTGACTCGCTGAGGCTCTTGATGTCTATTGGTTGTGACAAGTTGGTATGGGGATAATAGTGTAACTGTCATGATGCACTACAGCGTCGACCTATCACACAACATTTTGCCATGAGGGTTAGTGACATAAAAAAAAAGCTCTTTTGATGTTTTAGTTACAAAGAATTCAGCCATTTTCCAGAAATCTACATACTTTTACTACATCTAAAACAACAAACAAAAAAGACTGAAAGCCATCCTTTCCACTATTTGATCACGGTGACTCTACTGGAAGGACACTATGACACTTAGATGCTTACTTTTCTTCAGTGGACTCTTGGCAGGGTGTTGTGTTCATTAGTGATGGATTTTATCATCCTCCTCTTCGTTATCAGTGTCTGCCTCATTTAAACGATACGGAAGAACAGTAGCTGCAGCTAAGTGGCTTCAATGAGAAATGCTGACAATGCTAACAAGCCATCAGGAGGAGGTGACACACAAACCCTCGAAATGTCAGGCTATCCTTTCAACACTATTGGACAAACTAAGCACTTTTCAACTAAACTCTAGAAGAGTGGCTCCAATTTAATAATTAGTGGTCAGAACTTCTTCAGCCTAGAAGAAGTATGGCTTTTGTCAGTCTACAGCTAGGCCCAGGTTTTTAAAAGCTTTTTTAAAATAGGGAACTGTTTTAGTGTTGGAACTAAGAAAGTACAATTTTTACTGTTGATCAGGACCAGGACATATGATCAGGACTAACTACCAAAATTTAGAATTAGCATTAGGCACAGCGGTGCTTTGAGCATGCCAACAATGACAATGCTAACATGCTGGCGTTGAGCAGGTATGATGTGTACCCTGTTCATCTTAGTTTAGTGTGTTAGCATGCTAATGTTTCTAATTATTGCTGAGATATTTCAGTCTGGATCAACCAATCAACAGATGGACAGACTGACTGATTGATAGACCAACTTTGATAGACCACACTGCTAGCGTGGCTACTAACACAGCCAATCCCCTAAACAGCCTTTACCCTTTTTGCAAGTCCAGGCTTGCTCCATACAATGAAGTAAATGATTGGACCTATGGACTTAAATGGACTGTGAATGGACAGTATTTATAAAGCACTTTTATCTAAAGCGCATTACAATGTGCCACTCATTCACCCTGATTCACACACATAGTCACACACCGCTGGCAGCGAGCTACCATGGAAGGTGTGGGCCTAACCATCAGGAGCTCAAAGACACTTTGAAATGTACACAGCATGAGCCAAGGATTGACCCACACAACCTGCTATTAACGGACAACCCGCTTTCCTGCTGAGCCACAGCCTGCCCTGGCTGGGTACCGAGAACTGAATCTGAGTCAGATCTGAATCAGAATCATATTTACTTGGAACCAGTTAAAAACTTTTAAGAACCAGGCATTCCTAAAAAAAAACAACTTTGGACCTACTGTGCTTCCGACTACATCACGATAAAGTGTTCATCATGCAAATTTACCATTACCGAGTGTGGCTAAACGTCTTTCAAGGAAAGAAGTGATAAAACAAGATGTAATCAAGGTGGAAAAATTATTTTACACAAGATAAGAAGTGCCATTAACGTGATGAAACATTTCCTGCAGCATGTACTGTCTCAAAATGCAGCGTTTTTGATGCAGTCATAGTCACAATGCCCCAGAATCATCTAATGCTAGCAAGTTCACCTAAAACAAGTGTAAAACAAACATATACATGGCAAAATAAAGGCCCAGCCCTACTTATAAAGCCTGATTAAAGCATGTGTAACAAACTCTCATGACAAGAGGCGACCGACAGGAAAACAATGATGGTTAAAAGAGCTGAATCTACCCTGCTGGGCGGCTGTATGGAAGCAGAAATGATATATGAGCAGATAGTCTCTTTAAGGTTACAACATTGCAGCTATTTCAAACCCTTGTTTAATGATACATGGGGCTAATAGTGCGAAAAGGTATGAGTGCCACTTGGGCATTCATCTGCTGCCTGCCGCGGGGCGACTGAATATGAAAACTCATCTAATTCTTCTTGATCAATGAACGGACTAAACAAAGCAGATTGTGAATCCCTGGGAAGATAAAGAAAAACTACAATACAACCACTGCTGCCATGGCAATACCTTACATTAGCTTTACGAAGTGTTTCTAATAATTGAAATCCCGCACAGAAAATATCACTCGCTGGGAAATTTCTTTTATTGACCATGCACAATGAAGAACCATTAGAGGTAATCATTTTGAAGCTACATGGACTAGCTGCTTCATAAAAACTAATTATGAAGTAGCACTTTTTAAGCTGGGCTTCTGCAGGGGAGCGGGAAGGTTCAATACAAGTCAGTCATAAATTGGGTTGAGGCTCGTGTGAGTATGTATGTGAGGTGGAAATTAATTTAGACTTTTCTCTTAATTCCTGTGAGCTTTTATAACTCTCATCCTTCTCCATTGTGAGACCAGTCAGGCAGAGACACGGGGCTCCACAAGGTTGGGATATAGATCCATGCTGATGGCTTTTTAAAGAGGTGGCACCCATGTGTGACTCAACATAGACTGAGCTGAAACACTGTGGGTGTTAGCAAAGAAAAAAAAAATCAATCTTTGTTTACAAAAGATACTTTTTTAGCCTCATCATATCCATCACACTTGCTATTGAAAGTTTTGAGTGGAGGAATAAGTGAGGCCTCATGTGCTGAGAGAGGAGCTGTAGAAACCATGAAGCATGAAGACACCCACACACACACACATCTGGAAGGTGGTGCGTATAAAAGTCGAGGGTAGCGGTAAGCTGGGGATGTGTGTGTAGCTGGATGGAGATGTGAAGTGCGCCAGGATCCTTGATGCTGTGCGCAGTGAAGAGGCAACACAATGACTCACTGTGATACACAAGCACACATCAGGACCATCTCACAAACATCTGAGTTTGTGTTTGGTTTTGTGACTTTACGTTTCATATGGTAAACGTACCAAATATCCACGATCGATTTCTTTGTAAATGATGGGATTTTATGGGTCCATAAAATCAAGGGTCTGGTGTCATGGAAACCAGATTCAGATTCATTCTTTATTGTCCTCTATAGAGGAAATTTGCTTTCACAGTCTGTACATAATCAAACACTCAAAACAGGATATAAACAAACAAGAATAGCACAACAACACAAGTCTGTTACAGTGTGCCCAGACTATTTAAGGCAGTGTTTGCTGAGGGCAGAGTAGTTGTCTCTATCTGTGGCCAGAGGGAAGGTCATGTGCTAAGGTCAGTGCTCTGCGAGTGGTGGCAGTGTCAATGAGGGTAGAAAATACTGTATGTTAGTGATTTTCAGGTTTCTATTGGTGAGGGTGAGCATGGTGAAATAGCAGGTGGTGCGGTACAGGAGGATGGGTTCAATAATACTTCAGTACAGAAGGAGCGGGATGTGGGGTTTGACTGAGAGAGCCCTAAGTTTGCGGATGGCAGAGAGTCTTTGTTGGCAGCGTTTATGGATGTCTGTGATGTGGTGATCAAAGCTCAGTTTATCGTCCAGGATGATGCCGAGCTACTTAAAGCTGGCTGACCGTTGATGGAAGTGGGGCAATGAGAGGTTATGAGTTCATTGCGGGTATCAAAGATGAGCATCAGCGGTGAAAGCAACCTGCTCCATGGCTATTATTTACTTGAAATGTTAACAAACATCTCACTTTAGCCTGAAACCTTTTATTGGATAAATACACTGAAGGTGCTGCAGCTATAATCATCTCTAACCATTGTGACTATATGTCTATCTCAGCCTAATACTATCTCGTACAATCTCTCCCAGCAGCCTCAATGTGACACCCGAACTTTTGAACTGTACCGTGTTGTCATGCTTTGCTTTATATCTAAACGCCTTACTGTCTGCTGCTTGATAAAATTTAGGTCCCCTGCTGCCTGCACTTCTCCTGACTACACCCCAAAGGTAGATTTGAATTAGATCAGAGCAAATTCTCTTGAAGAGAGACTTGAAATGTAAAATTGTACATACAATGACAGCAGGCGTCATCTTAGAGTTAGCATTCATGTGCCAAAGTGTTGCATCAGTTAGTGGTTGGACTATTCTAGTTTTCAAACTCTTTGAGCAAATTTGATATGATAGAGAGTAAAATACTGACACTGCTAAATACTGTTTAGGTTTTGAAAAAAGGCTGCCTGCCCAAAGTGGTAAAGTTCAAGTATTCTGCGTTCAGGCTTCTTGGGTTCTAGATTTTCTGATAAATCTTTCCTCTGACCTTCTCATAAGGTTATGATGGTCGAATGGGTAAAGAGGACCTTGACTGAATTCATATATCTGGTCAAGATGCCCTGCAGGGAGTCGTGTACCCTTATGCGCCTTATTGAGTATTGCAAACTGGGAGTACCCTTGGAAACACTCCGCCTACTGGTCTGAAAATGCGTGAGCACGCCCCCTGAGGAGCTGGAAGAAAAAAAAAGGTGTCTGGCCTGCTGTGCTTATCCTGTTGCTCTGTGACCCTGACCCTCAAGAAAATGGAGGGTATAAAGATGTGCAATGCTGAGAATTCCTTGTTTGTGTCAAGCTAAAGCTCAGCCGGTATGTGGTAAAACTGTAATACAGTGTAGCTCTGTCCCTAAAATGAGAATTTTATAGTGTATTTTAACATCTGGCCAGGGACATAAGATGAAAATGTGCGTTTTGGTTTATTCTGGGCCATTTTTACAGTTTTTATTCTAAAGGAGTAGCTTGACATTTAAAAAAAATATGTTTATTTACTTTCTTGCTGAGAGTTAGATGACAAGACTGATACTCTCATGTCTGTTTGGTAAATATGAAGCTGAAGCCAGCAGCTGCTTAGCTTAGCTTATGTTAAAGACTGGAAACAGCCTGCCCTTGCTCCTATTTCTAGTTTTTATGCCAAGCTAAGCTAAGCAGCTGCCGTCTCCAGCTTCAAATTTACCGTACAGACATGAGTGATATTGATCTTCTCATCTAACTCTTGACAAGAAATGGAAAAAGCGTATTTCCCAAAAAGTCAAACTACTCCTTTAATATTGATCAATAGGCATTGTCTCTTAGAACAACAAAAATCACAGACAGC
Source organism: Scomberomorus guttatus (assembly GCA_038419695.1). Classification (NCBI taxonomy): domain Eukaryota; kingdom Metazoa; phylum Chordata; class Actinopteri; order Scombriformes; family Scombridae; genus Scomberomorus; species Scomberomorus guttatus. Next base: position 9,165,430 of record CM076468.1, on the reverse strand, counting down.
AAGACACTTACTTCCTCCTCTCCTGCAAAGAGTTTTTCCCATTAGAATCAGAAATGTATAAAAATGTATATGATTGTTAGCTTGTTATGATGGCACCAATGTCAGGCTGTAAAATGCAAAGAATTACTAGGCTTGCAACACTAATAAGCAGTGGAAGCATGTCTGGGTTGTGTAAGTACCCTGATTTACCATGAATATATCTGTAAGAGCATTAATTAGAGTTAGAAAATGAAATTTTACACTTGAACTGCTGCTCAAAAGGGCGCTGCATGCCCATGCATCGGGGACTGAAACTTCTTTTGGTTTTAAACTTCAGCAGCTTGGCCTTTATGTCTGTATCCCACACTCTGACTTCACCTCTGAGAAGCATGAAGTCTTGTTCTGCAGCCACAAAATTTTTTTTATCAACCCGGGATCTCAGTGGTGAAACATTGTGCCAAAACCCCCATTTCATGTATTACAGGCAGCCCTTCAGGGAATACTCCTGTGTGATTAATTTCCATTTCAAAGCTAAAAGCTCATGGAATGTTGTCAGAGAGGATTTGAAGTGGTGCACATTCAAATTGGAACAAAAAATAAAATAAATAAAAACACACAGAGGGAGACAGTATCACGCGGCAGCACACAACAAAAATATGCACTTGAAAAACTTGCATGTACTGTGAGCACCCACACATCGTATGCACACAAGCCTCCTCACTTCTGCCCCCTGCACACACATAAACACACACTCTTTGAAAGCAGCTCAGGGTCACAGTTTTGATCTCTTGGCTCGTTACCTCATTTGACTATCATATGAAAGCAGGGTTTCTAACCGCATGTGACACACTCCTCAGTTTTCTTCCTTCTCATCTTTATTATACCACATACCCAATGCTGACACTTACGTCCGTCCCCCCCCCCAAATCCTATAGGCTCTAATTGGCCCGGTGTCCTTCACAACAGAAAGTGGTGCCGAGAGCTGGTTGGAGCATTCTAACAGCCTAATAGAGACATCTCGAAATGCCAGGTCACCAACTGGGCCGCTAACTCTCCTCCCAGCCTTGTCATGCTGCTTACAGTTAACCTTTTCATTAGACGGCATTTGTCGACAACGGGGATTTTTTTGTCATACGTGTGGTCCGTCAAAAGAGTACAGTGAGGCAGGATGTGATGTGTGCGTTTTAGTATAGGCACACCAGCAAAAGTACATGTTAATTCGCAGTGATGTCATCATCACTAATTCAAAAAAACAAGTTACAAAGAGTTAGCAAAGTTAGCAAAAATCCATTGGCTTGTTACTTCTGTCTGACCATGCAGGTAGCTTGGTTTTGTTTGCGCAGGTTTGAAACAGGTTTTGCCTGCTGTTATCATTCCTCCTGTTCATACTGACCATTAGAAGATCCCAATGTAAGTGATGGGGGGCAAAATCCACGGTCCTCGTTTTGAGCAAACGTGTATTTAAAACTTTATTTGAAGATAAGATGAGGCTGAGTAAGTGAAATAAAGCAGATCTCTTCAACAGTCTTTTCAGTCTGTTCATCGAGACACAAAGAGGGAAAAAAGAGAGAATTCTCCCTCTTTGTCTCAACGGTGTTTTCCTGTTCAGCTACAGTGGAAGAATCATAACAAAAAGAGAAAATTTGTCACTAAAAAGACAGCAACTTAGAAGGATACCGACTTGATTTAACTAATTTGGACAGCTGAAGCTTCATATTAGCTTCAACGAAACACTTTTTTTAACAGAAGGAGGACTGGATATTTTCCCCCATAAATTCAATCGAAAGTACATTATGAAGGGATCTCTTAAGGCCAGTATGGACAGCAGGAATGATTACAGCAAGAAAAACGTGTCAATGTTCATTTGGGCACCTGACTATTGTTTTAGAACAGACTTGAAAAACTGTGAACGTATCCTTTAAAACACTGAAAAATTCTGTTTCCACAAACAATGCCCTGGTCACTCTTAATAATCCACAAACCTTCCTTACACTGGGGTGGAGACAGAAATCTCAGAGACAGAAATTTGAAAACCTAGAAGTACATTAGGGAGACAGTTACTTGTGATTCTGTTTCCTTAGTTGCTAAATTTGACACACCTGGTAGAAAGTGAGGTGAAGGAAGGGTCCTTCACCTCATTTTCTGAATGCCCTGGTGGTGGAAAGAAACTCATTCTTGAGGATCAAGAATTTCCTTTTCACTGCTCATTTGTTGCTCGCATTTTTTTGTAACATCTGGGAGACAGTGTCTCAGTCACTGCACAAATACACGGCATTCAGTTACTGTATGTTAATTTTGAGGCAACACCTTTCCCACTTGGATTTCTGTGAGGATATTTCTTTGTTTGTTGGATTCTTTTGTGATGTTTTCTAATCCTCTTTTCTTTGGGAAGCCTTTGCAAGAGTGTTCTGTATTAATTAACAGACGGTAATAAGTCCTCTATTGATGATGGGCATCATGCAAAGTTGTACTAACTTGTTTTTTTCTATACAATCTATGTGATGAAAATGATTTAATGTGTTTGTTTTGTTTGAAATGTAATTTTCCACTTGTTGGTGAGTTCAATAAAATGGAAATTGTGTGCTGTATATACCACCTGAAAGCTGAAGAGAACAATATTTTCAAGAGAAAACTTGCATACAGCATAACCCAAAGCAAGGAGAGCTCCGCTTAGAAAAAGCAGTTTCCTATCAGCTTATTAGATGGCACTGTTGGATGGTCAACCAGCTGCAGGCGGTGTGTGTGTCTGGGTGTCAGGTTTTCATCTGATTAACATTGGATTGTCAGTTTCCATCTGCTGTGCTGCTCTGCTATTACTGCCTCCACTTATATTTCAGTGCAAAGCAATCGCCAACAGAAAGCATACTGATCACGATGGAGGAATTCCTGAGCTGTGCATATGTATTATACATGATAAAGAATGCATAGCTATCTACATTATTAAGAAGCCACATAAAACATTGATGAATATCATTAAAATGATAGCTTGGTAGTGAAGGGTTTCTTTTATTGTTCAGTGTGTTGATGTGTGGTCACACACAGGGTTTAAATAGGTGTTTACTGGTTCAGCCCCAGGGTCATTTGCTATCTTTGAGCACATTAGAATTACCTCATGAATTTAATATAGTATGGTGTTCAAGCTCTGCTGTAGCATTAAGCGGGTTAGGAAATATTCACATACAGTTCAATATTTTTTAATTTAGTTTCCCCGTTTTTGTTCATTCTAAGAGAAAAATCTAAGAGAAAGGCAATGCCATATATTAGCCTTGTGTCTTAAATCCTAACAGGACAGTTCTGGTGTTGAGGGTCTTACTTGATGTCGCTCTCCTGAACCCGCTCCTCATCGAGATCCTCAATGAACTTCTCCCCTTTCATCCAGTAGATAAGTGGACTGACGTCTCCGCTGTACCCAAAGAACGCTCTGCACGTCAGGTTGACAGGACTTCCTGTGGGGAGACACGAAACAGGATATGAGGTAACAGCTGATGATGAACCTGTACATTGGGTGAGAATATATGAGTAAGGTTGTTGATGTCGTAGCTCCTTTTTGATCCCCTTATTCAAACATTTGGAACATGTGTTGAACATACACTCTGCTAAAGTATGCCATATTGTGCACCTAAATAGCATGTAAACACCTGAAAAACAGCAATTTCCCTGGTATCTACTGTACCCTGACTCCTACTTGTGTCTGAATGACATGTCTGGTGTGTGCTATGGGCATTAATTGATGTGACACGGCTTCAAAAAACTGTGCAACATACATTACAAAAAGCAAAAGCTACACAAAAAAAAACCCCACGTTGTTGGATATCTGGTCATATCTGATACAACATCAAGCAGCAGCTCTGAACACTAAGACTTAGATTTACTTCCTGTTAGTAAACCTGTTCTCTTTCCAGACTCCAATTTTCCCCCCTTCATAAACTTCCATCAATTCCTAAACCGTCTCTCACTCTCCAGAGGTGCCACCTTAAACCATCCCAGACCATCCCACACGGCCTCTTAAACTTTAAAACACTCTTTCACGGCAACTTCTTAACACTGCTGTACCTTCATAAAAGCTCTTACACTCTCCAGCAGCCTCCTTCTCTGTCAGTCCCTACTTTTCAATCACAGCATCCTCCAGGAAGTACTTTGGAAAATTTATAACACAAAAGTACAGCATAGATTTTAAGGACAGTGCTTTGCATTATTAGTGAATTTCAATTATACTTGTATTCTTGTGACGATGAGGGGATGCTGTTTGACCTTGTGGCTCCGATGAACAATGTACAATGTGATTAAATCAACCTTCATTCCTGAGACTACAAATATGCCATTTGTAAAACGCAGCTTTCGGTGTGTATGTAATGAGAAAATAAAGTGTGTTTATGCATTGCCAGCAGAGGTCAATGCTGCAGTGCAGTGGCTTAATTGCAACCTGATTTAATCGTGGCAGTTCGATTTTTTTTTTTTTTCAAATGCTGTTTAAGAGCTGTAATAAAGTGCAAGTAAGGTTAGATAATTAGATGAAGACTGAATAGTGATGGTGGTTATATAGCAGCCATGACCACCATTTGAAGACATGTACAGAAGCAGAATTTTTAAAAAGCTGCAGCAATTGTTATTTTGGCCACTTACTATAGGGGCAGTAGAACAAGCTGTAAGCACAACACATACCTTTGACACACATTTAACATTATCACTTTTTGAAGTTGTAACGATGAACGTGTTAGCAAACAATTGACTATTTACACACCCAGCAGACAAGAAGCAACATTATCATTAATTTAGTCCAATATTCATTCTCTCTTAGCTCTGTTTTTGTGTCTGCCAACTCCTGAGCAAAATATGTGTTTCTTTAGCTGGCTTAATATTTCACTTTTGCTCTTTTGCTAAGACAGCTGCCTGCTGCAGCTGGAAACAAGACTGATTAGGGGGACTGCAGAGTCGGATGAAAATTCTCTGTGCGTTTGTCACCACGAGCGACCCCTTTCATGTTTGACACAGTAATTTGATCCATTGTTAGTGTAATATTATTGATTAGTGCAGCTTTAAAGTTTGAACAAATCTTCTAAAGGAAATTAATGCATGCTCGTTTCTGCTGAAAAATTGCACATGAAATAGCTTCAATGTCCTAAAATGTTGCTGCTTGGGAGCATTCGAAATGTTTTTGTAGCTGAAGTTGAAACAGTTGCAACAGAAGCACCTAAAGAAATTCCACTTAGCACTGTGTGATGTACGGATAGACTTCCTGGGATGAGGAGGACCATGAGTATAGAGTGAAAAGATGTGCACAGCAAACACATATCAACAGACAAGCCCCCTGCTCTCACATCAGCAGGAGTTCTCCTCTCTGCTCAGCTCATTTTGAACGCACATCCTATGTGACTAGAGAAGGATAAACCCCTTTTAAACCTGTTTTCTCTCTCTGCCACGGATTAGAGACCTCTCATTCTTCTTTCACATTTATCACACACATGCTGCAGCCGACGGCACATCCACGAGTGTGTGGCGCGTGCTGCGACAGGCTCACCAGGGGAAGGAAAAAAGGGGAAGAACCACATCATCTTTAAAGCCTGAGAATAACTCTGATCAAGGATGATGATCAAGGAGGCTCAACCAGTTGTGCATCCAGGAAGGCAAAAAGGTGATTCAGCATCTCTTCATTAGCAATCCTTGCTCATTGGCCCTGTGGCGAGGACTCAGAAGGATGTGAGATGGGAGATAACTGTGGCGTATAATTGGGTACTTGCTAGTTCAAAGATAATTGGGATTTTATTTTACCAAGGCCTGCTCTAATTTGGCCCTCTAGTGCAGTCTAGCGCGGTGAGATGATAGCTAAAACGTTAACAGGAAAAATCTGGTTTGGAGAGTCAAAAAAGGCCCCGAGTTGGAGGACGGTTTTACATTTTGTCTTGCGGCTCAACAAAAATATTGTCCACGGCTAAGAGATAAGGGTTGTATGTGTGTGTGAGAGAGAGAGAGAGTAAAAGAGACAGAGAGAATGTGTTTTGGGGATGCTGGGTACTGTCCTGGACCACACACATAATTCACCAAAACACACACACACATTGCTATGCTTCCCACTTCCACCAGGGGTCTCTGTGGTGCTACAAAGCAGGAGGGCCGGTGTGCAGGAGGAGCACATAAAACAACAACAACAAAAAAAAAAAAAAACAAGCACCATTTTGACAGGTGCAGACAACAGTAAAAGGAAACACGGATCCTTTTGTGTGCCACCTTTGATGTCAAGAGGCTTCACCCATGGATCCGAACAGCATGTTGTGTTATTGCATTGACAGCTCCACTGCTGTGCTGACAACAGCCGTGGTGTCACTCTCCAAGACTTATTCCAAAGGGCACTTCATGCATATGGCTGCAAGTTATTACCTTAACGACGGTGTGGTAATTTGTGCCGGCTTTACTGAGAGCGGCTAAGACTGCATAGATAGGCTGAGGTTGTGCACTTGCTTTGGGAAATGCACCAAAAGCCATGCAGGGATTTAAGCGCACAGATTCTAACATTCAAATCCCAACCTCTGGTCTTGGTCAGGGGGGTAAAGTGAGTCTTAATGCGATTGTCTCCTCTCTCTTATCTCCCTGCGCCTCTGGAGCATCTCTCTCAGTCGCAGCAGCGGCTGCAGGACGTCAGCAAAGATTCCCGTGGCTAAGCAGACAGACTGGAAGATATGAAACCATGAAACACCACAGAGGAGACAAAAACAAGGAAAAAGACAAACAGAGAGCGCAGGCAGGCATTCATTTCTGCATCTGTGTGCATATGACAGAGGTATAGTGTGAGAGAAAGAGGGCATATGTGCATGTCAGTGTGGATATGAGTGAGAAAAACGAGAAAAGAATCACATACTTGGGGAAAGAACAAGCCATTTCTTCATGGAGAATTGAAAGACTTCCCACACAGTGAACAGAGCATCGTATCGCCCTTGTGCGCTGAAGATTACATAGATTACAGATCAGTACATTCGCATGCGGTGCGTGCACCATCCATGTCGAGTTAATCTATCAGCGTTTCCCAAACAATCCAGCTCTTGAGTAGGGAAGCCTTTTTTTTTTTTTTTTTTGCTTTTAACAGCCTTGAATAAATTAAGCCCTGCAGCTAGCAGGAATAATACTTCAGAGAGGGAAGAGACTAAGCTTTTCAGAGTTTTTTGGAATAGGCATTTGCAATCTTAACAGCAATGACAACACATACAGCTTCCTGCTTAATGTTTTTGGTGAGGTGGGAAGCAATTCAAGAGCTGGCAATTAAAAATAAATAATGCTGAATAAGGACAGCGCACTCTTTCAAATTACTGCTAATCTGCCAGCAAGTCTGAGTCCTCTGGTAGGTGGCTTTTATATATCGAATTGATATTAATGGAGGCCTGTGGCTGCCTGGATGATAGTGTAGGACATGAACATTTAAAACAAGAATCTTGAGATTGAATGCTAATGCTTGAACTTGGAAGCAGCAGTGGACAAAAACAATCTCAACAAAAGATCAATTTAGTGGGTGTTCTGGAGCTTTCGATTGTATCAAGAAGTCCTTGAAGTGTTCAGAAAAATGTCAATTTGAACATACTGTATACATTTCCATGACAAATAAACACCACCTGTTGAGGAAGATTGTGTGATATGATAAAAAGCCCTGGATCAACTACTAAATAAGACCCTGTGGTGAGATTGATTGATAAAAAATTGCTTTAACAAAATGATGAGCAGCAATTTTAAGTATGCATCATCTGATGTTTATGAGATAAAACACACAGAAACACAGACATTGTCCATATTCTTCCTGAATTTGCCTTTTCAGTTAAAATAATTGATATGTAAATACATACAGACAGGTGGTAGGTTAAAGTAAACTAATTTTCATTTATACAGGGCATGAGAGCTCACTGAATGGTTAGATGAGTATGAAAATGTTAATTATATGCTATGGCCTTCAGATCTCACCCCAGTTGAACACCTATGGGAGATTTAGAGCAACATGTCAGACAGTGACTTGGATGATCTATGCCGAGGAGCATTGAAACTGTTCTGGAGGCTCAGACATTTTATGTTGGTTTTTCCTTTAATTTGCCACCCACCTGGAAATACTGTATTTATCAAGGTAGAATTTCAATGTTCAATCATAAAAGGCCTTAGCCTTTTTGCTTTGGACATGATAAACAGCCTGTGCTTTTAAAGCACAACTAAAACCTCTTCACAAAATGTCATAATGACACTTGGTATTGGTGGAAAAATCTTTTCTCCCTTCGTCAAGCCGAAATGACACTCCCTCTGCTCTCTATGAGTCCTTCCTTTAATGCAACAGTCTGGGCTCTACATTAAAGGACTTGAAGATTGCCCTGTAGCTTGTGATCAGCAGGAAAGCGAGCGCTGATCTGGACTGAGAAAAAGCCCAGGAATTGAATCAGCAGTTAATATAATTGTCGATGGTGAAAGGGGGTTTCCCAGATTCAGCGGGGCAGCATGAGGCAATTCCTGAAAACATTTTTATAGGCTCTGAATCACAGTGAGCATTATCTTCATCATCTGCTCCAGCACAGCATCCCGACAGCGAAGGGTTACACCAGTGATGGAGCCCTGTAATTGCAGTGGCTGAGTACCCACTCACGTCGGCGTTGCCAGATGCAGCAGTTTAATTGTCTCTCTGTTCAGCATTCACTTTGTTTTGTTTATTACAGCTCGCGCCTCTCCAACCGCGCATTTTAAGGTGGCCATTGACTGTGCTGTGTTCAGTATTCATTTAGCTACGTCCCCCTTGCGTATGGTCAATCTCCTGTTATTCATACTTGGCATTGCACCTCATTATCACTAAGCAGGCAAACTGCTGCCGCTGCTCCCCTTAATTAATGCAGGTAATGCAGATATCAGGAGACACAACAACACAATGTTTAAACTGTTTCACTGAATTTTATAAGCATGCTAACATGTGGCAATCATAATAGGAAATGCTCAATGATGTGTTGTGAAATTACAATTTTCTCTGCTCGGTGTTACTTTTGCCGAGGACAAGCCGTGTCTGGAAATTAAATAAGGTAGCACTGTTGAATATTACAGGGCAGTGGGAAACAAACAAGCTGGGGGTTGGGCGAATAAAAAGTCCAATTCAAGCCTTGTGGAACAGAGTATGACATTTGCAAAGATCAACACCCACTCTTTGCATTGATGTTCTCATAATACAATGTTCTTTAGCACAAAAGCAGCGGTTATTATTGCCGCCAATCCAGTGAAGAATCATTACCAATGTTAAACCTTGTGTTGCTTATAATCTTGCGTGGAGAAGTCACAGTTGAATTCTCCTAATGAAAAGCTCATTAGACATTAATGAAACACTTAAAGGGTACTTCACAAAACATTAGACAAATGCCACATTGAATGGAGGAAACAAGGTTATACCACAATTAGAAAAGCATTAGATGATGATTGCCATGTCAACTTTGCAGCAGATGCTATTTTTTCTAATGGTTTTGTGAAGTGTTTATCTGCTATGCATATTGAGGCTTTATTGGTGTTTTTTCTGCATCGGTTATTTTTACTACTTCCTTAACAGCGTCATCTTTCAGGCAGGCCTCTCATCCATTTTGTTGCTGATCAAAATACATGTCCCCAGACACATGAACAAAACATTTTTTGTCTTTCAAAAGGGGAATGTCACTTACAATGATACAGCAGGAAGAGTTCAGTAAAGTAGAAACTTTGTTGAAACCTCATTCTTCTTGCCCAACCTGATTCTTAGTCTGAAATGCTGATGCTGCTGTTAGCTGAGAATTAAAAAAAAAAAAAGCTTCCCTCACAGTAAGACAGCAGGGATACAGGAACTGAATGTTCACAGGGCTTTGGTGCAGCTATGCAAGCAGAGGATGGACTTCTGTCTGGCTTAGCGCAGAACGCCGAAGTCGTCTAGAGAATCCCTAAGCAGCACTGTGTACTTTAGCTACTGATGGGGGGCTGGGAAAATGGAAAATGTGGTAGGGAAGGAAGTGAAAGAGACAGATACACAATGAGAGAAAGAAAGAGACTGATTCCTGATTCCTCCCTAAATAGCTGGTTCCTTGAGGCTTTGCTGGGTCACCTTTGAAGCGTGCCCACACCCCCAACAGTTCCATTTCCTAGCTGAAGCTCCCTGTGGTTAGATTCTCAGCTTGGGCCCGCTTTAGCAATGTTTTCAATGAATTCTTCACTTAACCATTGTCCAGGGGATCTGAAGTATTCTCTACCTCTGTTCGTTACGAGCCTTCATGTGCTTTCTTCCAGTGAGCTGCATGTCTGCAAACCAAATTTACTCCTGTAAAATGGAGGTTTTCTGCACAAAAAGTCCCAGCTTACATCCAGCCTTGCTTTTGTACACTCGAATTTTCTTGTTAATAATGAAATGTTTTGACTCATGACAGTTGCATGGCTGACTTTCAGGGGCTGCCGAAGCTATCGAATGCTATTTCTAGCCCCAGTCTAGCTCACTCGTGACAAATAACACCAGTGTAGAATTGTGTTATTCACATCAACACATGCTATACCAGGTCAGTTGCACTCCCACTGAAAGGAGTCACTTCATATACATAAACCTGAAAATCTCTTTGTGCAAACGAGAATCTAGCTTTGAAGAACTTGGAAATTCTGCAGAGGCAGTCTGGATATCAAGCTGTTTGGAATTGGGACAAGACTACACAATATCATCCTGGAAATGGCCTAAACCGACAAGCATGGGGTGTCAGGAACGATCGGGCATGACAATTTGACGAGTTATCCCACACAATGTGTCATGAAAGACCAATTCTGCATTTCAGTTATGTTAGGAGGCCCCGATGTAAAAACAAACATGTGGCTTAGTTTGACATCATCACCTAATCTGACACAGTGACCATCTTGAAAAGAAAAAAAAAAATCCCGCCATAACACACACATTACATTCATACATGATTGTTGAGCATCTTGTTCTGAAACTACGGACATTAATCCGCTGCTATAGCAGCCTCCACTCTTCTGGGTTGGCTTTTGGCAAGATTTTAGAACCAGACTCCAGGGATTCGCTGCCATTCAGCCACAAGAGCGCCAGTGAGGTCAGGCATGTCATGTTGGAAGTGATAAGGCCTGGCACACCAAACTTTGGAAAACCTGGCTTTGTGCATGGAGGCACGGTCTTGTTGAAACAGGAAGAGGCTTCCCCAAACTGTTCAACAACACTATAGTCTTAAATATAATTATATGCTGGAGCATTAAGATTAAAAACGGCACCAGACCAAATGTACACAAAACATGTGTCCACATACTTTAGGACATATAGTGTACATCAGCTCAACACTTCATCCCCTATACTGTACTGTATGTTGACATGTTCAGGGGTTGACCAAAACATTGATTGGATGTACCTTATTGCAGCAGAGAGGCCCTCTTCTCCTAAGCCATCAGTGAAATGAATCTAGTCCCTAAATGGTCTAGTGGAGCAAACTCACCACCCAAGATCAAGACAGCTTACTGTGCTCAGTGAGCGAGAGAGAGAAAGAGTAGTGAGTGGAGAGCAAGGGAGCGCTGCTATATCCATACACTCTCCTGGGGAGTCCATGTAATGAAAACAGGACACAGCAGAGTGGTTGGAACCGTAGGTGCTTCTCCCAGCATTTCAGGAGGCACTGTGTTGGATATCTGCAACGCACGTGAGCTGAATGAAGAAGGAAGTCTGGGCAGCGGCTTAACTGAGGTAGCGATGTGAAATGAATGACTGGAACACGTTTGAAAAAGCAAGAGGAAAAGCTGCTGTACAGCAACTTATCACCTTAAATCTAACTGCTGAAGGAGGCAGAGAGGGTGGGAGTCGGTGTTAGTGCGTTTGGAAATCATTGCATCACATTTCTCCAGGGGGAGGTGGAAAAAGTGGAGAACGAGGTTTACATGGTGTGTTTGTGGAGCTCCAGTGGTAGGAACGCATGTACCAGGATGTTCTCCCAAAAATACACATGGAGATAAAAATTACATCACCTGTTCAAGAAATGTGGGAAAGGTAGAGGGTCTGGTTTATCTTCAAGTCCCTCAAGTCAGAATTTCAGTTTCATATATACTGTAGATTTGAAAGCAGGGCTGTGAGTAATGATTTCCATTATGTTGTAAAATGTTTATAAAGGATCAGATGACTATATGTAATGTGTCATTCGTAATGACAAACAAAGTGAAATTGTCACCCCTGACTCTGCGGCTTCCTCTCAGCTTTTTAGCCTCTTATCTTGTTGCTTCAGCTTTACAGTCCACAATCTCTCTGTTTCCACTAAAAAAAAAGCTCTGACAAACCCACTGTATGCTAACAAACATCTCAAGAGTTGGTGGTGACCAAGCTAAAAGGTGAATATTAAAAGAGTAAATATTGGACTTACATGTGTTGTCCAAACTATTAATTATTATAAATTTTTTTTATTGTTTAGTCAATAAAAAAGTGAAAGATGCCCATCACAAGTTGGATGTTTGGCAGTGTTTGCTTGAAATATTTTTTTTTAGTTGACTGAACCAACCAATACCATTTCAAAGGTATTAAAGCGGCCTGTACAGGCATAGGTGCTAATGCTAATTGGCTATCTATACTGTCAAACACTACATTATCCATAACATGGGAAACAGTATTACTATTATCCTTATTTCCACATTTGAACTGAACACAGCACTACTCCATTTATCTATTTCTCTTTTCATTGCCTTCAATTTCTTTTCTATCTGTACTCATCCTATTCATCTTTTTTTTTTCTTTTGTCATCCACCTCCCCTTTCTTCCCTCTCTCTCATGCCTTACAGCATGTCTTGGGAGATCTTTGTGCATAAACAGGTTGCTATAATGAGTGCCGAATCAGGACAGGGACAAACAATAGGATTGTGTGACAGAGGGGCCGGGAGGAAAGAGAGACTCTGCAGGAAGGACGCTGAGGGAAAGGTTAAAGCTCTGGTGAGAGCAGGCATCATCTACACAGTGTCCTGCTGCTTTCTCCCTGTCTGTCATGTTCACAGAAAAACACAGTGTGAGATCTCTGCCTTTGTGTGTGTGTGTGTGTGTGTGTGTGTGTGGTGCTCTGATGCATAGGCAGGATAATTGCAGTGATTTGTATCACCTATGCTTCTGTCGCTGCAATTTGCATGAACATATGAAAGTAAATAAATTCATGTTCACATGTTCAAAAAAGGCCATGTTGGGATTTCGGGCCATTGGGCACAACTGTCATGCTCAGAATCTGCAAGCAGTGTAAAACTGATAACATGTATTTCATAAACATGCCATGACAAGAAAAACGTGTTTAAAAACCACCCATGTATCCATCTGGATAAATTACCATAAGATTGACACAAGCGTCTGGGGACAACAAAATGTCAGCATGATAGGAAATATCTGCCGCGAAAAAGGCGACAAGTATTCTCCTTGGGGGCGCTGACATAACTGGCTGAATGGTGCATTTGCAAAATAAAGGATTTTAATGTTGTAAGGTCAGGAAGGTCATCAGGCCGTGATTGTTGAATGTCAGATCGCCATCGGAATAAAATCTGAGTCTTGTGAATGGCTACCTAGTGCAAATAACCTTTGAGGCATACTCTCCAATGACCTGATATATAGGGAAATCACATTTAACGCCACTCACACAGAATAAACCCTCGGAGTCCATAGCTCACCCTCTGATTATTCAGACATACATCTCAGCTTGCACTGTGGATAATCAAATTGATTTGCTCATTCCCACCCATGATTCCTTGCTGCAGTATATTTTCCTTATTAAGCACTCTGGCGGTCTGACCATACTCTCGCTAGGTTTGTGCTGCACGGAGTGGATGACGAGGTCAGGGACAGTTTGTGGTCTACATACACAGATGTGAAATTATGCAATTAGATGTGACATTTTTACAATTTTAGAGCACAAAATTACTCTGATTTCTTGTAATCTTGTTTCGTAACACATTGCGTGTGGAAATGTGGTTTGGTCTTGCTACTGAAGGAAGTAGTACTGCACTGAGCCTGCTGTGACTCCATTTAATTTAAAGTTTTCCTTTATCAGGGTAAGCATCTCTGTAATCCAAGGCAGTTTCCTCTCTGATCCTCTATGCCAGACTGAGAATACACCCGCTCGACTGCTGGAGCTGTGAATCCGCGGTATCCCGATGTCTGTGAAGTTTGTAGTCACCACTATCCAGCCGTCACTTTATTATCCCCGCTCTTCTCTTCTAAAGGTGACATTTGTCTAACTGTTCAATCCCTCTAACACGCAGCAGCGCAGTTTGGGACCCATTCAGCTTTATAGTCCCGCTTTAGGTGTGCGCTGAATTTAGAATTCAGATAAGAAATGGCACGTCTTAGAACTGCTGAGCACTTAAACCCCCTTGCCATCCATTTAATTAAAAACAATACAATAAATTACATGCAATGCTATCAAGAGGTGGGAGGGAGGGAGAAGAGGAAGTAACTGGAGGCAAGGTAAATTATGACCTTATGCCGGAAAACATTTTAAAGAGGGGATATCATGGTGTGTGCATAAATTTAAGAGTGCAAGTGCTGCTCTGTCAATCATGCACTGTTCTCAGAATGCAACAGTGGGGGACTGAGAACCAGTATGCATCCATATTTCATGCTGTAAATACCACACAAATGTTAATTTGTGCATGTATGATGAATGAGAAATACATTTCTTAACATATGTGGAACGGCACAGAGGAATAATACATTCACTGATGTCTTGTGACCTTTCACTGATAGTATTATAAAGTATGAGAGGCAGGATAAGTACCAAACAATGATAAAGACGCAGATGTGGTCCAAAATGACATGAAAATCACCCATGACGGGCCCAAAATAGCAAAAAAACATTTCAATTTTTAACCAACGACACAGTAACGGGATCCACCATCGTCACCAAAAACCCATTATCGCTGTTTGCAGCCACCGCATTTCACCACCAAAACAGATTGACAAACATCTGTTATAATCTGCGAACCAGCAGGCACATTAGGAGCTTTTGGGCTTATTCGCTTCATCCACTGTTAGACTAGTAGCTTCTCTACTGTAGAGAATTAAGCAGCGCTCCCAAATCCACCGTGTGATTGGGCTCAGTGATTATCCACAAAATATCTCAAATACTGTATCAGCATGATTTCCAATAAAATCTGAAACAATACAACAGTGTATCAGATGCTCTGTTCAAGCCCACATAATCAGTTCAGATGAGGAATTGAGGGCAGAATGAATTGAGTGAGTTGTTTTGTAAGTGAGACTTAAAGGGGCCCTACACAAATTTTACACATAAAGGTCTTAGGTAGTAGTATTAGCCCATTAATATGAGCATTATCAAGTCTGAGAAAATATCAACTCTGATAATGTCATAGGGATGACATCAGCAGGTAAGCCTGCATTACAAACTGACTTATAAATAAATACGGCTAGGTATCAATATGAGTGCAAAAATTATACCTGAGTTCCAATACCAATCATTTTTTGATACCTTAGTGGTTGCGTATAACAAAATATTCCAAAAACTGCTCAGTGAATCAGTTCTAATTGAAGAACTTTGCCAAACTTTCGCTTTCCGATGCTTGAGACACATTTAGATCTATACTCAGAGGTGTAGTTTGATACTTGGCCCTAAAAATAAGTGAAAAGCACATTAAGAACCTGAGAATAACTGAGGTCAGTGTTTCATGAGTATTACAACAAAAGTGTGTGTTTGTGTATGGGCTGGGAATGCTCAATCTGTGGGAGAATGAGAGTGATGGAGCGTTTACATGATTACATTAGTCTGTTATTTGTCTATCCATCCTGCCATCCTTGTGCAACTCGTGCGCTTGTGTGTGTGTGTGTGGGGGGGGGGTTGGGGGCTTACATGAGCAGCATACTGATGAGTTCCCAGCATGCGCCGATCAAATTACACTACCTACTCTCTTTCCCCTCGCTTGTCTTTTAGTCAATCTTGCCTGTTGCCCCTCCTTTACCCTGCTTCTCTCTCTGCAGGTAAACAACCCTGCTCTTCCTCTGAGTGATGACTCTGACCAGCCGCTGCCACAGTTCCTGATGACCTGAGAGCCTCGCCTTGTTCATAGGATAGCTATCAGATGCACTTTTATGTATGTTCCTCAGTCAGACCTATGACTACATAGATAAACACTCTACATACACTATACATACTTTAACATAGAATATAGGGGGAAAAAAAACTATTTAAACCCATATTATCGTGTTATTTTATTTACCACCAGGGGCTCAGACTAATCTGACTTGACTAAACTTTACTAAACTAAACTAAAATTATGTTCAGCTAACACTTGGCAGTACACTCTCCTGTTATTCATTTATTGTACAATTTCTGAGCACTACTTTGGCATTTCATTTTCATCTTTGTCATCTCTGTGCTGACAAAAGTCAGACAAAAATGTAATATAACGAAGAATTTGTGAAATAATCTGATACATTTTTAAAACTCTGCTTATTATAACAAAAATGCCATTTCATTGTGCCTCTTTTCACAATGAGGGAGTTTATTGCAGGTCATTTCTAAAGTTTTATTCCAGCAGTGGAAGTGCAAGACCCACTGTCTTGCTGAGGCTGCAGGGCTATATACTTTGTAGCCCAGCTGCTAGTGCCACTGGCATACCTCACTCACATCACTTAGACAAACTGACGCATGGATGATTTAAGTCTTTCAGAGAGAAAAGTAAGAAGAAGGAGGAGATGAAACAAGACGAAGAGTTAACTTGCTAACATGCTCAAAATGACACCACCATCATAATGTAATATGTTTCTACACTGATTAGCACTAAACACAAAGTAAAGCTGAGGCTTATGGGATATTTAAAGTAGGTTTTTGATCAGAAACCATACACACATTTTGACCTTAAGATGGTGCTGGGTAAAAAGTTAAGGGAGCACCAAGGTTTTTACAGTTCATCCTGAGAAGGACATAAATATCTGTATCAAATTTAAAGGCAATCCATCTGATAGTTTTTGAGATATTTCAGTCTGGACCAAAGCAATGGACCAACCGACTGACTGACCGGCCTTGCCATCCCTATAGCCAGTGTGGCTGAAAAAAAGACCTGGCCGTAACATTTCTCTAAAGGTGGAAGAGGGAGGGATAGATTAAGTGAAGGAGAGTGAGAGAGACTGAGTCAAAGCAGTAGATCGATAGAGAGAGAGACAGCCAGAGAGCAGAAAGAGAATCTATAAAACACAGATTAGGCTTCCTAAACCAGTCTAATACAGAATACAGATACAACATGGAGGTAGAGTCTTGCTGAGTCTCTTCCTGCACTGCAACCTGAAATACCGGTAGCTAGTTTTGATCTGTGCTGGGCACTGACCGACAAGATGTGGTTCTGAATGCAGATCGGCTCAGCGCGGGTCTGGACGCCGGGTCTAGGTCAAATGCTTTCAGAGGTGAATCGCAGCAGGGTCGATTGACCCGAGAGGTCGGGGGAGTGGAGTGGAGACAGAGATGAGGTGGAGTCAGAGCACAGGAGGAAAGTAAGTGGGTATAGTTGTTCAAATGGCTGTACTGTGGGAATTGTCAGAAATGGATACACAGAGATCATGGGTCAAAAATGTTGCAACTTATTATTATTTTTATCATCTGAGAATTATATTTTTGATTAATAAAAAATCAACAAAAAACAAAACAAATAAAGCCCTCACAATTTCCCAGAATCCTATGGTGACTCTTTAAATAGCTTGAACAAACAGAAAATCCTCACACTTCTAAAGTTACACCCAGCAAATGTTTCACATTTTTGCTTTATACAGTAATTGACCTAAACTATAAACGAAAAAACAAAAAAAATGAATGTTGTCAATTTTCTGGCAATTTACTATTTGATGAAACAACTACAGTTATTGTAAAGCAACTACTTAAAAAAATGAATACAACATGAAAATCCCCAATCGTTAAAATGTAGGCACACACTTTAAAAATTGTATAAACTAAATAGTATACATAAATATAAAACAAACAACACTAGATATATTGCAATATTTGTACTGGATGGTCTCCTACGTGTGCATAAAAATGATCTGAAAAGAAGAAGCACCTTTGAAGATATCAAAAAGACAATGTACAAGCGCTGAAATCAAAGTAGCATGGTGAAGGCCTGAGCTGCATTGCTGTGAGGCCAGGGGGGTGGGGTGGGGTGGGTTAATCTGAGGCTGGGTAGTGAGGCAGTAATGCCAGGGCTCATGGGGAATTACTGGGGAGATTTGGAGGAAATCTGCTGGCAGCAATTTCCCTGTCGCTTTTATTAGCCTAGATGTGCAATTTGCTGCTGGCTGCTTTAATATGACAGCCTACGTCTTGCTTGTGTTTTTTCTACATCCCTGCCACGTGTGCTACAGTAGGTGGTGATTCAAGTTCACTGTACAGTATGTTCATTATGTAATAGAATGTGATACTGTACTTTTCCCCAGAGGCCAGGTCCTCATTTGCTTGCCCTCTTCAAAGAAAGCTCAAAGGTCACATACTGGGATTAACTCTCATACTCAAGGGCACTTCAGCAGGGTGAATTCTTGAACATCCCTGCTTTCTTTCTAGGCCACCCCACTGCCACACAACACAGCCTCTGTGTGTGTGTTTGTGTGCGTTTGATGACAAACCGTATCTGTACCAACACATATCCCCCCTTGGGATGCATGCACACATCAAAGAAACCCCCTGGCCACATGCTATACATGCACCTAAGCACATATTGTCTATCTTCCTCTCACACTCGCATACAGTCTCTGTCCAGCCCCAGAGGCTCCCTGCCTATTTAGTATGTAAAGGATACAGAGCTAACCAACGCTGAATAGGAGGAGAGGAGCACAGACTCTCACAGCTAATTGTAAAGCATCATGGTCAAAATGGAGGTAAAAAAGCTGCAGATTGGCAGCAGGCGAACCAGGTGTGAATGTTTCTGAAATAATGTTCATGGCTTGCTGACTTGCCTAAATGTGAATTAGGAGGAAAAGTCAATAGTTTCAAAGAGAGAAGCATACTGGAGCTTAATTACCAAGTATTGTATCTTGCTGCGGCCTTGAAATGAAGTTTGTTTCTTTCAAAGCAAAGCAAATCAAACGCTGAGTGCAGTGAATGATTAGCTTCGCGCAAAGATGTGAATGCAGGGAGGGTACAGCATCTTCATTCTGATCGCTGTTACCGACGCTGAAGATAAGCAGCTATCCCATAACTCCTTGTGTCTCATTAGACCAGGAGATAAACAACAACATTTCATTTTCTACAAAACACTAAAACCCAAAGCATTTGCTTCTTATTACGAAACAAAGCTGCACTGTGAGGAGCGACTGCAAAGAAGCCAAGAGACTCGTCAGAAAATGCAGGAATAATGCGCGGGAGCTGTGCCAAGACAAGTGGGAGCGAAGGTGGGAGGAAGAGGAGCCGCAGCTTATAGCATCGCTGCGGTTCAATCAACAGCGGCTTTGGGTTCTGATCCTGAGTTGGAGTCAGCATGAGTAAGTGCAGAAAGAAAGACGGTGAGCGGGAAAGACTATGCACATGACAGTTTTAGGTGGTATTTGTATTCTTTATTCACAGACATTCAAAAACGACAAAATCTTCCCTGACTTGATATGTAACTCTTAAGATGTGAGGTTATATTCAGGGAACTTTGTCAAAAGGATGATAGTGTTATCAGTGTATAAACTGCATGTCTGTTTACTGTGTAAGTTAGAGACACAGTCACTCAAGATGAAAATGAGATTTTGCATCCCATCATGTGGCGGATATATATAATGTATCACATCAGGTAACATCACGTCCCGCCCTGTCCTTTCCTGCCCTTTCCTGTCTTGTCTCGTGTAGTCCTGTTCCATGGCAGATAGATACCTGTCATGTCCTGTCAAGTCCTGTCACATCCCCTCCTGCCGCGTCAGGTCAAATCAGGTCGCGTCACATGACAGATACATACCCATATGCAGATATAAGCAGTGTATCCTGTCACATATCATTATGTACTGCATCATAATGTTAATAAAACTGAAGAAGGAGGCAGACAAAAGACAGACCCATTGTCCATCCATCTGTCACACACTGAGACTTGGCACTAATTAGGTTTTCAAAAAACTTTGGGGGGGACGATGCGTGTCATTGCTGCGTTCCGCCCATTTGTGTTCACTTTACTACATAAAAACTTGATTTAATGAAGCTCTGCCATGATGGCAGTGGATACGAAAACCACAAAACTACTACTTTTGGAGTAGGCAGGAGCAATAGTGTGTGACTCTGTGTGTGGCTGTGCGATAGTAAAAACTGCCGTGCCAAAAGCATAACTGGCCCCCAGCATCGGGCCCAAAGTGACAGCATTCAGGCCTCAGTCCAGCAGCTCTGGACTGACTTCATAAGGACCCCTCCAACATCTCAGATGATGTGTGTTTGTGTGGCTGCATTCACATGTATATGCATCCTGCCTAAGTCTGGGTCTTTATGACTCTGTAGGGTGCTGTTTGGTGCAACCTCATATCTTTTGGCAAAACATTCAACAAGTTGTCTAAATTAGAGGGAACCAATTAAGAGAGCAATGGGTGGCCCACACAATCAAAGGCAACATGTCAGCCATCTAAACCCATCTTCAAGGCATAATTGGGAAACATAAGCGACTCTCGAGTAACGAAAATATAATTTACTGTGTTTATTTTTTGTGACAGATAGAAAAAAAAAAAACTCTGATCCCACTGGAGGAAGTATCCAACCGCACTTGAACAAGTAGCAGTTGCTGAGAGGATGTTTCCTGCTGTGACGAGTCTCTTGTATTTTGTGTAAATTTCACAAAGTGGCATTTGCTTCAGCAAGCTGTGAATGTGACAAAGTATACAAGCTGGATTGCAGTAGCCCATAAAACACAACTGTGGGTGTGTGATCCCCACTTTTACTGAATGTTTCTTCTGCGGTGAACTTTTTCTCTGTGGACAAGGAAACATGAATGATGACATCTTTGTCATTTTTTAGACGTTCTGAAGATGATTTTGTCATTCTGTATCTATAACAGAAACAGGTTTGATTTTTTCCAAATTGTCAGTCAAGCAAATCCAGTTATTTTCTCCCCACTGTGGATGGTATTTTCCTCTTGTGAGGCAAAGCGCCTGAGGCACGTTGCACAGAAACTGCCCGCCTGGCATCGTTTGGTCAAAGTCTTGGAAAATGTGGTGTTAGAGGGGGAAAAAAAAAAGAAACACAAAGAGGTGCCATACCTTGAGGGACAGAACTAATGAAGCAGGTAATGAATGAACCTGCTTCCTAAAACATCAGCTAGCACAGCTGGAGCATAATGGACTGCAAAAACAAATGAGTCACTTATCAGCTAGGTTGTGTCTCACCCACCAATGTTTTGGGGTAAATACACTATTAATGTCCAACACATTATGAAATAAGACAAATAACTCTGATAAATAGAAGCAAAGGGAAAGATGGTGATTAAAAGGTTTACAGACCTCCTCTAAGATGCAAATGTAAAATTTTTGTATGCAGTGCAATATTTGTACTCATATTCTTAGGAACCCACAATACACCAGACCAACACAGTGGCGTGAGACAAACTGGTCTATCTGAAAGGGTCAATACACGTCAGTTGACCTCATGACCTGGGGTGGACATGGCTGTAACGCAGATTAACTTTTGCCCGAATGTCTTGATGCGTGTTATCATCCAGGAATCTGATTGGTTTTTAGCTGTCGCCTTTACAAACATTAGGGATTATATGATACTGATGAATAAACATCATTAGACAGACTGAAAAAAGCAGAGAAGTGGGGCAGGCACTTTTTCAAACACGAGAATTTAGGTTAAAGAAGAAGTAGAATTCACGTTTAGAGAGTAAATGCAAACATTTAATGCAATAAGTACTCTAAGTACATACATGAGCAGGGGACTGGCGATTTATTGTTGTACTATTATAAAGTTGGGGGACTTATGGCAGGCAGATTAAAAAAAGGCTGAGATATCCTGACTTATATTCGCTAGTACAGGTGCTCCAAAAAGCTGGATCATACACTTCCCATAATCCAACTTGACAGTGCCTTTTGTTAGAACCCTCCATGTATGGTAAACGCCCACACCTTTCAAATTCCAAACCGCCAGCCCCTCGTTTTTTACTCTGTCAGTCTCCAAGCCTGCTGAGATAACCACTATGACATCATCTGAGGTTATTTTCTGACTTGACAAAGCTCCTCCAGAGCAACAGAAGACGTTATACAACTATTTTCATTGAGAAGTACTGTGCAAAATATGTGGAGATCCACTTTAAGTCTCAATTTTGAGTGTAGTAATACAACCAGCAATGTACTGTATGAATCTGCATGTATTGCGTGTGCAATGGGACAACTCACTCTCTGAGCAGCTGTCAGCATGAAGCCTGGAGTTTCTGACACAAGGCAGAAACGAGGCCAATTCATCACGGGTAAAAAGGAGTGGCAGGTGGCCTCCCTATTGGCCCAGTCCTATTGTCCTCTGGTGTCCCGCTGCCCCCCTAACAGCCCAATCCCACTCACCCGTCTGCTCCCCTACTGGCCCCTGTTACGCCCCATCAAGCTGGGGAGCCGCAGCCATGAGCCTGGACCTCAAACACCCCGGCCCGAAAGATATGCTTGTGTGTGTGTATAGCTGTGGACCTTGAGGGCGTTTCCGCCTCTATCAACACAGCCCCTGCTGAGGGTGACACCTGCAAATAACAATTTTAATAGCTGAGTAATGTCTCTGGCCTCCTCCCCGACTGCGCCGGGGAGGTCTGATTGGCCATGAGGCAATTGAAAGGCCTTTGCTCCTTTTAGTGTATACATGTAGATATGTTCATACACACACGGGCACCTACACTGTACATAGGCTACTTTTATGTACACACACACACTGATATGAGCTGATAAAACAGTCAGGAGGCTGTAAAACAGGGGCAGAAGAGCCAACAGCTGGGCAACAAATGGGCTTATACATCATATATCTTCATACGCCACCTGCTCCTGATGCTAATGTTTTCCTTCCATTACAGGTATGTGTGTCCGTTGGGGGAATGATGTCGTACAGTACGGTGCATTCTCAGGCTGTGCAATCTACTGCAGACTAAACAGCTTTATTGTGGCAGTGAACATCCTGCTTTTCCCCGAATTCAATCCATACATTTCGCTGAATAGGAACATACAGCAAAATGCTCCTGCCTGCGGTG
This sequence comes from Scomberomorus guttatus, assembly GCA_038419695.1. Classification (NCBI taxonomy): domain Eukaryota; kingdom Metazoa; phylum Chordata; class Actinopteri; order Scombriformes; family Scombridae; genus Scomberomorus; species Scomberomorus guttatus. The sequence goes on along the minus strand of CM076468.1, from coordinate 9,142,315 downwards.
AATATTGATTCTGCAATCTGATGAAATATTCCTATTCATAGAGCCCACTGATTATCCGCGCAATGAGATTATCAAACAGGCTAAGTCAACTGTACACACATTCAAGAGACGTTGGAGGGGATAAATATTTAAAAGTATGAAATTAAAGATTTTCAATGGTAAATTGGCCACAGAGGAATGTGAGGCTGGAGCAGGTTTGTTTTCTTTTTGTGTGCATGGCTGCATCTGTGTCTCTAACCAGTCCAGTGAAGACAGATCCATAAATAAGCATTTTATCCTTACCCCTGCGCATACAGCAGATATTTTATCTGTGAGTATACAAAGTTTAAATTGCCCTTTCTGCCAGCATGTGATACTTTTTGGAAGAATTTTCACTGTGCCCTGAGACAGATCATTGACAGACCAAAACTAAAAAGACTAGTGCAGTGCCCGTTCAAAATGTGCCTGTTCGGAACGGGTCGATTGCTTGGCCTCCGGTGTTGCTGCTTCAACACATAGAAATATTAATATTTAAATATAAAATACATAACAGAGAGCTTTTGAAAAATTGTGCATCCTAAAATAAAGTGGATTGATCATATTGGGCTCTGAATAGTTTATTTTCTGTAGCTTCAGTTTGGATCATTTGAGCGGGTATATTTGCTCAAAAGATTTGTGCTCATATGAGACATACTGGTTTTGAGCTGCCCGTGGGAAGTAGCCTAAGAGTCTGTCCATTCTTGATTAAAAGCTGTGTTTTCGCTGTCTGCTTCTCTTTTTTTAGAGCACGCCTTGTGAGAAAACTCTCTCGCTGTTCAGCTCTTTCACTCTTCACTTTAAGTAAAAATTTGAATGCAGGACTTTTACTGTGCAGTACTAATAGTTTTACTATTAATATAGTTAATAGTTTTACTTCAGAAACATAGTGCAGTAGCATTATTAGTATAGCAAACTTACACAATTTGAGTTGCAAATATGGCAGAGAAGCGATGTTCTTGTAGGCTATCTGCTCGCGCTGGTTGACTCATGCCCAACTCAGTCCGCAGAGCCCTGAAGCCCCACACCGCTGCTGCACAGAGCGCTGTTCGCTTGTCAATTCAAAGCTTATTAATATTGAACATGTTGTGTGTCCAAATTGGACCAAATTCGACACATACATACATACATACATACAGACAGAGAGTCCTTGCTTTATAGTTAGATATCTGGAACATTAAACGCTCCTCTGAGAAATGGGAAATAAGTGAAGATGTTACAGAGAACCTGCCAGGAGGCTGAATGCAGGTAATGAAAGACTAAACCACAAGTTATGAAATCTATAAAAACACACTTAATAGCTGTAACAAGAAGATGAAATTTTTGAGACAGTCCTCCATATGTTGAATGATAAATGATTATTGACTCACTTACCTCCCCACTAGCTATAAACTTCAGACACCTCTCAGCTCAACAGGCTTCATAACCGTACTTACTGTACAATGGTAAATGAGTGCAGTATGCAGGCATTACAGTCCTGCTTTCTGAAACAAACAGCATGATGACTTGAAATTACAGCAAATGCAAGACCTTTGTCTCAGGCATTTTGTGAATCTACCGTACGTGTGTCTGTATGTATGGCTTTCCTGTTGTCTGTCTGTTGGGTGTGGTTCAAACAAAACCCCTTTACCCGTGCCGTTAGGTTTGTTGAGGCTGTTTCTAGCATACTCTGGAGATGAGGTTGCGGACAAATAAGGTCAAGTTGCAATCTCTACTAATAATACTCAAAATATCCTTTATTCTTTGTGAGGTCTTTGTGACGCAAGAGAAGATAAATAAACCCATTAACTGCAGTTACGCTTGACTTGCTATCAGTGACCGGAATGAACTTTGTTTTGATTTTCATATCCTAATGATGCAGGATTACGGCATGGAAAATGTCCAATGAATGAGTTACCTGTCAGTCCGTAAGACGTCATGATTACTCAGGTGTGAAAGTGTTGTTGTCAGGGTAGTGTGAGGCATGAATGCCTTATCAGCTGATAATGCTTACTCAACTTTGATTGACCATGGTAGGCCAACAAAAAAGCTAAAAGTTGTCTTAAATAATCCGTGGGAAGCAAGGAATGACCTGTTATGAGGCCCCACCCCTCCTTGCCTCACATGTTGATCTATGAGGATTTAGCCCTGATGTACAGCTCTCTGATGAGGATTCACTTGGGCTGATAATAATGAGAGTGTGACTCATCCTACTGTATGCAGGATAATGGGCTCTCTGGCATTTGCCTGAATAATTTGTTCTTTCTTAACCAGTCAAACAGACATCAGCGTATAGACTGAAGAGACAGAATGCTGTCTTTGCCCATACTTTGCTTTGCACATAAAGAATGTCCATCTAGCAGCCTAATTATTACTGACAGATGGGTGGCAGGGTCACAGCAGATGCACCCACTTAGTACTAAAACCACCACTGCACCACTTGATCTTGATGTTCTTATAATGTTAAAACCTTAGAGGGCTGAAATGAGAATGGCAGCAGTGAATAATGGGGGTGAGGGGAGGGGAGAGCAGATAACGTTCTGACCGAGCAGACTAATTACCGAGGAGAGAATGAATAAACCAGAGACTAAGATGAGGAATGAAATAGGTTTGATAGCTAATCACAAAATCTTGTGATTTCCAGCAAGTGATAATTACTCTTCTGTAATTTCTCTAAGCTGCATGTTCCTTCCAAGCATCATGCAGAAAAAAAAGAGAAGCAAAAAGACAGACAGAGAGGCAGCAAGAGCTTTACATCTGTGGCTGTCAGCCGTGGGAGCTGAGTGGCATTCATCCTCCCCTCTGCTTTCACCGGCCTGGTCAGTAAATCACAGTCTCTCTCTTTTTTTTTCTTTTTCTTTTTTTTTTGCCTTTCCTGTCTTCTGCTGAGGTCAGCTCCGAGCGGTCCAGACGTAAGGAGGAGGCATCCATCACCTTTTTATACGTCCAAAGCCTCGGCCGCTTAATGCAGCCTGAGATAGAGCAAAAGACAATCCAATCAGCCAGCTGAGATTCAATCCTGCCACATTCCCGTGATTCTGCTATTTTCGGACTGAAAAGTGCAGAGTTGCAGAAAAGAGCTTTTAGAAAAAAAAAAAAAAGATGCAGGGACGAAAACAGTAGCTGCGTACTGTCTGAGTCAATACATTTGGGATAGATACAGGTAAGCATGTGCAAGTTAAACACAATGTTTGTTGAGAGGGAAATAATTTCCCAGGAGGCCGTTCTTTAAAGAGACTGCAATTCAACATAAACACAAAATTGATGAGCACTCTCATCATCAGGCCGGAACTGGAACAAGATAAATTTGGAGCCATTTTCTGGAAACGGCCTCAAGAGACTAATAAGACATTCTCAGAAGGAGAATTAATGTCCACTGCATTGTCCCTCTCATTGTTCATCCCCTCAGATGTGTGTGCATTGTCAAAACAGGGAACGAGAGAGTCGGTGTAAAAAGATTATGCCTACTAGAGACAATGGCGGATACCCGACATTACGCCCTAGTGCTGAAAAGAGGCTATTAACCTCAGTTTGGATGGCAGGAAAATGAGAGATAATCTACTGCCTCACCAATTTTAAACCCTTAAATCCCCACCCAGTCGATGGCTACCTAACCTCCGTTTGGTTTTCCAAAACTGGGTGGGGAGAGCGGCTCAGGGCTGATCCCAGAGATAAGGACAAGATTTGGGAGGATAAACTGGTCCAGGATCTGCTGTTACAAGGCAGTCCCCCACCCTCTCCTGTAAACGTTTCCTGCATTACCTGGCCATAAAGTTGTTGCCAAGGTATTACCCAGGCTATAAAGGTTGTTGCCAAGGCAACCTTACACAGGTTGAGTCATGCCAGTGGTGCATGACTCCAGGAAGTCTTTCCATGACTGTCAAACAAATCTGCTTCAATGCAAAAAGGACATTTCTTTTTTCCTGTTTTAATAATTACTAGAGCAACTTCACACGTTATAGAATGTATGATGAAAGACAGGAAGGACAATAAAACATGCATTGATTAGCCACAACTGTGAAGCAAACAACAAGTTGATTGGATTAGGGCTAATTGTGAGAACGAGGCTAATAAGGGCTTATTAAGAGAGTGTATGATGGCAGAAATTGCCGCTTTTATAATGGAACTGCTTCAGACTTCTGATTATCAGGGTTTCACGTTGTGTAATTAGATTATGTGACTTATACAACTCCTATAGAGGATTGTGAATTCACATGAAAAATATAAAATGAAAATAAAAACAATGGTAAAATCTGGAATCTGGACTGTTGGTGGGTCTTTGGTCGAGATAAATAATAAATATTATCAGATGTGAATTAGTCTAGTTTAGTTTTATTTTGTCATAAAACAACACACAGAAAACACTTAGCAGTTTGCAAGTATTACCATAAATTACCATGATAATACCATAAATATTATTGAGTGATGATAACTGTACCACTAATGTAATATTTTAATACATTTGTACATTTTTCTATTTAAAACTAGTAAAGTTTACTTACTGAGTAACTAACTGGTTTGAATCCCGGGCAGACAGCAAACATTATTTTATCTGATTCTTTTCATCAGAAACAGGATCACAAATTTAAGCTTTGAGTTTAATCTGAAGTGATATTTTAAAATGCTATCGCAAAATTGGTCACAAAAAACATGATGTTTTCCTCCAGTTGTTCAGCCCATGTTAACTAAACAAGTCACATGACAAGGTTTTCTTTTTTTTAAGGCATTTTTTACTTTATTGGGCAGTGAAGAGGCAGAGAGGAAACAAAGGGAGAGAGAGATGGGTATGACGTGCAATGAAGGTCCCTGCCTGGAATTGAACCAGGAACACTGCAGTTGTGTGACGTGCACAGTAACCATTCAGCTACTGGGGGGATCCAGCTCGAGGTTTTCTGAATGAAAAATATCACTAAAAACAAAACTATCCATATTCATAAAAAGTCAAAAGTCCATTTCTGTTCAAATTTTAAAGTCCACAAACCATTGAATGTGAATCTTGGTGAATTATGACGGCCTTATAGTTTTTCAATTTGTTTTTCTCCCAGTTTTGCAGCTCTACTCATTCATTGCAGCCACCTGTTGGTTTGTAGCACGGGTGACGGGGAGGTACACTGTGAAATAATGTCATCAGTGCATGAATCACTTTCTGTTAGTCAGCAATGGTTGGTAAGCAACATTTTAAAAAGTATACACTATGGTTATCTAAGATCAAACTTCACTGCCGCTCCTCTCTTTGAATCATCATCCATTCGTCAACTCTGACTTTGAGGAGTAGGAGTGGAGGAGTGGAGTGTTTGGGCGCTGACTCTACATCCATAACAACAGGCTCCAAAAACAAACCAACACATGGAACAAAGCCGATCAGATGATCAAACATCATTTTAGAAGACTATTGTTCTTTCTCTCATCTTAAAAAAAGGAGAATATGTGCACATACAGAGACCCAGTTTGCCTGCGTGCACTTGTTTGTATTCTGCCGCAAGGACATATTAAGATTCAAATCATGTCTGCCTCCCATCTTGATAAATGGAAAGAGTCTGCAAAAACTTCCCTAAATGGCCCTCTGGCATGGCTAGGGAATAAATTGAGCTAATCAAGGGTAGCCTCACAATCACTGCATCCACAAAGTAATCAAAGAGTTGAAAAGGAAACACAGTGTGCATGTAGATGTAGGAGTGTGTGTGGATGTGTGTCAGACTCAGTTTCAAGATATCTCCTTGTCTGGGCACTAAAAGCCACTTTGGAGCGTCGCGGCCATAATTGGCGCTTTCCCTCCATTCATTGTACATGTGCGTTGTCACGGAGCACGTAAAAGCCTTTCTGTCACAGCTGTATGGATGCAGTAAGCACACAGCCAAGTGTCTACATTAATAACCACCTCATTCAGTTGACAGGCTGCTCAGGGCGACCCCGGAGAAATGTAGATGTACGCAGCCCCGGCGAAGATGCATGGTAAAGTAAATGTTGACACTCAATAAAAATGAGCTCTTCTGCTCAAATGGCTTCTTTATGTCAGGATCCAACCCTCGGTGGATGCAAATAAATGACTGAGAGGGGGATGACTTTGCAAAGTCCCAGTTAGCTTAACCCTCCTTCCTTCTTCCCCATATGGTTTTATTCGGTTCAAAATGAAACAAGGCCAAATAACAATCTATTCCTCTGGGCCTGATGACCGTGGAATAAATCCTGGGATTTGGGCAAAACAGCACACCTGCTTTCCTTGCTAATGGGCACGCTCGCACTCCCTACAAAATGTGTTTCCTGCAGCCAATTTAGTCACCAGCGAGGATATTCTCAGAGGTGGCAATCGTACCAAACAAACAGTGTGTATGTGTGTGTGTGTGTGTCTTTGACCGGTTCCCCCTGTGGAGATGGACTGAAGCGTGATGGATAACCATTCGGCCAAGCTGCTGTTCTTTTCCATGAGCCTGGGTCCAGTCCCAGGGGTGTCGCTACGTAAAACTAGGTTGGAAAGGCAAATTCTACACAAATTCAACTTGATCATCTCATACATTTTGAGCTCACACCTCTGAATGGCACTTCTGAAGACAGATGTTCTGCCCGCCGAGAGTTGACTTTCTGCAGCTACAGACTAACTTTAAACTTTGTGTCAGCTCCTGCTGGTGTTTCAACGCCACATATTAACCTTGTGTCATTGTCAATGCAGATCGTTGTTACTTCAAATAATGCCTTTTCCTAACAAGCAACAGCCTAAAGCTAAAATACTCAGCAAAGGCGAATGAGATGAGAAATATTAAAACTGCTGTTTTATACATAATCAGAGGCAAGACTGTCCATGATCACTTAAAGGTTAGGGTGCTCTTAGGTGCCAGCATTACAATTTTGCACACACACTCCAATGCATTTCAATGCCCTTACTTACTACCAATGTTAAGCATCAACTAAATATGTAAGTCACCTTCTCAACTGTCATCAAAAAACAATCAGTTCCACTAAACCAACAGGCAGTGCTCAGCTGCCGCATAATGAAAACGTGACATTGAAGTCCGATGTGGGAAAAGTCACAGAAAAATGAACCAAATCATAGTCTAAAGGAAGGACAAATGCAAATCTCAAATTTGAAATGGAAAGTATGTTTCACCTACAACCTCTGCTGACTCCAAGTTTCACTCTTTCACTCGCCGAACAAAGGCAAATGTTTAACAGCTCTCCCTTAACCATTCCTCATCAAATACTTTCACCATCCCAGCAGGAGACCTTATGACTTATGATTCTGCGCTACCAAAAAGCCCAGATGGATCGAGTCAAGTTGACATGCTGTGAAACACAAGGACGCAAGTCTCTGCACTTAGCACAAAAATCTACCTTTCTTCTTTTCTCGCGCTAGCCGGAGTCTAAGTGCTCACCCAGTCTGTTGAAACTGGTGCTGGTGAGCAGCACGTTGGCGTAATGGCTCGATGATGGGAACATTACTGAGGGGACAGAGAGGCTTTTTCAAAAGGCAATGGGCCATAATCCCTCTGCTTGCTACAACAAAAGGGTATATCAAGGCTACTTCTGACCTGAAACAACTATGCTGTCCCCTCCCTCTCTTGGTGAAGTGCTCTTGTAAGAGGCCTGCTGAATGAAGGGAACTGAAGCGAGGGAAATAGACTTGCATTTGGAAAGGAATTACACAGATATCCTTCTGGATATCCACTGCTCGGAGGGCAACCAAATCTATGCTGGGATTAAACGCGATGTACCTTCACAAATCTCCTTTGAATATGGCAGGCCCCCAGATATATTCTCTTTTTTTCTAGCACAGTCTGATAATTTGCAATGCGTGTGTTCAGGACATTATGTATGGTGTTTTCATACCTGGGTGCAATCATAGATGGTCAGCGACAGACCTCAGGAAATACAATTTCCTGTCTGTTTGCATTACTCCGGCAGGAAAATGAAGGGGTTATGCGATGTCTATGATTTACAATGAGAAGACAAGACAGTGATCGGCATTGCGACCACACAGAAGCGCGTACACACACCTGCGACACACTGACCACGTGTGATTGTTCATATCCCTCGCTTCTGCTCCTCTCCTTTGCTTCATCCCTCCTTCACAGACACTCTTATCTCTGTGGACCCATGCCTCCCTCGCTCACACACCGCTGCCTCTCCTGTTAAGAGGCGGGACCGCTGTGAGTGAACAGGCCCTTCCTCTGCGCGGCGCTGATAGAGCCCTAATCTGAAGACTGATGCTCGGGAAGAGGCTGATTAAAGGGGACCGATGAGAAAGAGGCAGGACCTTATCACGGTGAGCGAAAGCATCTCAACTCTCCGGGCTAATTGGCCGGGGAGCGAGTGGCCAGCTGCTGGGCAGAGATTGGGTCACCTGATGGCTCTCCTTTCACACAGTTGCCGGGTGTACTTTTACGCACTCTCCCTCGAGTTTGCTCCTGTTTAATGAACTCGACCTTGTGATCCGCCAAGCTCTCTGGAAGCCAGGCTAAATGTGCTTCAGCGAACTATCCTCACACGGGGAAAACCCAGGAAGCTTGATGTAATTTTTGAAAACCTGACTCGAAGGGGGTGTAGCAGTCCCACAGCTACAACATCAGGTAAAAGGATTAATTGAGCCTAACAATACGGCATAGTGTATCACTCACAGGATCTCTGATACAAATGCCTTGTTTACACAGGAACATTTCCTCATGACACCCCCTTGATATTTGCACAAAATTGCTGAGATAATTTACCCACTAAAATGTGTCTAAACCTTCAGGCCTCATGGCAACGTGGGTTTGGACAAGAACTAGGGCAGGAAATTAATTACTTCTTTGGAGGGGGCGCTGATCTCTGTGTCTGGCATCCTAGAAGCAAGACCTCTAAGTAGAAGCAAAGACCCAACACAGAGGTATAACAAATCACAAGTCTTCATTAAGATACAGCACAATTTTCCTCTTTTTATATGAACCTTATGTCTTCTTCTTTCTTTGTCTTTGTCCATTTTGGCCCAAGAGAAACTGTAATTTGCACAAAGATGTCACCTGATTTGTCTAATAGGTTATGGTAATTGGTATTTATGGTAATTGAACACTTTTTTTTTTTCTTAATCTATGTAAATTTCACTGAGATATGGGGAAGGAAAGGGAGTACCATTTCTTACAATCTCTCCAACCCTTGTACTTTACATTGTTACTTTCTGGCAGCTCATGTATAATTAGGCCTTAAGAGGAGCGTTTTGGACATGAAATGAAATAGCTTAAACCTCAAATGAGGCGAAGAGCTCTGTTCTACATGCTACCAATACAAGTTGTCTGTTGGATGAATCCCGGTCCCTTGTCATCAGCCCTCACTCCCCCTCTCCGAACTGCTTGCATTAGCATAAAACTCTTGTCAGACAGCATGCAGGATTCAGCAGAAGTGCGACTGGAGAAAGAGAAGGCTTTTCAAAAAAAAAAAAAAAAAAGAAAAAGGAAGAGACTAGCATTGGGTCTGGGGGGAAAATACTCATTTCCCCAACCCAGATCTGCACCACAAGCAGAATGGATGCAAAGCCCCTTAAACATGCCAAGTTCAAGCTCATTTCAATATTCGCTCCTCAGCAAATCTAATACCTGTGACATTAAAATAAAGCTGCTTTCACCAGATTTGTGCTCTAGCTTCCCTGATAAGATCAACAGGGCAAGACAACACTTGAATACTGACAAAGAAAAATTGGCTGAAAAATGCACTTCAAATCCACATGAAAGTGAGACCAGTCGCCTAGTACATGCAATATTGAGCATAAAATCATTGTAAAAGTCTTGAACAGAGAGCTGATTACTGCGATTTTGTGCTATCAGAGGTGAAATAAAAGCACTTGTCAGCTGTTGTGAGATATAGGAATATAATGATAAATGTATGAGCCGATATCTCAGGGATCACGACTGACACGGGAATCTCCAAGGTACAAAGCAGTCATGTATTGAAACCGGTAAAGGTTGGATCACTACCTTAGGTTTGTTACAAAGACTTATATGTCACGTTAAAGTATTAAAAAAAACCCACTTTAAATATTCCATATAACTTCCCTTTTTTTACATTTTATCTGCTGAGGTAGAGGATTTTTCTTGTTCCTCTTATGACATATTTTAAGACGAACCCCAACATTTCCCTGGTTGAAGTTGAAAAGTGCAAATCAGCAGGAAAATCCAGAAGAAGATATCAAAGATGAAACTGTCAAATCCCTCTGATTTAACAAGTGCACCGCTGCACACTGCCTCTCACTAAACCTGAGTGATAGCTGGTGAATAAAATGGGGGATATCCACAGAGGTTTATGTGTCCGCTATGTATGCACCAAGGCACTCAGTGTTCGTAACCAGGCTCATCCCACTCGTTCCGCATAACACTTAGATGGAAACAGTGTGTTTTTGCTCATTCTGCCAGCCTGTAGCGCTTCTTTTACGGTGAAAATAATTGAGTCTATAAAGAGAAATGTATCACCTGAAAAGCAGCGCAACAATTCATTACCCACCATGTACTTTCCATAAATTCACAGACAAACATGTTTGTTATTTACCCAAGAGTCTGTTGGTGAATCATGAATACTGAAACACTTTGCCAGGTTTTGATAATGTCCCGTGTCTTTCTCTGTATCACAGTTAGTGTTACGAATGTTAAATCATTTTTGATGAATACATTCAAAAATAACTGTGGTAAAATTGAAGAGAACCAATAATATTGGATCCTTTAAAGCCCGAAGCTGTAGTTGAAGTGATTGAGAGACACTGTAAAAGGTCTTTGTGAACTTGGATATTTAAAGTTTGCAGTTTTTTTTCCCTGAGGCAGAGTTAATCACTATACCGGGAGGTCACAATTTCTGCCAATGCAGGTAAAAGGTTGCCGTTGGATTAAAACTTTTTAATCTTCAAAATGTCAACTTTTTCAGGATTTAAGAAAAGAAAGCGAGGAAACAAGTACGACTGACGCCACAGTAGATGTGAAATGACATTATTTGCAAAACACAGTTTCAACGGGACCTTGGGTCACAACACATCCTGAGGGTATAAAAAGAATATTAAAGAAGTTGGTTTAAGAAATTCTAAGACATATATATTGATGTTTCTGTGGCTGCACTTTCTAGTATGGAGCTAAAAAGTGGTAAAGAGCTAACAAAGAGCTTAAAAAACATTGATGTAATCATGCAGATTTATCTGCTGCATGTATTTAGTGTTTCGGACACTTGATGTACTACTGGTGTATTACTGACTGCAGCAATGATTAAACCCAACTCTTATTAGAGATAGTCTGACCAGTGGCACATACAGCTAAAGTATGAGCCAGTTATCATGCATATTTATAATTTTTAGTAACCTTTTCTTATTAATAAGGAGCACTGGTGTATGCTCTGATATCTGACATAACTTTTTATGCAAGAAGCTAAATTCACACTATTATTTTCATGCTATTTCTCTGTGTTTTATTCTTCCTGGTTTGAATGTCCAACACTTGGAAAATCAAGCTGCAGTTTTGCAAGGCTGACGATTTCCAGCAGCACATAAATGCACCACACCAGAAAACACGTCTTTATGACTCCTTGGTATGTTTGCCTCAGCCTGCCGATCCGCCAGGACAATAAATGATGGTTTGTACAACAGAGAGCGAAGAACTGGCCCTGGCCAAATGTGTGTGTTTTGTGTTTTGCAAGACAAGGAGAGACAAGCAGCAAGAATTATAGGGGCAGAGACACTGAAAGAGACAGACATTAAGAATTAGAGGTACACAGAAGCTGAGCGAGACAGAGAGGGGGAGAGGCTTTGCATGGTGTAAATCACTGGGCCTGAAGCATGGTGCCAGGCCTGCCTAGCAGCTGTTTGGTATGCAGTGTGTAAAGCCTGTTCTCTATCGGAGCTGACATCCCGGGCAGAGGAATTATGATGAGAGATGATTGTATCATGACTGTAATTGTAAATGTAAATCCTGCAGCGCGGCCACCCTCTTTTTGTGCATAACGATGAGTTGCCCAAACAAAATTTACATTCCACTTCATATCGTGCGGCGACTGCATTACTTTGACAAACAATAACCATTGACAAATGAATAACATAAAAGGAGATGATTAACTCCAGAAAAGCAATCTGGGCAGATAATTTACGCTGTGCTCACATGCTTCCCCAGGCGGCACTTGTTTTTTCCTGCGTATGTACGTGTATAGCTTTAGCAGCAGAGATTTATACTGCGCATGGCTACTCACACATTCACTTGTCTTTGTCATTAGAGCACTTTGTGTTTTCAGCCTCGTATTAAAAAAAACAGTTTCTTGTATTATATTGTAGCTGGAAAACTTCTGTGCAAGTTTCACTCTAGTTAAAATGAAATGCCACATGTGTGATTAAACAGCTGCTGATTCCTCTCATTATCCAAAAAACAACAAATATGTGCCACAGTAATTAGAGCGGTGTAATCACTGGTCTATGGTGATTATACAAATACACAGACAGAATAGAAGGTATGGTCTATCGCCTTCTGTATAGGACTCCAGAGGCATCCATCTCATGCAGGCAGGCAAGGAGACTCAACGCTGCATTGATATAACAACCGCAATTAGCATTCACAAATAGCTGTGTGCTGCTGTTAATTTTTTGTAAGGCAAAGAGGTAAACGAGCTAACAAAGTTGGCTTAAATTAGCCTAATTAAGGAAGCTAATTGATCCTCCACTCTTTATATTGCTCTTCCTGTCTGTGGAGGACTGCATATAGCACGACTAAACATACTTGCTAGACTTACATTGTTGTTTATGTAATGTGTACTCAACACTAAAAAAAACATGCGCTGACTAAAATATCAGATTCTGCAATCAAAATTTTATGAGAAAAAAAGACCTTTTAGCTTTAGCTTTAACTTTAAGCTAGCACAATTTAGCTAAAGTAGCAAACTTTACCTCACTACGCCCATCTTTATATATAGTCTATGATTAGCTCCCACAGATTCCCCCCTGTCCACCCAACAAGACTGCGCTGAACAAAGCAGCACACATGGTGTAAGAGACTCATTTTTCCTCTATAATGTCAAAAATAATGTCTTCTCTTACCTATCTAATTAGCCAATAGGCTAATCTCTTGATGCAAGTGTTGCTGGGAAAATAATCAATTACCGTAAAAAGCATTGAAATAAACTTATTTTTTATTTTAGGTTTGACGACCAAGTTGTGGACTATTTTTGGAAAATAAAAGTTGAAAACCTCCAGTCTGCCCTTCAAAGACTGTGCTGTGTCACTTGAAACACATGCTACATATCTGACACCACAGTCCAGGCAAAAAGAGACCCCTCTCCACTTTACTTTCTGTCCATATCCTCTCCCAATGACGTGATTGGCAGCTCTGGTTAAATCTGCGACCCAGAGTCCAATTACATGGAGGGGGTGTGAAGTATATGAGTCAGATTAGAGGCCCATCTTCCCAGAAATAAGGACTCTGTCACTGGGGAGCACCAGGCCTAACAGAGCCAGCCAAGCCTGGCCACAAACGAGAGTGGTATTCTCTCTTCTGTCACTTCTCATTGTTGTGAAGCGGCTGCTCCGCATGTGAGCGAAGTAAACCTGCAAACAGGCAGCGTAGCAGAAAATGCAAGGACATAGTGTGGTATTTATATTTATCAAACACGTGAACACAAGCGTGCACACAGACAGATATGCACAAACAAACACACAAACACTGTTTTTCTCTCTTCCTCATGACATGCATGATTGCACATCCGCGCATATTTGGATATTAAGCGCCCTACTTTTAAACATTAATAAACTGAATTCCAGAGGAGCCCTGTCTCACATCCCCAAACACAACATCAAGTGAACACTAACATTAATAATGCAGATCCCATCACTGTGGTTAGTCTTATCTACTTATAGAAAATGAAGCCCATAGCATACTGCACCAAGAATACTAAAAAGCAATTATTGCTCTCAGCTGTAGTGAGCCAAACATTAATGAGGGAGAGTGAGACAGCGGAGGTTTGGGCAAAAAATCTGCAGGATAATTTGTTTAGAGCGTTAGGAAAAACAGTTCTCTAAAGAGTCTAGTTAATTTTATTCTTCTGGTGAAGTTGAGAAAGTGCAAAGGTAAAAGTGCCCCTGGTAGAAAAAGACCTAAATCGAAACATATAAAGCACTTTTTAATACCACAGAAAAATGTATTCTCCTTATAATTTGCATGCTAATGATAATGTTGCACTCAATTGCACAAGCATATTCCTGTGTTTTTGCAAAGATAAAGCAGCAACATGTTTCTTGATTTGAGTGGTTGCCAGAAGAAAAAATATAAGTTGCTGGACTGAAAATAATGGACAGCAACTGCTAGTTTGCGTGCTCTGCTGCAGTGTTGGAGAACATTTCCTTCTCTTCTACAACAATTGCTCTCCCCTTCTTGCAGACACATGAGTCAACCTCTCAACAGTGAGAGTATCTCCCATACTTGTACCAGTGGGGCCAGAGGAGGCTGACTTTCAAGTGGGGGCATCAAGTCAGGGCGAAAGCCTTCTCCGAGTCCCCTGGCTCTGTAAAGCTTAGGCTTGCGCACACATCTCTGTGGATGGGTGAGTGTGTGCTTATGTGGGAGGGGTGTGCATTGAAAGGTCAAGAATCAGCCTACATCCTCCCTCAGAAGGAGGAGAAAGAGAACAGAAGAGAGCTGGGTGCTAGTGTGGGTGGGTAACTGTATAAATACAGTAAACAGAATGACAGTATGCCTGCCCTATTTGCAAACTTATTTATTAGCAATAAACGCATATAATGTCAGTGTGTCTTCATTCGTTTTGAAAAGTGTCTTGAGATAACTTCTGTTGTGATTTGGCGCTATATAAATAAAATTGATTTGACTTGTTTCATAGACTGATAGTGAGAAACTGACTTTTGACATTGATGTATAAGCACAATAAAAAAATCTGTGTCCTCCCACCATTTACAGTTAATACAACAGCGGTATTGTATTTTTAATGTGTGCCACAGGGTTTAAATAACAGAACATGGATGTCTTACACTTATTTGTCCTGCTGCAGTAAAATCATATCTAATAAGTTGACTAAAAAACGGCTTTTTCTGGAGTTTTTAAACCAGATCTCTCTACCTTATCAGTGCATGAAGTTTGCAGAGATTCTCAGGTAAATGCATTTTGCTGATAAAGACCATGGGATGCATTCAAAGCCACGGAAAAAGCCAGTAAATTAACTCTGAGTTAAACTACAGTTTCCAAACACGCCTAATAAGCTTGAATATGGCTCTAAAAAGCATTTTCTAAAAGTTAAACTCTAAATCTCTACCAGTCAAACATTTCTCCCAATTGTGAAACTGGTGCCAATAACTGTGATAAAAATCACAAAACACGTATCGCCACTTATTCCTAGTGCTATCTAGCCATGCGGATACTGTAGCTTCAGTTTTATGTGCCAAGGTTATTCAGATATCCACCCCTGAGGTTTCTGCTGTCATCCCAATATAATGGAGGTGGATGGAAAGTCATTTGTGGTGCTCAAAGCATTGAAAGTTGTCTGTAAATTATGGACAACTTGGAGTAACCCAGACATTGTTTCTGGAAAGTCAAAGACCCATTGAGGTGTTACTTATTCGATGCCACAAGCCCCATAAATAAAAAATCAATTTATCTCCATTGTATTGGGGTGATGGTAGGTGTCTCAGTGGAGGATGACTCAAAACCCTGTGAAATAAAACTGGAACTATTGGAATTGCTAGAAAACACTAGGGGTACAATGTGAAATAGGCCTGCTGTGATTCAGTGACCTTTTAAAACAGATCCCATTCCCCTTATGTTAAAATAGGGCATCTAACACCACCACTTACATCTTAAAGTAAAAACCTTTGCAGACCTGTTGTGTTCCTTTGCCTCACGTCTTACCAGCAAATGCTGCCATTACAATAATCTACTTTCTTATGAGCAACTTTGTTTTCTCGACTGCACTGTAATCTCTGTAAACCAGACTCCTATATCAATGCCACCCTGCATTACACTGACACTCAACGGTGCTCTGGTAAAACATGAAATATAGTCTCATAAAGGTCTTATCAGCCAGACAAGTGGACCTAAGAGTTCCAGACGAGTGCGCTTAAAGGCTCATGGTGAGTTTAAAGGATTTAATGATGTCTGGCCTTAGAATAATTTTAGCTAGATGCACGCTACAAGACTCTCTGGCAAGCAATTAAACACTTAAGTTTGCCCTCCAGTCCAGTTGCCAGGTAACTTTTACTGATAAACATGGAGCAGATAACATCATATCACATATCACCAGATTTTCACACTATTTGTGGCATAATAACATTTAATTTGAAGCCAAATGAGGCCTCTCTCATAATACTGTGGTTTAAATAAACCAATGAGCAGCTGTCAAAATCCTGAGAATATGCCTGGACAGAGAAATTACAGAGCTTATTTGTTTTACCTCATCTATTTAAATCCCCATTGTAATGATCAAAAGCCTCAGCTGCCATCTCACTTAGCATATGAGGCAGCTTTCAGAAGCAGAATTCAGTGTGATTAAACAGTGGACGCAAACTCAGCTCCTGCTGTCCAACTGTTTGCTGTTTACCTGTCCTCTCAATCAAGTTTTATTCATGTGGATTTTTCCAATAATTGCTAATGTTTGTTTATCCTTTGCCTTACCTCCTGCTTCTCCACTCAACAGGCACTATTCAATCAATTCACCATGAGGCAAATTATTAAAAGAAACACAATTACTATTCACCAGAGTGATGTTCTGCTCTGCTAATGGTTTGCTTTCTTCCTATATCTGTTCATGACTGTTACAGCATAAAGTCATACAGAAACAGAGAGCTTTTTTTTTTTCAGACACCAAATAATGCACTAGTCCTAAATACCAAGGCACTGGCAATGAAGTTAAAGTTACAAGCTGATACTGCAGGGTGAATGAACTCACAAATGCAGCGTTTAAATCATCTCCTGCATTGTATAATTAAAGCTGACATACCATTCTTTGTAGTTTCTTTTCTCAAGAGAAAACAAAGTCCTGTAATAGCTGTGGCCTTGGGCTGCCAACATAAAAACCGTGTTATCATGCTGATAAGCAGGTCAAGAAGCCTTAAAGAATCCCCTAAATGAGACCTTGATCAGTTTTTAACATTGCTGAAACATAGTCACAGACAAGGTGTTCTAATATAAGAAAATTATAGTTTAGATGGAGGTCAATAGAGTCTATAGTTTTCTAAGTTGGGACACGTAAGTGCATTATCAAACTTATACCATTTACCAAAGGAGAAAAAATAAAACACTATTCGCTTTTTAAAGATAATTTGTAGTCACTTAAGGCAATTACAGGATAATTGCATATTTAATTTAATTTAATTTATTTTCCCAAGACTCTTGAGTCACTTGCTTTAAAGACATCATTATTAGACAACTTGGATAATGAGAGGTATGGGATCACGAGCAGGAAACAACACACATGTTGTCATGTTTGTTTACTTCTTGTTTTACTTTTGTGGTAAAATCATTAAAATGTTAAGCTGTGACCTGCTAAAACATTGTGCAACGATAGTGCAAGTAGAGAAGAGTCAAAACCCAAAACCCTGATTGTATCTTATTGATTAATTGACTATGTGTTCAACTTTTCATTTGTAAGAAGATTGTGTTATTTTGTTCAAAAGTTACCCAGTCTTGCTTTAAGCCAGCTAACTTTAGGTTAGGTGTGCTAATGTATGATTTAAAGCACCTGAAATTGAACAGATATTTCACACGTCAGCACAGAATTATTTCTCTCGTACATCAGATTTTTTTTAATGTTTGCACTATAATTTATATGAGGCCACTGCAAAGTTCAAGCCCAGTTAATCTAAAAGCACAGGAGTCCATTTTTTCTTTTCTTTTTTTGTGAGAGCTGAATTGACACAGCGAACAAGTCCTGACAACCTCATCAGCTCCCCAACCTGCTTGACCCACCACCAATTGGGTTTTCAATCAAACTCCTATCTACATACATGCTCTCTCTGGACTACAGCTGCAGCCTGTAGCAACAACTTTTTCTTGTTAACTGTAAATACTTTTTGTTTGCTCACTATCTCCAGAGAAGGTGCAGGCTAAATTATTGGACTGTTTGCACCCTTTTCACGCCCTATTGTTTGAGAAACCACTGTGTAATCAGCCGCTGTGCAGATTCATTCATTTTCATTGTGTCTGTGTTCCCTAATAAGGACTCCGGTCAAAACCCAGTATGCTGCACAGCAGCGTTTATGAAGAACTCAAAAAGGGCTATCCAAAAAATTAGGTCACTTTGAAGTTCCACACTTCTAAGGCACTAACAATCTGCTTAGACCTAGCTCAAAACAACACTTTTTCCCCCCAAGTACACTGGTGGACATTACAGTTTCTCCTTTGCTGGTTCCTGAAGGCACCCAGTGTTGACCAAATGCAGTCACGTCGATATGAATTTCCTTCAAACATCTCAGGTGTTACGAAAGGGGATGGAGGAAGCCAGAAGAAGAAGCCAATATATTCAATATAATATTCAACAAAGGCACTAGTGAAAGCTATGGAGACTTCATAGCATTGATTTAATTAATAATAATAATCAAAGTGTCTGCTGCATTAAATTTATATTGCACTGCTGTCAATCCTTTCAATAAGGGAAACAGTCTCCCTGCTCTCACTAACTACTGCACAGGGCCTTTGAACATGCTGCATGTCCCTCGACTGCTGCAGTGGAGCTGCTCAACAGTGTAGACTTTGCTTGTAAAAGTCAGTTCCCAGGTGTGAAGGTGTATACCTGTGAATGTGAAGCAGGATGTTCCTAAAGAAAGGACAGGCTAAAAGCAGAGTTGCAAGTCGGTCTTGAGAATCAATGTCACAGTTTTAGCCATTCAATAGGAGACTAAGAATAATAGGGACCTGAAGGAAAAGCCTTCAAACAGGAAGTGTCATGGTGCTTCTCCTGGTGGTGCAACTGACAGGAAAGACAGTCGGGCAACAGATTTGTCAAATCTGAAGCAAAACAAGGCATGCTGTTATAATCATGGAGAACGTTGGTGAATTCAATTTCTTCAGTAGAAATTCCAGCTGGAATTATTTACTATAATTTGGTGGAGTTCATGTAGCAACTCATTGGATTACATGACTAAAGAGGCCATGATTGACAAATTAGAGTTGGTATATTTGAGTGGATGGGAACAACAATCCTCTGTACTTTCATTTTACAAACAGAGCCCCAAGTATCAGATCAAATTACACATGCTTCCTACAGTTGGCAGACCAACCTCAGGCACTACTGCACCCTTATCACCGTGAATTACTGTGTTGTTGTACTGTAATGCAACTGTAAAGTGTGGCCTGCATTAGGGGGGGAAAGGCATGAATGAGCCATTCCCCTCGGGCTGGAAGATTATAACCGTGCTGCTAAACCCAGGGATAATCGGAATTTTCTGTCCTTGGGTGTAGTCTGCTCAATAGAAAAGTCCTTCAAATTCTGCCGGTCTCTACCTGTAGCTGTAGATAATTCAAAAGAGTTGTCACAGCTCACCATAACTGCTGCCACTGACCACACAGTGGCATCTGTGTTTCTGATGTTGTGGTATGGAAGGGAAGAGGAAACTTACAATTTCAATTTTTTCAATTTTTCAATGTCTGACAGTTGACATCTTTAAGATAAAGATGGGCCCAGACAGCAACTAAGGACTAAGATATTTCCCTCAGGAGTTGTTGGACACCAAAAAAACACTGGATATTGGATTTTGTCAGGTGGCCAGACACATGATACACATGATTTGATAAATATATACTATATAAATAGATAAACCTGTATAAAGTTGGTGCTTGCAGGAATGGTGCAATGGTGTGACTGAAAGAAGAGGCATTTTCCCAGGTCTTGCAGTTCCTGTTGACTGTTTTGCTTGTGTATTTGTGTTCTGTATATTATGCTCAGTGAGTTATGACCTTGACCCAGTGATGGTAAACTGTGGATTGAGCTAAAGCTCCCTTTTGCCTCACAGGGGGGAGGAGGCGCAGGGCATGCAACTGACCTGGATGCTAAACGGGGCACTAAATCTGAAATGATGTGCATTAAACATGATGACGTATCAAGACGCACAGTGACGTGCGCTGAATGAGATGGCGAGTTTGGTGACTCCGTAAAAGGAAAGAAAGTGATAAGGATGGAACAGCCTTTACATGAAGGCATCAAAACAGCCACAAGGAAAATTTCTTTCTCCTCAATATAAAGTCAGTTAGAACTGTTCGTCGCCGGTGGTTGATTTATCCAGCATGCCCGCAAGTGACAGCAGAAACCTTGATCTTACAAGGTGAAACAGATCACATGTATGTCCCAGGAGGTCCTGATGAGTATCATAACAACACTGATGACTAGATCAATCTCAATCAATACCCATAACGAGCCTGCTTAAGGTCCTCTCATTTAATCGTTGCCTATATTCATCTTCGACGTGAACCCATAACCGCAAATTTTCTGCACTGCCCCTTGATTAATGCTTAACTGCTTAACTTTTTTCCCCCCCATCACTCTCTAAATCAGTCGCTATTGTGTCCTGTGACGCACGCACCCGCCTCAACACCTTGAATCGAAAACCTTGGCTGTGTTTTAGCTAAAGTCACGGAGGCTGTAATGATGTTTAACAGCCCATTAAGGTGATGGAGACCTCCAGTGTGGTGTGGGTGACATGTCAGGGTCAAGCTATGGCACTGAACACCTGAGGGAGGTGTTCTTTACATGTTAGATACATAAAGAGTTTCAAGGGAGTCACTTCTTACCGCCCTTAACTTACTCTTTTTTACAACTTATCAGGTTAGTAGGAAAGTTACATTTTTACAGAAGCTAAAAGGAAAAAGATGGGCATTTTTTCTCTAATATGTGCAATTATCAGGCAGAATAGGGAATCCTTTCTCTGCATACAACAAACACAAATTGGTTAAAATGTAAATTTAGCATTTCATGAAAGCGACATGCTCTCTGTGTTTCCTAGGCTGCAGTGCCAAACAACTCCTGCCTAAGTTTCTTTTATCTTTGCTCTATTGTTTTGTGACCTCGGTTGTATAAGAGGCTTGTTCTCCATTGTTTGCCTCTGCGGTGAAATTGACTAACATTGGGCTATAATTGCAGCAAAGATTTGGGGACAAACATTGGGCACCATTATTTTTCACACTGTGTGACAAAATGGAGCAGTAATTACTATCAACCGTTTCAGAAAACAAGGCGTCTAAATACAGTGAAAGTGCAAGTCCATTAAGTTGTACGCGCTTTTGCACTTGCATGTGTAATTGATGATTACCCCTTGCTGATCAAAAGAGACTTAATGTTGCTGCAGATGGCAATAACAAAGGAGGAAGAAGAGGTGTACGTGTGTGGGAGTGTGTGTGCGAGGCTTCATAAAAGCCAGCGAAAGAGCACGAGAGCAAATGAAAGGTTAAGTGCAGCCCAAGTCCAAGTGAATATTCATGTATGTAAAGTGATACGTTTTGTACCTCTATGTGAATGGACCCTGCTATTAAAGAGGTACAAATCTCTTGGCTGCCAACAGACTCTCTGTTAATATTCACTGACACAACACTTCACATGTTTTAGCAGAAATGCTCAAGAGGCAACTTTTGAAGCCTACTTTACTTGTTTACATCGTGTGACGGATGGGTTTGAGTGCTGCAACAATAATCTGCACTTCTTTTTACGAAATCGACCCAATTTAGGTTACACACATGCGTGCTTCCCCGCACGCATGCATACAGACTGATGCACACACACACACATACATACTGTATGTACATTAATATACACAACGCACACACTTGGAGATTACACAACGCTCAACTAATCCCACATGACATGAATACATCTGGCCGACAGGCAGATTTCACAGCCTTCAAAAGCCTCACTGACAGAGGAAACACTACAGCACACAGACCTCGGATGTTCCTCTGAGTTTCAGCAGCCAAGTACCACATAAATAGTGCCCATTTATTTCTAGTCAACAGACTGTGTGGGTCAAGACTCTGCATAGCATAAACCAGACATTACACAACTGGGGTTTGGATTGTCAGCTAGGAGAGGTGAGGGGAGGGTTGAGTGCAGAAATGTCAAAAACGTGCACATGCATTCTTGCGCACAAACACACACGTATACGAAGACAAAGACGTTCAAGCAGTCTACTGTGCCGCTCTTTGCCTTTATGCAGGTTGACACACTCGTTTCGCTGCTTCAGGCGCTGACCGCATTTCACTACTGGAAAAAAGAAAAGAGGATCTCCATGGCAACAGCTTCTGCAGTTTGTTGGTTGTAACACGTGTGATGACATCATTCAGACATCATCCAACAACATGGATCAGAGATATCTGCTGATGCTTCAATCCAAACCGTGTTTGCCTACTCAAAAAGAAACAAAAGAGGAAATCCAAAGCAAACAGATATCAGCCTTCAGAAATCATACGTTTACATTATGATTCATACAATGAAGCATGTAGTGTTAAACGTTATATCAATAGAGACATCAAATCAATCAACATGTCAACTCGGTTTGGACCAGAATGATGCCAATGGTTGGCATTGTGTTTTTCAAGGACGGCACTTAAAGTCCTAATTGGATAAAATGCACTTTCATACTTTTAGAGACTGTACTGTTTGTATTTAGAGCTCCAGTAAGGACATTCTGTCCACTAGTGGGTTGAAATATTTCAAAGAAAGCTACACAATTCCTATACCTACTTACCCATAAGAAACAGAGCAGAACATCCCATTGGAGTTGTCCTTCTCAGTACCTGATAAACTCAGAACAATATTCACTTGCCTTGGCAAAACAAAATACTGAGCTGAAAGCAGCTGAAGGCTGCTTAAAGCTGGAGACATTAACAGATAGTTTATATCAAAAATATATTGCTTGACGGAGCACTTAAAGCCACTGAATGATAAGCTTAAAGAACCATACTTATTGTTTGGATACGCTTTAGCAAAAACATACAGGTGACATTCCTCCTCAAATATAAGTGTCAAAAACTTTAATGAAGTAGTAGTAGTTGTAAATTGAAGCAGTGCAGTAAATTGGCTAAAAAACTACACTGGAAGGAAAATACCAACATGGTCCTAAAAAAGGATCTGTTCAGATTGTTTTGTTCTGAGGAAACTAAGGTCCTTTGATGCAAATAGAGAACTACTTCTTGTTTTTTACCACAGCATCACAGCTAGTGTCCTTTCTTATATTTGTTTGGTCGAGGGGAAACATTACAGTGGAGGACAAAAGGAGGATAAACAAGCTGATCAAAAAAGCAGGCTCTATCATTGGCTCACCTCCAGATTCCTTAGAGGTCCTTTTAAAAAAACGTTCAAGAACAACGTTCAAGAACAAAGCTGAGGACCAATATGAAGAACACCCCCTCAATAGTCTCTTTAGTGGATTGAACAGTTCTTTTAGTGCATGGCTGTGTGTGTGTGTTGGCACTTTAAGGAGTTTTTATTGCCTTGTGTTTTTGTCAAACACATACTTATCTACGTGTCCAGTGCTTCAGACTGTTTTAACTGTTTTATCCTGGCTTTGATTGTCTTTGTTTCTATCTATCTATCTATCTATCTATCTATGATTTCCTGTGAATTAGACATAAATTAACAAAAGATGCCCTGTTTTATTTAGGGTGTTTCCAATTATTACAATTATTTCTTTCACCTGGAGGAAATCATCATCTAGCAGTACAACAGTAACACTGAGAGGACTCACATTCCTGGTAGATGTAGAGGGTAATAGTTGTCAAATGCTACTATAGAGTGAAAGAGAAAGTATGAATGCCTGTGGGAAAGGACCCACAAAGGCTGTTAATGATGTGATACAAACATGGGAAAGGCAGCAAAAGGAAAGCTACACAAGAGGGAGCAAGGATAAAATGTTGGGAGAGTTCAGATGAGAAGAGTGAAATATGGCAGGGAGAGAAGACAGATAGAGAGATGCCACAAGCATGAACAGATGGCTGAGAAGAGAGTCAGAAAGAGTGAAAGAGTGAGGGAGCGAGAGGCAGAGAGAGAGAGAGAGAGAGAGAGAGAGAGAGAGAGAGAGAGAGAGAGAGAGAGTGGGAGAAAAATCTGGATCAGGCTGAAAAAGACCTCGAGTTCACTTTGGGGAATGCAGTAAGTAGGACAGGCAAAACTTAAATTCCAAAAAATGAGACCCAAAAATAACCCAAAGGAGAACAAACCACTTGAGCCTGGGAGCTATGCTAGATGGTCAGTCAAAACAGAGCTGGCTCTCCCGCTTTGAAGAACCGTCCTCTCTTTAGGATTCACAGTCTACCTGAGGATGAGCCCAAAAAGGGGGCTGAAATCATAATGGTAATCTATGCAAATTCAGCTATGTGGGGAAAATGATAAACAGGGACAGACCCGATGCAAATTAAGTCTCCTAAAGGAGGCAGATTCATCCATATGTATGTAAAGGTAGAGTTATATCATATACTGTATATATCACAGGACTGGAGTGCAGCTCTGAGAGTGAGCAGAACGTCCGCAGTGTTAGGGTTACGCTGTGGAGCCTTTTTGTCTGCAAACCAGTGCTTCACCCTCGTCTACCTAACACCTTTTTATATTCAGCCAGTAAAGGAACAGTTCTTATTCTTTCCCCCATGCTTAAGGCAAAGGCAATATACAGTAAGAGCTGGTCATTAACTCAACAGTTCCTTCATATCGTTTAATTCCTGAGAACCCCATTTGAACATAAGAAATGATGTGACTCATTAAGTGGGTTGAACCAATACCATTATACTGTCATATGAAACCAACCCCCATGGCTGATATGAAGCAGGCCTGTGGCAGTCGCGATCCCTCTCCACTAAACCCTGTGCTTTTCCTATCTCCTCTGTATGTGCTCCACACTGCTACACTGTACGATCTCTAACCCAGTGATCTCACACACACCCACCCACACACAAAGCACCCCAGGAGGTAACATGGATTGATATTCTCCACCAGACTTGGGATGAGTATAGAGCGCCTGGCAGATTGACAGCTGTTATGTGAGCGTAGATACGCTGCATTATGCTCCCTGACAAAAATGACATGGAGATATGAAGATGCAACGCCGCTGTGCACGTAAGCAGCTGTCTCAATTACCGCGGAAACCCTGCAGAACCCCGTGAACACGTACGCGCATGGACGGCACGATCCAATTTGATTCAGTGTTTACTGTTCGTGCCTTTGGGGATGTGCTGGTTCCGCCTTTCCCCTGATGAGTCATTCACTTCTGTGGATAAAAAAAATAAAAAAATGACGTAGTGTGTGAGCATAATATGGCGTATGCCCTTGATTTGTATGCCCTCAAGAGAATATATGGTTGTTTTAAGATGGGTTTCTTGGAGGGGAGCGCAGTGTGCAGCATGTGAAGGCTTCTGTTGGTTTGTTTGGCTGGTGTTTTACTCCAAACATAAATTCAAAATTTCAGATCACTATAGATGCAGGTTGATATCTAAGACCTCAACTCTAATGTTAAGATACCTTGAGCTTTACCCGTGGTCTACCTTAATTCATACAGCCAGTACTGCACTTCCTCAAATAGTGACGGGGGCCTTTATTTTCCTCAACTGCAGAAGGTACCAGGCCTTTGTTGGAAGGTGGTTTATATTACAGAGAGGCCTTTATTTCTATTTCTCTCTGATAAGTATATTTTCTCATATTTTAGTATGAAGCCTCTTTGTTTTCTGATCTGCTTCTGTTTGCTCTGTTAAATTTTTGTTACTGTATTACCCGGTAATCCACTTACTCTGACATGCGGAACATGTACCCTCTAGCCGACCGTCACTCATGGATGTATGCTCGCTGGCTTAGCCGAGTTACCCTGGTTACCCATGCTCATGTAGTGTCGCTGCCGTCATTATTATTAAAATATGTAACGTTATCCCTCCATCCCCCTCCCCTCACTGGAGAACCAATCCTCCAGTCAAATTTTCATCTCACTATTTAATTACTGCGGAGATAACTTTCTTACTTTTACTTTTATAGCACTTGCATTCAGATCTGGTCACAGGTCTGCGCTTTTGAACACAACCTAATGACCCTGGATGCATTATTAATGTATTAAGTATAAAGGAAGCGTGCGGACTGAGCTTTCCGCTGTCATGCCTTCACCGCAGCAAAACTTTCCACCTCAAACGCCAACAATTTTTTCCAGTATGACTGACGTTTAGCTGACATTATTACCCACCTTTAGAAAATAAGCACTAACATTAGCTGGTAAAGGCCAAGCTCAGATGCTAACAATCATGACAACCTGTCAGAATGTGTCTGCTAGACATCCTGTCTGACAGGGAAAAATCAATACAGCATAAGCCATAACCTATTGTCAGATTCAGACAAATTCTTTGAAAAAGTGGTCCTCTACTCTGTGTGTCAATGTGTGTGTATGTGTGTGTGTGTGTGTGTGTGTGTGTGTGTGTGTGTGATATTTGACATTCTCCGAATCAGCTGTCAGACATGTTGCCTTCAAGTCATGTTGGGAATATTGAAGTTGAGAAAATATGAACACCCAGCAAAATAGTAAATACTGTATGTTTAACTGAGATTTGGTGTTGAAGACCATGAAATAGATGTTACTAAACCCATACTCGACCACACCTATAACACATACAACACACATTAAATCACTGTCAGAGTGTATGCAACCTAAAATAAGCAGCTATCATTCACAGAAAACTTTACATACCTTGCAAATTCAGGCAAAAAAGTGCTATGCCTTTATAATTTGGACTCACCCATAACAAACCATGTGAAATATGTGTTAGAAGATGATTGTTTACTGTGCAACTGGTACGCACATGGATGGATTATGAGAGAATGGACCCTTGGGCACAGATACACAAAAGGACACCTGCCCGTATCCTTTGTAGTCGTTTAGCGTCTTTTTTAGCAACATTTTATTTGTAGGAAAACTGCAGCAGAACTTCAGTATTTTGCTCATGCTGGAGATTATTATAGAAAATACTAATAGGGTACTATACAAAATATTATACAGGAAACCATCAAAGGTTTGCAGGTTATATTTTTAAAGCAGAGCTACTCAGCTGTCAAACATATATCAATTATTTGACTTATTTTAATGTCAGCTCACTGTAGCCCAGGTACTGTGCATCTGTATTATTTAGAAAGAAACACAAAAAAGCATTAAAAATACTACTCAGTCCAGTACTCCCTGTTCAGTAATCCATTCATGTCTGTACATGGCATTTTATTTCCTAGCTGCACAAGCATAATGTGCCTTTTTTCCATGTACTGATTTGATGTGGAAGCCTCTCCTGTCTGGCACCGACTGGCACATGCTGTAGTGTAACTTTAACCTCTAACCGATAAATCATTAAACTTTTTGAAAAATTCTACCCTTCTGGCCGTCAAATCAAAGTGCCTTTCTATTGATATCCTACTGATTTACACTTTAGATTGATCCATCACTATGCTATATCCTGCTCTAACATCCTGTGTCAACAGGAAACACAGAAGATAGCACTTAATGACAACAACTGATGCCAAGAGTGATGCATGATATCATTGTCAAGCAATATCGGTTATAAATAAATACATGTAGCATTGCTCTATTATTCTGTTTTCTATGTTGGAACCAGTCCAGCATGCAGAAATTGGATTCCATTATATTTAATGGAGTTTTCTGCACAACACTGATAATAATGTAAACTGTATTTAATGGTGACTAATGAACTATAAGCTACAACTGAACAAACATTGAGGGCAGATATTTACATAAATTATTGTCTCTGTTAGTCTTGTGGCAGCCACGTATGTAGCATCAACATAAAAACATAAAATGTTACAGGCATAGACATAAGCTGGCAAATCCACAGCTGCTCATAACACAGCAGCTACTGAACTGCTTCTGACATCAGGAGCAACACAACGCGTGACCACAAACCTGATGGCACCGAGAAGATGACTAAAGACACACACACACACAATTTACAGTTGTGGCAAGAGAAAATGATGAATGGATGTGACAAAACTAAATGTATTTGCCGTATCAACTAATAGAAAACAAAGCAAAAGAATAACTGTGTGTGATTGTTTACAAGGGCACCAGGTACAGTAGTGGAAGCACTAACACAACCCTCTCATAGTTCACAATCTCTTTTTTTGTGCTTCTTTTCCACTTTTTACACACATTGAAACATGTGCATGCGCACGTGCACACACACACGCATTCATACAAAAAGTATGAACACATACTGGCACAGACAGTCATGCCGGCATGTCTGTCTTTCTCTCCCTTTCTGTCACACACACACTCTCGCTCCCCTTTTGCTTCCTGCTTTATTAGTTGATGAGTCATAGCTCTGGGTCTGGGACAATCCACACACACACACACACACACACACACACAGCTTATTCAATAAAACACCAAAGACACACCGACATGCACACACAGAACACACTCCCAAACAGACACACACTCACACACATGCAGCGGTGACTTGGCAGCACCCAACTTCGCAGCCTGGGGACTCTGAAGCTGCCTGGTGTTGATAGGTTAGTGCTGTTTTTCTTTCACACATCCAAAAAACCCAGAGTGTGCTAAATATCAGCGCCACCTGCTTCTTCCATGAAATGGGCTAATTAAGTTTATCCTGGGAAAACCTTCCTTATCTACTCTGCCTACCACTGACTGGAGTTACTGTATTGATCGATATTAGGAGGTAGACCTAATATTATGAAACTAGGCGTAAATGTCATGGAAAAATACATTTCCCCACGATCATTAATACAATCAAAGCTTTGCCTCGGTGATGCTTTTCTTCTAGAAGTTATTTATTTATGATACTTTAATGTCACCTTGGATGTATAATCTGTTTGTACAAAAGCAAGACCACAG
This sequence comes from Scomberomorus guttatus, assembly GCA_038419695.1. Classification (NCBI taxonomy): domain Eukaryota; kingdom Metazoa; phylum Chordata; class Actinopteri; order Scombriformes; family Scombridae; genus Scomberomorus; species Scomberomorus guttatus. The sequence continues at coordinate 9,113,532 of CM076468.1, read as the reverse complement.
TAAGAGAGCTCAGCCAAGTTCTACTTCTGCTGGCCAAATAAACTGAACTCAAGATGTTTGCTGGTGTAACTTTGGAGTGTAAGCGCTGACTTTTATGCTTTTTGGTAACGCTGCGCCAGGCACTTTTGCACGCCCCAAGTGGAAAAGAGAGATAAGTGTTTCAGTTTTTGAAAGTTGGAAGGACCTCATTACCCAGAAAATATGCATGTGATGTCAGGAGGATGCCCAAATCTTAAATTTACTCTTCTTAGTGGCTGTCAGGGGAGGGGATGGTGAAGAAGAAAAAAAGCCTTTGTCAGCATGTTGAGCCATAGTTCTGGCGAGTTTGAGTTTTTCTGGAATATCGCTCTTTGACTGCTGGTTGAGGGGAAAGTTTTGTATTATGGTTCTGTCTGATAGTGTGTGTGGACATTTCCTGACAGTGCCCCCACACTTGACAGCCAAATCTTGATCCAAACAGGCAACTGAAGCTAATTTACGGCATGTCAGTTCAGGTCTATTTTTAGCTAGAGACTAATTTATACATAAACCTTTCACAGCAAAAATAATACATTGCACTTACAAAAAGCGCACAGAGTCACTCAGGCAATCAGAGTAACACTTGTGACTGAAGACAGTGGATCTGGATGATAACCTTCAGGAATAATGTGTACAAACGTCCTGGAAATAATGATTAAGGCTGCACATTGAGATGTTCTCCTTGTGTCATTACTTATCTGAATATAATAAGTGTCACAGAAGGGGAAAGGGAAGATGTAAAAAAAGAAGAGACAGACAGAAAAACTGAGAGACAAACAAATGAAGAAGCAGGAAAGAGACAGACTGAGCTTTTCCTGTTTGTTTGGACGATTATCCTTCTGCTTGGTTTTATGTATCTGTGTTGCTGTGATTCTACTTGCAAGGATGTGATCATTTTCCAGTCATAAAAAACAAAATAACCAAAGCAGTGTTTCCTCTATATTCATCCAAGCGCTGCTGCTAAAATTTCACACCGTCATTAATATCAATTGGCTACTAATGATTTTCACCCGCACACTGTGTGAGCAAGATAACACCCTACGTTACTGTGGAATTGTTTTGAGTCATCGACTGGTGCATCAAATCCCAGAATCCTCCCTGTCCTCATTCTTTAAAGGACATCTACATGAAAGGTACTGTTATAAGAGTAGTGTAGCTGCTGTAAGGAATAGGGCAGTGCATAATGTGTGTGCATAGCGAGTGTGTGGTTGAGCGAGCGGCAGAAAAGTGAATGGTTAGCAGTAAGTTGTCAATATTGCAGTAGATGTACAGTACAGGCTACAGTGTGTTATTTAATAAATGCTGCAGCTTCTCAGGGCCAAGAAAAGACTCGTCCGTTGTTTCCCCAACTGCTGGAGAAGTGAAGGGGGTTAGCCCCAAAGTTAGCAACAATAGCCTTATCTGACCAGGCTCACTTAAGGTAGACTGGCCTTTAAGGTAGACCAGCTATTCTCATTTTAGCATCAATCTCAGCTGAGAAGAACAGAGAAGTGTCTGGCTGCTGAGTCCCAAAGCAGTCAACCTAGGGGAAACACTGCAAACTGTGCCAAAAAGGGTCAATGAAATGTAAATTGATCCTTTGTAGTGCAGCGTTGGAATCAGCCAATCAGGACTGAAAATTGGCAGCTTTTGCCCAGTGTGTCTGAGAAGCAGCAAATACCAATCTTATGGAGACTTTGCCATGACGACGACCTTTTACCTAACCTTAACAAAGCAATTTTATTTGCCTAATCTTAACCATACTGCCTTAAGGGAGGTTAGAGGTCACATGGCTCCATTGTGCCACTATATCTCCTATGTCTGAGGGAAACTGATGGGAGAGGAATAAGAAAATGGTGCAACTACTTCCTACAAGACCTCCTATGTTTCTTTGAGTATTTACATTTTAGAAGCCCAATCCAGTTATGTTGGGAACAATTAAACTGAAAAAATGAAGAACAAAATGAAAGAAAATCTGTCGATGCCTTTCCACTCGTCAAACCACCAGCTGCAACAACTGATGGACCAGGGACCCATTGATGCATAAGTCCTCCAAAAAACACTTTGTCTTAGCTATGCTGCTGTCGTAATTGAAATCAATATCAATACTGTGTGACTACATGGAAGGATGCTCAATATCTTCTATCTGGATGGGGTTGGCAGGGAAAGTGAATAATCTGGTATGTGTTTGCGAGAGAAGAGATGGAGGCTTCCATGTTATGGTTAGCCTGAGTCTCAGAGATTAAACCTGAGCGCTGCCAAGACGTCTGGCACAGTGGCTGTGGTTTCTCTCACGAGGAACCAGGAGAATAAATGAAACCTTTTCACAATAAACATTTTTGGGCACTTTAGTTTCATTGTTGGGAACATGTTGGTACCTTCCAAAAGCAATATTTTGAACTGTGTAGTAGCAATTGAGAATTTCATATTGGCAAGTACATCTCATGGCTCGCCCAGAATGCACAGGAAAGCACCGCACAATATGTGCTAATTATAACAAATTTCCCGAGGAGGTAGCGTGTTCACAGTTGAAAAATGATTAAATTAAATATACCTAACAACATGCAGACTAAAATTGCTCGATTTTTGAGTGTAGCATTGATGGAATCTATTCTCCCACAATGCAACAGAACAGAAATGAAGGAGCTGAATAGCCTATAGCTGATAAAAATGAAAATTAACTGCGGAGGGTGGAATAATGGCTCTAGGGTCATCTCAGAAAATAAACAAAAAACACCAAATTACACATTATATGAAATCATTTAGAATATAATTATTTTTTATGTTACTATTTTGATGATAATTTGGTGCGAGAACATAGTGAATATGCATGAATGACTATATTAGCCTATAGGGGACATTAGACATATTCATATATATGTATATAAAAATTAAATAAAATAATGTAAGTAGGATGACTTAAGGGCACTCTTAATTCCTGCAGGTGGTAAGAACATGGTGTAATATGGAATTAATTGTGCACACACTCACACACACACACAGAGGACACAATACAATAATTACTAATAACAATAATCAATGCAAGAAATGTCGTCATGTTGCATAATAGCTGCAGAGATGGCATGGTATGAGGGCATGCAACACTCTCTATTCTATTATTTCTGTTCTATTTTATTCTAGTTTATTCTGGTCTGTAAGAGGTCAGAGCCTATCCGAGCATGTCATAATCCCTCCCACTGCTGAGGAAAAAATATTGCTTCTTTACGCAAGGTATAGAGACAAGGTGTTGTCTGACTCATAGCAGTTATGAGACAAATATCTGCAACATTCATCTTACACATTTTTATTCCCTGTAGCATTACCGCCCACTGACCAAACAGGACCAAAACTGCAGATACAACGGACCAGCACAAAGCAGGCGAATACTGTGTCTGTGTAGAAAGACAAATCGGATCATATCAGATTGTCTGTGAAGATTCTCAGTCATCCATCCTGAATAAAATCTGCAGAAGACCTATGTGTGAATTAGTGGCCATTTGTGCCAATGCTGACAATGAGCTCATGTTTCTGCTTGTCTTAAGAATGCTGCATTTTGCCTGTATGTGCACAAATATATGTTTGTGTGCAGCAGCTGCATCGTGACATCATAGATCCGTGCTCTCATGTGTTCTTATGTGTGACTTGCCAAAGTTTGCTGCTACAGTCATATCCCTCCCCTCCTGACCATCGTCCTGGCCCTGTAGCTGTCTGGCTAGACATCAGACGCCACTCTCTCTCTCTGTCTCACACACACAAACACATACACACATGCAATAACACACGCACACACACACAAAATCAGAAGTTGGCCCAAAAGACCAATGTGAGACCAAAGACAGCGCAGGGGGAGCATTGCCCAACCAAGGTCACGCTCCGGGCGGAGAGGAGACACTGTCATCTCTGTCCAACCTGGATGCATAGTCACGTAAACGCAGCCAGAAGGAAACCAATATGGCCACCTGTTTGGCTGGAAATACAGCGAGGGCAATTAGTTCAACCAAGCAACACACATGCACTTCCAAGGGAATGATGATGAGGGGAAATTTTGCAGGGTTTGCGTTTTGGCTGTAGAACTGGCTTTACATGAGGCTAATAAATCTTGAAAAATAAAAAAAAGCAAGCTACTATCTTAACATTCAGGAAAAATGCTCAACAAAATGCAGGCTTAAAGTAAAACTTTACAGGAAAAAGGCATCAAATAACCTAGGAAATTAGAATGAAAAGGATTTCATTAGAGTCACCAGAGCAAATTAATGTCTCCTTCATCTGCTAGCAGTGGAAGTTTTTGAATAGTGGCTCACAAAAGAGCAAGGTGACACCGCTGTGTTGAGGTTAAACTGAGGGGTAATCTAATGGATGTAAAAATCGCGGTGCTTAACTGCCACACTGAAAGGTGCGTTTAAATTTAAAGCCATTGGCTCTCAGGCACCAAGCTGTCACACAGTGCCGAACAAGACGCCGAGTGAGTCCTCCTGCTGTCTGTAATCCATATGTTGGTGTTTGAATGAGGTTGACTATCAGGCGGGTGTATCACCGCTACAGCGCAGAAGCTACTGATACATGGCAATACTGGAAGGAGCATGAAGAATATAGAGACAAGGCAGTATGTGTGTGTGTGTGTGTGTGTGGAGGAGGAGGGTTTTCAATTTAAAATTCAAGCTGATGATTGAGCAAAAGCTGGATGGGAACTGCACAGAGTGCACTCCGTTAGTACATGTGCTGTGGAAGCACTGGAGACATGAGTCAGAGAAAGGCTAAATAAGGCAAAATCCAATGATAACCCCAAAAACTTGTGGCTTTAAAGTTACACTGTGCTGAAACAAACCCGAGAGAACCAGAGTAACAATCACAGAGGAAGCGGCTACGGGGATTGTTGCACTGAAACATAAGATTCTACACAGCACAGTGCAGCTTTGACATTGTGTAGCATGTCCACAGCTGTTAAATCTTAAATTGTAACTTACTGTATAGTTTGCCTCAACTGCAAAAACCTGTCCAATGTGTTTTTCTTGCAACTTTTGCCAAGAAATACATACAGGTGATATTGTGGATCTTGCTACATGTTGTCATTGTACTGTTGAAACAACAATGTGGTAGCAACAAAGCATAGATGTCTAAAAAACACATCTCCATCTGAAGTCAGACACTATGTACAGGCAAAGGGAACAAATGAAGAACAAATGTTTCACTCAGTTTTGTATTTCATCTGATCAACTTAAGAAATCATCCATCAGAGGGGGTTGATTGTTGACCATAATCAATCCACCAATCCATTGCTTTCACTGTCAGTGTACCTGCATTCAGTGTGACTATACTACTGTAGTAATGGTGCTAGACAGTGCAACATAAATCATATGGCAGATTAGTCTACGGTCAAAACAGGCGAAATCACTATCTAGTGTTCATCAAGTTTCCTCCTCAGTTATCTCTATTGCTTGAGTGTCAGTGGGTTGGTAGCCCCCTTCAAACAGCTTCATAATCTATTGATCTGCTAAAGAATACAAATCTGACAGAAGGCAGAAGTAGTATTGTGACCTTCCTGAGTACCTACATGAGGGTGCATTGCAGGGACATTTTCAGCCATTAAACATAAACATAGAAAACAACAACAACCCAGATTTTCTAACCCTAATTTATGATTAATAGGTGTATCCAGAGATGGGAAGCATTACTGGCACAGACAAGAGGCAGTATATCTTAATACTCGAGTGCCTTGGCCAGTTCTTGATGCTATTTTCTGCTAAGGAGAGCAAATGCCTTCAGCCATTTTTCTCTTAGTTTGCTGAGACAGGTACAAGGCCGGGAGTTGCTGACAGGAAGCAGAGTGCGGAATGGTCAATGTGGGGCGATAACTTGACTTTTGAGATCAGGCACGATCTGAAATGTGAACATGGTATCAAGCCCCACGGTCACGCTCTGGTGAATTTTCTCAACTACTGAGTAAAATTAGCCTCCTTCGGTCCATCGTGCTGATCAGGTCTTACACAGACTGTCCCTCTCATTACCACACTTATGTACTGCAAAACACTAATGGGAGCATCCCTTCGCCAAGAATCCCTTCCAATCACCACCAGCAAACCTCCCCCCCTCTAATATGACAGTCACGATTTATGCCTCCACGCTGCAGGGCATATTAACCATTTGGGACAGTGTGCCGTCTTGTATCTACTTTCATCTGTAATAACCCAAGGTAAGACACCGTCATATTTCATCCACTCTGTGAATCTTAAATGATCTCGCTCACTTTTTCCTCCCTTGCTCCGACTCTTCGCCCAAACTCCCCCTACCTTCATTTCTCTCTCAATCTCTTTCCTCCTCTCTCTTCATCTTTATCTCACTCTGTCTTCTCCTCCCTCCAGGGCCTTGACTCATCTGGAGACTTGCCAGGAATGCAGATAGGATCACTCGCAGATATACAATAACTTGAGGGGAATAAATATGCCCTAATTGAGAGAAATGATGTAATATTGATCCCAGGGCCTCTGAACCTTTGGCATCGATGGAGTGCTCTGCAGAGCTTGTGACATTTAGAGGGATGGCTGGTGTGTATGTGAGAGTGAGTGTGTGTGATGTTGGGGATAGGTGTTGCTGAGGCTGGGCTGTGTGAGACTTTCTTTCTTTTTGTGAAACTAAAATGTGTCTCATGGTTTAATGAGAACTTTAAAGCATGAGACTACCCAAGTGCGAGCTAGAAAATGATATTTCCTTGCTTGCAGAATGTACCCAATATAACACCAAGCTGCTGCATTGTACTGAGTGATGCTTTGAAGATGCATTTAATTGAATGGGAAAATATCAGCATGTGCCGTCTGTGCCTGTGCCATAAAGGGTGGTGAGAGGAACCTCTTGCTTCAGTGGCTTTAACACTCAAGTCTAGTTCCAGTCTGCCTTTAAGGTTAAAGGGAAAACAGCCACAAGCGGCCGTACCCAAGCCAAGCTGTGTGCATTTTTGGTTCAAATATTTTATCCTTTCATTTCAAAGTTATTTTTATTTTATCATTATGTAAATTAAGCCCAGAATTTCCAATCCTAGTCCTCAGATACAGACATAAACTTGACTAAACCTTACGGTGTATGGTGTATAGTTTAATCAAACTCTGGCGTGATTGCCCATTTGGTTTGTTTAGGCTGGTGTGAAAACTGTCAATCAAACTCGTTTATTCGTGTTGTGAAAGCAAAGCAGACCAACCACAGGATTTTATGATAGTAAATAGTAGATTTTAGCTTAATTTCAAAAGCTAAATTAAATCCATCTGATGATCCGTGAACCATAAAATGATCCCCAGGACTGTATAAGCAATGTACATATTTATGCAAAGTTATTTGCTTACCACAGTAACACGTATACATCAGTACATGAGTACAGGGAATTTGTGAAAAGGGAAGTGAACTGAACTACAGGTGTGAAAGCAACCTACAGCACTCACCATTTTCCACCTTACACTTAAGCCTAAATTATACTTCCTGCATCCATGTAACCAGTTCAATTGATTGTTTTTTCTTTTTTATGTCTTTTAAAGGGAAACTTTGCTGATTTTCAACCAGCATTGTATCATTAAAAAGTTCGCCGAGTGACGCAAAACATGTCTTGTAAATGAAAATAAGCCTCGGAAAAGAGATATAACGCCGCTCAGTTTTTGATAACCGGCTGCTTGACTGGTCGTAAACACACCATGAGTAGCTCACTGGATGAGATGCGCGCAATGCATTCTGGTTGTTGTAGGATTCCCCCTAAAGAGTGGTATTGGAAATCTACAGCCTTTTTCTCAGTTTTCTCTAGTCAAAGGGCACCCGTTTCAAAAATAATTGTACTACATAGGTGACCTCGTTTTAAGAAATCATCATATTCACAGCAGTGAATTACTTCTTTAAAATTAGTTCAGTCCTTTCAATTAGTTATTTTAACCTTGCTGCATTTCATTTTTTATGTTTTTAATGCAATTTGTAAATTATTTGTCTGTGTTTGAAATGTGCTATGTTAATACACTTACCTAAATGAAAAAATAAGAGTTGGCAGGTGTCATTGGAGGGCAATATGTTACAAGTGGGAAAAACAAAACCAAAAAATCAATACACCTTCATGCGATCGCTATGACTTGCTGACTGTTTACATCCTTAGTATTTACTGTGACCATGATCTATCACATCTATCTATGTCTAGCTGTCTGTGGCATGGTGTGCCTTCACCCCACAGCGTATTGTCAGCAGGACATCCAAGGCATCAATTTTAATCGTTAAATATTGAAAACGGTGCTTGAATCAATGCAAAAAGATCCCAAACAGCACACCATCAGATGATCAAATCAATACAGCCACAGGAATAAATCTGTTCCAAGATAATGGCATGATCAACATTCATGGATTGATAAAGTCAAGTAAAGGTTATACATTTCAAAACCATCTGTTGGACTGAGTTTCAAACACATTCTCTCAGTGTGGTGAAAGCTGATATTTGTGTGCTAAGTGCAATTCATCATTTCCTCCTAATGGTGTTCTGTTTCTACAGAAGATGTAAAAACACAGAAGCAGAAACTTACAAAAAGATCTGAATTTGTTCAGTCAGATTCAAAGCTTGATGCAAGGGTTTCATTGTCAGCTTAAAGGAAATAAAACAACCTGACCTGTGCTAGAAACCCAGCACCAACCTCATCATTACCAGAGGACTGCATTTGATGTGGGTGCTGACAATAACGGTTTTGTTCCAACTAAGGTATCTTCTGTTCATATCATATCATATCATATCATATCATATCAGACAATGTAACTCCTTCTGATGAGTGACTGAAGACCAATTTCCACTTTACATTGTTATTATTCACCAACCAATAAATGAGGAAGCTCAACCTTTTGTCACACTGTCAGATTGTTATGGTGAAGCTGAGTAGAACAAAGGGATTTTCACAATGAGCCTTTCTAAGAGGAAGTGATACTGATTTTCAATTAAAAGAATGCCTTTGGTACACTTGGTTGTGGTTCGAAATTTATATATTGAATCCTCATATCCACATATTTAGTAGGATGATTTAAGAGGAACTTGGCTTTGTGCATGAGGGCGTTGTCACGTTCAAACAGAAGTGGGCCGTTCCCAAACCAAGTTGGAAGCACGTGATTGTCTAAAATATCACTGTATGCTGTGGCATTAAGATTTCCCTTCGCTGGAACTAAAGGTGTGTTTAAACAGAATGCAAAGTGAATTTTAGATGCAGCTCGACTACAAGTAACATAAACGGAAAGACGATAAGATGCGTTTAAACAGACCCAAATCACCCTCGGAGATCCATTTTGCTGTTCCTTGATTTATGAAAACCATGCCTACCGGAGGGGAAAACAATCGGCGTCATGATATGCAACCAAGGGCTGAAACATTAACAAAATGCTTGTAGCTAGCTAAAAAGCACGTCTAAGGATTATTTTAGTACCCTATGTCTACCAGAGAGGTAAAAGTATTTTATAGCATATGCTGAAACCCGTTACATTGTATATGCTAAGATGCAATACATGAATGCAAGGGCTGACATCACATCATCTACAGTAGAGATAGCAAACTGTATAGCAAACTTCACCACATAATAGGCACGCATGACACTTTTCACAGCTGATATGGCCAGTGCAGGTTGTAAACATAGGTGGGGAAATTACACATGCACAGATATGCAATCATTTCCCATTCAGGCTCTTTTTACAGTTAGCATTTCAGCTGAATGCAGGTTAGCTATTCTGTGATTTAAACATCTATTACAAACACTGCATACCTGCAATTAAACAGCTGTTCTGTTTTGACTTTCACCCTGCGTGTTGTCTGTGACTTGCAGCCTGTCCAGGTATGTGTGTCATTTTTACAGAGGTTTTTGAGCTGCAGGCTGTCCATGCAGCTCAGGTCGGGTCTGTCTCTTCCACCACATGGCGCACAGCGCTCAGTTTTTCAGTTGGGCAGCTTATAAAAACTTAGTTCTGGGTTCTTTACCCTGTTGGCAGCGCATCCCGCCACACAGCAGCTCTTAGGCATTTTTCTATAGATTGCTAGCAGACAGAAGTGACAAGGAGGCCTCTACCTTTGGCCACTACTTCTGGCATATTTTGTATTTTTATTACACTCCCATTAAATAACTGGCAACAATAGGCTGATTTTTTTATATTTCTAATACTAGTACAACTTAGTGTTATTAAATAAGTACACCAACGGTACACATCACATTTTGGTGTCAATCAATAGCATAAGCATCTTTTTAGACTTGTTTTTTTTTTTAAACAATCAAAAGTCATACAGTCACATAGTGAGAAATCCATTGTAGGAGATGCAGATATATATTTTAGACATGGGCAGCAGTCTGAATGGAGTAAAATGTGTTTTGAGGTACTGTAAAGGTGTATTTGTGATCTCTGACCCTTTCCTGTGTTCGCAATTTGTTGCTGAGTTACTGCCCATCCTTGACAGAAAACAACAAATTCACCCGAAGGGCTCCCAAAAGCAAAAACAAAGCAAATGACTAACTGAAGTATGAGAAGACAAGGCAGTTTGGGGGGAAAAGTAAATACACCAATTCAAGAAAGAATTCAATTATTTTGACACAAACAACTGTTGGGATGCATTGAATATCACAGATTAATGATGCATAACAGCATCCACAGGTGGATAGCCTCCTCAAGTAAAGCATTCAAGTGAATTTCTGAGAAATTTAGCAAAGAGGCTCAGACACTATTACCTTGTTTTCACTCCACTGCAATTTCTGAAAACTCATTGCAGTGTCCGAATGTCAAGTGTCAGGGGATGAAGTGGAAGGATGCCGTTGAAAAGGCTCGAAGTTTTAACAGCCAATCAAGATCACAGGGGGAACTCTCTATTTCCAGAATGAACATCGCAAACCGAGTGCCACAATGGTTGTAAATTTAATCTAACCTGAAATCAAATGTCAAGATAGGTAGGCAAGTAAGGCCACAAGTGACACACCAGCTTTGCATGGAAAACAGCCTTGGAACAAGTCAAACCTGGCAGCAGCAGAATAAAGGTTAAAGGTTTGTGTCTGGTTTTCAATCCCTGGTTGGGTTGTGTTCAAGAACACACAAGTGACAAAAGCAATTTATCCTACATTCATTCAACGGGCAAAACTCAAACATGTTCATGCATTAAGAAAATGAATCACCCTGCTGTCAAAGTGTTTAGTGTTTACAAATCGCACACATTAGCATTCTACTTGAAACAGACTTGCTCTGCAGTTAGTCTGCTTGGCTAGACTGGAGTCAATTATTCTACATCGGCACAAGACAAAGTGAAAGCAGTGTGCATTGAACTGTCAGACTGAATTACAGACCCAAACTGTATCTGATCTGCCCCACAGACAAAGTAGTGGAAAGACATGCCCACCAGGGCCTGAGAAGAGCATTTACACAACATGTTTTAATCAAGCATTTTTAATTTAATCAATTTTAACTGAGGAACCACATCCATTAGGAGACAAAAAAGGCAGCGGGCCACAGACGAATAATGCACGCTGATTAATTGGGGCCCCCCATTTACAGATCCCGCTGTTCTCTCTGTTCATCCCTTGAGTTCCACAACAAGAGCTTGAAAAGTGTCTCTCCACGTTTGCCTTTCCCGCTTTCTCCCTCTCACCTGCCTAATTAACTGTCAGCCGAAGCCATTTACGCTCCTATATTTCACGGGGAAATTAATATTAAAATTCCGCCCAAACTCCACAACCCTGAAGAGATATGTTGGGTTTGACTGGGCTCTCTGCATACTCTTGTGGATGACGAGTGTATCCTAGCCCAACAATGAGAGGAAGTGATAGGGGCTTGTACGGGCAGAGAATCAAATAGGCGTTCATATATTATGTACACAGAGCTGCTGACTCTGTGTAGAATATCAATGGGGGCAGAGGTGGAGGAAGGAGCATCAGAAAACACAGGGTTCCTACTAAACCTCATCCACTGACAATCAAAATCACAGACAAAAATTCATCTAATTCTAAAATTAAAAAAATATATATTTTATATATATAAAAAGTACAATAAAAAAATCAACCCCTAAAACAAGAAAGCCAACACATTCTGTATCTTTTCATTGGACCATTATTGCCTGTTCTCACAGCTATAAGGTAATGGATTATGAAAATCACCATCATCCACTATGAAACACTTAATCAGATGAAAAAAGCCAGAGAGGCTTTTATCCGTCATCAATTTGGAGCTACAATGATTTGCGCCTATTTTCTGATTGCCACCTTTTACCTCTGCAAGCCAGTTGTGTTCATCGCCCATGACAAATTTACTTCAAAGGAAGCCTCCATCATGACCCATTTTCCCTTATACCAACAGCTGAGCTTTTGCCCAATAAGGCACAAAGCAGGAATTTTCCCATGAGCCCCTGTGCATCAAAAGCTGGTAAGGCAAACGAAAGACTACCGTTCAGAGGCAGCCACATGAGGCAGAATTGGAGGCAATCATTTGAGGTAATGCTAACATTAAACATTTGAAGATAATGTGTGAAGGAAGATTATGTATGGTTTCTCAGAAGTACCACTTCGTTTCATTACTGACTCATTACAGCTGAACAAACACAAGCTGCATCCATGTTGCACAAAATAACCAAGATAGATGTGATGAGTGTAAATACAGTGGGCCTCAGAGAGGCATTCCATAGGATAAAAGCAGCGGACACGGCTTTCATAGCCGCTGAATCACTTTCTTTTTTATACACAGATGTGACGAATGACTCATCCTGTTTTTCTTCTATCATAATGAAAACTCAAGGTCCATTCGCGAAAAGGGCACAGAAAGAGAAGAGACATAATCGAAAATTTTGTACAGACACTAATCTGTGCAGAAACGCAACACAAATTAAACTTATAGGAAAGTATTGTAGATCAATACGGCTAAATTGTTCGAAACATTGCAACGCTATCCATTACAAAGTGTGGTAAATATTTGCACAGGTCACTTTAAAGGGTCAGTTTACTCAAATTACATATAAATTCTCGCTAACCTAGTTGTATCTAACCATGCAGGCTACATTTGGTTTTATTTGCCCAGGTTGTTCCTGAGATTTCTGCCTCCACCCCAATACAATGGAAGTGAATGGATCTTCATTAATGGTGCCCACAGCGATGTAAAATTACACTTAAACAAATCCAACAGCAGCGTGTCTTTCCAGAAACTATTCACAGACCACAGAATATTAATTAGAACATCATATTTGTTAGCGCCACAAACAAACTTGTTTGTCAGGGCTTCGTCAGATAGCATTCGCAGAAACTGTCTGAGTTGTTACAGACTGCTTAGGGTGTCAAATACTTGGCGTATTACATATTAAAATGTCATACTTAAAATTTTCAAGTACAAGCCAGTGTTCAGATAGCTGTTAATTAAAGACTGATCCCTGATAAACTTGTATAGCATACAAAATTCAGCAACATGTCCACAGCAATAATTCCATTAGTACAACAAAGTCATAGTCACCAATCCTCTGCTCTGAGTCTCTCTTTTTAACAGAAATACTCTTTATTTTATCTTATTCTATCTTTCTTTGCTTCTTTGCTACTTTGCTGTTCTTTTGTTCTATTGTCAGTTAAACTCAACACTTTCTGCAGATGTTTCACATTAAATGCCTGACAGGAGAGGGTCAGACTGTGTAACTTGAGCAGCTTGAAGCCTTTTATGTAAAATATTTGTGCAGGAAGTGTGAGTTTCAGTCGCTTAACAGCAATGGAGAAAAAAAGCAAAGTAGAAGCAACTGGAACTTATTGGTGCATGAAAACAGTATTTCTTTTAAAAAGAGAAATTAGGAGCAGCGGCACGGTGAGTATGGCATGACTATGCTTTTAAACTCACAATTAATGATGATTCTGTCAAGACAACAGATAAACATGGAGGAAGTGTTGAGTTTGCATTAACAGCAAGCAGCATCAACAACAAATTAAAATGGGAAGAGATTAAAAAAAAGTGATATAAAATACTGTAGACCCATAAAAAGTGGGAAAATTAGGACTAGAGCCCTGTCTCTGATATAAACCAGTGTCACCACAGTTGTGGTAAATTAAGGATTGATGGCAGGTAACAGAAAACCATTAGAATTATTCGCTAATACTATTTAACCCCAATATTTCCACCATACAGTATATGCACAAGATAGCAATTGACATTTTTCGTCCAAAACAAAACCACAGTTAAGTAGAACGGGACCTACTTTTAGAGCTTTGATGGACTAATCTAAAAATCTGAAACAATGCCATTGTGACAAGCAGGCATATGCCACAAGTATGACACCACACGCACCATCGACAGAGAGAAAATAAGCCATCAATGACAGAATGAAACATGTTTCCTTACCTATTGCCATCTCTATGACGCTCATTTGGCTCTCTGAAGGGAAAAGGATTTTTGGCGGCTTGTCTGTCAGGGGAGCTGTGAAAAGACAAACAGAGAGAAAGAAACAGCACATTAAATTCTACATCTTTCTCCCCAATGGACAGTGGGAGTATGATTTATTCATTAAATACCACAATAAAGGCTGCATTCAAAAGGGAACAAATACATGGAAATATAATATTTAAAGAGTGGACAGAGAAAAAAGGGATGAATTACTATGACTCAAAATTACCCATTCAAAGCTTTAAACATCAATGCACATACTTTCAAAGCAGCAGCTGCTTCAATAATAATGCTATTTATTCCTTATAAAAATGAATGTGTAAGTGATGATACGGCTTTGACACTGACTACAATACAAACTGTGCTGTATGTACAGTGGCTATGTAACTGGTTAACCATTTCTAAGTCTAAGGTAAAAAACCATTTACAGCTGAAGGTTAAAAGCTGCTGCAGGAGATGTTTAAACTGCAGTATCTGCAGCTACAAAAAGTGATTTCCTTTAAATACGAGTGTCCAGTATCTACTAGTAATACTAATACTACTACTAATAATAATAATAAACTTTAAATTAAATTAAAACAAAATTTTTTCAAGCAATGTGATATAAATTGTCAAAATATTAGCCATGAGTGAGTTGCAGATTTAAACGTGTATCACGGTTACATGAGAACAGCCTTTGTCCCAACTCCCTTCGAAATACACCAACTCCAATTAGACAGCTGCTGAGTAACAAAAGATGTGCACTTAGAGGCTCCTCATTATAATGATTCCCTAATTGGTTCTAGTCTTCAAAGTGGCATCAGAGAGGTTTTCTTTCTCTGCACGCTTGGAAAATACTCGGAGGGATGAGGCTTGTTTCAGTACAAATGACTTGTGGTTTGACTAGAGCAGCGATCGCTGAGCTGAACCTGTAGAAGTGAGCCGAGTTTTAGCGAGAAGAGCGGCAGAAGGGAGGGAAGTGCTCCAGGTTCACTTGGCTTTCATTGAGCTAACTGTGCAGACTAGTCTTCCTTTTATATATTCTTTATGAGCACTGAAATGTCATTTGACCTCCATGATGGTGTAACACACATTTATAACACAGATTTATGATGCACCTGACCCTTTTGGTAACCCGCTAACATGAGTGGTTTCTGATCTGCCACCTTTGGTTAAGGTTGGGGACAGATCACAGTCATGGCTAAAAGAATCCAACATTGACTGCTGGTAGGAAATTGGAAGCAAACAGTCACAAGCTTTGTTGAACTTTCCACCCATCAACCCCCCAACACCTCCTCCCCAAGAGGCATAATTTGGACGGCTGCTAGAAGTCAGGTAAATGCACATATACACTAGGCCATTTTAGGCATTTAAACAACATCTTTTGAGTGTCTATTTGCAATGGAGTGGCAAATATGGCTTGATTGGTTTATTTTTAGACAGTTTATGTAATCAGTGGGAGACAGCCAGACTTGCAGCTTTGCAGAAAAACAAATTTTAAAATGCACAAACATCATCTTGGAGAAACACTGCAATAAATGTTCGAAGAGTTTTCCAGCAGACATGTCTGATGAGCAAATCAGCTTAAAATGTCAAACACTATTGGGGAGATACAGTGTGCGGATATTTTGCATTTAGTTTACCTCTGTTTGTACCTGCTCTGATTTGTTTGGATTCTTCATTGGAGTTAACTCACTCCTGAAAGAACCCCTCCATCTTTCTGATGTCCAATCAACTGACAGACAAGACCATAAGTTGGTCTCAAATAAAGGATCATGCAATTTGTTGAGACAAGTGGGCTGAAAGTACGGGGGAAAAATGCTTATGCAAGCTCATTAATCACAAATTCACAAAAGAACCACAGCGAATTATGCCTTTCCCTGTGCTTGGCGTGTTTCAATGCTGTGTAAAGAAATCTCATTACCTTAATTACCTTTTTCTTGATGAAATATGCTGAGATTATTTTGTTTCATTATGACATGAAAAGAAAAACTCTGATGATTTGTCTTACACAAGACAATGCTGAATTTTGAAGGGAGAAAATGGTGCACGGGCAGGGATGTGGCTGCATGTATTTATAGTAACATGAAAAGAGAACTCAGCTGGGGATACAAACATCAAACATGGAGCCACAGATCGTTGGTTATGTTGTTAAAGCAAGTTTGAAACATATAAATTATATATTTAAATTAATGATACCGCATGAAGAACACAGATACATTTAAACCTTTTGATACTGAACTACATAAAACAGAATATTTGTGTTAATTATCCAAATCCAACTAACATCCAGTCCGACTTACAGATACGTGCTACTGCAGTACTTTAAGAGCATTCTTACATTTTAATCACTTCTTCTTTTCAAAGGTTGTGAGATTTCATTGGCTAAGCGTTATGCATTATAGAGAAGCACTCCTAGCAACGGCCTCCAGTAGCACCTGGAGGTATAAAAGCTTGATAGTGATTGAAGTTATACAATCAATTGCCAGGATGTTAAAAACAGTAAAATGGAAAATATGGCACAGGTTGAAAATAAGCTGAAATCTTTAAAACTGCTGCTGGCAGCTCTGGGTACTTGTAATGCAGAAATACCCAAGAACTCTGTCATGTGTTATTAATACAACACAACTGTTTACTGTACCAAACCAACCGGTCTCTGATATGTAAGCAAACGAAAAAAATGAGTCATGAAAAAGAGAGAGATATTTAGGTTTAGGCCCACGACAGTATGGGCTAGAGGAAAGACCAGTGACAGTAACAGACTGAAAAAAAGATGAGGCTACTTAAAAATCCTGAACTGCATGGGTTGTCCCATCACACATCAGCTTTTAATATCATGAATCTCATCGCAGTTTACTTGACTGAGCTCCATCAGCCTGGACAGAAAAATCTGAGGAGAAACTTGGTCCATCATCTTAAAAATGAGGAAATATGTCTCATTTAACAAAATAGAAATAACAATATGCCCAAACATGAAATTTGTTATTGATTATGCCTTTTCTGTGTCATGAAAGCAGCAGGAAATGAGCTATATTGTTCAGCAGTACAGCATGAAAAAGCACAATATCATACGGTTGGGAAATGCCATCAATAAGTACTGAAACATAAATTAACTCCGGATCACAAGGATCACAAGTTCAGCCTTGAATTAAAGTACACACACACACATACACACACATATATATATATATATATATATATATATGTTTACATTTCAAGCTCTTCATAATCCGCCTATATAGACTATAGAACATATCTAGTAGGGTTTTGTGACTTAACAAATGAGCATGCCTTAAATTCTCCTTACAGTCATTTGTAAAGTCAATATATTCCTACAGTAACGCCATCTTTCTCTGTCATCTGTACTAGAATTTTATCTTCTGTCACTACTGTATATTCTATCCAATAGTGTTAAGGAATCATATCACATAGTAACATGTTCCATCTAGAGTCCCTCCAGGCAAAATATTCACAACACAGTCACCTTGAAACTAGAGGTCTTAGTCTTCTATGTCCTTTGCCTGTGACTATTCCCAATTCCAGAAATTCATCGGAGCAGACAGGACGAATCTAATGACTCACAATTAAAGGGACATGACATGCTCTTCTCTGTTATAACCCCATTTTGTAATTTAAACTCAGAAGATGGATGTTTTTCAATTTAGAAAAAAAAAAGTCATGTCTGGAGAGGTAGTGAGAATATACAGGCTCTCACTCATTCAAATGTGAATTCTCGTTTTGATTTGCAGGTTGCACTGAGCCTGTTGAAGGTGAAATCCCAAACCTGGAAGGTAATCAAAACTCTGACGTTTGTTTTAATAAGCTCGGAGCACACGAGGTTGGTTTTTGGCAAGTGCGGCGCCATTTTAAAGCTAAAGGTGACAAAGTAGGAGAAGGCTGGTTAACTCTAGTAGAAATACTGCCCTTCATCCAAATCAAGGGCACGCTGCTGATGTGCTGTTCGTCAGTGGGATCCTACCATGCTGGAAGCCATGTAAACACACACATTCGCACACAGACACACAAATTTGAGATGCATTAGTGAAGCTGGCTGGTCTTCAACTACAAAACCATAATTCTGTGGTGGTTATTATGAGTGGGAGTGGGCAGGCTTTTCGCTGAGGGGCTAGAAACACATCCAGCCTGACCTGCTTCCCAACACACAAGCACACATCCAGTATAAGCACATTACACACACACACACACATTCCTGCACACGTAAACACTGAAAAGCCTGACGTTGGTATCAGCTGGGGAGAAAATCTTTAAAGTGTCCCTCACAGGCCCTGTGATCTGCTCTCGCTGTGATCACATGATGATAGATGGGGGGATGGAGTAATGAAATAGAAAAAGAAAAAAAAAAGACCTCGTTCTCTTCCATTAACTCTACCGTCGCCTTCTCTCCTTCTGCCCCCATCTGTCTGTCGCTCGCTGTACGTCTTTGTCACTCTGTCTGTCTCTTTGTCTCGCTCTCAGGGGTGAGAGAGAAGGAAAGATGAAAAAGGAGGGAGAGGAGGAGGGAGGGAAGGAGAGGGTTGTGGTCCTCTGTTCACACCTCATTAAAGACCACTTCAGCAGACATAGATTAAGAGGAGTAGTGTGTATGTGTGTGTGTGTTTGTGAGCGTGAGATCGTTAAAAGGAAAGATGCAGTGTGAGTTCCAAGGGAGAAAATAAATGAAAGCAGTTTTAGAGCGACTTGAGAGTCAGACCTTGTTAGTCATACACTGCAAAGAATTTTTTTTTGTCTTGCCATCTTGCAAGTAACAAATTCAACCCTGTTATGATTCACTTTCTTCAGATCTATAATGAAAATTGGACTGATGTGTAAATCTGCCTGAAGATTGTCTTTTTAAAATGTCAATCATAACCAGTCACTTGAAAAGATGACTAATAAAATGCTAATATAGGACATGTATAGAACATTACATTATAGCAGTTTAGCGTTTCCAATAATATTGTGCAGTGAGCTCATGAGAAATTGGTTATAAAAAGCTAATCACGAGCATAATGATCTTTACAAAATAACACCGCCGTTGATGAGAGCAGATAGAAATAGATTTTCTTTAATCTTTTGCGGCGTACACTCTGCCCGCGGGATGCTGGAAGTTGAATATGAATATGAACATTTATGTATCGATAGATTGCCTTTTAAGTAACTGGAGTGATTTTCAAAGAGCATGCCCCATCGTGAAAATTACAATTTATGACATACAACAGTATACAACTGCAAACTTGAAATTATGGCACGGAGTGATAAATACTTGAAAACTTGAACACTTGCTGAAGAGTACAATAAAGCTTTTTTCAAATACTAATCTCTGAAAAATGGTTTTGTTTTTGTATCTATTGTCCAATATCAAAAAGGTGAAGGGACCTGCATGCATGTGAGTGAATGGGAAATTGTCAAAATGTTATTTTGGAGCAAATCTGTTTGACTATGAAATCAAAGAGACGGACTTTTAAAAAAATGCATATGTTAAAGAACTTAAATGGTGTAATTACACAGTCAACTGTATTTAAAAGAAGGCAACAGCTGGCGTAACTTCAAACAAAGTACGGCCTTTTGTGTCCTTTTTCGCAAATAGAATTCGACATTTCAGCAGAAATGTGTGCAGACAATTTGAAACTGCGAGAAACAAGCCCAGCTGACCTGATAAAAAAATTACATTCGCAGACGTGTCATTAATGTGGATCTGAAAGACAAAGCAGGGCTCCAGGACGTTAATGTGTTGGAGAAGTTGGCCGGAATATCTTCAAACTGGACTGAAGCCGAAGGGACCTCCTCAACACTGGGAAGGAGACAAAATTTGTCAGCAGCTGTCAGGCACTGTTAAAGTTTTGAAAAAGTAATCGGCTTCCTCAGGGCAGATGGGATAAATGGACCACGATTGCAAATAACCAGCAAACTGAAGTCACTTTGTCAAGTGTAGTTTCTGCTGTTAAATAATATCCCATCTTAATAATCAAATGCACTTCAATATGACTATGGAAACATGGGAAAATAAAAAATGAAATGCTAGAATTAAATACTAGTGGTTATTGCACATGGCTACATTCTGTACTTACTGAGCTGTTTTTGGAAGTATATCGTATTTTTGAGAGGCTGTCATCAAGTGCTTTCAGGGTTTTATTGTGCACTTTTCTTTTTCATGGCTAAATAAACAGGTCAATAGACTGGAAAAATGCCATTGTAAATTCTTAATGTGACCTCAGCTGAAGGAAAAGTGCTTTCATTACCACACAACAGAAACGGTACAAATTTCCTCCAGCAAAGAGATATCACGGACTGTAATGACTGCATTAAATGTGCAGACAAGTCGGATATACAGAGCAGTTCTGTGTTCATGAGAACAATGATGCTGCTGTTGCCTGTGATGGCGGTTTGTGGGAGTTAAATTTTATAGTTCTGGCAAACCAACTGTTATTTTAGCGAGAGGACCTTGCGGCTGAGACATCTGCCTGGGGGCAGCGGGTGAAATGGAGCATAGTCAGGATGACTGCAGCGTCTGATGGTCTCTCTGATGAAGTAAACTGAACTTAACCACTATAAGAGAAAAACAGGCAATTATGAAAGCCATATTAGGGACCTGGATTTGGGTTTCTTCAGGACCTCTATCATTTAGCAATTTTAGATTTCTTTTTTATCCCCTACATTGTAACAGGAGCAGTGCAAGTGGGACAACAGTCACTCACTGGCCGTATTGGCCTCCAGCTTTTAGGCTACAATAGCAGCAATTGGCTGATCAAATGTCTAAACATGCAACTCAACAGTTTGTATAGTTTTAGTTGTTTTGACAGAGATAGTGTCTACTTGTTTGCCACATTTGGTCAGGTGTTCATCACTGTCTTGTTGAAACATGAATGTATTTAGTAGAGTAACATCAGTAATGACTTGCTGGTAACAACAAAGTTCTTGCACACCAGACAGTCTTGTAGACAGGTGCATCAAATCAAAAACTGTGCCTGCAAATGGCAAAACTGCCTCTTTGAATTAAGACAGCCAATTCTCCACTGGACCGCTATGATGGAGCTGATTTGAAGTCTGCTCTGTTGTTCGTTAGCAACTGTAAACCATTTAAATATTTTATGGGATTACAAATAATTAAAGTAGCCAGTGAACGCTGGCTACAAGCTATGGATGGAAAATATGATGGACAAACCTCTCTGACATGGACAAACTTGTACAGCTGTTTCACAAAATGCTCTGGAACAAAAAGTTACCTGCCACTCCACCTCACCCTCAAACCTCCCGCTCCACCTCCTTCCAAAGTGCTTTGTTGGCTTTAGATCTGTAGACAGCGCAGGTTATTGGAGTAAAGTGAATCCACTGTCATGTTCCCGGAACCATCCTGAGATGATGAGTGCTTTGTGACATGGCAGGTTATACTGCTGGAAGTATCAATTTACTGTGGCCACAAACACGGTCAGCAACATTATGGGTAAGCTGTGGCTTTCAAATAATGCTCAGTTGACTTTGAGAGGCCTAATGTGGCTCCCAGAAAAGTCTCTCAACGCTATTACATTTCCACCACGAGCCTGTAAACAAGGCAGCATGCATCCATGTACCCTACAATCCACATACCATATGTTTCTATTCTATTCTTCAGCTTCTATTCTATTTCTATCTGATGTGATGCTGTTTCTATTGTGATGTGATGCTGTTTCACTCAATGATTTCATCTATAGAACTGCTGCTAACTGCTTCTATACACTGTAGTGACTAAAAACACCGTGAGGGCAGCTGTTTTGCCACCACGTCTGGGCAACGAAAATTATAGCACACGGAATCAAATCCCTTTCTTGCTCCTTCTGCGTAGTCGAAATTTGACTGAACCTCTGTGTGCTCTCTTGAGTTGCAGCCACTTGTTATGATGGTTATTTTTGAGGTGCAAAAGATAAATCTTTTATCTGAAAGAGGATGCTGCTTGTTAAAAATGAGCTAGATGCTCTGGGAGAGTCCCCGAGCTGAAATGGTGATCTTTGAAAGCACTGAAAAGTATGCTATTGGAAAAAAAAAAAAAGAACCCTAAAGAAATGACACTGCACTCTCTGAGGATACTTGTTGAAAAATACCAATATAGAAACCCTGCAGGAACAGAACATAATAAGGGTATATTTCCTTATTGAAAAAGGTGTTGTTTTAGAAAATCCATCAAAACAATTGAATACAAGAGGGCTCACAGGATGGGACAATACATTCAGGGGAAATCACATAAATCATATAACTGCAGGCATTGGGAATAGCTGGAGCCACTTCACTCTCTAGTGAATGCTTGTGCTTTGAAAAAGAGAGACCCTGCACATAATTACTCACAATGGTCATATATGGCGTGCTGAGATTTTTTGCTATAATGAGACGTCTTTTCCAGTCTGATGCATACTTTTTGAACCTTGAGCCACTGTAAACATTTGCGCAGAAACTGTCCACGCATGGATCATGTGCAACTAATCATGCATGGTCGAGAAAGGGTTGCTTGTTAATTAGAGAGGCCTGTACTCATTACTCACCTGTTTCCTCAGCGGGGGCCCGCTTCAGAAACGTGTTGTGTTGTTCACTCCATGATAAGGAGGATGGGAGGTGGGGGAGGTGGGAGGGAGGGTGATATGTTTCAAGCTGCCTATCCTAAAATATCCCAGAGGGGAGGAGTTGAGGATGAATCACAGAGGAAGGAGATGGTGGTGGAAAAAGAAGTGGAGTTGCAAGGAAGCTTGGGGTGGTTTATGAAAAAGGGTTTTAGCGGCGGATAGAGTGGGAGAGAGAGCTGAGAAGAGACAAAGAGAGACATGTCGATGAGAAAGTCGGAGCTGATGGGAAGCATCAACATGTAAAGATGACGTTCGCTGCTGCTTTAACAGCAGGGAATATATGTGTGTGTATGTGCTGGGGGCAGCTCGGGTCATTGCTTGGGCGTGATGATGCTTAGTGATGGAGGTAGGAGGAGGAGGGCGGGCAGGTTAACACGTGTACATGCATCTTGCTGACAGCTTCCTTGCTGACTGGCATCCTGTCAAACCCACCGGGCTTGTATCTCAAGCGACCATTTTAACGAAGGGCGAGTGAACGTTTGGATATTAAATTAGCCACAGTCAGTTCAGATATGGTCTTCAGTTGACTTTTGTTCGATTGGATCAAATTGACTTAAACAGATGTTTTCACATTTAAAAAAGGTTGTCTGGGGATGCTAAAGATCATGGGTTGATTTAGATCATTATTTACAACAGGTATTACACAGTGCAAAAGTCTTTGTGAAGGTAGCAGTGGATGGAATAACAAGATAAATTGTAAGGGATCAAAAAAGAGTCAAAGATTGTGATTGAAGCAGACAATCTGACTTAGTATAATTACGCTATATAGCTTTCCAGTTGGCTAATCAAAATATAGCATTATTATCAGCCTGACAGATTAATTTGTTGTTGCTGAAAACTGTGAATTTCTGTGTTACCCAACAGCCGAATCATTTTACTTGCACAATCATAAAATGCTTCAACATCTAAAAATCCTTGTCTAAAAATGGCATGTTTGCACAAACCTTCACATTTTAAACCATTTTTTATTTAACAATCATGGCTTATGTGATTTCACCAACACCAAAATGTAATATTTCTTATGTAATATTTATAATTAAAATATACAATATTTAATTCTTTAATCATCCCTTTAATGAAATGAAAACTCATTTTTTGCATGAGGTTCACATGGCTTTGAATCGTTGCATAGCAACAGATGCATGTGCTTCCTTCATATACAGAATGTCTCTATTGTGTCACTAGCTGAAAAAAGGGATGCTGGTTTGATACTGGTCCTTGCAGGGATCATAACTCCTATATGATTACATGAAGCCTGGTTGAGTGTTGTCCTTTACAGCGTGAGACATCAAAAAACATGACTTTTGACTGAGGCGTAAATGCCAGCTGGCCTTTATGGATGATGACGAGGTGGTCATCATCGATGAACATTCTGGATGATTGGTTTTTTTTTTTTAGATGAAATTCAACATTTTCACATGAAATAGATTGTTTCTTGTTGAAGTAAGTGCCACAGACCGAATTAGACACACATACTGTGAAAAATCCATTTCTACCTTAAAGTGACAAACGTGATTATTACCACGTTGGCATGATTTCCCTATTCCCTATCGCCACTATCTCACCCTTTAAACACCTTAATAGCTAGTCTTGGTGTGTGGCTCTGGTGCATGAATAGACTCAAGAGTCAACCCAGGCTCAGAAGCACTAAACTGTGTTAACATTGCACTGCCTACTAAACACATTAGCATTCTGGAAAGCTTTTTCCACTACAGGGAAATTGTATTCCTGAAGCCTGAAAACAACAGAAAACCAAGTGAATTAAAACAAGACAGAATGGAAATGATGCAACAAAAAATTCATGAAGTGGTCGGTGTGAAGAATAGTCAGCTTGACAGTTTGTTGGACAGATTTATACAAGGGAAAAAAAGAAATAATGGAGTTAACCAAACGCAGAAAGCAGATCTTCCTCCAATTTCCATTGAGCATGAATATGCTTGAGAACCTAATACAGACGCTGGCATTTTCTATGATGTGGAGTCGAGGAAAAATGTACTATTGATTCATACACTTTCTTCCATATACTGCGTTCTCAGCAAGCATTGCTTGCCGTTTGTCTTAGCTTTAAATCTAACCACTCGACAGGCAATACCTATGTACTTCCCTGTAATTAAAAAGTGAATTAATCTTGAGCGCTGACTGTCATAAATTCCCCCATTTTTCTCCCAGCCTGCTTTCTGGATCCCCTCAATAAATATATTCAGAGCAATCAATAGGGGTATTATTATGTATATATCGCTGTGGGAATCAGCTTGGCAGGTTTCCTTTGCCAGTGCTACACTTCCTGCCTTGCCCATGTTATCCTCCAAGATGGCTGTCTCCAGTTCTATATGAGGACTTGGCTGGTGTTGAGGGGGACGGTGGGAGTAACATGTGGGCTGTAAAAGGGCTGTTTAACTGGACTTTGCTTTTAAAATGTTCGAGAAAAAGTTGAAGGAACAAAATGGCAAAAAATAGACTTTGAGCGCCTGCCCAGGAACACGCCAGCAAAGGAGAGAAGAGGAGAGAAGAAACACCGCTAATGTGACAAGTTCTGCTTACTTGAACATTTGAAATAAAGTGAAAGAAAGTTGCAATTAGGCAGATGTGTAAACCAAGGCTGTGTGCTGTAATTAATCATGATTGCGTTAATTACACTTTGTTTTTGCGATAATGAGGACTAAAAAGAGACAAACAGCGGAAGAAAATATAGAAAATGAAGGATCTTATGCCAAATGACACACTGCAGCCCCACAGTTGCTATATTGAGATTTCATTGCTGTGGATATTAAAAATGCCAATTCTCTCCCTGCGGCAAATAGTTCTCTCATTCTAGCTACCCCAGCATAGTGAATTATTTCTCTGCTCCGTCTGTAAAAACTTGTCTTTTAAGTCCATTATTTCCCTATTTTCCATAAGCAAAGTCATGTCTGATACAATCTTTTAATTAAGATTTTACAAGTTGCTTCCTCCAGCTCAAAAGATGATTTCTTGTAGTATTACAGCAAGCTTCCCAAGGACAAATTATAATATCTTTGTTTAGCTTGGCAGATCACTCATCTTGCAGATCTCATCTGCAGCTACTTTTTATTTACCCTGTGCTACGCAAAGTTCACATTACACAGACAATATACCGAGGATTCCCATAACCCCCCAATAGTCATATAGTTTAGAGGGATGGTGCTTCAGTAAAGGTGTTATCAGTGTAATCTTACAGTCAAACTTTCATTATAGATACAAACTTGACTTTTAAACTAACTGCCTGTGTTACAGCCAGTGTGAAACATAGTAAGCCGCATATATAAATGCCTGACTGCTTACAGTAACATTTAGCTTCATTCTCTCACAACCCATTCAAAGTGATGATGGGTGATCATGGTTAATTGTGCGATTAGACATCACAACAAAATAATCATGAGTTACAGGATTTAATTTGTGACTGTACCTGTATGAAATACTTACAGTATGTTGTATTTTTATACCTCTGCCACTAATTTACCATGTGCGATTAACGTTAATAAACGATGCTATAAACGTCAGGCACAATAAATGTATTATTTACTTGCTGTTCATTGCAATATTGGTGCTCATACATATGCATGTTTCTATTTTTATACGTAGTGCTCTGTTATACTTTTTATATAAATCTTTCATACGGTTAACATTTTAAAAGGTATCTAGATTTTTATTTTTATTTATATATTTTTATGTTCGCCTTTGTTTGTTGTTGAATTTGTCTTTCATATTCGTGCAGTATTGAAAATTTGTGCAGATGACAAATGAAGAATTTGAATGTTTAATAGGAACTATGTAATAGGAATTCTAAGCTTATAATTAAATCAAATTAAATCAACAAAAAATAATAAAAATGCACATTTAATGTACTGTATATATGGCTTATTTTTATAATACAGTGGAAACCGCTTATAGTGATCATGTCTGTCTGGGTCAAACTGATAACTATAAGCAGATGATTATTATAACCAATTTTTTTCTTTTTCTTTTTTTCTCATGCAGATTACTATCTAATTGACATTTGTATATTACAGCTGGCGATCAGACTGATTAGAGCTGTAACCCTGCCATGAGGGAGGACAAAAACATTACTAGAAAGAGGGGATGACATTTCTCTTCGTTTGATAACGTTAAAAGTAGGCTTTGCTGTTGGCTTCCCGACTCGTTTTAAAAAAGACGAGAGAGAGAGAGAGAGAGAGAGAGAGAGAGAGAGAGAGAGAGAGAGAGAGAGAGAGAAAGAGAGAGAGAGAGAAGAGCAGTGGTCTAGTGAGCTAGACAGTGCATGAGGAGAGTGAGCGGTGGTAGCGCGAAAGGCGGTGAATGAGAGGAATAAAATGTTATTTTCTGATTGTTTCACGGCAGTTACAAATAAACACACCTACACCCCACACCTCTGCAGGTTTGTACGGAGGTGCAGCAACGCCTGATAACGGTGCTGCAGCTGCTAAGTACACAGGAGAAAGATAAAAAAAAAGAATCACTGTAGTTTTAAAATGTTTTTCCATATGTTGTCATGTATGAAAAGACCCAAAATGAACATCGTAAGCGGACTACTTGATTACTATAAACGTATTTAAACAGCATTTGTACAGGAATGATTCTGTCCTGAGCTTTTTGATCCATATAAGCAGCTGATCACTGTAACTGTGATCACTATAAGCGGTTTCCACTGTATAACCACTTCTATTTCCACTAACAACAGTAAAAAAAACAAGAAGCAGAAACAAAGAAACAAAATATTTTTTGTAAATCATTTGAATGAAACTTGAATAATGAATTAGTAACAAAAATGTATCAATTCCTACAGCATGTAGCACATGTAAAAATAATTACAGGGAACAAAGTACATGCTGTTGCTAGTGCTAATGTTATACTAACCACAAGTTATTTTCAACCAGCGAGGTGATTCATCAAAGGCAATTGAGCTAATGGTTATCATTAAGCCTGGTTTATCTGTTGCTATGACATACCTTGTGGGAATTTACTTGTTTACATACTGTATATACACTGTATTTATAGTATGTAAAGCTAACTACACATATTTCACACAGTGCACATACAACAGGGTTCATAAATAACAGCACATGAAAAAGGACATTTTCACATGAGGAGCATTTATGAGCTTTTAAAGCAAAATTTGATAAAAATAATGCAGCATAAGGAGAATTCTTCAAAGTCATTGCAATAGGCAAATATATATCTCTATATATTTGCAGTATATATAGAAGTATATAAGCAATATCAAACATGGACAGACAACACCCGCAGGAAAATACAAATAAATAACAGGAGCAGCTAAACACCACACAACTACAAAATCTCAAAAATTGAGTACCACAAAAAATAAGCTAAGAGCTGTGTGAGCCATTCTCAACAAAATCTATGCATGATGAGCTTCACAAAGCTGGCAGTTATGCGTTTGCAAACTACTCTCGCTGAAGGCCAGTGCACAAAAATGCGTAACCCGGTGTTAAGATCATAAACCCATCACAGTATATTCCTTTCACCTTACTTCCTACAACTGGACAAAGTCTGCTGCCAGCTATGAAAAACCGTGCAACTGTATTACTCCGGGCCAAGCCGTGACCACAGCAGCTGAATGTTGAAGCCAATGTGGGAGAAGACTTCTGAAAACTCTGACTAAATTGAAGTGACTGGTAAATTCCTGTGCTCACAAAGGTAAAGGAAAATATCTGCGGTCTTATTTTCATAGTTTTGACCATCATTTGTATCAGTTATGATAACATTGTATTTGCCAAAAACTGCTGAGATCTGGGAACATCACTGACGTCCAACAGGGCAAGAAACATGAGTGGTCAGTCGATCAAGACAACAGTTTATCCAGATGACTTAAACCACTTTATTTTGGGGTAAAATTGAAAGTGGGTGCACCTTAAATGTCAGTAAAAATCCTTCATTGCACAGGAAAACTGTGCGAGTACAACTAATGTGAGTACAGCAGGTCAAAGTTGAAGAAGGAGGTTGGCCTGTAAACTGTGATGGATGTTTACAACAGACAGATTGGAGAGTTATTTTACTCTACTTTTACTTTACTCTCTCTTCCAAATAAGCTTCACTAACCTGGGGTTTGCCCTGGCAGTGACCCAAGTTTTAATACACCAGTATTATTCTTTACTGCATTTTTACAGAAGTTAGAGAGTGTTAGTGGTTCATTTCCATTCTTTTTCTGTTATTAAGGATGAAATTAGGGCTGGGGTGGTATTGTCTCCCACTGGAATCTGACTGTCCAACTCTGTTGAACCTGAACTAAATTCATATTTTGAAAGGTAACTGGCTTGTCATCATTAATCATGGAAGGAGATGTAGCACAATGACAGAGGACCAAAGTTCAAAGTTGGTCTCCGCCTTCAACAAAACCAATTATTCAACATTAACAGGATACTGTGCAAGGAAAAAAGCTAGATCCCAATCATATTCAACCTTTCAAGGGGACCTATTATGCTCATTTCCAACTATATATTTTTATTCTGGGACTTAGCTTTGCATGATTCACAGTTCAAAAAATCCTTATTTATCTCATACTGGCTCTTTATGCCGCCTCTCAGTTCAGCTTCTGTCTGAAACAGGCCGTTTTAGCTCCTGTCTTTTTAAGGCCCCCCTCCCAATGAGCCCACTCTGTTCTGATTGGTTAGCTTTCAGAAGCTGCGTCACAGCCGACTGGCCCTCGAGAGGATACGTAAACAAACCATGAAACAAACTATAGTAGTAGGATTTCACTTCTTTTTCTTGTTTTTTACTGGAAATGTCAACTTCTCAAATACATCCGTACGTCTGAGCTGGAATCCGATCCGAACATATGGATAAACCTTAACAACAACCTTAGCAACCAAGGCAACCAAGGCTCGCACGGCGATCTGACATCAGCTCGTCGGCAAGGTAGAAAAAAACGCTACAAACGAAGCATTCAGAGCAGGTGGAAGCCCTGACTTTTGACTTGCAGGGAGCATTTCTACATATGTTCACCTCAAGTTTTGGAACTTTGACCATGTTTAACATGACAAGACATCCGACATCATAAGAGTATATAAATAACAGAAAACCATAAATAGCATAACAGTTTTTTTTTAAAAATTGGAGGTTTTCCTGCTCCAATACCCCTGTCAGCACAGTTTAGACTTTGATTGCGGAAATCAATCCACCTCTTGTGAGTTAGTAACCACTATAAAAAATCCATACTACGCTTCAGGGCATGCTTAACTATGATGGTGATGCAATAGCTACAAGGTGCAGACAAGTATTATTGCTATAATAGTGTGTACCACTGTAAAATAATACAGTCTCTAACAGTCTCTGTTTCTCTACAGTCCACTCTAAGCAAATACAACAAACCTGGACACGCAACATGTTTCCCTCCAACGTTCCAGTGAAACAAACTCGGTTGATCAAATATTGGCATTTGACTTTAACCACTGTGAGGTTTAATTGCTGGTGCCTGAAATGATTTTAGCCAATGTTTTTGGCACTCAAACATCCTTTGGAATGTGCATTGGGTATAGCACAAACCCTCTGCATTATTCATCAAAGCTGCCTCCAGCATACCCCTGGAAAAAATATGATTAAACCAGTGGGCTTAAGCACTTCCATAAACAACGATATGATCGTCTTTAATAATAAAAAGCTCTCAAATGGATGTTACATAAGCAAAAAAGAAATTGTTGGCCAGGCAAACAGTGAGGAGGCTTGCATCTCAGAGGTGGCATGACATCATCTTCTGAAAAGCAACCAAAACCTGTTGGTCCCTTAGTAGTTATTGAACAATGCCTGGTACAGTATAACCCTCATTATTTGATTTTTTAATAAGACGCCAATGACTGCAGCTGCATTTAAGCAAACTGCACATAAAATTATCCTGACATTCCTGTACAATGACTGACATATGTGGCCCGAATCATTATAATCTCTCTCACACTTGCTTTCATCAGTCTCTCAGCCTTGTACCCTCTCTCTTAGTTTAACCTTTCTTATCACAAACACACACATCTGACCTTCCACATAGCCTTTGGCTGAGGACCAACACATGAACCTGGGCCGTCATTGACATTCTCTTGCATCATCATCGCAAGTTCGAAATGACACCATGAGCCGGCAGGCACACGATTGAGATCAAGTGACATCACAAGGCGAGGCTGTGACCCCGGGATAATGGCTAGTTTACGTCCTCTACAGTCAGTGACTGCCAGGCCACATTGTGCTGCGGTGTGGAGACTACCCAGGTCCACTTAGTCTCTAGTGAGTGAGATATGAGTCAGACTGGGTACAAATGATATTCAGTCTAATTGGGTCCAGGTAGTCTCACGTTCTATTGTGTAAGGTCTTTGTCAAAATGCCTAATTCATGAGTGGATCCAAGAAGACTTTTAGCTTGGATCACATAGTGCATCATAATCACTGATGGAGAAAAATGACTGCTGGAAGTGTCGGTGCTCTCTCTCTATTTGGGTCTGTTTGGGTTGACAGCAATTTGTATCCAGTCTAATTATCCTTGGGTCTATTCTTGGCCCTGTCTGACTGTCCTCGGGTCCCTTTTGGAACAGATCTCTTTTTTTGTTTACCTTATGCACATCAGGTTGGGTCGGTTTTCCATGTGTCCATTTTGGATCAGATCCTGAAGACATCTATACTATATAAGACGTGTGTTTTAATGTACTTTTTTGGATGTACACACATTTTCCCCAACCATCCCGATTTACTTCAGTTAGGCTGGAATTATAGTTCTGCGAAGATACATGAAAAAAGTATTTGCAGATCTAAGCAGGGAAAGGTTTTATGAGTAACTAAAG
Source organism: Scomberomorus guttatus (assembly GCA_038419695.1). Taxonomy (NCBI): domain Eukaryota; kingdom Metazoa; phylum Chordata; class Actinopteri; order Scombriformes; family Scombridae; genus Scomberomorus; species Scomberomorus guttatus. The sequence continues at coordinate 9,081,807 of CM076468.1, read as the reverse complement.
GATGAAGAGCTTCATAGAGGAGCCAGCTCAAGCATCTATGAAAGACACCCATGCGTGTTCACTTAGGTGAAACCCAGGGAAGCATGTTCTAGCCTTGAGTTGTTTCCTGTATGTGTTCTGACTACAGATGCATTCTGCTCTGTTGAGGCTACTGTCAGTGAAGAAACCGGTATCTCTGCCTCCTCTACCATGCTATGACTGTTGAATACTTGGTTTCTAGTGAGTGAGCACTAGAAACCCGAATATCAGAACAAAATGCCAGCTCTAGAAAGAAGCCTTTCCTCTTTGATTCAAACTGACACCAAAACCTGACATTTAAAGATGACTCCTTTAGATCACCAGGGGGAAAAAAACGATATTAAGCATCACTGCAGCTATGGTGGAAACATCTGGATGTGACATTGTGTTATCTACATTGCCATAAAATACGAAGCCCACTGATCTGACAGTTCAAGTTATAGCTCTGCTCCTGCTAAGACAGATACCCATTACACTTGCTCTTTTTATACTGTTCTCCTGTTTTATTACTATATATTCTGCACTTGCTTGAGATTAAAGAGCAGTATAAGAATCAAATGTGACTTGACTAATGTGAGTGAGCTGCTGCGTTTACTGCAGGTCTACAGTATCAAACACCCCCCCACTACTCCAGCCTCCAGTCCACTTGTGCCTCTCAGCCTCCTGCCAGTGACTGCTTGGTCTTGGTTAAACCCCTGCCACAAGCTGCTAAGTGCTCCCTTGTATGAGTCAGTAACCTCCCACGCTCCTAACACACAGCATCAACCCCTCCAAAACACACTTTTTTCTTAATGGAAACAAAACAGTTGGCAGAGAGGCTTCTCAAAAATCTATTTATTATTTGTCCTGGTCACCCATTCATTGCATTTCCAACCAAAGTGACCCTCTAAATTGTCCAGCCCCCTATTAAAAACTGTGTCTATTTGACTTGAACTCTATTCCAACCTCCTCCGCCTCCTCAGCTTGTTGCCAGTGGCCTGTTTAATTCCTGCTTGGTGCCATTTCTGCACAGTGGCCCCCTATTGCCAAGCTATGAATCCCTCCTCCCAGCTCTGCCTCCATGCCTCCCAACCCCCTTTCCTTCTCCCCTCCCCCACCTCATCCCCCTCTTCCTTCCTCTCAACCCCTTTGCCAGTGGCCCCGCAAATCTCCGGAGGCGGGCAGTGCCAAACGCTCCAGCTGTTTAAACAGGTCAGTGGTTGGTGCCGGGTGCCAGCAGGGGGTAGCTTTGCCATCGTGGTGCCCTATATCACTGGTTTGTGCTAACCCCCCCTGAATCTTTTGTCCTCAAGGGAGCTGTGAGGACCAAACTGTACTGGTGCTCAGCTGAGAGATGCTGGATTTACATGCATATTATTGCCTTAACCCCCCTTTTTTTTGTTTGTGACTTTTGTATTGTAAAGAAAATGGTTTCAATGCTTGATGAAAAGATCATAGCTGTGTCACAAAGGCATGAAAATACACTAATTTAAGCTGGCAGTGTAAAACCACTGAGTGTGCAAAATGTTAGGACAGCCTCTGAACCAGAATGCTCCAGGTGAAAGCTGTGAACCTTTATTGATTTCACCTTTTAAATCCACTACATTCATGTAGGGGAAATGTGCTATACATAGATGAAGGGAGAGAGACATTTATTCAAGGCAGCGTCTGGAAAACCGAGACATGGATTCTGCAAAAATAGAGTGCAACTCATTACAAGGAAGACAACTGATAGTTTGTTTTTTTTTAGCAAAGCTGCAATGTTATTCTGTAAAGACATACAGGGACCACCCTGAATTTAATCCACTTTCTGTTCCATTTACCTCAAGACAGGATTTATACAAATATCTTATGCAGGGAGGAAGGACAGTGTGAGTTTTATTCTTTAAATCGGTAATAAAAAAGGACAGACTTAATAATATCAGAGACTAAACCTTATAAAGGTCAAATTATGGGTCACTTTTTATGTTTGAATTAGAAAATCACAGCAGAGAGTATTTAAAGAGGAGCATAGAAGGTGAGGGGTTGAATGCATATGCAATAAAAGGCTTTGATCATATGAACATTATCGAGTCCGGTTTAAAGTCAGTTTGATCAGAGTAGTTCCACATGCAGGAAGATTGCAGGCCCACTGCGTAAATGTAATGCAGGTGGACGAACGATGAAGCAGAATCTTTAAATGTATATAACATCAGTCCATTGTGATGCTATTGGTCCAGTCTTCTCATTGTAGAGTAACAGTCCCTCATTAAAATGAGACCTGATGCCCCCAGGCGCTCCAATTGTATTTTTCAAATGCAATTTGCAACAAACTGTCGCATTGAGGCTGATTTCAAAGACAAAGGAATTAAGACTACATAGTAGTTAGAATATAAATACAACTAAACATGTCCGGGGCATTTTGCACAAATGTAACAGCAGGATGGTGAGCATATAAATAGATTTCTTTTTCTGTATTTCTTTGCCCATACATGGCCTCTAAGGGAAATGCATACAAGAACTGCACAGCAAACACGTTGTCCAGCAGAATTACGCAGCAAACCCCGCAGACCAATTAGTACAGAATACTATTGTACTGCATTCATGTTAGAGGACAAGAGAAAATCCATGTTTTTCTCATAATAATAAGTTCTTTCCTTGTTATTGTGACACATCTTTCCTATTATAAAAAGGAGAAAGTTAAATCTTTTTTGGTTATATCAAGATTCTTTGCCATACTTAACATCTCAAGAGATATTTTCTCAATATGAGATCTTCTCACATTCCTCTTGTCTTATTTTAATGGCACTGTGTTTGTTTTTATTATTATGAGATCTTCCTGGATTATATTGAACAATCTTTGTTATTGACATTCCTCCTGTTATGAGTTCTTCTGTTGTTATGAGATTGAAAATAAAAAACAACTAAAAAGATAAAATAACACCAGCTTTATCCTTTAACAAAGTAATTTTAATGCCTAAACTTGCTTTAACCAGACCTTAAAGCTGCCCTGATTCTTGTTTTAGCCACTTTGGGGCAGCAGAATTAGCTGAAAACACAACATCCGACATATATCATGTCTGCCGTTTGATGCTCAACAGGTAGTGTGTTTATCATACATTTTTTTGGTTAAAACAGCTGCCTGCTGCATCTGGAAAAAAGGGTGATGACAGTGGAGGTTGCGGGCTGTAAAACCAAAATAATGAGCTAGAAGAGGCTAAAAAGCTCGAGTTGAGGGGGGTAATTCTCAAGAGGAGATACCCCTTTACATATTACACATAGTAATTTGATCAACTGTTAATGTAAAAATATAGATTAGCGCAACTTTAACTTTAGAATTGGCAAAAAAGCTCACATAACTAGTTTTTGGAGTCACATGGTTTGCTGTGGAAGGCACTGACAAATGACCTATTCTGTCATTTAGGTATAAGAACTTGTTGCCATGATGGTCACTTATAAAAGGCAAGGCAAAAAAGTTTGGCAGTTGCTATAATGTCCACTGTGGGTCACTGTGTAATTGTGCAATTGCAGGTGTATCATTCATCTACACCATGAATGCACAAACAGCCCTACAAACACAAAAAGGCAGATGAAGCCGAAGCACTTTCTAACGTCATCGAGGAGGCCACTTAGTCTAAATGATAGCTCTGCCCCTGCCCTGTATGTATTGTATGAGATAGGTCATTGAAATTACAATCTAATTTAGACATGCTCCAGATCTGTCACACAGAGAGCGGAGATGTATTAAATCCGACTCTATAAACCCACAACTCCATGTGTGTTGAATATGAATTAAGCATATGTGAAGTAGACTAGTGACCCGTCATTGAGTATATGGGGGTGGCTTCTCTTTCCATGTCTCTCTCTCTCTCACACACACACTCCTCCTCTCTCATGCTCTCTTTCATATCTCTACATGTGGCAAACACATTTCGCCCACAGACGCAGCTGACCAGCCACCTCTTTTTCCATCGCGGACCTGAGCCGCTCGCCCACAGACATTCCACATCAAAGTTAATTTCCGGACTTGTTCAGATGATCAAGCGGCGTGTGAGTGAGGTGTTGGCGCTGCTGACCCGCGTGATGAGGCTTACTGCTGCGCACAGCGGACAGTGACACCAGCATGGGCAATCAGCACAGTGGGGCACGTGTGCATGTGTGTGTTTGCGATTTTTGCTCAAAACCTGACTTGATACCTTCATCACTGTTAAGCATGACAGCCTCGCCCCTTCGGGCCAAACTACATGATCAGTTTTCACCATTGCAATCAATACGTCGACAGCGGATTCCATCCAACCTACATATGTGCTAATGATCAGTCACGGTGGGCGTTGTTTCAGCCCGGGCGAAAAATTTTAATAGACTGCTTTAGCTGTCAAGGAGTGTGGGGACCTTTTGATTTGGCCAGACTGTCACACAGTGAGCCTTAATTGGCCTGTGGACAAAATATGAAAGAAACACATTACTTGAAGTGCTCATGCATGAGCCATCGTAATTTATTACAGAGACATTGTAATCTGAAATGCCATTAAACTCAAAATGCCATTAAACTTTAAAATAAATTAGGACTGATTGTGTTATGAGGCTCTTAAGTACTCATCACTAAGTCCTGTATGTCATTTGCTTATAATATAAATCATTTTGTTTATTACGTATGTGGCAGCTAAACAGAATGGGAAGAAAAAAAAAATTTGTGGAAGAAACAGAAAAGGAAACAGGATGGCAGACTGAGCGTAAACAGCTTCTGCAGAAGTTTGCCCATGGCAAAGAACAGCCCAGTCTCCTCCAATAATACAAATGTACACGTCAGCAAGCCACTGACGACCTCCGCTAGGAGCTACCTGAATGCAACTTGTTGACAGGAAATGACCTCACCTGTGGAACACACATGACTGAAGAAATGGCAGCAGGATAAAGCCTCTGTCCTTATTATTGCTATTTTTTCCCATGTTTTGATGGGGAAGGAAACAAAAACTAGAGGCACAAAGAGAAAGTGGAAAGTTGCTTCTGTCACAGCTCTTATGTTGCAACCATTACCTGCGTGAAGCCAGTAAATAACTTCTCTGCTGAAAATTTCCTTCCTGCCTGCTTGGCAGGCTACTACTGGGATAAGTTAAATGGGCATATACATTATATGGCTTATATGTACTATACTGTACAGTCATAGAACTGGCACCTAAATGTACATTGAAAAGCACAAATCATTCTTTAATTATAACTTTTGCAGCTCACTTCATCCCCTGCAACCAGTTCTGAGGTGGTAACTCTTGAGCTGGCAGGAAAACGGCTCTGAACCGTCACCCCCATCACCCATCCACCCCATCATTTTCTTCTGAATCTCTGGTTGTAAACTGGCCGTCTTTATGTCTTTTTTCTTGAGGAACATTGTGCTATCTCATAAATAAATAAAAAGCCTTGCAACGCTGCCAATACGCCCCGAGTCACTGTTTTGCCCCTGCCCCCTCCTTTTAAACTTCAACATAAGCCCACTTTAGTGCCATTAAAATAACTTGTCATGACAGTGTAGCCTGGGAGCAGTGCAATCAATTTCCATTACATCAAGGCCCAACTGGGCATCGCCACTAAACTAAGCGCTGGTAAGCCATCTCCCTGACCGAGGGTGGTGTGTGTGTGGTGGCATGTCTGTGTGTGTGTACGCAGTATTAAGGGTGTGTGACAGTGTGTGAAAGAGCGAGGGAGAAGGGAGACTTCACTAACACAAGCTTCCATTTTCCCCCATAGGTTCCTTGCCTTACCAGTAGAGGGACTGAAATAATAATATTCTTTTTTAAAATTCTTTATTCATAGACATAATTCTTCTGGAAACATTTTTGATCACGTTCCAAATAAGGAAACAAGCCCAATTTTCCATCATACCATCATTTGAAAATATCACCAGCTGAACAATTCAGTCTCGTCTTGGTGCAGCGAGTCTCTCCCTGAAGTGATTTAGAATGCACCTTTTGTAAAAGACCAATCTGCAACTAATTAACATCAGAGTAATTTATGCCACAAAATTGATTTTTGCTCATTATAAATTATGCAAGAGTCCCATCCGCTGTCCCTTCCCACCCTCTTATCTCTCTGGCGGAATCAGTGGATTGACGCGTGGCTGAAGTGTCCTTGATGGGGCATTTCTACAAACTGTCAGAGATAGGGGAGGCAGAAAAAGAGGGAGAGAATATCTTCGAGGCTACAGACATAGGTACTTGCGGCCTTGAGAGGAGCCATGAATCTAAAGTCAAACAAAATCAAACTTAAAAACAACAGTCCAGAAACTTGAACACAGTGTAAAGTCAGGGAAAGCACATGTTTAACACAGACTGATGTGTTTAAAAATGGTTTTCTATAAATCTCACAGTCATAAGCAGTTTCGGTTTTCTCTTACTTTGCTCAACACTGCTGTGGTGTGGAATTACATTAACACTAGTTTAGCACTGATTTTCACTACTCCAAAGCTATGGCACTAAGTGAGCGCTAATTAGTTGAGCGAAGGCATTAATTATGTAACACGTCATCTTAATTAGATGTCCCAGATGTATGGTGTGTCAGAGGAGCATTTGTAAGCACACTTGGCTAATTGATAGATATTTGACAAGATGTATGACATGAGCCGGCTGCAAAGGTGACGGTCGGTTTGGAGATCCTAAATCAGCTGGAATAACACTAACCTTTATGGATGATACAAGTGAAAAAATAGATGTGCTTTCTCTATTATTCATTTGCATATATATTTACGTATAATGTAATAAGACAATAAATAAATAAGCGTAGGAGAGATGTGGCGCAAGAGTGGAATACATTCATTTTCATTTCACGCTTAGAAAGAGTTTCAGCTGTCAGAGAAAGCAATATTCATCAAAAGCATCATTATACCTGTCAAATCCTGAGGAATATGTCAAATAGCTACCCATTGTTAATAATTAGGGCCTATAAGCTCTTGATCCCACTTTCATGCAGGGGGATTATTGTCAGGGATTCTGCCTTCCTTCTTTAAAAAAAAAAAAGAAAAGACCAATCAATGTGCTGCAATAGCAACACAGGCACCAGATCACCTGACCTTTTTGCAGTTTTGCACCATCTGTTCACACCAACATCACATCTGTTGCTTGGTTTCACCTGCTCCATGATGGCCTTTTGTCTCAGGCAAATAGGTTTCTGTGAATATTCATACAAAGCAGTTCTGGGATCAGATTTTTATATTCAGACCGATTTAATCACAAGCGATGTGTCATGAGGAGACAGACAATGAAGGCTAATGGAGTGCACCTGCCATTTTGTGCATCCATGAGCACAATGTGCAAAAGAGTTAGCAGACAGAATATAAGTAGGTGGGTGTGATGATGAATCATCTTCTCAGCCAGTCAAATTATTTGTCTTTTTAAACAGCTGTGCTGATCACACGTTATGAAAATAGCTTAATAAACGGAGGGGAGAGACCAGTCATAAGTGCCCAAGTGGTTTAGTCACTGTGGTAAAGATGGTGATCAAAGTTAACACGTGTTTTTCGTATTGCAACACTAACACAAGACACAACAATGATCCAGGAAGATTCTACAAATCCCCAGATTATGTTTATTGCTGTTTTCCCGACAATCTGGGCATGGCAGCTACAGCATGGTTAGGCAAGTAAAACACAGCAATTTAACAGCTATACACGAGCTTGTTTTTGCTGACCTCCAGTGCTTTGACTTCTCACTTGGCTGCAGTGATGTAGAGGTGTACACTCCAGGGTATGTAGGCACACTGTGACATCACTGTTGGATGTTGTTACAGATACAACAGAGGCTCGTAAGGAAAGCAGATTAGAATATTTCAACCAGAGAGGGCAGTGAAGCCACTTTTCGGCAAGGTATAGAAAGCAGCAAAATAAAACAAAGTGAATTGTTGGTTTGTAATGGAATGCAAACTCTGGTCTTGGACATACTACACACTCATCTACCACCTGAGCCTCCACATTCTTACTGTCTACCTAGCACACTGGGGCACACCACTTCCTCCATTGTAAGTGAACATTCCCATTGCACCGCAGAATCATCCAACATGAACGTGATTTCTAGGGATAATGAGCTGCATAATGTTTCAATGTCAGGGATTTGTAAGCCGGCATTTAGTTAACTTGGACTGCCTCTATCTCTCCAAAACAGAGTAAAATGGGGAAAACATAAGAAGTCTATTCTCAGCATGATGTCAATTACTTAATTTTCAACAAAATGCAAACACCTCATCATGTGCTACCTTGTTTACCTTTAACAGTAACCTCATGGTACCTCCCTCTCCATGCACCATGCACACTTTGCAAGGCATTTCCAAATGAACATGCAAAGTGAATGTCAATGGCAGAAAAGTCTAATATTTGCACTTCCATTAAAATATCTCCATGTTTTTCCATGCCTGATAATGAAAGATACACACAGCTGTCCAGATACTTAGCACTGAAAATGCATTAAATCCTCCAGTCCACCCTTGCTGGCCCTGTGTCCTAAATCTTGTGACAAAACGCCAAGGGAGATAGTCCTTTGTTTGCTTAAAACAGCATTTGTGCCCAGAAAGTGCCACCTCATCAAACAAGGGGACACTGATCAAAGTCATCTCACCTTGTGGAAAGCTGGCCAAGTCAAACTAATTCCTGGAGCTCTTCCTCGTCAGTTTGTTCATGGGGCTAGGATCTGCCAGACTGAGCCAAAAAAAAAGACAGGCATCCAGAAATATGTTGCCAGATACCTGTCACTGTTTCACAGCAGTAAACATTACCACACAAACACTGTAGATGACCTTAGAATACAGATGTAATGATATAACTTTCCCAAAGCTCTGTAGCTATGAATTTTGTATCTCAGGGACTCACAGCCAAATTATAATGTTAAAACCTCCTTTGCCTGCAAGTGAAAAAACACGGTTGACAGCTATACACACATTTCAGTGAAATTACAGCCTGTACAGATATACAGTAACCAAGTAACCACTCCAGCTTGAGAACACCGCGCTCTCCACATGCTTCATGCTCAGATATTTTCTCTCCTGTTTCGCCCACTTCCTCCCCTGCTGTAAGCTCTGCAATCACATCGCCTGTGTCCTGCTCCTTTGATGGCGCCTGCAGGTGGAAACCCACCGGGATGCTGAGTGTGCACTACAGTATGCGCACACTGCTGCTGGATTGATCAGAGCACAGGGTTGAGTTGACTCGCCGTGTTGGGTAGTGATGGCAGGGGAACGCATAACAAAAAGCCTGCCAAACCACGGGGAGGCGGGGGGGAGGGGGGAGGGGGGCATTGCTGGAAACAAGGGAGTTATGGCAAACAGCTGGACACACTAGAGAACTACAGCACTGAGCTGTAACATGTAGAAAATCTACAGCAGTACAGCAAAACGCTTAGTTATATTTTTTAATTGGATTTTGCACTTTTGCTCAGCAGGTCCCTCACATTTTCTGTCTGTCATGCCAAAACAATCCCATTTGACTTCTTGTAAATGTATGAATGTATGACTGATGACTCAAAGCTCAGAGAGAGAGAGTTCGACTGTATTAGCCAAGTGTTATATATGGCTAAAGATATGTTTGTGAAAAAGATGGGAAGAGTGGAGGAGCTAAAGAGTCTCGACAATAACACCGTGATAGGCCATAGTTTCTTTAAATTGAGTGACAGTCAGCTGTCAGCCAATCTACATTATTATTATAATAGGTAATGTCTGTGTTGCATTTTGACCTGCTCTGGAAGCTACAGTATGTAATTCACGGGTTTGTGGTTTTTTGGACAATTTTTCTAAGACCTGCTATTACTAATTAAGCTTCACATCAGCTCCCCCAGCCGCAATTATCTGCTACTCTTGGTTGAACAAAACAAGCAATTTGAAGACATTGCCTTGGGCACTGGGCATTTCTCATGATTTTCTGAAATTTTATAGACATTATGTGATTAATCCAAAAAAAAAACCAAAAAAGGAACAGGTCAATAAATACAGATTAACCCATAATAAAAATAAACGTTAGCCCTACAATGTTGAATGTTAAATAAAATTAATATAAAATTCAATGTTGGTGGCTGTGATTCAGCAGAAAGTTAATGATCCACGTGGTAAAGGCTATATTACACTGATTATCCTCAAAGCAGTTTTGTTAAAGATTTTCCTGGCTGATGTACTTTTTTTTTTTTTCAAATTACAGCTGCACAAGGACATTTTTTTTTAAAATCTAAAAATACACCTGTCTCATCAGCCTAAATCACAAATAAAAGCTGCAACAGCAAAGAGTACTTATTCTCCCCACATAAAATGAGACCCAATTATGTCATAAAATCAAATTAAATTCTGACATGGTGGGAAATCTTCACTGGAGCATAGCGAGTAAGTGAGCAAAATACAAATGTCCCATGGTAATAGTGGTGAATGAATGAGCTGGTGCTTTTTTACTATTAAGACAATGAAATATTGGTCACATGACTTTAAGGTAATGAATTCCAAAACCCTGTTTCAAAGACAACTCTTGCTGCCACTCCAGCTTTCTAAAGTGCAAAGTTTCCCACTTCAGGTCTCAGCAATGCACTTTACAATGCGTTCACTGTTCTCTAAAATATTTTTAGCTGTGCCAAAGACTGCTTCAACAAGGAATGAGTCCTCTGCTAAAATTCTCCCCTGCAATACCTTTAACTAACCTCTATGTCTCCATGCATGAGTGGAGGTCAAGGACAGTTTATTAAATGGAGAAACCGGAAGAGACTGCTTGGAAAAACATCCACTTGTGCTCAACAGAAACAATGTCCTTGATGCAGAGTTAAGGACCTTTTTTTCAGACTATATCTGGTTCAGAGGTAAATCCTGATTGAGTTTCAGCACGTTAAAGTCTCCATTTGCACCACATAGTCTTTTTCTCCCCATATTCTGCAATGATCTCACTTGTACACCTTATATTCACAGAGCTTTTGTTCTCTTTGTGGCAATATGTAATATTGATTTCTGAATGGTGTTATCATGGTCATGTCCTTTTGCAACAAGGCCTTCAATTTGGTGCCACAGTTGACTGTACAATTTAGTGGGTGGCAGTAGAAGAAGAAGAAAAAAAGCCACTGTCAAAACACTGCTTGAGACTTTCCATTATTGGCTGTAAAGGAAAGCTTCAAGTTCTGCCTTTCAACTCTGATTGATATTTGGTCTTGACTGGGGTATGAGAGTATGGCAGAGGTGGGATGTGACAAATGGCGAGCTACGGGCCGAGGCAGAAAAAGGAGGTGATAAAAAATGGTGTCATAAATCTTAAAATAGTAAAACTACAATAACAAATTTAACTTGCCATTTCAAATTTGGCGTTTTATGTTGAATTATCCTGTTGTTTACTTCGGTGAAAAAAATGTACTTTTTTCTGAGAAAGAAAAACATAAGACAGTATTACATGTGCATGGAACGTCCTCCTCATATTCTCCAGAGACCATCATTCAGTAATTCATTTAAGAAAATAAACAGCAGGGCAAAAAATCATTTGACTTAATCAAAAAGCCATCCATCATGCTTTAAGAGCTCTTCATTCAGCTTGAAGTGTATTTCATAACAGAACATGGCTGCCTTCCTCCTTACAGGAAATCTGCAGGGTGACAGTAAACTGTGTGTGGTAGTCACATTGGGGACTCCATTGCTTATTTCCACTCAGGTTCACCATTAATCACTCTGTCATTTCTGTAACTATTTTTTTTTCCTATTTTGCATGAAAAATAAACCCAAGTCTCTATTTACTAGCCTTTACAGAGCTCTCAGCCACATCTCACATGCTTTATCTGCTAATGGAGTTTGCTCAGTTGTCATGGTGTTGATTCAGTTGTTATCATGCAACTGTTGAACATTTAGCAACTAAAAAGCCATATATACCCTCAGGAGATGGTGGAGAGCAAAACAGAGCTAAAAGAATTAAAGGTGGCCATGAACCATGACTCCAAATGAATGCTAATGTTTATCCGTACCTGCTGGGATGCATAAATAAGCAACTTTGCCTTAAACGTGATAATATGACAGTGTTACAGCTTGTTTCCGTTGCCCGTAAGTGGCCAAAAAAATGAGTGACTAACTAGGAAATGTCTGGTTTACTTCAAATGCAGCTGAGCAACCTGTAATCATCAAACACTGTAGTTACAGTTATGAAAGACAGTTATTTTTGTGCAAATTACATAGCAAATGTAATAATGGAAATGCTATTTAGAAAGCCAAGTAATTATAACAGCTTCATCATCACCCACACTGTTAATGTGCTACTGAGAAGCAAAAGATTAGCTGCCTATTCAATATGCAATAGTAACTACAGTGTGAACTTTACAGTCTGGCGAGCATGCACACAGACATATTGTGTCATTGAATGTGTCCCTCCTCCCCATTTTTCACATCAACCTGTTGTCTGTTTCATAACAAAAGATTAAAAAAAAGCCAGGTCCAAGTACTCATGGAAAAGCCAGAAGGTTGAAAATACTCTGCAGCAAACAAATGCTTGAGTGACAACCTTAATTAATCCACTGAATCCCCACTGCGATGGGATGTGTGGTGAGAACGGGTCACACACAAGGGCCAGTGCCACTGCTTCAGAACATCATGACAGTGCGAAGATCATAATGCCATGCCGAGGGAATGACATGAAAGCAGCTGTAATATGAATATGAAGCAAGCATTGAGATGCAGCAAGTATCTGTCTATTTCTTACAAGTAACTTCCACGAATATAAACCTAATGGTATCAACACACACACACAACACATTACACATTTGGCAAGTAAACACAATGCTGTGCTGTAATAAATAACTCGCTCTTGAAGATTCAGAGTCAAAATGCACCATCGGCCACGGCAGGAGGCGATGAATTCAAATTACAGCTGACTTACGGAATAATGACAAGCTTCATTTTTATTTGTAAGCATGTTCTCTAATAAAGTGACAAAATATCAAAGGTAATGATATAAAAAAAAACATGCTCAAATGTATAAACCTCATCAAGCACCTGCTGATTACACAGTATATCAAATTCACTCACACAAAAAAGATTACTTTCTGAATCCACTCGTCATCTTCTCCTTTCCACCGGCACCTTGGCCAGATTAATTATCTTCCATCAATTAAAGGAGCAATTATATTCCAACCGCCTTCATATGCTAATGAATCAACTCATGAATATGAGAGGAAATTTGTAATGGCCACCAAATGGTGCTGGCAGGAGATATACTTTGCAGAATAGAGGCAGTACTGTCATATTGATCGGAGGAGGTACACACTTTATTAGGATTAACAAGTACATAGAGGCCCCTTTAATATTTTAATGTTCATCAAATGAGTTCATATGAGTACTGTAGGAATATTCATTATTAATGATGTTTATGCAAATGTGCATGGCGTACAGGTTGTCATCTTGTGTGTCTTTCCAGGTGGTGTTATTGTGCCACTGGCAGTCTGTGCTCCTCTCACTACCACCACCGAAACAAATGCCACATTTATTTTTACTCAGCAAAACTGAAGTCATTTAGCTGCTCTTAGAGAACAATAGACTAGACAGAAGTATAATAAAATCAATATGTTTCAGCTGTAACAGCATTCATCATTGTGACAGGGTTGCATATATTATAGGTAATGACACCCAAGACGTGCCAGGTCAGGATGCATAAAACAATGATCTCAATATTAAAAATAAAACAAACAAAAGTTTATCCTAAAGCCTCTGATGAACATATCAGAGGGATTTAGAGTTATGAGCAGCTGATTCTGCTTCTATATGATGACTTTGCTGTCTCAGCACTACTGTGTTTGGATGACTTCAGCTTGTTAGTGTACTAACACTGCATGTTAAGGTAGCCTAAGCGTCGCTGCCTGGCTGTAAACACAATTTACTCGCTAAATTAGGAGGGTAGAATAGAAAGTAGCAATAAAAGTGACCAGGAGCTACACTGTGAGATTTTTGCTAAATCATGCTGCTGGGTAATTACCACACGAACCCTATTTCTTTCCAGATGTCTGCTGATCTGTTGAAATGTATAAAAATCAATGCATGTGCATTACTGAAACATGAACAATTTTCCAAAAGATCCCATTTCCGCTGGGTACTAACATGCAATATGTATCTGCACACAAGATCATTACCTGGTATCTCAATATGCAATTTACATAGGTAAAAGTGTCATACTCGTCTCAATAAACATGGGGCATCCCAGGTCGAGGGACACAAGAAGGTAATCGCTGCTAGTGGACAAGCTAACAGTGACCCCATCGGTCACATGACTCCTCATTCTTCGCATTGAATGGTACTTTGAGAATCTCCCAAAGCTTTTGCATGGGTTCCGCTTATTTTTCTTTGCTGATGAAAGGCACGTCTATTGCTTTTTGACAGACATCAACATCTTAGCTGATTTTTTTCTTAATACAATGTGGCCAACGCTTGCAGATTGCAAACACCTGAGATCTGATCACAATTCTCTCCAAATATGGTCAAATCATTACAGTCCCATTCCAATTGCAGTGCTTTCTGCGTGCATTTACAGCTGACTTAAATGCTTTTATTCAGATTTAGATAAGATATCCAGATACAGATCACATGTTAAAGAGTACCTCCACACAATTGTGCTACACTGGCCTCTGTGGGCTGAAAGATACAAGTCTGCTGAACTTCTGATCACACCAAGCTACAACACTGCTGCACAGGCTAAACACACCTCATTGTGTGCTGGTTCGATATAAGAAAAGCAGTTTAACAGCATCAGTCCCAGCTCAGCTGCACTGACAGTCTATTTTACACACCGAAGTTGCTGATCCCCTGTATATCTATTTCATCGCTGTTCCTTTATTCTGCAGTGCTTAATCAAGGACATCAAACGGTGCACCTTACAAAGAAGTCATAAAACCCCAAATTTCATTTAAAAATGAATGTTGCTTCCAATCACCCAGCAAGGGACCTCATTATGATTTTAGCGGTTCTCATTATAATCAAACGGTATCTGACCTTTTGTCCTATGCGCTGCTTTGAGAGGGTGGGGCTGTTGGGAAAGAGGGGAGTGACAAGGGTTTTGATTGTGAATTGAAATTATCTGTGGGAGGTTGATGATAATATTACATAAATGTTCATGTATACTTATACTTACTTAAATGTATAGGACTGGAGCCTATCCCAGTATGTGTTGGGTAAGAGACAGGGTATATCCTAGACTATTGCCAGTCTATCAAATTGCTAAAAAGAGACACATTCACACCTACATGCAGACTGGCAACCTGACTGAAAACCCACACAGACACAGGTGGAACAGTCCAGTATATTTATATCTAAAAAAAAATCATAAATGCTGCTTTTTTTTACCTCATGGCCCAATCATCAATCATCTTTTGCCAGTTGTTTTGAAATGCTGAATGTCTCCAAAGTGGAGAGAGAGAGAGATTAAGACTATTCCCCCCAGGATGACATTTTGAGGCTGGTGAGAAAATGATTTATGACTTAGCTTGGCCTTCAGTGGACTCTGTCTTTGTCTCTTTAAAGGGACTATAAAGTGTAATCAGGTAGCAGTTAACAGCAAACACTTCACCTGACCCTCACACCCACAATGCGTGATGGCTGCAGCACTGAAATGTAACAGCCCTCTATCCATCTGAAACCTCCTCACTTCTCTCTGCTTTGCTTCAGTCTGCGTCAGACTGCGTTTGTCTCCTCACAGACGTGAGCCACCTCGGGAAAGGTGAGCTCAGCCAAATGAGTCACAGAGAGGAGAAGCTGTTGTCGTGTGAAATTGTACAAAGCAGAGGAACACTTTTATTCAAATGAACGTGGGCTCCACTTTTAAAATAACTTTTTTTTTTTTCCAATGGAGCATATCTATAATACAGTATAGTACTATTTTAATTCTGGAAAGTGATAAGAGTATAATTTCTGTGAAGATTCATTCATAAGAAGCCAAATAAATAAAACTGTTAAACCAAAATTTTTAAGATACAAATTTAAAAGGCTACATCAGCTCTCTGTTCTTGTTTTGTGATCACAAACTTAAAGAAGCAGTTCGACATCACTCAAGACAACTGCCAAAGCTAATTCAAATCAGATAAGCTTTAAAAACACAGGAGAAGAAAAAAAAAAAAGAGGTACAATTAAGTTGTAAATTTGGGGTTCTCCCTATCCACAGTGCCTGCTGTGTCAACCCTGGCTGTGACAGTGTCAAGAAGTCTGTCACCCACTTTAGGTTCAAGCTTAAATATTTCAGCAGCCTTAAGAAAAAAGTGCTGAAGTAGCTCTGTGTCAATTCCACTACTTAGCAATTAAAGGAACCTAGAACTCACAGAGACAGTGGGGCTATTGACTGCAACTCTTTAGCAAAAGGTACAGGGATCAGCTTTATAAAGCTTCATTTTAGTACAACAACCTAGGCGACTTTTTTGCCCTATCACAGTGTCAAAAATTGTGCACAAAGGTAGAGCAACAATGGGCATATTAGTGAAAATACTGTTTTAAATGTATTAAATAAAAATATATTTGCATAGAGGCTTTCAGTGTGCAGTTATTGGAGTTCTGTTGTGCTGTTGCAAGCACAGCAGTAATTCAGGCTCTCTGTACTGTACCTCTTTCAGTAAATGTCAAAGACTCTGCAATGAAAGAATTTGCAGCATTGAAGAAATGCTGAACTTTTCTTTACCTGTGACGGACAGCTCGGTGGTCCTCCGTACCACAAAGTTCCCAAACTGTAATTCGCAGGTGTAATTCCCAATGTCATCTTCCCGTACTTCCTTGATGGACAGAGTGTCTCTCCTCCTTTCTATGGTCTGTCTCCACTGCTTTGGCTTGCACTCCTACATTTAAAATAAAGAAAACACACCATGGGGATACAGCATGTTAGTATAAAGTAAATTCTCTGGGTCAGTTGTTCTCTTGGCATTCAATTGTAGCTTCTGCTTGAAATCAGCAGGAAACAGTCTTTCACTCCCACACCTCTAATCATTAGAAACAGAGACGACATTTTAAATTTCGTCTTATCTTTAAGCATATTGAATTTAAAAAAGGCTAAATCCATAGGGGGCCTTTTGTTTTAAGCACCATGTCATAAAGAACTAAATCAGCTTTCCACATAATTATACTGCATAGTAGAGAGACCTCATACACAAACTTTCTCCAAATTATGCCAAATTTCAGACTGGGTGCAGCCCTGTCACCCAGACACTACTTCCACTTAATAGTGATTTATGGGGTAGTCTGTTTATGATTTGGAGGCAGGACTACATGCTGTATCGGTTTGATGTATGTGCGAATCTCATCGATGACTACTTTTCACCTCAATATCCAATATGAGACGCGTATCAACTCAAAGGAGGAGAGGAGCAGACCTTTTTTAAATTGTTGACAGCTAAGATGATGTACATTAGCTTAAGAGTTTCATGAAGAGTTAAAATCGAAGAAAGGCTGATAGATGTGTCCAGAACTACAGAGACTAATGTGTCTCACATGACAAATCAAGGAGAAGAAATGGGGAGAACCTGTAAGAGGCAAAGAGACAGAGATAGTGTGTAGTCGCCGTTATCAAATACTGTAGTATGTGATGCGCCATTATTTCTAATCTTGTTGAGTATGTTTGGATTTGAGAGCAAATCATCTGTAACATTTTTTTCTTTATGTGTGTAATGAGGTGAAATTTCATAAATGAAGCACAGCGTTAGTTCTCACTGATCAGTTATCAGCTGACTAGTAACAGCCAATCATATTCAAACAGATGCACAGGGTGTCCTTTATAATCTGATGGTACTCTGCTGATATCCTAATGCCTCAGCTACTTCCTTACTGTATGTGTTGAAACCTTTTTGTATTGTTGACCATGCTAAGATCATAGCACTTTCTGAGCTCTGTATGCTATATTTCATGTCTTATTATGCCTCAGTGTTTTTTTCCCAGTAGGATGCTTTTAGCTGCATGCAAATGTCTCTAAGTGAATCAGTTAAGACATAATCTGAGACTGGACTAAGTTTTTATTTAAGTGTCTTATGTGAGTTGAGGTGTCAACCATTCAGACATAATGAAGTTTGTAATTTACGTTAATGACTTCTCGTAATGTCTTGTAGTGTAGTCAGCTCAAACCAGCCCATGGCATGTTCACCATAGATTTACAGAAACATCAATAGACTTTCTTTGCAAATAGAGCTACATTGCCAAATTTCCATTGACAGTGTGCTCTGTACTTCAGAATACTGAAAAACACCGCTGGTGCACATCTGAATCTACTGAATGTCTTAAATCTCAACTCCAACTTGGTCTGTCTCTGGCCAATTTGAGCTCAGTCTCAATTAAGATTCAATGTCTGAGGTTTTGAAAGGACTGATGGAAGTTGACGGCTGGGTAAATGAAATTCTATATGTACTGTAGTGTTTTAGAGACTTATAAGGCTGCTTGTGACAACTGAAGGTACAGAATAAAAGTCTTTATACAAGCTGTGGAAAGTTACAAAAGACTGAAACACCAAAAATCACACAGAAGTAAGAATTATTCTGTAAATGACAAGTGGACTTCCAGAAACAGTATTTCAGATTGTGGGCCACAGAGCACCTGAGGCAAAGGAAACTGGGGCACTGTGCGTTTGTTTTCGAACTGTGGCCCAAGATGGGCCTCCCAGAATTCAATCAGCCCCCGGTGACAAAGCGAGAGCCAATAACTGGAGGGTTTAGAGCCCACAGTCATTATGCTTAGCAATTACGCTTAGGGCACCCAAATGTCCAGCAGCGGCCCAGAATCCAGCACACTTTCACGTTTGATAAATTGCCCTCCCAGCCTCACGTAACAGCTTCATCAAAGGGGCCTGTCGGACATGGGAGGCCTGACCGGGTCAGTTACACTGTGGGCATTGCAAATCTTCGTGAGGAGGAAGAGAAAGTTTAAAACATGAGAAACAACAGAGGTGTGCGTATAAAAAAATATATATTTTTATCAATTTTATATTTATTTTTGATGCTTTTTTTAAGGAGATGGTATTTGAAGCTAATTAGATCTGAATATAGCTGACCTTAACAAGGTAAGAACTTCCTGTGAAGTTTGTAATTTTAATTGAAAGGTTCCATTTTTAATACTTTGCATGACGGGTTTGAGTTGACAGATAAAACCTTTTGTTTGTTTTCTTGCACTTAAATCAATGCTCAAAATTATATTCATTACTCAACCAAACAACTAATAAAAAGGGGTTATCTTACCTTGTACCATACAATCTCAGGCTCCACTCCCGGCTGTATATAATCCTCAATGCCAGGGCAGGTGATGTCTTTGCTTTTGCTTAGTTCTGCCTTCTCAAAAAACCTCATTTTGGAGTTGTAGCAGAGGTCCGTGTCATTCTCCGCCACTGTGAGAGACATGGACACTTTCATGCAGTATGTGGAGTTCCTGCAAAAATAAAAAGTAAATGAATCAGTCAGAGAAATAAATGTATCACATTGAAGTCTTGCCAGATGCAGCAACATCTCTGGCTTCACATAAACTCTGTGTCTGCGCTATCAAAATCTCCACAAGGCTCATTCCTCAGATTCTATTTGAAACATTAAATGCAGCAGAGGGTGAGAGAGAAAAACCTTGCAGTGGAAAGCAATTAATAATTTTCACAATTTATGTCACTCGCTGAAAACGTTCCTGTAAAAGACAGAGAATCATCATCTCTAATATGACCCTTAATCTGGACAATTACAGAAAACAATGTTTTCTCATCCACTCAAGTATGAATTCCAGTAATGCATGATGAGCCTCTCTAAACTATTAATTGAGAAGTGAAAATGTGTGCATATATATATATATATATATGTGTGTGTATATAGGGGGACACAGGTGGTAATATGGAGCAACAGCTCTGAATGTCAACAGCACTTGAAGATTGATTGAGCCTTTTGTTTTCACGTGTTAAGCAGATACAGAGCGAGGTAGCAGAAAATTACTTGCTACAATTCATGTACTGTAACTACTCAGGTCATATACATAAAGAAGGGAATTTATAACGCAAGGGGGGAGCGGGCGTAAAATGCAACATTACTTGTAATGTTTGGAGACTACATGCTTGCCTGGGACCACAGATACTGGTGAGTATTTATCCACGGTGGAATAAACATCTCATTTTACTGCTTGGTGTTGTAGTATACCTTCACTGATATGTGTTGCCCCTCTATAGGGCTGCTTGTCATTCATTACAGTACTAAACCAAACTGGGTTGAGCGCTCTATATGCAGAACCTTGTTGGATTCTGATCATGATCCAGTCCTGCCCAGGAGAGCGATGCTCCACAACCACATGAGACGACAAGATACAGCTGCTCAGTATTTACAGCGATCATGTGTGGGTCATTAATGGAACAGCGATTTTGAGATTGGATCTGCTGCTTGAATAATTCTTAACAGAACATGGAAATCAATGAACACATTGATTTACTGTGAAAGTTGTGCTATTTGAATGCGGAGAACAGAAGCAAAGGTCCTTGATGATCAATGAATTCAATGAGAGCACCTTTTCTTTGCTCAAACTGGCTAATAAGACTGTCACGATTGACAAGTACTACGGCTTGACTGCAGCAAATCCCTCCTGGTTAAAAGACCAAACAAATTGGCAGTGTTTAGGAAAATCTCATTGCTAATTTTCCAACTAAAGCTGGTTACACAAATTGAGCTGAACCAACAAACAATTACAAACATGTTAAATCCTTACATAATTGTGCAGCATTAGCTGCCTCGTGGATTAGTACAACACACACTGGTCTTTGCTACAGTGTCGGCAAACAATCCCTCGCCCTTCGAACTGGCCAGCACCAGGCACGCCGCTTACAGTACAGTAAGTGTCCCACTTTAATGAAGCACAGATGCAAATGTAACATGATGTGGAGATTATCCTAGACAACTTCTACCAGATGGACACCTGTGCAAATGAGATCCCACGGGTGCGCTCTCTTCCCTGTTAAATATTCTGGGCAGCACTGATAAACTCGCCCGCTGGAAAAGAGAGAGAGAATTGTGTCATCTGCTCCGCATGAGTGATCGATGGTGTGGGCCAACACTTTGTCCTACAATGTCTTTCCAACATTTCACATCCATCACGGTGACTTTTGAGCCTGAACAGCCAGGTGATCTCTTGACTATTCACTCAGCAGGTATAATATTCATGAAGCCTATCCAAAGAACTAAGCAGGAAAATTATCCTACTGCTGCACACTCCAGAGACTTAACTGTGCACCGAGCAGTGAGCATTCAACGCTTGCGCAACCCACTGCATACTGCAGATATGGTGATAACAAGCTAGGTGATACCATGGCATTAATGGGCAAGAGTGTCTGTCAAATGTGTCAAACTGAAGGGGATATGCAATGTCGTGGCAATGATAGATAGCATCCTGCATACATCAACTGAGAGAAGTGTCAGGCTGACAGCTACCGTATACAGCTGGAGGGCAGGCAGAGGACTTCAGCTGCAATATGTGGCAAATGTAGTGAAATTATGTGCAATGGTCAGTTAGGAGTTAAACAGCCTGCTGAAAGAATTCTGATTGGCATAATGTGGAAAAAATACTGCAGTCTCTCCTCCTGAAAGATACTCATGGGATTTCCCATTGGTTGAATTATCATGGTATATTAATGTATGCAGTCATTGCTACTTCCAGAGCTAGATCCCACCTAACAAAATAACATATGAACCATCCACACCTACCAACCCATTTGTCTAACCATCTAATACATACTTCTTTTATTATATTGACTGTCAATGAATCTAACCCAACAGTGGATGAAATGAGATGGAACCTGCCCTTTAACTCGGCAACTGTTCTGCCCTTTTATTAAATAATAGGCAGCAGAATTGATTTGAAATTCTCCTGAGAATGCGTGGCACCTGTGGGGAAATTAATGAACTAACTTAATGAATCTCTTAATTAAAATAACTCCCCTCTAATAGAAATTGGATGATGAAATAATTGCTGATAACTCATTAGACCATGCTTTCAACTAACAATAAGGTTTGCAGAGAATTTTCCCAGTGTAAAGCACACATCACAAGGCGAGAGGTCCAAAGGTTGATTAAAGGTTACCTCACCATAATGTCATTACATGGCAGTGAATTAAACCCACCACAGACATTAACTCTTTAGAAATGTCATATAGCATGTTGACCTATGCTTGACAACTCCTGAAACATGAAACCTATGCATCAGCCTCCTCTGCTTTGAGACAAGTGTCATTGTTAACATGGCAGCATCCCAACTGTCTCATCAGCATCCAGAGGAAAGTTAAGCTGTCTCTCCATCCAACCAGGCACATCCTACATCACTGCAGCTCTTTCAAACATGTCTGTTAGCAGGGCATCGGCTTTAGTAGAGATTTTGCTAACATCTGCCACCCGTGTCCCTTAGCAGCAGACTGTATGTGTATTCATGAGTGTGTGTGTCTACAGTATACAGCACTGTAGTTACTGTGGGTGAATTTTGATATTCCAAGACCAGCTTGAATTGAGTCTTAATCATGAGCATTGTAAAGAAACAACCAAGGAAAGGAGTCTCAACAGGTATAAATTGCCTTAAATGTTTTGTAGTGCTAGAGTGAACAGAATAGTTTGACATTTTTGACACAGAAACATCTGCATTTGTTGTGTTTATATGATCATTTATTCAGGTTTGTAGTTTATTTTTTCACCCCACTGTATGTGACCACGTTGATCTGAATTTTATAGATAATCCTTGTGCTTCATAAAGTCTGTCCTGGTGTCTGTAGAGGGGAGAATGAGTGACACTGCTGGAACTGTCTCCCCCACAAGTTGATTTCAACCGTGTTGCGTCATCTACCTACAGTACCAGTGTGCACCTAAAGCTAAAGGGAAACACATCAATGGGGCGCCCATGCATGGGTGGCATCTGCTCATAATATCTACATTGTTGTCACATGCATCAACATACTGCATACCCAAGATTGGACAGGAATGTCATACAGGCCAATGTCAGGAAGTGATGGGCAGATGTAAAAGAAGCCAAGATCCCTCCCGAAAAAGCACATCCCCGGCAGTTAATGCAGCCTGGCATTATTGGATGTGCCAGGTCGCTTAAGAGACAGATGTAGCAATGTCTTTAGACAGGCAGGGAAAAAGTCCAGTCAACATCAAATAGTGGCAGAGACCAAGACATGTCCAAGTCCAAATTGGCACAAGACTGAGAGAGGTCAGAAAAGAGGTCTTGATACTGAGCTAGAGACAATCTAAGCTAGAGACAATGAATGAACTCAAGCATTAGAGCTCTGAACACAGGTGTACACCTATAACATATGTGCACTTGCTTCCACAACACAATGTCCATTACATCAGCCCGCAGTAGTCTTGTACTACCTTCCCTGTCCGCACCAGGCCAAGATTAACCCTGACCGAGATAGAGCCGGCCCAGTTATCCTAAATCAGTATTTTATGGTTCCTGCATTATTTATGACCAGAGCGAAGGTCACTGCAAGTAGTTGGAAGACTGCGGCTCCTACCTGTAGCGCCTGCTCATCACTCACTTGTCAACTGTAGCAACAAGCCCACGATGATTGAGCGCCCCGGCTCCCCAAATCTGACTGTGGGCCAACTTGCTCCTACTTAGCCCCTGTCTAAGAGCATGGTGCTTGCCTGCCATGCTGGAACAACCCACTCCTACCTCAATTATAATCCATCCACATCCTCTCTCTCTCTCTCTTTCTCCCTCCCTCCCCCTCTCCATTCGTGGTTTGTCTCTGTCCTGGCCTTCACCCACCCCATCGCCCTATTCTCTCTTGTCTTGTAGTACATGATTTCTCAGGGAGGAACACACACCTCTGCGGATAATTTAGCTTTGCCATGCTGTGAAAATTACGTGCCTGCACCTGTCTACACACTTGTATCCACACATACGAGCAAGCACATAGAAACTTGTCTGACATGTAATCCTTACATGGACAAACAAAAAAGAAAGAATAGCTTACACAGAAATTCAGTCCAACTTTATTTACATGATGTGATCGATTATGCAAAGCAGTAAAATGTCTACTTGATCTAAATTTTTGGTTCCTGAGCAATAAATGTGTGATTACTTGCAAAGTTTAACTTGCAGCTGAAGGAAAATACATTAATACTGATTTATTGACATACTCTTGAGGAAAATGAGTGTCTCTTTACTATTAAGCAGAGCTACAGAGCTGAAATAATGAAAAGTCCACTTGTTCCATTTGCTACATCAGAGATATGAAAATGTTTTAAAGATAAATGGACACTCATTAGACCCCACAGACCCCAACACGACGACATTGGAAGATTTTGCTGCCGATCTAGTGGTAACACTCTGGGTACAAATGCAACCCCCATTTTTACCTCTTATGTTTTACTATTACATTTGAGTCACAGAGCTAAGCATCTGGTTTTCAGAAAAATAAATACCCGACAATCTTTAAAACACCCAAAAGGGTGTTTAACAGCACTTTATCAACGTTCTAAAACATATTTCTAGAGTAGTCAAAGACTGGTTTCATATGACACAAGAAAAATAAAAAGACACAATTTTGTATGGAAATATTACATAATAGAAAGTAACATTTAAGTAAAGTAAAATTTGGTTCACATTGTACAAAACTATATAAGACATACTGTATGCAATTTCTGACTACCATCTTTGTTGGGAACTGGATAAAAATCATTTTCATTGTGCAGCGAACAGAATATTTATTCATCTGGATGGTTACTAAAGTCTTACTAGAGGATTACAAAAAGGCCTTCAAAACAGTGTTAAGTGTTGTTAAATGACCTTTTGCATTCATGAAAACAGATGTTTAGCTCTGTGACTTAAATGTCACGGTAGTACATGAGAGGAAAGAAACTGGGCTGGTGCTAATGCAATGAACACAAATCATTTGAATTGCTACAGTATTATGTTGTATTTTAATTGGAATTATTTCTAGTGAAGACCTCTGAAGACCCCACAGAGTACTCAGACCCCAACGTTAAACCTACTGAAAATAGTGAATGCAGGACATAGTGTGCATCATCTTATCCCAAAAAACAACAAGTCTGAAAATTCCTTAAGGCTTCCCTTGAGTTGTGTGGCTCAAACTGACAGCAGCACTTCTTGTCAGACGGGTTACTCAGTCATTTCATAGCTGATGCCTTCAGGGAACTCATTTTCATTCCATGACACCCTCAACTCATCTTTATGTTAGCAACCTGATTTCATAACAAGCATATACAATTTGTCTCCACTGTATTCTCTTCTAACTCCACCATGGCCTTACTCATTGGTCCCCAGGCCCACTGGGTGTAATGTATGAGCAGTTATACTGCTATGCATATCAAATGCAAACATTTCATACTAGCAATGCCGCTGCCGGAATGGGCTGTTGCACTGAGGGTATGGGCCATATCGGTGAAAAAATGTAAACGAGTCACATTCGTTCCGCGAATGAGAGGTCTGTGTTGTTCTGTCGCTGAATGTCATTTTTGTTTTGGGCAAACGAGTTTCTTTCAGCAACGTAAGTGAGCCATGTTCCCTGCAACTGGCAAAAAAATGAATCAAAGGGTTAGACAGCGCTCAAGAACCCCTTCTATTATTTTTTTCTGTACAGTTTAGTTACACTACTTTACGGCCCAGATCCATCAAAGGTGCCTTTCAACAACTCCAAAGCCTCCACACCTACATGTCACATCTTCTGTATTCAGCATGTGTAAAAAAAAAAACAAAAGGAGACATTGCTGTCAGCCTAAGGTTTGGAGCCCTTGTGATTGCACACAGCACTCTCATCCTCACAGTGACGCCACATTCTCCGACGAAAAAAAAAAAAGGTTTACCAGTGGCTAACTAGCCAGCCAAGACGACACAACATGTAAGGTTAGGTAATAAAAGGTTTTGGCAGACCATATATATCTAAGTTATCTATTTATTAAGAAGGGAACATGTAATCTCTGTTCATTTTCGATCATAGCAGGAGTACATTTTTTAATGTGTGAATTGTGTGTTGGAAATTAATATTGGTATGATTCCTCATGGAGTTATAAATGACCCAACAAAATAATACATTTGCATTTGAAAAATAAATGAGTCTTTTACAAAAGCTGGTTCAATAGCGATAATACCTTGTCAAATTCTTTACAATATACAGTACAGAGTCAGTCAAATTTAAATAAGCTCTTTCAGTTTTATAATTATAATGAAGTTTCTGTCTCAAGTTCCAGACACTTTCCTATTATACTCTCACCCTTCATTCAGGAGAGCTGTGTGAGTTCTCTCCTATATCACCGTTTGACTGACAGCTGTGGTATTGCAGATGTCTCGCTTGGAGCTCCGGTCTTCACAATCCAGCGCAGAGGGAGGGGAGGCGGGGAGGGGGCAGGAGAAGTTGGCTGTGGTGCCAAAGTGATTGTGCTTGGGGAATGGTATTTCTGACATTTGTCTGGCAGATAAAAACCACCATCGGATATGAGGAAGAGAAGGTCAGTGTCCCTGCTATCAGATAGCGATGGTTTGGCATCTTGTTTGATGACTTCCTCCGCTCAGCGTGGACCGGGAGAGCCAAGAGGCTGGATATATGGGGAGGCCATGCTGAGGATGAGACTGAATAAAATCCCTCAGTTGGGGATGTGAAGATATTTAACCTTGGTGCTATTCTGGTGTGCTGAAAAAATCCTAACAGTATATTGCATGTGTGTTAGATTAGAAAATTGGTCATATATGACCTTATGCTGAATTGTCCTGGGTAGTCATGCATATTGTGACAGCTGATTTGAGACGCGAGTAAAAATCTCCAAAGTCAACCTTCTCTCCCTTTGCTCCCTGTAGCCAGGAGCCATTTGAGCTCGGCTTAATCAAATGGAATCAAGCGTGGGACAAATGTCCAATCAAAAGGAGCGTGAAGGGCATGGAATGAAATTGGCTGAGACTGTAATGCATGGTGGATTAAACTTATATTTCAATTTCTACAAAGGGTACCCAATATACATCAAAATGAGCATATGTAGAGCTGGTTAGAAATCAGAAATGTCGGCCACTGTTGGTGCATAATTGAATAAATAGAACCAATATCTGTTCAGCAGGCTTAAGTATTCTGTTTTTGATGCGACCCATGAAAACAACATGTCCCCTCTTACAGTTATTGAAAACCCAAATGTGAAACATATTTGTTGGGGCATGTGCACTTTTTCTATTGTATTGTATTTTCTTTTGATACCATTATATATACTGTATCATTTGTGATTTGGATATAAAGAACATAAACTTGTCTTCCAGATTACGATTGTAGAGACTATTATTCAAAATACTATGTTCATCTAAGCACAGTAAGTAGCTCTCTGGGCTTCATGATCCTGTGGCTTCTTCAGGAGTGTTCATGTCTTATGAAATGAAAATGCACAGTTTGCGGTGCTACCCCTCAAGGATTTGCCTCATAAAAATTCAATAGTTACTGGAAATGAAAGAAATCCAGAATTTTGAAAAGGTTACAAATAAAAATTGCTCAGAAATATTAATGTTGATCGTATTCTTTTACTATGAAAAGGTCAACTTTATGTCTTCCGCACAGTGAGAAGCACACCGAGTACAAGCCAATAAGCATGTCTGGTTTTCCATAATGTGTTAAATGCCAATCAATGTTATGGGACTGAAATGCTCGTCCACAGCATGCTAAATATCTGCAGATGTAGGTTAATTCAAATGCTGAAACACCCAAGTTAAGCGCCGCATGAGTGGAAACAAAGCATTACAGCCTGAGTGGAAGCATCACAGGTGGCCTTGGGTGAATTATAATGGTATGAGGCCTTAAGCATACTGTTACTACCATTGTGCAAGTAATGAATCTGTGGTTGTCAGCACCTACAGAGAGACTGCAGAGCTCTTTTTGCAGCTATAGATGTAATGTCAATAAAATATCATGAAAATCCAATCACGTTTTCTGTCTCTAAAAGCCTTTTTGGGGGAGGGTATCACTTTTTGGAGAATGACATGATTGTGGCTGAATGTTATGAATGCTGCAATCTCTAAATATATACAGGTAAAATTACTTTTCTTGTGAAGCCCAGTGTTACATAATAAAAATGACTCCAGCCCATTAACTGTTACTATCCACACAGCATAACATGTTCCTATTATTATTGCCTTTATTAATCATACCTGTTTAATAAAGGCATGTTCAAGGGTTGACAACGCTGATATACTGTAATGCACACATAGAAAAATATGAATCTGCACTCTTGTTTTAATGCTTCTGACCCTTTGCTGTAATATTTCTAACACTAAGATCTTTGTTATAATGAAAGAGTTTGAATAGGGATCATTAAAAAGGAAAACATTTATTTAAAAGTTTTAAAACAAATTAATAGTATTCATTTTCCATTTGGGCATTCGATGAGAGTATATTACTATCAAGCACCTAGCCTCAAAGTGGTTTCATGAGCACACTCTTCTTTGACACTGCCATTGTAACATCAGACGTCTACTGTGAATATCAGGCCAAGTTCACACCACCACATCACATGGCTGAATAAAGCGTAGCGTGAAAGGTGTACTAAGCCCAAACAGCAGCCCATACATCATCGCACAATGGCTGCTGGAAAACAGCTTCTACTAAACCGCACAGAGCCAGATAAAAGGCTGTCCAGACACTGTGTAGACTGAGCAGTCTCTCTATACAGGTGTAAAGAATACTGAATATAGGGGAACATTATCAATAACCCCTGGCTGGTGGATAAAGCAGCTTGGCAAATCCATATTACACAATTAACTAAAACCCCACCTGGGCGCTGTGAATAACTGCTGCCAGGGATCTGGCACCAACTCTCTCCTAAAGTAGTAATGCTCTCTTCTCCTATCAGTCATTGCTGTGGTGAATCCGTACTGCACTCCTGTCTTAGATATTATGTTGATGAAGTTTATGTAGCTGCAAAATGCTACTGCCAGATACATAAAACACATCATGGTGCCTTTCAGCCAAGCTAGTAGTGGGGCTCTAGGTATGGTAATGTCGGGTGGTGAGTCCACCACGAGGTCCCCAGAGATGAATCTCACAGACTTTGGTAATCCCCTGACTTAAGCACCACCAGCAGGTCAAAAAAGCAGCACTATGCATAAGTAGAGACTATATACACTATATAAATTAGCTGTCAGGTGCAAATGTAGCTCACATCATTGCCAATATCTGCCAAATCTACTCTTCTAAATCAGCGGTTAATCAAGAATAGCAAAACCTAATGCTTTGACAAGTTAGTTAAGATATTCATTATCATGACATTATAATTATCACTTTAACCATTTGTTGTGGTTATCTGTAAGTCTAAATGAAATGCCATTTAATGGCATCATGCTTCACTAAATGTCTTATTTCTGAGAAAGTTAGCAAAGACAGCCAGCTGCATATACAAACTGGTGAACTATTGTGAATGTTTTTTGCATCATCTCAAGCTGTTGCAACTTCAAGATTATTCAAAGAGAATAAATTCTAGTTACCAAGGCATGAGGAAAGATGCAAGATGTTATAAAAGCCCAGATGTTGGCGGCGGGGTCTCTCTGATGTTTGGTAACATCATCGGATGAAAACATAATTTTTCATTTTATTGTGACTTCAAAAGCTCATCCATATGTGCCTCGGCACTGCACTGCACTTAAAAATAAACTCCATTAATAAACATCCATCAGGGTGTCATTGTTATAGCGCTCCTCTGCAAAGCTGTTCCACAGAGCCACAGCTAACTGATTGTCTCCTGCCAGGTAGCTTATAACACAAACACCATCCTTATATTATACATCATCCATAACCCTTGGCAGCACAAACCATCCCTGCCGCTCCTTAGTCTAGCGTCTCTCATTGGCTTTGACAGCTGGGCTGGATCAATTGGACAGGCCCTGACTGGGGCTGAATGACAGAGTGTTCCAGACGGCCCATTCTGACTGTCACTTCCCTGAGAGATCACCAGCCACTCCTGCCTACGAATACTAATACAGTCAACATGGCTGCGGCCTGGGATGGGTAGGAAGCGGTTTTCAATGTGTGAACGAGTTCTTGTGTGTGTGTGTGTGTGTGTGTGTGTGTGTGTGTGTGTGTGTGTGTGTGTGTGCGTGTGTGCACAGGTGCCAGGTGAGGTGCACTCACAGCAGCGATTCAGGCTTGAATAAGCAAATGGACACACACACACACACACACACACACATATATACGCACACTTTGTTATCTTCCCCTCCCATTGTCCTTTGCTTGTGACAGCCCAGGCATTGCAGGACATGCAGGAAACCCATTAATAAGCCTGGGACAGTGGCGGCATGCCAACACCAGTGAACAGGGTCAAAGGTTAAACATTAGCTACCTGCCAAGAAGTGGGGTCCTCCCTGCTCTGCTACCTCTGTCCTTAATCTGACACTGTAATCCCTGCACTTTCCACAGTGATCAATACGGTGAGGGTGTGCGTGTCTGATTTGGCATTTGTATGTCCAAAACAGCTGTGTGTGTGTGATGCATACTTAAATTGGTGTTTGTTCCTGTTAGAGTTTATGTATGAAAGTGAATGTGTCATTATGGCATTTAAAGACTATCTACAAATTATTTTGTCAGTCTGACCTGCTGCTGTCATATCACAGATATCATCGCGTTTCATTAAAATGGAAAATAGCAGAATACTTCAAAATATTTGTATAGACTTTTTAAAATATGTCACATCTAGCAGGAAAATAAGAATAAGGCAATTACAGCAAACGGTAGGTAATTGCTAAATGTCTGTATGAATTATCTGTAGTGGACTCCAATTATCCCACAAATACACAAGACATAAATGGTTTAAACAAGCAACAGTCACAACCAAGCAACAACTACCATTGTTTACTCCACATAACATGAACAGAGTTGTATCTTGTTTTTTGGCAACTGACAAATGAGAGTGTTTTCCACACAGAATACAATATATAGTGAGCACAGTCAAGGATTCCATCCAAATAGAGGGGAATAGTGCAAAAGATTATTGAAACCTACAAAGAGTGTAGACATGCCGCACATAAATATTCCCAAAAAGAGACTGCTGTTTTTTGTTTTGCTCTTGACAGTCAGAAAGGAGAACATGTTGAACAGCTGAGGATGACACATTGGACGACAGGTACTCTATGATTAGAGTCACTTTGCTAGGCAATCCCCCTGTTAGGAAGTCAGCTATACTTCCCCCTCCCCTGTGTTTTCCCATTATTTCCCCTTCCTTGTGATTCATGTTTGTCGTCAGTCTGTTTCTCTCTGTGTTTGTGTGTGGGTGTATGATGGGCGTGGCATCCTGGTTTCCCTCTCCTGTTCAACCTGATCTACTAATCAACTCTACCAGCCACAGCAGTATGAAACCCCAGTTCATCTCTCCAGACTCTGCCAGATCGTTCGGTCACCAATGCGGTACAGATGCTACGGCCAAATTCCTTGTAATCTGCTAGTTTGTCTCTCTGACTTCCTGAACTCCGCTAATTCTGTTCTCTGCCTGTGCCTCGGGTTCACCACGCCAGCTTCCAGTACACCTGCCACGCCAGCCTCATCCCCGTCTGCTGTTTGCCAGTTTGGATCGTGGATCTCCTGTCTGCTCTGCCCTGCCTTGAGCCCCTCTGCCTGCTTCAGTCCTTTGCCCTGGACCACTGCCTGCTCTGCTCTGCCATTCCCGGCCCCCTCTGCCATATCCAAACCCAAAGAACCCTCGGCCAAGCCATCAGATCTATCTACACCTCAAGCTACAATAAACTGCCCTTTAACCATTCCTGTGTCTCCTGGTCTGTGTTTGCATTTGGGTCCTAAATTGAACTGTAACACTCCCAAATCCTTTTTTGTCTTGCATGTGATTGTCTCAAAGCACAAACCACCCCACTCAGTTTGGCTTACTAATTCATGCAGCAATTTGTGCAGAAAAGGCAAAGCAACACAGGCAAAATGCTTGGACTTCAAACTCTGCAGAGAGCTGGGAGTGACTGAACTTTATAAAAGTAAGTTGAACATCAGGTGACCTTCGGGCTCTGCACTGAAACCTGGATGAACTGCATTATAAAATCATACTTGCAGCACATTGCATCAGTTCACTGCTGGTCAAAATTTTTGGACAGATTTTGATATGATTATTTCTTCAGCTCACACACATGACATTGATGGTCCTGATGCCAGTCGTAAACATAATGAGAAAGACAACTGAACACTGCATGATTTTATCTCAGACTTTCAACCCCGACTGGCTCAGACTGGAATGGACTCGGCCCAGATTATTCTGCTCTGTCTTCAAATAATCCAAATCACACACTTTTAGATCACTGGTGAACCAATTCCAAACATCTACTCCATGTTTTTCCCTTTTCCTGTCATGATGTTCACCATACCAGCTTTTACTCAGCTGTCTCTGCTGTCAGCGCAGTATAAAATAGCAGGAATTAGCAACTTTGTAAAGCTAATAGGCTTATAGAGACACTTGCAGCACTGCTGCGGAGTTAGCGGTATCCTACAAGTACCCGGATGGCCTGTGTGTGTATGTGTGTGCGTTTTCTGCCACTGTACAGTAAGTGACACACTCTGCCACTGCAGATGTTTTCACTGTGCATATGACAGAGCTCCTCGGGGTATAACATCTGAAACAGCTGAGAGCTGACCTCGATCTGACATGCGGCACTGCTCATCTGCTCTCCACTCGTATACTGTATTGTATTTGGCATGAGTGTTCCCTCATCATATGTCCACAATGCCTGTAGATCAGGGTGTGTGTGGGTGTGTGTGTGTGTGTGTGTTTGTGTGTGTGTGTTTGCATGAGAGAGAATGCAAGAGAGTGAAAGAGACAGGCATACATGTTCAGAATGTTGAGTGTGTGCATGTGTGTGTTGATGTTGGCCTGCTTTCACACACAGATTGGAGGCACATTAAGTTCCTGTCAGTAGCAGCTAGTCTCAGGGGAGCAGACATGTCGTGTATATGTGTGTATATGTGTGTGTGTGTGTGTGTATGTGTGTGTGTGTGTGTGTGTGTGTGTGTGTGTGTGTGTGTGTGTGTGTGTGTGTGTGAGGTAGTGCATGACGATGCCCTCTGACACCCTTAAGTGCAGCTGAGCAAATACACAAGATGTGACGAGCGTGGGTACATGTATATGTATGTGTATGTTGAGAGAGGCAGGAAGTCACTAGGCATGAAGTAACACATGGAATGAAGGCAGATAGAGAAGGTGTATGAGAACTATTACACACTGTAAAAATATCCATACTACAAGTAATATAAAGTCATATTAATTCTTTTTAATCTTCTGCTAGTGCTATTAGATAATCTTGCAAGGCACAAACATGAAGATCACCCAAGCAGTATTAAGAACATGCCTCTTCATTCAAGAGTACTTGAAAATAGATGATTTGAATTAGAAATATTTGTTTATATCTGCGTCTTGTTGGCACACTCCTCCCAGCTGTTTCATGAACAAACACCTTTCAGATGTGAAACTATGCTAACTGCAAAACTTGTTAAGATGTTTGTTTGTTTTTTTTCGCAGTGCAGATGTGCCTCTGTCATGACGTATTACGCCACATGGTGTCCAAGTTGCTCACAAAAGCATATTTCTATTATAATTCAGAAGGTTAGTTAGAACAACACAGGGACCTGAACCACAATCCTCATGAGGCCTGGGGGATAAGATTGAAATTATATCAATATGAATATTTTACCAATAGATATATATCATAATATGGCAAACTGACTGTGTTTCACTGTTACCTGTGTGTGATCCATTTGAAAATGTCACCGGTTTCACATGTGTAAAACACAAACTTAAATAACTTATTTTAAAGGTACAATTTAGGAACATTCTGCCTACACTGTCCAGCTTTGCCCAGTGCTGAACACATCCCCTGCTGCTTTCATGACAGAGAAGCATAATCAATAACGAATTTTGTTTTCTATGTATAGAGAAATGGTTAAATAAGACCTAAATTGATGTTGACTTATTTTTAGGATAACAGTTTTTTTTCCTCAATAGACGACCTTCGGTAAACATGATTCAGAGGCCCCAGTGTTCATATCATCATATTATTCCACTGAGGGTTGATAAACAAAAATCTTGGACTACTGGCTTGCTTGAATCCTAACTATACCACACCGATTCTCAAAATAGAAAGAGGAAATGCTAAATGATGAGAAATACTATTACACAAGACTGAAAAGATCATTTCTAGATGTTGTCTAAGGACAAGAACATCCACAACACTCGTGTGTGACATTCTTGGATACACTAGTCAATACTTGCTTTGAGACAATAACATCACGAGAGCCCATAGTAACTGGGATTGAATTGTTATAACATGCTCAAGTATGAAATGTATCCAGTGAGAGATGATTTATTGTTGTGCTGTGATTCATTCGTTCCACTGCAGAGCGCTCTAATTCCCTAGGTTCCTTGATGTTTCAAAAAGGGTGAGGATCCTCAAGAAGAAACACTGCCAAGAGCCTAATCCAAATGTGATATGTTAACATATGCAAGCGCTGATCATCTATAGGACCCATGCTGCCGAGACAAAAGAGGAGAGCAATCCTCTGATTTGGCTGCGGTGACTGGGAATTGAAATGAGTCGCGTCAACATAACAGCTCGACGTGCTGCTATGTGGTTGCTATGGTTGTAAAATTGGATGGATCCATTCCTGCAATATTTAACACGTTGTCAACACTCGAGTGGAAAAAAATGAGGAGAATGTGACAAAAGCAAATATGGCTGCAAACGTCACGCTGTAGCCGTTTTAAGGTTAATAGCTCAGTCTTAAAAAGCAATAGTTCAAGTGTTATTTCAGCACAAGTACTTTGGAGTGGCTCTCTTTTATCTCATGTAGGCAGCACATCATTTGACATAAATTACACATACATACACATACATATGTGTAATTCAGAGGCATTTTCAGAAATATTCTACCAGGTCTAGACTAAAGCTTAAGTTCATATATGAGAAAGCAATCAGAAGTCTGCTTCCCAGAATCCACTGCTCTATCACTCATATGGACTGAGCCCTGGCCTTATTATTGTGGCTCCACTCAACAGAACTCACAGTATATGCTAATACAGGACTATAAATCATTCTAATTTGATGGTCCCATGTGGTCGATTCTGATGCATTGCTATGCACTTCAGAACGCTGCATTAAACTAAACATGTGAGACACACACACACACACACACAGTATCCAATAACCTAATCCTCCCAAGCCTTTTAAGCAGGCCCTTCCCCCTGTTAAAAACCACCCTATGTTGCTGTATAGAGCTGACTAATGAGCCAGTCAAGAGAAAACGCCCTTTACCTACAAGGTTAATAAGTTATTACTATATAATCAAGCACGTGGGACTCTGCACAATATTCATCTTATTTCCTCAACTGTTGCAAAACTGACAGTAAACACCTTGTGACAAATTAATGTTTTTTGCATTTAATTTTTTGCATTTCTGGGCTTTTCATTCACACAGCCAGTGGATTTAGAATTTAGTGGCATCTAGTGGAACGGACTTGGCAAAAAAGGAATATAATACTCATGGGTTTTCATTACCTTATAATGAGCCCTTTATATCTACTGAGGGAGCGGGTCCCCTTCCATGGAGCCTGCTATGTTGCACCGCCATGTTTCTATAGTAGCCCAGAATGGACAAACTAAACACTGGCTCTAGAGAGAGTTTTGAAGCCACCGTAGGTTCTCCTACATGCTTGGAAGGGGAGAAGGAAATCCAAGGTACTATGTTCATTTTTGGTATTACAGTATGGTTTCAAGGGAGACAGAGACAATCTTGTTATCAGCACTGATCAATATTTTAAGATTAACAATAGGTTCAGTTACAATGTGTAATATGGAAGGTATCATTCATAGTGACAAACCCACTGAAAATCATCTCCTGACTCTGCACCTCCACCCACTAAGGAGTTGGTGGGGACCAAAACGAATTTCAGAGGAGGGTGTATGTTAGATTTAAATTTGTCCTGACATTTTAGACACAAAATGATTAGTTCAGTAATACTTTTTTTAAAAATAGACAGATTACTCAGTAGCCTAAATTGCAGCCTTACATTCATAGATCTAAAAAAACAAACACAGCTGCAGCGGATGCTTTGATTAACACTAACAATCAGTCAGCTGATTGTAGCATCAATCCTGACATTATTAAAAAGGTCGAAGTTGTAAATATTCCATTTGAGTGGAAAATATTAAGAGGTGGCAGTTAAGCATTACAAAGTGAGGAATCCCTGCCCAGATTCTACAATATAAAACACTGTTCAAACCTGCAGAAAGCAACTATAGTCAACAATCGTCCAAAGAAATGCCTTCGGAGAAAAAGCTTGTGCGGTGAAAAAGTGCTCTGCATTCAGGACTACAGTATTGTTATTTCTCTCCATGATGGGCAAATAAGAGTTGCCCCTTAATTTGGTTCTGAATGGTGGAGACTGGCGACAAAGCAACACTACTCGTCCAAATCAAATCTCATGGCTCTACTTTCTGCATGATTACACAATAACTCCTGAGCTGACTGATTGTCTACCTTCAGAAAATGCTGCCAACGTCACTGAATAGAGAATTGTTGGATTGGTGCTGCCCGTTTCTATTCATGGCGGTCGCCACAGCAAAGGGGAGAGTGCTAATGGTGTTGAATAGTAATGGCCAAAACCCAAAACCTCCTACAATTGAGCTTGTGAAACACAAGGAAACCTGTGCTGAATGCAACTGCTCAAGAGCACATTATTCCCCCGCTTTTTACCAATGTAACAAATGTCATAAATTGTTAGTGTTTAGGGTGATATACAAATGTCTCAGTGGATTTTTCTGAATCCTAAGAAGATTACACTCTCACTATCTTTCAGGAAGATAAGTTTCAAAGTTCCTCTTGTCCTGTGAAAAAAGCAGTTGTTGTCCATCTTTGCCTTTTCTTTCTGACTGGCCACAGACAACCTCCCCATTAATGAAAACTTCTGCCAATATGAGCAAAGAAGCCAGGAATTTCACCACATTATAGAACTCATAAATCAAACTATTGTCTACCTTGACCATCAGGCGAGTGGAAAAGGAAGATAGTACGAGTCTCCTGCTTCTCCCCCCTTTTTTATCTTAGCTGCCTTTTCCCTTTCCTCAATCTTCCTGTGCTGAATTACTGTCCATTCTGTTTCATCTTACTGCTCGCTCTCTCACGTTTTTAGAAAGAGGGACGTGTGAGGGCCGTTGAATTATGGATTTACCAATTGCACCTAATGGCTTACGGTCCCCCAGAGGAGAATAAAAAAATAATTTAGCATATAAAGCGAAGCAAAGGGGCCTCATATTGTTAGATGATGCTCTGTGGACCAAAGACCAGTGCTCTTTTGGCTGAAGATGAGAGACTTCATTAGAAATCAACAGGGGAGGACTTTAGCACAGCTTTACTCATGCAAACAGGGTTCCAGAAAATGTTATTTACTCCCACTATTTTACTAACACACTGCTTACAAAACATGTCCAAAATGGCGGAAGGGTTTCTCATCTGTAGGTGAATGTTTGCTGTAGCTGAACACAAAAAACACCAACTAAAAGCAACAATATACATTTGATAGCAATGTGGAGAGCGATATGTTTCCAGGTAATGCTGCCTTACAAAAACTGGAGGAACTTACCTTAATACACAGGAATAATACCCCACATCGTCCAACTCTGCTGGTCGAAACCATATGGCATCCTCCTCCTTGCTCATCCTTGTGCCGTCAAAACTGATGGGTTCCTCGAAGTCCCCGTGTCCTGCACTTTTGTACCACATAAGGCTAAGTCCTGCGCTTTGCGCATGGGTGTAGTTGGCCCGGATATATCCATAGAATAAAGCACACTTAATCCGTACAGGTTCCCCCAAAAGCACCTTGTATTTCAGGTAGTCCACTGACCAATCCGTGCAGCCTTCCACTGAAAGAGAAAAACAGAGAAAATCAGAATTAAGCAGGGCTGACTTGAGAAGGGTTGGAATATTTACCAAGCCCAGCAGAGGAGATCTGTAAACACGAAAAGGGTATGTGGCAACCAGGACAAGACCACTTCCAGTGCTGGCATCAGTCTGTCTGTTCATGTGCTTTGCCAGCAATCCTTGTATTATAATCAATCAAGATGCTCTTTTCATCCATGCAGCACTGATCTCTACACAAACCAAATAAAGGCTTTTCCCACATATTGACTGCTTTAACATATTGCTCCTTGGGTGTGCCTAAATTAATTCACAGTCAATTTTAAAAAGCCAGAGAGCAAGCAGGTAACCTCACAATGTGCAAATATATTGGGGAAGTGTTTCATTACCACAATATCCTTTTGAATGTTTAACTGAACTCTCAACATTTCAATTGTTGCATTCAATCATTGTTTCTTGTCTCCTCCTGCCGTCACCAACAAACATTACTGTATTTATATTTGACTCATGTGTCACCATCTCATACATAAATTGATTCAACAGGCAATAAACTGTATATAAGCCACCATCAATATCCATTTAAATGGCAGTGATGGGACTCATCTACATTTGACCTGAGAAAATTAGAAGCTGCTGTAAGTCTGTATTCATTTCCTAAAGCTACCAGACTATCCTTAAGGTGTCAAACGCTGTTTTTCAGTCATATTAATGGAAAAAGTACAGCTTGTCTCCTCATATTGCGCTTCTGCACATGCCAAAGCTGAGGAATAGGGGTCTTCCTATTATGACATCTAATAAAGCCAACCAACTGTCAGTCAAAAAACTTATGAAGATTAAATAATAACTATATTATTCATGCAACGCAGGCAAAGGGATGGTTTAGATTCTCAGACTTATTTTCTATCTTTGGGGGTATAAGATTCATTAGCAACACCAAATATTAAATTGACACTTAATTCTTACTGAATTTTCATACAGACAGTACCAACCCCTGTGTTGCTGATTGAGATTTTCACACACAGTGAGTTGTGTAAAAGGACAGAGGTACAGTAAGTAATAATCTGTATATCAGGGAAGCAACACGTTTGGGTGGATTTTAGTAACGGGGTTCACCTAAAAATGGGAAGAAAATAACTTTCAGGTGAGCTGTGGCCACCATCACAAACAAGATTAGTGAGTTAGCCAGCTACTGTGTCTGTGGTCTTAACTTGGTTATCACTGATCACCAATGTTGGGCTCAGTGAAGCCAGGCAACCAGTCTGACTAAGATGAACTCTTCACCATGGAAACGGCAAAGTCAAGAATGAACTTTGAGCCACAGTTTTTAAGCCAAAATGGATGAGTGCTCAGAAAAAATAGAAATTTGAACATCTACAATTTCATGACAACAGGGCAAACTATGATCAGAAGCTCCAACAACTAAATGGACCTTGTGGTGAGATTGTTTTTTTCAAGTTGAACTTGCTTTGTGATACAGGGTACACATGTATCAGCTCATCTTTATTTTGTAAATATACAGCAACATATAAGCCTTTTCTTACATGACTTGCTTTACAGAGATTATTCTTTCCTTAAGGTATCTTTATTAACACTGAATATTGTCACTGCATATCTTATGGATGACATAAAAGCTACTGAGCTTGCAGAAGCTTTAGACATTTTCAATATAGATAAACTTTTATCAAAACCCTCACTGCTCTTTTGAGACAGCAAGAAACC
Organism: Scomberomorus guttatus; assembly: GCA_038419695.1. Taxonomy (NCBI): domain Eukaryota; kingdom Metazoa; phylum Chordata; class Actinopteri; order Scombriformes; family Scombridae; genus Scomberomorus; species Scomberomorus guttatus. Next base: position 9,042,293 of record CM076468.1, on the reverse strand, counting down.
TTTTGTCTTATATTTGAAAACCAAACTGGGTCCACACCGAATCAAAAACAGCTTTCTGGCTGGTTCACCTTCCTGTATTCATTTTTTCCCTTCCTTTCCCTGACATCCTCTTTTTCCTTCGCTTCACCTCGTTGCATCACTCTTCCTTTAAAAACAGCTGGCGAGCACAGCTGCTGCAGACTCAACAGGCTTCACTAATTGAGCCTCTATAAATGTTTTATTTACCAAAGAGGCAACTCGGCCGCCAATCAGCGAGGTGCGGTGCATGCGGCAATTGCTGGGGGTAACCGGGGAGGGGATGTTGGCGGGAAGCTGATTAAACCATGCTGATTTATGTTATTGTATTGTATTGTGCGGTACTGTAAGTGTCATGCTGAGAGCAGCAGTCAGAACACTGGTGGTTGCTTTACATGCTGGAGAAAATTTGAAAATAGGGAAACACATACTCCACATCACCTGAACAGTGATGTCTTTAAGTGATTGAATCAAATTACCACACAACATACATGAGGCAGGTAGTATTCCAGCATAGACAAAGTTAATAGGGTCCCAGCAGCTAATTTTTGCCCCAGTGACCCCTGGCAGGTTAATCCAGCCCTGCTTAAAAATAAAATACAGCACTTAATCATAAAATTGGTCCAGGAATTCATTTGACAACAGCTTGAGAGTATATAAGAGTGATTATTTCTTTAAGATGTATTCAATGTGCCATCAGTCCTGATATTTGCCCGCAAGGCAGATTTGACAGCTCATTTTACCTGCAGCCAAAACTGGCAGCAGTGCCAAATCCGTGGCACCTTTCCTAATCCGACTCGATCCTAAATCAGCAACAATAAGTCGCCATCTTCATCTGATGAGACTGTGAACACAGCGTTCAGATGCAATGCTTTGACATGACCCTCTAAACCTCAATTAAGTGGGTCTTTCCAATGAAAACATACAACATAATTGTACAAAAAGTGAGTACAAGAAACAAAATTAAGTAAAAACAAATGCTGGAGAAGACAGCGTGTGCTCTCCGACTTACCCAACAGCACAATCCTTTCATTGTGATTAAGTCTAACTGTTGCTATGGCAACAAAGAGTCTACTCTCGCTTATCAAGAACTTGCTAATTAGTTTGTGGACGATAATAACATGAAGGCTTAAGGTAAGACAACCACAGCCAAGATGGTTTCACTTCTCATCATGTGTACTAATTGAGACTCTGAAGTGTTTTATTCTCAGAACTAATAAAAACAGCAGGAGAGTGTAAAAGGTCCATACAAGCAGACAGCGGCTCAAACACAGAACAAGATTAGTGTGGTAAAAAAAGTGGATGACGTAATGGCAGCTTATCTTTCATACAAGTCTTTTAGGTGTATACACACAAAACACACACGTTAAAGACTCAAAGCCTATGGTTCTCATTATCCTGGATCAGTTTAATGTTGCTCAGTGGAACACAAGCGGTGGTGGAAAAATAGCTCATCACAGACACGGAAACTACAGTTGTCAAAGAGTGGCAGACAGTAACTAAGTACATTTACTGAACACCCACCCTTCACATATTTAAACTACAAGAGTGCACTCAGTAGAGTGCAGATCTCCACCAGGTGTGTACGTTTTCTTATATAGATGAATGCAAAGTGTTTTTGTATAGTATAGTCTCAGTTTTCTTTAAGGTGCATAGAACAGTGTAATGGTATTGTAACATCCTGGGTTCGCCTAACTGTATAAACTTAATAAGGAAACGATAAACAGGACAATAAATCTAAACTTCTCAATCTAAACATTGTTATTTATTTAGAACATTTTGTTGTAACACACCACACAAAATGAAACCCCTCCCGACCTCCCTCTCCCCTCCCAAACAAAGAAAGAGTTGAATCTCAATGAATTGTTCTTCCCGACTTCCTCACAGTCAATATGGCGGTGAAGATAACAAAAATGGGGATTTATGCATCTCGTGTCGTGCCTAACTTTAGTGGATCATAACATATACGCATGGTGAAGATAAAAATGCATTCAAATCCAGGGCCCCCACCCAGACTTAATGTGATGTTGACTTGTACTTAGGGGACATGGAGTACAAAGACATATCAGATTTTTTTTTCCCCGTTTCCTTTTTGTTTGTTTGGAAAGAATTGCCATTACAACAAACATTATAGACTGACCAGAATCAATTAGTAGTATAATAAAGTGCATGGCTAGATACTACTACTTTTCTTTTATTTTTTTCATACTTATGCTCCACTATGCAGTATTTCAAAAGGAAATATTGGACTCTAAAATTGTAAAAATTTAAATTAAAAAATACAAATGAATGCATCAGCATTTATTTACATTTGATGATAGTACTTGTCCACTTTTACTGAAAGAAATGTTTAAATGCAAGACTTAAACACTGAGTATTTTAAATTGTTTGCACTCACAACATTTTCTGCTGGCCCCGACAAAAAAAGACAAATTTACTCATAAACACTTTCAGTTTGGCTGCACAGGCTGGATTTGGTACCAGAAAAAACACAGTAAATGCTTCACTGCCAAGCATCAGACAGCCTGGCTCTGTCATTGCCTTTCCCGGGTTTAGTAGGCCTCTACTAGCCCATATATTTGGGACAGATGTGTGATGATAACACCTATTCAATAGGCTGTTAACAGTCAAATCGGGTGAATAAGCACTCAGTCCTCTCTTTTTTAATTTTTTTTTTTTACAGCTGAACATTCTCCCTCTTACAAAAGAAAAATTATGTCTCACAGAATTGGAAAAAGGAGTAAACTGACTTATTTTGATGTTGTCTGAGTACTAGGTACCAGTACAAGTTGCATAGCTGCATAGCTGGTTTGTAAAACATAATATGACTAATACATAATTGTGGATATTACTTTCTTCAGACTAAATAATTAAATAATATAGAAATTAGCATGCATCTGATAAAACAGACAAATTAGATAAAAGTTGAATGGTTGATTACTCTTGAAAATGTACATAACAGTGGATCTTTTCAACAATGAAATGACTGTCAGATAAAAGTGTCACGGCCCCGGCCGTGCCTCCCTTCATTTCTCTTGTGTTTCCATGCGTTTCCCTTTTCCCCTCTGTCTCCTGTTTTTCCTCGTCTCTCTGTCTGTGTGTGTGTGAGTGTGTGTGTGTGTGTGGCGTGGGCGTGGCTTCCATTCCTTGGCACTCTCCGGCTCCCTCCTGATTGTGGCTCATTCACTTCACCTGCCCAGTCTGCACATCTGCCTTCCATCAACTCAACAGTATATCTACTCTGGTCCTCCATCTGCTCATCACCAGATCGTTGTTTCAACTACAGTGGTGGTATCTCCCTCTCGGCCGTGCTGCAATAGCATATTCTAGCAGTTATTCCTTGTGTTGTTTGTATTACCTGTACTTACCATGTTTCCTTGTGCTACTAGGATCACTACCCCCCGGTCCCCCTGCCTGCCTGCCTGCCTGCCTGCTTAATAAACCCCCCAAGCTTATCCTCAGCCAGCCACACTCAGCCCCTCGTCCGGCTGTCCTGCTTAGCTCAACCCTGCTAACCACCACTCCACTCTGCCATTGCCTCTCTACCTCCTGCCTTGCCTGCCATCCTCATTCCCCTTTATTCCTACAATAAAAGACGCTTTTTAAACCACCCCAAGGCATTCAATTACTGCACAAGGTTACGGCACTGAAAGTTAAAGAAAAAAGTAAAAGCATCAAAAATTCTAAATTTCCCTTTAAGGGCGAACTCCAGCCCAACTGTTTCAAAGGGCTTGCTGTATTTATCTCTAATACTGCCACGAGGAACTTGCCAAGCGGCAATATCCGCTATCTTCCACCTATCCTCAAATTGCCCGTTTCAGAATTTTGACAGAGGGTTATCGTTCATCTCAGTAAGTGAATGTGGGGAATCTGCATAATCTGTTGGCAGGAAACAAACATGGTACAAAGCCTAATTGAACTCAATTAACATTTCCCTGCTCACCAGATTTCCATTCTGCTGGATCACAATTGGTGTGGGAATTGGCCAATCTGCTGAGTGATATTAACAACTCCGGCAGCTCTTCAGCGACTGGGACCATCAAGCATAAGCAGCGTTTGCGGTTGCGCTACGCATGACCCATGAATAAAAAGGGATAATTTCTCGGTTTGTGTCTCTGAGTGTGTCCAGGGTCCCAAGAAGTCTGTTTGTCAGCTGAAAAAAATGGTAACTGTCAGCTGTCATCTTTTGCCAAATGATCACAGAACAAATGTTTGCACGTCACTCCACATGGAAATCAGGATTTAATAGAGCCACATTCACTGACACCGCATTGAAATTGGGTCTTTAAGCTGTATCCCAATTTAACCACGCCATTAAAGCAAGGCAGGGCCATTTGTCAGGCCTGCCTTGGTTTTATGTTGGTCATGTTTGTCTCATTTGTCCAACTGTGTAAAAGACTGGGGCCTCATTTATAAAAAAGGTTCTCATCCTCATGTTTTATGCTTGTAACCAAATCCAAACCTGAGATGTAATTTATATGAGGAAAAAACATCGGTCTGATGTCAAAGGTAACTGGTTCACTCATATTAATGTATTTGCAAGTATCATCACCCAAGGTTTAAATGCAAATATAGATGGTAGTATACATTAACAACAAGGTTAAGTCATAGAAGACTTTTACAAAGACAGTCCTTTGAGTTTTAAAGCTAATTATACTTGCAAACCATAAACATATACCATTATTTAAAGCATTTCCTATTACTGAAACACAAGTTCTTGTTTTAATTTGACCCTCACTCTTAAAAGGATCACACTGGGAATCAGCCTCGAGGCATTTTTCCGTTATCTACAGTAGGCGTTTTTCTGAATTTAATATGCATTATAATAGAGTCTATAGTCTATAGAAACTAGTTTGCCTATTTTAGTGGAGCTTGTTCACATAAAAATATAGGGCAGGGTATTCTAAAATAAATAAAAATAAAAAATCTCCTGTGCAACTGATTGATGAAATGTTGTAACACAGATGTGACCAAGATGCTAGTAAACATGCATGAAAAAACAACTATAATGCGTCTCTGGTTTAAAGGGCACCACAATAAAGCTAAACAAATGTTATGTCATCGTGTTCCCGCTACATTTTACTGTCACATGAGAACGGGCATGTGCTCTTTCTGGAAAGGAGGTGATCAGCTCATAAATTGGGTTACAGGTCTGCTGAGGGGTAATCGTATGCAGATTGAGTCAGGTCACCACGGAGACTCCCACAAAGTGTCTGTTCTCTCATAAGCACTCAAGGAGATGGTTCACGACCATTTTTCTCCATAAAAGCCCCAGTGTAATTCAATCAGAAAGGCGTGCATACATTAGGCCTAGGCTGATTGGATAAACACACAAGCATGTGTGCACACATCTACACACACACACAATCTATGAGGTGACATGACATCAACCTTTACTTGCCCTTAAGAAGTGAAGTGTCTTAGCTGGCCTGGCTCCAGGGTCCCTAAAGGAACTTATCAACTTCACAGCCACTTTTGCCAAGGGAGGGAGGCGGGGAGGGAGGGGTGGGTGTCTCGAAATCTTGACCTGCCATTTTCCACCTTGTGAAAATGCTGTCGCAGCAGGGTTGGTCTCAATTAAGAGGAAAATAGCTCTGATGTGTGGGAAAGGTAACCTCTCGGCTGCTGGCGTGCAAGGGGAGATTACCTGCATGATTGAAGTACCTCCAGCACGTTGAAAAAGAGAATGAGTCATCAGTCAATAAAGAAATCAGCCGCGGCCCTCTGCATACACGCGCACACCATAAGATCTCTGGAACAATAAACAAGACGCATGCCTTCTTCATGCACAGAAATCATCTTTTTCCAAAATTGTAGGAAGCAAATTAAGGGCCATATAATGCTGGTGTAAAGGTACTGCAACAATAAGGAACTGCAAATGCTAAAATGACCACAGTTATGGGTCATATGCTGACATAAAGGAGAACCTACAACCACCAGTCTATAAATATACAGAGAGGCTGTGCAGAGGAGGGAGAGTGTTAAAGGGATAGTTCAACATTTTGGGAAATACTTTCTTTCCAGGAGTGAGATCAGAAGTTCAATCTAATGTTTGTGTGTTGAGTATGGAGCTGGAGTCAGGATGGCTTAGCTTGGCATAAATACTAGAAGCAGTGGGAAAGTGCTAGCCTGGATGTCTGTCACAAAATAGCTCCCAATTAAACACTTTTTTTTTTACTTTGGACAGAGCAAGGCTAACAGTTTCCCCTGCTTCCAGTCCTTATGCTAAGCTAGGCTAAGCACCTTTGTACATACTAAGTAAACTATGCTTTTCATAGCTTTGACCATCTGTTCAACCTATATGTCTGACCTATGTGCTTATTTCCCCCATAGGACTGTTTTTTTTAGCAAAGTTGCCATTCTGAGATCACAGCAATTACTTTGGTGAGAACACAGATATCATAACCAATATTATCAATGACCCGAGCTGCAAAAATAAAACCCGAGTTGTAATAACCGTAGTTTTCCTGTAATATACAGACATGACATTGGTAGAGTATTGATCTTCTCATCACACCCTTGGAAAGAAAGAGAATAAGTATATTTCCCAAAATGTTAAAGTATTCCTTTGTTTTTAGAAATTACAAAGATTTAATGTAGATCAAAGGATTGATATTTAGGGGGGTCGGGGTGGGGGGGTTGGGTTGACTACAGCTGCCCTGCTTATTTCATGATTGCAGTGACATTTACCTCCAATCCTCCTCACTGTTCCTCACAAGCAGATAAAACAGCTCTATCTCTCCCCATCTCGCCTGCACTTTACTCTCATGACACTTCATCTTTATTTGTCGTTTGTCTCTCTCTCCCTAACTCCCTCTCTTCCTTGATAGCCACTGGGCTGTCATTTATATGCAAATACTCATATGTGATTGGAAAAAAAAAAAGAACTTTTTTTCCCCCCTATCGCAAAATAAACATTGCCCACAATCTTGCCGGCTTCCTTCTTCTGTATCAGATTCGGCTGTCCTGATTGGACACAGCCTCCAGAGAGTGCGGTGCCTGCTGTCTCCAATCACGGGTTAAATGCTGATGGGGACGGGGAGCACAGAGAGGTAGCTGATGGGAAAGGGGACGAGGCTGACTTTGCAGGGCGGACACTTGCAGGGAAGAGAATAAGGAAAGATGTGCTGGGGAAAGTAAACACACACACACAAGTACGGGTAGGCAAGACTCGGTTGACTAGAAGCGTCTTATGAAGGCAGAACATGTCTACACCGTGCACCAACAATAGATACCAACCGTCCTTTTTATGCATTTTTTTCATCAATTTTAATTTATCATACCATAAAGACTTTCTGATCTTGTCTTAAAATGTTGAAGCTATCAGCATCTTGTGGATTTTTTGACCTAAATTCCAAAAAGAAAAACACTCTGTCTTACTTTTTGCAACTCTGCAATGCAACAGAAGAGGACGTGGTTCTATTTTTCACTCTTAAAAAGAAGCAACACAAGTCACGAGGCTGAGCTTCGTAAGCAAAGCTCTGTGCTAAGCAATACACTTTGTTAAATGTTCACTGACTCTTAATGAAAACTTAGTGTCTGCAATGCATTTCAGCAGCTAATGTCTGCACACTGGTAGATAAGTGGCCACCTCGTGCCGTTTCTGCACAACGCACCTATCAGACATCATCTGTCAATCAAACAGTGTGACAAGTTCTGTTACATCTTTGACATTTTAATGTTTCTGAAGGTGGCACTCTTGTCTTTGTTCAGCTACGGTGACTATACCTGCTCATGCTAACTAACCACATCTTATGTATATAATTAAAAAGAAAGAACAAAAGAAAGAAAGCCTAACAAGTATGTAGTAGAGAAAATGTGCAAGCTTTCATCAAATGGTTATAGGTTAACTTTAAAAAAGCAAAAAGTGGCCTAGAAATGTTGCCACAATGTAATTTTCTTTAAGTCAGTGCATTATGAGGACGCAATATTGTAAATACACTCCAAACCTGCATATGAAGTAAAAATGCTCTCACTGAATAGAAACAGCAGCAAATCTCACTTCAAAGCACTATGTACAGTAAATCAGCCTGTTTGAGTCTATATACGTGATAAGGCCTGTTTTCTACTTTCATGCTCAAAAACATTCACATCAAATTTGTGAGGGAAAACCCATCATTGTCCAACACTCATACATGTCTCATTAGATCATCTCAGTGTGTGAATCTGTGATGACTTCTCTGACTTTAAAGGGGTGATTATGTCTCCCAAACAGCATTTTGATTCTCCTGAGCAATCAAACTATGAAAATTGACTTATATCTATATGTTTACTCCCAGCTCGTGCCGATTTTCAGAGGAACATTTGACAAGGAGCAGATGGAAAACTGATCCTGTTATGGCTGGGGTGTCTCCTCCAGAGAGAGCACTATATAATCAGAAAAACATCCTTCTGTTCCCCACGGTGCCAGTAATCCTCTCATCTAACAAACAGCCTTAGGAGGCGTCGAGACACACAACATAAACAATACTGACTCCTGAAAAAAATACCCTAGTGCTGCATTGCAGACATGACTGCGCACATAGGACAAGAGTGTGGATAAGACATTTTTTTTCTCCACACACTCTCACCCACCCACACAGGTACAAAATACACACAGAGAACACACACGCACGAAGAACGGGCCACACAATCCGCGCTGCCTCCGCTGGCAACCCTGTCAGCCTGTTATTCTGTGCTGTATCATGGCAGTGTGGGTGCGCTAAGCCGGTGACTCAGACCCTCGCCGGTCCACTACAGACACCGACACACCATTTGGGCGTTGTGCTCCGGTGCCCCCGCGAAATGAGCGTTGGTGAAAATAGAGTGCGCCCAGATGGATAGAGAGCCTTGTCACATCAGCCTCTGCGCCAGCTGTCTGTGAAATGATAAGATGGCAAGAATATGTAACAAAGCAAGCAGCGGGCACCGTCCTGATGGGCGCCGGTGTCAGCTCTCATATGTCAACTCTGACCTTATTTTTTGTCTCTCATTTTTTCCCACACTGTTAACTACCAGAGCATCATCTCTTTCTTTTTTTTTTTTGCCTTTGTGCTTCTCTCTCTCTCACTGTCTCTCTGTTTTACCCTTCCTCTATCTCCAAGCTATTCAATTCTTATACAGAGGAGTGGGAGGGTGAGGGGAGGTTGTGCCGGCAGTTCAAAGAGAGGAAGAAAATTATGATAGAGAAATGATTCAAGCTGCAGATGAGCAAGGACAGTAAGGTCTCCAAAAGCCACACAAGTAAGGGCGTCTGTGCTGTAAATCACTTGAGGCAATCGCCAATAATTCAGCAGAAGTGGACAGTGACTCAGGTTCTTGAGAGAAACTGTAAGTCTTCAAGGTCGAATATATAAAAAAAAAATCGGGAATACTAAAAGAAATTCAGAGTTAAAGCAAGAGGGAGCTGCGGGAACAACCATTTCTGCCAAGCACACAGAACCTGAACATTTACAGACACAAAAAATACTTGTGCATACTGACATTCAGTATGCACAAGTATGTATACACATACAAAACACACAAACACATCACAGTAACACACTCATACAGGCAGCCAGGGATCCAGGGAAGCCTAGTGGCCTGGAACAAGAGTAGAGCCAGAGCTTCCCATTAGAGGACATTACTGTCAAACACTGGAACGAAAACTACCTGCTGTACACTGATTACCAACCTACCTCCCGCTACAATTCAATTACAAACTAGATAATATGATGCACTGCGCTCATTCCCTGTGACAGTGTTCAGCCAGTGACATGGGGAAGTGAAGACAGCTGGCTGAGATGTTTCCCGAAAATGCCGATGCCTGTTTCTTTCATATTTCTGCGCCAGGGGAGGTAATTTTGGCTGTGTCTCGTCGAGACGTCCACTGCTTTGATTCAAATTAAAATGAATATTTCTTTCTTGCTTGATGTTCCCATGAAAAGTTGGAACAGGGTTGTTATTCACCAGATCAGAGCATCATAAAACTGATCAAAGCTGCAATTAAAAAAATAAATAGCCAGCATTGTGCCCACTAATCATTGACAGCATTGCAGCATTTCTACTACAAAGCTTCCTGTGCTGTCCAGAAAATCTATCACACAGGAGTAATTCAATGAATATTGAGTAACTGAGTGGCAATTGAGTGGCAAACTATTCTTTTTTGTAGAAAAAAAGAAAAAAAGACAAAAGATAAAAAAAATGCCACTCCAATTAGTTTTATTTAGTGCAAAAGCACTCAAAACAAGTGAAGTTCTCTCATCCAAACAGCAATTTTAATGAAAATATTACTTTAAATAAATAATTAAGCTGGACATTGTTAGCAGTGTGCTTCGTAGTAACTCTTGCAGGGTGCAGGATACTGCATTTTTAAGTCATTGTTAATGTTATTATCATGATTTTATCTAATTTTAAATTTTTTTTCTAAATGACCATATTCTGTATTCCTTCCTTCCTTCCTTCCTTCCTTCCATCCATCTAAAAGCACTCTTCAGGGACTCCATTGAACACAGTTTGCAGTGTTCATATCCTTGCCGTTGCACTAGAGACTCCCTACTGGCTGGTTCAGGGTGCTGATATGTAGGTCGGTGGAATTTGGGGGAGAATATTTCGACCTCTGGACATGTTATACCCAGCAGAAAGAAGCTGTAGGTACAACATCCTGTCTGCTCCCTCCCCAGGCCAAATGGAAGTTTCAGAGACAAGGACAGCTGTGTGTGAGCAATGGCACCTTAATGCACGGGCTTACCGGGGCTTAAGCCCCAGGCTCCGGGCCTCCGACCGCGGACCAGGGGCTTCATGAGACATGAGCTATATTAAAAAAAAAAACACACACACTAAACACGATGTAGGAGAGTACCAGTAAGCTACCTGTGATGCGGGGGTGGACGTGATGAGGAACGAATCATCTTGCTGCTCTTCAACACTCTTTGTAAATACATGATTGACGTCGTTACGTCGATTTGAACACGGCAGTGTCGTACCGAGCAGCAGCAAAAGTTTTCACTGTCAAAGTAAAGACATTGAAAAGGACAACAAAAATATCACATGGACTTGGACGAAGACTTTGTGGCAGAAGTGATTCAATTTTGGGAGTTTGTGCGCAATGTGGAGAACACATCAGCAGCTGAACTGTTCAAACTCTTGACGTGTTTCAGTACACCTATGTCCGTAATCATGGATGTATTATAATTCTACGCCTTTTCCTTTACATTCCAGTCACCAACGCAAGCAGAGAGCGACCTTTCTCTAAACTTTGTTAAAAGTAGACTGTGTGACTGCCTGACATTCTTTGGGCCATGGATTTTAAAGACACAATCAAGGAGTTTGTGGCGAAGAAGACCAGAAGAAAGCACTTCTGAAGGTGAGACCATATGCTCGTTTTATACCGGTTCTTTGCTTGTGATGTTTGCGAGGTTTTAATTGAAAAGACTGATCTTCTGGTGTTGCCGCTGTGCACACACACAGGCCTACTTCGCTGATATAACCTAGCTTTGTCTTGACTTATTGTTGACATATTGTCTTATATTGATGAGTTTCATATTCTGTTTACTGATTAGGAGGGCACTCCATTTACTATTTCTCACTGTCCATTGATGCATGGTGCTGATTTAATGTTGCTGTGGCATATTGTGAAAGGGGGGGGGCTCCTAAAGTAATGTTAAGGCACCCCTGTGTGTGAGGGGAATTGGTTATTCAAAATCGGTGGGGGAAAATGAAAAATGCAGAAAACTAATTGATAGAGAATGAAGGCCATCAGCAGATGTGCTCACACTCTGCCAACAAGTCAATCATTTCCAATTTTCTCTCCAGACTGAAGATGACTAACAGTCTCAAACGAGCCTTTTTAAAACAATTTTACCTTTGGGAGGAGATTCTCCTGACATTACAACTCCAATTATAGCACAGACTGTGGAAGAAAACGGGTCTGCAAATCACACATTGACTTATCCATACAGTAAATCTAGAAAGGCAAGTGAGCAATTTATTGTACCAGTCAAGCTGCGAGCCTTCAGATAATGAATTATTAAAAAGCTGGCCTGAATGTAAACTGCTCCCAAATCTCCACGAAAAAGTTGGAGAGCAACCAACCAAAAGCAAGTACAGGAGAATAAAATAGCATGGGATTTCAATTTGACAGTTTTAAAAAAATAAAAAAATAAACAAAACTAATGCAAATTCTAAATGAATAATATTAAAACACTGCAAATAGGGAGTACTTGTATTTAGGTCAGAAACACTTTCAACTATGAAACTAATTAGAGATGAACATGAGCCCAATCTGGTCATTTTAAGCTTATATAACCATGCAGCCACACACACACTCACATACACAAAAACACAGCTATATGTTCCACTCAATACACACATAAAAAAAAAACAGCTCCCTCAACACACAAACTGCAATTCCCTTATCCCTCAGCCAACCGCCTGATAACAAGCAGTTCATTTCCCTGATTCGAAATAAGCCATCCTATTTTGCTCCAATTAGAAGCTTAGTAAGAATTCCATTACTATGTGCTGCACCCTGTCTTCTCCCTCCAAATGCACCCATAGTAAAGGCAAAGGGAGGTGGGGGTTGGGGGGGGGGTTGAGCAGTTGTGGGTGCTGAGGTGCATAACAGTTTAAAACATGTATTCCTGCACAGTGTCAGCAAATTAGAGCCTTAATGCAAATTGAATTTACAATAAATCCACCTGGAGCTGCCATAGACGAAGAAGAAAAAAAAAAGAAAAAAGAAAAAGGCAGAGAACGGAAAAAAAAGCCAAGAAAATGAAAATGGAGATCCTGGCACTATGAGCATACATTTGCATATACATAATTAATTAAACTGGGGTTCACTGCTTTAGATGGATGACCGTCTGAGGGGAAACTGGGGAGCTACTGAATGTAGAACAGTAATAAAAAGGTTAAAGAAAAAGTGATTCTTGTTCAGGGAAAGGAAAATTCACTGACTCATCAATGTTGTTTTCTAAATATATATTCGTACTGTATTACTGTATACAATATTTCTGTTTGTATGTGCGTGTAACCAAAAAATGGGACGAATGCCAGTTAGCGCCGCTCACTCAGTCAGCTTCACAAAAGCAAAACAAAACTCAAAAATAATGTACAGCCCTCCAGATTTTGCCAGTGAAAGACTCAACGGGCTTGTTAGCAAGAATCGCAGGTTCTGGTGAGGTAACAATAGGGTAATCCAATATAAACAAACTATCCACAGAGGTGGCTGAGTACAGTAAATTAATTCAATTGTTCCTCGGCTGTTCAGACTGGCTCTCTCATTTGGTAAGTGCTCCCACTGCAGCCGGTGAATGTGGGCATGCAGGGAAGTAAAGCCTTTGAAGGTGTCACCAGCTTCCAAAAAACCAACAAACGAGAAATAAGAAGACATTTCCTTCCAAATATGCCGGCTTACATATTGTTTCTAGCTGCAGGAGAAGGTTGTGGTGTCTGGGAGTTGGCGAGGCATATGAGACCCGACTCCTCCCAACAAGCTACATCTAAAATTCATTAATGCAGTTTGCTTTAGGAGTAAGCGTCAAAACAAGATGCAGCTGGGAGGTATATGATGAATTTTATTAAATTTGAAGTTTGTGCAGATCAATTTACAATCTGAAAAAAAGTCGAGATTTTTAACATGACAAAAAAAAATAGTAAAAAGGATCAGAGTATCACATTCCATTAAATATATAACCTAAACATCACTAATAATTTGAATTAAACAAAACTCCTATGAACTAGCTCTGCAAAAGCTATATTAAAGTGTTCCCTTAATATAAAACACAAATAATTATAACACAAAAGATAAGTGTTAAGTGCCGTCAGGTTCAGGTTGTTATCTATGGAAAGTGTTAAATATTAAATAAATGAAACGCATAATCATTTCAATAAATACCGACAAAATATAACCCCGAAATTGTAAAATAATTCCAAATAAAAACACAGCGGATTATTTTCAAATGTTATTTTCATCCTGCTGCTTTTTCACAATAATAGAGTTCATTGTGGGTCATTGTGGGTTGTTTAATTCCAGCAGTTTTTATTTGAAAATGTCCTTTTTCCAAGGTCTGTTTTTCCCCAGTGGCCATTTTATTTCATAATGCCGCTTTTTATCACAAAGGTTTCATCTGTCAGTCGTGACAAACAGGGAAGATCCAGTTATATGATTGCTTGTTGTTTTGGTCTGAATCAGCTGACAGCCAATCACATCTTATTATATTTTGCCTGTATTTATTCATATGATTATTTATTTAATAATGTCTTATTTTTTCATTTAACATGTACTGTGTCCATAGCTGTGCTATCTTTTAGGTGCATATTTCGCAACATTAGATTAGATGGAAGTGTTCATTCTGTGGAGATTTTTTGAAATACGTGATTTACTTTGCAATTTGATCAGTTTGAATAGTGCCTTTAGCTTTCCAAACAAACTGTTTTTATGTCTTAAGAAAAGCTGCACTCACTGCAGTCATTCTCATTTCCTAAGAAATTACAGTATAGGCTTTAAATCAGAAAGGCCGACAATAGTGACAAGGCTGTTGTTTTGGCATTGGAACTTGGATACCAGATGGTTGCATCAGCATCCTCTAACCTTGCTGTAGAATGAAGCTACAAAAGAGACGTGGGAGGGAAAAATTGCACAAATAAAGTAATCTTTGTAAAGACAAAACATTCGAAGTTCAGCTACTTGGACCTGCAGAACTTCCTCTTTTTCTCCCCCAGGCTACTTCAGCAGATAACGCTGGAAAGGGCTGGAGGTCGGGGTAAAACAACTTCAACTACAGTATCTGTGCAGTTGCTGCACTGGATAAAAAGCAGTGGCTCTGATATTGATCAAATGCTAAGACCGGTGCTCCAGTATATCAATCAAACCAAACCAGCTCTGCCATTTAGCTATAAAGTATGCCTACCTGGACTGCAACTGCAACGCATTTTAGTCTTTCTTTGATATCGCTGGCAATATGACGCTTCTTTTTTCCTTTTTTAATCTGCTTCTTTCTCATTCATCCTCCCTTGGCTTTCTCTCCACAAGTAATCAAGCAAAATCAAGGAGGAAGTGCCCTTGGTTGGACTTTAGACAAAAAAAACATGATAAAGGCTTTAGGCTGAAAGAGAGCTATGAAAAAGCCTCTAATTCCCCTGCTGAGATGAAGAGGATGTCATAAAGAAATTGAATTAGATTTTTCCGCCCGTTAAAAGGCTAAAGAGGTCCAATGTGATGAAAAAAGGGAGTCATTGGTAGACTATGACAAAGCATCGGGCTAGTAACCGCTCAAAGCTTTGACAAAAACAGAAACAAATTGCTGCATAAATCGCACTAATGTTGAGTGTTGTCCTCAGTAAAGAGACTGGATCTGTTCTGAAAGACTTTAATCTCATGAAGACACTTTAACAAATAGAACAACCATCTTTCTACTTCATATTTTCAAGAACTTTTGAACCTTAAAGTGGTAAAACCTAATCAAGTTTAACAAAAGCCTCTTGTGGTAAGATTACTATAAATAGCAAAGCAACGGGTGTAAATAGCAAGTCAATCACACCTTCATCTTTTCTTTGTTCTGTCAGTCTATTTGTGTTTAAAGTCAGTGCAAATTAAATGTGGTAGCCAAGTTGTCATCTTCATTTTCCCTCTGCAGAGACAATTATAATATGAAATGCAGCGTCAGTATTTTAAGGGGGACAATCTTTTTTTTTTCTTTTTCTGGGCCAGAAAGTTGCAGTTTGTAAATCACTGTCATATTTGTCTGAAAGCTGCCTCTGCTTTTTTCCACTCTGTTACTGTGTATGTGAGGAGGTACAGTAGAATTACATGTAAAAATACAGTATTTAGTTTAAGTTGCTGGTGTTTAGTAGCTGACCCTGACCTCTGACCTCCCTTTGGAGGGAAAGCAAGCAAATCAAGATTTTCCTGAGAAGAAAATTAAACATCAAAGTTGTTATTTGACAAAGGACCTTAATCATTTCTCTCTGTCTCTCTTGCTCGACTGCACATTATCTAATAAAGCAGAAATGCCATAAAAATAACCTTAAAAACCCTTCAGCCTGTCAAATTCTGACACTGGTGCGATTGAGATGCCATCATAAATCCTGAAGTCTGTGATTCTTTTATAGACAGTATGGGAAGAGGTGAGCTAAATGGATGAGAGAGATGGTTGCCAGTAATGTATGAAAGAGGGGGAAAAAGGGGGAAGGAGAGGAGAGACATAAATGCTGAGCGAGAGAGAGATGGAGACTGTGTGTGTAGGGGTGGGGGGGATGGGGGGGTAGAAAGAGACAGATGAAAACAGACTCAAAGACAGGCTGAGAGCCCATCTCCTAACTGCGTGCATATTAATGCGGCACTGCGGAAATCCAGCCAGCAGCCAAGGTCACCAGAGATTACCAGGACCATGACTAAACACGCTGGGCAACGATTACAGAGGGCGCCCTCCTCTCCCCTTCTCATCAGCCTATCCATCAGTGCTATCAGCTCTTCACACAGTCACCTCTCTCACCCTCACAACCATGCAAGTCCAGGCTCAATATGACGGATGATCGCTAATAAACCAACAAGTCGCCTCTTTCTCACTGATCCACGAGAGCGGGAGGCGGGCTGAATACATGAATTTTGATCAGGGTGCACATAATACCAGGGGTTGTGATGATGTAACGAGACAGAGTTTCTTGCCTCTTTTTCACAGTCTCTCCTGCTGCCACCCTCTCCCTCTCCCTCCTGCATTCCTCTTCCCAGCAGTGTGGGTGGGGATGACAGAAAAGAAGGAGGGAAGGAGGGATAAAGGCAGCAGGGAGAGGGTGGCGGTGTCGCTTGATTACCTTCGCCACCAATCACAGATGAGGCTCTGGCCACCCCCAACCCCCGCCATCACCTCCATTAAACAAGCTGCGTCATTAATGGGCTATTTTAGGCCAACACATTCCATTAGTGCTCGCCATGCCCGCTCATCTGAGGTTAGGATAATATATATATATATATATATATATATATATATATATATATATATGTCATAAAGCATTGTGGGTAAGAATTGCTGGCAACAGAAGGTGCTCACACACCATATGTGAGTTTACAGAGACACTCTGGGATTGACACACACACACACACACACACACACACACACACGCACACACTTATTTACAGATGTACTTGGAAGCACCTTGAGTTTCTCACAAACCGGATCCACTCACACGCAGACACCATGATTGGAGTGGTGCTATAAAAAAGCTAAATGTGCACCAACACACAAACACAGTTACTTTGGCACACAAATACACTGCCAGAGTTTCTTTAGACACCCTCAGTGCACAACTCCCTTTCGATTAACAACCAAAGTTCCCTGCAGAGTCTGAATATATGGCTCCTCACTGAGTGACTACTACACAATCGATTCCACACTTTGATGATCATCTAATGAAGGCAGTAAACATGCAGATTAGAGACTGTCAGTAGTCTTTCTAAATGTCTTTCCTCCTCCAACCTTATCTACTCTCCACTATTTAGGAAACCATCGAGAATAATAGATCCCAAGATAAACGGCAATGTTATCAAAGTAGCAAAAAACTCATGTTTGGCTTACTTATTCTTGTTAATATAATGCTGGAAACTACATAAACTATAATAAACTAGTTACTGTTAATATGGGTGTGCCATTAATTACTGCTGTATGCCCAATGAGGACATCCCATCGCAATTATCGATGTATTACTTCTTCTGAAAATGTGGTCACAATAACAAACTCAGCTCAGTAAATTTGGTTTCAGACCTCTGAACCGCTGCCCACAACTTATTTTTTATTCAGCAATACAAAAAAAGGAGAAAAAATTGGCATATCTCTTTGATTGTTGTGAAAACTATCAAGTTAAAGGTAACCTATTATGTTTTTCCTTAATTTCAGTCATATATATATAATTTTATAATGTTGGATGTTCATATTAAATGGGTCCAAAGTGTCAAATAATGAGGTAAGTAGAAGTAATCCCTGTGATCAAAAAGCACCGGCTTCAGACTGCTCTGAATGCTTGGTGTCAACGTTTTTTTTTTTTTTTTTAACTTTCAGCCCAAGCTGACATCGCCTTGTGACGGGTTCCTTGATATGGTCATCTGCTCCACACACAGCACAAGTTCACTGCTCCACTCTGCTAACATTATGGCATTTTTCCAATGTTTTGGGGGTAGTCACGCCGAGCCATGACTCGAGTCGAGCTGGCACACTGTGAGTGTTTTTCCATTACACATCACTGTGGCTGTTTCTGCTTGTACTATTCCTCCCTGCATTATTTCTAACTGATCCGCTCAAACAAATAGCTCCATATATCTCCATATATTGTTGTGTTGATCAGCTAATTCAGTGAGGAACATGTTTCATTTCCTGTAAATTCTTCACAATAAAAATGTCCTGTTATTTAGTCATTTAAAAGCTTTTAGTATGAAGCAGTAAAGCAGGAAATGTTGGGTTTTCATCAGCAGTAACTTAACACATGTCTGATACAGCTGCCCCACAGCAGGCTTTCGGAAAACTAACCAATCAGAAAAGAGTGGGCTCATCGGGAGGGGGGCCTTAAAGACAGAGAAGCTGCCTGTTAGAGACAGAGGCTGAACTGAGGGGCTGCATAATGGACCAGTATAAGATAAATAAGGAGTTTTTTGAACTGTGATTCATGCAAAGCTACTCTCGTGGAGTCCCAGAATAAAAATATAGAGCTGAAAATAGCATAATAAGTCCCCCTTAACTACCAGTAGTGCTATGAAGAAATGTTTCTATGCATGGGACCCTGCTTCATTTGTAACATGCATGTGCGCTAGCATGTGGGCATTGTATAACATTCCTGCTGCTGGTTTCCACTTTTGCGCTGATTGACAGTTGGCAGTGGTAATGCACCAAAAAAGGAAGCAATGCACCAACAAATACAAGGATGAAGAAGAATGCAAACTAGTAAACATGGATGTAAACACTGCAGAATTTTTAAAAATCTGATCTGATTTACATTTTGTTTTATGAGGAAGGAAATGAATCCAACGTGTTTGTTAGGCCTCAAGGACACACACAATGCGTTTTAGTGAGAAACACTGAATGTAAACATAACTTTGTTTGTTTTCCAAGAAAAATCCACAGGGTACCTTTAACTGCTACTTGTGTCGACTAGTGTCAACTGAAAATTTTGCCAGCGGCAGGGCTATGTTACTCAATACTCATTCGGGCAAAACAAAAACAATAGCCTCCCTCCAAATTAGCTAACATGAACATGATGTCAGGCTGAATGAAATGAATGAAAAATGAGAACAGGTTGTTGTATGCTACAGCTAGTCTAAAATTATAGTAACAGACCTCATTAAAAATAACAGTAAAGGGACCTGCTTTCATTTATTATTAGTATGAGTAAACTGCATTTCAGTGGTACAAAGTAGTATTATGACTCTACTTGTTGTCCCCCAGTTATTTATTACACTGTTAAAAGAAAATGCCAGCATAATGAAGTATCAATATGTACCTTAGTAACAATGAATCATTAAAAAAAATATTAACAATAAAAATTGACTAAAATCCATGACAGTACATTGATGTTTAAGTTGTCCATCTATATTTTTGTGCACTGCACATGTCCAGTAAATGTGACAAGGGATGTATTTAACCGTAGTGTGTCAAATCGTAGTTGACCTTTGTGTGGCACAACATTAGGACTGTGGCCAGCTGGCAGGGATTTATTTGTTACTTCTGCACACTACAGTAGGTGTTTAAATTGAAACAACTGGTACAGTAACACCATTATCAGGCTCTTTGTAACCCAGCGGCTAACTGGTACATTTTCAGGTAAAAATGACAGTTTCTGTCATTTTGTGTGAGTTAGATGACAGTTTTATTGAGTTTAAATTTAGCAACATACCATTTTTTCTCAAATAAGTTTCCCACAAGGGTATGATAACTGTAATGAGGTCCTGCAGTACATTTCAATTTCATTTCTTATCCTATGAACCTTGTAAACAGTTTCTCAGATCAACACATTGACAAGTCGAGCCGGCGGTAATGACTCCTCTTTTTTATTAGAATTAATCTGTCTCGCAGAATGTTCGAGGAGATAATTAACTGGTGCTTTCATCTTCATTTTAACTGGCATGTTCATTAACGGATTTTCCGTATCCGGTAAGAAAAGAGACCTAATGTTTCTGTTAATGAAAATAAACAAATAAATTACTTGAACCAGAGGCAATCAAGTGGAGGCAAGGCTTTGGCAGGGTGACAGGTATCAAGGCGTGTGGAGCCAGCTTCATTAGCTGGAATAGGGCAATCATGTAAGGATCATGCGGGCGGCACGGACATAATGATCATGATAATGTCAGCTGGCAAAAAATAAAATAAACAGGTCCCTAAGGCTAGGCTATCACCACTGTATCAAATCCTTTCTTCATTATTTCCTGTATAGTTTGACATGGAATGATAATCATAAAATTATTGCTTTTGACAGCATTATTCGCCACTGTACTGACACTGTGCAGTTCACCATGTCTTAGAAAGCAAAAATGCCTCAACATTTCAGAAAAACAGAAACTGCATTTTCACATTAAATATTCCTGAGAGATTTACAACCCAAGAGAAAAAGACAAGACTCTTCGGGCACCGAAATACACATGAAAAAAGTCAAACTGCCTCTGTGTCATACCTTGTCAGATGACTTATCTACCCTCTATGCTTGCCCAAAACCCAAAATTGGGTAATGGAGCCTGGCTGTCAAAGATGCTTAATCTTTCTGTCAAGAAGACGGATATATTTTAAGAAGGGAGAACATATTTTCCCCATTTATTCCCTGAGTAGCTTCTATATCTCTGCTCAGACATTCAGAATGGTATCTGAAATATCATAATAAAATAATAAGGTGGTTAGTCAGATAGATAGCAGGGAAGAATTTGGAACACTAGCAGAAATAAGATAGAGGATGGATAAGCCTTGTTTTCGTTTTATAATGATTTTAACAAAAATACACATTTTTATAAAGTAATAGATCCACTTATCCTTTTTTACACATTAAAATTTAGTTCTTTTTAATTCTGCAAGCAGACACTCTTCGCAACAGTTTACAGTAAACAGGGTCCTCTCATGATGAGAGCTTAGAATATTCAAGCTGGTGATTACAATATGCAGCCAGAGCCCCTTCTAAATATCAAAACAAAGAAATTAAAAAAAAAAATTAATTGCACATTTGTTTGCACACTGCAAATCATATTTTAATTAGGTTTAGATTGGATTTTACATTGATTTCTGCTTTATTATCATTTTTATTAAATTCTAACTATTTTGGGGAAAAACAATAATAATAAGGTTTATAGATAGACTTCATTTAAAACCCACAGTAAAAGCACACACCTAATGATTTTATGTTGGGAATTTAAATTAGCTTAATGAGCTCCTGCTCTTTTCTGTTGATACTCTGAATGCGTAACTTAAAGCACAAGGCTACTGTATTTCTATTCTATGTATTTCAAATTCTATGACAAGACAAAAACTAACAATGTATAAGTCTGTCTTGAATTCCTTCTAACCCTGACTCTTGCACTTAGTCCCAAGCCCATTTGTTGTTGTTGAAGATGGTAAATGGACTGCATTTATATAGCACCTTTCTAGTCTTCTGACTACTCAAAGTACTTTACAATATATGTCAACATTCACCCATTCACACACACATTCATACACTGATGGCGGAGGCTGCCATGCAAGGTGCCAACCTGCTCATCAGGATCTAATCTAATGCACATTCACACACACACACACACACACACACACTCACACACCGCTGGCGCAGCCATCAGGAGCAATTTGGGGTTCAGCATCTTGCCCAAGGACACTCCGACATGCGGACTGGAGGAGCCAGGGATTGAACCGCTGATCTTCCGATTAGCGGACAAGCCATTTCATTGTTATTTTAACCTGACCTTATTAAAACCCGATATGAAGGAAAGTAAAGAAGTGATAACCCTTCACTTTGCCACAAACTGGGCTTCGCAGATTTGCTGAAGGTGAGGTTACTTATGTTTAAGGTCAGTTAGACACCAGAGGATCAAACTTCCTGTAGGACCTATTATTACAAACTGTTGCAAAATTGTTGGGATTTGGGTGGTGTACTGTGTAAAAAAATCAATTTAAGATATAGAGCATAATATATTAACCATGTTTTACACCTCAGGTCTGTGAGACTCCAACAGAAGTAATATCATTTTCTGTAGCAGATTTTTAAAACAGTTTCAAATAATTTTTTATCAGATATTCTGATAAAATTAGGAAAAGTCAAGCTGTACAACAATGTTAAGTATGTTTTTTGAGCTGTGGACCCCCATTTGGATTAAAAAAAATGTGTTAATTGGGGACTAATTTCAGATTAATACATATTTGGTGCACTGGTGATTATTTACAGCAGAATAGTGTATGTGGGATTGACTCTAAATAAAGTGCTAAATAAAGTGCACAGTGCTTGTGTTCATCATGATGAAGGAACCTGTCACCTAGTGCAACCTTTTGGCTCAGTGATGTGTTTTAATAGGTTCTGGACAACAATTAAGCTCTATAACACAGCTATATCAGGCAACACAACAACACAGCCATTAATATTTATTTCTGAAAGGGATATTGGCTACCAAACTGGATTAAACTGTGTAGCACTAAGAAAAAACAGCTAACCAAGAGGAGCTTTTTTTCAGTTTTATATGCATGAGAAAATCCCACACACAGCAACTTCAGCTTCCACCTATACTAAATCTAAAACCTAAATGTCCTAAAATATTTAGGTCTTACTTGATACATTACCAGCATGTACTCTCAGCCAATACATAATATATCACACATTATGCTTGCAGTGGGTGCAGTCAAGCCAGCGTTACATTAAACACTGTATTAGCATATTACCTTGTTCAACTGGCAAAAGATCTTAGTGCAAACTGAAAAGTTTGCGTATCGCTTCGTAGGTTCCCTGTCGCACTTTGAGATAGCTTTCATACAATGGCACTCTGGGATATACTGGCTTATCGCCTCCTGTCTCATCCCCCTCCCTCTCTGCCTCCCTCCCTCTCTCCCTTTCCTTCAATCCCTCTCCTCTTTTGACTCCCCTTGCGTCCCTCCCTCTCCTCGCTATAGCTGTATACAGTATTTGCATATCAGTCGCTGAGGAGCTGTTTCTCTGGTGGCAGTGGTTGTCGCCCTAGAGTATTCTTGTCTGGCATCACAACACAACTCAAGAGATCAGAGAGCCGAGCACTGTGTCTCTTAATGGGAAGATCTCCCCCCACAGGCTCCTCTACCGCATGCATTCTCTCCTGCTTTCATTTAATCCTCCCTCTTTGCCTGCTCCTCTTATTTTTCCCTCCTCTCCTCTTTCCTCCAACCCGCTTTTCCCTCTTCCTTCCGCTCTCGCTTTCTGCAATCCTCTCTCTGTCTTTCCTCCTCCTCTTCTCCAGTCCTCTCCATCTCTCTGAATCCCCTCTTAACTTTTATTCCCCCCTCTTCCTCTTTTCTGCTCTCTTCCTCTCGTGTGCTTGTTTTGAACACACCAGAACCAGGACATGGGTCTCTAGGGGTGCCGGGGCTTCTTATATAACATTATAAAAAATTCACACATTGCATGTTCTTATTACGGAGAGAAGACGGAGAAGAAGAAGAAGAAGAAGAGGGAGGAGAAATGTGGTTGGTGGGGGGTGAGGGCTGCAACCACAAATTAAAAATAACTTAGGAGTGTCGAGAAGGGGGAGCAAAAAATACAAGTACAAAACAGCCTTCAGTGCCATTTTGGCAGCCGGGATGTTGAATCATGTCACTGCGCATGATCAAAAACAAGCTAGCCAGCTTATAAACCGCCTCTGAAATACAGTACAGGAGAGAAGAAATGCTACACCACATCTACTTAATGCGTATTGTGTTGCACAGCGCAAACTCATTTCGTCCCGTTATTACTTCTCCGATGGAGGTTTCCTCATGAAAAAACAATACAATTACCATTAAATTGATGCCTGTCACGCCATGGCCCTATTTCCACATTATCAGTCATCAAAGGGGAGTTATTGTGGAAGCACAGAAGGATTCTGGTGCCTAATGGTGCACCACTTACAATATTCCCTTCGTCAACAGATATGAAAGGCATTCCAAACAAACACCATAACAAAGTCGAGCTTTCCATTCATAAGTCTACTCATTTTTTCTTCTAGCCATGACAAGTTGGATCCAAATTGCACCAGCGATGGAGACATTGGTCATTTTCTGTTTCATGAAGGCATGTAATATAGCTGATTTAAAAGCCATAAAAGCCTGTTTACCACTGCTATTCACAGATCATCTGCAGAGCATGAATTATTAATCGACCAGAGTGTCTCTTTCTCCCTTCTCCCTCTTCCTTTCTCGCTGTTTAAAACACCGTTCCATAATGTCATGCAGAGGCATTAGTCATTACTCAACTACCTGCTAGGGAGTGGAGGACTCTAGGTAGAAAGGTACATTATGGACTGATGTCGCTAAATCATTTGACTCAAATGAACATCTGCAAGGTCAAGTCAAGTATGATGGAGAGAAAACAAAGAAGCTTGATTTTCCTCAAGTTTTTGACTCTGTCCCCTTCATGGTATCTTTCTGGCTCAGCACACACACACATGAAAACAACTTGCATTATTTCTCTCTCCCTTTCTTATATTTCTCAGTTTTCATCAATCCCTGTTTTCCGTCTCTTGGGTAGAGTTAAGGCTTGGCGTTGCTCTAAATGTGGCCTAGCATGGTTGTTTCTCAGCAATGGAGCCCTTATGTCTGCAATGTTAATGAGGAATTATCAGAAATTAATTAAGATTAAAAAAGGTCCCAAGGTGAAGGACTTGGCTATTACAGTGCCATGTAAATCTTCTATAATCCGGTAGCACAAGGGCCAGCCAAACACTGCGAAAACTGCGGAAATGCGCTGCAGAGTACATTGTTCACTCCCATACACACTTACATGTACTATTGTATGTACTACCTATTCAGCCTGTATTCTCAGTACACATTATAGTACATTTATGCACAAAATAGTCTATGTGTCTATGTGCACACATACTGTACAAGTAAGCTTTTTTTTTTTCCTACACTTGTCATGCAGGCTTACAACAGTGAGACGTGTAGCTGAAAAAAAAAAAAACGAGAGGCAGCTTTGGTACGATTGGACAAGCCCGACTTCTGCTAATGAACAGGTGAGGAAAACAGCACTGGCGCCGGATTACACCGTGTCACGCAGGGCCACAAATCCCGCATTAGCGATCCATCCTGTGCTGTGTGCCGATTTGTTGACTAATGGACAAATGCCAATGACACATTTCCAGTTGCCTTCCTGCCTGTATCATTTTCTGCCTTTGGCGTGGCTGGTTTCACTGTGCCAAAAAAGGTCAGAGCATTAGAGCTAGACTGACGAACTCCTCGTGCAGTGCTTTTTAACTACACAAATGCATGCTGGGCTTCTTGTCACAGGCTTTCCTTCCAAGGCGGGCTTATCATTATTTAAAGGTGAAGGAACCCACTGTGTTGCCACAGTGGACGGCAGCTCAAGGTTAATCTCTGCATAAGAAAAAGTGGTTCTTCCATGTAATAAGGGCTACGCTTGTTTCTTCTCGACTGGTGGTGCATTATTTGGTAGACACCAGCGGAGCAATGTGACAGTTTACATCAAACATCTCTGTCTCACCCATCATGCATCTCTGGGGTACAGGCCAAGTCCCGTTGAGATCTGGATGCCCGACATGGAGTCGACAGCAGCTCGGGCTCCGATCACATAACAGAGTCATCTCTCACAGACGCATGCACACACTGACACAGCAGTATTCGCCATAATAAATAAGAAATGAAAGCATGAAGTTCAGCATCAAAGTCATCTGCTTCTGGCTTTTCTGCAGATTCTCCTCTTGCTTGCTTTCTTTTTGTTTTTGGTTTTGTTTCTGGGGTTGAAGACATTTTATTGATGCTGACAACATGCTGCAGTGTAGGAGGAGAGCCCCAGCAGGTAGATGAAGAAAGTTTAATATCCAAAATCTGTCTAGTGGTGTGCACCTATGAAGTGCTTCAATGTGAAGGATATGAACTCAAGGGGCAAAGTTTCTGACATCGTCTTACATTGGATTTACTGTAACCATCCCAAAACCCCTTTACATTTGCAACACAAAAGCACCATATTTGCGTTTTAATGATCAAGTTTTCAGTATGATTAAACTAATACATATATTATACAGTTTGTGTTACTAGTAGCAATTAGCGCAGCAAAAAAAATCAAAATAGCCTTCATTTCATGAGGCTACTGTTTTTGTTCACAAAATATTTGACCTTCTTGATGCTCGTTTTTGTGGGACTGGATGTCCCACAAAGCTATGCAATGATGTCAAAGTGCAACAAACAGGAAGTTGTGTAATTTCATAGCACTGCAGCATGGCATGACTGTAAATGGTGCAAATTTTCCACATACCAGCCAGCCGCTCTGGCACCCCAAAGCCAATAAGGCTTTCATTATGAAGGGGAAGCATTCTGTGAGGCTGGGGAATACCAGAGCGAGGTATGTTAAGCCTGTTTCTAAAATGGCTGAAAGAAATGTGTTTATTTTTTTCTCCCTCAGTCCTGTTTTAGGAAGCAATCTAGCGTTCGGAAATTTGCATTTCTTTGCAGGAGAGACTCATTAATTCGGAATGATTGTGGAAACTGTGCCATTTGTTCCACTCTTGTGACTTTTAATGCACCAGAGAAACAGGGGTTGTTGCGCAGGGGAATGATAGGAGACCACATTGTAATTCTCTGGTTCTAATAACAAAATCAAGTTGCTGCACACGGGCAGATGTGGACGTAAGTGTGCATTCCTGATAGGAATAACACTGATTATTAATACATTACGAATCCATTTATTAATTATTTAACTAATTTCACAGTTAGCTTTTGTAGCTCCTGTTCTGGCGTTTGGTTTAACGATTTATGGAAATGATGGATGTGTTTACTTTGTATTTACCAATCACCTTTAAAGGAATTGATATTTTAATAGCCAGAAAAATGATCAAATGAAACCTAATCAAGCAGTCCTAATGATGACTAACATGTGAGTTCTAATGACATTAACTGTGCTCCACTTTGCAGAACATGTTGCGTGTTGAGTCTGTAGAAAGAAAATCTATATAATGGACCAGGTTATAGGAATGTATTGAGCTGTATTTAACTAGATTGGTTAAAAATACATATTGTCCATATCCTCAAATATAAATTCATAGTAATGACAATAGCAACCTTTTCTTTTTTTTGAAAAGCACCTGTGCACAGAGCACCGGCATACTGTACCACTCTGAAATAGACTTATTATTCCTGTTATATACAGTATCTCTGTACATACACATGTGATCAACAGGGTAGAAATATTAGTGGCCAGATAGACTCCAAAATGGACGTGGACATTTGGGGTCTGCATACATGGACGTGTTGCGGTCCTGACTTCTGGGCTACATGTGGACAGTTCATATGGGCCATAGCAGATGTGCTGATAATAAAATTTATGTTATGCATGTTTAGCATCATTGTTCTGTTGCACTGTTCAAAAATTGGGGGACTGTATTTAAAAGAGTAACAACATGTGAACATCCTCAAAACTAAAAGTCAGCACCTTTCACCACAAAGTCATTGTTTCATTTCAAATCAAATATGTTTGAGTGAAGAGCCAAAACAATGATGTCACTGTCTTAATACTGTCTGCTGGGACTGTGCAGCGTGTGTCTCATGGCAGGAGGACAGAAACACAAACAGAAGAACTTTAGTCAAAAGCAGCAAAGTGTGTCATATACAGCAGGTAGGCACCCTGTATAGCAAACTGCAGAGCTTTGAATTTCAGCCAACAGAAACCATTTAATCTTAGGTGTCATCGAAGCAAAGCAAGGAACCGGAGAGGCCACACAGCGTCTGTATCCAACCAATTTACCCACAATGCTACCTGAGCTGAAAATAGCCCACTGAAGCACATTTTGCTGCTTAACTACACAAAATAGAATATTCAACGTATCAGTTTTGATATACTAGGTAGGAAGTTATCAAATTACCCTGGCAGCCTCACTGTATTTTAAGTCGCTTAACATTATACAGAAAGGCAAATTGAATAATGTGTCCGTTTATATTCAACTCAAGGGAAGCAAAAGCAATTTATTCACACTGCAAAAAAAGTGAACGAAACTCTCTTTGAATACTGTAGCTGTTTTCATGAGGACAAGGATGTTTTGGACCTTTTCTGAAAGCTGTAAAGCCCATCCCAGATTTCTCAATTATAATAGCTGTATCCTAGGTTAGGCTTTTGAGAAGTCTATGAAAACTTGCATGCATAAAAAAAAACACTGGGGCTTAAACATTGTCGAAAACACAACAAATACAGTTACTGAATTACATTTATTTTCAAACCGAAAGGATTGCCCAACTATTACTTTCATTGGTAATAGCCAAAATAAAGTTAAAAAAAAAAATCACCTTCTACACCTCAATGAAGCATAAAAGAAACAAGAGGCAGGCTTGTACAGTCAGCCATCTTCTGTTCTCAAATCTTTTCAGCCTGGTATTCTCACTAGATACAGTCTGAATACACAGTAGGATTTCAGCACTCTGTCTTGGCCCTGATCCATAATTTAACTAAGAGCTGATGCAGAGCACAACTTAACAACTCTGTATAAACTTTTATTATTGGTACACAGCATAAGAGAATGTTTTCTCCCTTATTTTAAAAATACTGAATGAAGTGTCAGCATGGTTAAAGCTTGGTCCTTAAAATTCTGTTTGGTGGAGTCAACAAAACACGTCGGCCCCTAAACAGTTCTTATTTACCTGCCAGCTGATGTTGCCTGCCATGTTGTTGGGTAACAAAGGGGTCTGTGTGTGACAGTAAAGGATACAGCGCTGGATATAATCATTACCGGTAAAAATCTGCCAAAACCACACCAGAGCCATAACAGGACACATTAAAATGGTAAACAAACATTTGCACCATTTTGAGATAAAAATGCTGATTCAGTACGCCCCGCTTGAATTGTTTTCTGCCAACTCTGCAGGTGTGTGAAAGATTCTTCTTTTTTTTAAAAAAATACTGGACCATTTAAATGAATCAGTGTCATGCATGGCCGGCGCCATCAAGACTCGATGAATACTTTTGCACATGAAAAGCGAAGGTGGGGAAGAGGCGGCGGTGAATCCATTAGCCTTGCTATGTCTCACTGACTCCATTGTTTTATTCTGTTTCCTGGCAGCAGAGGATTCACCTCCGCGATGCTGAAGCACAGAGAGGAGTGGAGGCGATGAAAAGCAGGAGCCTGGGCCACACGCAGATCCAAATGGGAGAGCAGGCAACACGGCAAGGAAATTAGTGTTTGTTGTGGTTGTGTGGGCGGATGTGTGCTGAGAGGGTTTGGGGTGGTATGTAACTGCGTAGTAAAAATTGTAATACACAACTGGGGATTGAAGTCACTGTGACCTGAGACCAAGCATAAGTTAGACAAGATAAACCGTACCTTAAAGGGAAATCCCAGTATTTGTCAACCTGGGACTCTTTATCGTTTTCAACCTCTCATTTTGGTTATAATAACATTTTACTCACCTCTGTTGCCTGATTCTAGGGTGTTCATGCCAGCAGGGCGCCGCATTTATGAAATCTTTACAACTGAGCTGGAGAGTAAATTATTATCATAGACAAAATATAAAAATAACACCCAGGTTGAGAAATACTGGAATTTTCATTTAGAGTTTATGACATTATTTCCACACATGGTCATAGTCTAACTTTACTGAGCTTCTATCTCTGTTTATCTGCACTGAAAAGGCACGCTTGTTTTATTGCATTCGTTTTTTCATACGGGATAAAACGATCAGTAAACTAACATAAAAAGGAGAATTTGTATTTTTTTTTGTATTGTATTTATTTTGTATTTGTATTATCCTTGATTTTGATTATAACTCTTCTTACTTCAAGTTATTTCTTTACTAAGCTGAAATCATGCATCAAAATGGAATTTTTTTTCCTGATGTAAAATTGAACTGCCCACTCACAGTGTCAACAGGCCTCTAATCTGCAGCAGAACTCCTGAGTGAATTTGTGTCTAAACACCGAGCACAAATTTGCATCCCACCATCTGACTGTGATTGTGGTCATTAACAGGAAAATTGCTAAGAAAACTCCAGACCGGTGCACCGGGGCAGCTTTGTTCTTGCTCCCACTGTGCTTGGCTTTAAGCGGCCCTCTTGACATTTGTATTCAGCTGAGGCACTGATTGCAAATAATGGCACTGGAGCCACATGCAGATGTGAGATGGACAAAGTTAATGATACCAATGTGGGTGAGTATGTTCTTCAAAATGTCAGGGTTATCAGAAAAGAAAGAGTGGTTGATAAATACAGATAAAAAGTCCAAGATATAATCAGAAATATTGAAATTAACATACTTGAACAAAAAAAAATGACACTTGTAATGATTCATTGATTATGATGTTAGTAACAGACAAGATAATCAAAGCCATTCATCATTAAAGGCATTTGATTAAATAACAAGAGCCATAAGGAGTGACAATATTAGGCAGCTCTTTATTTGAGTGATGTTCTCTTGCGTCGTGCTCACTAATCTATTCAGCCATTTGCTGTGGACAGATGTAACAAAATGAAGCCCTGATTAGAACAAACAGGTGAGGAGTGCGACTTGTGGAGCGAGGGAAAGGTCAGCCAGAGTGATGAACTCTTCAGGTCAGGTAGCATCAAACTGAGCATTGATCACTCTCCTGTATGGATCAGTCTAATCAAGCTGGTGTCTTTGCTTAATGCACCTATTTGTCTACACAACATTGCTGATGTCTATAAACAGGCAGGGAGGCAGGCATACAAAGTAATAAGCTGTTCTGTAATGCCGCATGCACACAAACACACTCTCACGCCAGCCATTGTCCAACCTTAAATGAGGCCTGCAATCCGACACACTGGGCTATAGTGCTGAAGACTGCAACTACAGGATGGATGTCGCAGTCCTAAATGAGTCCAAGTGCCCAAATGGGAAAACTGCGGATCCTAAATGAGGTATTACTAAAAGAATTTGGATTCCTCCCACTGCACACCTGGAAAATAATATTTTATTTAGAGTTTAATTGCAGCTTGTGGCCCTGAGTGCCCCATCAGACAAACTATAATGGAATCTAATATAATTGTAATGGTTGCTGTCTTCACTCTGCTTCTCTGCGTGATCCTGGCATGGTCCTTTTTACAGAAAAATATGACGGACAGCATGGCAGTGAGTGGAACCCTGACAAGACAGCATGCATTGTTAAGTTTTTTAGATTATCTCAGGTTCTTACTCAAAGCAGCAGACTGTAGAATACCTGTTTATGCATCAGCTTTAATACCTAAATTAATAAAGCTGCATGTGTATTTTAATAGATCCAAGTGTCCAAACAACAGAAGAATGTCAGTACAAATTAAAAAAAATGACTGAATGAGCATTAAACAGTTTTGTCACAGATTAGAAGCAAAAGCAAGCTCACAAAAATAGTTAACACAGCCAGCAAGATTATAGGGAACCCCCAGAGACAGTTGGTGGAGCTGTACACCACACAAACCAGGAGAAAAACAACAACATTAATAGTAGGTTCAGGACCCTTCACATCCTTTGTTTAATGAATTTGAAAAACTCCCCTCAGGAAGACGATGTAGGGTACCCACAGCAACGAGAAACATCTTTAAGAGATCTTTTATTCCATCCTCTGTCATCTTACTAAACAAATGACCTTTTATTAGATATTAGTGACTGCTGCTGTTTTTATGATGTCTATTTAAGACATGGATTTATTGTCATTATTTTAGCACTTTCATCCCAACCGTTTACTATTACAGGCGCAGTTATTTACTGTCTTTATCTCATGTATTCTAACCCATGGCAGAGGAAGGTTTTAAGTGTATGTATGTCTGTGAACCCGAAGACGAATCTCCACGAGTGGGCAATAAAGATGTCTATTCTATTAACACAGAAGTTAAATATGCTGTTCTGTTTTGCTGTTCAGTTAAAGGTCATGCTTTGTGTGGAGAAAAATACAAGCATTTATTTGTAGCTTACACATTGTTAAACATGCAGTATCTTGCAATACAACTGAGTATATTTCATAGGAAATTGAAGTCAATGTGGAAAAAAATTCTAGACTAAGAACTCTTACCATTTTATTAAATTTCCAAAATGCCATTTGACCAGTTGTACCTGCATTACTATCCCTTGGTAAGTGCTATGATTGACTGGCTGTTGGAACCATGAGCCTACGGTGAAGTCTATACTGCAAATAAATGGCTAAAATTGCTCCCGCACCAGAAAGACCATGTGACTTCACTGCTCATTATAGCATATCTGACTGTGAAGCCCTCAAGTTCCACTCACAGCAGGATTTGTCATGGGGCTGGTGTCCACTTGCTTCACTTCCGGCTGCCGTTGTGAAGAATTCATCACAAGAGTAGCCTTTGACTTTGCCCTTTGTTAGCCTGTAAAGAGTTTGGATAAAAGGATAAAAGGGCAAGCACACCCAGCATCCCGAAGGCCTAGTAAGGATCTCAACAAAAGGATCCCAAACTCATCAAAAGGTCAACGCTACAAAAGTAACATGAAAAGAGTGCTGTTTTGACATCACTCTTTTTAAAGTCAGTCTCATCCTTTTTATTCATAGAGGAGAAGATAACAATACCAAGAGATGAGACCGCCCGAGAGGTGATTGTCAGGAGGAGGGAGGCATGCGGCAAATGACATGACACATTTCCAAAGGCATGCCAGCAGAGACAACAAATCCACCCACATCTTTATCTGTGATCAAAGGAAAGATTTATGATTCTCTGCATTCGTAGTCCACCCTCCTTTCCCCTATCTCCCTGCTTCCTTGCACATTATCTCTCCGAGTTAGGGCTATCAGAATGAATTTGCCAGCCGACATTTTTGACCCTCCACCAACGTGAAGATGAAATTTCCCCAGAGTGACACTTTCATCAGGCCACTTACTGTCTTGACCTTCCTCAACTTGTGCCCTTTCTGTGGTATAAACATGGCTAATGCGTGTTAGCCTCTGAGTCTCGGGGCTATCAAAAAATGCATAGACACACAGGGTATATGCTGGAGTCACAGCTTGTCTCACTCTCTTCTCTGGATGGACAGTCAGCAGGCTGGATGGATGTGGTGGTAGCGATGAGGGTTCACTAGGACGGTGGTGCTAGAAGGAACAGCTGTGTGGAGCATATGGAGCTAGCTGACATTCTCAATTTGTCTGGGTTGCCTGATTGCAATGATGGGCGCTGGGTTTGCCCTGAGAGTCCGTGAATGAGCTGGTACCAGTAATCCTCAGGCGGCGTTACAGTTTCAATGTTTACACTAACATGAAACACACTAATACAAATGTCATATTTTATGTGACTCATGACCCCTTAAACAATGCAATGACTCTCAAATCCTGTCACACACTCGCTATGCAGAGTGGTAAACGGTTCAGCCGAGGGATTACCCTTCCAAGCTGTTACTTATCAGAAGCCTAAAAATATTCAGTATTTTACAAGGACATATTATGTGGACATTATAGTAGGTTTTCTGGCACATGAATCATCAGCCCAGTTATCTCATGAGTCCCTTGAGAGTCCCAACCCCTAATTAAGTACAAATGCTATGCAGCACACAACCTAAATGGCAGAACAGGTTGTCAGTGCCTTCCAAATTAAAGCTTTAGCAAGAGTTCAATGGGGAAGATCTTTTCTCTCATACTCTGCCTATCATTCCTCTATTGGGCTATCTCTGTTTCCTTCCACTTTGATCTTCTCCATCACTTTTATGTTCCCATGTTGTCAAATACCATATCTGGCCAATCATCACATTCCTTGTGCCAAATTATCCTTGGATGCTGCTCTTAAACTATCATTGCAATCCTATCATTTTGTGATCTACTATTGCGCAACTCTTCATCACCATGTTGGGAGAGAATCAACAGAGGGCGTCCATCTTCCACCTGCTGGCTCAATTACACCAACACCAGCGTCTAGACTCTCGTGGGGATCCTGTCCTCCCTCCTATCTCCATCGACCTACATGTAATGAAGGTGCTTCACATCAATGCAGCCTAATCGCCAAAATCTTTCTGTGTTGCTAACATCAATATGGTGATTCTCTTTCTATTGATGTCTACTTATCTAAATTACTCATATGACGTTACATAAACAACTCATATGAGCATTTTCTTATCTGTCACCTCTATGGTTAAAGCTTGGTTAAGTTTAGGCATTTAAACCTACTTGATTGAGGTTAGGAAAAAGTCTTGGTAATGATTAACATAGATCCTAGTTGGCTGTTGGTAGGAAGCGATGCAAACCTCTCCAATGTTGAAGTCACACTCCATCCTGCCTAATACTCTGGTACTGTTCTCTACTTCTGCCTTTGCTTCTTAGAGATGAGGACAGTCACTAATTGCACATGCAAGAAGTTGCTTGTCCAGAAGAGGTAAACATTGGTCGTTTTAAGTACTTGATTAAATTATTTAATGCTACTATTTTTATGTCAAGGACAGTCTTGGTATATAAAATAGGGAAACAAAGTTCTTCATTGTCCGTCTGCATTCTCATCGTTAAATCTCTCTCTTCTCTAGCAGAAAATATGTGCACAAAAAAGAACATAAAGTCCAAACATGAGAGTTAAAGAAGCATATTCATGAGGGTTCTTTAAACCTACCACACTGGAGCCTCTCACTATATACAAACTATATTATCACTGCTGTTTGAGAGCTACCCTTTTCCCTAGTGGACAGAATACCTTACCAGCAAGAAATGCAACCACTCGCTTGTAAGAAACTTGGAGTGACACTGCACTGCTATTGTCTAAACTTTATTTAAGCAGGCAGATTGACTAACAACACACTCTCATTCACAGTGACAGCCTGGCAGAGCTTCTGCAGAGAGAGGAAGGTGTCACACAAGCCCAGTACTGCTACAGTCTCTCAGTATCAGCCACTGATGTCATTGGGGTTAAATCCCTTGCTTAAGAGCAGTTTGGAGGTATAATTTTCTGAGGTATGGAGGGAATGTGCAGTATGAGTTTCTTTCAGTTCTCCCATGCAAAATTTGTCTCCTGCTTTGAGGATTTGAAAAAGCTACTCTTTTAACCACAATACACTTCTGCTTCCATTAGGCTATCACCGCCCAAAACTTCATATTGGTTTTCCAGCAGACCGGAACCAATCTGCACAGCAGGAAGCCTTTCTCAAAGCTAGTCCTGACTATCTCTGTCTCACAAACAGCTCAACAGGCCTCTGTTTGTGCCTCCATTCCTATACTGCTGATGCAATTGCACGTCCATGTGAGCAAGGCAGCACAGTGGCTAAGTGGTTAGCACCGTTGCCTCACCCTTCCTGGGTTCGAACCCCGGCTGTCCCAGGTCCGTTCTGTGTGGAGTTTGCATGTTCTCCCCATGTTTGCGTGGGTTTCCGCCAGGTGTTCCAGTTTCCTCCCACCATCAAATACATGTATGTTAGGGTTAATATTCCTGTCAGTGCCCCCTGACCAAGGCACTGGGAAAAAACTGGAGTTGGTCCCGAGGCACTGCACTGTGGTTGCCCACTGCTCCTCGTGTGTGTATATAGGATAGGGTCAAATGCAGAGGATCAATTTCCCCACGGGGATCAATAAAGTACTTCTTCTTTTTCTTCTTCTTCTTGTAGTGCACAATGTATGCTCAAATGGAAAATACACTGATAGTAGGCTTTTGCAGAGAAACAAATTATATGCCAAATCATACAATTGTACAATTGGAGCATACATTTATGAAACAAAAACATACCAAAAGCAGTGCCGAAACTGCATGACAGCATAATGACATGGGCTCTTTCACTGCACAAATTTGTGTTTACCCAGGGTTGCTGGTGGCCCACAGTGTAGCTCTTATCCAGGGTTCAATTCACAAATCAACAGCAGGTTAAACCTGATTCTAGCCTTGATGGGTTTGTTCCAGAGGAGGGCTGGCCCCAATTTTTTCAGGGTTACCTTCTGAAAATGAAGTAAACCCAGGGTTAATTGTTGCCAGCATGAACCAGGAGTTAGAGTTCAAAATGACAACTGAATCACATTTGTATTAACTTGTTAAATTAATTTTGTCAATCTGTATCTGTTTGTTGTGGCAGCTACTAGAAAGACCTTGTATCAAATGCTTTAATTCTGTCTTTCAGACACTGTAGCTACGGTATACTTTAAGCCGTCCTCTCTACATGTTGTCATTTTTCCTCCTGAGATAACAAAAGTAGGATAAATAAGATGCAATGACTACTATGTCATCACTAAACACAGTAAAGACACGTTGCATGTCTACATGAATCAATAAGTCATTTTTAAGTGTTTTTTTATTTATAGTTGTGAATGTTGGTGAATGGTGTAGCTCAGGGGTTCAAGTGGGCCGGAACGATCCGCACTGGCGTTCCAGCACCTTCGATTAATAAGTAAATAAATCTGATTGGCAGTTTCATACATAATAATGTCAAGCGAGTTCATTTTTCATGTGCTGCAGTCTGGCGTTCCTTCCAGCTGATGCCATCGAGATACTCACTCAACAAATCAGAAAATAATGTCACCCCACGCTCCCACCCCCACACTCAACACACATCCTTTTTCCATTCTCATCACTTATCTCATCACAATACGTTTCAAACAGAGCTCAACAAATATCACCAAACACACAAGCTGTTTTATGTGCAACTTGGCTATCTGTCTTGCTAGCTACCGGTATGGCAGCTGACACTTCGGCTAGCTAGCTTAGCTCGAGTGACGTTAGGTACCGCTCAGAAGCGGAGCTTGCACACGGAAGGGTGCGACTGCCCCGGGGCCCACCATGTCCATGGAGCCCACCTGTTCATGCAGATTTTAAAATGAATGATGCAATAATACCAAAACGGACAAAAAACAACTCTGCCTCTGCCTTCAGTGCTTCAGGCCAGAGGGAGGGGGCCCTTCGAAGGGGGTTCCTGACTGACATCGCAAGCAGCGCTGGCTTGCTGGTGATGACTGTCAGGAATCCCCTTCAAGGGCCTTCCTCCTCCCCCTTAATGTTGATGTTTGATAACTTCACTCTCAAAGATGGAGAAAGATGGAAGAAAGAGAGGACAGAAGAGGAAGATGACAGATTATTTTCAAGGGTAAGGACTGCTCAGCCAATGACATTTGATAAACTGGAAGACATTTAAAGCTTGCATAAGTAATGTCATTAATTTTAGATTTTTATTTTTTTTTAAATCAGACAGTGGATATGTACATGATGTGTTGTTGAATCTTATCTGGTTAATTCAAATGCAGCACAGCCCACAGTCACGGCAGCAGCACAGCCCAGAGTCACAGCACCATCATCATCATCACTACCAGCATTAGCTTTTAGAGATTTCAAAGAGCATCCAGAAATTCCTGTGACTGATGGGCTGCCGAAACTGCAACAAGCAGTAAAATCACTTGCTGTTAGCAATGCTGACTGTGAAAGAGGGTTCTCTGAAATGAACAATGTAATAATGCCACTATGGACACAACTACAAATTAACAAGGTCTCAGCACTGATGTTCATTTCTTTGGTTGGGTCTCCTATGGACCAGTGGGATCCGGCAGAAATGTCAAGAAATGGGTGCTTAAAAGAATTTCAGCTGATCAAATAGCCTGTCCACAAAGAAAACAAGTCCACCAGAGCTCACAGTACAAATCAATTTGGGAGTTATTTTGAGGTGAGTCATTTTTCCCCACTGCACCACTACACCAGATCTTAGGGTTCTCTCATCTGCCGAATCCCACTTTAACCCCTGGTGTAGTTTAGTGTATCTGTACACTTAAAACAGAATATAGAAGTAAAATGATAAAAACAAAGCCACAAAGCTACTGTAAGACAAGCTAGGACACCACCGAACGAGATAACAGATTCTCAACGACAAGAGCACAAAAATATGGTGGTACAATCAAAAAATATTATAGTATGACAAGTCAAAAAAAGTCTGAAGATGGTGGTGAAGAGGAAGTATTTGTGTACATGTGTTTGTAAGTTTAATACTGATGTTGCTGAGTAAGCGAGATATTCTGGCTGTGTCGATGCAACTATTCCCCAGCTGAGATATGTTGCACATATCTCTTGTAGAGAAGCACGATTGAGTTACTTGAAATCGGTTGTGCAGATTGCCAGTGTGTGTGGTGCTGCAAGGATGAACCTGTAAATGGAAATAAACTTAAGCGAGACTGAGTGCTGATGGACGTATTTCAAAATAAACATTTGACAGATTGGAGTTTGAACATATTTAAACATTTCTCAGAGGCAGAGCTGCTCTGGAGGATGAATATGATCTGACTGCCTTAGTTAAACCTTGCCCAGCCACAGAAGCACGATGTTTACTGGCAAACATGAATGTCCAAGACAGGACAGGTAAATTGACAGTTGATATTTGGGGATTTGGGAATGCTATAACAAAACCAAAAACACTATTTTAAAGGCTTTGTTGAATTATTGCAAACAAGGTAATTTTGTCTTTTTCCAGCTGAAATTTTCAGCAATCTGGCTGATGATGGAGGTGAGAAAAGCAGTTGCAGATCAATTGAGGTTTACCACAAAAAAACCCACAGGATAGTTACTGAGTCGATAGAATGAAGAAAAGAGATTTGTAACTAACAGACAATGTCTAATTCCCCTCAGTCCCAATGCTCAGCCTACAGCTGCAAAGCACTCAGCTGTGTGCAGCAGATTTTCAAGGAATTGTTCCTTTAATTTTTTAATTAATAACCACAATCACACATTTGATTTTAGAAAACCAGTAGCAGTGTCTTTATACATTTCAAACTGGAGGAAATAAAGTACCACCAGTGGGAGTTGTGTAGTATGAAAATGCTTTGCGGTTTAGTCTGGACTACACTGTACATGCTATCTTTGAAACCTGTATCCATGGCGACTCGGCTGTCTACTATGCATGCAGTATGACACCTTTTGGAGTGACGTTGTAGATTCAAAAACAACGGGTAAGAACCCCAAATCGCACGGGTTCATGGGTGTATGACAAGGATATTTTATTGTAGACTGCAAGTCAGCAGCTGCTCGAGCTGCTTTGGTACAAACAAAGTCAAGCTGCAGTCAGCTCAAATACGGACTGTTAAGTCAGTCAGAGCATGTTTGTCCTTTCATAGAATGCATTACAGACACAGCAACATGGCTTTATACTACTAAATATAAAGACTCCCATTATTCTCTTAATATTCCTGTCAAAAGCCTAAGGAGAAAAAAAAAACTCTTTCAACAGCAGACTAAAACAGAGTGAACATGACCAACCAACAAGAATATGGTTTAAATGTATTCCCTGCTGTTCAACTGCAGAATTAGGAGGTTGACTGTAAGTTAAAGTACTCTCAGAACACCCCTGGACACTGTCTGGTATGATGGGAATATTTTCTGTTTCCTCACTGGACTACAATTAATTTAACAGATATTTAACCTTGTGTTTGCTAGAGCATGGCAAGAATCTTGGGTTAAAGCAAACCCTGGGTATGTGTGTGTGTTAGACTGACTGAGGGTTACGAGTTAGCTGTGGTTTAAAGATAGTGTAACTGTGTGAAGTGGCCCGTGGAGACCTACGCGCTGAAGGAAGAGCTTAATGCGAGCATGTCAGGTCAAGATGGGTAACTGAGGCTGTCAGCACAGTGACTGCGCATGTTCCATCTGTGTGCATGGATGCATCAGTGTATCTCAGATTGTGTTAAGTGTGTGACTGTCATTTGGACAGCTGAGACCCGCCGCATCCTGATGTATGCACAGCCGCCCACTCCAATATGTCTGCGGAGCCATGTGAAAGCTGCTCAAAGCACAGAGAAAAATATTCAAGGAAAATGTTTTCCCACGGGAAATGATCCCATGTTTAGTAGCTCAAAAAGACACACTCATACATAACTACAAATATATGTTTTTAGGCAAACGCATGAGAAATCACTCAAAGATATAAGCACACGAAAACAGCAATTGAAAACAAG
Organism: Scomberomorus guttatus; assembly: GCA_038419695.1. Lineage (NCBI taxonomy): Eukaryota > Metazoa > Chordata > Actinopteri > Scombriformes > Scombridae > Scomberomorus > Scomberomorus guttatus. The sequence continues at coordinate 9,002,323 of CM076468.1, read as the reverse complement.
TGAGCCTTTAGTCGACTAAAGTATGATTTTGAACCATTTGAGGCCAGTTTAGGAGGGGTTATCATTTTCTCCCAGTATGCTTCAAGCAAAAAAGGCCAGTGTTTTTACTCTTCTAGCCTTATCTGACATCTATATACTTTATTATCTGACACCTGCAGCTGCACACCGCCTTTACAAAAAGCAAGCTGTTCAAGGAAATGAACATTTCTGACTCGGGGCCATTTAGGAAGCAATCACAGCAAGCATAAATGGACCACTGACCCCTTTAGCTTAATCCAAAGAGGTTAATGCATTAAAGATGGAACACTTCCAAGCACTAAAATACAAGGACATTCTATTGAAGATTTACTTATACTTTGAACGCTTAAATACACTATCCTCAACACCAAGACTTAGTTATCAAAATTTTGAAAAGAAATTTGTTGTCACAATGAAATTCCACCAAAAAAACTTTTTAAGAGTAGAAGCTCTAAGTCATTTAACATTACACACACACTTGTACACAACATACAGTACTATATGTACTATTTAGAGACAATTGACTAATTAAAGAAAAGAAATGAATAAATGAGTGGAAAATCATAACAAATGCAACCCTGGCATGATGAGCAGCCTGGTTGATCTCCATTTTGGATCAAGATGACCTATGTGACTTTGAAAGAGGGTTCATTATCGGGGCTCAGATGGCAGGAGCTTCAGTGACTCTGCTCAACTGGCTACTGTGTCAAAAGAAACAGTGACACAAGTGACTTCTGTAATATGATCTGTGGTAAAGATACCACAGCCTAGTAGCTCAGCTGTATCAATTGGTTGGAGAAAAATTTGACCAACCAGAGCTTTGTAAACAGGATTAAGACTGGGAAGGCTATGTTATCTTCCTATGTACATAACAAGCTAGCTACCTGGTTTGTCCAAGAAAAACTGTGACACACTTGAAAAAATTGCATCATTCTCATAAACCTACAGAAATAACTTAAATTGCCGCATTTGTTCAATTACTGTGAAAAAAGGTTAAGTTAATTGCGCCTAGAAACCCCTACTATTACAGTGGCTCAAAGGACAATGTGTCATGTTGAATGGGTTGCTTTTGGTGATGAACTAGCAGAATTATCACCGGTCTCTGCAGCTTTATAGCATCTTCCAGTTCATCGTTTTGGTTTTCCAGCCCATTATCCACTACACGCCCAGTACCAAACAGCAGGCAACAGCAGACAAAGTTAACGGCTAACTGGTGAGCATCGTCAAGCATTTAGCGGCTTAAGAGCCAGATAATTCCCTCAGCAGTTAGTGTAGAGCAAAAATAGGGCTAAAAGGAGAGAGAATACTGGATTTCTATTCACCAGGTGGCCAGAAAGTTGACTTCAAATGGATGCCATAACAACTTACAAGTTGATTCACTACTTGCTTTTGCTGCCGAGTGGGTTTAGATTTAAGTAAAAAAAACAAAAAAAAAACAACTTTTCCCAGATTGAAATAATGCTCATTGTTGGCACTTTTAAAGGCACAAAATGAACAACGCAAGTATCTTGCATCCTGTAAACAACACCTTTGCTGATGCATTGTGTACACATTCACATTTAGTTCAAGCATCCATCCACAGTGGCCTTGGAAGACCACTCAGGAAACATTTTCATTACCGGAGAGAGCAGCAGGGCCACTTGGTAGGGAGGCGGGGTGTCTGAAGCAGGAATGTATATTGAATCAATAGAGGTCTGCACAGTGCAGCGAGGACAAACATACAGTAGAGCTCTGCAGGGTCTGTGTCAGGCACATGACATATCCACAGTGGTCTCTGATGTGTAAGCTGCAGGGACAGAGGGGTGGTGATGAGGGATGCAGTCAGATGGAAAACCCTGAATGTGTGTAGGAACGGGTCACTGAGAAGGCCAAATGGCAAAAACTAGTCAAGATGCATATGTGTAGGGACAGGAAATGCACATAGACAAAGATATAGAATAAACAGAGGAGGCAGAGGGTGAAGTTTGGCTGTGATTGGAGGGGAGAGGGGGAACAAATGTGCACCCTGTCCCTCAGATCTGGAGACTCCATGCCAGCAGCAGCAGATTAGGGAGCAGGTCGGATCCCCCTGCCCCCACATATACAGCTCTTTGTGCCATTGGAAAAAGCCTATCTGTCACTGAGAGACAAAACTGAGCACAAGGTTTAAGTTTTAAATGTACAACTTTACAAAATGTCCACAGAACGCACTATGTTAGAGCCTTGAAAAGGACTATAGAAGAGCTATTTCCCTTTCATTCTCGTGTTTATTTTGCTGGCAGCTGTCAAATTTGCAAGGAGATATTGCCTTCTTTGTTTTCAGACACACTGGCTTTCCTTTATGGGAAAATGTCAAATATTATCTTTCACACTGTGGGGATTATTTGAGTTGCGCCTGGAATGAGTCACGTCCATGCACAATGATATCCTTACATAATTTAGAGTGCTCAAGTATTCTGTTTGTTGACTTGTCCTGCACTTACAATAATCCTTATGAGGTTAGATACAAATTATGAAAGACCCGGAAATGATGAGCTGTGATGTGCTGATCTTAGCAAAAATATTGAGGCATGTCATCACTTTATTTGTTTCTTGTACCCTATGCAAGTCCGGCTTCCTATATTTCAGATACTGTTTTCATCCAGGTTGAGTTTTAAGCTGCTCCTGTTGACCCAGACAGTCTTACGCTGTTGGATTTTATCAATCTCACGGTTAATACATTCTATGGCTGTACTGAAATATAGTTTTCAACTACTACTTCTAGTAACAATTAACTGCATTTCTGAAGACACTTAAAGATTTAGCTTGAATGTCTTGTGTTCAGCTGTGGGTTATACTTAATGTGTGGGTGGACAGAGCAGCAGTGATAGCAAAAGTGGAGGAGGAGAGCTTTTCTCTGCTCAAGAAAATGTGAGGGGTGGCTACATTCCATCCTGGGCTTTTGAGGCTACTATCAGTGAAGAAATTGGTATCTTTGCCACCTCTACTATAGATTTCTCACTGTATGATGACTGAATGTTGGTGCAAAATGTTGAGTGGAGAAGGAAGCTTCTGCACTTTCACTTTGAGGGTTTTGGATGCAAAACTCAGAATGTTTGTGTTGTTAATTGCTAGTGTAGCTCCACTGGAAATATCTAGACATTATGTCATGTTACCTGTGGGGCCACTTATCCACAGGAAGACAATTGGAAGCAGAGATTTAGTGCACAGCATATTTTGCAACAGTATACAGTGGATTTTTTTCTTCTTGAAGCAGATTATGTGCTACAACTTTGAGTTGTCACTGAATTAAATCTACTTCATCAAAACTTTGAACTTCTGCGGACCCAAAATAGCTCTCCAACGTTTTTGGAGTAAATCCAGAAGCAACACGAGTCTTTTTTTTACTATTCATTATTTCTCAACTTATGACCAAAAACTCCACAAAGCAATACTATTAATCTTGAGGAGGAGGCTAATTTATTTTCCCTGGCATGTAAAGATAATTAAGCAGGGGGGCGGACGGGATTTTGAGCGAGCTCACTTGTTGCCGCCTCACATGTCTTGGCATCATTCCCAACACTTTTAGTTGATGTCAAAATACAATTACTCACCCAATAAACCACCTTCTGTTCCTGTGGGAAGCACTAATCTGTATTTTGTAATATCACGGTTAAGATGCATTTGAATGAGTGCAGTATGGACATTTGTGCATTTAAAAAGCATCTTGAGGCATCTTGTAAAACCATACATCCCTTCCTGTTTCAAAGAAAATTGTTTCCTATTGTTGGACTTCTGTACGCAGTTTCAGTTGGTGCCTTACTCTGTGTGTATGATATACGAATCTGTCTGTGTCCAGGTTAAGCTTCCATTTAATTCCACTTCTGCCACTTAAATTAACATTTAAATTTCATTCAAGCTCTGAAGAGTCTCTAAAGAGAAAATAAAACCTGGTCTTCCTAGATTGAACATTGGCCACTCAGACTGAAAAGCAGGGCAGTCAACAACGTTGTCATAATGGGATCAACATGATTTAAGGCCAACCAGTTGAGCACCAAAGTGTACTTTCAAACAAATACATGAGCATAGACTTTCAAACATGAGACAGAGTGCCACATCTTTTCAAAGTCGGGCATTGAATTCTAATGTTTGATACAGTTTTCACAAATGAAACACTAACCTACAATAGTCTAACCTTGGTAACCAGTATTTCTTTCAATAGGCTAATACAATACTTATGCTTTGGATGAATATTATAAATATATAACACAACACACTGAATGTTTACTGTGCTTGACTGACATATTTGTTGCACCTGTTAGGGCCAGACAAATGCCATCTTTATCATTCTTATTGGTACATGGAGTCGAGTGACCTCACGTGAGTCCCAGCATGGCTCCACCCACCTTCAACCTGAGCAGAGCTCTAATCAGACAGAGTAACTCAGAACATCCATGTGGGTGTGCAGGGCCTTTGAACAAAGTACAGTCAAAATCGATGTGTGTGTCTGAGATATCCTGACTTTTAGCCCCAAGTGTGGGTCAAGCTCCCAAAACACTAGATCCTAGACAGAAATCAATAGTGCATTTTGTTAGACGGTCCCCGCCTAAACACTTTCACCTTTCAGATGCCTTATGATGCTTTATGCATTTATAGTAAGAGCAACCTTTATTATGAGTGTGGCATTAAACTTAATCTGAACCCACAATATGCATTTGTTTTATGGGTTGTAAAACAATGGTTATAGGACTCGTGTCATATTGCAATGTCAACAGCTTCACTCAAATAAGCTCAGATGACAAACAATGTAGACATTTGAATATCAAAACTGAGGAGGCCCAGTATTGGCTGATACTACTGGCTGATAGAAGACTATAGTTTTTATTTTATATCATTATATTTGGGTGTTACTGCAGTCAGTACTTGAGAGTCATGCTTAGTCATGCTTTGCCAAAAGTTACTTCTAGCTTCTGTAGACAAAGAGTCGACATAAGTGTGACTTTTTGCTTGGAAATTCTTTGACTCATAACTTAAAGATGTTTCATACATACTGGCCACGATTTTAGCCAGAGAGAGGAGATTCTCATGAGAAAACAAGGGCTAATTTTTATCTCAATAAAGACAGCGAGTGGGCGAGTGAGCCCAGTGCAGCACAGTTCAATATGATCTGATTATAGTGTCTGCTGAGAGAACACCGCAAAAATATCCTTCACAACAGCTTTAAGGGTTCTATTGTGCTTTGTTTCCCGTACTGAGGTATCACAGGGTTCCTATCACTGTCAGTGGACATGCTGGCAGTATGTCGGGTGCACTGTGGCCTGCCTGGGGGGACAGTGACTTCCCTACAGCCTTTCCTTGTCACAGTACCCCATAATTGGCCCCCTGCTTCCCACCGGAGAGTGTGTTCATGTGTTGGTGCGCGTACATGTGGGCGCCTGCATGCTTGCCTCTCAAACCTTCGGATGACGCATAGATCTATGGGCGCTGAGCAGCCCTGAACTGCTATGAAGACATTCTGTCAGCTTATAGATGCTGGGAACTGCTGAGATAGTTCAATCTGCAAGCTTTTTCACAAGGTTAAAGTTGGGGATTTTCGGGAAGGATGTGACATATCTGATCGCAGTGGAATAGTGCAGAAATAATAAGATGTATGCTGTGAAAATGCACTGCAGGGAGCGAGATTTGGCCACAATGTGGAAATGTGATACAGAGGAACAATTCTTTGTTATCAGTTGGGAATGTGGACTGTAATGCTGAATGAAGCAGTTCATATCCAAGTCGTGACTTTAATTTTAGGCAGGTTTTAGAGAGGAATATAGCGGGGATATGAAGTGCATGACTTTGCTTCCATGTAAACAGGGTTGTATGAGACCTCGTACCAAGCACAGGAGATAAGAAAGCACAGAAAGCAAAATTCAGGCTGGATTCAAACAGAAACAGCCCATTAAGTTCCAACCAAGGAAAATACTCTGGCATATTATGTCTCCAAAGACGCTAAGAAAATCCATATCCCTGATACATCACACAACCACACAACTCCAACACAATTACTATGTTCAGCCAACGGTGATGGGAATCAGAGCTTAACTCACCCTATGACGTTTATTACATGATTCCCAAGTTAAAGATGGCATCATGACACAAGTGATTTGGCAATGTGTGACTTACTGCAAGCCAACCTGGGGCCAGGACCTTCCCAGGGCGGTCACAAGATAAAACTGAGTGGTTGCGAGATAATAATAAAAAAAAAAAAATCACTATTTGGTTTAACTGCTCACAGTTTATAATCATATACAACCTGTGCTGAAAGGTTGTAAGTAGACATTACTTATTTTAAGGGGTTAGAAGCCAAAAAGGTTTGAAACCTTCAAGGCGCAGATGAAACATACACACAAGTATTATCTTGATTAGCTATTTACTAAGCCTATGATTGAAACTAGCGGAATTGGCTAACCTCTTGACCAAATTACCAAATGCCATGGCAATTAATGAAATTATGAATGGGAAAGGGTGTCATAACCATTTTATTTTAAGACCTACTTTTACAAGAGTTCCTTTTAGGTCAATCAAGCTGACATGCCCTCCAAAAACCTTTGTGCTTCAACCCAACTAATACATGTTAATTTCTGCCTGATGAGCACCTCTGATACATGTTTGTATAACTAAAGCAAAGACAGGCACAAATCTTTGTAATTAGCTCTAACCATGTCAGTGTCTCGTGGATCAGGTTAATGGCTGATTATGGAGATGAGATAACCGGCAGGGACCTCTGTAGTTTTTTAAATAACCTATTAAAAGCATTGACAAATGGAAGGAATATGTACTACCTCATCTCCCATGTATTAATGATACATAGCACAATTCCTCAGTCTCAGTGACAGCCAAACTACATACCAACACCATGCTCCCACTGGAGAAACACGTTAGCCCCTTGCCCCAACTACCCCGTGTCTATCCACAGTTATAACTCCGGCCCCTCCTCCCTCTCCTCTCTCTGCTCCCTTGGGGTCAAACATCGGAGGTGCTGCTCCTGTTGACAAGTGAGCCCTGGGGGAGATGGTGGTAGCGGAGACTCTTGTTGCTGACACCTGTGATGTGTCCATCCTCTGGAGAGGTAAGTCTGACAGTGAGAAGACCTATAAGCGGAGGTGCTGTCAGATTATGCAGCAGCCCTGAGGAGCAATGCATTAGGGGGGTCATAAGAAGAGTGTGGTTGTACATGTTCAGTGGTAACTGTCGATAGGCTGCCATTTATGCTGGGCTGCTTAAAAAAGGTGATTTAAGGAGCCATATGATATGTCGAGTCTTTTTTGGGATAAATATTAACAGTTTTCTATAAGAGAGGAAAAATATAGATACCATTGGTAACATCAAAGAAGCCCGTGTTGCATGAAAATGTACTTGCATACATGTGATTGTGTGTGCAACAAGGACAGCCAAGGACAATGAACAAAAACTGAAAAATGTAAGATAGGAAGAGAGACAGAAGCAAGATAGAAAGACAGAGTGAGTCATCACAACACTAAATTTTTTACAATACCTCAATCTGTCGCGGTAAACACATCAAGTAATAATTTTAACAGGACTGTCAGCACGGCAGCATCATTTTAGTGAGGTTGATACAAAATTTAATTGAGAGCGTCACAGTTATGAAGAACACTGCTCCGCTTGGTGTCAGAGGGCTGCAAATTGTGAATAGTAATCTTTCTTGATAGCTATGATTTACATTAAGATGATACTCAAAGATAGGCGGCCGCGGTACAAGAGGAACACAAGATCCTTCTCCTAATTTCGAGATGTGAAGAAAAGCCATTGAGAAATCAGCTTTTTAGTTGCCGTGCATAACTACATTGTAATATGTATTTGTGCAAAGAGCACACTTGAAATAATACTAATGAGCCAAGAGGAGAAATTATTCCCTCTCATTTTATTTTGTTTATGTACATTTCTTTTCAGTTTTGTCTATTATTTACCTCAGCGCAGCTTGAATAAATTCTCCCATGCAAGACTAGCTTCAAGAAAAGCACGTGTTCGTAACTAAGCTTTGTTCTTTATTCTTACGGGTTGCAGGAATCAAACCAACCATCATATTCCTCATTATGAACAGCAACACCGTAACCTAAGATCTAACAGTGTGTTCACTTCTGATGTATGTGTGAAATAAAATGGACAGGATTGGAAATACAGATCAGAGCCTTGCCTCACAATTGTCAATAAAACAGCCATGACTGTAGAACAAAAAAATCATGGTGGTTTGATGCAGAGACGCTTAATTTAGAAAAATAATATAATTTTCATAACAAAGCATCAATAATTCACTGAATGTCACAAACACAGTTATTCCCATCTCTGTGCTTTAAAGTTTCTGGATCCTGCCGCTGACCTTATTCAACTTTTTTGGACAGCTGATGTTTGTAAAAGCCAAAAAAAAAAAAAAGCCATTATAAAGGGGATGAAAGTTATATTGAAGTGTTTTTATGTCTTATCGGCAGCAGCCATGTCCATTGCCTGCTGGTACAATCCTGTGGGTGGCTCCTTAAGGTTCACAGGCTAATCTCTCTTACCCAAAAGTGCCATTGCACCACCAAACCTGCCACTGAGCACTCCTATGGCACTCCAGTCACACGAGAGACGCAACATTCAATGGCAGCAAAACCCACCTGAATAACTTGAACTTGTCTGAAGGGGCAACCTACCTCAGCTCAGTTCTGTTATTTATAGAACACAGATAAATGGATAGGTTCTATTAAGGAGGAAAGAGGATAAAGTCATAATTTTCTGATATAAATTTTTTACATTAATATAATGTTCATCTGCATTTTCACAAATGGTACCAGGCTGATTAAATCTGAACATAAAGTGTTTGATAAAATGATTTAATCACTGACTAGATTTCATGGCTAACCTACCTTTTTTTCTCTGCCTTACTGCAAGAACAGAATTAGAAAGACTTCTAATTAGCTAATGTAGGTTAAGAGGAATGATTTACATGATGTTTAATGCACTGTCAATCATCATTGATAGTGTTAGGAGTGTGCAGGAGGAGACGGAAAGAGATGTATGCAACGGAAGTGGGGAGTAGGTGGACAGAGGGGACGAGAGCTATTCAGAAACAGACATCGAAGGAGGGATGTATACAAACAAGATGAGAAATGAGAGTGTGAAAGGGAAGGGGGGAAAGAAGCGCAGACAGACACTGTAAGAGGCAAAACTAAGAGTGGATGGGATGGGGCGAGAGTACATAACCAAAAAAAAAAAGGGGGGGGGGGCGGCGGGGCGGGTGGGAGGATGAGGAGGGAGTAGTGCCACAGCAGAGATTACAGATTCGCACGCAACCACTCTTTTCAGCTGACACAGGAGAAAAGCTACACTGCAGATTCACATAACGAGACCACTGGACCATCATTAAAATCCAGAGGCCGCAAGACAAACCGAGCCCCACCTGACTGTCGGCTGGTGTTGCCCCCCAGAGAAACGCGCCTTGTTGAACCTGCTCCTCTTCTGTCAGCACTTTTCATAAATAATTCACAGAGCACTCTGGGGCAAGAGAGCCATAGAGTGTAAAGTACTTCTCCCCTGTCTTTCTCTGCATTATTTTATTGCCCAATATTTGCATCACACAAACAAGATGCACTCATTTACATAGTTTAAAGAGACCTCTGGATGTGGGCCATCAGAATTTTCCATTCAGAGGGGTTTTAAACAGTGTTGTGTTGACATGACGCAGATGCGGGGTCAGTGCTGCAGGAAGTTATAGTTTGTTTTCACGTGTGTGCATCAAATACGCTTCGAAATTTGATGCACACAGATTAGAAAAGGCAGAAAGAGAAAGCATTACAAAAAAATAAAGAACCCGCTAAACAGTAGGGATGTATTTGGGATTATCCAAGTACTCCCCACCATTACCTTTATCTCTCACACTTCCTCACAGGTTGCACAGAGGTCCCTGCTCGCTGCCTCATCTACATAATCAGTCCTTAACACTGGCATCAGACACTGAAGAAGTTATGGCAGCCTCTGCTGCTTCCAAAGGTGTTAAAAAGAGCCCTTGTTGAATGAGGATTACAAAATTTGACAAATCTTCATGTATAATATTGAACATATTTTACCTTTCTTATATTTGAAATGACACATCAACTAATGAAACAAAATAAAATTTGCCAGAATCCCAAACTTGTGAAAAAAAGGTGCCATAAAGGAACTGGAACATATTCAGGAAGAAAAGGTTCCTGTGAGATTTAAAAAAAAAAAAAAGGTCTACACCTGGTCCTCATACTCATACTAGCGAAAACCAGTGCTTGCTTGCATCTGAATGAATGCTGTAATCTTGAAACAGTACTGAGGATTATGTTTGACCATGTTACATTCCTGGACTATATCAGATGTACCAAAGTACCTCTTCTTGGGGGAGCAGTAACAGCTCAGAAACCAAAACTCTATGTAGGTTCTTGTGGTTGAAGCGCAGTTCAAGTTTCCGAATCCCTCAAGAACTTTCTAAATTCCTGGAAAAGCTCTTACAGTTAAGCCTATGTAAATACATACAATAAGGTCAAATGCAGGACCTTATGTATTAGGGGAGTACATGTTTAACTACCATTAATGAAACTGTCAGTAAACTGGGTGTAAATGGTTACATACTGCAATATATTTAGTGCCTTGCCTTGAAAGGGAACCGAGGAACATTGAAGGTTCACTTCCACAGCATGACATACATTACTTTAGCTGTATATTGAAAGCTAATGCTATAAAAAAAACAAACAAACAAACTGAAGTACAGATAATAAACTATGATTGAGGTTTCTCAAGCATCAAGCAAGAAAAAAACTAAGTCTTCCATCTCATGCAACACACCAAACATTACTAAAGCCTACTGAGATTGACACCCCTGTTATTGTTACATTATTTTTACCAGAAAAATTCATAGAGGCGTTAAGAGAGTGAAATGGAATCTTCTTGCCAGGTATCAGTATCTGTAATGTTATTCCTCACCATGGATCTGGTTTTGTTTCTTGCATCAGTGCTTGCATTGCAAAGGATGAATTCACAAATATGCATGATGCATACATACACACAAATACTACAACACCGTACCACTGAGGATTTTTATAACCTGTTTACATCTGCACCTATAGACAACTTAAATACGTCATGTCGGTTTTAGTTGTATTATTTATGATACATATTTACGTATCGTTTTCTGCTACGCGGAAACTGGGTCATCTTTATCAGACACGAAAGTTACCAAACTGTCCTGCCTCACTGTCCTTTTTCCCTCAGAATGGATCCCTTTATTCTGTTTTACATCACAGCAGCCTCTCCACACATTCCTCAATATCTCCTCCTCACTGACCCACCTACTACCCTCCCTGTCCCGTCTTATCTTCCCCTTAACCGTCTTTATTCTGCAGGTTAAGGGAAAGGAAAAGAGTTTCAGTTGTGGACGATTGTTAGAATTTGGTGGTGTATGTAGCTGTCATAAACATGTGTAATGCTTTGTCGAACTATGCAGTGGCGCAGAATCAGGTTCACAAGACTGGAGCGGCCATGATTATATCAAACATATTCAATTGTTGGCACAAAGTTGAAAGTACAGTATTGTCTAAAATATTGTATGAGAATGTAGATTTTGCTTAGTTGGAAATAAAGATTCTGGCCAATGACATGGCTGTCTGAAACTAAATGTTAAAACAGGCACAATGACTCATCAAAAATACTCTTTAAAGGATCTCACTACTCATTTAACACTAGAAAAGACAATTAGATTGTGTCTAATTTTCTGTGTTGTTTAAAATGTGGAACAATAAAAGGTCCATTAGGCACATTTGACTAATTTAATCGCAGTACATGATGAAATGAGGAACTGTTTGGGACAGAAAAGGCAGAAATTATGAGCATTTACATCTATTTCAGCTGGAGAACGGATGATACTGTTTCAGTGTATTTAAAAAAAGAAATAAAGATCCCTCTGTGTAATCAAAAACTACTTATTCCTACTTGTGAGAAACTTTGTTTGTGTGTTCTCTAATCCTCAAGAGTAAGGTACACTGTGATCTCTACGCACTGGCATTTGCATATTCTCAGTAGCTCTCTTTGATAATCATTTATCAAACTGATGAATGGTTGTCATATTGCGCACGATTTGTATAGACACTTCCACAGATGCCTGACTGAAGTAGATTCTTTACAGCAGCCACTGTTCACTGAGAAGTAGGGGGTAAAATCAAGACTTACTGGTGACTGAAAGGTAATTAGTATCTTGGTGTTCTGTGTATTACAAGTGCGAAATATGCTTCAGCAGCTAATGATGAGCTGCCGAGTGAAGAAGACACGATTCCTTTGGTGAGCTGTTAATAAGCAGGAACAAAGAAGAGAATTAAACAAAAAGAAAAGTAAGAAATGAAGAGTTTATAGTCGGACCACCGGTGCTTCTGCCAGCATGCACACCCCAGAGAGCAATTCAAGAACTTAATACTAACAAGGTCAACATACAGATACACGGCACCACTCCCCCCTCACAGGTTTTATTACAGTAATGCATTTAGACAACTAGCCTCGTTTCTCCAATATGAGCTCATATATCCCTGTACTTGAAGCCCCAGGGAGCCATTGCAGTTTACCATGTAGGGTTCTATTCCTTCAAAGAACCACACAGTGTCCTCTCTCATCAGCCTCCATGTTTTTATAATACAGTATCACCCCATTACCGGTTCCTTTCTGCGCACACAAACGCACTGCCCTGTTTGTTATCGGGTCGGAGGTCTGCTGACACGCTGCAATGTCTCTGCAATGAAAACCACACAAACAGCAACTGGGATTTGGTCTGATTTCACGGTAGAGCAGAGGTGACTGACAACTTGTAAGATTCATCCCCGGCGCATGCTAATGGAGGCTTGGAATGTGGCAAAGAAATGAATTGGGTCTCATAGGGCTCATGTTTCTTGGTGAATTGCTTTGAACTATTCTTAAAAGAAAATCCCTCAAGTCATGCTGTGAATATTTGCTGTGGCATCAATGGTCTCACCCAAGTGCGACTATAAGTGTGATTCTATATGCCTGTTTTGATGTGCTTTTTGAATTTGCAAGGACAAGGGAATGCCAGAAATGTAAAATATACAAATGAATGGAAATTAATCAGCTAAATATTGCAAACAGATTGCTTTTTTTTCTGTAGGAAACAGATATTGGATGCAATGCAACAAAGACGTACAGGCTTACTGCACTTTATTGAGAATATTCACATGAGAGTATTTAATGGAAACACAGATCTTATCACATTGTATTTGGCCACCTTTTTGGAAATTCATTCAATAATTCTAACACTGGATGGAAACATTACAACACCAGCCAGTTGTTTGCAGGGAAAACCATTTTAGATGCCTTAATAGATAAAATCTACAGCTCACCCACTGCCCTGGTCCCTCGCTCATAAATGGATGTCAAAACAAGCACTATGTCCATTAGTTCAGTAAGTGAAGAGAAAAACAACAACAACTACTTCAGAGCTTCAAACTTTAGACAATTTCTGGACAACTGGACTGTTTTTGCACAACGGGTGGAAAATCCTTCAGGCAAATCCCTGATCCTCCTTATCTCTTCTCTTAGCCTCTCCAACCAGGTCTTATCACCTCCTGGACAGTAATTAACAGGAATTACACAGGGCTCCTATCTGCTGAGCCCACGTCGTTACCGCAAAGAGCCCTTTCCCATTTAGAGCCTGTCTGCTGGGAGATTACCACTGGAGAAGGGCTCCTCGATCAGGAGGCAACACACAACTGTTGTGCTTCTGTGCCAACCTTGTCACAGCTTTGGTCACTTGTGCAGATAAAGGCCATGTCGGGTGGTGGTACTCCATGCTCACACACAAATACAAGAATGACTGCTATTGTTTCCGCCAAAACCGGTAGAAAACCTAACAAGAATGTGTGTAATTAAACTTTTCCTTAACCTGAAAATAATTTGTCTTACATAAGAGGTTATTAAGACGAAGAAATTGCACCATTACTATTCATATCAATTTAAAATGCACCTCACCTCTACTTAAGATATTAAGGAGATATTGGCAGAGTTAGTAAATTCAACTGCACCATAAAAATGATGCCTTTAGGTAAATTGGAGGTTTGTGAGCTGTATAATTTCATTCCTTCCAACTGTGTAGCTTCGTTAATAGAAGTTAAAACCAATCGCACAAATTCAGCCATATAATCTACACTTATAATCGAAGGGGAAAAAAAAATACAGATGAAAAGACTGACAATTGCCTGCTGTCCACGACACATCTCTTCCGCTCTCTTTCTTTTCTCTCTCACACTCACTCTCTCCGAGCCATGCACACTCTAAATGTTTAACAGGATCCTTGAGAAAAGCCTCTCCACTTCTGTTTCCGTGGCAACTGGCATGCATTGGAATTGATGACATCTCCTGATCGCCCACTTACTTTGCACTAAAAAAACGCTCTCCCATGAACTTTGCCAATGCCATTTCCCTCGCAGAAGGATGACGCCACTTTTCACACAGTAGAGGGGAGACGGAGAAGCGAAAGAGGCTTTCCATTTGACAAACATGCCCAACATTTTTATTCCGTCTATCCTCTCTCAACCTTGCTGGTGTAAGACATTATTCCAGAAGAGCACAATGGCCAGTTCTTTCAAAGAAAATGGATTTAGGGAATGAAACAGGTCAATATTTCCAACTTAAAGAATTAAACATGACAAGCCTAAAAGGGTTTCAATAATTCATGGTCTGCCGAGTGCCTGTGGTGTGATTTGTATACCTCACTTACCTATGTGAATCAGGGTTTCAGCATGATTCGGTGTCTATTTAGCTCTACCTCGGAGCTGCAAACTCGTTTGAGAGAAAGAGTGAAACTCTGTCCTTATCCGTGCCATCTAGTAAAACGTTTTTGTCTAACAGTGTCCCCATACCTCACACTTTCATTCTCTCCCTTAATTAACATAGACGGGCAGCCAGACAGCTCCGGAGGCCAGAACCCGTAGCAAGACCGCTCGCTGTCACCTTGTTACCACCGTAATGGGTTCAGACGAGGTCCCCCTGACACAGGAGAGAGGGGAAATGAATTCATGAAGCCCAGCCTCGCGTACTTTTCACTTTGCCTCTGCCTCCTTTTGCCCTTTCTCCCTTCCCACCATCCCTCCACCTACACAACCTTGTTTAAACTGTTGGCACCACACAACAGAGAGAACATATTCGACATAATCACGCTGCACGCACCAGCAACCCGATGCACAATTCATTCAGCTTCATTAAAACCACACGCGCACACACGCTGACAGAAAATTAACAAACACATTCCTAGAGTGTCCATTAAAATCTATTCATTAACTCTGAGCCACATTTCATCCGCTGTTGGTTTTGTTTGTAAGTGTTTACAACTCAACAATAAAAATGCACACACTCAAAAAGCTTTTGGTGAAGTCAACAGCAACGAGGCGCCTACGGTCGCTTGTTTAAACGCTCAAGTGCTACTACCTTCGACAGCCAAAGGACTGCGGAGGCAGGCCACTCTGTCAAAGAGCTGGATGTCATGCATGTGAGCAAGAGGCAAGACACTGTTCTGTCAACCCGATTAGGCTGCTCAGACACACACTGACTCCATTCTGTAGGCCTGAAAGAGGTCAAGGAACATATAAAACAGAGTAATTTCCCCAGCTGGCCAAATGCACAGACGGGCAATGTTTGGATTCATTGACCGACTTGGAGAGAGACTGAAAGGCAAGAATGCCCATTATGTTAAAGTCATTAAGGGTGGATGTGCCCACAAAACCTCTGTGGGAAAAAAATGTGCACTGACCAATTAGGAGAAGGAAAGACATGCGTGAAAAGTTACTGTAGATAATTGTCATGTCTCTCTTTAAGTTAGCAGTGGCAAAAATCTTGACAGTCTCTCAAGGTCACTGCTGGAGGATTAATCTTATCTAAATTAGACACAAAACCTGGCATCCAAACAGACAATTCTTCAGTGGCACAAACAGTCCACCAAGGAAGTGTTTTGGGTGCTTCATTGTTCTGATTATACATTCAGCACGCTAATTTGTTTGTTTAATCCAATTATTTGGTGACTTCATTCTGCAGATTTCTCTACTTCCTTTATCCAACAGTCAATAATCCTTAACCCCCCTCTGAGCCAGTCAGAGAATCCATGAGTGCCCACTGGGTTGTCAGCCTCGAACAAATGTACTCTGATCAATTGTACACGGTCAGCATGGACGTTTGATTGGATAATCTGTGCCTCACTGTCTCAACATGTGTGTGTGTGTGTGTGCACAGTCAATATTCCAAACAACGGAGGTGCGTGTGGCTTGAATGCTGATTTAATGTGTGCTGAGATTTCCATCTAAATTAAATTTACTTTGTTGCAGAATAAAAACTAATTGTTGACTTGAAGGACTCTGTTTAGGAAAGTGTTGAGTATGTACAGTATTAGCATACTCATATCTATATGTCGGACGGTGTTGAGAGTGGTGGTCACTTGATCTCCGGGTCACATGGATGAACAGAGTTTTGGGTCACTTAAACATGCAGAGGAGGTTGAGAAGCAGCGACCTCCAGATGATGTTCTACTTGGTGCTTGGATTCAGCATTGGTTAGCCTGAAGCAAGTTTTGAAAGGGTTAAACGTTCTGACGCAGCTACAACTGCAGAGGTAGCCCACACGCAGAAATTAGGTCATTTAAATCACTCAATTATAGATGTTGAGCATTGTATAGCTCTAATGCCGGGATCACAATTCCATGATATGAAATGTTTCCTAATCTTTCCTCCTCCCCTCCGCACCAGAGATCAAAAGAAATGCTGGAATTGCTTCCCATGGCACATTTGAAATGGTTTTCTGACAGTGTAATACCAAAGTCATTTACCCGGCTGCATTTGGCTTTTGCTATGAAAGAGATGTAGTTTTCTTATTTTGTTTGATGTGCCTGAGCCATGCAGAGAGTCATCATTTTAATTTTGCCATGTAGCTCAAATCAAACACTGACACACTGTCTACATGTCAGCAGCTGCAGTTTATGAACTCTATGTTATAGGCTTAATGACTGTGCTTTAATGAGAATAGACTGTTTCCTGATATGTATGTATGCATGCCTTTTCCCCTGCTGAAATGGTTAAAGTCTGATTCTGAATTGGGGGGGGGGGGGTGTGAATGGTTAGCATCACCTCCTGGTAGAAATAACTCCCATACCAAACAGTTTCCTTCCAAAGCTAATCTGCCATTTGCATATTAAAGGCAATGAAAGACGCATACAGAACCATAATCCTGAGCTGTCCTTGTGTTTTTCAAGACCAGGCACTTGGTGCACAAAAAAGCGACAGAGAGCCTTAGAGAGCGTTGCGAACAGCAAAAGGAGGCCTTTTTCATGCCTATATCACACGCTTTTAAAATCGCTGAGGGTGGCATGCACATTAAACATTATAATCAGGCCATATTTGAATTTCAATGCCGAGCAAATGAAAGGTGTTGGAATGGGATTTGGATACTTTTTTTGGGTGGGAAATGAACTGGAGTGCATCAGGGCTGGAACTGGGACAGATGACTTGTCAAAAATCAAAATGCCATTACCATAAAATCTTTTGCTTTGTTATGCCTTTTCCCCAGCTGTTTTGCCAGATGTGTGTTCATTAAACATGGGCAGACAAATCAGCCGTAGGTTGCGAGTAAATTCAACAGCTTAATGATCACCTATAAATAATCACCATCATCCCTTTTAATTAATTGTCTTGGCAGGTGTGGATAAAATTGTAAGGTCAGCACCCTTGTATAGGGGGTGTTCACCATTCATCAAGCTAT
This sequence comes from Scomberomorus guttatus, assembly GCA_038419695.1. Classification (NCBI taxonomy): domain Eukaryota; kingdom Metazoa; phylum Chordata; class Actinopteri; order Scombriformes; family Scombridae; genus Scomberomorus; species Scomberomorus guttatus. The sequence goes on along the minus strand of CM076468.1, from coordinate 8,984,545 downwards.
TTTTCTCTTCCATCATCTGATTTGTTGATGGGAAACGATACACCACTCATTAGGCTCTATGTGGATGAAAGAAAGAAAGAAAAAAATGTCTTTTGTCAAACAGCAGCTAGCAGACTTCACAGTTAAGCTATGGGCCTCATTACACACGCTCAGAGGCTAACACTTCAAGAATCAAACTTAATTGGCTGCCTGAACATTGCATTTTTATACAGCAATTTATTTTAAGTGTTTTTGATGTCAGATGATATACAGGGGGAACTTCCTTGAGAGGCTGCACAGAGCAGAAATAGTTTAATTACCCTCTGGCAAGATCACACGCACAACACAGGCAAAGGTTGCATAGAGAAGAGAATTTTTAATCCGGTTTTCGGAGAGCGAGATTGTATGTGGGGATGTGCTGAGAGTGCGGGATCATGGGGTCGCAGCATGCCGTGTTGCTTGGCTACTGGCAGGATACAGAGATGTAACGCCTACTAAGATCTGTAGTGCCTCTCAGTTAGCAGAAGATGCTAATAGAGACTTGAAGCTCTTTAGATGCTCCAGCTTCTGTACTGTCACAATCAAAATCTACAGTGTTTCAAACAGCCAACTACAGCGGCTCCTTCTGTCATGGCAGTCACTCCCTACACATGTCTCTTCACTTTTTAACTCCTCTTTTCAGCTGTTCGGAGGAGGTTCGGAACAAATTGTGTGCATCTCCAGGACTGAAATCTGCCATGTTCTCAAGCTCCTCTATTTATGTTTCACACATTAATAGAGTCTAATCGTTTTAGAAGGCCATCGGGGCCGTAAAAGCATTTCATGGCCGTTTGATCCACAGCTGAGAACTTTTCGCATTTACAGAGCTGCCACTACATGTCATAAAAAGAAATAAATCAAAAACATTTCTTGTAAATTACAGATGATGATGCTCACCCCCTCCCCCTCATGCCTTCATACTCACTGAGCAACAATTCTAATGCAGCACCTCTGTACAAATGTTTGTTTCATGAACACAGAGGAAGAGTGGGGGAGGGTGTGCAGCACCATGCCGCACTGTGATTGGCCGATAAGAGACCAGAGAGAAGCTTATCCCTGGGAGAGGCCTTGGAGATGACAGTAGAGCTTAATTAATATGTAGAATTTATTGATCATTGCACTGCAGGGAAATCAACTGCCATCTTCTACCATTTTTTGGGCCCTGGAGAATTGTAAATAAGAGGTCTTAAATATTTCAACCATGTGCCACATCAAACGCAAGCAATAAACATGACAGGGAAATATGTGACGGAACTTCATTATAAATCGTGTCTAATGAAATTACAAGGCATGCTTACAGGGAATAGTTGAGCTGAATTTTGAACAGAGTGGGTTTTTAAAAGCAAATTTGGTGCATCTTAATTAAAGTAGCATTTCTCTTCCTGAACAATAGCTGCTTTAGCATTGGATTAAATGACAGACTTTCCTATGGGGGGAATACCAGGTAATTCCCTGCTAATTAGAATAAAAATGCTAAGCAGTAAGATTTGAATGGGACTTGCTTGTATCTTCAGTAAGTAAAGTAGTAAAGAACAGTAGTGAGAAAACCAGCCAGGGCCTGGAGAATAGAGTCACCCTGATTTGTTTCCAAAACTCCTGCAGTGCGTCAGTCTCCTGCAACCAACAAAGGCGTACTCCTCGGCGAGCGAGCTTACATCCTTTCTCCCTTGCAAAAAAAAAAAAAAGGAAAACTGAAAAGCCCCAAACTTGGCAGGACTCCCTTAAGACCTGTAAGGATTCACTGTGCCTCTGCTTGTTGCAGAAATAGGTTGATTGTGCTTTGACCAATCCCAGTTTGACTAAAAAAAGAATGAAAAAAAAGGGGGAAAACTAAAGGAAAGAAAATGTACAAAGAGAACAAGAGGGTAGTGTTTTTTGTTCTTAGCTGTCATTGAGCGACGGGGAGACTGTGAACAGGGAATGAACACAGTAACAGAGGATGTGTTCAAACTTTCCAATAAAGGAGCACTGAAAAAGGCCACACGCTGAGTGCCTGGCTGACGCGAGAGAGCTTGACAGCCTCATCAAATGCTACGTTGTTGGGAGACTTCCTGCATTCACAAAACTTCACCTCTCAAGTGACCACAGCCCTATTGTGCAGGGTAGGCTAATTAAAAATCGCAATTCATGCAGTTTCTTTCACAACGGCGACACTGAAGGCAGGAAAAGGCCACAAACTTCCCATCGGCGACGCTATCAGTCATCTGAAGTTTTTAAAGTCCAGTCCTATTACGCAAATACTTGGTTTACAAGGTCAAATAGGGGAATAGCAAGTTTTACTGCTGATCTTTATTTGATGGAGATAATCTCAGGCAAAATATGTTCATGTTAGCATGACAGGAACCCGATTTACACCTTTGTCTGGATACTTTGTCTGGATAACGACATCTCATTATGTGACCTTACACCTAGTATTAAGTGCTCTCACTATCTACTTTTTCCCCTAATTATGATCACATCTCAATATACAAATTAGGTAGGGAGCATGTCAGGTCATGGAAGCAATGCAGGATTCTCTTGAGGGCCTGCTATGAGGCAGTATGGTACTGCTCCAAGGCATCCAGAGGCTACTTTTCGGAAGCCTTGCTTGTTAACTTTTGTTAACTTTTCTATACTGTAAGAAGGTAATCAGAGCCCAGTGAAGAAGCTTGCTAGCACTAGTGCTAGCTCAGCTAACACCATCGGACCCTCATCATAACTCCTCGAGAGTCAGCTGAAGCGATGCTGCTGCTTGGACTCATTACATATATTCTTTTTTAGGGTGACTTTGTAACATCTGTCCAGGGAATACAGATGAAAAACAGCCTCTTCACTAACTCTGGCGATGTTTATTAATGTGCACTGTCCCTGTTACATAAACCAATAAACTTATTTTCCTTTTCATGAGGAAGAAATCCTCTGTTGCTTTTTGACAGGCAGCTTGAGATGCCAGGAATAAGGGGACATTTTAACACGTTTTTTTCCACACATTTTTCCTTATCTGGATAAGAAAAAATGTGTAAATGTTGCCTTAGACTAATTTTAGTCAAATTTTTCTAAAGATCACTTCTTCGGTTCTGAAGATGGGCTGAGATACTTGCACTTATTCCTATGTCTCCAATTTAAGACAAAGCCTCATGAAACAATATTGAAAACGGCAAAAGGACATTTTAGTCATTTTAATAGATTCATAACAAAGTCAAAGGTAATTCCATTGCCTAGCTCTCAGTTTGTGGGAAAACATACACATTACTGTACTGAACAGCTGTCTATAATACACATTCCTGCTCAGTGCGCTATAAATATCTTTCAGTTGATTTGCTTATTGTTCATACCGCTTTAAATACAAACACACCTTCACTGCCATTCTTGCACATTGAGAGATACCCTACCCAAACTGATATGCATATTGTTATTGCAACAAAACACTTAGGATTAACTATTGTGACTGAAGCAGTGACAGTTGTGTGGAAAAAAGCAAGAAAATTTCATCCTTTGTCCTAAACCATCAATCAAGAGATATGATCCCAGAGTAAAGCTATAAGTACTTGGTTATACAACACATTCTCTTGTACACTGATGGCTAAAAAAAATGTAATGATTGCTCTTTATAAGAGATGGAAGTACATTCTACTGTAAGTGTGATATAGTAGTAGATATCTCCTCTTTTCTTTCAAAAAAGCAGTAATGATTCAGAAACATTGAATCATGGCTTTAGGCTGGTTCTCATCTTAAAACCAGCATGTGAAGTATGAGTCTAATTGTAGAGGCTGATAAAGTTGGAAAATGACCAGAGACAGTGTTGCCATGCAAATCAATGAACTCCCCTCAGAAATCAAACCTAACTGAGTTGCATCAGCCCTCAACAAAGCTAGTGCTGCAATCAATAGAAAACCAATGTACTCTAAGAGTTGCAACACTGGGAAAAAAGAACCAACTGTCTGAGGGATTGCGAAGGCTGAGACAAGTGGAAATCAAATTACAAGTTTGTCTGATTTCCACAAATGACAGCGAAAAAAAAAAACAAAACTCAATGCTGGTCTTTTTTAACAGGAGGGAGTGCTCTCGCTTCTCAAGATAGACCTTTTATCAAGGAGGACTGTGAGCTATCATTTAGCCCAATCTTACGCCACTTGAACAGATATGCAGGTGTGTAATTTAAAGGGAAGCATAGAATTAGGTCTCCATTCTACATATTAGGAGGGGTACTATTTTCAAATTAGATCTACAAACAGAAATCACATATGTTGCTGCAGAAAGGAATAGGACAGGTCTGATTTTTGGTGAAACCAGCCTTGTGGTTTCAACCAGTTAGAATCTAATGATGATTATGGGATTAGGCATCAGTGTATCGCTTTAATTATTCTGTGCAACATCTATCCAACTCCCCAGTGATCCTGCCTGGCGTCCAGGAGAAAGTAACCAATCAATGGCAGCAATAACCATCACTCCATATGCACGGGAGGTTGAAGAGAGATGTTAGGTGAAATGTCAAGACAGACAGGATGACAGAGATAAAAACAAAAAAACAAAATAAAACTGTGCCAGGATTGCTAAATAGACAGACAGATGATACATGCAGGGAAGAGCATTACAGAGTGAGGGGGAGTACCCACATGGATTAATCATGCAGTGCAGCCCCAGGTTAAAATGTGTGATATTTTTGGGTACAGTCCCATCGCCGCCTCCAGGCAATTTGCATAGTACTGAGAGACTACAGCTCCATTCACCCCTGTGTCTCATCTTGGTGAGAGCCGAGCAGTCAAGGGGAATTAAAATAATTTCTGGGACCATTGCTGTTTATGTCCAAATTGCCCCATAACCTTATTACAAATGTTACTTATTTATTTTTCATTTTCACTGTTTGTTTTTTTTTTTTCCTCGGGGTAGCTTCATTTCCCCCAAAGTCCTCTTCCTTAAACCTGTGAGCCAGATTTTCTTAAATTAAGCACTGGCCAGCCTTCTCCATGTTTAAATCCTCTTTCGGACTAAAGCTCATTATCATCCACACATATAATCTCTCAAATTGGTACCAAACGCCCCAGCTGTTAAAGTGGGCTGCATAATTGCTAAGGGAGCTTGAAATGAACGTATTATTTTTCAGAGAGAAATATTTAAATGGAGATAATGCAATATATTGTATTTAATGTTGAATGCCTGCAGACAGTTGAGGTTCCAAGACAATGAACAGATAAGAGAAAAGCACAACACATAAAGGTGGGAAGGAAATTAAAGTATTTCACTCACAGAATTTGCATATAGTTTTGAAATGGTAACCCTTTAGTTTTAGCTCAAAGTTTCAGGACGTTCCATTTTGTTTAGCTTTAAAAACTAGAGTCAACTGTGAGACATTTACTGTAGTGAAAGTAACTTCAAGCCAATACCCTGTACTCACTGTACTTACTACTGCTACCACTACTAGTACTACTAAAGGGGGTAATTAGGGGTAGATAGATGGCAAAAAAGTAGCAATACCAGGTCAGTGCCGTTCAAAACCTCATCAGATATCACAGTGAGAAATTTATTCCCTCCCTGTCTGAAGTCAAAGCTATTTTTTTTTTAATGGTGACTTCTCAAATAGAGAGCATTTAAAACTAATCATGCAAAAGGAACAGGAATAACATACAGAACAAATACACTTATGCATTCCCTAATTTTTACACAAAGTCACTAAAAATGCATACAAAAACATGTGACCCTGCTCATAGTTGTACATCAGGCTTGTGTGTTAAAAATGGAAACGAACTAGATCCAAACATCAAATGTGTGTGTATGTAAGCCTGTCACGTTACATTAGCCTTGTCGACACTTATACACTCGACTAGCTGTGAAGCAATGGAGAAGACTGCTACAAGTAAGCAGCAACCACTGAGGCTGAAACCAAAAAGTAATTTAACACTAAATATATATTTTTGAGGCAGTAAATCATGTGTACAGGCACTGTCAATTACACTATTAATTGATTATTATGGTCCCAGTCTATATTGTAGATGTTTACCTTTTTCCAGAGAAAGTGATGCTCTCCTCTAGACTAAAAACAAATCTGTCAAAAATCTGTGACATTGTGGAGTGAAAATGACATGTTCAAGCTAAGAAGAGGTGTTAAGTTGCTCTTTAAGTGCCCACTAGAGACAGGTAGCAATTATTTATTTCACTTGATGTCTGTTATGATTTTAAAGATTGTTGTTTAATTTTAAAAAAAAGCTAAAGGCTAAAAGAGAATCGTGTTTGGGGTTATATCTGCGTGAGTGACAGCTGTCTCACCTAATTATATTCTTCCCATCTCCACTCCACCCACACTTCCACCCTATTTCCCAAATCTGGATTTCAGTAAACCCAAATCCAATCATCCCATAGGCTTCATACGCCTATGGGTGACACTTTTCTACAGTGCCTTATGCCTTAAACCCAAGTGCCTCAAATAAATAAAACTAGCTGTAATTGGATACATCTTTGATCCGCACGCAGAAGCAGTGACAGCGGAGTGGAGCTTCAAACACCTCAGCCTAGCTACACACCTGCTCTTTGCCCAGTTTGCAGCCCTTCACACCCTTTCACGGCATTTATTCTCAATTGCTGTGGTGTTGTAACATTATTACAGGTCAGGTAACAGGCCACAGAGAGACTATTCTGCTCATAAATCAGGTGATTGATCGTCATCCACCTCACACAGAGGGCTTGGGCATGTGTCTCCAACCCAGAACACATATCCATAGTAACCCCAGTTGTCAAGAGACCTATATCTGGCACACTTGTTGAGTGGCTTCTCTCTCTCTCTCCGTCTCCGAGCAGCGGCGGGGGAAAACAACTCCATGTGGCAAGCCATTTCATTTCTAATATCATGTGTGTGATCAATCTCCCCCTGCTATGAACGGGCAGCGCAGTGGAGGCAATCATTCAACATTTGTGGCAGGTATGTCGTATTGACTGAGAGAAGATGAACCGTGGGTATGCACAGATTTGTGTGCTTCTGTGCGTGTGTGCATGTTTGTGTGACGGAGAGGGTGAGAGAGCTTAATTTCAGCTTTCCATTTTCAAATTCAGCTGAAATTGTGATCCAAAAAGATTCCTAGATGGGTTTTTTAAAAAAAAAATTTTTAAACTTAATTTTGAGTTTTAACATAATACTGTAAGCTGCTATCACTGACAATCTCAAGTGGTGCATAATTGACCTGATGGCACTCCTACATCAAAACTAATGCAATTTTTATTACTTTGCAAAAATGATCTGACATTCAGTAGTTTTCATGTGTAAGAAAGCTGACACATTGGAAAGGGTGGTTACCATTGTGCCCCTTCTTTCTCTCAAAGTTCTTGTTGACAGCTTCCTGTCATATTTAACGTCCTTTAATATCAATTACAAAGTCAAGTGGCTTGCCATAATTGAATTTGTGCTGTACGCTGACGTCCCCTGTTAGGAATCACTGTCTTATCCAATTAAGAAGGGTCTTATTATTGGCCAAACTGCGAATAGCCCCATTAATGTGGGGGGAAGATTCTATCCTTTATCTGACGTATTAATGTTGACATCCTCCCAGAGTTGTGTGTTACGATGGGTGTGAAGACTGTAAATTTAATTGACTGTCAGGATGTCCTTGATTCTTCCTCCTGCAAGAGCGGAAAGGAGAAGTCTGCGAAGAGAGGGAAAAATATATGTTGTGGACCTACTGTAGCGGCAGTAGATAAATACACAGGGAGAGACGGATGATGAGCGGCTGCTCTCTAATGGGAACCAAGGTCTTGTTGCAGTGGCGTGTTTTATTTACAGCTACTCTTCATCAGAGTGACACACCAGGCCCTCGGACTATTCTTAATAGAAACTAGGAGCAGAGAGGGGATTCTGTATTCCATTTCCAAATGGGAAAGCATGTCGGAGACCGTCTTTTTACATATGCATGAGTAACAGAATGATGCATTCACATTGAGTGAGTGTTATGGGTAATATATTGCTGGAATTACTGGGGGACTGTGGAAAGGTAAGCATCATTTGTCTGGGGGCTCATCAATGTCTGGCGAAAAAATGGGGACTAATGACTGTACAGCAGAGGGGAGGAGAGAGGCTAAATTTGTCTCAATCAATGTCAAGGAATATGATCGTGAATCTACAACTGTCATCAGCGTTCACTGTGGAGACATGTGTTAACAGCTTTGTTAAGGGGTGACTTTTAGTGAAAACAAAATAGCAATGTTTCCTGGACTGAACGACTTAACTTTAAATGCAGAGGCATCCAACTGGTGGGCCGAAAAGCTTGTTTATGAAAATGATATGCGATTATTCTGAATAGGCGGAGTCCCTTCAGTGTGCAGGGGTAAATGGTCAGTGATGCGTTTGAAATCAACCATGACCAATAACTCTTGACAGCAACTTCTCAGAATGGTTTCCTAACTAGAGTACTGAGTTGATTTGGGGCATGAAGCATATTTCTTCAGTTTTCCCACAAATCAAATGAGTGGTAAAATAAATCCAGTATAGACTCAGAGGAAATTCACTTCATATTATTCAAGTTTTGCAAAGGAAAGAAAGCCAGTTCATCCAAGAGCTCACATTTTTTAGCCACGTGGGCCTTGTGACAAAAGGACAACAGGTCCAGTTCTCAAAACAGCAAGTGTGCCATCACCAGACATGCTGTAGAACTGCTCCTAAGCAGGACGTATCACAGTAAATCCTACTGGATAACAGGAATACCCGATGTCTGGGAAGTACAGGTGGCCACATGGAGTAAACTGCACACCAAAGATAAGAGGACATGGCAGAGTTCAAAGCATTATTCAGATGGATGACTGTGAAATATTTTAGAACTACTGAAGTATGTAGGAAATGTTCAACCTGTCGTTTTTGAAATGGCTGTGCATGGCCTTTTTATTCTATTCTGTGGTCTGCCAAAAGTCATTCTCAGTAACCTCCGAAGCGCCTTCTCACTCTGATTGTAGTCCATGTTCAGAGGTTAGAAAAAGAATAAATACATGGTTATTACATCAGAGTCTAAAGTGAGACCTTGCATGAACTCTTGACTTTCTATTTCATATCAAATAAAGTGCAGCTGTATGGTGCACAGAAAGAGGATTCTGCTCCATTCAGCTCACTGCCAAGTAACCAAACGGGCACTTTTAGGGATTTCTCACACGCCTCTTCCAAGCATCTATTGTATCATATGGCACAAGTGGCCAACAAGGGAGCTGATTGTATGTTTAAGACACTAACAGCACCACAACTCATTTTCAGTGTGCAGGATCTTTTTTTTCAGTGACCAATAATAGCAAGTGTTTTAGAAATACACCAACAAAGCTACACTTTGTCCATGGATCATACACATCCAGTTAGAGATCATTTATTTTTGATTATCCAGAATTGACCAGGACCAGGCAGATGCTAGATGGACATGCTCACTTTTTGTCAAAAGGTTGGACATACTAACCGCCTAATATAATTTTTCCAGCTTAGCTCAGCTTTAAATGTCAGCAATTTGGCACTAAAGTGATGATTGATGTTGTATGGGTAAACAAAGGAGGTCCGTAGCTTGTAAATCTACTATATAATCAGTCGGTAATACTTGAACAGTAATACCTATCAAAATAATCACATTAATATGCTTTTTTAATTACTTTTAAAGGTTTTAACAACCACACTGTTCTTTCCCAGGAATGCTGCAAGCCTTACAGTACATTCATGTGTGGGACCTGCCATGTATAACCACAGTCTTCTATTGTTGCTCTACAGGGAGAAGCAAATCATTGTTAGGTGTCTTGCTTTAACAGAAGTGTCACTCGTTCACTTTTCCCCACACAGATTTTCCCACTGGGGAAGTGACAAGCCCACTCCTCTAATCTTTAGACCTCTGCTATCACACAGATATGTTAAACCGCGATCTGCATTCTGACAACAAACAACCGCAAACAAGCAGCTGGGATTCCAAATCCCCGCTGTAAGCCGAGACTGAAATGATATACTGGTGATCTACTTTGCTATTTGGGTCCATTTTGTGATGTATTTTGCTTATTACACAGATAACTAATCACACTTAACAAAGGATTCATACAGTGACACTGCACAGGAGACAATCTTTCAGAGCTACATCAAATCAGATCCATTTTGACAGTTTAATCATAATCAAAGAGGTTATTTCTATGCTCATTTTGCGCTGAAAGGTCAAAAACTAAACATAAAACACCAATTTCAACATGGACAACCGCCTCAATATACCACAATGCAATGCACGGAGTTCAATCACAAAATAACTCCTGGGGTGAAGTGTACATCATGGATTGAACATCACAGACCTGATAATGTACAACAGTGTAAGAGAGGGGTTTTACTTCAACATCTAACTTGATGTGCTGTATTAAGCAAAAATATACATAATTATTCTGTTCGCTCAACCATTCAGGCCATATCAGCATTCTAACAAAGAGGAACCACAGCAGAGGACAAATGGATACGTTCTCCTACATATGCATGCTGAGGATTAGTATGGCAGATATGCATTGTATGTTTTTGCACCGTTCCACCCCAAGTACAAATGCAGACAAAGCATTACTCAAAGACGGGTGTTTTGAATTTAATCATCTACAGATAATAGCGGTGCACATGCAGCACAGTGCAGGGGTTTCCAAAATGTGTGTGTGTTTTTGTGTGTGTGGCTGTATGTGCTGTAAGTGTGAGCCCAGCGGAAGGGAAAGCAAGTGAGATAGTGGATTATTGTCCCTGACGGAGTCAATCAAGTCATTTAATTTCCTTTAATGGGCTGACACTTGCAGAGTTGATTGTCTACAGTGAATTTCTTGAACAAAGGTAGAAACGAAAAACAGCTCAGTTTGCCACGTCTTATTAGAGAGTCATTTGTTTGATCAATTTCAACTGGATACCCATATTTTCCTGTGGATTCTGAATTGTGGATGAAAAGCAAGACTTCATAATTCACACTGACGTGGAATTAAATTCAGGTGACAGTTTTTCATTAGGGAAATACATACTTCAATTAAAATTTAGGGTTTTACATAGGACTATAAGTCAAAAATATGACCAAACCATCCGCATAAACAAAGGAGCCCTAAACCCTGAAAAGTGTTCCTTTGAAAATATACCTGCTATCTCACTGGGATATTCACCTTCCTGCCCCCGCTGCTACTTTCCATTCCATAAAAATGAAAGCCGTGCAGTTTCGGACTGGCTTTCATTGCCCAGAAATCCTTTTTACAACAGTGCTCTAACTTGCAACCAGCATGGCTTCTAATAAAGCTGTACAATCACAAAGTGAAGGAACAAAGGACGGGGGTCTGGCTCAGATGGGGTGTTCATTTATCAGTGGACACGTTTCAAATCCTTGCCCCAGGCAATAGCTCGTGAAGCATCCTCGGAGATAGCCCGTAGGGACTTCTGCTGGAAAAGCAGAAAACCCTTTGATGAGCCTTGGGCCATTCTTGCACCTGTGTCTAATATGCATGGGTAAAAACCCAGACGCAAGCAGCCTCTGGATAATAAAAAAAACAAAAAAAATAGACTTCCTTTATCTTTCATGTTAGCCATTGTAGATGCTCCTCTAGCTTATTTCTGTCCTCTTTCAGAAAGTCATTATTCTCAATGTCTGGAAAGGCAACAACAATATTAATAATTGGATATTCTTACAAAGGCCACAGTTACTTTTAGATACAAAGCGCTTCATGGATGCAGAAAGTAACTCACTCATACACATTCATTCACTCACTGTTAGCCTTTGCACCTAGAGAACCAATTTGAGGCTTGGTTTGGTGATTTGCTTTTGAGAGAACACTCAATTGTGTCAAACAGTGTGGAAAAAACACAGCTAAAAACAATTCAAATAACTCTTTTCTCCCTTCTTTTAGAAGGGAGATTTATGCTAAAAACACACATTATGAAGTCAAAACAGATTAATCATAAGACCAACTTATATTCAAAGAGTTCTTGGTTGCTGTAATCAGTCATCCTCTCCATACTGGCTGTGAAGAGATCCCTTCCCAATGTGACTCCAATGTACGTAAGTAATGAGGGACAAATACACAGTCCTGGTTCTGTGCAAAAATGTATTCTAAAGCTTAGCTGAAGCGAATATGATGCTTCAGCAGTCTAAATTAGTTAAACCAAATGGGTATTTTCCAAGGTTACAGTCTTTTTAGTGAAAAATTCCCTCGCTGTGTACCATCCTCCAGGGAAACACTGTCCGAGGAAATTTTGCACTAAAACGACTGTAAAATTGGAAAATACCCACTTGAATTGACTAACTCTGATCACTGAAGCCTCATTAGCTTCAGCTAAACTCAGGGATTTTGTCCCCAATCACTTACATTAAATTTGCTTCAGGAAGGGATATTTTCACAGCCAGCATGGACAATTACAATGACCAAGAACACTCTCAACGTATAGGCATGTCAGTATTGTTTTAAGACAGACTTCAAAAAATGTGAACCTATGCGTTATAAATGAAATGCACACAGTTTATATCATCTCTCATTTTGTAATTATGAGGTATGTTGCAAATCCCTCAGGAATAAACACAGAAGATTATAAGAAAGATTATACCGCTCAAATGATCTGCAAAGTTCAACAACAGCATATTGCATCATTCACTGCACCTCAAATGGAATAATTGAGTGTTTGTGGACTTAAAAATCAAGATGTTGAAAGACAGGACAGCTCTGTATTTCATCATGACCAATCCCTCTGCTGCTGACTGAAACACTTATTTGTGCTTTCAGGCAAAAAAAGAGCCATAAAATCTCAATAGGTTCCAGGGAATCGGATGTCAATTAATGTAGCTGTAGCATTAAATACATGGGAGGGTCTAAATAAGTTTTTTTCCTCATCAGTTTTTTTTAGAACTGTCCTCTATAAAACAGAAAGGAGACACAGTAGTTGTGGTAAAAAAAAAGACTTACCTGAGCCTCTCTTTGACACCACTTTCAGGCAATAGACCACAACGGCATGAAGCAGGATCAGAAAAGGAATGGGAGCTTTCATTTTTACCAGTCCTACAAGGAAACACAAGCTTGAGTTATTATTTTGTACTGAGGCATGCTGTGAATACACTGAATGCATCCAAAACATCAAACGAAGAAGAGATAACGATTTTGGCAGGAGATGCTCGATCAAAGCTCAAATATAAAAAACTGCAGGTTCTGAGCCAATAATTATGGAACTTTTACGAGACCTAAGGTCAACTGGAAGAAATCCAACTACCCTATGTGCAAATTTTGTTTTCCAAAGTATTTGTCGGCCTCTGCTTTATTTATACCGGTGTCTCTTCAGGGACTTACTGTATAATCAGGGCGAAGCTGTTGATGATACAAATGTCAAGACACATCTCTATCAAGCCATACTTGGCTTTGCTGCTTTGTCAACTACCTACAGCACTAATCCAACTTCTCCCCCAGCCAACATGACATAATCAGGTGCCCACTTAAATCAGGTTCTCTCTGCGTAATTGTTTAGAAAACCTTCACCAGATGGTGGATAGAAGTATGGCCTAAAATACTAGAGAACTACCATAAATGTAGATGTAATGACAATAATAGTGTTACTAATAATGGGAATGATATTGCATTTCAGTGGCTGTCAGTGAAACAGTGAGTTTAAAACCATCTCACTCTGAGTACATGTTCCAGCCCCACACTGGATCCATGTGCATGTCAGAATGATGGACGCACCAAATACCAAATCAAGTCAAATCACTGTAACAGATATGTTTTGGGATATTTTAAGAGCAATTTGTGACCAAATAAGGGAAATAAATTGTGCCCCAAAGACAAATTGGCCAGGCCGCTATATTGGCTTGTCACACATATCAGTATTGGTGTTAATGTTGGTCGATAAGTGAAAATAAATTGCAGTACGGATATGTTTGTGGTAATTTAGAAGCTCCTAGTTTATTTCTAATTGTAAAACATCCCAGTGCATATCTTGGTCACAAGGCTTTGCAAACACCTTTGTTAGAGCTCAAGTATACCCATAATTCATCTTGGAGTAAGACTGAAAGTAAACATAACTGTCATATGTTTACAAGAAACCTCCACAGGGCATCTTTAAGTAAATGAAAACAATACTTTGTCATGTGTTATATTTCATAACAGCATAGATTGGAGTGTCTAATCCAGTTTATACTGTAACCACATGCCAATGATTGAAATACTGTATTGTTTATTCGATTTTTATAGCAATGCAAGCATTAAATTATAATTTTGTGCTGACACCATCTTTGTCAGCCATGGAATAAATGTTTAACTAGGTGAAGCTGAAATTAGTTCTAGCTGTGAATGATACTGCAATATGAGAATCTGGTGCTTTATCTCATAATAATGCACACTCTCTAGCCAATGAGAATTGGGGATTCCTTGTGGTGAGAAAAAGCTTAATGCAATCAAACTTTATCTAAAATTATTTTTATTATTAAACATTTATTTCTGCAGGAAGGGGCCATTAAGTGCATGCTGGCTTTTCCAAGGCCGCCCTGAATACAGAAAATACAGAAAATAAACACAAACATTTACAGTGTACAAATTCAAGGTAACAAACAACAAGATTTGCAGCAAACATACAAACAGAGACAACCTTCAAAGACATTCAAGCAAAGATATCAACATCATTCATAGAAAATACAAACATTCACGCTGTACTAAATCTGCAAAAAGACATGAAATGAATGTAATGGATCAGCTCTTCTATTTTAGCGAGCTTTTGCAAATTGTTCCGCTTGTGTGGAGTGAAATATTTAAAAGCCAATTTTCCAACCTCAGTACTAACCTGATGTTCTTCAAGAACCAAATAATCCTGGGATCTAGTGTAGCGTGAAAGTGATCTATAATTGAGAAGACATGAGATATACGTACTGTAGGAAGTTTGCCCAGTAGTGCTTTTTAAATAGAATACAGTGTTGTTCCCTTCTCACTGCCAACGATTGCCACCCAACTTTCTCATATAATATACAATGTTGTGTTTCTAAAACTATCTCCAGTTATGAATCTAAGAGCTGAATATACTACTGAAGGATATACTGAATCTAGAGATGTAAGTGTAGCAGCCGGAGTGTGTATATTAATTGGATCGCCATAGTCCAAAACGGATAAAAAGGTTGACTGAACAATTTGTTTTCTGCAGTTCTGGGTAAAACATGTCTTATTTCTGTAAAAGAATGCCAGTTTTGCTAGTTAGTGACTTTGTTCATTGATGTTTTTTGAAGCACAGCTTATCACCAATCCAGAAACGTGGATATTTGTAAGAGGATACTCTTTCAAGTGTGATGAGTGAGTGTTAATATTAACATCACTGGAACAGTTTTTTTTAGAAAACAGCATGCATTTAGTTTTATCCGAGTTTAACAGCAATTTAAGATCGATTAAAGTTTGCTGTACAAAATAAATTAGGACTGGTCTAAAGTTAATTAAAGTGAACTGTGTTTATCCAGATTTTGCCAGCAGCAAACAGAATTTTTCAGTGATACACTTGCTCATTTAACCCCTTCATGTGACTGTATAATCACTTTTTGCTGGGCTACCAATTCCTCTCCTTGCTACAGGCAAAAGTGCCATCTCTGCTATGGCTCAACAAGATGCCCATGTAGGCTACAAGGGCACTTCCATTGGCATTTCAGTCACGACAAAGATGCTTTACATAGATTCCACAAAGCAGCATCAGAAAGCCTTTGAGGGGAAACCCTGAAAAGCCACAATAACCCTTGAGACACTCATAGAGGCATGCAAAACTGGCCATCAGCCAAAGACGGCGACATTGCCGTGTTCTCCTCGTCAAAGGCCTATTGTCGTCAACTCTTGCTTCTTGCAACCAATGCCACCTCAGGAAAGCAACACGCCACCACACAAAAATCTTATCTTTTTAATTAGTTTTCCATGTCGGGTGCAAGTCTGCAACATTAGCACAAAAGCTATGGTCTCTTTCTTTGGTTTGAACACAGAGGAAAAAACTGAATCACCAGTTCTGCTCAGTATCCCTTCAGCTCAAAGTGATATTCTGGACTACTAGACATCAAAGCCAGCCATTATTATCACTGAAAAGGTTAAAAACGTGCTCTTGCGATGCATGGTAATTATTTTTTTGTTGATACCAACTACACTGATGAGCAAATACAGTAAATCATCTTCTGTTGGGTACACTGATCACAAACCGTGCCTGCATTTTCTGCAGAGAGCAAAAATTATGGATTATGGGATTAAATATATTAAAGAATCACACATGAAAACATGACATAGTGCTTTTCTATAAGCTTGTGTGCAGCCGTTGAGAGGGAAATGGCTCCAGAAGTCAGGTTTCACAAAGCCGTTTCCAAGGACACTGATCTCACTGTGTTTTTTTTTTCTCCCACCAAGGTCAGTTAGAAATGTTATTTGTGTCTTTTTCATGGGCAGTGGAGAAATATAGGGTGTGATAGACTGTATAGATTTGATTTGTAGCAATACAAAAAAACAAAGATTAGAAAAGTGCAATGACATTTTAACATTAATTACAAACAGTGTCATATCGCTGTATACTGTTCATTGTGGGATAATGCCAAAAGAGCAAAATAATATTGACGTTATACAGGAGAAAAAAGGCATGCAGGTATATGCTACAGTAAATAGTAAAAAAGCATCCCTCTGTAATAAAGCTCAAATGTTTAGTTATAGTTTCAAGTTAAAGTGTAGCTTAGTAATATTGAACATAGCTCAATATTAGGTGTGCAGTATGTACAGCAGAGGTAAGATGAGTGACATTTCATTGGTGGTGGTGCTGGGGAGTCTTACAGCCTGAGGGAAGAAGATGCCCTACCTCCTGCAAGACAGCAGCAGGGTGAACACACTGAAGCTGGACTGGATGATGCCCTTAACTGCTCTGTGGGTTAGGCTCAGGCAACTTGTCTCACTAATGTTGCATTGAGGTAATGATGTTCTAGGTGAATTTCATCACTAGCTGCAGATGCTGGGCCTTATACTTGCCAGGTTACAACGGGACTGGTCAGGATACTTCTGTACACAGAAGTTGTGTTTAGTAGCTTTTTGTGGAAACGCGCCTGCCAATCTGAACTGTCTGGATTCCCTAACAGCAGACCACATTTACAGTAGGTAATACTCGGGCCAAGACTGCTGAGCTTGTCATAGGTGCTTTTATTTTTGAGTCATGTGAGGGCTGAATGGAGATGACATCCTGTGGATCTGCTTGCACCAAGTGCAATCCAGTTGGGGATCTTTGACATACAACTAGCAAAACTAGCTTCTCAAAGCACTTCATAACGATGGGGTGCCACAGGTTGGCAATTGGTTGAGGCAGGACGCTGCAGGCTTCTCCGGTAAAAGGACAATGGTCTCACTTTTGAAGCAGATGAGGAGCCACTTTAGACCTCAGTGAAATGTACAGAGGGTAACTTTAACACATTAATCCTCAGTGGGGTCTTTCTCACATCCGCTGTTGACACAAGTGCTAGATCCTCTGAGGAAAAGGGAGGCTGCTTTAATGGCTGGCTCTGCCGAGGAGATCAAAGTGAGCATAAAAGGTGTTGAAGTCATCTGGCAGTGAGGCCTCACATCGACGCAGGCATTGTTGCTTTTGTAATCTACGATTGCCTGCCACATGTCCATGCGTTGCGGTTCCTCTACCTGATGCTTTTGCTTTGTGTTCATGATGGCTACTTTCCATCTCGTTGCTGTTGCGCACTTGCACCACTTTAACTGAAAGAAGCTTTATTGACTCTGGAGAGGGCCTTCACTACTCCACTGATTCAGGAGTTCTGATTGGGAAATTACTCTGTGTTACTCATCACAGCATAATCAGCTGATTTATGATCAAACTGTTGGGTTCTGTTAGGTGCCTTGTGCAAGTCACTGCACTCAAAACTGGAGAGCTGCTACAGTTCCATCAGTTTGTAATTTAACAACTGATTTTACTGATGACTTTAGTCTCTTAACCAGCTGGGAGTGAGCTGGAAAGAAAAGAAAGGGAAAGTGGTCTGATTGTTGAAGATGGAGGCGGGGAAGTCTTGTAGCAACCAGGAATGTTTGAATAAACATTGCCATCATTTTTTTTTTTATTGTTCTCCTTTTCTGCTAGATTTCTGCAGTCTTCAACAAAATACAGCCAATGGTACGGTTTCATTTTCTGCTTCTGATGCAGGTGGTTTAAGAAGATGGCCACCTGTTTGAAGGAACAAGCTACTCAAGGGCTTATCAAGGTCAAACACTCAATTTGTTATCAGCAATCATGAAAGGGGTGTCAATGTATTATTGCTGCTATCATCTTACTTCTTGGCACATGGTTATTAGCTAGCGAGAAGTGAAAGATTCAGTGCAGCTGTCTAACTGTCAGAGATATGATCAGGAACACAATACAGCAGAAAAAAGCAAGAAGAGTTATCCCCTTTCAACAAATGAACGGATACCGGATGACCAAAAAATATGAAATTCTGGAAAAAAAAACTATCCCCCCTTAAAAATCCCACAATGAAAGCTTATCCTGTCAAGCATCTCATAGTATACCATTCTTTAAAGAAAAGCTCATCCAAAAGGTGCTGTCACCTGTCTCTCATTCTCTGATTGCTTTTTTCCTCAAGCATCCACTTTCTCTCTTCCCTGACAGTGTTTCCTCCTCAGCGGATTCATCCAAAATTCAATTACTTTCGAGGAGGGTTCAGCAAGAGAAATGGGGCACTCTCTCAACACTCTCGGGGCTCGGAGTTAGCCCTGAGGAATGCATCTCCCTCTCACACTAGCACACAAACAATTTCAGCAATCGACGACTGAGGCTTTACTGCTTTACTACAGCTCGCCAGATGGATATTGAGATGATGATTTATACGGATCTCTCATTTCGAGTCTCTCTTGCTCTGTCACACATTTTCTCTGGCTGTTCACACTGAAGGCCTTCGTGCTCAATTCCGAACCGCTGCTCATATCTGATGTTTCTGGGTGACTGTTCGTATCTTCGTAGGATGTTACCCATATCGGATACCAACGTGAACTGACAACGAGAAGCAATAACAGACAGCAGTTTTTGTTTGCTTGTTGGGAAAACATTTCAGTTCTGTGCCTTTGAGTTTCTACTGAATTGAGGTGTACAACTTGGACATTTTGCTTTCTTCTTCCAATGTTGAGTCTTGTCATCCTGCGTACAAACAATGACTCAGCCAAACTGCCAAGGATGTCACAATTGTGAAATTATTTATTTTTATTTATATAATTATTTTCCAAGGCAACACTCACTGTTACTGCCGTCAGAGGGGTGAAAGATGAAGAGTGCCCAGACAAATACAAATATGATTATTTTATTTATTATTTATTTTATTTATTTATTTTACAAAAGAGCCAGGGGGACAGCAATTTTCTTTAAAGGCCCGGGATTCCTAGCTATGCCTCTGACTTTGACTAACTCTGATCTCTTAAATATAAGTAGCATAATGGGTCACATGCCTTGAATCACATATCCAGACTGGAAATGAAAAAATTAATTAGAACTGCAAAGCTCTGAGTTGCAGTGTGAGCGTCTGCCTCTATCATTACCTCCCCACCACCGCTCCCCCATGTCACCTCTCTGCCCCCTTCCTCCTACCTCCAGTTGGAAAATTGATATGTACTCTGCTTGGTGAGTTATTAACATTTCTATTTGTGAGGAACACTTTTCCAGCCCTTACACCCTTGGCTGACGCACACACACACCCACACGAGTCCGTGCTCTCCTCACTGAATTATTCCATTTTAGATTATCTAATAACCCTGCAACAAGCCTCCATGTTCTTGACATGCACACAAGAAGTGAGAGAGAGAAGAGGTCACTTCTTGAAAGCAATTGACGTCTCTTAACATGTTTAACACCGTCAGTGTCTTCAAATAAATGTTTATTCTGTGTTTGGGTTAAAAATATGGATGCAGTCCATTTCTTCCCTAGCAACAGTGAGAAAAAACAGCACAAAAGCATTAAGAATGAAATCAACAGATGAATACGGAGCACTGAAATACACACACTTGTGAAGCAACACTGTGAGTAATCGTGTTTTTCCTTTAGTTGCTAGGGTTTTGTGTGGCGATGGTACAACAGAGGACAATACAGTTCGGGAGAGATGAACACAGCACATATGCCACAGTGAGCCCTTTGTGTTCATGTCATTTTAGAAACCGTTAGGATATCTGAGTTGCCAGCTAGTGACATATTTAAACCACTTGCTATGACAGCGCTTTAAAATGTGATGTTCTCAGTAGTAAGCCAGCCAGCTACAACAGTTATCCTCATTTTCATAATGATGCCAAGCAAAAAGTACACTAATCAGGGTCATAGCCAGGATTCTGAAATACTGAGGTTGAGTAATTCCCCAACCACTAAAGTCTGTACATTTATACAAAATTTCCACACTTTTGATATGTATGTAACTGTTAAAATAATAAACTTCTCACAACTGTAGAAATATAATTCTGGTGTAGAAATACTACATTTTTAATTGGACTTGTTTTGTTATGCTTAAAAGGTAAATTCTAAGAATATCAGAATCAGACTTAAAGCACTCCTCTGATTGTTAAAACCCAACAATTTTCCAGAGACAATACTGAGGACATGACCTCAGTGTTACTAATTAAAAAGACACTGCAGTATACTCCTCTTCAACTGACCTCTGAGACTTAAAAATATCCCTATCCCCACAATCATTACATCTTAAGCAGCTGAACACAAATTGAAAAATCATAATTATTATTTCCTAAGCTGTAAACAGGTTTACAAGGTGCCCAAATTTATTATGACAGTGACCAGTTTGAATTTATGTTCACTCCCAGATTGGCTACTAGCTCTCTCGCTAGGCAACATTATGTACGGTACCTCAAAATAAGACCCTCTATGGCTGTGGGTTTATTGCTGCTTGCACATGCTTGAATCTTGATTCAGTATCTCTACTATGAGAATGAGGACTGTTAAATTCAACAAATGACACGATAGGTCGTAAATTCAGTCGCCAAAAATGACCTATAGTTACATTTGAGTGACAGACGCCATCTAGCAGCCGTAGTAATTATGACCCGTGGAAGTGATGCAGTTCAGATGACGTCAATATAAGGTGACTTCCTTGTTAGGATGAGGCAGGTTGGGTGGATGGCTAGATAGTTAGTTAGATGGCAAAAAGTGGACTTTTGCAGGAGAGCTGCATGGTCTATTTATCTATCTATCCATCTATCTATCTATCTTTCTATCCATCCATCTATCTATCTATCTGTCTGTCTATCTATCTAGGCTATAGCAAGCATAGCCAATGACAATGTTTTAGTAAAGATGCAGTAGGGGCAGATAATATAGATATAATAATAAAAGCAAAAAACAAGTTGTTTTTCTTGTTTTGGTTTAATTTCTATTCCAATTGCCGATTTGAAGACAAAAATGGGAAAAGCACATAGATTTCCGTTTTTTGTTTTTTTTTTAATTTGCACGAAAAACAGAAAAACTAATTAATGCATTGTATATTTGTTTATCCTGTTATCAAACAAGTCGAACACAGCTTTGGACGGAGGGTACACGGACCCTGCATGAGACCACTGTTTGCTTCCCGTTTCCAACCGCAAGTGTCATGTTTCCAACTGTGAGTCGGGACATTTTTATTTTACCATAACTGTTGTGGTGTTTACTGTTGCCATGACGGTGAAGACTGCCTAACTTTAAGGAAGTACTAACCGTGTTTCAGTGATCATTTTGACCCAAATCATGATCTTTCTCTAACCCTAACCAAGTGGTTTTTGTGCCTAAACCTAACCAGAACTTAACCACAGTGTTGTCACACCATAAAACATAATTATCCTTATTATTATTATTTAACAGTGATTTGTAACGGTTTTGGAGAGCATCATAGTGGCATATTGTGCTCCTATTTTGGAAAGCGGAATATTATAATGGGTTGTTCTGGTGTGCATGGTACAAACCACCTGTGTGGTTCCTTTAATTTGGAGGACTTGTTGTAAACTGAGCTATTAGCTTCCCATTGTACCTCAACAGTTAGTGAACTAGGGGGAAGTGACAAAAAAAATGCTCTTTAGGTGAAAAGTGGCAGACTCAGTACATAATGTATAATTTATACATTTTATTTTTGGTCTTGGGAGCTGTTTGCCACTAGCAAGGCTGACAAAATCCACTTTCAATGAATTCTGTGGACACATACAAAAATGCATGGACACTGGCTCTCTCTCTCTCACACACACACACACATACAGACTGTCTTTGCAGTCACGTCCAATTCTTAGTCCCATTCCCTGAGCTGCCTGCTAACTAGATTCTTTATCCTGCCTGGCTGTCAGGGAAATAAGGATGACATTAAATGAACGGAGCTCTCTCTTTGGATATTTCAGGCCATGGCTAAGAGGACTGAGGGAGAGCCTGCTGGAATCACTGAGAGGAAGAGGTGAAAGGGGAGGAGAGGATGAATGAATGCTAGAGAAAGGAGAAGAAGAGAGGACCAGGAGAAAGCAACCATGAGAGGCAGTATCATGAGAAGGTGCCAAGCAGCGGAGCATTGAAACACACAGAAGCAAGCAACTGGGGAATATTCTGGTAACTGCAAAGTCTCGTGCAAACTATCCAGATTTTGACACCATAGTGATTAACATCTGAATTTTACGGAGTTGACTGTCTCAATAACTGTCTATAAAAATGTGTTAATGTGATTTAAAAGATTAAACCAATTTGTAGCATCTGTGCAGCAAATTTTCCAGTCTTAATAGATGTTGGTTTTTCAAAACATGGACAAGTATTCGGGGTTGAAAAAGAGTTGTTTGTTCATTTGGCACTAAAGCTGCATTTCAAACAGTCTAAAAGTTTTAAATTAACTCTGATGGATATGGGTTTATAACAAAATGGCACAGTGATGAATCACACGCTGTTTAATTAATACTGACAATTGTGCTATACAGCTACATTGCAGATCATTTAGCACTCTTTGAAAGGATTCTATCAGCCTAAAAACAGACTTTTCTTGTCATCATGTTATAAGCAAATGATTTTCACAATCATATAACACATAAGTCTGTACTGAGGTTTTGACGGCAACTTTTTTAAGCAGAACAGCCACATGTATATTGAAAAGGAAGGGGGCGGGGTTCACGCTCTTTCTCATAGTTACTTGTGTAGAATCCAACAAGTCGCTTAAACTCAACCCCCACACCCCAGCTTGATCTGAACTGCCTGTGTCAATCAAACTCTCAAACACGGTCAGAGTTCAAGGGTTCAAAAT
The DNA here is from genome assembly GCA_038419695.1 of Scomberomorus guttatus. NCBI lineage: Eukaryota > Metazoa > Chordata > Actinopteri > Scombriformes > Scombridae > Scomberomorus > Scomberomorus guttatus. The sequence continues at coordinate 8,961,359 of CM076468.1, read as the reverse complement.
GGGATTCACCTCGAGAGGAAGCATGCTACAGTAGCTGCTGAATGACACTTGTAACAGCTCGTGCTGCAGGGTTATCTGAAGTCTAACATTAGCTACATGTAACTATAGCAGCTGGTGTACTTCAGAGACACATTCCCAATGCTAAATAAAATGAAAATTCATCAAGCCGAGGTTGAGGCTTCCAGTGGCAACGATGAGATATTCACGGGCTAAAGCATTTCGTTCTTTATCTCTCTCACACACAACCTCTAACACACATTTTTACTCAACACCTAATTTTAAATCTGTGACACCGAGACTGATCTGCTGCCGAGCAGACGAGTCTCTAGCTAACTCTACAGTATGCTAATGCTATTCACTGGAGAGCATCAAAGTCTGAGTTCTTCAAGGAGCTTTGACTTTAAGTTTAAAAAAAAAAAAACATTGCATACATTTACGGTGTAACAGTAGGAAAAGATTTCATTGGATATGTCTTTTTTCAGTTGGTCTTTAGAGGAAGCAGGATGGTTGACATCCTCTTGTACTACAGAGCAGCTTTTTTACAGATTACAGGGAAACATGAATAGCGACCAATAAAATGTCCAACAAATGTCCTTAAACCATAAAAGATGTAGAAGGTAAATGCTTACAAAAATGCCCTGGAACTTCCTGTAGTTTGCCAAATCACTTCAGCTGAATATACTTTCCTGTCTAAGCAGCACAACCGTGGGCTGATTTGAGGGGGAATGAAAGAGGATTGTCAGATTATTAACACAACTTAATAAACGCCTACCCTAAAGCAACTATAATCATTAAGGCTGCTTAACATTTATCTTGCTGATTTAAAAAGAAGAAGAAAAAAAAAAAATCAGCCACAAGGAAGAATCGGCTTGAGCCAAAAGGAGAGAAAATGCACAATCCAGCCAACAGCAACAAAACAAACAAAGCCTTTGATCGAATAAGTCTTTCTTCTGACAGACAATGTGCTTGAAATTGTACAGTCAATTTATCTGACTTTGTGTGTTGAGGTTGTACACTGCTTCAGAGTATTTCAGTTTCATCAGTGATGAATGCACAATGCTAAGGATAATGGCGAATGTGCAGCATGTGCAGCTTTCGAATTATTTGATTGAAACATACAATATACTGTATTGTGGCAAGCTGTCTTTTCTTTAAGTTGAAAATTTAAACCAAACAAAGCAGAGCATATTTCTCCTCATAGGGACAGGTGCACAAACAGCACTTGGGAAATAACTATGTTATATATATTCAATTCATAGTCTCATTGCAACGGTAGACACACACACACACACACACACACAAACCTGTCAATGTGAAAGCTATTTGTCTTCACTGCACCTTTTCTCCAAAAAAGCCCCTTACGTGTCTGAACCAAACAGCCCTGCAAGCAAAAATAAACCGAAGTGCTAAGGTGAGACACGCTGTAGTTACCACTGAGAGCTTAACGGCGCAATGCAAATAAGCTTTCACACAATAACAGACGAGCCACAGCTCCATGCTAGGCAGCTGAGATTCAATATCGGAGGACAAGAAGTGCAGCGTCCCCAGGCCCTTCTTGTAAAGTGGCCCATAAATCGAGAACCCTGTTGAGAGTCTCTGTGGGTCTGGTCCAGCAGGGGGGAAACAGCCTCGCTCTGACTGAGGAAAAGCACCCGCTTCGAATGTTATCACTCGATTGAACCTACTAGTAGGTGCAGCAGGCCCCTTCTAACCCGTATCTATGAGGCTGATAACCACTGATAACGCCCATTCAATCGAGTGATAACATTTGAAGCGGGAGGCATAGCAGTAACCCCTTCAGTTGTAATTCAGCTTAAAACTATTACCATCATTACCCAATCTGGGAATCTGATTACTGGAATTGTTAAATTTGAATATATAGATGATGCTCTGGGTGTTCAGTCATGCGTGTAACTGAAGTGGGTCAAACTGTATACACTTGTTAATGTTGCTCCTAAATTACAAAGCTCAGACAATCAAATAATGAGTGCTAGAAAATGTAGACAATCACAGGGAATGATTTGAAAATTAGTTTACTACAACTTGCTGGCGCTGACTATTATTAGGCTGTGTTCAGAAATACTGTAGCATGCAAAGACAATGCCTTCTCATTTTAATGAGATCAGAGGCCTCTGGCAGAAAAACACAAGGATAAAGTGATTCATCTGTGTCAAAAGTTTGGACACACCGTCCCATTCACTTCAGTGAGAAAGTGTGTCCAAACTTTTGACTGGCACTGTATATGAATCATCATCATTTTGTGCCTTTCTGACAGGCATCATATCAACGTTGATTTAAAAATCTAGCAGAATTGCATTGAAGGATTTTAGCAAATTTTTAGCCATTGTTCCATTTCAGGGTACTGTATAGTGCAGAAATTGTACATTTAAATTGCTGTTAAGTAAATATAGTGCCTTAGGTACCACAATAGGGAGTCATTTTGGACACAAGCTGTCTGAATTGTTCTGATCGCGTACCAGAGGCAGGTTTAAATAAATGTATTTGGTTAGCAAATGCCATGTTGCCCCAGGTCTGGTGCGTAATGGCTAATGACTAATGGCAAATGATAAATGAAGGACTCCTAATGAAGCGCTCCTTGATTTCACTCACTATTAATCCCTTGACGTAGTTGTTCAATTTAAGGTCCCGTCTGGCTCACAGGGGAGAATTTGGCATAAACAAGGTCAGAGTTCCTACTCAAGCTACCCATGTATGCATTCATATACTGTATGCAAATAGGCTTCAACAGCCCACTCCAGTAGGCACTGAATATAATAATCTGAGCATTGACTTTCAGTGACTATACTTAAAAGCCTTTGCTGAAACCACAGCGTCCCCTGAATGGGCTTGTGAAAGGCTCTGTAGAATTCCCTGAATATCTGAACACCAGACACTTAGAATACAGGTCAAATTGTGAATACAGATTGGTAGTTGTGATAGTGTTTTGATAACATTAGAGAGTCGCGTTTCCTCTGGTATGCAGTTAGCCTGCAAATGAATCAGCTTGCACAATAATGTGTCTAGGTCTCTCTTTTCTTCTCTCTTGCCAACTGGCATTTTGTGTGATTTTTTTTATTTTTTTTTATCTCCACACCAACGTATGGAATGTCACAACAAAGCCTTCATGAATGAGTAAGCACAGATCCGATGAAGAGAGGAGGGGAAATGGGAGGAAAAATTGCTCATTTTGCTTCCCCTGGCATGCAATTTCCATCCTCTATCCACATTTCTCTAAAAGCTATCTAAAACACATCAACTTCATCTTTCTAGGCTGAATGGGCCTCAGAGGATCACCTCCAGACATGGCACGATGGCAGCGGGGCTGAAAAGAAAGGATGAAAATGATAATTCTGCCCTCTTGCTTATAGCGATTGGCTTCTCATTCTACAGCTGATTAAAAAGTGGGAAAAAAGCATTTATTTTAAACGTCACTTGCCCCTAAAAAAGAAAAATACTGTATATTGAGGTAATTGATCACATCTCAGATGGCCGTTTCATCAGAGGAGGTACAACATGAGTATTGCCTCTTCATTTTAGTTGTGTTACAAATGAACAGCACAACATTTAAGCTCCGGGGCGTCCTACACTGTGGCTGACCTCGAGTCCTTTTATTTTCTGTTGTAACAAATTGGAAAAAAAAGAGTGCCTTTAAATTGAACTTGATTCTGGTCAACTTAATGCTTTGGTTCTCCCCACAAGACACACTCGTACATACACAGAATATCTTGCATATGTTTTTCAAGAGCAATGTAAAGGGACAGATGGAAATGACGCCTTTCTTTTATTGTAGTATTAACCGTTGCTCTGTTAGGATAGGAATACCATTACATGCTGAAGGTAAATAAAGCTATTATAGCAGCTGCTGCCACTCAGCTCAGTTCACATCCATACATGAAGGCATTCAGATCAAAGTCTAAAAAGTAAGTGGCCCATGAAAATGATTTGCAATACAGAAAATTTCTTTTGATACCTCTCCGCTGAATAACAGTGCACAGAGAGCTCAAGGCCCACCAAGTTAATGGGGGGCCAATTTTGAAGGCCATCTATTTTTCCATATACAACTAGTCTCCCATCAGCGAGTGATTGTGGTTGCTATGTTCCCTGAAAGGGACACTTGGGTAGGGTTTCCTACGTCTGCAGGAAACAGATTAGAGGCAGACAAAGCAAGCTTCTTCTGTTGCACTCTTAAATCGGACTTGACACAACCTACATTGTGGTTACAGAATTGCAAATGATGACATCTGTTAGGGACTGTTGTGCACTGGAATCAGGGGAGAGCTTACCACTTATCACTGAGTCCACCATGTACGCATTTACAAATTTAGTGGTCTTGTATTCTTAAAGAAAATAAATACAGATGGTATAATTTAGGGATGGGCAATATGGATAAATTATCTATCACAGTATATGTTACTCTATATCCCGCTATATATAAAATGTGATATAAGACATTTCTGGAAAATTTGTTGACAAACATTTTAAGGATAAAATAACCAGTGTTTCTTATTAAATACATGTCAAATCAAAGTGTTTCATCACATGGATGGAAAACTCACAGAAAATCCAACAATTCCATAATGTAGCCCTGCTCATTGATGTGAAGCATTGCCCACAATGGTATAATAGACCCAGAGACAGTTAAGGAATAGATACCAAAGTATAAGCAGTCGAAATCTCTCACAGGAGACAAATGTGTATCGCCAACCCCCAGTAGAATCACAGAAATTTATTCAAATGATTGCAGCTTACCACTATGCTGGTGACAGTGGACATGATCCCCCCCAAAACAAAGTGTGCTAAGATTAAAATCAATTATTTTCATTATCAAGTGATCTATCAACTATTTTTTTTCAGTTAATCAATTCACCACTCCTCAGGCTTTAAGGAGTCAGAAAAAGCTGAAAAATGCCCATCACAAGTTCTGAGAACCCAAAGGTGACGCCTTCAAATTGTCCAATTTGTTTTGTTTGATGTGTTCCAATTGTTTTATTCAACCAACGGTCCAAAACCCAAAGATATTAAAGCTTCTTTTTAAAGGGTTCACAAGCTGAGAAGGTTGGGAACCACTGAGAAAGATCTCCCACTGTTATCTGGCACCTAAGCTAAGTTTAAACAATGAATGAAAAGCTGTACCAGAAAATAGTATTTGACTGAAGCATGAAAACGCATGAATAGAATGAAATTTTGGTATTCATCCTTGGTAGTCATGACTGTTCTTTGTATGGGCGAGGGGACATGCCCAGACATATTGTAATCTATCTGATCTACCATACTTGTCAATTCATGACATGATGGCTGCAACAAAAATAAATAGCTTTGAATCAGATCGATGCCCAATGATTGCGATGGAAAATGGAACAAGGCATGGGGAAAGAGGAATCTCATCTTCACGGGAATTGGATTTTCAAAAGATTTAACTGAGAGCTCGTCTGTTATGCATGTAGTCCGGGCTTCTAATACGCAGATTTCACAACAGTCAATAAGTCTGCACGGTGGTGCCAAGCAGGAATGGAAGGTACTCAAGCTGAAGTACAACATTTATGATATTTGCACACATGCACATGGTCACACACAAACACACAAGCTGGATAACCTCTCAGTATTTCCATTTTCCCCTGAGTCTTATTAATGTAATTTAATAGCCATGATTGAGGTGCCCCCTCTCAAGTTCCTCTTCAACATTCTTCCTCACAAATCCTCATCAGTGGCTCCAATCACTCCTCACACAGAGCCAATATCGCACAGCGAGACAACCCCTTTTTCTCACCACATTAATGAACTCTTTCATTTGAAAGCCTTTGACTGTCCGCCCCTTGATTGCAAAGCCAAGGCCAATAGGCCTTGGTGACAGCTCCTTGAAAATTAAAAGTATCAATCAAGACAGGAGGGGAAAAAGCTTGTGATGTCTTCAGATCCTTCTTTCTATGAGAGAGGGAGCATTGTAAGCTGAATGGGGTCAAGTGTTATTTGCAAATGCTTGTCATGGTTTGTTTTAGCTGATTTTAGTGCGAGATAGGCAGGGTTTGAATCGTGGAAAAGGAAAATAAGATGAAATGCCATTTATTAGGGGCAAAAGCACAAAGTTAATCATTTTCCGACTGCCAATGTTATCTTATGAAACAGCATGATGTTGTAAACACCACAAATAACAAGTCAATGTACTGAATACTTAACAGACACTGCATGCAAATATTGTAAAGCTCAAGTGTGAAAATTCAACAACATGGTTTATAAGGAAAGGGAAGCTGTCACTGTTAACGTGTTTTCAACATTGATGCCATTCAATGTATGACACAAGTATTCATAATGATAGTCGAAATAAACCCGCCATTGAAAGAACACCTCCATTATTGCATTAACATGCCCTTTAAACCTACAGTTGGTTCATCGGGGAGCAGAGGAGGAATTCAATGCCACTGGGTAAACTTGACCAGCATAAAAAAGTGCCAGTGCTGGATGACATAATCTCTGTCTAAATCAATTTCTGTGTGAGAGCACTCGACTCAGCTCAATATGTAGCTGCAGGGCTTCCGTTAAGTGGCCACTGCCACTTACCTATTAATTCATGTGATGCTGGTCGCTCCTGTGGCAAGGCTTAACCCCAGATGTTGGGGATGAATAAAGACGTTATTAAAATAACATCATAAACCGAGAAGGTATCACCTAAAGCACAAAGTGTCAAGAAGAAATTGAAGTGGAAAGATTTAGAGCAGAGCATGATGCAAGCAGATTTTTGGAGCAGTGGAAATGGGAGCAAATGTTACTGTGAACAAAATTAGAAAAGATGTGATTAATGAGGTGTTGGCTGAATGTGAGGCTCACACTGACTGTAGGCCTTGGCCTTAGATGAGGTTATGGTTAGTAATACAAAGAGACATTTACAAAGAGACATGAGAGGAGAAGAATCTCTGCAGCAGTTGGAACATGATAAAATGGTGAGATGCAACTTGCAAGGCTACTGTACCTTCTGTATCATCTGTATGAGGAGGGAAAAGGATGCTTTTTTTTCTCTTTTTTTTTTAAACCAGCATCTGCTCCAACTTTACATCAGTATCACTTCCTGATTCCCAAATATGTTTAACTGGCAAACCCCAGTCTGGTCAGAGCCAGAGTGGAGCTCCAACATCCATCTGGACAATCATAAGCCATCATCCATCCAAGCAGGGGAGAGGAGAGGAAATACTAGCAAATACTAAGAGAGGCACAGAGAGAGCTGACTCGCCAAGCAATCACTCAGCAGAAATAATTTGAAATAACTAAGCCCGGATTCTTCTCGCCTCCCTCCACACACACACACACACACACACACACACGACTTGTGTTTGCATGAGTATACACCCACCGATACACTCACGCAGCCCGCGCACATAGACACACGTTAGCCACACGCACACACACTGCTGACGCACAGGAGCGATATGCAAATGCGCACAGTCTTACACAATTAACGTCGAGGAAAAAATGAGCAAAATTAACAGTTCGTATTGATTAACACACTAATCGCTCTGCTTGGATAATTGGGTTTTAGTAAAGAATACAGGAGACTTCAGCAGTCCACTTCACTGTCATACTGCAGCCGTGAACAGTTCCACTGAGGCTCCGTCCGCAACTACAGCAAAAGGAGCGACTGGGATTCATGCGTAACGGAGGGAAAATATATTCGCTCCAAATGCGCATTTAAGTGCCGCATATTAGGAGACCACGATTTTGTTTGGTAAAGCGCACCAATAAACGATGCAAATCCATCCCAATGAAATGTCAATGTCATCCAAATTTATCGTGGATGCCAACAAACTGGTTTAAGCACATCCACGGAAGGCAGCATGAGCATCTAACCAACTTTGGAAACGTAAAGAAGAAGAAAAATACATCGAACTTACCCACAAACAGTTTCCAAATGATAGCGTACACTCAGCTGTCAGTTCTGATAACCCCACACCATCACGGTGTATCAGAATCTGTTCTGGTCTACAGAATGAAGCAGCAGCGTTTTAAAAACAAGGAATCCAAACTGTGAAATAGTCCAGTTCTCCAAAAAAAAAATGCCGCGTCGGTCCCAAAATTACATATTGCCAGCTTTGACTGGCGCAAATCAGAGCGAGAAAAAAAAAACAAACAACACAGAAACACCTGCAACCGGTCACTTTCAAACAGCAGGGAAGAAAAAAATGAAGAAAATCATGACAGTGATTAGAGGAATGGTCGACAGAATCAATGAAGGGCAATATCAGAGGAGGCAATTAGTCTGATTATCCTATTAAATCAGTTGCTCAGCCGCTCACAGGCGCACAGCCCCGGCAGGTGAGCACCGCTTTAAGCAGGACTACACGAGCGCAAATTTCCAAAGTGATGTGCAGAAAAAGACACATCGGATGCCGTCTCTCTCTCTCTCTCTCTCTCTCTCTCTCTCTCTCTTTCTGAGTGCTGCTGTGTCAACGCGAGATGCGTCAAGCGCACCCGAGTTAACCGAGATGAAACAGGACATGAGGGGATTTGGCTTCATAATAAAAGCTAATCATTTGCCATGTCAGTGAGGGTGCATCCATTCAGCAAAATGCTCTTGAAAATATTTGATTAAACTATTAAATAAATCTGTGGCTGTGAGGTGTATTCATTTCAAGTTCCACATGAACTAATTTTTTGTTCACTATTTGGCAGCTAGGGCTGTTCTCAACATGCAGTTTCGTGGATGCTTTTATTTTAACGCAGCCGCCATCCTTACTCTGCCTCACTTGACAGTGGTACCCGTGTGAACGCACCCAGTCAGATCTGCGTTCCTCTGGAAGATTTGAGACAGTGCCCCGCATGAGTATGAAAACTCCGCTCAGGCGCACATGAGAAGAATCATCCTCACATGCGCCTGTTTTGGGAAACAACTTTGCAGCTAGTGGAGTGCTCAGTGCTGCTCTGTCCACCACAGAAACCAGGGACAATGCAGTGCAGCTTAAGTCTGAGGATGACGCACTGCCGCCCAATGGAAATAACTGAAAAGGTCACTGTAAAAATACACCTCTTTACAAGTCACTTGAGTCTAAGCATCGAATTATTGTATAGAAGAAGTGGAATATGTGGCAGTGAAAAATCATAATAAATCCACAAGCTTTATATCATAAGAAGTAAAAACAGATTTTTTTTGTGTTCATGAAACAACAAAAACAACCACAGGATTTCAATAATTACTGTGAACTTACTTTGAGTGAGTTTCATTGCAAAGTTGAATTAGAAAACTGTGATCATGAGTAATTAAAGCTCATTACGTCCAGAGCACAAAATAATTAATTCATTAGTTTGTATCAATTTTCACTAATCAAGTGAAGACCTCATTCTTCCTTGTTTCAACATACTTGTTGTAGAAAGTTGCTGTAACTAAACAAAAAAATCCTTTGAAACAAGAGAAATGACTTTACCCAGTTTGCCAATTTTGATTAATAAGAAATAAGATTTTAAGACTAATATGAAAAGAAATTTGTAAAAATTGTTACTGCATAAACAAAACTAATCATTTTAAAGATCCTTACAGAAAGTCACAATGTGTTTTATTAGAATTTAGAGAAACTATTACAAAACCAATATTGTGGATTAAATGAAAGTACTAAAAGAAGGAAGACCAACCAAATTCCATTTAATTATGTTCAGGAGCTATGTGTGACCGTGCACAAACCAGACTTCCATTAGCGACAGAAAATTGTCCAAATGCTGCGGTCCACAAAATTACCACAAAATTAGATATTTTCTCCTTGTCTACTTCTGGTAGGCTTACGAAGGCAATCATGTTTCCATTACAGAAAAACAGGGATCCTCCAACTGTGCTGACAAATGGCTCTCTATTGAGGAATGTACTTTTTAAATACTCAAAATAGGTCCTAAAGTGGGTTTAATTTACATTACAGTGCAGTAACCACAACTGACACCAGTATTCATTCCATTGTATTAATATTTATCACCATCTTTTTCCTGTTCAATATTAACAACAGAAGATGAATGCGACAAGCCCACTGAAAAAAGCCCGAAAGGATTTCAATTTGCCCAGTACAGGTATTACCAGTATTTATGAGTAACCAAGGACTCACATCCAAAAGGCAGGAGACAAACCCTGAATCACTAAAGATGATGAATGGACAGTAAGGCTGCCTTGCTTTCTTCCTGAATTGGAAAGGTGTGATACAGTTTGAGGACTTGTAGGTAAGCGGGTCTGTTTGTCGGCCAGCCAGGCTATTAAAAAAAAGGGACTCGTTTGATTTCCCCCTCACTGGGCTACCCCTGTCAAGACTTTGGCCTCTGGCACTGTGTTTCTGTGAGGCGAATTCTGATGAGGGGAGGGCTTTGAGGAGGAGAAAAACCACCCTCCTCGGACTGAAAATGTGCACTTGTGAGCTTTCTTTGTCATATACAGACCCTGGCGTGAATAGAGGTTCCTTAATGAGCAAAGAAGTGGACAAACACGGCATTGATTCCCCCCTTCTATTCGAGGTTGTCGTCCGCAAATGGCCTCAACTCAATCAACCGGTTAGTGTGCAACTTGGAGGACAACTGTCTAGTGAGGGTTGATTGTTGGCATTTTTGTTTCTCCTGGTTTGAGGATGTGACAGAGGTGAGTGACAGCCTAAAAGAGCAGAAGCATGGTGATAGACTCGTGTGGACTCATCAGCCCCTCTATGGGTTAATGACCTCATAAAGCCCTCTCATAACATATTGCTAAACTCAAAAACTCATCACTACTGAGCTCAAAACAAGGCTGTTTTCTAACCTTCACAAAAGGAGACAATTTAGGAGTACATTTCAATTTTACAACCACAGTCTGAAACGGTATACTGATCCAATTAAAAATGACACATCTACTGATGTACTATGAGAAAATATCTTGTGTTCTTACAAAATGACTAGTTACATGAAGGTGAAACACGGGGAAACTTGTATTCATAAATATGTAATGAGAAACTGTTTGGAAACTTAAGGTTAAGTTTGTCTTGTGAGTGTGGAGCTCACAGTAAAACCTTGGGAAAAACAAAAGTATTTGCAACAACAAAAAAGCAGTCATTCTCAGACTGATCTTGAAGCAGATGTTAAAAGGACAAACTGCAGCTGGTACTTACGTAAATGTGTTGTGTGTGTGTGTGTGTGTGTGTGTGTGTGATCTCCCTGCAGTGATGGAAAGATGCTGAGATGAGGAGAAATGTTCTTAAAGCATCTAATTTAAATGACTCAAATAAATAAATAAAATTTCTAAATAAAAACATCTGCAGTACTGAAGTCATCTTTTATCACATGTAACTATATGCTATATGCTGAAATACTGACAATTAACATGGTTATATGATCAAAATACACCTGCATACAACAGATTATTCCCCAATTCAGTTTAGCGGAGTCATATTCAAAGCCATCGTAAAACATCCAATTAACAGAGACACCTGTGACCAAAGTTAAAGGGCCGTTCATGATCTTTGTTGGTCTCTTTACCAGTGACTGGGTAGAATTTAAAGGCACCCTGTGGGGTTTTCTTGTAAACAAACAAAAAAGTTATGTTTGCATTCAGTTTTTCTCACCAAAACACATTGTGTGTATCCTTGAGGTCTAACAAAAAAAGTTGGATGTGTTTCTTCCCTCAAAACATTGCAAAGCCAAAAAATAAAAAAATAAAAACATTTTAAATTGTGCATTGTTTCCATCCATACTTGCTTTCTTGCAGTCTTCCTCTTTCACTTAACTCCTACCAAAAACTGCACAAACTCCTCACCTGCCCTGTTTTCAGATACAGCGGACCATCTGACATAGTAAGGTCAGTTAACAGTAACATTTCTAAACAGTTTCTGACTCAACAGCAAGCACTCGCATGCTAAAGAAGGAAAACTTTAACAAAGACGGGTGCTGTGCCCAAAATTACTCTACTACTCTAAGGTTAGCTGTAAAAAATGATATTTTGGTCACTTATGAATCATCGTAACAGAATTTTGCACCAGCTGTAGTGATGCATAACTGTAATTTTACATCCAGCAAAGACAAAGCTTTGCATTGTTGGGATTTGTGAGGGCACTATAAGGCATGAACTACGAACTGAGAATCCAGACACAAACAAAATGGGGGAAAGTAAATACACAGCACTTGATTTCAAATAGATTTTGGACACAGCTTAGGATTCTGCACGACATACCTCCTTGGTTCATTCTGTTCTCTTCTATATTCTCCCTATAAGAGTACTGTTAGTTTGGTCCCACTTCAAAAAATTTGTGTTACTTAAGGAATACAAACAGCGCACCATTTTTTCACAACTTTGCAGGACAAAGATGTGGCAGAAAGTGTGACAAGGTCTTTCTGGTTGCTGCAAACAAACTAGGAGTTGCAAAAAGTTTGTAAGTAATCCTTGAGTCACTAGTTTTTTACCAGATTTGACTTTTCAACAGGCCTTGCAAGGGTCATTTCAGATTTAATAATTTTATGTGGTTGAATTAACTAAGGAGCCAATTGCAAAAAGTCACAGCCATATGTCCCCTGCCCCGCTTCCTCGGCTGCATATCTCAACCTCATTTGGACTAGGAGTGATAATCACACATCACTTTGTGAGATGGACTGTTTTCAGAGAAGGCTACAAATTTAATTGGGGTAATGAGGTCACAGGAGGAAGCCTCAAAGCTCTTCTCCAATTACTGCCTACCAAACATAGAGTACCAACAGCACTGAACAGAAAACATTTCAACATGACAAAGTTATTATAGTGTACCACACAGATTAACAAAGCATGACCCTTCCTATTAAACCACAGATGCATGTTTTAATTTGTTCCAGTGCTTGAATAATGATACAGGATGCAGTGTGAGCAAAAAAGACGGTCATTTTCATGTGCACCTTTTATAGAGGATGAGTTGAACTTGCACATGCACGCCGCCTTGTCACAATTTCCTAATTACAGGCTTGTAGGACTTTTTAAGTGAATAATTTCTGACAATAAGAGGACATAGCCCCTCTTGCAGAGATGCTGTATGTGCCTGTGTTTTTGGGGTGATGTCATCTTGCAGATGATGCATAATTCACCGCTCATCTTCAATTCAGTTCAGCTCCCCAGAGGAGATTTAATGGGATACATCTTGACGTAAGTTTGAATATAATAAACACACCCTCCACAGTGCTCCTGCTGAGCTACGTGTTTTGGACATTCGTGGGGAGCAACAGCACCATTTTCCAGTTCTAGGATAACAATTTTAGCCATATCAAGAGGTTTTTATTTGGTAGATATAATGCAGACCACATTAATATAAAACTTTTTTTTTTCCAAGACCACCAAGCAATTATGTGTAAGTTAATGGTCAAGAGAGAGTTCTTGGATGTGACAGCAGTCTAGTTCACTCGCAGTCTGTTGCACACTTGGTGCCTCAAGTACTGCTGAGGCACGGAGTGGCGAACATATTCTGTCGCTATGTCATGTCTTTTACAGCATGCGAGGGAAAGCAACACATCGGGTGCCACAAAGTCACAATGAATCCCTGCTGCGCCAAACAAAGAGGGACCAGACAATTTGCACATGATGGACATTTATTTCTGTGACAGCAGAAATTTCTGTGTCATGTCAGCTGTGGGAGTCCATTTATTTCATACTGTATGGTACATTTGACCGGGGGAGCGAGGCATTCATATGAACATTTTCGTTTTGTTCAGGAATCTGTGGAGCTTGCTGACTATCAGAAAGAAAATGCTAGTTTGGTTTGCCTCTGTTATGCCGGGCTGTGTTAGCAAACATCTTTTAAAAATAGTGATAAAGACACACATTCATTGGTCTACAACAAAATCCCACATGAGCCCTTTTTTCCCTCTCGAACAGCATTATTTCCAGCCTTATGTAACTAAGGAAAAGTCACTGAACTGACTACCTGCTTTCCTAAAATAAATACTTGCATACTCTGGCAGAGGTAAGCCTGGTTGCAGGTATTTTTATAGCCCTCCTGGCCTACATCTGTTAGCTCAAAATGGTAATTCGTGTCAAGGAGCCACTACTCACTCTTAATGTGTTTTTACTCTTGAGCATGTCTGAATGGCTCTTTCTCACCTGCCCAAACAAACTGAACAAAAAGGAGTAAATTTGGGGTGAAATGCCCCTGAGCCATTTTTCACCAAATAACCAAATACCTGAAAATATAGATCTCTGTCCTCTTTCATGAAAACTGCAGAGATTTTCATAAGGAGGGAGAATATGATCCGAACCAAAAACAGAAAAGCAATTTTATGGGTATAAGGTAATAGATGTTGATAGCAGTAGTCATTCAAGCATGGACAGTCTAGCACAACAATCTACTTCTGCACAATTATGGACTTTCATGCTTTGCACAAGTTGCAGACACTTGATTCCAATTTGGTTTTACTCCAAAGTACCAAAACTGCTCCCCAAACTCCAACGTGACTTTTGTTTACAAGCTGAGATACACTTTTAATTGGGCTGTATGAACCTAATGAAACCATTTATACAAATGGTAGGAAATTAGTATTTTGCATCATGGTTTAAACTAAAGAAAACAAACTGTAGCGTTGGAAGACTCCCACTGGGGCTCCAAACACTACCCATATCCCACCCACTTCAACCCCAGTCTCTCCATGACAGCATGAAAGGTCTACGAGCGGTTGAGAGAAGGCTGCTGTGCTTAGCTGGGAAATGATGAAAGCACTTCCTTTTACTGCGAGTGTTTGAAGCTCTCTCTACAGTTTTATACTTTCTACAGAAGTGTACAAGCTTTAGAGTAAAGGGATGGAGTAGAGAGTGCTAGGAGGGTGTGCGACCTGGTAACCTTATAAGACTTTATGGGGAAAGGTGTGGTAAAGGACTGGCCCTTTAGTCACATTCCAACAGCTGAGCCAAGTAAGTTTTAACCACATGGGACATAATAAAAAACGTCAAAGTAAATGAACTTTCTGGTTTATTTAGAACTATTATCTGAGTGACAAATGATCTCTTATAACAACTATTCTCAAAAATAATCACTAGCTTAATACAGTATTACACAAATAGTATTATATAACTGCAACCTTTCCATTATATTAGATAATTGGCTTCAGTTGCATAACCTTATTCATAACTTAATTTCACTTTTTAGCCACATATAGATAGTGAAGGAAAATGCAATTCAAAGTGTTAGAAGTCAATATTTTGCAGTTATGTTCAATACAAATATCCTGTGTGATGTGTTGAAGAAGAAAGTAATTCAGCACCATGTATTTATGGATAAATTAATTTTCTGTCAGATATGTTGAAAAACATAAATTCAGGCTCTGTACAGTCCTTTCAAAAGACAGATTTTCTTAATAAGTCGCTGCATATGAACAGAATTCATAGAACTTTGCACTCTTCTAATCATATTTTGATGATGCAGCTTAGGAGGAAAATTAGGCCCTACATATAAATACACTGGGGAGGGAGGAATGAGCAGCATGATATCTGAGGCAAGGATATGTGCTTAACATCCTTATTCAAAGAGTACGTGCAGCTTGATGTGATGTTTAATCCTGCACGGATATAGCTGGGAGTGTAGCACAGATTTCTGGGCCCTGCAGAAGCAGTCTCTGTGGATGCTTTCACATCCCTTTAAAAATCAAAAATAGGTTAACTATACATGACACGGGACATGAACTCCCCAATAAAAGCCAATTAGTTACAAATTATTTTACAAATTTGCAAATTCTTGCAGAGTCTATTATTTTATCAAGTATAATTATTGTAAGTTAATGAATAAAAAAAAGGTGTAGCTAATAACATTAACGATGGCTCTGTTTCATATATGTGTACCAGTGCCAGGACTGTGCTCATGTATATACTATATCACTAGCAGATTAATTATGGTACATGTGTGCTTCCCATGCTATGCCATGTTAAAATGTTTGCCATGAGAAAGGTTTATTATTAAAGTGCAAATGCAAATACCTCATATCACGATATATGATGCAGCCTTACTGCAAGCTTGCCTTTTTTACTGTAAGGAACATAGCCTAAACACCAATATTAGTTTGGTTAAAGCAGTCTCAAACCATAGTAAGTGTTGTCGTTAGAGGTTTTCCCTCACTTTAGTTCCCTTCCTTTTTTCTTCTGTTTTATGCCTTACAGTTAGTTGTGTAGCACACCTTTACTAACAGAATGTTGGACACACATATCAGATCATGGTCACTTCTGGGGACATTACATAAACTTACATTCATTTCCTGGAGACTTACCCTAACCACTAACCCCTAACCGCAGTCGATGGATGAAACAGGGGTGGCCATCGAGGTAGCTTTCAATTCCTAACCCTAACCTTAACCTAACCTTAACCTCAACCACTGACCCAAAAATCAGCTTCCCAATTGGGGACACGGCTTCTATCCCCAGTTGGACAAGCCATCCCAATTAACTGGTCTTATGTCTGAAATTTGTCCCCAAAAATAGCCTATGACAGACCACACACACACACACACACACACACACACACACACACACACACACACACACACACACACACACACACACACACACACACACACACACACACACACAATGTCATTAAAACCATAGACTGTAAAAATAATAGATGTAGCCACCGTGACGTCACCCATTGGATTTTTGGAGCCAGAAGTGACCATATTTGGATGAGAGGGTGGAGCTGATGCTAATGATAGCTTGGTTAGCACAGTGCATTTACAGTCTATGGTTAACTGTGATAATGCTAATGCTAATTTTCACTAGTGGAAAAAAAACTGGCTTAAAACCATTAAAACAAAATGTACTTACTGGAAAAAAATGAACTGCTAAGTTGGGCATTTTAACATGGTGGTCTATAGGGATTGACTCGCTTTTGGAGCCAGGCTCAAGTGGCCATTGGAGGAATTTCAGTTTTTGGCTCGTGTTGGCTTCATTTTTCAGCCCCGGAGGTTGCCGCTTGCTTAAAACAAATCAATTACAATAATCAGAAGACCTAGTCTATTAAAACTCCTCACTTAAGGACTCAACTATGTTACCCAACCAATCTGATGTGCTATGATTATGTTAATTACTCTTATTGTAAGATGTTTTTCCAAATGGGAGATTTGTCTAAATGTCAAATCTTTTCTTTTCTAGTGTTAAACTGCATTAAGAAGAACTAACGATCAACATAAGAAAGATAAATTGAATCAGTTTTCTGACATGCCCGTTTAATTCTACTTTAAAACAAAGTAAAGAGTTGATCCAGTAAAAGCCAACAGAAAATACTACTGAGAAAGTCATGAACTTGGAATTACTCTTGAGATCTTATTTCATTTCTTAAACCTGCAGTGCGGAACTTTTACATATAAATGAACGTCCATTACATTCAAACCCTTGCCAAACGAGTTCACACAATGCTGATTAAGCCTATCACCGCCAGATAAATCTCTCTGTATTTCACAGTATATGGAGTTTTTAAATCTCATGTCGGGCGACATTCCCATGCTGGCCATTTGGCCATTCATCGTGCAGCCCTTCTAGACTTTCCAAATGTTATAGGACAGTGACATGTTATAGGACATGGATCAAATTCTGATAGTGAAACAAGTCATTTCGCGGGGGTTGTGTGACGCTCAAAACAGTTTATCCACCGTTTTACAGCCACAACAGTAGGTTATGACCAGTGGTGTACAGGCTATTGGGCTACTGTTTTGGGACAAATCCCGTGGGCCGTCAAAAAATATATTTTTGGGCCGATGGACCATCAAAACATCTGTTTTTACTGGTCCTCTCTGTGTGCCTGTCATTCGGTGTGCGCATGAGTGCCTGCTGCATGCAGGCAATCACAGCGGAGCGCCCCCCTTTACTCTCACTGCCAGAAGGGGGAGACAAAAGACCCGCACTCCGGCTTTAAAACGTGCTGGTTTAGCAGAAGCAACGCTGCAAGCCATCATGCATCAGAGCTTTAAACCAAGTCACGTTATCTTGATTAGACTTATGTAATGTGAAAATTCTCAAGTATAAGTCCTTCCAAAACACATGTATAAGAAAGAAATGTTTATTTTTAAGACTGAATGAAGCCAAATGACTTAATTGAACTCGATGAAGGACATGTTGTATATAATGACTTCCGCTAAATGGGTCATGCACTTCAAAGCCCACCTATCCTGGCATTTGTGTGTTCAATGGAATGTGAATGCACCGGGTCTGATCTATCCACAATGTCCTTCCTGCATGTTTCCCTGAAATGTTGTTTAGGGGGTAATTGAGTGATATGAATAATAAGTAAATCCTTGTGAGCTCTGTTTGGCTTTGTAGTGGTAACCAGGCTATCCAGGCCTTGCACTTTGATTTATGAATGATACATCAAGAGGTCCAATCAAGATATTCAGTACGCTGAAACAAAAAGACCCCTGCCTTCATATGGACATCATCTTTCACTTAATAGAAACAGACCCAGGTGGTCCACGTGTGCTTGACATCAATCCTTAGATCATATTTGAAATGTGCACCTCAGGATGAAACAAGAAATATTCATTAATACTGACAAGGAAGGAATGAGCGCTGAATATGGATTCTAGTAAATTCTGGGGCACTGTAGATGGGCAATGCTCCCAGTGACAAACAATAAAAGCCCTATTGGTGCAGGATAAGAATAATGTGGGCATCTCATGTAACTAATAAATGACCATTCAACTGCTGTTTCCTGATATGCATCATGCCTCCCACACAGCTGACAGGAGTGCTTGATCTTACCACATCGCTTGCTACTGCTCAGTGGGACTCAATATGGAGGAGTGCCACGCTTTCATCCAAGTGTGTGAGGTATAGGATTATCCAATTTAAGATATTATGCAGGGCATATATCACCCCAGTGAGACTGTCAAAGATGAGTAAGAGCCACCGGTTTGTGTTGGCATAAGTACAGGGAGGTTAGTACATTACTCCATCTATTTTGGGGAGGCCTTGCTGTAAAATGTTTCAGCTCTGAAATGGCTTCAGAGATTCTTGTCCCACTGTATGTCTCCAAAGCCAAAATCCTTATAATACTGTATATAACAGCTGTAAATCAGCTGTGGGCATTGTCAGTGATTCTTCTAAACTGGAAGGAAGGAAGCCAAGCTTATTTTTTCCAAAGACATTTGATCGGATTGACTATTTGGACTTGATAAATACAGGGAGAGCAGCCAGCCTGCTGAAAGAGTTTGATAATGGACTTACTGGGATTGTGAGGGAAGCCTTGAAATGAGTTTGGCTTTAATTATCTTTGATTTAGAAGTAATCATGCAAACTGATCTATGTCACCATGCTAACCCCAGTCTAACAAAGTAATGAAGTGAAACCCACTGAAAGAAGACAAGGAGCAAAATAGGTAGTTCATATTTGGATATGTCTTGCTGCTAACTGTAAAACATACAGTCTACTTATGGTTAGTTAGCTTAACAAGTTTAAAGGAGAAGGCTGTAAGGCTTATTGTTAACAAATCCCATGTAAAGACCAAAACCAGTAATGTGTTTGTTTCTCAATACATTACTTTTGAGTTTGTGGCATTAAAGTCCATTTGTTCCTACTGAGGATGAAACACAAAGGCTGTTATTTTCTAAAACAGCTACTGAACAGCAGTAAAAAGTCTGTTTGTCGGGGACTATTTTCAGCTGCAGATTGATACTAATTGAGTATTTACAGCAGCATGACGGCGAATGAGTAATTGACCCAAAATAAACTACAGTGGCCGTGTTCATGGTAATGAAGGAACATGACATCCAGTGCACTGACATGTTTTGAATAGCTTTTAGTCAATTCATTGTTGGGAAAAATGTAGAATATTGCCAGCTTTACCCTTTAAACCAGTCAGAGTTTATTGTTTCTCATCTTTGTCAGCGGATAACTTCTTATTCCTCGGCTCAGCAACCAATGAGTTTATTTTTGTGTCCGGAATACATTTGCGTCCAAGAAATGTATTCGAACTCACATTACATTTAGACTACATTTCACTCATACATTCCTCTACTTTTACTGTTCACCATGACCCTCATGAAACCTTTTCTCTTCTGATTCCATACTGTATGTCATATCACAATTTGACGCTTACCACCTGCTGGTGTAGCTGAAGCGGGGTCCAGCAATGGTAGAAAGTCATTTTAATTAACACTGCAGAGAGCCAATAGGCAGAAAATAGGCAGTGGGAAAAAATGCATGACCTTTGTATTTGTACAGACATTTGAGATTTTGTACAGTCAGACTTTTTTGGGAATGACTAGCCATTCAAGGTGGCATTTCCACATTTGCTTCACTCAGCTTTTGTGTTAGCAGAGAGCAGACACCAGCATCTATTCAGAAAGCCTTTCTACAACAATGAGTAAACCCACAACCTGTGCCTTGTCTTCATTAATTATAGCTTATGGAATGAGCATGTTAAAACTTTATTCTAAAATTATGCTGCAAGGTTGAGCACAAAACACTCCTTCCTCTGAACTACAGGGCTACGTTTTCTTTCTTTAATGGGGGTCTGCTTCATTTGGACTTTAAGCTCATACATTTCTAATGGTTGCTTTTTATGTTGCTTGCAACATCTCGGCTAAAACAGAATGCATCTACCCTACCAGAGGCTTTTGAAAAGTTCTACAAACTACTTATATGTAGTCTGAAGTCACTCAAGACTAGAATGTTGTCCTTGCAACTGGATTTGAGGGAAAACAGTAAATCTTGAATGCTATTATTTGAAGCTGTTACATTTTCTCTTTGCATTGCTATTTTATTCATTCATGGGCATAAGTGCACAAAATATATTCACGCTAAGGCAATTAATAATCACATGAGAAATAATTTGACTGAGATCGAGACAAAAAAAAAAGCCAAAACATACATTTTCAGCTGCCTCTGAAAGAAAGCGGAATCATTTCCAACACAGAACTATTGTTTCAACCAGCTGCCCTTGAAATAGACAGATCGAGCCTTCAATAGTAGAACAAAGCTTTGTACCACAATTCCCAGGGCTATGATTACAGATAAGACTTCCCTCAGGCAATTCCGACTGAAGGGCAGATGAGGAATAGAAACCAAGCATGTGGTCTAACTACCGCCCAACTAATTGGTTACAAAGCCAGATCCCAAAGAATGATTTCTTTGTGTACATATGGTAAGCCATATTCATACACAAATAGACCAATAGATTGACAGATAGAGTCTGCAGTGCTTGTGCCTATTCTCCATATCGAGAACAGCTCTATTCATCACTTCGTGGCAGCTCTTGGCAGAAAATGGCGATCAGTCTCTGATGGCATGTAACACAGCTTTGGAGAGCCATCACGCTAAAGGCCAGGTTTGTTTGAAGTTCGCTTTGCAATGCATCAGTGGCAATGACCTAGATTTCCTATCTCTCGTTCCTCCAAGAGTGCAGAGAGAGACAGCCTCGTTTCAGCCCTTTCCATCTTCTAACTATGTCAGCTCGCCTGTAAACATTTGGCACAGAGTCACATCACTGCGTCTCCCTGTTTCCCCGCAGACAACTCTCTTTTTCCTGGTGTCAACTCATGACTCCCTCTCCTCCCCTGTGTTTGTCCCCTAGGATGGAGGTAGAAGGCTGAGCCACTAAGCTAAATGGAAGGGAGATACAGTACAGAATGATATAAAACAAACTAATCATGAAATGAATGCATACATTTAACCCTGCTGCAAGTGTGAGGGCACATGTCATTACTTTGAGAAAATAATTGTGGTGATATAGTAATGAATGGTATATGCATGTCTGTTTCTAAAGATTGTGCAAGGAAAAAATTTAACTGAAAAGATTTGGGTCAGCTTGTTCCTGTTTTTTTGGCTTCAACAGAGAACCATCCCTCAACTTCCTGTGGGGATAGACCATGCCAATTCTGACCCATGTAACACAACGCAGGTTAAACCCCAGGTGCAACCTATGCTCACCAACATGGCCTCTCTGCTTGCCTGTCTGCCCATCTTGTAGTCTTTCCTTCTGCTCTTCCATCCATCTGCTTTCTAAGTGTGCTTGACCGGATAACAAAAACAAACAAAAGAAAAAAAAAAAGAACAAATTGCAAAAAGAAACTAACGTAGCTGGAAGCCGGCCTTGTGCCTCTGAGGTACGATGTTTATTTTGATCATATCTAAAAGCGGCCCCTAAAAAAGCAGCCAGCCATCTCTCCCTCCTTTCTGTGCATCCCTTCTTCCCATCCTCTCTTCTTCCCACACACCCACACGGGACAGTCGTCAGTGCAGAGTACACTAGAGTGAAGGCACAAGAACATTAGAAACTGCTTCGGCTCAACAGCCGACTCAACAAGCCAGAAAGACTGTGTGCCACGTTTTTAATTATGCATGCTGCACAGCATTACATTGCCCTGTCACTCAGGGAAATTGCACCTTCTTCACTATTTCTGCTCGTGCCTTTTGTTGGTTTCCTAGGTGACCGTGTAATCTGACATCATTAGACACATACAGTATGCTACCCAGAGATGCAGGTGCCTCATTCCAAAATATCCACCCTACTCCTGTCTAATCCTGTCACACCAACTGCCACTACTACCTCTGACTGTGCTGTAATGTTTATTAGAAAACCGGTTTGAACAACTCTGTCAGACCTCAGGATGCCAGTGCAAAACAGAGTGTCTCAGGAGTGGAGCGAATCAATGTTCTTTCATGGAAAAATCAACCGCACACTGTAGACTTGTGTGTGGGTTTGAATTTTGGCTTGGGTCCTGGCTATTTAGCTCTCTCAGCTCTGCTTCTTAATATCCTCTCTGCGCAATTGCTGGTGTTAAAGTAAAAGAACACCGGAGCATGATGGATTGCTCAGCTTCCTCACAGCAAACGAAGAAGCACTAATAAAAAATTCTGTAAAGCAATACAGTCTGACTTACAGTCTGTACGGGTTCCTTACAATAAACACTAAACACTAGTCAACAATGACTCAGTGGTTCTATTTATTTTTTCTGTTTCGTGCTGTAAAGAAATTTCTCTGAAATCTGAGCCTGCGGCACATTTTGTTTAGATCAATTTTTCACGTCAACACCCCAGTCTCCCTGGGAATAACAGTCATATTGGAAAATTCTGCAGCACACGATTCATCAAAAACCAAAGTTATATGCCCATGAAGAAAATAGCATAAGTAGAGTCATTTAAATGCACATTCACGTTTTTAATTTAACTGTTGCTCTAGGGTTTTGGTCATCACCTCGGTCTACAATTAATTTGTCACAAGACTAGATAAAACTATGTGAGCATAGGAGGTTACCTACTTTAAAACAAATTTTTTCAAATGCAGGTTTGGGAATTCTGCTTTAGCTAATATATGTTGCAACAGAGAAATGCATATTAATGATGTGAAATGTGTATGAAATTCATTTTCGATCATCATTCTTATTGGTAAAGATCCAAAGTTAATCAGGCGCTGAAGAAACTAGGTCAGTGGTTCTCAAACTTGTTCACATCAAGGACCCCTAAACTCGCATAAATTAGACCACGAGCCCCCATTTGATAAGATTTTGTCCCAGGGTCCCCCATCTAATAAGATCTTTGCTTTTAGATTTTTTATTACAGCAAGTGTATAGTCATACATTCTGTCATTGTGTTACTTATGGATGGAATTATAGTGAAAATAATGTTATGGTTCTGTCCCAGTCTGGCTCTGTGTCCCTCCACCAGTCCACCCGATGCCCTCAGGCTTTTCTGCCTGTTTAAGACTGGACTGAGTGGGAAGAAGGACAGATAAGAGAGGTTGCAGATTGTATTTGAGGACCACTTGAGAAACTGTTGCCTTCTACATCGACTCTTGTCGGGACTAAGTGCTAAAGTGAACTGAAACACTAGTTATGTTATTCAGAGCTGCAGTTGTGACAGACTGATTTATTCATGTTTTTGTCAACAGCAATATATGCTGAAGTTTATTTTGCTGTGTCTGCTCATTGTGACTTATTTAAGTTGTGTGCATGTGAGTTCTGGGACGGTGTGTGCATGGTTATTGTGTTTTCTGGGTTGTTGTTTTGTTTTTTTTTTTTGGTTTTCTGTTTGCTCTGTTTCCCTTCTCGTTAGCCCTGCCCTGCTCCCTGTGTCTTCCCAGCCAGTCAGCTCCCAGCCTGCCCTTGTGTCTTGCCACCTGTTTCTTGTCGTTTCATTAGTTCAGTTTGTGTTTAAGTCCTGGTTTTCAGTTCAGTTCAGTTTTGTTGGATCCTTTGCTCTTTTTGTTCTGTGCTGATCAGTTCTGTTCAGTTCAGTTCCAAGCCTTGAATAAAGAAGTTATTCTTCAGCCTTGCTCTGCCTACGGTCTCCTGCATTTGGGTCCACCTGTTCCACTCCACATAACAAATAAATTATTCCCCTTTTTGCTGGAACACCCTCAAGGACCCCGGACCCCACTTTGAGAACCACTGAACTAGGTTGCTCAGAGAAATCAGGTTACGCAGGTAATCAGTGAACATGTTTACGTGCGTTATAGTAACCTGGTTACTTAAATCAGCGTATATATGCAGCAGCCCAGTAATAAGAGGTCTCCCTTTCTGCCAAACATATTTTGGAAGCATGGCTTACTTATTTTAACTGTGTTAGTGATTGACGATGTTACTTCCTGAATTTGATTATTTTAAATATTATTTTTAAATAGGACATATTGCTAATTATCTCTTCTTTCATTCTGCTGACACAGCAATGCTTTTTCCCTGTCTATGTTTAACGTGTTTGTCTTGCACATGCCTACATGTAAAAAAAAAACAGCTACATGTATACATGGCCAAGAAATCTACCTGGGGAAATTGGGTTCAGCTTGAATCATGAAATTGTTTTCTGATTTGATACACTTATGGTTAAGGTTTGGTTAAGTTTAGCCAACTAAACACACTTGGTTAAGGTTAGGGAAAGGTCATTGTCATGGTTGAAAGAAACTACTGTTGGTACGGTAGTTGACAAGATGTAAACTACGGATTCCAGGAACTAACATTTTAAGTATTTGAAAAAAAAACTCACACTCCTCAAATGCATAACAATTAGAGTGTAAAATGAGCACTAAACAGAAGCAAGTGATGGAATATCTACTTTCACAAGCTTTGGTTGGTATCATTGTAAAAAGCTGGCACAATCCTGACCTTTTGCTTCCAAAGATTATTGTCAGGCTGAGGGAGAGATGAAACACTGCGAATGTTTTGAAGTGTTTACTATGCCCATGCCTGTTTGGTAAAGCAGACCTTCAGCATTTGTGGGAGCAGTCTTTGATAAATGAAAAATAATTATGTGGGTGAAAAGGTGATGATGAAGTATAATATAACACCCAGAGTACATCTAAAACGGCAATGTGTTATTAATACAATGTTATTCTATCCATCTGGACATATGGAATGTGGTAAAACACTTACACACCACATTTACTGAGGTTAGAACAACATAAGAGTCTGAGGGCCGTCGGCATGTCTTCAAAAGTGTGACAGTTTGTTCAAAGTCTTTTTCAAAATTATACTCCTGCAGTATTTATTATTGATGGATTTTTTTGTGACTTGACTATTATCAACACAAAATCCTCAAACGTAAAAAAAAACGGTTACATAAGAGGCCCAAACTGAGGCTTAGGCCCATGTCAGGCCTTTCATTTTTAATGGGTATCAGATTTTAGGACTATCCTATAGTAGATCAGACAGACACGTTTTATCTGGTCTTGATCATGACACATTTTCTGTTGAAATATGCAGCCATGAACATCATCTGACTCTGGCACTTCATGCACAAACTTAGATGAAATATTTAACTGGATGTCTCTGCAGAGTTTCCTTCCTGACTTAACAAGCTACATCACCACGGAGCAGTTTTTCTCTTGCACAATTTGTAATGACCACTTCAAAAGCAACAATACTCAAGACTTCGCAAAAGGTTCCAGCCAGCAATTCTGCACTAGAATTATTTCTCTATATTTTTAGAATGATTTCTCTTTGGTAACTGTTGACATTTTGGCAGCTGTGGGGTGTAGCTATCAGCAGTGCAGAGTGTGCAGCTGCATTAGACCCTCAGGCCTGTGGACCCTCTGATACCACCTATCCTTTGAAACGTAACAGCACTGGTGGATGAGTGCTAGAGCTCTTGCAGTGAAGGACACTTAAATTCGATTCCTGTCAACATAACAGTCAGTTCAATCGTCACTATATCAAACCGGAATAACAGGTTTGTGTAATCTAAATGTGTTATTTTGTGCGTCATGTTTATGTACAGGGAAAGAACAAACCAGCAGGAACAGACAATGTCAAAAAAAGTGTTTTAAAAATGACACTTGAATCATTGACTTTGACAAACCCTTTTTGCACTGCCTGGACCTATATTGCACTGCCTGGTACAACCTTATGGCCAGACACGAATGTAGATATAGGATGATTTCCGTTCAACAACAAAGGTTTTTTTTAGGTTCAGTGCCAAGTTTGGTACTACTATTGTAAGGTTAAGGTTAGGGAAACATCATGGTTATGATATATAAACTATGTTTTAGGTTAAGTAGCAAAAACATTGTTATAGGTCTCCTCCGTGAAAGTCAGATGCACTATACGGCCATTAAGCACTCTGACCCCAAACCATACTTTTCGCTTCACTACATGAAAGGCGCATTACGGCCTGCAGTGGCACTGAACATTGGCATAGGACGTAAACTGTGTGGTGCAGAATTGTCCAATACAGACATAATTCTGGGCATACTGGGTTGGCATGTTATGTCAAGCTCAAAGTTATATTTAATACATATTTAGTGCATACAAAGTCATTTTAGACATTTAAATTAAAGCAATGTTGTGTAACTTTTGACAGAATAAATAAATTCTTCTTCTTACAAATGAAAAGCTGAATTCATAAGCAATAAAAACACGCCATTGCTCAATTCAGTCACTCTGTTTTACCTGTATGACTGGTAGCTTATTGTAGCTGATGTAAGCTAATGTTAGCAAACTTTAGATACACTATATACTGCTGGCAATATGCAATCAGTTCACTGAAATCATGACTCCTCTACTTTTGTTACCGTAACAACACATTTCAGTATTTACCATTACCTCATAACTCGTGGCTGCAGTTGCTGCTGTTCAGCAAAAGTAACTTAATTTCATCTGTTTTTCATCCTACAGTAAGTCACACTTGATGTATTTTTATATTAGGTTATATGTAGTAAAACTATATTTTGATTTGGATTGATTTGTTCTAAAATAATGCTTTGATGAATGTATATTGAAAATATGTACATATCTTTACCTACCTGCACTAAATTGGTAATTATCACCTCCAGTTTATTACAACTTAATTTATTAAAACCTAATGGGCAGAATGGCATATTTGCTTTGCACATAAAGACTCCCAAGAGGAAAAAGCCTTTTATTTTTTATGCCCCTGTGACATTTCATCAGCACCACCATCAAGTCAAACTACCTCTATATACAGTAGCTTTTCAGTCTTTTATCCACTATAATTAACTAAAAAGTGATGGATAAGTGGTCTTGGCCAAAGTCTGCATTATGTTGGGTTCTCTCTAAACAAAAGGGTCACCCCACATCACCACGCTACATAGCTTCATGTCATTTTTAAGGTCATGTTTTTGTTTCATTGTGCAAAATAAAAAGAAGAATTAGGATAAACACATTTTTTCAATACACACACAGTACTGAACTGTTGCTGCAATCCGTCAAAATTGATTTTCTATTCCTAAAATTGAATACACGTAAACGCCCTCTGCTTTTTAAATGAAGCAGAATAATGTCTTAATGAATCCTGGGTGCGTGTCGGTTGAATGACATGCAACAGACAGTGGTCAAAAATGCTTCAGTCTGCTTAAATCACATGACAGACAGGATTAGCACTTTGTTGCCAAGGAGACGGGCAAAATCAATACTCCATGAGCAGAAACTGAGTGCATTTCATACAGTAGTTGAAGCGAGCTTTAATATACCGTACATGAACTCCACGCCACAGCTGAGAAATGTCTTTGTTATTGATATCTTGACATCTTGCTTGCTGCATTCTCACAACATCTTTGCAGCATTTGGGAATAAACTCACTGGATCTGGTGTTTCATTGCAACCTACATTGTGTCTCCTTTGCTTCAACACATCACAAACAAGAGAACTGGTTGAAGAGAGTGAATTTGTGTTTGCAACAGTCCTGCAGCTACTTGTGCCACATGTAGATTCAATGTTATACATTTCTGTATGCAATCATGCAACACAAATACTGTAAAGTGCAAAATACAGTGGAACAAAGCTTTCAATTCTTTGGCACAGGCTGCAAGTCTGAATGAAACATGGGCAGTGGGCCACAGACTAAAAAGAACTGAATAAGTCTCGTGTTGACAATTCAGTAATGTGATGAGTAAAAAAATAGCCTCATAGAATTTCTGCAAGGAAGACACTTTGAAGCTATTAATGCAGGTTGTAATGAACTATCTTTCTCAAAATAACATCTTAAATGTTATTAAGTTCAATGAAAATTGATCAAATGCAAATTAGTCCACATTCCTTGAAACCCTTCGGAGAATCACAGTTTTGGTTGAGGGCCAAGTTGGATCCTACTTTCAGCAGAATCTTGGATGGAGCTTTCTGGAGCTTTTGTTATCTTTATTGTAATTTTGCTGACATAATTCCCAACTCAGCACAGGTACACAGATATGGTGCCGGATTTGCGGATAGCAAAGATTCCTTACAAAGCAATACCAGCTGCAGGAGTTCACAGAGGGACGCCTCTCTAATGATTTAGTATTGGAAACTTTTTTTTTTCCAAACCTATTTTGAGGGAATTCAATTAAATTTTTAATTCAAACCATTAAACCTAATTTATTCCCTGCAGGGCAATATTCATGTCAGGCATAACATACACTGCAAAACACAATCTAATACATAAACACACAGGACTAAAAGCAATAACCTTATTTTATAGAGAGCATTACTTATTTTTGAAGGGTGTGCATGTCCATCAGCCTTTACACACACACCCACACACACTCTGCATGTGTTTACCTCTGGACTGGTTAAGAAGATGCTGAAACAGGCTTTCAAAAGGACAGAATGAAGTAGATAAAAATGAACAAACCCCCAAGAGTTGTGCCTCTTGTGTGGATTATAATGAGAACAATTAAAGTGGTCTCAGTAAAACTTTACTGCACAGTGCAATCACTACAACTCCTGAGACATACTGATGTTTTACCATATATTGTCTTCTTTATATACATAAGTATTTTCATATTACAACTAAAGAACAGGACCACACTGACAGAAACTACTTTTTATTATTTTCTATTCTTAAGTAGTTGATTTAACAAGCATCAGAAAACAGTAAGTTTTCCAGTTCTCATTAAATTATGGTTAACTATTTGTCTGAACAAGAGTGATTGCACGAATCTCAGAATGTGAAGGTGTTTTCTATGTGCTTAGTTGCTGAAAACGAAGAGGAGCAACCAAAAATAAAGCATTAGGAGGACTTGAAAGGAAGGAAGGAGACAGCGGCACCAGTCTGAGTGGTATGATTTAATGGACAGTGGCATTGGTCTTTGAGGCCAGATGATATATTAGACAATAGTTGAATGTAAGGTTCTACTTCCAATAGGTCTGGCCTGAGATACAGACTGAAAGGACTCTGTTTGTTCTAAGGGCACCATGATGAAGAGTGAATGTGTGGGCACAGTATGTTTTTCTTTAACCTCTTCAAACCAAATTGGAAGATGGTTTTCACGCAATCTGTTTCTGTGTTATTTGTTTTCTTTTCATCTGTTAGTAAGATATATCTTTAAAAAAAAACAGATTTAGATGTAATTTTTTTTTTAATTCATAAGGAGAATCCAGATCCGAGACTTTTGCCAGTACGTCCAACAACTGACATTGAATCCTGCAGCTAAACCGTATTGTATTCATTGCATACATATATTAATTGGATAATTAAATCTGTAATGCAAACAATAAGAGTGCTGAGCCTCAATAAGAGCTATGTTTTTGTTTTTCCATGGGATACCTCAGGCACATCTAGTAGCTTTACAGTAAGAATGGAGCCCCAAGGGAATGCTACATGGCGTAATTTGCATACTGCTTATTGCGGCATAGAGCCAAGAGAGCAGTGGTCTACCACTATGTTGTCTGACAAAGCTGCTGAGGTCCAATATCCAATCTGATCAACATAAATAAGCTCTTGTAGCAATAAGGCCTCCTGGCTGAAGAGATGCTAAAGTTTTTTTTCTATCAGGCACAGGCACAATGTATGAAATTAAACTGTCAACAGTTTTCACAGGGACTATTTCTTCTGTAGAAAATAGTTCAAATGGAAACTGTTGACAGCGTGTACGGTGGATTATCCGCAGTAACAGGGATATTGTTTCTGTAAAGAGATGTCACTGTTAACATTTTGAAGTGTAATTTTTCAACGTTGTGAACATGACAAAACTCAATTCTTGTGTATGACTTGGGGTGGTTGCTGAAATCTCAGAGAAAGAGATCTCAAAAACCCGAACAACCTGGACAAATAACACCGCACTATACTGCACCCCTGGAGGTAATACGGCTTTTTTAATTTGGGTGGAGTGGCACTTACAATAAAGCCTTAATGGGTCTTAATTTTCTGGTGAAATAAATTTAAACAGTGGATCAATCTGCAACAGCTGTTCATTGTTCACCTAAGCAGTCTGAAATTAAACTATTATTTTTTTCCATTTTTTTAAATAATTTCTTGTTTGTTACACCCTAACCTTAATGAAATTCTGATCATTTGTGTTAGAAATATAAACGGTTCTTTTACAATAAGCTGACAAAATAAAGAAGCTATTTTAAAAGAAATATCTGTATTTCTTGTTTAAAACACACACACACACACACACACACACACAGCTGGCGTGTAGAACCAATTATCGACAGTATTTCACAGTCCTTGATAAGTTGTACGTGGGAGAAATACAGCTACAGGTGAAAGTGCTTTGATACCAACTTCAAAGTGTGAAGCGTGAGGATTTCCTCTGGCTTACGCACTTTCTTCATGTCGTCTTTACAGCCGACCTAAAGACATTTACCCATGATCAACATCTGATGTCCCCTGTGATACAAGATGAGACCTTACATGGAAGCCTCCGTCAGATAAAACAGAGCATGAGTGCATATCATTGAGAATATCAGAAGGGCTCCTGCTGTGAACTCATAGTAACAAGCAATATTTCTTATACTAAAAAGGACTGAGGCTTGGTTGTCGTTATGAAAAATGAAGAAACATAACAGCGGTAGTCTTGCAGATTACCACTTTAATGTGGACTTCAGTAATAAATATTAACCTTGTAAGCTGTGTAAAACCAAACTCTTAATGGATTTTATTACAGACTTCAAAACGCAGTTTAATTCGCTCTCCTTCATATTCTAATCAGCAGAAAAATCACAAGTCTATGCGGACGTTCCTGCTTATTAAAAACCTGTTTTCATTGCAATTCAATTTGACCCTTACCTGCTTAGAACAACTACCTGTTCTTCATAAAAATCCTAACAAAGAACATGTGAGTGAAGCAAAACGGGTCAGGTCGAGGAAAATATCTGATCAATAATTCAGTCTAAAGCGATGCCCTCCTGCTGATAGCCTAACAGGCGACCGAGCGAGGTGGAAAATAGGGGAATTCTACATGAGAGCTTAAATTGAAAAAGAGCGGGGAAAACAAGTGGGTGGGAAATCTGATAGATCACTGTGGATGAAAGAAGTGAAACCGTTATGGAGAAAAACTGATGCACAACACCTGGGCTGAAATATGTCTCCTACACGCTTTATCAAAAGCACCTCCAGGTATCTGACAGGTGGCACTATCTCAGTTGTTATTGGAAAATATTACTTCACATGTTTCCGCTGCTGCTGACAGACAGTTTGTACACTACAAAAAATGTCCATCTTATGTAGCGTATAACATTTTTTTGGTTAGAACATGTAAAAATCAGAAATGCAATAAACTTATCTTTTTTTTTTTTCAGGAGCAGCAGTGCGGCACACAGCCTTCACACAATCACAAGAGGTTACACAAATATAGGTCAATTTAAGTATTTGAGCAATGCTTTGGGTTATTTTATATATTTATTTTTTGGGTGAGGACAAATGGAACCACATGCAGTCAAGAGATGACCGACCAATGCCATTTTTTCCTAAAGACATGCTGTCAAGGGACAAATTAAGTTTCTTTTCTGATTTTTACTTTTTAGAAAATGACTCACTTTCACACAGTGATTGCTGATTTTATATACTTTTAAATAACTTCTGGTTAATTTAAGGTGCCACATCTTCAAAATTAAAGCATTTTACGTTCAAACCCTTCAGATGTTCCCTTGTCTTTGTAAAACCCACCATGCATTTGAATGAGTTGCTCGAAAGTAGCAAAAGGATTGGAAGTGCCTTGCCTACTGTAGGTCAGGTCAAACTGAGTGTGACATTCCCCTGACACTTCCCTGGAGCTGACACTAAAATGCCAACCGCAGTGGTGGTTGTGTCAGACTCATGCACTTCTGCACAGAAAGAAAGTCTTATTTGCACTAACAACCTTCATGATATGTACTTCCTTTATTCTCAGAGTACTGCAAAACGCTGCCCTGTCGCTTATGGCTATACTGTATAACACCAAGAATGCAGACAATGACAAGCAAATTATAGCAATTTAGATGAGTGAAGCTGCTAGGCAAAGCACCAGAAGTTTGAGCTGGCTCCTGATGATTTGAGTGTGCTACATTGACAAGTGGGCAGTCCAAGAGCGACAATTATCATGTGTCTTACTTTTTAAATAATCTTACTTTATGAAATTTTTGCACAGGGAATATATGTATATGTGATATAATATACATATGTATGTATACTGACCTTGGAAGGGATGGGAGGGTTTGAGTAGTGGTATTAAAATCAGCTCTACATGGTTACAGGACCACGGTCAGGACTTGTCAAAATTGTCACCGCACCTCAATTCAATGTATTTATATGCACATAAGTAACCAGGTTATCATCAACTTTCAGCAATTAACAGATTTCTTAAACAACATGTAGAGGAGAAATTGTTTCCTTACATAAACTCAGGGAATCTATCACTGTCAGAGCAGTGCAACAGTCTTTGTAGTCCTTTGAGAACACTCTAAATTAGATTTTGTATCATGTGTATATATAAACTCTCAGTCTTACGAGAGTCTATACACAAGTCTACAAAGTACCAGAAGCTACAATCAAATAAGCATTTCTCAATGTAGGAAAAAAAAAAATCTATTTCCATTGGTCTCATCCTTTACCCAAATGCAGACTCCTACCAAAATGAGAAGCACACAAACAAGAAACAGCATGTGAGCTGTTTGGGGTTTTTGGGAGTTCAGCACAGTATCATCAATGTCCATGTGGAGGGCTTAATCTCTTATATTGATGATCTGATTAGTTTCTCTGACACAGTTTTTTGTGACAAGCTGCAAAAGAATAATGAAAACTGGACTTTTCATGCATAAAACTCAATATGTACATGTTTTTTTCCCCTCCATCCCAGCAACCTCCATGAAGGGCAGATTTTTTTCCCCCCCATTCCCTCTTTCCAGATATCATTTAAACAATGTCTTTGTTAGAATTGTCCAAGGGCGAAGTGGAAATATGTGACCCTCTCTCCTCTTCCTCAATGGAGGGTTGAGCTCTAGCACTGCTGCCAGTGTCAGATGCCAGCATTGATAAAGCCAGAGGCAAGATGGCAACTGTCCACCCTGGAGCCTGCATTTTAAAACTGCTCCTGCCTGCAGCTTTCAGATGGGCACTAACTGCACAGAAGAACTCTGTCTCAGTACGCCTTTTAGTCTGTTTTTCCTGGGGTTCTAAAAAGTTTTATTTAACGTAATTGTCATGATAATGTAAAATACTGTGTTGTGATATGTGATATATTTTAAGATATGGCATCTTTTTTAACAAAAAAGTAAAAAAATGATCATTTTTGGAATCCTCAGATTCATTTATTTTGGCCTTATCAGTGGAGCTCTTGGTAAAAAAAAAAAAAACACTGCTAAACTAGCGTTTACAGCACAACAAATAAAGCCATGAGATGCCTCAGACCTCAACCCCAATCCAGTCACACATGAGCTACTCAAACACCCTAAACACACCCTCTAGCCACAGTTTCTGCCAATCTCAAGATTGCAGATTCTTTATCCGCAAAAAACACCTGGGAACTGTGCCTTCGACAAACTGCTCCACTTACATCAGAGACTATTTGATAATTTTGCCACTCAGCTGCTTAACGTGTAATTCAGTGAACAAAGATAATTAAAATAAAATGCAGCTGCGAGAGACAAATGTCATGCTTTTCCAATACATAAACACACGTGGAAAATTAGAGATGAAATGGCATTCAACCAGATTCAGTATGTATATGCACTCACAGCAGCCAAAAGTGTTTCATCTAATCATCAACAATAAAACAACCTCAAGCTTCCACTGAGGGAGTGCTTGTGGGTGGTTTGACTAATCAATGCTCCTCTGTTCACTCCTGGCAATGTCATATCATGTCGTTTTTCACTCGTAAAATGACATTAATTATCGATGAGGTCACTGATACACCACCCAACCAGGCTGCTATTTCACCTTATACGTCTCAACCAATGCTTTTCTTGCAGCTCAAACTATTTTCCATGGATGGTATTTTCAAGTAAGCATTGACCTCAAAACCCAGAACTTGCATTCAAAGAACTTTGCACAGTTTGAAGACTTATAAAGTTAATGTGGAACTTCCCTCTGGCACTCCACCATCTGCTTTCAAAACAGAAATCAGGCTGAAACTAATAAGCCCATCCCAAAGGTTTGAAAGTTTATTTACTTTCCATTCCATTAAAATCACAGGAGTGGTTAGTAATCTGCATGCTATTGATTCAGTGATACAAGCTTTATGGATCCATTGTCACTAATAAACCTGTAATCTTCAATACAGTCTTAACATGCTGGTAGGTTGTCCTGGAGGTCATTGCTTTTGTCATTTAGGTCCAGTCTTGGTCAAAAGAATGAACTATATCTCACAACAATCTGACCTTTTAATATAGTAAGTTACACTTTTGTATACACACAACATTCAATTCTCCATCTACATGTTAACTTGTTAAAACAACTGTTTCATTGCTCCTGACGAAGATGTTACATGAAAGGTTAAGGGATCGCCAAAGCTATGACAATTTATCATAAAGCAGACTTGAATGTGTGTACCAAATTTCACGGCAATCCATCCAATAATTGCTACTAATCCAAATAGCTGCAAATGTTGTCGAGACATTTCGCTCAAAACCACATGTCAACCTCATGGTGGTAATAGAGGTTAGCAGGAGTCATCTTCTGAGCATCATGCATGTCTGGTCCAGACTGAAATATCTCAATAATACTGAATGGGTTAATGGGTCTACTGACCAGCAGACTGACATCACCATCCCTAGAATCCTAGAGATAAAAAGAGTCAAAAGATTATCATTAACCTTGCCAGCTACCTGAATCAACAGGTTGTTTTGCCTAACAGCTGGGGTATCACAAACTAACTTTTTTATAAGTGGAGTTGAAGGACTTTCCTGTCCTCATTTGAAGGACTTTTCTGCAACAATGCTGCTGTTGAGAGCATAACTTAGCTACCGAGGTGGCTGCTCAGTGTCATCATACTGTCGTTTGCTTTGTTACCAAAGATATAACGTCAGCAAAATCAGCCAATGAAGACTACAATATGTCAAAGGGGATGGCACACTCACTCCTCTGCATACTTTTCTTTCTTCTTTCAGCGCTCTTCATCTTGTCCTCCCACACCTTCCACCCTGTTCATTCACTGCACAGAAAACATCACCCTTTTTCTCCTCCTCTCACTTTACACACTATAGGGATGTATAGCATGTCTTCACATGTGAGTGTGCGCACATGCGAGTGTGGGCTGGGTGTGGGTAGGTACAGTATTGCTTCCTCTTTGAACTCTTCACAGCGATGGCCAACCAAAGCTGTGATCTATAATTTATTTGCCATGAGACCTGTGTGCACACGAGCGTGAGGAGAGTGAGGGTGCGTCTGCGTGCGAGTGAGAAATAGAGTGCACGGGGTGGAGCCTTGAAAGCCATGCAGATTGTGACTAATGAGACAAAACTAAACCCAGGCTCATTCTTAAGTGAAAGGTAGGTATAGGAACTCTTATGCGGAGTAATGGGACATCTGTGTTACTGGACATTACAGCCTTGGAACAAGAAAAAAAATAAACAGTTCATCCATAGCATGTGGAAGGCGGGGGCAGTGTGGTGTGTGAATCACATTTTCTAAATTGCTCTGAGATTAAAATCGGACATTTATATATAAAAAATGCAATTAAATTTAAATTGGAACGTTAGGTGAAGGAAAAGTAAAAATTAGGCCTTTTAAATTTGTTTGAGTAGTTTCTCAAAGATATCCAAATTTAAACTCATGAATTCAGATTTTTTTTCTCTCCAATATTTCTGATTTCATATCAGCCCCTTCGGACAAGCTGTATAATTATTTCGCCTTGCATGGCCCAATATGCCCGATAGGCCACGTTATTAAGAGACAAAAACATGAAACCAGCTTTGATCATGCGGTGAATGATATGCTATCATCCTGCATCACAAAACGTAGCTTCCTTGAGGCCTGTGGATTCTCTTTTTCCCTAAATGAAGTTCTGGTCACACTGATAATCAGATCTCTGCCCACAGGAGGTGGCGAATCGAAACTGTCAAATCAAAACTGTTAAGTAAGAGACAGCTGCTGAGTCCAGCTACACCTTATCTTATGCCCATTTTTCCCTCTTGTAGTTTGGTATACAGGATTACAGGTCAGCCAGACTATAGTTTACTGACATTATTTCAATTCTAGGTATTAAAAGTTATATTTTAATGCCACTCTCTGCTACTTGGAGCTACCAAAATATGAAATTGCCTCGCACAGTTTTGAGTATTCAGCAGGGCAAAGAAAGGTGTGACAAATTAAACAGATTAGTTGTAACTACAACATATATTGTTTAATGCAATTTGTCCTGCATACATTTGGTGTAGATGTGTTTTGAGTGTCTTTGTCTATTTTCTCTTATCTCCAACTCACAGACTTAATTACCCGTGTGAGTCCATGTGGAGCTCACAACACAGAGAGGTGGTGCACCACTTGTGCTGGTAATTATTTTGTACTTCACCGCGCTTGTAGACAACCCCCTGAAAATGTAAGCAGCATCCATGATGACAAAGCATCAGCAATGGGCTGCTCTGGGCTGATTACAGAGTCTTAGGCTTTAAGATGGAATAAGCTGAGAGGAGGAACAGCAGCCATCTTGACATAAAAGGTCAAATTTGTGCTTACAGTAAATTGTGTCACGTTTTCTTTCAACTCATCATACGTTTGACTTTAATCAATGCAATTCTATCAATTCAAATGAGATTATTTGGATTAAAGCCTCAGCAGCAACATTGCTCTTGTTTACATGAGAGGATGGTAAACATACAGTTACTGAGCATGAGAACATTTTAAAGTAATTACTTTAAATTACAATTCCCAGGAGTTTATACTGAACTTTGTTGTATTAGAGAAAAAACTGACATTTTCTGAAAGGAACTATAAAGCTGATTTTACTTGTTAGCTTTGATAATTACCAATCAAATTATGCTAAGGACAAAGCCACAAAAAGGGTTAAATGTTTGTATTGTGCTACTAAAATAGACAGGCTTGGTAATTAAAATGAGACAGGTATGAAGGTGTGTTTATGTGAATGTGTCACTCTTCTCATATCTCTCCAATGTTTACAATGCATATATATATAATATAACTTCCAAAGCAGCCAGCGGGATTCAAAAGTTGACTATATTAACATCAGAATTTCAAATATTCTAGAAAACGTCAATGTTCAAATTTGCATCAAAAGTGCCGAATTGTGTAATATAACTGTAGGTTATTTATTCTGCATTGATGCATGCAAAAAAAACAACCGGAGTGACTAATTTATTGGCTAATAACCACAAATGAATAACAAAGGAAGCCTATTAAGTCAGCACATTAGTAAAATGTGGCCATTAATGTTATTAGCATGCATATAGGCTTGAGAGAGTTTGTTTTTATTGTCCATTCAGACATGTAGCTAATGTTGCTGTTTAGCTATTAGGTTCTTGTTTATTTAGAACAAGCTACTATAGGTTATTTTTTCCAAGGTTTCTGCTGTATTACTTTATTTTTCTCCCTTGCCTGGTAATTAGAGTAATTTCCTTTTGACCTCTTTTTGCATCTGTGTTTTCCATGTAGGTACTTGGTGTGTTGGTAAGTATGATCCTTATTTGAAAAAAGTGCTAAATTAGTTAGCACGTATGGCTGTTGTTCTTCCCAAAATTAGATTTGTAAAGCACAACTCTGCACTGGATAAGTGAAATCTTTGAGCTCCTAATGATGCTATAGGTAGTATAGGTAGCTATAGGTAAGTCAGGGGATCACCAAAATCAGTAGGATTCATCTTCTGGGGACCATGAATGCCTGCACAAAATTTCATGGCAACCCATACAGTAGTTGTTGAGATATTTCAGTCAGGACCAAAGTGTGGTGGTGGACCAACTGACCCTAATATCACCATCCCTAGCTAAAAATATGCCTGTAAAACCAAAATATCCACTGAAGAAATTGTCACTTCTATAATGTGATTGTAGCTCTATTACCCTTAAAGTATTAACTTTTAATACAAGGAACAATCCTCTGTATTACTGGTACACCTACAACAAAAATTGCCAGGCTTTAACTGCCTAATGCTGGATCAGAATTGTGGGCACCTTACCATATACACTGTTGTGTATGTTTATATGTATGTAAGCTTATTAAAAAATGCATTATTATGAATCCAAGAAGAGTTGAAATCTACCTACTTGTGCTCTAAGTGAAATATTTCAGCACTCTGTCTCTTGCTCTCTCTCCTAACAATCCCTGTCCCTTATAATGAGATGCGTTACTTGGGAAAAGGTCTTAGAACTGGCTGGTCATGCTGAGCTCTGCGTGCCGGCCAGGTGTCATCGCTTTACACCAGTGTTCAGAGACAAGACCCCTCACTGTCACCAGCTGCTGTCTTCTAATCTCTCTCTGCCTGTCTTTCCCTACTGTCTTACTATTTAATCTTGTTTCTTTTTCATGCTCTCTTTATTGCTCCTAATTTCTACCCCTTGTTTTTGCCTCCTACTGTATTCACATATTTCTCTCTCTGTCAACTACTGTTGAGGATTGTAAACCCACTCGGCAAAATGTTGCAGAAAATTAAAATGTTCTTTTGATGGGTTTGGAATTACATAAACGCCTACAGCATTTATTATTTCTTCAGCGAAGTGGGCTAAAGGTCAGGACGAACACCTTTTTAAAGTTTTCTGGGACAAGTGAAAACCTGTTAACACTGCAGGACATTTCTCAGACTATTCCCTTAAAATCCCCAAACTTGCTTTGAACAATTATTAATTACAAGCTGTCACTGGCCATGTCCCTGGGGTGGTGAAATTATTAGGTAATGAGCTATTGTCAACAGCGAGAAGAGGGTGCTGAATAAAACAATGTACTTGTTGACAACTGATTATGGTAATTCATTAAAACTATGCACGATTCCCTTAAAAAAGTTTAGTAAAGTGTTGCACCATGTTGCAGACATTACAATTAAAGCTCTAAACTCACTGTATTATCATGATTTCCTTACAGTTAAACTGACAAACCCCCAGTAACAAATAGTACAAAAAGAGTAAATCATGTTTGTGCTCTTCATAGTTATAGAGCCAGTTGTCAGCTCTAAAGACAAGTTACCTGCAGAATCTTTCCCTCATCTCCTACAGAGCGAGGGCTGCTAATTTAGTCCAAAGATCTGTCTGATCACTCAGAACATCCGTTTGTGGGTGTGCGGTAATTACAAGATGTGCGCATCACTGTGGAGAGGGATAATCAAGGACATGCAAATGTGGTACAACCACTTGGATTAGCTGAAAAAACGCTTTACAACAACAGCTGTCATTATTCCTGCACCATACCTGACAACCTTGAGAGTCCAGAGATAAGGAGATATTTAAAACCAGAGGGGGGGTGGGTGTGTGTGGAAACCCTAAGATTCTGGGACTTTATTTCCTGCATTATAGTCACTTTCATACTCGTTTAAGTTATTTATTTGAAAACAAATTAATCAGGAGTATTTCATCCTTAGCTCTTACAATTTTATTTGAACATAAAGTTCTTTATCAGCCAACCAGTTGGACCCACACTACACAAATAAAACAAAATGCACAGAATCAGGTACTCCTGTAATGCAACAAGCTGTCTTTTGTAAAAATCCAATAATCATGTCAGGACATGAAGTCAAATCTACAAAAATATCACAGATCGTTGTGATATTTGCACAGTCTAGTTGTGCCTGATCAATACATCCACTATCCACTCTTCTCATTCTATCATCACTTCCTCTGGCTTTGCACTTTTGGAATTATGCCTGGTGCTACATCAACACCAGTCTGCAGTCATCAAACTGTAATCCTTACCAATGATTTACTTTCTAGGCTTGTTAAAGACCGGGCTTCTAATCAGTGTTACCAGCTGGTGTCGAACTGATACGCCATGTGGGAAGAGCTTGGGAAAAGAGGTGAAATGAGGTGCCCCCACCCACCCACCCCCACTTTCTCAACCCAGCTCTCCAAGAGGACAATTAAAAACCCAATTAAAAGCTACACAGAAAAAATACTGAAAGAATATAACAAAACTTTGGTAAAGGTCATTCAAAGTGATGCAGTATCTACCAACACAATGTGTTCTTTTTTGTTCATTTTAACTGGATAAAAAAAACATCTTTACATTGATTTACAGTGCATAGCTAATAGAAATTAAATATATCTCTGGTTTTCTGGGTGTCTGTCTATTATTAATTTAATACATTTATTCAAATAAATTGCCTTACTCCACAATTAGATTTGGGCAAGTCAACAGAAAAATTATCTTTCAGCAGCTTTAGCTTCCTCTCATCTTTCTGTCTCTCCTGGTACAAGTAGATCTTCCCTTTGTCAGGATGATCATTACACTGTGTGACTTGGAAAACACTTCATTCATTGCTTAGACAGCTTTGGCCATTGTTCAGCAGAAGCCAGCTTGTCGTCACTTCAGGGTGACCTATTCTAGCGTCCTCTCTTTATCATTCTCTTGATGTCTATTGTGGGTATGCTCTGGAAGCAGTGACATAACCATACGCTCCAATAAACACACATTCTACATTTTGTTGACTGCTGTTAACTTTTGGCTCAATTCGCTCATCTGTAGGAGCTCCAGCTCATCACTTTCTTACATTTTATGTTGGCCATGAAAATAATTGATTCCCTGAAGACAAGAGACCAGTTGAGCAGCAGTGACTGTCCACTTTAACCTTAAAGCTGAGCAGCAACCTGATCAAGTGTCAAGTGGCAGAGGGCTTGCTTTGAAATTGAACCTTTGAAAGTGAGATGCTTAAGGCTATAAACCTGGTTAGTCGAATATAAAACTAACGTCCATGCTAGTCCAGCTGTCTGAAATGCCAAGTGTAATGTAATGATGAAGTGAACAAGGGAATTCTAGTATCTCTTCTTTCCTCAGTCACCTATACTCACTGCTATCCATGTGATGCTGAATTATTGCAGCGCAGGCCTCGCATCTCAATGTGTGCTCTGCGTGGGCGGCTTCCTACGCTGAGAAGATATGAAATTCGGCTTTGTCAAAATTGAAAATTATAATACATTTGATAGGTCTGCCTTTGCCTTTAGCGCATTCTGTACAATTGATGTGAAACACTCAGAAAGGTGTGTGGGAAGCACATGTTTTCCTCTACTGTTACAATAATTTGATATGAAAATGTGGAAATGCCATTTACATGGCTTCGATGTTTTGTATTCACCTCAGTAAATAAAAGCAAAGTGTTGTGCTTCAACTAATTGTTTATAAAAACCTACAGCGCATTTTAAATTGATAGGGGATTTTTTTTTTTTTTGGTTTGCATTTTTTCAGGACTCTACTATTCAGTTAATAAACAATAATTACAGAACCTCACTGTAGGGTATTCATTTTACTCTCACTTGTCATTTATCAGTGATGAGTGATTAAACAACCTTGCCAAAATGAAATATTCCCTCCCTCCTTTCCCGTTTTAATTTCATTGTTCACACAATGCGCTATTTCTGTACCCTGAGCCCCCCTTCAACATAGCTTATTGTCAACAGTGACTTCATTGAATATGAATTTCCCCCTCTGCTATGATCCTTTTATTTTGACTTCATCTTAGCCACTAAAAATATTCGCCTCATGATTAAGGTGGAGACATGGCACTATGCCTTTCATTATCACTGGAAAAAAAAACATCCTCTATTTTACCGCACTGACTGTGGAGTAAAATTTATTATTTGATTATTTACCCATCACGAGAAGCAGCATATTAAACCTCCTGACTTTGACCAGGCAGATGCAACAGGCAGGTGCACTCTTGGATGGATTGGTGCTGGGGAATAGGGGCTATGAGCCCTTCATAAATAACATCTACAAACTCTCTTGACTCAGCAAGGACAGCCACACAATAAAATGTAAGTGATAGGGGTTTGATCAGAGGTAGAGGTTGAAATGGTCTGGCAGGGCCTTGGCATCTAAAGTGGGCAGAAAACCCTGGGGGAAAGACATTATATTTGTTTTACAGAAACATCATTGCTCCCGGTAGATTCAAGATACACTAGGCAAGATAGTTATACTGTAAAAAGCTCAATAATTTCAGATCCACTTACTCAGGCCCTGTTTAAACTAATTCTATTTGTGTTCAATATTGATAATTCCCTATTCAGGAGTCAAGAGTCAAATCAAAGAAACGGCAGCTAGTCCACATTGTCTGTCCTTCCCAGAACTACAATTCTACAGAGTCTCTGAAGAGCCACCCAGATTTTTTGCTACTCTCCTGACGTAGTCTTTCCATTCCCCCTGCAACAACTTTTGTCCATTACTTTGCAAAAAGCCTATACAGCAATTCTTGATCAGCACAAGTGTAACTAGAGTAAACATCGTGTTTACAAGTTTAACATGCTTACAAAGCCGCATTGTGCTGTCTCCTTCCATTAAAGTTTAACAAGGCATGATCCATTCACAAAATAGGACTATGCATTGATAGTCGCTGTCATGTGCACCATAATAATGGCAACTGAGAAACCTAAAATTACCTGTATCTAAAAAATGAATAATTGAGGGAATAAAATGGATATCATCACCACACGAGTCTGTACATTTGACTCAACAAACATGGACGGGAATGAAAGTGAGTGAACAGAATTCAGCACCACAGTCAGGTGGACAGCTCCATCTCAGGATTTTCTGTTCACCCAGGGTGAAAAAAAAGGACATGTAAATATAATCTAGAGTTGTGTTAACCCAGTAGTAAAGTTAGCCTTCAGCTGACATGTTCAAGTGCGAAAAACTAGAGTTGGTGTCTGATTGTCATTTTGTCAAAACTAAGCACCATAAAATATAGAATGTCAATTGAATATGTATAGGTGTATCAAATTGAATTAACATGTAAGGCTATTTATTTACTTGCTGCACCAGCTACTTAATCTAAATATTGGAGTTGCTTATTTAGCTGTTAAACTGATGAGTTCAAATTATTGATATGATATCAATAAAAGCCATTTTTAATAATCAAACTGACTAGACTTTCATTAGTAAAAAAAATACAATCCAGAGTTCATGGTATAATCTGTCAATGCTGCTTGTTGTAAAAGCAACAGTCAGCTCCAGCAAATCTAAAAAGTCTGCCACCTGAATGTTAGATCAGAACACAATCATAGTAAATACATACCGGTATGTACAGTAACTTGTTTCTACTAGATTGTACGTCTTTACTGCAGTTGTACAGTACAAGGCTGGATTTGCACTGATGAGGAACTGCAGCATATTGTCCA
The DNA here is from genome assembly GCA_038419695.1 of Scomberomorus guttatus. NCBI lineage: Eukaryota > Metazoa > Chordata > Actinopteri > Scombriformes > Scombridae > Scomberomorus > Scomberomorus guttatus. The sequence continues at coordinate 8,917,559 of CM076468.1, read as the reverse complement.
AAAATAGAATCACTGTTGCAAATATTACATTTAAAGCACAGTTAGCATGACTTGGACAAGACTCACAGCAGGTGTGGGCTTCACACATCAACAGGCCATCAAAGAACATCAACATCCCGAGCGGCAGTGCCACTATTATGTATGCACAGAAGCTCTGGGGAGCTCCAAGTATTGTGACAGAACAGGAAAACTGTCTCAAGAAAAAAGTAGTTTTTAGGGAATATGAAAGTTTTTTTAAAATTCACACTGTTGCCTGTTAGATGTCCTGTAATAGTCAAAGTTGGCAGCTGTCATGCAGATGCATGGCAAGCTGACTTAAGCCTGGTTATCTATTAAATAAATGTTAGGCTACTTTCAAGCTGAGATAGACACAATATGTGGAAATGGGAAGGGTTTTGTAGTGTTTGTGCTCAAATGGAGCACCAACACTACAAAACAGATTTTTGCCAATTCGGAATATCTAAAACTGTAGCAGCCTGTGAATTCCCTCATTCTGTAGCAGATAATTATGATGCTTTTATTCTGCTCACTGTTCCCTTCCCAACCGTTATTAATCCATTTTAGAGAGAGAGGACATCATGACAGATGGGATACTTCTTGTGCTCTTGTCCTCCCACTCTGATTGCAGCGACCCATCCATACTGCCCAGGGGGCCATATGTGCTGTACTCCTCCTTGAAGGAGTGCAGGGAAGGGGCATGGAGACACGCCAGCTCGCAATAGCCTCGTTTCCAATACAATGCCAAACATGGTAGCTGTCTCTATTCAAGGCAATTAACCTACAGTTTCTTAAAAGTTTCTTCTACAGTAAGCACATTCTTAGATTTTGTCAAGAAGTTAATGCAAAAATTGATCCATGGCCTTTTACATTGCATCAAAATAAAATAAAGTGTGAACCATTTTTGCATTTTATTTTCCCTGAAGAAATGTTTTACTGACTGTGCTATTGTTACCAATAAACAAATAGCAGTTTTGATCTTGTATTACACTAAATCACACTGGATTTGACCTTAACCCTGACAGCCACCGCAGGGTTCTACTGTGAAAAAGTGTCTATTGGCAAGAATCCAGGACTACTTTGTCATGCCAGAAAGAGCTTTTATGGAGCATTTCCAACAACATGTGCCATTTCTATTGACCTCAATAGTCACCTCCATTCGTCAGTGCTACCCCGGAGTGCTGCTATTGAAAGGATAGTAGCCCAGGTTTGCTGCCATCTCTGATGTACAATATCTTAGGCTAAAGTGGAATGAGAGACTGAACAGGTGAATTTGCATCAATCTTCCAGGTCTCCATCTCTGCAGGAAGCCCGACTCTGCATGCTACATTCTTTAATTTTTGTCAAACTCCGAGATAGATTAGAAAAAAGTAATGAGGTCAAAGGGGTGACATTATGCGACGCGAATACAAATTGTGCTCCTATCCACTTACTGACTAAATCAGACTGAAATGTACATTCCACTGAAATCTTGCAGTTATTAAATGCATTTCTCTTTCTCTGGCATTAAAATCTAACTTGACACGTAAAGGATCCCATTGCATTCCTTCAGCAGGGAAACACTGCACCCATCACTGATTTAAAGTACAGCTTCCAAATAACGGAGCCATTGCAAAACCAAACTAACATAAATGACCCACAGTGGCTTTTCTATCTCGCTTCATCAAGAGTGATATGAATACACTGATCCAGTCAGCTGGGTCCATTGTGTTAGATGCTGTTCCAATTGCCTCCAAACTAGTTCCCTTTGTAGAGCATGTATTGCCTCTGGCATTTGGAATCCGTTCACCATTCAGAATAAATGAAATAACATACTGCAAAAAATCTGTATATACTACTGTCATGGCTTCTTCACAATTTTTTTAATGATATGAACACAAATCTTCAAGTTGATAGTAAATTAGAAACCTGTGCAAGTGTTGAGTATGGAACTGGACGCATTTTCTGGTCCAGAAGGTGACAGTTATGTAAATACGGCGTCCTAATCTGTCAGTAGTGCTCCTCAAGGATTGATATTTTGACAGCATGACAGACTTAAGCCTTCTATTTTTGGGAGATAGCTTCAACTGTCAGAAACACTGACTGAACTGTCTCGCATCAGAAGAAAGATTATGTTTTAGGGCATACTCTTATTTAAGCTTAGAGTTCGATCGACCACAGGAAAGGCCTTTCATCAACTGGTTTTGGGCTGCAACTAATAATAACTGTCACCACTGATTAATGTGTAGATTGTTTTTAGGTTAACCAATACATAGTTTAGTCTATGAAATGTAAGAAAGGTGAAACATTTCCATCTTTAGATTCCAAAGTCCAAGGTGATATATTTAGATTACTTGCTTTATTCAACCAATAGTCCGATATCCAAAGATACTCAGTTTGCAGTGATATAAAACAGAACTAAACAATAGATTATCAATCTATTCATCTGTTAATTATTTGTTTCAGCACTACATACAATGGTTCTTAGAATGAATTCAGTGTTAAAGGTTTAATTCAATCCTTTCACTATAGACATTTTGTAAGCGTTTTCATATACAGCAACTTAAATAATTTCCATATCCACATGAGAGAAAACTTCTTAATCATGTACATTCATTTCCAGCAGTGCAGTAGTTTCCAGCCAGTTTTGTTTCATTTTTTTCCAAAAGTAACATGACAGGTAATACAAATGGCCTTATTTCCAGGTGCACAACACCCCCTGCAAGTTTAACAATTAATGCAATGCATTTGACAAACTACCCTCTCATTGAATTTCTGGCAGAGGTGGGCTTAGCACAAAAAAGCTATTGAATACTTTGAATGCACCGTCAGAAGCAACTTACAGAACAATTCTGCAAAATTCCCAAATTACTTACGCATTAAGGATAATTGTAGCATTTTTATAAGAAGAAGAAGATGTTTTTCCATCACTATAGTCTACATACTGTGCATATCCATTGGACTCAGTGTTCACATGTGCAGAAACTGACTAAATGTTCCTGGAGGCGGCAGGCATCTGACCCAATGATGGCCCTTATTCTCCCTAGCAGATGCAGAGAGTGCAATTACTGCTCATACAAGTACTACTCCTAACAGTGCACAGTAGGCCACTGGGTTCAGATTCTGTCTAAAGTGTCTCTCAAAAATATCCCCAGAGCTCTGCTGAAATGAAGGAATCCTCTTCAGGGGCATTTTAAGCTGTCATATTGGAAAATAATGCATGCAAACTTTGAACCTTGAATAGACGACATGGAGATATGCAGCTGGGTCATGGCTACTATTATTTACAGTTACTACAAAAAGAGAATTTTCATCAGGGAGATATAGTAAATACTACTACATTTTCCTGCAGCAGTCTTAATATAGACTCATTTAAATAAGGAAATCCACTTTGATGATAAATATAAATCCTCCCTCATCGAGCTTTGAGGGATTCAGGGATATTTTGGGCTTTTATGGCCAGGTTCTCAGGTGGAAAATACTCTGAAGGAATGAGGGTTTTCTCCTCATATTATTAATCAAACCAACAATGCATCCAAGGAAGCCAGTGGCGCAGAATATACTTTTTTTGCCCCTCAACGACACTCTGCTGACCAATTTCCCATCACTTGCTCCAACTCACCCCATTTTGAAGAAGCAGCACACTGACTTTATTACCGCAGCACTGGCAGACAGGGACTCATAAAGCTGACGGGTGTGATAACTCGTCCCCTACCTTGTCATGGCTCGGAGAGGAGGATGGAACAAAGGTGTGATGGAGAAGGGCATGAAGCCATCATCCCGCACTGCGCTCAATGGGTTTTCCCAGTGACACCCTGTCGCTCCAGATTTAAGGACTAAGGGGAAGGCCCAGACAGTGATGGGTGATGGAGTGCTGGAGATGCACACAGGGTCGATGTACCGTGATGTTTACGTCTCGTCGTGCGCGTCTCTGAAGAGCAGTTTTTTCTCTTTACTGAGGCACTTTTAAGGGCCTGGGGTGAGAAGGGCATTGCAGTTTTCTGACTCACTTAAACCCTTTTTCATCTAGAGATAGATTAATGTGGTACATACTTTCAGTATTCATTTTTATATTAATAGTATTAATATTAAATCATGTCATAATATCATGCTTATTTAATGTGCGCACCTACAGGTGTCTTGCTGAGTTAAAATACTCTCCACCTCTTCTCAGGTTTGATCTGAAATTCAGCTCTGTGAAAATAAATCTGAAAACCTTCACATACTCTATGCAAGGAATGTGCACAACTACAAAAATAGCAACCTTTGTTCTGCGTATTAATGCAAAGTCCATAATTTACTACAAGATCATATTCCATGGATCAGGTATATAAAGAATTCATGAATTCAAAAACCATGCATACACCATTTCCCACACACAAACTGGTATTTATAAAAGAAGAACGAGCGGTGAGAATGAAACACCAAATGCATACTTCTTGACTTAATGCATACTTCTGACCTAGTACGAGTGTGATATAGTGAAGTGGAAATGGAAAAATAAGGTGAGAGAACAAATCGAATATGTAACAGCTGTTTGTTTTTTGTATGACTATATGATGTATGATTTTTTTTTTTTTTTTCAATAAACTCATCTGGAAATTTAAATTATACAATAAGTCCTCTAATCTAAATGACAAAATAGGTTGTTTGGTATTTCCTTCCAAAGCAATTTTGTTATTCTCAATTTTATTATTTTCATTTCTTCTATATTTGGTGTTTTGTTCTATTAATTTTACACACTGTGAAGCATTCTGACACACTCTGTTAGCATTGTTTTGATACGCGTGCTATAACGTAAAACATATCTTTATAACGTCTGATGATTATTGAGATACAGAATGACTGCAATGACTGCTAGTTTGCAGATGTGTATGTGATGAATTAATATAGGCATATGCAATGGCTGCTCTGACACTGTGACAAGTGTGGAGAAGACAGAAGCTTGTCTACAAGCATATAATGGCTGTGTCTCTGCAGGAGTGGAAATCAGGCTCATGCATGTGCACACAATTAGTGAGTGAGATTCATAAAACAGAATCATATGGATGGCTGTATAAATCTGATGAAAAAGTGTGTATTTCTGTTTGTGTATATATCAATCTACCGAGTTTTATACATCTGCCTCAGGAGTAACACAAAGGACTCACACTGTATTGCCAAACAATTCAGAGTATTGATTTTGATCCTGACAAATCGCTTTATAAATAAACATGATGCGTGTGATTTCAGAGAAAGGCTTTGAGTTACAGGTGAGAGTATTTTGAATAGCTGAACAGTTTAAGAGGTCATCACTGGTGGGAGGCTATCTTCTTATATTCACAGCTCTGTAAGTTTGCTCGGGGGCATTGCCGACCTCTGCGCTGACACAAACTTATTGCTGGTGTAAATCAGACTCCAGCCACACACCACTCCTGCCCTCTTTCATGAATATTTAAACAAGTATACATATATACCACGCTGCCTTACATTGTCTGGAATATTATTGCTTGCCTGAAGTTATGTGTGAATTATGCTTTTGTCTCATAAAGTGCAACTTTGGACATTTTCTTTTACATTTTATGTATACCCAGACACATTTTGATGACATTGTAGATGAATAAATATCTACATAGAATACCTTCATGCACATTATGTTGTTTTCTCTGCGAGGTTACTGGGGACACTGAGAAGTGACGGGGTGTATCCACACTAATGCATCTCTGCTCACAGACAGATGACACACCTCCAGACCTATCTGTTCATTTACCTCCACAATCAAGATTCACAGCTCTATTTTCCACTGCCCTGTTTGCCAGAGGTGCTCTGTTTTCTTCAGTGTTAAATGAATTAAATGGGCGGGCTGCCAAAAGCACGGCTCATTCCATATACCAGATATAGCAGTGCGTCTCGGGTATGTATAGATAGAAATGTGGAGTGCGTTCACACGTTGCCTGCAGCTGATTCAAAGTGATGGATTTTGGTTTCAGAGCTCCGCACCATGACCTCTATTTTTTAAAAGGTTGAGATCAGGGCTCTTAACATCCCGAAATACAATCTAAGCCATCCCGAAATTAATGTGGACTGTCCAAAATTTAAAATCTGTGTTTTTCTATTATCATTAGTTAAAATCATTCAAAGTGACCTTTAAAATAAATAAAATATCATGCAAATGATTAATGATCAATCAACCTTTTTATTTAAATTCTTCTGAAAAAGATTAAATTAGAGACTAGAGGTAAATTAGTCACATCACAAAGGACTCTCACAAAGCAAGGAAAATGGATGAAATAAAAGGAAATTTCATGAAAAGAAATTTCAAGGAGAAGAAAACTTTTATAAAATAGATCCTGAGAAAACATTTTAATGGAGCTTGACAAGCTGCTGCCGAGCCAGCAACAGGGTGGGTCCAGGCCTAATAAGTCTTGGAACTGGGGTCTTTCGGTCCTGCAGCCACTACTCCACCATTTGGTGACTGCTTTCTTTGCAATGAATTGTTGTACATGAGGGCCATGTGCAGGAGGGCGCTACAGTAAACATCTCGTTAGACAAGACTTAATTCTCTTCATGCTGGAGAATCCCTGCTCGCAGCGAGATGAACTCACGGGAAACGCTTGTGTGATCTCCACTATGACCTTCATGTACTCATGTCTTCCCTTCCAACAGCACCCTGAAGTAGCCGATGCCACAGCACCTGGGGTTTGAGGTGCCTGTAGTGACGCTAAACGAGGACTTTCAGGTCAAGCCACTCTCTCTTAGCTGCTGCTTCAGAAGTAAAGTCCCCACATGCTGCAAAGATGGATTGGAAATGGTCCATTAATTTGATGAGCACAGCATTGACAAATGTTGCCAGTTCAGCTGTGTCTTCTGGCCAGTTAGACAGATCAAAGAGGGTGGAGGTTGCCTTCAAAATTCCCGTCTCCAGGTCCCCAAAGCGTTCTGACAGAAACACAGGTCATTGCTAAGGCAAGGCAAGGAAAGTTTATATAGCACCATTCAGACACAAGGCAATTTAAAGTGCTTTACAAGGGCGTAGAAATACATTGAAAATAAGACATTAAGAAGACATTAAGATTGCATTTAAAAGACATTAAAACAAGAAGACAAAAAAAACATTAAAATTTCATTTAAAAGACAATAAAAGCAAAAACAAGCAAATAAATACTTGAAGATGAAGCCTGATTTAAATGAGCTGACAGTTTAAGTAGACCTCAGGTATTCAGGAAGCTTGTTCCAAAGGTGGGGAGCATAAAAACTAAAAGCTGCTTCACCATGCTTGGTTTTGATCCTGGGAACACTGAGTAAACCTGTCCCAGATGACCTGAGGGGTCTGGATGCTTCGTAACATACAAGTAAATCAGAAATGTATCTGCACCCAAGACCATTTGGTGCTTATGGACTAGTAATAGGATTTTAAAATCTATCCTTTGACACACAGGAAGCCAGTGCAGTGATTTAAGGGCCGGTGTAATGTGCTCCATTTCCGTGGTGTTAGTGAGGACTCTGGCAGCAGCATTCTGAGTGAGCTGCAGCTGTCTGATTGATTTTTTGCTAAGACCTGTGAAGACACCATTACATTGGTCTAGCCTGCTGAAAATAAATGCATGAACTCGTTTTTTTGTATCTTGTTTAGAGAAAAATCCTTTAAATCTTGCTATGTTTTTAAGGTGGTACTAGGCCCAAATTTAGGTGACAGTCCATAATTAAGCCATGATTTCTGGCATGATTTGTAGATTTTAGTGTCATGGAGTCAAGATGAGCACTGACTTTTAATCTTTCTTCTTTGGGGCCAAAAACAATTATTTCAGTTTTATCTGTGTTCAGTTGTAGAAAATTCTAGCACATCCACTAATTGATTTGTTCAATGCACTTATTCAAATGTAAGGGACTATAGTCATGTGGTGACACCGTTATGTAGAGTTGTGTGTCATCTGCATAAATATAGTAGGGTATATTATAATGTTACATAATCTGAGCAAGGGGGGGCATGTAGATATTCATACTGACGTGATTTCAGTTTGCTCAGATTCATAATTACCAATTGACACAAAGTAGTCCCTATCCTGTAAATATGATATGATATGAACCAATTTAGCACAGTCCCAGAAAGTTCCACCCATTCTGTATCTGTATCAATATCTTATCGTCAACCGTGTCGAATGCCACACTGAGATCCAATAATATCAAAACTGACACTGTCACTGCTCAGATGAATATCGTTCCAGACTTTCACAAGACCTGTCTCACTGCTGTGGCGTGGTCAAAATCCAGACTGAAAAGCATTGAAGAAATTGTTTTGCACCAAGAAAGCAATGAGTTGCTGAAAAACAACCTTTTCAATGATCTTTCCTAAAAAAAGGTAGGTTTGATATGGGCCTGTAGTAATTTATTACAGAGGCATCCAGATTAGACTTTTTTAAAAGCGGTTTCATAATTGCAGTCTTCAGGGCCCTTGGAAAAAGGCCTGACTGAAGAGAACTATTGACTATTTGTAGTACATCTGATACTATGCAGTTAAAAACATCTTTAAAGAAGCTTGTAGGCAGAGTGTCAAGGCAGCAGGTAATTGGTCTAAGGTGTTGGACAATGTCAAGGTTGCATAATCTAGGGGTGAAAATGTGCCAAATTAACTAAAGTGGTTTTATGCTGAGGCACAGGCAACATAGACATTTTGCTCAAGATGGAGTTACAGATTGTTTGTCTTATCCTCAGAATTGTATCTGTGAAAAAAAAGAAGCAAAATCACTTGGTGGACAGCAGCTCAGGAGGGACTGATGCTGAGGGGTTTGTCAGTCTGTCAACAACAGTGAATGAGGTGCATGCGTTATTGTTATTTTTATTAATAATGTGAAGCTTTAGTGAGTTGAAGGTGGAATTGTCCGTTTCACTCCTACTGAGCTGGACATTCTGCCAGGTGTTTCAAACGTCATCCAGTACCTTCTCGAGCCTTGAAAAACTTTTAAAGTATGTTATATTGCGATTATATTTAAAATATTTCTTATTATATAATCACAGCACAACAGTTTTTTTTTAATATAATCACAAGTTACAAAATATTTAGGACATATATATATATATATACCAGTTTTAGCAATTCACATAGAAAATAATAATGTTCAACAATTAAATAAAATAAATGTTAATGACCTGCATTACTACAAGTGACAGTGTTGTCGTTTGTAGCCCAGAGTGGAAGGTCAGGTCATCCCTCTGAAACAGCAGGCTGATCTGCTTCAGCTCCTGAAGAATGTCCAACACCAAGTGAATGAACATCACCATCTTGTACTATGTCAGGGACCAATGAATGAAAGGTGCTCTCCCTGTCATTACTGCACTGGCCTCCCTGGAACACTAGCATGGTTCTCAAAGTAAACCAGGGTAACTTTAAAGTTACACTAAACCTTCAAGGGTCAACCTGGAAGTCATATTGTCCCATCGATGTTGCCTGGTTTGACCACATCTATGCCCATGGCTTTCCCTAGTGCATGGAGCTCACAGGAAGCCTTTGCAGAGTGGGAGTAGTGCTTGTAAACACCATTCAATGTCTCCTTCAATTCAGCCAGCAGAGGCACTCATGTGATACTGTTAAGCACTGACAGCTCCAATCTGTGAGCCACACACCAGATTGGTACAAGTGAGGGACACAGTTGTTTCAGCTTGGCTGCCACTCCATTGCAAAGCCAACCATCCGGGATTTCAAGTCTTGCTCCGTCAGGCTCACATTCCTCAAACCAACAAGTATGGCGTCAAGAATGCCTTGGCTGCGGGCATGCTTCAATGAAACAATGTCCACAAAATGATTGACGGGTTTGCCATCTTCCACATATGTCATGTAGACAATCTCCTGGTCTTTCGTGGAGTGGTCGACACTGGAATCGGACATGACAGAGAAAAAGTGTTTGTCATTTAGTTTCTCCACCAGGTCATCCTTCATAGATTGACCTATGGCCTGGACAAAGGTGTGACAGGTGTTGTCGGCCTTGTAAGTGCTGCCAAGGCCCAGACCATTTTTGAGATGTAAGTCAACTAGGTTTGGAAACATGGTGACAGATGCTTCTTCTCTTGCCACAAAGTAAGCTATATTAAAAAGCTTTGTCATGCTTTATCTGACATCTTTTTGTAGCACACAAGCCATGTTGTGTTCTGCTTGGGTTTTCTTTCACAGCCTGAGCACCTTCACAGTCAGAATGAGTTGTTCTGCTGTGTTCTTGGAGTGTTTTTATCCGTATTTTTCCACCATCCACACCAACGAAAAAGGTTGTTCCCTTTTGCAAGACTGGGAAAAGCACGACAGCTTTTGCAGTACATCATGTCCCTCTTTGCATCAAATTCAGCAAATGGCAAGGTTTTCTTCCACTCCAGCAACCATTTGCGTTTTCTTTTTGCCTCATATTTGCTTGAGCTTGAGGCATTTGAGGCAATCTGCAAATAGAAAAGTAAAAGGTTCACTATGCAGTGTATAGCCTACAGTATATTCACATAGATTTACAGAAAATACAAGCTGCATCAATTTAACTTAATCAGAAGAAAAGTGGTAACATTATTGTATTCATTCATTAATTTGTACTTAGCATTAATTTGATAGTTAAATCGTAAGAACAAGATCCATATATATTGCCAATGAATGCCTGTGTTTACATTATCTTTTTGTTTCCCCTTTCAAGTGCACACACACACACACTTTACATACAGTGAGAAACTGAACAGACTGAGAGTAGGCGGGGACCACTTTCTGTCACTGTCACACACAAACACACTCACTCTCTCTCTCTCTCACACACACACACACACACACACACACACACACACACACACACACACAGAGTGCCTGTTGGCTTGCTATTTGCTGGCTAGCTGAACTGAAATTGCCTTGGGACATAACATTAATGTTTTTCAAGAGACAAACATATTCAAGAGACGAACATTACTAATGTTACCGAGTTAAATAGCTAGCTAGTGTGTGACTCGTTAACTAGCAAGCAAGCAAACAACAGTAACATTACCATTAACATCAAACAGTCTAAAGTTAACTGGTAACATTAACATTAATAGCTTACCTCATTGACTTGGGTTGAATTCCCTGTTGCAGCTGTGGCTGTCATGAGGTTGGGGGCTGGCGGTTCAGGGTCTGTCTCTGCTGTGCGTTTTCTTGATGTAATGTTGAAAAATTGCAGTATCCCACTACGAGCCACCATTGCCATTGTGTATCAGTCTGACAGTCGATACGGGTGGTGACAGGTGTCTGACAGGATTTCATGGGTCTAGCTAACGTTTGTGCGTGTGTATGTTGCCAAGGAGGTTTAATAAGAATTGTGTGTGCTACACAAAATGTGAACACAGTTTCATCGCCGTTCACTGTTACGTTAGTTTTTTTTTTTCCAACTCTCATCCCAAAATTAATTTACACCCTCCCCGATCCAATTTTTATCAGCCCCGGGACGACGGGAGATCTTTAAGCTCAAGCCCTGGTCAAGATGTGTTAATGTCAGGATAATAAGAAAACATGATAATACTGGCTTCAAGTTATAATTACAAAAATTATTACCTTTAAATGCCAGTGCAGATTCCACATTCAGATGCACAACAAAGTTGGTAAAGAATGTCACTGTGATGAGCACAGTAGTTTTTCTAAATGAGCTGCAATAAGCTTTGTGCCTGAGAAACGGCGAGCAGCAGACAGCCGAGCCTCGGCTCTGCATGACTGGCTCTGTCAATGGCAGCATACGGAGGCCTGGCACTGGCCAGGTGGCTCTTACATCTGGCCCATTAGCTTTAAACCACTGCAATGACTCTCCACGCCACCGAGAGCCTGTTGAAATAATATCATCGGGACCTGTAAGTGCCGAAGGCTGCCTTGGCCATTGCTTGCTCAGAAAAGCGAGTCAGCCACACTCTGAACCTGACCAGTCCGCTCCTAGAGGGGGTCCATTCCTGAATGGAATATCTTGCAAACCTCTGCACCAAGGAATTTGTTCAGGTTTATGCTTAATGCACTGATACAATATGGATTTGATATATAAAGTAGTGCTGAAAATGAATTAAATTTGATAATTGATTGTAATTTATCAAGTAAAAAAGACCGTTCCAGCTTCTCAAATGTGGAGATTTGCTGGTCTTCTTTGTTTTATATCATTGGAAATCAATTTACTTTCAAGGCTGAACTGTTATAAATAATAGAGTATATATATTAATGCATAATCTTGGACTTTGGGAACTTATAATGGACATTCATCACATAGCAGACATTTAGTAGATTACAAAGCTAAGCGATGAATCAAAACATTACAGATCGGTTAATTGTTGAGGAAAATAATGATTGCAGCCCTACATTAAAGAGGTCAAATTAACACTCTGGGTTTAGTACCTTTGGTTACAAAATTACATTGCATATAGCTAGTGAAATATGCCATCTTTTAAATATTTCATAAGCCAAATCATCGACACTTATAAAAAGTTTTGTTAGCATTTTAAAATGCAAAACAGCAGCTGTGCATCAAAGTAACTGCTGAGGCTGAAATACAACAACTTCAAGACACCTTTATGGTTTTCAGATCAACAGCATAAAGCAAAGATGTTTTTTGTGCTGCAAAAAATTCTGTTGTATTTTTTACTCAAACGCAGCAGTCGAGTTTAAATGATAGATTTTTTTGTCTGGGACCTCAGCCGAGATAATCTAGAGACACGTCTGTCTCTCGTGAATTCTGTGTCTCTGTCAGGTCACGGTAGTTAACACTAACAAAGCAGCCAGGTCTTTGGCCTTTACTTTCCAGTCTCCAGTCCCTTGACTCTCAGGGACAAACCCCCACCTCCAAAAGCATGTCTCTTGCCCTGAGCACTGCACCAAGTGACACATTCTATCCATCAAGTGCTGCGCTGCAACATACGAAGCAAAAAAGTGCAGGGATAGCAAATTTTTCATGCATATGATATTCGGGCTACAGCACATCCGCCTACGATAACCCAGGAGAGCAAAAGAGGAGGGGGTGGGGTTTGAAGATGGATTACCAGATCACGTCATGAGAAAGAGGCTGCTATGAGCAAGCAGCAATTTCAGGAGAAGGCACTCAGAGCGAGTAGAGTGTGTGGGGAGAGGAATACAGATGCTCATTTGGTATGAAGAGTTTATTTTCATGTCAACAGAAGAATACTGTGTATTAGTGCTGTCAAATACTTTAGACCCCAAGCTAAAAGCCGTTCTCTGTTCTCATAAATAATAATAAAAATAGATGTCATGGCTTTAAATTTGAAATTATAGAGCCACTCACATAAGTGGTGATAACACCGATGAATTTTTGCTTTCCCCTATTTGGTTTTAGCAATCAATTTTCTTACAGCTAGGCTACATTTGGCATGTTAAAAATTTTCACTTCACCACTGTGTTTTATGACTGTAATTCTATTTAGGAAAAAATTAAATGCATAATTCAGGATTGAACAGGCTGCCCAATTCATTTTACAAAAGGGGACACAAGCCAAAGAAAAAGAAATGGTGATCTGTTGATTGTTCCTCAATTTATCGTGACTGATACAACAATGACAAAAAAGTTAGACTTGAAATGTTCCTCTATGTTTCTCCTGCTGGCAACTAGTCTGTAAAAAACGAATAAGATTTAAAAAACTGCGTTGTTGTCCTTAAATGACAAGGGCTTGCTGATGAAGTTGCTCCTAAATAAAGAAGGACCAGCATAATGAACGCCTGGGTCTCTGTCTTGCCAAAAACTGCATTATAGTGCTCCTAATGGTTTCCCTTGTCTGACTGAATCAAACTATCTGTGAACGTGCTCCCAGCAAGAGTGACTTAAAACCCCCAGAGAGGAATTGTGGGAGGGAATTGGGGAGTCCGAGGGTGGGGGGAAAAAAAAAAAAAAAAAAAGGCCCAGCAGATACATGACCCCATTCACAAAGCAGGGGCAGGGGCGGCCATTATCATAAGCTCCCTGAAACGAACGACAATCCATCACACCCAAGGTTAGCAGTTCTCACTCAGCAGTGCTTTTTCCATCTCAAGGACAGCATGTGGGTGAATGCACGAAGATGGCACTGACAGCAGCAGGATTACACAACTCTATAATTTTACCAACACTAGCAATTCAATTTTCATGTCCTTTGAAAACTGCATAAAATATGTATATGCATGTATTCCCACAGTTAGGTCTGGACATTGTACACAACCTCGCCACATTTCTGGAAATATGATTTCATGTTGTAGGCATGAATAACCTGAATGATGCTTGCTTTCCACATATGAATGGATTATGTACAGACTGAACAGGCCATTTAAATGTGTTTGCCAAATGAAAAGGTTAGCCAACCAGAGAAGCTTTAGTTAAAGGGTTATTTTCTTACCTATCACAACTATGGACGGCGCTGAAAATTTCATCACTTAGAGCTTTATGTAGCTCTAATTAGATGGGAACAAAGTTATCTAATACACACATAGACAGGACCAAAGACTGAAGCCAGAAAGTGATTAAAACACATCCACTCAACACATTAACAGTCAAAGTGTAACAGAACCTGCCCACCTCTCATTTCTGAATGTCCTTGAACTCGTTTAAGTAGCCTGACAAAGACTATCAGGAAGAGGCTTTATGATTAAGCTCTTTAGTTTGTAGACTATTTATTGCTCAATAGGTTTAGAAATTCTTAATTTAGCTCTGTCAAAGAATGTCCGACGGGTGGAAACAGACTCCCAAAAGACAGTTCCGTCAAGTGTCTTTTTGCACCTGCATCACTTTTGTCATGTCCGTGTTCAGAAACATAAGATGGATGAACTGTGAGGGACTTTTACAAAAATACCTATTTCAGTTAAACCCCATTTCATTCATGGTCACTTTTGTTTTGGAGTGAACCCTTTTATTTAAAAGCTTAGCATTTATAATGTAAGAAATTGTTGTTTTGAAGTCATTTATTTATTCACTCATTCTGTTCAAGCTGTGAAGACAAAAAGAAAAGTCCAAACCATGACCTTCTGCTGTGTTTAAATTTATACACTGGAAACCACTTGTAGTGATCACGGTTACAGTGATCAGCTGCTTATATGGATCAGAAAGCTTGGGACAGAATCGTAACATTAAAACTGTTTAAATAATCCACCTATAGTCTGTGTTCATTTTGGGTCTATTCACACATGACAACATATGGAAAAAACATTTTAAAACTACAGTAATTCTATTTTTTTGTACTTTACTCCCAGGATGAGCAGCTGCAGCACCATTATTGCCCACCTGAGGCTGGTGCTGTGCGCACACTGAAATCATGACGGAAACAGAAAGTCATTTTTTCTCAATGACAAACGTAGTCTCCTCAAAGTTTATGACAACAAAAGGGGGGAAAGAATCTAAGGAAAGGATCACCGCTCTCTTCGCCTGTTCTGCCGCCGGGGAAAAGAAGGAACTGTGTGCACATTGTATTTGAAACAGCTGTACTGTATTTTGAAACAGTCAGTAAAATTCAGTAAATAGCAAAGCTGTCCGTTTCATAACTTTATATTCATGTAGGCTAATAAATATACAAATGTGAATTAGATGGTATTCTGCATGAGAAATAAAGAAAAAAAATCAGTTATAAAAATCATCTGCTTATAGTGATATCTGACCTGGACAGACGTGATCACTAGAAACAGTTTCCACTGTATTTATATCCTTCTCCAGTTTTTTTTTTATCTCCAACTTTCAATGATACTTCTCTTAAGTTGCCCACACTATAATTTTAAACATACATCTCATATTATCTAGCCTACTGATAATACAGCCACAATCAGTGATCTGAATGTTAATTTATTAACAAATAAAGACAAAACCATGAAAAGGGAAGAGCGCCACTCTTCACTTTCCCCACCCAGACTCATCAAACCAGATGGGGGGAATTGAACTGTTGACCTTCTAATAACAAGTTTGCTCTTCTAACCTTTAGGCCATCACTACCCGTACACGGGTAGAGAGTTATTGTGAGAGTTGTGCCAAGCCATCTCCCTCACCTTGCTAATTGATAACTCCTTCATATTCTTCTTCATATAGTTTCATCAGCATGGTTTGTTCTGCTGCTGAGAAGAACACAGCTCTAGTTTACCTTCTTTCTACGACATAGTATCATCTTTTCGATTCTGGGCTGCTTATGTCCTCCGTGCATGCGCACACTGCAAGCTTATTCCAGCCTGGCTAGAGTTAGCGTTGACTAGACACGGCCAAGCTGTGTTAGGGGAACGGCTTGAGCCTAAAGTGAAAGTTGACGTTAATTCTAGCCAGGCTATATCAAGTAAGTGCAGCTTTCTTTGGCTGCGTTGATGGAATACCCCTCAGGTTGCACAGTCTGGGACGCACACTTTCCTAGTTTATTTTCATGCAGGACCTGAGCTGTGCAAAGGCAGGAAAAGTTTAAATGTGTGGGCACATTTTAAATTGGATGATGTGGAAGATTTTAAATAACCTTGTTTAGCCTCAGTGTTGCCGTCTCTCCCTCCGGCTCTATCCTTATTATGCTTCTCAGTACTTTTCTATTGTGTGATAACTGTGTGCCTTATATTTACATTTTACATTTACAATTTGGATATGTGCCCTGCATTTCATTGGCGCTGGCTTATTCAAATTAAACTTCAATATATCTCATGGTTTCATTTTTGAAGGAATTTAAATCTAGCAGCACTTATTTTGGGAGGTATTACAATTAGAGAATCATGTCTTGGGTGTCTGTTAGAGAAGGGCAGTGCTGAGAAACTCTAGTTTCAAACATTTACTTTATCAGGATTTTTACATTTTTGAGAGAGCAGCGTTGTATGAGACATGATTTTATAGTACCAAAGATGACTGGACACTGGGCAAGCTCGCTGGACGGAAGGTGGAGAATGTGGCTAAGGAGGGTGGAGGGTGATGATGTGAAGGGAGATTTTACACCTGACGAGTATGAAGAATTGGTGGAAGACGACAATGTATTCAGAGGCCGTCTCTGCCGGAACCCTGATGTTTGTCATTTGAGTCAGACAACTACTGCTAGCTCAGCAAGTGAAACCCCTGCAGCTCATTACAGCACACTGGACTGCTGTAGTTTGTCCAGTGAGTCGGACTCCTGTAGCTCATCCTTTAATGTTGGCCCATTGTTTAAAAATGCCACCTGAAAATACACCTGAGCAATCCTGATCCACTACAGTGATCCGGAGAAGTGAATAAGCCCTTCTGTTGGGCCCATATTTTGGAGTCCTTTGGGAGTTGGCTCACACCTACTCCTCCTGTATCTATTTCATTAGGTTTTCTCTACATCCCCAGTCTAACTCTGATATAGCCCCAAGGGAGCGTCAAACAAGTGTGGGACTCACCAAAATACACGTACCTTCTTCAAGTCAAGTGCTGAAACAGCATTGTGAAGGTGTTCTGTCTTCCTACGGTGGACATGTTTCTCAATGATGTATTTCCCTTCATTTGAATTTCCTGTGATGGACAAAAAAACGTATAATTTACTTAGACACGGTCTTTTTCTTTTCAAGTTTGAGTAAATCCAAAACTTCAAAGTTTCTTACCTCCCTCAGTGACACTGATGTAAATGTCCCCTGCACTGAAAACCAATCAGGAAAGTCTCATTTTCCAAACACTGGACAGCCGAGAGGGCTTTGTGCTCTGTGGGACAATATTAAAACAAGACCTTAGTATAACCATCAGCATACAAGCACAAATATTTTTGACTCATTTCACAGGGCCTTATGGCAACTTCAAAACCTGATAATAGAGGTCTGCACAGGGCGGGCTGGCTCCGTCCCGTCAGACCTGCAACAGATGTTGGCAGCAGATTTCTCTCTTTTTTTTTTTTTTTTTTTTTTTTTAACCCCAAGGCTGCATGTGTGCAACTTGTAATGTGCTGGACAGTCTACTGTTTGTGCACAAAAGCCCGAAACAGCTATTTGTACACACTTGTCACACTCAAACAGCACTTATTGGAATCTTTTATAGAATTTTTCAATCAGGACTCAATTTTGTGAAATGTGAATGGTACGTGGTACAGAATACAGATTCTGAGTGACTGGGCAGGTTTGGTACGGTGAATCACTACAGTGGAATGTGTTCTGCAGGAAATCCTGCAGATTTGGGCAGCTGGAGCGCAGAAAGCGGCAGGAAAAGATAGCTAGATTAAGGATAGATCTCTAAATACATTGTAAAGATGAATAAATCTATTCTGCACATCGGCCCTAATTCCAACACACATACATATCAAACTTATTTAAAATATTCTCTCTAAAAAGAAATCTTATTAAAAATCTTATAATGCAGTAATGCAGTTCTGTACAACTCAACCTAGATTTGGAACCCCTTTGGAGCAGCTGTAAACACTACACAAGCATTCAAAAAATAATAATTTCTTGCTTTTAGCAAGTTTCAAATGTCAATCTCAGAAAGACAAGCAGACAACACAACAAGCTAGGAGCCTGCGACCTTACATCTCATGTTCAAAAGCTAAAACAACAAAACCTTGGCTCCAGTAATGACTGTGTTTTTTTAAACACGGCTATTTTACTTGGACTGTGAAAAAGACAATAGGAAAGTTCCATAGAAAGCTATATTAAAAATGACGAGGAACAAAGATTAAAGGCAACAGTTAGTTTGAGAGACAGAGTATAAAAGGTTAAAACAGAGTTTACTTGATCATTAGGCAAGCTTACGGTTGGAGTCACGCGGGCAGGGTCAGGCAAACAGTTGTAAGACAAACTGGTGGGTGGGCACAACATAAGCAGCACGTATGAAAGCAGGCCTTCAAGGTAAATGAGATGGTTCAGCTGCTAAAGCACTTTAGATGATCTGACAAAGGGTCTGCAGAAAATGCCACCACTATCTAGTAGAGAAGCTAACGAGCAAATTAGGAACAGCTATGCAGGCAGGTGGCAGACAACCTCACTGAGGGCACATAGTGGACAGGTGAGGTATTATATTTTCTCAAATTTAAGACCAATCTAGCGGAAACTTTTACACCCTAAAATTTCAGTTCATTCTCTACAAACCTCTATACACCCATGATAAACCTGCACGGTTGTTTTAACATCATTTGTCTAATTAGGACGGTATGGGCAGTAACAGTCTCACTTTCCCACTGTCAGTTTTGTTGCACCAGGACAACTTACTTCTTTACTATTTTTACTCGTTTATGGACTTTAGTGACTTAGGATGGAATGTGGCATTACGACTGGTTACAAAAAACAAACAAACAAACAACAAAGCCTTGTTGTAAGTTGCTATCCCACAGTCAAACAGATAACAAAGGAGTAATTATTAGCAATAGTTCATGACAATTTTGAGTTACCTGTGCCTTTAAGGCCTGATTTTATCTCTAATGTATATCACTGTACAGGAACCAAAGGGAGGGTCATGCCCAATCGTTATTCAAATAATCAGATTTCATTCCATAGTATGTGAGAACATTAAGGGTTAAAGCACAAATTAATGTGCATGTGGAGACCAATGGGACTTACCCCTTTTAAGCCCCACTCAGATTTTATTAAATCACTGTCACATTTCACTAAAAATCAATATTTCAGAGCTGCTTTTTAATAAAACCCTTTACCACTGGGTGTAGACTGGCTCACCCCCTGTTGGAGGTAATAGTTGTTTTATAAAATCAGCAGACACGCCTTACATACTTAAGACATCCAGGATTTCACATTATATTTTAGTTATCATAGCAAATGGTAAATTAATTAAATTCTTTCCATATCTATTGTCTATTTAGGTCTTGGTACTGGTCTTAGATGTGTTGTTGACATGTGCTAAACTCAACTAATCTGAATTTGGATCCTTTTTGTTATTCATCCTGCTCAATTTTACAAATTTTACCAGACTCCCAAGAAGGTTTGAGAGAAACACATCAGACTTTCAATGAGAAAAAACACTTAGTTTTTGATTTCAACAACAGTGTAAGGCTGTGTATATTCATTAGTCTAATAGTAGATTCAAAAAATCCTGTAGTTGTATCGCACTGTATTGTCATGCAATAGTACTTTGCTGTGATCCAGAATCCGAGTCAATCACCCCAAAAAAGCAGCTTGAAGCTTGTAAATCTCACTCCCAACAGAACATTTCTAATCAAGTTTGCTCTGTCTGTTTGTATCTACATTGTTTTGCCAAAACAACAGAGCAGCGGGGTGTCATGGTGATTAAGGAGACCGCCCTTCAACTGGAGGATGCTGTGCTCAGGCCCCCGTGTTGGCAAGCATCTGTCCCATTGTGTATTTCTAAGCAACACAGTGAACCCCAACCCGCTCAAGGGGAGGCCTGTTCTCTTTGCCACCTGGGGAGGATTTCTATCACAGTCTCACAAACTGTGAGGAAATGAGCATGTACTCTGAAATGTAGATTATTTGTGGTTGTGCTGCAATTCAGTACACACTTTATATATATAGCTACACATCAGGAAAATGTTTTTTTGGCTACATTTCTTTTTCAACATATCTATATTTCTTCCACCCACATGAAAAAGAGATGTCATCAAATAGTACAAGAAGTTTGGTTACATGAAACTGAGGTTACATCGATTTCTAAACCCAGATTGAGAATTTCCAAAAAAAGGGATAATCTAAATAATACCTTTTTTCTAATTGAAAAGAAAGTATTGCTATAGCAACTATATCCACAGCATCATCATACCAAACAGTCCACCTGAGACAGCTTTGCCTACATAATTAGAATCTTTCTTCAAATGTAGAAATCATAAAAGGGATAAAAAATCAGGGTGATCTGACAGGGAAAAGAGTGACGATGGCTTGTTAATTCATAATTACCCTGAATTAATGATTGAGTGAGACTGAGAGGCACGGGGCATATGGAAAAGAGAGGGCTGCAGATGCTCCCCAGTGCCCGGGGGGGCTTCTAGGAATGGGAGCAACTCAGTGCCTTGTCACACACAAACACGCCTGTATGCGTGCCCATAAGCATAAACACACACACACACACAAACACACAGACCATCCAACATAAAAACATCTCTGATAAGGAAATAGTTTCAGTTTTATTCAGCATTCAGACCACATCAGACAATATTTTTTTCAGTTTAAATCTTAGGGGTTTGGATGCTGACAGCCCTGGGGAACTTAAATAATGAAAAAGAGATATTTACTCTTCCCTGGCCAGTAAATTGCAGAGGAAATGCTTAAAATTGAGTTCATTTCCTCTCCTTTCCTTTTCTTTCCAGTCCTTTCCTTTGTCTTGACATTGCTGAACATATCCATCCAATTAATAAATAAAATGAAAGTTTATCCTTGAATCGATCTTTGCCGATTTACCCGGAGTGCTTTCTACTTGAGGTACTCAGCCGTTCACTCCATATCTCTTAACTGGATCGCAGCAAGGTAAACAGGCTCCACAAGTATAAACCACAATTGAAATGAAAACTGCCTCCTCTAAGAATCCCCCTGACGCCTCAAGCGAAAGCAGAGGGTTTCTTTTTCTTTGACCAAAAGGATTATCTGGACAAGCCACAAAGAAATCTCTGTGGATTCATTTCTTGGTCTGAGAATATTGCACATCCTATCTTCTGACATACAATATAGCCAAGGGATGCTGGAATAAGTGTCCAGACTGTGGCACTGTGAGCAGTGTCTAACTGTCTGCTATCAATATGTACAGCTGGCAAAAAAGGAGAAGTAAACCCTTTATCCCTTTTTTTTTTTTTTTTTTATGCTCACAGAATCAGGTGTGGATTGGGATTTGGGAATGGCTGCTGGCTATTTCTACTTCTTTTGTTTTCAACTTGTTCTCTAGCATCAAAGCACGGACATACACTCGTTCATCACAAGAAAGTTAAAAAAAATATTGCGTATTCAAAGTTACTCACTTGAAAGAAGAGCAGCTTTGAATACCCAATCTAAATTCTTGGTGGATTTACACCGTATGCCTGTAACAGTTTACTAAAGACAGAGACATATGACCGTGCTAAGACACTTATAGAGTTGCTATAAATTGTACTGTATTATTACAAGTTTTCTTGTAATAGTGTCCTCATTTTTCCTCAACATAGAAACACTTAATTTTCTTTGACAATCAGTTTGAATTATTTCAGCTTTGTTTATGAGTTTGTCATGGCTTTAAATAGTACAATACCCATGAGCGTCAGCCGCTGTAACAAATGGTAAAGTAGCAAAGTGTCCAAATGAATCCAAAATTTACCCCAAATCCAGACTAATTTAGCTGTTTTAAATTGATGTTTTATGAGGTCTCTGCAAAGCATAATCTTTAGCACGCTACTTCAAGCTCTGTGATTGGATGAAATGCTCCTTGGGAGTCCCAGTTAACTTCTCTCTGATGGTTTAAGTGGGAGAGTTTCATGTCTATCCAACTCTTGCCCCAACTGTTTGTTACCTAATAATATCTATGCAGAAAATGAACTGGAACCCTAGACACCTGAAATAACACCTCCCACTTTATAACTATTGTTTCAGTATCATATAGACAGTAACTGGATGCATATTAATACTACATAATTTAAAGATTTAATCAAGTTGAGAGGACTCATACCATGTTGATACTCCCCACTGATAAAACGTTAAACCTCTAATATAAAGCACAATTACAATAAGTCAGGTCTGATCGTACAACCTGGAGTAAACTCCAGTCTACAACTCTGACCTCTAGCAAACTGTGATTCATGGGAAGGAAAATTTAGCTTGAAGTAGCTTGAACTGATTAGAAAGAGCAGTGAATTAAAGAGTTGAGGGTATAGATTTGTGAATGAGCCAATCTCCCTGATTGGGCATGCATTAAGCTTCATTTAGCTGCTATTGAGACAGAATAACAGAGACTCAATGGTGTGAATTCATGCTTCAACATGTAGCCCATGGGTACTGAGGGCTAATTCTGTTTTAGTTACACATGCTTTAGATACTTAATCACTTACACCTTCAGTCTTCTTTGCTAATGATAAGACTGTTTAAAAGCCACAGCAGCGGCAAAATGAGGGGGATGGCTTTTCATATGTATTTGTGTCTGTCACCAATGTTAGATCTTTTAAATTATCTGCTAAATTATTGTATTTGGACAGCGGAGTCAACAAAGGTTATAAGTGTTTGTCAGGCTGCACCTGCACAACTGATTGGTTTTGTCGTTTTTTGCATTTTAGTTTAGTTTAGTTTTATATTTCCAGTGTTTGTTTTATTTCTGGATTTTACGGGACTTTTTGAGCTCTGAAATGTGTTGATTTTAATGGAAGTCTGCATTTAGCAACTATACCTGAGGGTCACTTCTCTCTCTCATGTCTCCCATGTTGCACTAAAGAAGAAGTTGAGCTGTTCATTTTACTGTCCTCTCCTCCTCTGACTGCCTCACTCTCTGCTGACTTCACCATTACCCTGACTGCCTGCACTGACGCCATGTCAGCAGAAACCTCCCATGATCCCGACCTGAGAGCATTACCCCCCTGCCCAACCCCCCCACTACCAGCCTTGTTGTCACACCAGACAAGTAGAAATTTAACCTGAAGTTATTTTTTTTAGCTTTTACTGTGTCAACAAGTGAAACCAGGTACAACAATGTATAGCTAGCACATTTTTTGCATGTGTTTTAGGTCTCTTATGTATTTCTAAATACCTCTATAGTTCACATGAATACAGATGACTTCAGGCTTACCTCTTTATTTTCCCCTTGGACTCCATCTTCAGAGAGCTCATCTATGTCCTCTTCCCACCTGCCACAGAGAAGAGTCTGTTAACACCACACCTCTGACTCTAACGCTGCTGTTTTGATATTGGGATCCCAAATGTTTTGGTTTTTTTCTGGGTAAGGCCATCCTGACTAAAATGGGATGGCCTTCATTTTAATAGAATATGGTCTCAGATGTTGGCTGAAAGTATTATCTCTTGCCTCTGATGCTGCAGTCTTGCAGGAAATAACCTCTGTCCCTTAACCTCTCTGTTTGATGATACTTCTCCTACCATATTGCAATGTACAGTATATATTTGCAAAACTCCCACCTCACCAACGTGGATAAAATCCTTTTTCAAACTAGTTACTTGCCCTGAATATTAACTGGTTATTTTCTTAAGTTATAAGTAAGTCAGTTAAATTCCTAAGAGAAAAATGCAAATGCAAGAGAGGACGTACAGGAAATGTAAATGCAAGGTTTCCTGGACAAAAGGTGTAGGTTGTTAACATTTGATAGCTAGCACTTTGTCAGGCTACAAATAGCTTGTATAACAAGCTGAGCTGATTGAGCTGGTATGAAGATGAGATTTGAGGAAGTATAAATGGAAGCACACACAAGTGCATCTTGCTCAGCTGAAGATACAGATCATAGAATATGTTTAGTGTCAAGAGTAGTAGTAAAAGGAAAGGAAGGAAATTAAGTACAGTAAAGCTTAAACAAATCAAACATTACATCTTAAATTTCAGTTTTCATGTATCTTTTGCATCTTCAGGTCATATTTTGACATTTGGGCATCATTTAAATTTTAATGTTAGAGTTTAATGAAATACAGTATGTTAAGTGGGGCAACTCATTAGTTATTAGGACATGAACATGCCAAACTTAGAGCAGCAGCTGAGAACAGCTGAGAGGAGAGCTGAGGATAACAGGACGGCCAAGACATATTGTATTGACATATAAGTTACATATTGTCCTCTTTGCAGTCTTTCACTGCAAAGAGTCTTTCACAATCCCAGTATTACAACTTAGTCAGTTTCAGATTTGTCAATATATTTACAAAGGTGAGTTGTCATTGTCCCACCGGTGCTGTATCTTTTCATAGCTAGGTACAGTACCTTCCATCATGTCTCTCTTGAGGTCC
Source organism: Scomberomorus guttatus (assembly GCA_038419695.1). Taxonomy (NCBI): domain Eukaryota; kingdom Metazoa; phylum Chordata; class Actinopteri; order Scombriformes; family Scombridae; genus Scomberomorus; species Scomberomorus guttatus. The sequence continues at coordinate 8,892,854 of CM076468.1, read as the reverse complement.
ACACACTATTTTGTGTATTACACACCATAAAATAATACTTCCATTTTACAGTATATTGATTGAATTTTACACAGTATACAAAAAATACCTTGTTGTACCGTCTTATATGAAGTGACCCCAATGAATGTTTAGTAAATGCTGAGCAAAAGGGTATGAAAACAATTTATATATATACATATTTACACACATAAATGTGTATATATATGTGTGCATATATATGTGAGACTTTATGGTATATATGTATATTGACTTGTATTTGTAGTTTAGCTGAAAGCTTGTGCTATTTCTTTTATGTTTCTTCTCCCTTTTTGCTCCTTTTCTGCTCATAACACTTTATCCGATGCAACAATAATAGGTGGCTCCATAATTTACCTTATATTACAAACAGACACCCACGTCACTAGATAAGCGCCATCCTCTCAGAGCCAACTCCATACAGCTCAGTCTCAGGCAGAAAAGCCACTAAACCCAAAACAGGCTGTGGGAATAACAGATAGGACTGTCAATCTGGGAGGTATTTGGATTTGGATTCATTCATAAATCCCTTTGTATCACTGACGGGATGTTATTCCGTTTCTTTAAAGACACATTTCACCATACTACCTAAGTGCTATATACCCTGCATATTGAATGTGGGGCATTTTGTAAATCAAGATGAGTCAATGGGCTTCATGCAGAAGGCGATATATGAACAAATGTCCTCTAAGTTTTGTTCGTGTGTGTATATATATATATATATATATATATATATATATATATATATATATATATATATGCATAATGTACATATACATATATGATTGGATTATTACATTTGTGGGCAGACGTTTGAGTGTTCATTGAAATGACAGCAAACATGTAGACTACCACAGGTAGAAAAAAAGTTATACTCATAAAGTTATATGTATAAATTAATTTTAAGGCATTTGTACAGTAGATCTCCATCATGAACATGTAAACTGTACCTTCAGCAACTGGTGTCTGTAAATGCATGCTGGTGGAGGCTTGAGTCCCTGACAGTGGATCACTGTCTGTCGGGGGCTTCAGAAACTGATGCACCTGGAGGAGCATCGCTGTGTGGAACTGGACACCTCTCCAATTATTTCTTGAATTCTCAGGTCTACTTGCGAGACCGCCACCTCCTTCGGTCTTCCTCCAGTTATCATCATGGAGCACTTGGCTTGGGCAATGGATTTTTTTGCTTCAATTTGTTTAATTTCAGTTTTGTAATTTCAGTTTTAGTGAGTCCCCCTGATGACACAGCATTTACAGCATCACGTATGTTTTGCCATTGCTGGCATTGCTGGGTTTTTGATTTTCCTATAACACCAGTACTGACACTCTGGAAAATCACATTTACTTTAAGTTTATTTAACCGTTCGTTGATTTCACTACTGCTAAAGTTCTTCTTACAGCCTTTTTTTGGTGGCATCTCTCCAATTCTCAGGCATGTGCCAGAGTATTTGCACATGGCACAACGCCCTTATATAGTGTTTAGGGGCCGTTACCTATCCTAATAACAAACATCGGCCACGCGCCTCCAGTTTATGATCAAGTGGGATTCATCATTCAGCACACCTGGGTAAGAGCAGATTTAGATGGTTAAGAATGTTTGATGCATCTGGAGTTGACTTCTCTTATTTTTTCTCTTAACATAAAATTAAGAGAAAATATAAGAGGAATTGCATGAGGCCCATTGTCAGTGATCTTAGAGAATTAGTCTCTTTAGAGATGGGAAACTTGCTTATGCTTGCGTGCATTCAGTAATGTAGCATGTACATACTCTACAGGAAGGCTGAGAGCTGAGGGAGCTTGAGACCACAGATGTGGCCTCTTTTGTTGGATCAGATGACACTGATAACTGTGAATTTGTGCTGCACACATGCACACACACACACATCATATACTGTAGCCTGCACAGCAGTAGGTGGACTGATGAAAACCATCCAAAAGCTCTATGCAGCATAATCTAAGTGTGAGGATTGTTGGGGGAACTTTTCAGTCATTTGCCTCCCCAGAGCTTTCAAAGGTTGTAGTTTAAAAAAAAAAAACAACAAAAAACAGATCATAGTACGCATGTAGCATAAGTTTTAGGTATCTACTTTTATACTCAGGATGTCTGACACAGATGTACTATATGCTCTCTAAAACACTGCTAAATAAACCATTTGCAAAAAATATCTCATGCCTGCCCCTGGCTCATTCACTGGCCGGCAACTTGGCTGTGCGGGTTCATCTTGGCCAAAGGTTAGTCAATGGACGGTGTCAGTTTGTGACTGGTAGCCCAGGGTGGCAGATCAGCAATTTGCATTAGTCACTTTATTTAATTTAGCATTTACGTTTGTCACGTTGCTGTCAATCTTGACTAAAACATAATGTAATAATATGTCTCCATCAGCCATTGTCATTAGCTCATTGCCATTTTTTTGAGATTAAATGAACACTGTCTTGTTGCTATTTCTACAGCAGCTGTATTGGTCTCCATTTCTGAAGTAGCTGATTGATGCCACTCATCCCAGCTTATTATTACAGAAGTGTGTGCTGCCCCATCCTCTGTGGAAAGGGTAAATATCAAAATGCACTTAAGTGTTCCTTCGGAGAGGTAAACCCACAAGAGGTATGAGACCAAAGCCGCACCTCAGTGGTTGTTTGGCTTGTTTTTTCGCTGCTATCCCTGCTCGCCTCTGAACACAGATGGAGATTCATCTGTTGCCTGTTCCCTCTTGACTCGTTTTCCTGTTCTATTCCCATCTTCTTGCTTCTCTCCCCCCTCTCTCAAGAGCCTGTCTGCAAGCAGAAGCCCTGTACCTCACTGTGCGCTTATCAGACAGTTTATCCTTTTCCTGTGGGCGCCGTCCTCCATCTGTAGCTGTGACAGCCAATCGCCATGCTGAGGGTCCATTCCAAGCCGTGATTTAGACACCCAGCCTTGCCAGCACTGCTCTATCAACTCCCTCTTTCCCCTCTCTCGAGTGAATTTCTCACACGCAAGGTGCTTGGTCCTTACATTTTGATATTCCCTCACGCACACAAAGTCTAACACATGCACAAAAACAGGCACAATTATTCGTCTTTTGCCTCGGTAACATTTTTTCATACCTTTACACACATAGGTAGTCACAATATATATGTCAACAACATCATGTACCAGACAGGAAAAATGAAGTATTAAATGCAAGGAGGTGGAATGATAGGAAGGGACTAATGAATAGCCTGTGTTTACATCCCTCAGTGTTTAGGCTCGTTCCCTTAATAGCATGGCTACAGTCGTATCGCTCAGCACTTGCCAACATCCACAAGAGATATCTTCGTTAATATTTTACTCAGTAGAGATAGTAAATAACAAGTAAGGCATTTCCAGAGAACAGAGAGGGAGAGAGAGAGAGGAAGGCTGTCTCTAAGGTGTCAGCCACAACTGCTTTCTCATTTCTAAATTGTCAGGTTGGCTTTATCTGTTTTATCACCAATGGAACTCCAAACACACCAAAAGGCTAAGACAGCTTGACAGAGCAAATATGGCTATTACAAATTTTGATGGGGCAGCAAAAGGAGATTTAAGAAAAATGCCTGCTATGCATCAGCTCTTTCCCTTGCTCCTCACAGGAAAAAAACAAAAAAAAAATACAAAACAGAAAATAAACAAAAGAGAAGTTCTAATCCCAGCTACACAGGTTTCCTCGAAACCATGCTAAATGGTGTTTGTTCAGCAAGGTATGCAAAAAAAAAAGGAAAGGGAACAACATCCCACTCCAAGCTCGCAAAATCCTCGAAACTGAATTTAAAGTGTGTGCTTCCTGTGACAAACAAATAGACAAAAATAAATAAAGTAAAATCGAGCCAAGGTTGAAGTGCACCTCCCATCCCAGCACAGCAGGTGAGTGAGAGATAAGCATTTGTGCAAAGTCGGCCGGGTCTAGTCAAGCGGCTGCTACTCCTGGTTCATTTGCAGTTGCCAGCGATGTGTTAAATGGCCATCTGTGATGGGGTGAGAGACCCTGTAATGACTTCCTGTCTGGGAAGGAAGACTGGCGTGTAGGGAGGGCTGAAACACACAATCCGTTTGAAAACATGAAAGGTGCAGTTGGGAGCAGAAAAACAGTAGATGTCCATGCTTTTTTATGTGATAAATGTCCGGTTTGTGTGGCCTCTTTGAAGTAACAGTCGACAGGAATTCTCAAATTGAGTTATTGGGGGAGGGGGGTGGTGGGGCTGATAAAAGAAAGCCTTCATTTCTGTGATATTCCACCCAAAAATCTCCATAATAGCAAGACAGATGTATTTAATATCATGTTCCTGATGGACAAAAACCTTCCAAGTAACTGCTGGCACTGCGCAACGTTTTGGACATTTCTTTAAGTTTAAGTTGCTTTACTAAACAGTTTTTCTGAATACACGTTTTTGGTTTTATCAGCTCATACTTAAAACAGAATCATGAGCAATTAAGGACAACAAATTATGTTCCAAACTTCCAAAATGAAATGATGTGAAAACTGTGATGAATGCTTAACAAGTCCAACCAACAACAAAGCACAAAAAACTCACACTATTTTGAAAGATATTGTGACTATGGCTGTTTAATTTATACATTTATGACCACTTAATATGGCTTCACAGACAACTGCTGACAGCACTGAAAAAAACACTTAGCCTTAATTATTCCACATTTTAATAAAGATAAGACTGTGTTTTGCCAGGTACACCTTGATCAGAATATCATATGCATGCCTCTCATCCAAGTCTATAATTACATACTGCCTACAAATGAGTGTGAGAGATACTGTGCAGTTCCAAATATCTGCAACAACATCAGCAACAAGCAAGGATGCAGTGGTCCTAAAGGAGATTATAGCATGATTGAGGTTACGTTGTTTTATGTTTTTAGAATGTGGCCATTTCCATCTTTGTTTTTGGAAAGTTTCTCTGTGCTCATCGAACATCTAATCTACCCTAAAGTTTAAGGGAGGGCTTAGGTGCATGATTGGTGACACCACAGCTAGTTTGGAAGCTAATTGTGATCAAGTATGCAACTGATGATGACCTTTTCAGTGAAGTAGCAGACATCTGGTGTCCAGCAGTAAAACTTTTGAAATGAACAATATTTGCATATTCATAAAGATTCTGGATTTTTTTATGAGGGAGATGGAGGTGAATTTTAAGGATTATTATGCCAAACAGAGTATTTTTATACATGTCTGGAGGGAATCTTTAAGTTCACTATTAGACAAGGCACACAGACTCATCCACTAATGGAAGAAAATGTGATGAGATGTGAAAAGTAAAATGAATTTTATTTAGCAAATAAAAGGAAAAGAACTGCTGAAAGGGAAACGGTAAAGGTTAATAGTTAGAATGACTAAATTAAGCTACTGAAGTAAAACAAGTATTTTTTTTAAATCACAAAACTAAGTGAAGTTGTATGTTTAAAAGTTTCCTTTACTTTCCAAAGCTTAATTGTAAACTAGAAAAAAATAACAATGGGCCAAGGCTGACTGGAGAGGCAGACTACGCTACGAGTGCCCAGGGGTGCCACCATCTAATTACCACTGCATGTGCTTCACAATAACACACACACATAGCAAACTGTAGTATCAACCATGTGTTCCAGTGCCTTTAACCAAACCATGCACTTCAGAAATCTCGCCAAGGGTGACAAGCCACACCAACCACCCAGCTCTCAGCTCAACTGACAAAACAGCAAAAGAAAACTACAAAATTTTTAACACAACAAAAATGACCAGTTAGTTCAATAAATAAAAAGAAAATGACCACAGGAAACTAATGGCAACCCCAAAACAAGAAAACAGAATAACTAGCACAAAACAAAAGAGTAAACTAAGGGAAATTAATGAAGCAAAACAAATAGGCTAAGGCAAAACTGAAATAAATCAAGGCACAGGGGGGCTAAACCATGGCAACACAATTAAGTAAAACAAAAGGGCTGAGACAAAAGGGCTGAGCAGGTGGAGACCTACAGTACAAGAAAGCAAGTCAGTAAGTAAACTTTATTTATATAACACTTTTCAGAACAGCAGTTCCAAAGTGCTTCACAGTTGATAATAAAATGCATAACAGTACACAGCATGAAAACAGCAAGTAAAAATTACAATTTATAAAATGGAAACACTCAACAGTAAAAACAATATAAACAAAACAAAATTAAAAGACAAACCAATAGAAATTGCAGAGCAACAAACTTATAAAAATGCCAGCCTATACAAGTGAGTTTTTTTAAAGTAAGTTTTTTGAAATGTGGTACAGACTCAGCTGACCTGGCAGTGAGGGGGAGGCCATTCCATAGTGTTAACTAAACATAACTAAAAAATGCACAGTCTCCCTTTGTTTTGAGCCTGGACCGCGGGACACACTTAAGAACAACTGGTCAGAAGATCTGAGTAATCTTGGTGCAGAGTATTAGGTTATAAGTTCAGAAATATAAGAGGGTGTCATGCCATGGAGGGGCTTTGGAGGAGGATCAGGAGGATCTTGAACTGAATTCTGAAGCGAACAGGAAGCCAATGTAAGTGGGCCAGAATGGGCGTAATATGCTCTCTTTGTTAACTGTTTGTCAAAAGCCTGGCTGCCACGTTATGGAAAAGTTGAAGTTGAGTAATTGCAGACTCGCTTAAACAAGAAAATATGGAGTTACAGTAATCCAGGTGGGAAGAGATAAAAGCATTGATGATTTGCTCTACGATGTTCTTTGGCAATGCTGAACTGATTTTGGCAATATTTCTGAGTTGCAAAAAACAAGACTGAACCAATTTCTGATGGTAAAAAAATCAGACTTTGATCAAACACAACACCAAGATTTCTAGCAGATGGTTTTACATTCCCTGCTAAATGCCTGAAGTATGGACTTTTACTCTTTGAAACTTGGTCTGGGGCAATGACCAAGATTTCTGTTTTCAGATTTAAATGATACATGAAGCTGGGTGTTATCTGCGTAACAGTGGTAGGCAACAATCTTAAACTCACAAATAATATTACCAAGGGGGAGGATATACAAGCTGAACAAAATGGGACCAAGGACTGAACCTCGTGGGACCCCACACAACATATGTACTGATGATGAGACAAAATCATCAATAGCCACACTGAAAGATCTCTCTCTAAGATATGAGGAAAACCATCTGAGGGCAGTTCCATCTCTGCCGACCCAGTGCTTTAGTCTATCCAGCAAGATGGTATGATCAATAGTGTCAAAGGCGGCAGACAAGTCTAACAATACTAAAATGTAGTTATGACCAGAATTTGCATTCATAAGCATATCATTAGTGACTTGCAGCAGAGCAGTTTCAGTGCAGTTGGCAAAAACCAGATTGAAATGGGTCAAGAATGTCATTAGCTCCCACAATTTCCAGTAGTTGTTTAGCAACAGCCTTTTCAACGACTTTTTAGACAAAGGGTAATTTAGAGATTGGTCTGTAATTATGAGGGAGTGTTGGATCAAGGCCATGTTTCTTTAAAAGGAGCTGAATACAGGCTTGTTTGAAATAGTCTGGGAAAAAACTGGAGGACAGAGACTTATTTACAATAGAGAGAAGACAAGGGGCAATGACTTCTAATACCCCTTTGAAAAATCTGGGGGGTAGAGTGTCAAGGCCACAGGAGGAAAAGTGCATGTGTGACACAATATCAAGTAGCTTATTCAGGGAAATAGGGGTAAATTGACTCAACAATGTGGGGGAGGCGTCTGGAGAAGTTATACATGAGGTAGGGGGCGTTATAGAGGCTTTGGTACCCTTAACCTTCTCAACAAAATAAGCTAAGAACTTATCGCAATCTTCAACAGAGGAGGTGATTCAATTTGGGACTTCAGCAAATCTACTTATGGATTCACAAACCAGGAGGACCTCAGGCTCTCCATCTACACAGCCAACACTGTAGACGGAGAAGTGGGGGGCTGTATCGACCGTGACACCGTCCGTGTTGCTGACACAGGTGCGTCCACACTAGGTGCAGGTTTCACATGATGAGCAGCGGAGGCAGCAGTGAAAACATGGCCTGCATCGTGGGCAGATGGTCTAGTGGCAGAGGCTTGCCAGGCTAGGAGCTGAGCATTTCTTGACCCGTGGCTCGGCTAGTGGTGCAAAAAAGTTCAAGAGTGGCAGAGCTTCCTCATCCATGTTTGGGTCGAAGAGAGGGAGAGAAACCCATGTCCTCTTTCCTTTTACTGCCAAAGCCCAAGACAATGCATCCCTATGAGCTGAGATTGGGCCGGGTGGCTCCAAAGCAGCTAGCCACTCTGTCACTGAGAAGGTCATTGATGAATCTTTCAATGGATGAAAGTTCAGACTTAATGCTGGAGATCTCTGCAGCGGACTCCATCATTGTCCACCCAGTCCTTCTAGCAGTCACACCACCACTGGGTGGGTTCCTCAAGCCCTCAGTTCAGAGAGAAAATGTTTCTAGCCTGGAGACTAACCAGCTAACATCAGCAGCTTCAGTGAATAAAAGACAATCCGGAATGGATAAAATACAGATAATGTGAAGGGAGAAAGATCCAGGGACACCCAACACATGGTAAGTAAAATCCACTTAAAAACTGATAAATTTGTAATGCTGGTCTCGTTAAACAATAAAATAAACAGAGACAGCAGCAGAGTGGCAGCCGAGCAGTACCTAGTGTGTGTAGTGAAGACAGAGGTTTACCCAACGCAGTTCAAATCAATAAAAGTTTATCTGGCGTCCTAACTTTGTATGGGTGTGATAATAAACCAGCAAGGCTCAGGACAATTGATTCTATCGCTTTTTTTTTTTTTTTTTAATCTCATCTTAAATTACCTTTTTTTTGCTGTACTGACACCTGCACCAAAACAAATTCCTTGTAGACAGTAGTACTAAATGAATAAAGTCAGATTTTCAGTAAAATGTAACAAATAAAGAAGTAAATGTACCCCACATGTAAATGTTAACATTTTAATATTGCAGCTTAAGATTTTAACTTTAAACTCAAACCCCAAAGTTTTACTAGCACACGAGTTGAGTAACTGTACTTAGTTACAGTCCACCACTGGTGTTCAGTGATGTCAAAACAGACCCTTACACTGAGGGATTACGATGCCTTCGTGTCCTTTTATCATTAAACAAAATATGTGTAAGCACATATTTACATGTGTAAGTACTTTGTCTTGTACTCATGTCTTAATGCTACATAATATGAAGTTTCCATCATACAGAACCACTTATATGTAATTGTATATGTATGTGACGTATCACAGTTGTCATGAACAAACACAGCAGATGCTCAACTGTATCGCTATTTGTGTGTCCATTCCAGCTAAACTCTGAAATGCGGAAGGTCTTCCATTAGAGGGCATTTGCTGCAGCATAATTGCCCATAATCATCTTTTCACCCAGCTTGGTGTGTAATTTTATAGCATGACAGCTCTCTACTTTTGTGTTCTACTTTCAGCAACACCAGCACTTCTATGTTCAGGTTCTGTGGCAGTAATTTAGCTTTCACTCCAGATCTTTCACATGGAGTGTGGAAGCCAGTAGAGTCAGTGGTGTGTGATGTGCATGAGTGGATGATGTGTGTGTGTGGGTGTTGTAAGGTGAAAAACAAGGCATAAAGATGAACTAAAACAATATAATCAAACCAGAACAAGGGGTGCCTGTAGGGAGGAGCGGAGAGAGTGATTAAACTGCAGCCAGGACTTATGTAACCAAGGAACAAACCGGGTGCAACAGGTGTTCCAGGTCACGCTAATCAGTTACCTTCAGAACAAGCAGAGATACAGGTCAACACCAGATCAAACCCAAGATCACACCTATCATTGTGGTTCATGATCTAAGTTTAAATAGGGTCGTCGCTATGACTGAAAAAGATGGACAACACATGTGGACTGCAAGTGTGTTGTTACTGGGGTCTGTATTGCACTACAAAGTTATTTGCAAACCTATTTATCTTTGTATCACGTTGTACTAAGAATTGACTGGAAAGCCTTTTGTCCATTCTTAGAATTTATATAGCTTTGGACTGCAAACCTGCTTATGTGTTAACTGAACCCTAATTGAAGAAGGCTAGGACAAACACGGCTGGTTTTTGTGCTCAGAATTATTGAAAGTTTTGCTTTGTTGCCATTGTCAAACGACATAAACTTTGTCAAAATAAGGTGTGTGTATTCTCAACATGCATCTTGCTGTGCAGCCAAGGTAGTGGGAAGAATTTTCTGACTGCCCGGGTGGATGGAGCGTATTGCCTTGGAAAGAGGCAAAGTGAGGACAGGCGCTGGCCGCGAGCGCTTTCCACTCAGCCATGAAAACAGCATTGCTGTCCTCGCTGCTCAGCTGTGCCGGAGTCTGCCACAAATCAGACTGTGCTAATGACACATGACCCTGGGATGGGGCCCCTTGGGGCTGGTCAGCGGCTCACCTCTTGCCATTTTAAGACCCCACCACCCACCGTTATACTGTCCATCTCTGTTGCCTTTCACTCACTCACTCACACACACATACACATCACTTCCATAGCACAGTGAACTCAAGGTGCTCACCTGTCTAGCTGCCACTATTAGAGCAATGTTGTAGGCAATATACTGCATTTTAGTGGGGGATTTTGATATGTGATGTGTGTGATGTTAAGCTGTGTGATGTCTTTTCTGATGTTCTTTATTTATGGCCAATGTTTATCTAAAAAGCACTTTCACATTTTTTTCTCTATTTAAAATAGAATAAATAGACATATACTATATGACTTTATTTAAAAGAGTAATTAAGCAACCACCACTCTGGCTGAATATTATCACACAATGTGACAATGTCAGTTTGCACTTTCCCGGATGTACTGAAGTCAATGGGAACACTAAGTGCATTAAACCTCTACAGGAACGAGTGCTAGATGTGCACCCCTCCTAAACAATTAGGTTGGCTATTATGAAACTTACTTTTGCAAGCCCTGATATCTCAGTGGACACCTGTCGCTCCCGCAAATAACATATATGAAGCTATTTTGTATATGTCAATTAATAGTTTCACCCAGATGTTTGTCTTCAGTGTATCAAACAAAATGTTCATATTGTGCCTATCTGCAAATGAGCCCTGTCACAATTATTCAATATTATTATTATAGCCACATGTGGCTAGTAGGCTTATGTTTAGGCCATGTTCAGACCGACTTCAGCCCGAGCTGTGTAAAAGAAACTTTCTGGCCGGCATTATGTTTAACACAAAACGTTATTACTGATGTAAAAAAAGATGCATATGAATTTAGTTTGTTGAAGACTGGTACGTTAATGCCGCCACGTTTGTTAATGCCTTTGCGACTCATTGCTGATGGAAGGTCAACAGGAAACCAGCAGTCCTTTAATTCATCTATGTGACTGTTTTGAATGTACCATGGTGCATTTGCATTCTCATCTTATCATTTTGGCTCTGGGCACAAAACAAATGCTCCTTGCTGACCAGCGTTGGATATAAATAAACAAATATAATAAAATATGAATAACAATAATAATTGTATGCGCCAAACACAAACTGAAAACTTGGGACAACTGTTGTCACTGTTTTGCATTGGGACATTCTGCATTATAGGTCTGTCAACAGTATGAAACTGGGCCCCCAAGGACACCTTGGGAGAGAAAAGGTAAGGGAGGAAGAAAGACAGCAAAAAAGCACAAGAAGAAGAAATGTATTGACAGCCATGCCCAACTGGCAAAGCCAAAAAACAGAAGCACCTTGTAAAAATATCAGGCTTGTAATTAATAACTTCACGCATATTTAACTTCCTCTTTATTCATGAGCACCTGCTTCTATTGACCTGAGGGGCACGCAGAATCAACCTGCATTTTAAACATTTGCAGTTGAGAGACTAGATTTGAGAGCCGAATATTTTAGAGTAATCTAAAATAGCTTGACATGATCAGTTTTGACAGTGCCATTACGTGGTCGTTTATTCTCTCAGAGACACATCCTACCGAATGATGCTGACTCTTAGTCAGTAGTCAAAGGCATTTTAATGTGCTTAGTGCCCAAGTCACATAAACATCTCAGTCCTTGGGCAAGTAAAGTGAGTCCACCTTAAATATCAGGCAAGTTACCATGGAAACTTAATTTTCATGAGGTAGATGGAACAGATGGAGTCACATGATGACCCTTTTTGGGGTAATAAACAAACATAATTCCTTTACCTAACTTAATTCCTTCAGCAAAATCTCATTGTGATTTATGGACAAAAGTGCAGACCACAGGTTCAAATAAGACTTGTGACCTTTGTTACATACAATTCCTCATGCTCCACTATCTTGTCTGCCTGTTTCCACTGTGCAGGGTCTTAAAAAGAAGAAATGCCAGAAAAACAATTTAAAACACAGGGGTAGATCTCTTTGAAAAAACTACACATCTTACCCGAACTGTAGGCCTATACGATGTTCGGTTTGGTACGCGACATTTCTCGGTCCGGTATGCTCCCTGACCCAAACAGTTACTGTCAAAAAAGTTTAATAATCCACTTACTCCTGCGTGTGGGACTGTAATTCTAGCACTTGTGTTCCACCCAGAATGTTTTGCCAGTGCACCACTTCGCTGTAGCATGCTCATGGATGTATAATAAGACCTTATAATAATCTTATAATACATTCATGGTAGCATGCGATGCTCCCTGGCTTAGCCAAGTTAGCCTGGTTACCCTGGTTACCTATACTCATGTAATATGCTCTGTTATATCCTTATTAAAACATTATTGCGTCTGCCCGTCCCCTCCTCTCTCTGTGACGGTCGGCTTTTCACTCTGTCTTTGAGTGAAGCCATATGGAACAACTATAAATACATGTGATTTCCGAAGTGGTCAGACAGCACGTTGTAAGAACCAGTTCTGGTCGACCATAAATCATCATAAAACAGCTGTCGACAGGTGTCCTGACTCCTTGCAGGAAACAGAAAGGTTGTTTTCCTTTTCCACTGCAATAAGCAATTGTTGGATGTTTACATTTTTCAAAAAATATTATTTCCTACCTTTCTTTTTTTTCTGCTGTACCAAAATTGTACTGAACCATGACCCCAAAACCGAGGTACATACCGAACCATGAATTTTGTGTACTGTTACACCCCTAATCAGTATGTATTTTGATTCCAACTAGACTCGTTTTCAGAATTTGATAGAGCTCACTCATTACTCTTGACCTTTTGCCACCGAACAAATTGCTTCGCTCTTCAGTAACTGAAAAAATCCAACTGCTCTCAACCAAAAATATTGGACTCACTCACTGGAAATATCTGCTGTTAGACAATGAATTATCCATGCCAAAAACAGTTTGACACCAAAGACTCGAACAACAATGAAAGAAAAACTGATATACTGGTAAAAAAAAAGGTTTGGTTTAAGTGTTCTGTCGTGCAGTGAAGTGCAGTTGACGGACTCGGAGATTACATTTACGGGTGAATTTTCAAATTTGGACCGCATACTGCAATCCCAGAAAATTATTGTTTTAATGGGAAATATGAAGTCAAGACATTATTGATTCTACAGTAACTTAATTAACCTTTGACCTTTCACAACCCAACAAGCTGGCTCCCAACTCCGGTTCTCAGTACCCACAGTACATTAGTACTAGTAGTAGAGTATGTAGTGTGGTCACACTGAGAAAGGGACAAAATGTCAGAATACAGTACATAAAACTGTGTTCCTGCTTGATTTCAGAGGCCAAGAATGAACTTTTACTAACTGGTTTCTTGTACACTATTAGAATGTACTAGGAAAAGGAAAAATAAATAAATAAAAGTCTGCTTCTATGCACTCTATGCATTATGCACTGCCTGTTGGCACCCACGTCCTATCAAACTTGAACTGAGCTTTATGGCACTTACTCGTGTTGTTCTCTCCTGACTAGATCCTTGTTTGGGTTGTATTAACTCTCAGATGTACATCGCTTTGGATAAAAGCATCTGCTAAATGAAAATGTAACATTGTGAAATTGTAGTATAGGACTGAGCTCCTCTCTCCACCTCCCCCTCTCCATCTGTATACATTCACGTACCATTAATGCATGTTACTAACTTGGCATCTTTCCTGTAGTTTTGTGGTTTCTTGTCTCGCAGGAGACCTGCTGTCCCCGTAGTCCAGCTTGATGCCCACTGCTGCTGCTATTACTATTAATTTTCGCCCACTGCTACCGCAATTATTATTAGTCATATTTCTATTATTATTGTTACTGTTATTATTGTACTTGCTGTGCTTCTGTGTCTCTCTCTCCCCTCTCCCCCCTCCCTCTTTCTCTCCCAACCCAACCGGTCAAGGCAGATGGCCGCCCACCGAGAGCCCTGTTCTGCTTGAGATTTCTTCTCGTTAAAGGGGAGTCTTTCCTTGCTGCTGTCGCCAAGTGCTTGCTCATGGGGGAATGTCGGGTCTCTGTAAATTAAAGAGGATGGTCTAGACCTGTTCTATGTGAAAAGTTCTCTGTTTCTGTTGTGATTTGGCGCTATATAAATAAAACTGACTTGACTTGACTGGAGTACAGCGATATTGTCTAAAAGATATTTTTTATAGCAGGAAAGGCACAGGTGTAACTAATAACATTAACGATGGCTGCGTTCCATTGAGATGTCCGAGTAAGCAAAGCCAGTGACTCGGCATGCACACTATAGCCCTGAACCTCTAAATTAATTTCACCTGTGCTTGTCTTATATGACGTCAAAATGTCCACCATGACAAAGGCATACTGACTAATTTAGACCTAGGAAAATGTGTATGAATGCTTGTAGGACCAGGCTTCAGACTCTTTCACACTGTTGCACGCAAATTGTTTCAACCATTCATTTTTTGTTGCACCTCACAAACCACCCTTAGTAAATTCTACAGCCCTGCTGGTGTAAACCTTTTTAGACAGCAATAAATGTTCACCAAAATCCAACTGAATACTCCAAAGGCATTGGGTTGGGATATTTGAATTTAATACTTTTCCAAAGTGATAATTGTATTGGGAGCTACTAGGTCACAGATGGAAAGAAATTCAAGCCAAAATATGATTACTTATAATGTGTGCAGTATATCTAAGTGGTCATTTGGGGAATAAAAACAGGAATAACTAGCCCACAGCTCTGCTATTTTAAACCAAAGCACTGGTTGCCCTCTAAAAGGAGCCTACTATTGTATTACACTATTGAATTTAAAGAATATAAGACTGTAAGTGGCATCTCCAGTAAAGTGGCAGCAAGCTTTGTCCTTGCTAGCAGAGTCCTTGGTACCTGCTGAGGTCTTTTGGATTTATCATTGTAATTCTGGCTACATGGCATCAAAGCGCTCTTTCACTTCCTTTCGGCTCTGCTTGCCCAAGCTGCAGCGACATATGTTTGAATGTCAGTACAGATGTCTATGAGGAGAATTTAGCTATGTAAGACTATTCAAGTCATGTACAAACACTCAGTCACTGTGTTCACTCACTCTGAGTCCCTTCTGTAACTCCTTGGGACTCAGTAGTGCTGGTTTTCTATCTTCACAGCTTGTTAATTACAGTTAATTACACTCACCTGGCATCCCAGGTGTAAATCAGCCCCTTATTAGATGGCTGAAGATGAATGAAAAGCAGCAAAGCTCTGCGTCCCAAGGACCAGAATTAAAAACCACCGATGTAAAACTCACATTCTAAAGAGAGGGAATTAGTGAGTCCTCTGGAACACCATCCATCTGTGATGTCCAGGGCATTGCGGGAGTTATTTTAGGATGAAGTGGCGTAACTTACTTTTTTTGGTACACCTAATTTCCTTCACTGTGCCTCATCTACTTCTATAGCTTGTGGTTTTCTACATTTTTGCAGCTGCTTAAGAACACACTCAAAGACACTTGTTGTGTTCCGATTCAGGTGCTGTCTCCATCAAAGTCCACATTTCATGACTGAAAATTGAAAAAATAACGGGCGTTTCATTCCTCAAAATCCATCCAGCACACCTAAATTTGGAGGACACAATAGCTGTTTTCTTTGGCACCCTCAGTATCCTATAATCAATGTAATGGTGCATTCAAGTAGTTCTTGTCAACAAGTGTACCATGTGACCATGTCATATTTACAAGTTACATGGGATCAGATGGTTTTGGTTCAAATAACTACCTAGTTACAGAAAAATTGTGTTAAAATTATGATCATGGTCATAGTTAAAAGAAACCAGGGCTGACTTTTGGTAGGAAACAGGAAAACAGTCTCCCTTGTCAAAATCCAATATCATTAATCCCACAGCCACTAAAGGGCTTTGTCACTTGGATGTAAGCATATGCCGTTTTGAGACATTTGCTAAAACGACTGATGTTGTTAGTCTCTATAAACTGGACCACTGAAAAAGTCACAACAGTGGAAGACAAGCATAAACTTCAGTTTGTTGTTAGCAGCGTGGATATGTTGTTCACCATGACATAACATTACATCACAACTGTTACAAATAAATGGATGTTTATATGGATACTTAATCACCCAACTTAGCATTATACAGCAAAAACGGAGCAAACACCTCTCCCATCTCAACAGCTAATATGCCTTGTGGCTGCATTATATTGTTAATAGGTAACTCTACCTCTTCGAAGATTTTTCAATATTGTGAAACACTGGCAAAAATAGTGAGTCTAGGAAAGCACCAAGTGTGCTTTGATTTTAAGGGACTGACATTGAAAAATGATGATTTGTTGGTAGCTGCAATATCTCTATGTGATAACTCATCCTTGTTTAACCAGATATCCAGAAAAGTAGAAAAGATACTGTATTATAGAGAGTATAATGGGTAGAGGAGAGAGTTTTAGGATGGATATTTTCTTTCCCATGGGAGAGAAACACATCGCCCTGCATCTCTGATGTAATACAGACATACTGACAACATGGCTCAATAAAGCCAGCTATTAAATGCTATCTCCAGGTATCTTTTAAATATTTCTATATAAAAGATTAACAAAAAGTCATACATAAGGCATCACAGCAACTTCTTTTAAGAATCTGTACCAGTACTAAGAAGGATTCTTTTGTCACATTTGGCAGAGTACTCCATCACTAGCTATGGTGCTACGTAGGAGATAATGAGCAACAGTAAGAGTGAAATATTCTTACATTCTCTCCTGGGCTAAACTCTAGTGAAATTATGTATTGGGAACATAAACTATTGCTGATCTTGGATAAGCTAAATGAAGCATTGTTTGGGGTGTTTATGGTCTTGAGGTAAAATACAGAATATACTGCTCTATGAATGGGAAACGGCTACGCACAGAGGCAAACAAACAGGGAGGTCTGTCTTTGTAGCTGGTAGCTCTCTGATGTTGGCGCTGTGGTGAAGGCAACCTTGAAAAAAACATCCTAAGCACAGGGGAGCTTTAATGCATTGATTTTTTTTTTCTTTGCAGCCATGTCATAATAAAGGCATTTTAACTTTTACACTACTTGTGTGCCTCAGACCTCTTTAAAGGATTGTTTCTTCTACAGTGCAAAGATTATTAAGCTCGAGTCCTTGCTACAAAACACTCATCCTTATGCATTCGATTCTGTTTCTGATTTTGTTAAGAACCTCTTGGTACCCTCTAAAGCAGCTCTGGGAATCCCCTGGATCCCACTTTAAAAACCATTTGCCTGGAGGACTAATCTCAGGTGAGAACCAGGCCGTGCCTTTTCAGCATATGTGGAATAACCTCAACTTCTACCACTGAACACATTTTGACATTATCGCCATTAAATTTTTTAGGATGTTGCTACATTTAGTCTCTAAGAGCAAGCTATGAAAGCTCATTTATTGTGATGGCTTAGACAAACACTCTGGTATTATCCCCTTTTTCATTATGATTTTTTTTTCTGTAATGAGAGGCAACAAAAGATAGAGTGAGACAGAAAGAAACAACAAAGACTCCAGAGGGATTTGATGTAGGCCAGCATATGTGGGCTCAAGTGTGGGCGTCTGAACCACCATGAGCTCACCAATTTAATCTCCAGTTTACAGGTTACAAATTAACACCATATATCTATGTGAGTGGGCTGGCCAGATTTACATATATCGAGTTGCCATAGGCTGTATTAATATGTTCCACTCCGTCCAATATCCTGTTGACAAATATTTGTATTAATCCTGATTTTTAAAAGGATTGTGTACAAACATCACAGTCAAATACTATCACAGGGCATCCAAGTCCCCAAAGGATAATAATGACATTATCGATGTCCCCTTATGAGTACAAAAAAAAAGTAATATTAGTACAATTTCTTTAATCCTGACAGAGAAATTGCACTGCAGGAAGTCTGTTTGTCAGCCAACAGCCTCTCACCCTATCAGCTCCCATTCATTATCTTGAACCCTAAATAGCATTTAAAAAATATTTAATATTCACTCTACAGAGTGCCATGGCAACAGCTGTTCCTCCAGTGGAGACACTGACAGTGACACTGGATATGGGGGAATGGTGCAATGTGGGCTCCACCTAGTGGTATACAAAGGTAACTTGAAGGGCAGAGCTCGCACACTGCCAGGACAAATAATCAATCTATTGATCGATTAATCCTATTATCTACTGCAATGGAACGTCTAAGTAGCAGCAGTGTCCAATCAAGGCACTTTGCAAACTCCAGTTGACAAATCAAATATCCAATCCTGCTAGTCAACATCCACAGCCTACAAATCATCTTCACACAAAAAGTGGAAAAACTACAAAAGTATTTAAAATACGCATATTAAGTTATTGGCATTGTATTACAAAAAACACCCAGTAGTGCTTCAATTCCCAATCATGAAAAGATCTTACTGTGATCTGTGTCTTTACTTTAATTCACTACGAGATGCTTGGAAAGAACATGGATACAGCATCTGATGAAGACAAAAAAAGATAAAGCAGCACATCAGCAACAGTAGGTGCATAGTACAGGTGCTGTAAAATTCAACAATAAATATATTGAGGCCAAAACACACAGCAGATGAACATGCTTCTCTGCAGTACAAAGTAACTTTATTTAAATAAAGGATCTATTTTATCAAAATGTTTCAAGTTTTCAGGACAAACAGTGCAATCAGTGACATAGACAATACATATACAACATAACTACAGTCAATGACAGCAAAGGCCAGTTTCAAGTATTGTGAATAGTACATATACACACACACACACACACATAAAACAAGAAAGGCCATTTCATACTTTTAACATTTCAATGGTCAATGCAAAAGTTCTTCTATAGAAAGTTCTAAAAAATATACATTTTTATTATTTTGCTGCCAACACCACACCAACTGAACCCAACAATTCTCAGCAACATGTTTTTGTAATAGACAGTTACTGTAGGTAACGTATGAACACAATGTTATATTAATCAGCCATGAATACACCATGAGGAGAGCCGGGCAAAAAATGTTCTCTTGTAACAAAACAATTGCCAGTTGATGTAATAATGCAATGTGATTATGAGGTTTTATTGCATTTTCTACATTATCTGGCAGTTACTTCATTTTGTTGCCACCCTGCCCTTTGGAAGAATACTGTAGTGGTTTTTCAAACTAACACTATCACGTAAAATGTTTTTTAGCCCTCGACCCCACAGACACACACACACACACACACACACACACACACACACACACACTTCAGCTAATCTAAACAAGCCACGAAGCGTCCTTCTCAGTAAGGATGTAGACAGCTGGTTTGGGAGTGTTTCTCTTATTATTTTGTGTCCATGGATTCATCAGCACATCCAATAATCCTCTGCAACTCCTTAATACAGGGCACAATTGACTGGCTGTGCAACTGAGCCATCTTCAACCTGGAGACAAACAGGAGAGTGATCAGTTAGAGAAGGTTTTAACAAAGAAACTTGCTCAATTTTACTAACACTAACAATACACCGGTTAGATTATCTAGGGATGATAAACTGATTACCAAAAGCTATGACTAAAAACACCAGGCATCAGTCAATAAACCTATGAATATGATAGCATCTAGGCTTCATGATAGCTCATCAAGAAGCTGGGTTATCCGCACCAGCAGAATACTAATCTGTAGCTCGAAAGTTTGCTACACCAATTACTTTAGCACATAAGCAGCCATTTTTGAGGCTGTACTCCGGATCTTACTTTAGCTGCTAAAATAATTAAAATGGCTGATAAGCATTATACACAAACAGATTTTATACACCCCAGTGAGAGCTGAACTAAACACCTGGGCTGTGAAGAAAGTGTAACTACTAGCAAGGCAAAGACACCCAGCCAATTTCCTCAGGTACTGGTGGACCAACCAAGGGCTCAAAAGTAAGTGAACTTACATTCAACAGATGTCAAGACAGGACTCCAGTAGGATGTCCATGTTGCATTGCTTCAGCTGGATATTTAAGCCGACAATTTGTTGCCAACATGTCAGCATAGAGAACATGGTAATCGATATTATATCTGGTATATCACGGCTTCCGGAGTTCTGAAATCTTTCTTTCCCTATACAGTGGTGAAAAATGCTTAACACAGTGTTAAGATAACTCAAGTACAGCAAGGTTTGCATTAGCCTCATTTCCTCAGCAATTTGAGTTGACCTATTTTGTTTAAGAAAAATATGCCACCAAAAATTAAGTGATCGATTCATGTAAAAAAACATGAATAAATATCTGGTTCACTCTGTGACCTTTCAGTATGCATAAAGTCAAAACACTGAATTAAATGATACTATGCACTTAAAAAAAATTGATAGACTTAAACATGATGTTATGCTTACACCAGCACTGACAGACTAAGGTGTTTACATGACAATTTCCTTAATACCTTGATCTGATTAGAATTGATATGTAATTAGTGTGCACACTGACACACCAACTGTATGCCTTCTAAAACTAAGGTATTACCTTCTAAGCAGTTCGCGTCCTCTGTTTGGTTCAGGACAATAGTGCTGGAGAGCAGTGAGGCTGTGAGATGCCAGAATGCTGTAACACTGTTCTCGGAGAGCGTTATGGTTCGCCGTATCCCACTGTGGCAACTCGCTGGTGTAGCGCCACGCCATTAGTGTGTGCTCCAACACAGCGTCCCACTCTTTGTTCCTCAGAAGAACCTGGCCCCACTCCTGACATGAAACCTGAGGGGGAGGATAAGGAGGTGACTGATTAGGATGACACAGTAAAACATTTGGCTCTCAGAGCCACACAGAGGCATCATATGGAGCCGTTTTTTAAAATATATCTGTGACAAAAATTCCTTTTATGAAGAAAAGACAGCTCAATTAGAAAAAGAGTACCGGGGGTGTGCTCACAGAGCCAACAATCCCTTTTACAAGTCCAAAATAAAACAAAATATTGCTTTCCTGCAAATGAGAATTGAACATTATAGTAAAATTAAATCAGCAGGTTTCCAAAAAGTGTCATTTATACAAACATGTTAGACACCACTGTTACTCACTTTGAATGCCACCAAGTGAGGATATGCTTTTCTGTAGCAGTGAGCATCCCTGTTGGAGCCAAACCGTGAGTAGGGTATGGACCTGTAAACATTTGCCTTCTTTAGTTGCAAGTCATCCTGGAGATACTTCAGGTCGGAGGCCAGGATCCTGGGGTCTTGGCTCTGGGACACGATGAAACACACCACATTTTAGGTTACATGGTATGCCATGTATACTGAACATCTTGAACATAAAAATTCCCCTCAGATGGGTAACATGTTAATAATATGGTCACGTGATATGGCCAGAATGAATACCTGTTCAACTAAGATGAGGGATCTGATTAGCTGTACAAGTTGCTGTTTGGAGAGTGGGGTGTGGTGCTCGTCCATCTTCTCACACTGCTCCTCTATCCTCCCACTCCACACCCTATCAATGGACAAATCCACTGCAAAACAAAAGGAATATGATTAGGACAATAAGCAAACAAGATCAGGGGGGGTACCAACAATCTCCGGGAGCGTTGCATTTACAGTTAACGTAAACAGGACCAGCCATGAGTTTGTAAAAAGTGGCGTTTAACTCAGGAATGTGTTTTTACCACTCTAAAGAATTTACTTTCATTGATGTAGACTGTCAGGTTGGCCAAACATTGAATGGTAGAGGAAACCGGATTGGCAAGACACACCACACTGAAAACCACCACTCCTTAGGCTCACCATTTTCACCCTCATGCAAGATTTTTTTTTTGCATAAAGTCTGCTTCACAAACCAGCCCTACATTTTTGTAGGTTTTGCAGGTAGAATGGACATGCTTTCTATGTGGTACTTACAGGACTGTACACGCTTGGTGTTTGAAGTAGTGTTTCTCCCTCTTGGAAGTGGAGATGGAGCCAAACGCGCACTTAGAATTTCTAGGTAGGACCTCCTCATCCGAGCTGTAGAAAAGAAGAGGGAGAATTATAAGTCACTGTCTTCTACAGTATTGTTTGCTCCAAGCAGCCCAAGAGACGCCTTTTAACTTAAAATGTATCTGGAAAATTTACACAGTTGTTCAAACACTGTCAACAACAATATCTCAGCGGCTAACCAACTGTTAACCCCTATCATACAACTGCTGTTAGCATGATAGCAAAGTGGCGCCTTCTTCACAAAGAAAGTAAGTCACAACAATTGTCGCAGCCAAATTACACAATTGTCATGTTTCAGGCTTACCTGCAATTTTGGGCTGTGGAGCTGGTATTTCCACCAAGGCACGTCGTGGTTGACACACAGCTGCCATTGTGACTAAACTAACCGGCTAAAGTTAGGGAGCTAACTACTTGCTAGTGACGCTACTGTTAGCTGAACTTTAAACCCCAAGGGGTTCCCGACAATAACTTCTCCACGGTAGTAGTGAACTCGGCGGTCAGCAGCTCTTCTTCAAAACAACCAGTGCAGTTTTCGAGTTCGCTTATATCCACTGCAAAGACAAACTTGTTTGAAAATAAAGTCAGCGCTACAAAACGTCTCCGCTCTTGTGAAGACCGCCGCGAGACAAACTAACAACTTATTGTCTACACAGTGGTGATGAGGCGCGCGACACGAGTTGCCGCGCGGGTGTGGCTTGCTTGCATGTGTCCACCTGATTGGTTGACGTCGCCGCATGCGTAGAAACAGGCGCCCAATATGCAAACGAGTGCTTTGTGGGGGGCTCGGAGAAACGCTGTGGTCTTTGGCCCACATACAAAACAACTGTAGCGTAAATTGTCACGATTTATTGCTGATCATATCAACCCTCACTTTTTATTACTTTGGAAAAAATGTATTGTTCGGATTCACTGGATATGACCGAAATCTCTGTTCGCAGTTCTATTTGATTAATTTGCTTAGTATATTGACCAAATTTTATATTCACCAAGCCAAATTCTTAAGCAAAAAGCCAAACTTTTCAGAGCTGACTGTCCATATCAAACAATACATTTCTTCAATATCTGAACGTACCAACAAAAAAGCTGTTAAAACGTAAAACCACTGTAAGCTTTACAAGATATTTATTTAACTTTTTATTTGTTTTAGTCCCCCTAGCGTGTTTGTAATTATAGACTGAAGTTGTATACACACGGATGTAAACTTGTTGTGTACTTGTTTCAATAAAGCTGTTTTTAAAAAAGAAAAAGAGGTGGCCACTGTGCTCCCCCACATCTCTGCTCATGGGGGAAATAATCACGGCATGGAGACATTACCATGGCCACACACCACTATAGTGTTAAATACATAAATGAATGCATTCTTTATTTTACCCTCATATAAGCCTACTTCTTCGCTTGGCATGGATAGAGGAAGTTATTTTTTTCTTAAGCTATAGATATAAAGCTTCCCTATTCTCCCTTCCACTCCTATCACAATTTTGATGCTGCATCAGCAAATGTGTATACTGTATATTTTTGTATGCTAACAAAATCCATAAGAAACATGTGCAAGCCACAATGGAATGGTACTACAAATATGAAGTTGTTAACTTTGTTTGTAAAATTACACATTGTCCCACTTTATACTTGGCTTAGTTTAATTTAACTGGCCCCTTTCAAAGAATATCTGGCCCCAGTGGTTTAAATGGGCTAGAACTGCCACTGCTGCTAAAGCCA
Source organism: Scomberomorus guttatus (assembly GCA_038419695.1). NCBI lineage: Eukaryota > Metazoa > Chordata > Actinopteri > Scombriformes > Scombridae > Scomberomorus > Scomberomorus guttatus. The sequence continues at coordinate 8,868,929 of CM076468.1, read as the reverse complement.
CAATTAAAACATATATTGACATGTTATTTTTATACAAGCATCACACTCACCTGTGTTTTTGTTTGCAGCTCAGCTGCTGCACGCCACTTCCAAGTGATGCTTGACAACGAACCTGGATTCTCAGGTCTTTGCACAGGAGTGTCAGAAAGATTGTGTCATAAATTAATTTTCAGGCACATATCTGTATTGACCAAAGGTTGTGAATGCCTACTTAGACACAAGTAGGCCATGAAGAGACTTGGCATCTAGTACCATATGTACTCACTCAGGAGTCATGGATCTTTGAACTAGTCAAAAGCATAACAGTATTTACAAAGTGCTTTCACAATGCACTGTGTGCTCGGCGTATGACTGCACACTGCAATATCAACTGTTAACAGTTTTATGAAAATGACATTAAAATTATTGGCTGTTTTATTTTTATTCTAAGAAGGAATAACATTCAGAACACACCTGTACAGACTGTGTACAGTGAAGGATTCAAACTAAAAGGCACATGGAAAGAGACAAAACATATCTGTAAAATGTTTTTTAATGGGTTTGTGGATTTTTGAAAAAAAATGGGAATTTAATTTCTTGAGACATAACTGCATTTTGATACATAGTGTGGAATAATAAATAATTTCAAGCACAGAACTTATTCCAAAACAAATGATAATAAAACACAAAAACGTAAAAATAATTAGATATAATTTATACAATGATCAGTCTGAAATACTCCTTCAGAAATTCAAAAGATTTCTAAATGTTTAATATAGAATTCTTATAATAGTATTATATATTTAGTTTTTTGGAGAACTGTTTATTATATACTGCTTATTCATCTTATCTGAAAAAATCTAGGTGTTAAAATATGAAGCAGTGGTAAATGCAGTGCAATTTTAGTGTCCCTGTATTTTCAACATTTCTAACAAATGTCCCTCTCATCTTGCAAGTAAACTGCACTGTAATGCAACAGGGTTGAAATCAGGTTACTTTTACAGTCATTCAGAAATACAATTTAATATTTAGCATGTGAATACAATGATAGCAACAATTTCTTCACTGGACTGAACGTGACACGTTTTGTTACATTTCTACAGTTAAATTATTATAGTAACAATTATAAATATCTGTAGTAAAACTGCACTTTATGAACTGATCGAAAGTGAATTCACTCCAGCCCTGTGCAATATTAGAGCAAATTAAGCTGTATACTCCATGGCTTCTTGAAACCGCTACATCAAATAAATAATATTGTATTTATGTACATTATATACATCTTTTAAATAAGTTACATAATGCACAGGTAAAAGGATATCTATTAGGTATACAGTATATCATATTACAAAGGTCTGTGACAGTATGGCTTTGTAAATATACGTTACAATATTGTCATCAGAAAAGCAAGTGAAGTCAGTGAGGACTGCTTTTCAGCATCTTACTCATCTTTTCAGTTGGAGTGTAATGTAAATTTGATGTTCAGTCTAACTGCAACAAGTCTTACACTTAAGTGATTTTGATATGGAGATTGTCTAGACCTTATATGAAAAATATATGACTCTTCAAGCAGCCTCAAAAATAACAAGATGCTTAAAGACAGACTTCTACTGACTGCGTAGGCCACACTAGAAAGCAAAAGGAGTAGCCTCTACTTGCTAAGCAGCGTTTTAAGGGAGCGGGTGAGTGCGTTAGCAATGGCCGACATGGTACTGGAGTGGCGGACCAGGGCTTTCACGCTGTGCTCCCCTGGTGCTCCCACGGTGGCAGCCTCAGCCGCTTTGAGTAAACAGATATAATTCATGACAACCTCGTCAACCTTCGCCACAACCTCTCTCTGTTGGTGTGAGGCCGAGAGACCAAGCCCCTTAACCAGACACATACAAGCTTCGCAGAGACAGCATAGCACCTGGAAGCTGCAAGTTACAGCCAGAAGCATCTCTTCAGGACTACTGTGCGCCTGTGCCATCCTCCGGCATGCCCGGCCTAATTCTTTCGACTCAACAGAGAGGAGCTGCTTGTACTGGGATACATCCTGGATAGGCATCTGGGCTCCACGATCGCAGCGACCCACGCTGGATCTCACCAGTGCAATGAGCTCGCTGGCATCACGGCGGACTTCTATGAAGCCGGAAGGGAAGCCGTACATGCGATCCTTGAGTGCATTGATTCGGGCCAGACGGTCACTAAAGCTCATGTTATTGAGGACCTCGCCGTATAGCTGTTCCCCGGCTGCATCCACTGCTGAGCCACAGGGGAAAACAGCCGAGGCAGCAGCACTGTCATTATTAATGTCACTCCTACCACGGCTTCGTCTGGGCCTCTCCCACTCAATCTCATCCTCTTCGCCTTCACTCTTACGTTTAAAGAAACAGTAGCTAAAAGGCCCATTGCACCTCCAGGGACTGGTATCCAGTTTTTGAGAGCCCTTCATGTGTTTAGTGTCTTTCTGCAAAGGAAATGCAACAGACGCCCTCCTACTGTCTACCCTACTACCTGTAGACCAGCATGTGGTGTGGGAAGATACAGAGCCTTGGGAGTAACTCTTGGAGAGCCGCTTCCTTGTTGGCCTCCGCTGGACTTTGGTCTCACCTTGCTGGGGCACAGATGGTGACAAGGGCTGCTGACTCCGGCTTCGGGTGGGCTTATCAAACAGAACTTCCACACTACCAGAACTGGCAGTCACGTTGCTAGTGCTGCGTTTGAGCTCCCGGCCCCTTTGCAGATTATTGCTGAAGGGATCCGTCGGTGGCAAGGTCGGGGTAACAGCATGAATGTGGTTCTGATTTTGCCGGGACTGGATGGAATGGATGGAATCCAGTGGGCATCCTGAGTTGCTGGAGCTAGCGTTGGCTTGCATGGGTAGAGACAAAGGAGGAGGAGGAGGTGGTGGTGGGGGAGGCGGTGGAGGAGGTGGAGATTGTGTGTTGGGAGTTGGAGATGTAATGCAAGCTCTAGTGCCAGTAGATGCCTGCCTGATAAAAGCTGAGGGGTGGTCTCCCCTTCCTAGTGAGATGGGATTGAGGTCTGCTCGTTGACAACTTACACTGGGGGCAGCAGAGAAACAAAGAGAATCATTAGGACGAGAATGAGGAGACGGACGAACTGCATGCTTTGCCCTTGGGTCTGATTTGAACCATTCGTCTGTGCTGCCACTAGGTTGGCTTCTTGACCGAGGTGGAGGACGGTTAGTAGTACCCCCACCCTCACGGTTTGCACCTGTGATGAATCCCCCTTCACGGCTAATGCAGCCATCTCTCTTATACAGTGACAGGAAGTGTTCTGGGTCCATACCACTCCTTTCTAGCTCACTTTCCAGGCCAGAAAAGGAGCTTCTCCTCTCAGCAGTAGCTGGCCTCAAATCTAGACAGTCATTTGGTCTCTGAGCATGCATATCAGGACTTCTCTTGAGTTTGGCAGGAAGTGTGGCAGAATGGTACGACCGTGGATTTTTATTTGCCAGCTGCATGGTGGCTGTATTAGGGGTTACTAAATTTGGGCTGAGGAATGGGGATGATATGGAGGAGGGCATACATGGGCAGCGAGCAACGGTATTCCCCCTATTCTTAACCATTTCGACAAGCTGAGGGTTGCTAGTGATATAGCGTCTAGTGTCCTTTTTCACTGCCCCTCCCATGCCTGCACTGTGCAGCTTCCCTCCCTGATGCATCTGGCTGACTGTTAGATAGTTAATCAGTTGTCTGTAGGCCTCACTCCCTTCTTTCTGGTTCAGCCCCTTAAAACAGGCCTGTTGTTTAGCATGCAGATCATTGTAGGGCCTCTTGCTTCCAGTACCTGTGGTCTCTTTATGCTTAGACGGTGTTGCTGAGGAGGGACGGACTGGCTCAGCCCCAGCAGCAGGATTGTGAATGTTTGGTAGCATTTTCCGAAGGAGGGCAGGGTCTGCATGAGGGTGAAGGTCTCTTCCCTGAGTGCTCTGGCCAGGGATGCTGTGGGGAATTCCAGGTTTGTTATCTTCATAGTTTAGCACCCTGAGTAGTGAGGAGGAGGAACTAGAAAGCGGGTGCCTTTGCATATGGTGGTGCTTTGATTCATTCGTGCCAGGGCCAAGTGGTGAGTCAGTTGGGGTGGCACAGGCACTACTGTTTGTGCTGCCACCAACATCCAGGGATGAGCACAGAGATCCCTGTAGTGAACTGTGGGCTTCTCCTTGCAAATTCGAAATCCTTTTTGCTAGATGGTACTCACACAACCGTGCAACACTCTGCTGTCTCGAAATTGGCTGATGGTCAGTTTGTATGTCTGATCCCTGGTCAGACCCCCCTGATTTAGATTTTTTGGTTGGGGACAGCAACGATGCTACAACTAGATGTTCATCTTGTTCAACAGCCGTGGCTCCATTATCTGTACCACACTCCCCTAAGTTGACAACGTCTAACAGGCGATCAGAGGTGGAGGAAGCAGGGCGGGGAATTCTGTGATGGTCACGGGGGAGGCTGTTCACCCCAAGGCCCTCGGCTAGAGAATTTTCTGCCAAAAAAGAATTCTGTCTTCTTTGACTTTCCCCTCGCTCACAGAACGAAGTGCGCTGGCTTAAGTCAAGATGACTGCTGCTGCCACCACTCTCACCTCGATGCCCTTCCCTTGTGCTGAAGGTGTTATACTTCCCACTGGAGTCTGCAGACTTTTTATGATGCTTGCCTCCTGGTGTGGTGGAACTTGGGCGCTGGAGAGTGGAGGGGAGGTTAGTTTGGGACCTCACCTCCAAGCTGTCTGGCCCTGATGATGCTGTGTCCAATAGGGGGCTGTGTCTCGGAGGAACTGCTGGAGGCTGAAGGTGGCGTGTCGGACTACGGGGTTTCTTCTGTATCGTTCCTGCTGTACTGGGTGAGACGGGGAATTCTGTTTTCTCCTCAAGTAAAGGCTGGTATCCTTCCCTTGTGGCCACCAGAAGACGCATGTGACTCTCGCTGAGCCTGTGAGTAGCAGCCAGTTCAGAGATTTCAGTCATCTCCGAGGAGTTGGTCTCATTGCCAGAATCTGAGGAGGACTGTGGACTAAAGCCTCGAGATGTGTAAACACCTAGAAGATAAGAATTCAAATATGGGTCATTCAACTAAAAGATAATTGCTTTACAGAGTTATGACCACTAATAATTGAAGGGCACATTATTCAAATATTTTTTGTTTGGGTGTCATGGATGTGTTTTGATAGTTTACTAACTCAAGGGGGCAAGAGGTTACCGAGAATTAATGCTTAATGGTAGAGAGAGAAACCCATTACAGGAAAAAAAAAACTCAGGACAAAAAGAGCAAATAATAACTTCTTTGATAAAAGGAATGCAAATGAAATCATTTAGTGGTCTAAATGATATTAAATTAGAGAATCAAACATCATAGACTGAGACACAGGATTTATTTGGGGTAGGTTGAGCAGGAATCTGAGTAAAAACATCAGAAAATCAATGATAAACAAAATGCATAAATGATGGTGATCAAACATTACTGTGCTTGCATTAGTATTCAACAGACCTGGATTGTTACTGTTGGATGGTGGAGGGGGAGGCCTCTGTTCAGAGACAGACAGAGACTCAAGTGCCTGTAGAGTGTGCATGACTGCATTCTCCAGTCGTCTCTCCCCTCCCCTGCTACTTTCTCCCTCTCCATGTGTTGGAATGGCATCAATTAATGATACTGGTATATCATCATGGTCGCGTGTGCTTAGCGGCCTTCCCTCAGGTGCTGCGTCCTCATCTGAGCTGTCCCGAAAGCCTGGCGGTGGAGCTGCGATTGCAAGGTTGAGCGTCTGCAGCAGTGTGTCCTCTTCGTCATCGTCGACGCCGTCGTCTCCCTCCGGAGGAGGCAGTGACGTCAGATCGATGATGTCATCGGTAGAACCAGAAAGCGTGAGGAAGGTGGCTTTGCTGGCTGCCGTGGCTAACCCTCCTCCTTGGTTACCACAGTTTTCATCTCCACCTCCCCTGTCATCACCCACTGGTGTCCCCCCAGTGGAGTCTTCTTCACAGGAAGCATCGTCATCATCCTCTGCATCGTCCGTTGTGTCACGATAAAACAGATCTCTTAGCAGTGGCTCCTCACCACCTTCTTCACTTATAATGTTACTATAGACATGTGTCAGACCACTGAATTGAAATGGCACCCTATCCTGTGACCGAAAGTCTGTATTGTTGTGCAAGTAGAGCGGTCTGTGTTCAGGTACCTCAGGGCTCTCCAAAAGTCTTTCATAGCCTAAGTTCTTAGTCTTGTTCAAAGGTGGGTCTCCTCCAAAAATAAATGACACTTTGGCGCTCCGAGGTGAGTCTTGAGATTTGTGTCTGGTAGCGGGGGGAAGAGGAGGGGGCAAAGGACTTCTCCGTGTCCCAAGGTCTCTGTCAGGGTTTTGGGGTTCATGGAAGTAAGGAGAGATGCTGTTTTCTCTCTGAACATTGTCTGAATACTCAGAGTCCCTGTTATAGACCTCTCCCTGGCTGGGTGACGGCTCCTCATTGTCCCCCAAAGATGTGCTGTATGGCCACTCCAGGACACGATCCTGACCTGCAGACAGCAGCAATACACGGTTTTATTACTTTTTTTGTTTTATATTTTATGTTGATTAAATTTTAAAGGAACTGCCTCCTCTTCACTAGACTTTTGAGTCCCCTCTTCAAGACATTGGAGGTTTTATGGTGCACTGTAAAACATCAATTTTTAAGCCCTTTAATCTAGCCTTAAGTCTTTTTCTTCCAAAATGTGTCAGAGCGAGAGTGTTCGTCAACTTCTCAACTTGTTTTAATGTTTTTTTATGTTCTGCCAGGTCAATCACACCTCTTGTCTCTTCAACATTTACAACACAAGTGAATCTGACTTTTTAAAATTGTAATTGTGGACATAATCTGGAATATGATCTTGCACAAAGGCTCTTAAGGTTTAATTTAAGATCTCTTAAAATTGGGACTTTGGGGTTTTCATTAATTTTTTTTATCCATACTATCCACACACACATACATGCACACATAATAATAACTCACTATTGTCATCCCCTCCAGTGCTATTGTAGTGGGCCATGCTGAAGATAGATCTCCTTGAGTCCACTAGGAGGCGATAGTAGCCTGCTGTTAGACAGGCCAGATTCATTGCGTCACTTGACTCCATGATCAGTGTGATGGGCTGTAAAAAAACAGATGGGGGAAGAAAGAAAGGGTGAAAGGGGGCAGAACAAGAAAAAAAAAGAAAGGATAGACAGCAGATGCTATAATTTGTGTAGGACAAAATACTGTTTGCTGTTACTTCCGTTTGCAGAACAGCTCACCCTGACATCCAGAACATGCAGCTCCAGTCGGACGTTGGTCTCATCCTCAGTGAGGATCTCGATGCGGTTGACATGGCTGAAGTCAGCCAATAGGGCCACTAGGTTGGTCCGGGTGTTGATGACATGACTGATGCCGTAACGAGGGCCCACTAACAGTGTCACCTCTGTCTGTTTCTCCCCTTGCTACAGAAAGTAGTGTGTATGAATACAGTTAACAGTTAAAAGCAATTCAAAAACCAATCAGCTGTGTCAAACTTTTGCCCTAAAAGGATTTGGCAATGACAGAGATGCAGTTCTAAACTCAAGTTTGTTCTCAAACTTTTACAAATCCTTTCCAGAACTAATGGCCTTACCAAAAGTATTGATTTGAACTCCCTCCCTCCATAGAGTCTGAGTTCACTGAGGTACCTCAGGTAATGCACCTTGGCCTGCAAAGCAGTCAGCTGCACAGGGAAAAGTGAGATACATTAGTAAGCATCCAAAGTCATTTCAACCTGAACGGATGCATTTGTCTTCTAATGCCAGGATGTGAAGCACTCTTTTATCTGGACCACTGATTTTCCATTACTGTATTTCCCATATCATTTAAATCTGATCAAAATCTAAGGAGCTGCTCCACTGCAGTACTCTTTATGGCTTGCTTGTGTGACTCCCTCAGTTTGGCCACTTTGGGTCAATGGGCCTTTGCAAAATTCAAAGCACATGACTGATGCTTCCACTGCTATTAGACATGTACTGTATATATGCATGACCTGATGAGTTTTACATATTCACTGTCAATTCTTCACTTCTATAAAAAGAATAGTTTGTTCTTATATTTCAGCACCACATGTTCAGGCAAACCAATATCTATACATTTGTAATGTGGGAGCAGTTGAATAAAAATGACTGCAGTTATGTGTCACCAGACCTGCATGCTACACTAATTACTATACATTGCCCTGATGTTGCACTTACATGTAAATTTAGGAATACACCTAGTCCACAATATAATTCAATAATATCTTCCCTTGGCATCATAAACAAAAGGCTAATGGAGTGTCTGACCTTGCTGGTTAGAACCAGACATCTTCATGAAAAAGTAATTTGTTTTTTTTATGAAGTTCTTGCTCAGCCTTAACCACAGCCTTTCCACAAAATTCAGTGAGCAGGCTCTTTTGGTGAAGGCCGAGTGATAACTTTAAGACTGTAATGAGAAAGCTGATTTGGAGTGTCAACATTTGAATTGCACGTCAGTTCTATGGCGCTGCTTGGCTGTATTTTCCCCTAATGGATAGACTGGATATCAACTGCCACTGTGAATACAGATCATTAGCCAGCGCATCATACTGCACAGGCTTGGAGATCAATATCCTTCTGGTTTGACTGACATTTTATAGACATTGTACTCATATATGCAGTACATTATGCCTGTGACTGCATGACTGAAAAGCTTGGTAAACTCCGTTCTGCAAATAAATTGGATGCAGCTGTATTAGATAGATATGTTGGGCATAGAGCAATGCTAATTTGCCTGCTTGTATTTTCTGTCATTCTGATAAACATGTTAATTTGTTAACCAGTCACACTATGCTACATGCTATGAACATACTCTCTTGTGTCCAATTTAACATACAAACATTTACTGGGTTGGGTTGAAATGTACCTCTTATATAGCCCCACTTACAGCTGTTCTGTATTTCCAGAATCCTCAAATACAGATGGTAACCATCTGGATAAAAAGAAAATTCTGTCTGTTGCACGACACATACACAAATATTTTTAGTTGTATTCTCTTCAAAGATGGTAGCCAAAAATGTCCTTGCTCAAATTGTGCAGCATATACTGAAATTAAATCAGTTATATTGGTATAAATTGATGTTTCTTTTCAATATTTAATATGTTCATACACAATAATTTGTTAATATTTTGCTTCTGTTTTACAAAAAAAGCCGAGAATCCAGCTACCTGTATTAGAAAATACAGTCACAACTTGGGAAACAGATTAAAAGTTGTTTTCACTTTGCAGCCGACAGCATATTTTTTCATGTGGATGGTTAAACGAGTATTTAAGGATTCTGGAAATGAAACTCAGAATAGAATTAAGTGTAGTTGAACAACCTTCTGGTTTTTACAAAGATCACTGGTTGATCACAGGAAAATTAAATGCTTGTCTCTCTGACTCAAATGTAATGGTGGCATATGGGAGTCACAAACTGGGGCCAGCACTAATAGAACTACATATATATATTATATATAAAGGAAGAAATCTGATTTATCCATATGGTGTTTAAGGATTTTGTGAAAACTCTGATGGATGTCAGGTCACATTCATCAGGTATACGATGAAAAAATGAAGGAGGACATGATTGAAATGTAATGACGCTTTTGGTCAGACTCAAAATAAACTACAGTGCCCATATTCATCACAATGAAGGCACATGTCAGCCAGTGCAACGGTGTGGCTAACCAATGTGTTTCCAAATGTCAGCCCATAGCTCAATCATAACTACTGTACATCTAACCACAGCAGGAGTAGTGTAGTGTTGCCAGTGGAACATCAACACACTTCTCAGTGTATTTTCTTGCAAAAGCACTTATAATTCACTTTGGAAGAATTTGTGTCTTCTCTAAGAGAATTCAAACTTTCTGCTATAAGTGCTATTCGCTTGTAGCAAACATCATTTGCATGACAGTTGACGGGTTAAAGTTGAAACTGCTGCACGGGTTAATTGTTTTGACGTGCTTTGCTGCTGATTTGTTCGTGTCAAAGTTAAAATGGGTGTTAGAGAATGAGCGGACCAGCAGCAGCTTGTACCGTCAAAACTGTTTCACAAAGAGCAAAAAAGTTCAGCTGTAGTTGGATCAGCGGCCCCTGAGTGAGACATGTATGTGAATATGAATATCTTATTATGCGCACAGTTTGAAAATGCATATTGCTTATTATTCACATTAGCATTCAGGGTCTAGCTCGACAAGGGGCCTTAGGTTGACAAGGGTGAGAACCTTTACAAGGTTGAGCATGGCAGCGATGCTATTTTAGGATATTACATCAGAAAACAGAGAGAGAGTGTGTTTTTGTGTGTGTGTGTGTGCGTCAGAAGTTTATTAACAAGGGCAAAGAAAGACAAAGGGAGCTGATTACTTTTTTCCCTGGAGGCACGAGGTTCTGGTTGGTCTTGAGGATGTGTGTCAGAGCTTTCTTGATGTTTTTCTCCTTCATGCTGGACAGCACGGCGGGAGGCAGGAACAGTGTCAAACCCCACTCCTTTCTGGTGAGAGGAGATTGATTTCAACATAAAGTCACCCATGGGGAAAAAAAAAGCACTTCCACAAGGCCTGGGTTAAATAGTTGCAGTCAAAAGCTAGACTCTGGATGACATCAACTCTCAAACAAGCTGTCAGTAACGGAGCACAACACTGAATCAACTTTCCGAAGGAGAGCTTTCTCTGTGGAAAGTGCTTCCTCAGTATGACCTAATTCACACAATGTTTCTTAGGTTCTTTCAACATTTGTTTCTGAGAAGAATGAGGATGAAAACCAATGCAAAATGCATGATACTCATGTACATTCCTCCTTTTCTGCCCTCAAGTGTATCAGCCTACGCACACTCATTGTTTCACATGATTCCAAATGTTTAATCTTTAAAATGCAGGATTTTGTGCAATTAAAAAGCACTTCAAGTTTTCTGAAGCAGTTCTAGTTCTGTTTTTATATATTTTTCTTTGTTTCCCAAAAACAAAGACGGTAGTGTTAGTACCTCATCCTATATGAAACAGGGTACATTTATCTGTTCTGTGTTTGAATACAGTACAATTAATATACCCAAATGATGTAAACTATTTGAATACTTGCACAGTGAATGCATATAAAATCTGCACTGCCATTGTCAATGAAACTGTGGAGGTGCAGTACATACTGTTTCAAAGAAATCAGTTTAAAATTGGCACCATGACGCATCTATAAACCTTGTTCCATCAATAAAAATCTAAATGAAAAAACAACCAGTAGTCAGTAGACAAATTTGAATCACTGCACGGGAAGAATGGACTTCATTTCAGACCTGACAATGCACAGAAAATGAGAGTGCATAAGAAAACAGCAAGGCGTCAATCTGTGAGATGAATAGCAGTGAGACTAAATGTGCAACTGAAAGAAAACTCAAAACAAAAGCTAGTCCCTGGACGTGTACAGATGAAGCTGTCAAGGTAATGACACACAGGCTGATGTATTGTATATTCATTTTGGAACAGAGCTGTGCAGCAGTGCACGCTATCATCAACGTCTGAATGGATGGGGAGTTGGTGTTTGTATCGTCATTGTAAAAAAAAAAAAAAAAAGATGTTTGCTTTGATGGGAGTTTAAAATTGTAGGCGACATACTGCGCATTTGTACTTAGGATTGGCTTGACTTCCTCTTTGTGTCATCAACCCTGACAGCTCTGTTGGATCTGGTATGTAAGAAGTGCCTTTTCAAGGGCACCTCACTTAGACCACATAGTTGTATTTTTTTACTAAATCATTAATGACCGTAGAGAGCTGACAGGAAATAATATTGGTTGTTCTGGAAGGCCATGACATATGACACAATTTTCCGTTTAGTTTGGGTGACTGTGTTGTCTTGTAGACCCATCAAAGAAACTGCTCATGTTAGCAGTATCAAAAACACACACACAAACTTACTGGATGTATTTGAGGGAGACCTTCTGGCTTTGCCTGGTTGTCATGGTGAGGATATACATCTGCAGCGCGGCCAATCGCAGCGCGGCATCATACTTCAGCTCCGGACCAAACCGCTCGAAGACCACGTCGTTACAACTCTACAGCGAAGCAGGAAGTTACAAAGTTACATAAGGATCCCAAAGATCCCCTGCTTAGTTGAAATAAGTTGTTCTCAACCTTTGTGGCTTGAGATTCCTTCAAAGGAATACAGTTTCCAGGACTGAAGGACTCGGAAACACAATATAGTGAACTCTGACAAGAAAAGATGATTAGCCTTCCTTCTCTCAGGCAATTTCACTTGACTAAATGTCAGAGGAGTCCTATGGGGAAGCAATTTATTATTTTGGATCGAGGGGTAGTTTATACACGAGTGGTTTTATTGGAAGACTTAATAATAAAGATTTTGTCTTGAAAGGATCCATTCTGCAGTGAGTAATTTTGTAATCGCCGATTATTTCCAAACCATCCGTCAGATCATAACCCCCTCAAAGGTGACAAACAACTCAGTTTCATTATTTGCCTGATTCAGGAATTTATGTTAGTTTTAACCCTCTGTAAAGTCAATCTGAAGTCTCTGCTAACGCTACTGCTCACCTGTACATAGAGGTATTCAAACGCCACAGCGTCCCTCCGAAGCAGCTCCACGGGGTCCCTGGGCACAAAGCTGATTCTAAAGAAACACTTCATCTTGTCAGAGCCGGGCCTCTGAGTCACCTGGGGTCACAGAGGAAAGAAAAGCGGGAGGTAGGAAGAGCAAGGAAAGAGGAGAAATGAGATAAACATATGGAGGGAGAGAGATAAAGAGAGGAATAGCACATGCAGTGATGAAGAAAATTTAAATAACAGCACCGTATTGCTGGTAGCAGTAGTAGTGTGTATGGTGGTATACTGAATCGTTACAGCATTCTTTTAAGTAAAAGTTCCAATACTGTAATAAAAATATCCATTGCAGGTAAAATCCTGCATTATAAATTGTACTTAAGTAAACATACGTAGGTGTTATCAGCAAAATAAGTAAAATATTCATATTGAAGCAGAATGTTATTATATCTTATGTTATGTGATTGTTATTATTGATGCACTGACATGTACTGTAGCAGCATTTTAATCTTGTCACTGGTCGAGAGGGAAGAGATGATTGTGACCCGTTTCGGGCGTTTGTATGTAAAATCTGCAAAGTAAATAGCTGTCAAATACATTCAATGTAGTAAAAAGTAGGACATATTGTATAAAATGATACTTATGTAGAGCACTTGAGTCAATCACTGGTGATTACAGAAGCAGTTGAAGCACTAGCAGCAGCAACTAGTGTTTTTTAATTGTTACTGCGATTATTGTTATGTTATTGTGGGCAGCAATAGAAAATAATTGTACCTATATTAGTGTTATTCAAACCACCTAACCTTAAGACATGGTTGTGTAATTCAGCAGCTGTAACCCAGAAAAAAAAAACAACTTGCTTGGGGTGGTTGTTTGCACATTTGATTCCATTTCTTATTCAAAACAAAACCACAAGACCAACATCATCCTTTAAATATTGAACAAATTTTATAAATTATTTAATGTGCAAGTGTAGAGAGGGCGAGGGAGTTTATTTTTTAGTTCAAGGACTACCAGCCTTCTCCCCTACACCTGTCAGCAAGGATGACACTCTGGCGTATTACAGTATAGTGTGTGTTTTGTCAAGTGTGTCGCAGAAGAGCGGCTCTAAAACATTCATCTGCCATTGTGCGTGCCACGTGCAGAGCTTCACATCTAAACTGTGTGGAATATTAAAATTGTCCTCTTGTGATCCTGCCACCTCATTAGAGCGGAGCGGGCACTGCGGATGAGTGTGTGCGCGTGGTGTTTGCGCATCTGTGTGTGTTTGTGTGTGGGAAGGTAGGTGTAACGTGAGCTGTCGCCCCTGCTGTGCCAGTGCTGATAAATGACACCGGAGTCCGAACGCCGCTTGAATTCTGAGCAGGAATGCGCGCGTGTAAGTTGGTGTGAGTGTGTCACACAAAAGAGGAGACAGAGTAGGGTGGGAAACCGAATAAAGTGAATAGTCGTAGGAAACATCTACCTGAGTAAGCATCTCCTGTTCGTGCAGGAGAAGCAGTTTGCTTCCAGAGCCTTCCGTCCTGTGCTCCAACATGAGGGAGAAATGCTCGATGCATTTGATTGACAGCTTCTCTTGCAGGGTCAGGATCACATCCTGAAGTAAACACATCAAAAAAACATTAAAATAGTTGTCTACTGTTGCTAAATGACATATGTATGCTGTTTTTGCAGTTAGTATACAAGCAATTAATGTACTTTTAAGTTTTGTACTCACAGGAAATGATGCAAAGCAACAAACACCAATCAAACTATGACTGTGAACTCCACTGACAATTAAACTTAATTAATAAAAAGCAAGTTTTTTTGTGGATACTTGTGTTGCTTCTTCGAGCTACCTCAACATCTGCAAATTTGAATCAGTTTTTTAAAGCTCTCAATGCTTCTACGTGTCCTTTGCATTTCCTCTCCTGTTGCATTGTGGGACAATAGCGTACATCAACCATGTGTAGCATCTAATGTTAACAAAAAACATTGAATTCTGTCATTTTTGACCCACCTATGGAAGACTAGGTTCAAGGGTCAAGAAGTTAATAATATTTCGAATCCATATTTAGACTAAATGCCATGTTAAGATGACATTTTATTAGCTGAGAAAGGGAGGTGAAACCACACAGAGGGAGCCACAGTGGATTGCAACTGAATAAGAATCAACAAGTCAAAAAATGGAGAATATGCTCTTTGCCACCTTGCCTGAATAAATGAGGTGCTCAAACAAATGGAAGTCAAAAAGTGATTGAATTTCATGGTCTTTGTGTGTGTGTATCAAGGCACACAAATTTGCACTCTAAATGAATTTCTCTCTCTGTAAATGCTGCAGAGACTGCTAATTTTGTTAAGTGTGCCTTAAGGGGTGGAACACACACACACACACACACACCTTGATAGAGGTACTGCTGTCGAAGCGAAAAGACTTTGTCTGCCCGTTCTCCAGGTAGACCTTCAGGACATTTGGCATGAACAGAAGAGAATTGTCCTTCACCGTGTTCTGCAAAGGAGGAATATGATCAGTCTTTTCATTCTGGCACCTGTGTTCACTTTAATGCTCCAGCAGACACGTGAGGTTCAATACGTGAAAGGAATTAATGAAATTATAGATACAGTAATTGAGAGTCTAACACATTCCTGTGATTGTCTTATTTATTTGAAATGTCTGTCTGTTATGTGTTAAGTGACAACCATCTGGCATTGCTTTTATAGGTCATACATAAGTGTGTTCATGTGTTTGTGTTTGTGTGTGTGTGTGTGAACTGACTGGAACCTGGCCGTTTATAATGACCTCCTCTGCAAAGCGCACTTTGACCGGATTGGACTTGAGCATGGCTTTTTTGGCTGCACTGATGAACGCTGATTTAGGGGACTAAGAGGCAATCGTCCAAAAAGAGAGACAGAGAGAGACAGAGAGAGAGAGAGGAGGGGAAGAGGAAGAAAGAGACAGACAGATGGATGGGGAGAGATAAGGAGAAGCATAAACACATGCACAAATGAAGAGAAAAAAAACCCACATATTTTCAGCACATTACAACCATTGGTGGTTTTAAAGTTCTTAGCTTCAAATCAATAAAACATAAACACAACTATTCCACAAGTACCAACTATTATCAATTACCAGAATCACAACCCTGGTGCAACATAACACAAACTTAGGAGGAGCTTGCAGCAGAATGAATAAATTCAGCTGAAGGGATGCAGGGTCATCATTTCACCGCCTTTAAAGGATAAGACTGCTGTTATTCTGTATTTTTCTAGTGGATAACAAATAAGATGAGAAGACCAAAACCAGCAATCTGTTAGTTCATCTCTCAATACTTTCCTGACTTCCACTCAACCCCGAGACGGAAAGCTTTACAAACAGGTCACAAATATATAGCTTGGGAACTTTTTTTCCAGTGGTGGATTAATACACATTTGGTGCTCTGTGAGTAGGAACAGCACCAGGACAGTATGTGCATGATTGACTAAAAATAAACAGCAGTGCTGGAGCTTTCAATCATATCACAAATCACATGATTTTCATCAGCAGATGGGATTGTCATGGAAATGTAGATGTTCTAATTTCCATTTTTCTGTGCACTTTAAGGACCTCTCACCCACGTTAGCTAAGTTTATTCTGGATTCAACGAAACAATAAAAATAACATTTAATTTATATTCAATTTAACATTTATTTAATAATTAATAATGTCTACAAATGTGCAAACTCCATCTGCTGATGAAGATCATGTGATACCATCCAAAGCTCAAGAACAGCTGCTTAATAGACCGAGAGGTGAGACTGTTTGGTTAACAGCCCAACAGTGTGGATCACTTGCATGTTTTTGGATGGGATGGGATTCAGCGACAATAAGAAAAATATAGAATATCACTAGACTTTATCTTTAAATGCAGCGGGGAGTTTAACAGGCCTGCAGGAGAGTCCAGGCTAGTTTTAACTCAAAGAAAACTGGAGGTGCAAGCCACAAATCTACAGCTCCCCAAAAATGCTTTCAAGGGCAGAAAATGTCCTTTATGGGGTTAAATTTATTTTTCAGAGAAGATATTAAATCATCGTGACCATGTTATTGTTTTTGACAATGATATGACGGTATACAGTATTGTGGCAAAAGTATATATTATATATAATATATATTTTAAAATACAACCTGTAGCACCTTTTAATATTTAAATATTGTGAATGAATAGAGTGCTTAGTGTAAGTAGTGAACATGGCAGCACATAAAGAAGGCTCAGGGGGCAAATGGAAACAAAACATTGTATTCAGAGCAGCAACGTACAGATTCATACAGTACAATTCTTGTGGTGTGCGCCAAGAATAAAAAAAAGGTTATTTGAAAGAGCTGATCTACTCACGGGATACGGTTGGACAACAGTCAACATGATGGATTCTTTGCAGCTCCTGAAGCAAGAAGACCGCAAATCACAGAATCAACAAAATCATCAAAAACAATGGAAGCAAACAACAGGGTCTTGATTAGCTTGGGTGAAATGGAATGAGATGCCTCTGGCAATCACCACTTACAAGCACACGCAGTTAAAACCAGCGCACGCACACACACACGCGCGCACACACACACACACACACACAGCCAACACTCATTAGTTTCTCATTTACAAAACATGTGACAGCATTTCCTGCAAACCGAAACATATTTTCAGTCACGGTAAACTGTGTGTATCGAAATATAACAGTTTTTCATTTTAATTTCTTTGTATTCATTCTGAATAATTAATTGTCTACACTGCACAGTAAGCAGGTAACAGTTGGAAAGCATTATTAAAATTTGGCAAGCACTTCATTAGAGCTTGGCATAGTTTTGTGAATTGAATGTTGATTTTAAAAGCAAATTAATGATAATGACTTTGTTTCATTGTGACTTTGTCTGGCACTGACAGTTTTTGCTATGATTAATGTTGAACCTGCCAATTCAAGTGTTTCAAACTGGTTTCCATTTTTTATAATGACAAAATTCAATATCACAGCTTGTAGACTGGAATAGAAAGTTAATTTACCTTAATATATAGTTTTTTTTAAAGCAACACAGTCCATAAGTGCCTCAAATGAGCCACATAATGCAACATTATATTACAATATGCCTTTGCATACAGTATTAGATTTTATAGCTGATCACTGTTTTAAAGGGTCAGTTCACCCAAATCATTCTCACTCACCATGAGTGGTATTTGAGCCATCTAGCCATGCAGTTTTATTTTTAAGAGCTAAGATTTAGAGATATCCACCTCTGAAAGTTGTGCCAGCACCATACTACAATTGAAAATTAACAAACTGAATTTTGTTGGCATTAAAATAATTCTAATTTGAAAAAAGGTGTCCCTTCAGAAATAGTATCCCTGTTACTCCCCCTTCTTTCTTCAGTATATGGTAGTTTAAATAAATGGTGTTTACAGTGAGGTCTGTGAACATTATTTCTGGAAAGATGCACTGAAAAAATGTCATTTTTTCAGTGCTGTGAGCACCACAAACTGAATTCCTTGGCAGAAATCCCAAGGTGGATATCCCAAAATCTGGACAAACAAAGACCAAACAGTGTGCATGGCTGGATATTTAAAGCTGAGTATAACTATGTCTTTTTGTAATATGTCTGGACCAGCCCTTTAAAAGTTATCAATAACCTTCAGTGAAGGGTTTAAATAAGGATTTTTCTCTTTATAAAATCCACGATTAACCTGAACTGAGCTTGTACAGCTTTGATTCTGACAGATCACAGAGGTTTTTGTGTCTACCTGACAAGGTCGATGACTCGTTCTCTAGGAGCTGAACTGACGGGTTCATCGTTGATCATGATGATCTCGTCGCCTGGCAACAGCTTCCCCTCTGATGGACCACCTAAACATACACACAAACAAGCCATAGTTGGTTACACCGCTGCTCTATCGAGGCAGCAGGTAAAGAGTTTCAGTGAATGAACCGGTGGCAGAACAGGTGATTGGACGCTGCAAATGTGTGTGTGTGTGTGATTTTATGAATATATATGAGGTAATCTGTAAACAGATCTACTTTGCTTGTGTGTGTTTGCCTCCTGACTCATGTAATAGGTGTTTAATGTGAGCATTAATCAACTGCAGCCTCTTCATGCACATATATTCCCTTCCTTGGCCAACAGCTCTAAATATAATATTCATTAGCTCAATTGTCTGCTTGGAATTCAGCACTAATTGATTATTAAGATGCCTAATCAGTGTGTGTCTTTGCAGGCACTGGAGCTGACTGAGTTTGATAGGAGTCTGTAAGCAGTGGTTTAGCAATAATTTGGCAATCAGCCAATCAACAAAAATGAACAACACTTCCAGAAACAAACATTAATTTGTGTTCATTTTCTTTCTCCCATGGGGTCAATACTACTTACTTGTTCAATTACAGGCTGGAGAAGCCAACAGTCAGCATGGTTTCTTTCCAAACAATCATTACCGCAACTGTTTGCACTGATTAGCACACTTCAACCAGCAAGGAGGAACTAATGAAATCATGCGGTGCTGTCTTTCAACATGCAGACTCTCGGGTTTCTGTACAGTCATAGCTGTACTAGCATAGCTGGAGGTGTCGGAGCTTTTAGAAATGTGGAAAATTGTCAAAGACAGATAATTTAGTATAGTTGTGTTATTTTTTTTGCATCATTATCTGTGTCCACACAAGAAGCGAGGCAAAGTTCAACACAATAATATGCACACGTGTTTAAAAATCACATGATATAACAGAAAGTAAATACAGCTGTTGCCATGATGGGTTGAAACATGGGAATGTGGATTGTATAAATCTATGCTTCAGTATTGCACAGTTCTTTCTACCAAATATGTGATTTAAACAATTAATGTCTTAAAAATTGTGCTTGAACATTTCAGAAATGCCACTGTTACTGACAGAGGAGCATCATGCTTACCTGGTGTGACAGAGCGGACCACCACCGGTTTCTCACTTCCTGCCACAAAGCCGAAGCCCAGGACAGGGTCTCGTCTCATCTCCACCAGGCGCGGGGCGGGGGGGATGCCATCCAGGTGAACCTCTTCCAGGGAGCTGCTCTGGGACACTTGGCTGGAAAATACCGGAGAGCAGGAACATGGTGAGTTCGACCGCAATCTTTAGTTATTAACAGAAATGAAGGGGACAGTTGATCCACTCACAGTTCAGACAATTTGCAGACCTGCTTATCCTGAGTGACGTTAAATGAGTCTGCAAATAGTTAATAATAATAATAATACATTTTATTTATAGAGTGCTTTTCAGGGTACTCATAGACACTTTACATAATGATGTAAACAACACACTAAAAACATACAACACACACCATTAATCACACATTAAAAGTGTATTAAAAGTGTAGTCGTAAGCACATTAAAAGTTACAGGGATCAAACCCATCCAGCATGTTAAAGAAGGCTCTCTTGAGGAATATGATAAAGTGCACATTAAAATTCGATCAATGCATTTGTACCTGCAGTAGAAATGAGTTTTACCTTAGATAGGTAACATTAAACTAAAATGAATGATATGAGCGCTCAGATCAGCTGTTCATAAATCAGAGGTTTGGCTCAGGTTCGGTCATTAGCACAACATTTTATGCTTAAGAGCCACTTATAAAAGCAGAGCACAGGTCCTGCATTCATAAAATGCTTCCGATTTGCAATCTGGAATCAATTTGTCTCTTACATCCATATAAAATTCTGCACACTATTCCAAATAAAAGTGTCCTCATCACTAAATCATGCCAGAATTATTCATTTTTAATGTGTAAAGAACTATTTTTATATGTGCTGTATTTAGGTCCTTTCTCTTCTTTTTCTGCTGCTGTTTATTAGTATCATCGTTATTATCCAAGCATATGACGCAACTGTTCCTACGTCCACACTTTTTCATTTAATCCAGCAAATATATCTACAAATCTAACGCAAACACACACAGATCCCAGTCCATTTAATAATTAACACATGCAGTGCTTTTCATATAGTTTTGTAATTAGCTTCAATTAAGTTAAGGTTGAGGCAAGGAAAAAAGAAGAAACTATCATCTTTCTCTGTCTTGATACAATTTCCTTGGAATCTTCGATATATTTTCCAGGTAACTTGTAACTTTGATGCTCTCTTCTTTCATTTTATCAACAGTTGTTTTTATCTATGTGGATATGATTCACAAACGCCTGAGGCTGAGGGTTTTATGCCTAGTTGATATCAGTTGTGATGCATGGCCAGAGCAAGAAGGCAATATGTTTCCAGTTGAGCGGAAGTGGCTACATTACATTCTAGTTTTCATTTATTTTATGTTTTTCCGCAGCATTTGATAAAAAAATGTCCTAGCTTGACTGCTGAAGAATGCAAAATGGTGAGTGTAGAACGAGGGACTGACACTAAAACCTGGTGTTAATATAATGTCTTTCCCTAATTAATGATTCTTATGAGAGTTTTTAATGGCTACATACTATACAGCTTGAATATGGGTTAATATTAGTGAAAATTCATATTGTCCAGGTCTTTGGCTTATTGCAAATCACTTGGGATGAGAACACCACTAAAATGTAAATGTACCATATTAAATTTAACCTTCTTGCTTGCTGAACCTCAGACGTCTATCTCGACCGGGACACTGAGAATGCAGAGTGCCTGTTAATGAAGCGGTGATATACACTTTCAGCAGGGTTAACTCATTCTCTCTCCGTCTAAGTCTCCCTCTCTCTCTCTTTTGTAGCTTAAAAAGCTCCCTTGGCAGCCGTTGCTTCCTCTCTGCACATAAAGTCCAGTACAGGATGTCTATTGTTACCTGGCCAACATCCATTCTGTCTTACTCTGTTTCCACTGTCCATACAGCAGAGCATATGAGTTTCCTGCTTTCTCCATCCTAACCATGTTGTTAATACAGTATATACTTGCAGCTTTGCCTAAATCTGCCCTGACGATGAAACATGTTCCAGCCATCCGGGATGCGACTTTATCTCCAGCCAACCCGGATCAGTCTCGACCCCTGCTGCACCTCCCAGCTCCTTTCCCTCATTCTCTTCCCCTCATTATCACGTTGCTCTGTATTGTACGTACGGCGCAGAAATCTCAAACTAAATCTGCCTGTAATGAAGCGTGTTCCAATCCGCGATGCCGGCTCATCTTCCCCCGTCAGGGTCGGAGGGGTTTAATCCCGCAGGAGGGCAGAGTGAGGAGTCAGGGGGTCAGGGGAAAGCCGAATGCAAAAGGTTAAATCCTGGTGTTGCAGTTTGTCGTGGAAGAATGGGGGAAGCACGCACACTCACATCCTAGGTACACTTCTTGCCTCATACCTGTAATTATTATTGAGGTTTATATCATTAACCACAATATTTCCCTACCTGAACCAACTGGTTTTAGGTACTTAACGGGATAATGAGATTGCTAGCCCTTTTCTGATCTAACACCATCTAACACCATCTATCACTGTCACCGGTGGTTCAGACACAAGCGCATAACTTGAAGCCTGACAAGATGGATTCCCGTGTGATCCCGTGATGTCGTGATCTTGCGATTCCAGCTGCCTCACAAAGTAAGACTAATCCAGGCAATCTTGCAAACCAATGAGCAGGACTGATTTATGGGAATATTAGATTTGCAGGATGTCACCTTGATTTTTCAGGTATTCAACTTTGTTCAGGCCTATTAAGCCTGTCATTTCCCCCATCTGACACTCAGATAGAGGCACGTATCACTGCTTTCCTGGCAGACAGCCCCGAAAGCTCAGCCCGGTCAAGACTAAGCTTGTATTTGTTCTCTGCAAACATTGCAGCTGTACCGCGCTCCTGTAGATTCAACCTGTACAACAGTAGGATTCACTCCTTCCTCACTAGGGAGGTAGCCCATGCGCTCATTCTGGCACTTGTCAGTTCAAGACTGGAACTGCTCCCTCCTACCTGCAGACCATGGTCAACCTGTACACTATTTCAAGACCATTGCACTCCTCTGCTTCTGGATGACAGGCCAACCTATCATATACACTGCGTTAGAAGATTTTATCCATATTGCCAGCACAATATAACACCAAGGGAACCCTCAAAGGAAAAAATGACCAATATTGGGTGGACCAAGTCAAAGGGAGATCCTGCACCAGGACAAGCTTATGATCACATACAAGCTGACTCTACACACACATTTGTGCATGCGTTATTGCAAAATTACTTATCCACTAGCTCTAGCTCTTACAATTCTTTAAATAAGGAAAAATATGCCAAGTGTAAATTTGATGGTACAGGTGAGGTGATCTGCCATATTTGGGCTTTTGTTACTATTTTCAAAAGAAGACAGGAAGGCAGAAGAGAAAAATGAAAAAAGATAAGAAAATAGTGGGAGAAGATTATTAATACTGAAGCATCAGTGTGTAAGCAGCATGTTTCTGTTGTAGCTGCTGGAGGTGGAGCTAGTTTCAACTACTTTATATACAGTTAGCTAGTTTAGTCCAGTGGTTCCCAACCTAGGGGTCGGGCCCCTCCAAAGGGGCACCAGATAAATCTGAGGGGTCGTGAGATTCTCACGTACATTGAAATGAAACGTATCCTCTGCATTTGACCCATCCTATACATTGGGAGCAGTGGGCAGCTGTAGTGCAGCATCCAGGGGTCAGCTCCAGTTCTTTTTGCCAGTGCCAGTGGTCAGGCGGCATTAACAGGAGTATTAACCCTAACATACATCTCTTTGATGGTGGGAGGAAACCGGAGCACTCGGTAGAAACCCGTGCAAACACAGGAGAACATGTAAACTCCACACAGAAAGGACCTGGGACAGCCTTCTTGCTGTGAGGCAACTGTGCTAACCACTGACCCACTGTGCTGCCTCAGAGAAGGGAAGGGAATTGATGCCAAGGAGGTGAAGCGGAGAGAAGGGAAGGAAGAAAGATGGGAACGAAAGGTCAAAGAGAAAATGCAGGAGATGGGAGGAGGCCATATAGAGAAGAAGAGATGAAAACAAAACTGGCAAATATAGTGAGAGAAAATAGATAACGAGATATAAGGAAGAGTGGCAAGGGCAAAAATACCAGAGGAAAAGTATCAGTGAGAAGTGCAAGAAAAGGCGGAGAAGAAAGAACACCTGATGAAAAATGGCAGACAATGAAAAGGAAGAAAAAAGGAGGAAAGAGAATGACAGATGAGACAGATTAGTGTAGGAAGGGGGGGGTGAGTCAGCTGGAAAAAAGAGAAGCGCTTGAAGGATAAGTTAAGAAGAAAACCAACAAGGGACCACCAAGCAAGAAAAATTAGCAGCAACTCATTCATACTGACAGAGAAATCAGAGATGTGCACTGAGAGCCTGTTTCACAGCATCCACATGTAGCTGGATGACTTGTGCATAACATTCTCTATGCCGAACCCGCAATGCCAGTCCAACTTGAAGATGTGCATGTTTATGTGGCAGAAGGTTTCCTCTCGAATGACAAATTTACACTGACAACAGGCACTGCATGCACAGGTAGGATGTACAATCACCTGTGTCTACTTTTGTGCATGTGGGAAGGAAGGGGCTGGTTTTTTTGTTTTTTTGTTTGCTTTTCGGTGTGCATATCATAGTTACATCCATAGTCAGTATAGTTTTATTGTCATGCTGTGTACACGTCTTAGTTACTGCACTCTAGTTACATACCAAGCTGCATTTCATTGTACTGGTACTGCAAATTCAGATCTGTTGTGTTACACCTGGGTGCAAGACAAGATAGTCTGCTGTGTCATGATAACCTACATTTGGAGACAGGAACTCATAACTAAACTGACATTTAACCACACATGACGGAGCCAGACCTGACTGTGGGAACTGTACATTTGTGCATGCGTGCCAGTGTTTATGATCATCATACATACTTGGTGAGGCAGTCCCGTCCTCCCTCCCTGGTGCTGTTCATGCTGTCCCAGCTGTACGGAGGCCCCTGCAGTCCACCCCAGGAGCCTGGGCCGGGGGGCGGCCAGCCCGACGCTTTGTTCTTATGGCTGCAACATAAAGGACGAGAAAATCAGCTTTGGATCATCAACTTATTAACTTGAATCTCAAATACATTTTTATCCTAAAAACAGGACTGTCTGTAAGTAGTGAAGTAAATCCACTTGATGCCTGTATAGTTAAACTTGTTTTTAGGAAATATAGATCAACAAGGACCAGTATCTGTAATCAAGGCTGAGTAAACCTGCTTTGCTAATTTTCAGTTCCAATGAAAACACATAAAACTATGTCTCCCACCTGCAGATTATCACCTGTCCTGAGAAAATATTTGACGACATTAGAATGAAATTACTGGTTTAGACAGACTTTTTTTTTTTTGGAGAACTGCAACAAATCTGAAGATTCATTGGTTTTTATACAGGGAGATGATCCACGGAGAACATAGCTCATACATAAATATCACAGTATCTGTATCTACTCACTTCAAGAATTAATTCAAGAATTACATAATTTAAGAAAAGAATCAAAGGTGAATTTATAAATCTTTTTTTCCCTCTCTGGCTGAAGACACTCAGACACACTCTGTACAGCTTTGGTTAGATCCCTCTCAGTCCAATTAGTGTGACTTCTTGTCTCTTGGTGTGTGGCTTGCAGTGTGAGATAGCACTGCTTAGTGCAATCGACCGCATGCAAATACCGGCTCATCGGCTCCGTAGAGAGCCGATCGATGGCTGTATGTGCAGGCTGTGCTGCGGTAGTTGCTCTGCGAAATTGCACCCGTGCAGCGAGGAAAAGCACTGATGTGACAGCTGATTCGGTTATTGCAGATTATGCTAACAATGTCATTGAGGATTTCAGGAGAGCGGCAATGGAGGGAGACAGAGGGGGAGAAGGCGATGAAAGAGGGAAGGCAGAGCGGCACCTCGGTGTGAATTATGGACAAAAAAAGTTATCGTCAGATAATGAGAATTGAGCATATCATCCTTGTGAATCAACTGTGCTGAGTTAAAAATTAAAGCCTTCAATGTCTCACATGCTACACTGACTAATCATGCACAGATCATAAAGCGCTCATCCCATAATTCTCCACAGAAATGATCACAAATGCAATAAAAGATCATCAAGCCAGAGAAATGCCACTGAGTTTAATCATCATCACTTCTCCCCACAGCCATAATCCATGAAGAATATATTGTCCTGACTTCAAATCTTTGATAGAAACCTGATGCACACTCACAATGAAAATGGCATTACAGTGCCAAAATTCAGACTACTACTCTTTCACACAGCATATTCCCCCGGTGTGTGACGCTGTGCACTCAGATGTCACAAGTCACAGTGTCAGCCTTTACCACTGAAAAGGGCCCGATTGATCTGTCATCAGTTATAACACAAATTAAAATAGGGAAAATGCATACTAGATAAGGACGTCATCACCGCAAGAATCCAGCCGATCGATTCCCATATTGTGCTGTTGATGGGTTGAATACATCAGTCAGTCATGTCATAGCTTTCAGTGAGCGAAAAAGAAAATTGTCCTTCGATTAAAAGTGTGCGGCAAGCTCCATCAGAGTGCATTGAAGCTGCTGGTGACAGTGTCAGACGCTCCCTGTCATCCTGCGGATCAGTTGTCATGTAGAAGACAAGAGGGTAAACAAAAGAGAAAAAGCAGGCTGTTGGCAATGACACTTGAAGTATCTCAAGAAATAGCTTCCATGTTTCCATTAACACACACTATAAAGAAAACAAAGAAAACAGCAGATGTTCAAGATCCATTTCTACACTCCTGGGCGGCATCTGAGTTTAATTCTTCTAGATTCTGTTGCCATCCACGGATTTCAGCCAGACGTTTGTGTTTCTGCTGATCTGCAGTCATCCAAACAGAAAAACAGATCCACTGCCTCTTCAGAATCCCAATCAGAGGCTCTCGCGCTCGAAAATATACAGAGGCCGCGGCGTTAACGGCTGTGCAGATCTCCAGTGTGTAGACAGACATTCATCTGTGTTTGTCATTGTGCTGCTGCCGAGAGCAGCTTTGGTCCGAACTGAACTAAACTGTCGTGGCCTCGCCTCCTTTATCCCATAATCCCTCTCATCACAGAGAAAACAAATCCATGTTGTGTGTGCGAGCGTGTGTGTGTGTGTGTATGAAAGAGAGAGAGAAAATGAGAGGGAAAGACAGAGTGTGTGCAACTGTGCATGTATATGTGAGGATGTAAGTGAGTGTGTGTGTGGAGTAAGAGGATTTTCAGAGAGCAACAACGTGTATGGAAACACCGCTCCATCTCAGAGCTGGAGCCTCACAGCAGGACGCTGGAAGAGGAAACTGACTCTTAAAGTTCACCTGGATGGCATCTCTTGATATCTCATGCTTCACTTGCGGTCTCTCTCTAGTGGAAGAAGTCAATTTTTGTCAGAATGAGACAGAAAAGGGCAAATAGCTCTGCCAGTAAAACAAAAATGATGGTGGAATCAAGGACATTTCTGAGAGATAAACGCTAACACCAGCATGCTAACATGCTCACAACGACGATGTGAACATGAAGTCTGGTGTGTTCTCACTGAACACAAACTAAAGCTGAGGCTCATGCCAATTACTTTTGAATACATCAACTGGGAGCCATGAATGTTTCCCCAACGTCTTTAGGACTCATCCTTTCAGTACCTTGAATGTCTGTACAAAATTGCATAGCAATCTATCAAACAGTTGCTGAAATATTTTAGTTTGAACCAAATGGTGGGCCGACCAACTGACTGAGCGACCCACGAACACTGCTGTCTCCACACACCTGCTGCTAACACGGCTAAAAACACACTTTTCCAACTGTAAATGAAATAAAGGCATTTTGGGATGAATATTTTCTAGAGTGCGATGGTCCTTTGCCAACAAACACCTCTCTATCAGCATCACCTCCCTCACTCGCTGCTTTTGATGCCAAACATTTAAGTCAACTGGGGATTTAGATGTGGATTCAAGCTCAAGCGCTCTCAAATGGACGTGGATGAGAGCTTAAAACCAGATAATTGTGTTTACCATTCTTAACAGTGACAGTCTCACTAATTTTACAGCCGCATGTTCATAGGGAAACACTACAAGTAGCACTGAAAACTCCATCTTTTGTCCTTTGGCTTTTTTTCTTTTCCTCAGTATTTTTCTAAAATATGAATGTAAAAGGATACTGATACGGAAAGAATATGTGCAGAAACTTACACTGACAGATCACAACACAAAGTGCTGTCGCTTTAAAATGAAACCCCTGATCGATACATCATGAAAGTTGTAAAATATTTGATGTGTTTCTCTTTAACATACCAAGAATCTAAATATATGTATACAAAAGAAGCTCCATGGTGCTTTGTTCCTAGGCTCGCTTTTCTTTCAAACTGATCAATTCATGTTCCTCTCAAAAACTTTACCTCCGGAGATCAATTTTTCACAGTCATTCACACTACTGCTTAACAGCTAAACTTCATAACACATTCGCAATCAATTTATCTTCGTTGTCTTTTTTTTAATTTTTATAAAAATGTACTGAAAAGAACAAATTTTCATTAAAAAGGTGGAATACGATTAAATGAAACCTTTTCTGATATTTTCATTGCTTCTTAAAATTTGAAGAATCAGGATAGATAGATGACTATCTAGATAGATAGACAGATAAAAACAAAGTGCTTCATCGTCTGGGGGACATGAATATCCAAATTTAATGGCAATAGGGGATGGTGGACTAGCTGACCAACCTTAAAAGTGTCCAACAACAAAGAAATGTGCAGTTGGCAATAAATTATGAGAAACAAGTACCAAGAAAAGCTATTTCTAGGGATTTTTGTTCAGTATTTTGTAATTTAACCATCCACAGGGCCGTATATTTTGTTTTATTTCACTTATTTTCACTAAATTAGAATCCTGATACCACTGTAAAACCTCCCCTGCCAGATTGATTTGTCATGGCTAGTCCTTCATTGACTGCCATTACATATATTGATCCTCTCCGTCTTTTAATTAGGTTGTTTAAAACACTAAGAGCAAAGATTGGATCACAGTGATGTATTGCATAACCCCCTGCAAAAGCACAGTCAGTGTGTTCAAGGAAAAAAAAAGAGTTTCAGATAGCGAGACGTCACTGCAAATTTCTGCAGTCCACCCAAATGCCTTTCGCCACATGACAAATAAATGCCCATCCTCATTTAGTAACAAAGATGGTGGTTACTGAAGCTAGTCGGGGTGTTTTTTTGCTGCATCATATGTCAAACCTCCCTATCACGGAAAGCAGTCGAGCCAGCTGGCTCAGACCTCGCTGCTCAGCCACCACATGCTCCAGTCAGCAAGAACACACAGCCCCAAACACTGAGCTCTGGTTTCATCTAAACAAATGTTTCATTTCTCAAATACTGTAGCTTTGATTTGTTACAGTCCAGTAAAGTAATCCATCACAATTCAGCCGGGGTAATATCTAGTGCTATATCTAGTACCACATTAACCTGACAGTTAATAGTCCTTCAAAGTAGATTATAACCCCCATTTTCTCTTATATTTATTACATTTCATCGGTGAGTATGATTGTGGTGCCGGCAACAGATGTTACAGGTTGTTGTAGCTACTTCAGTCAGTTAAAGCAGCTGGTTAGAAGCTGTGAATTAAGTTGCTTACAAATAGTGGATTTATCCCTTTATATTAATGTCATTAGGTTGTAGCATTGATTACATTTGTCCATGTCCTTTGAGACCCTTTTTTATACATACAGTTTTGATTCCACATTAGACTTGACTGGCCATTTTTAGCTGAAATTTTGTCAGTTTTAAGCATATCAAGCAAAAATGTCAAACTACCGCTGGTTCTAGCCTCTCAAATATGCAGATTTGCTGTTTTATATCAGTTAATTGAATATCTTTGGGTTTTGAAGTGTTTTTAACGAGCACTTTGAGGATCCCCTGCCTGTCATTTTCAGTAAAAGACTACTCGCTTAATAGCAACAACAATCAAATTAAAATAATTGTTAGTTGCAGCCTTAACAATATATTTTAAAGTCATGTTCTGCTAATTTGCATGCACAAATGTTGTACTAAGATACACACAAACGAGCTATTTTTCTCCCTGCGACTTACCAGACTTACTTTTTTTGTTTAACCTTGATATGTGACTCTAGTTTGGACTAGTTTGAACCATACGAGCCTCTGTCTGACTGTCTCTCATCTGCTGCCTCTTCAAAGAGAAATCAGAATCAGAAAGTAATTTCGGCGTTGACCTTTATTGACACACATTTTCAATTCAGAATTTAAATTGGCTTTGTTGCAATTTAAACAAGACATTTCAAAGGTCCAGTCTCGGGACTGAGGCCATTTAAAGGACTGTCTCTGCCACTGACCTGCCTACTTATTACTGCTAGGAGTGAAAATAATTTAGTTTGACCTTCATTTTTTGAATAGACCACACACGAAACACACACGTTGTAAAACCCCTCAAGATCTTTATCTAGACTGACTGAATTTGCACAAAAGGCGAAGAGCTATCCCAAGATACTTTAGCCTAGATTATGACAATGCCTACTACAGCTAGTTGCATAAAACCCACAAGCCCCTGCTTTACTCTCCTGCCAATTCTAACCACTTTACACTCTAAAGAACAACTAGGGTAATTTAAGCTCAACAGTAATTCTATGGGAGACTTATTTTTCCTTTAAAAAGCCTAGCTGCTGAGTGTCCTGAGTGCTGCGTGAGGGTGGGACCCCTCTCAGGATACAAGGACATGCATGTTACATGGCAAGTGGTGCGGAGTGAAATATACATATAAGATGTAAATGAAGGTTTGGGTCACGTCCTCCTCATTTCACTCACTCTAACATGTAGGCTGAGTCTACAATGTGTTTTTTCGCACTCATTCCTTTATAAACTGATATAATGAGTGAAGTGCTTTAAGAAAAATCTACTCCAATCAAAGGTATTTCAACTCTTGGGACTTGAGATGAGATGCAAAGAGGCATCTTTTTAACTTGATGTGATTTCACACAACTGAACGTGCAAAGTTAAGAAAAGAAATGAATAAAAGAAAAAAAAACTTTCCATAAAACTTTAAAATTTGCCTAAAGTAAGTGTGCGTGTTTCAAGAATATATCATCCTCAAACTAAACTGGAGACTCCATTAAAAAACACTGGTTTTAAGGTCCCATAGAAAAATACAGGATAGATAGTGTAGTTGACTTCCTAGCAATGACTATGTCTGCCAACATGAAACTCAAACGATACCATATATACTGTACAGTGGTGCTGTTGTCAGTAAAATAGGATTGTCCAACTTAACATCGATCTGTCGCTAGAGATTTCCTAATTGGCATCCTAATAGAGTTTCTTCCCTCTTAGTCTTCCTCATTATGCTCATTAATGTTCCAACTTATCACATTCTTAGCTCCTAGCAAGACAACTCCAACCATCGCCTGACTTTCCTCACGTCCAATCTACATCCTCTCCCTTCCCTCTTTCCATTTGTAGGCACCCCCCCCCCTCCCTTTATCTCTCGCTCACTCGCTTTTTCCATGACTTTGCGCTGTTCATAAATGAAACATTGGTGCATGTTGTTAAAAGTTGCCCTGGAAGTGCTCTCTTTTTATATAGCTTTATTATCTGATGACATGTTTTAGCTCTCAGTGCGTTTTACACACCCAAGCATGCACGTACACACACACACACACACACACACAGTTTCTTTTTATGTAACCCCCTTGAACATTAAGCTCCATTCTGCATGCTCTCTGAACATCTCGCAGAGTGAAGATGTTTGCTAAACAAGCATAATGGAAGAAAAATCTGCAAGAATTTCACAAAGTTGTTTATTTGCAGCAGAGGCTTTGGAGACTCTTGATAATGAAACTTACCGAAGTGAAAAAAAACAAACTCTTCTCAAGATTGATTTTAATTCGCTCATGAACTGAAGCGTTAGCTTATTCATGCTGTCGCCTGACTCCTGTTGCCTTTCCCAACCATCCGTCTGCAACTGAAGACTGTCATATTTACCATTTAAAGACCACAAGGCCTTCAGGACTTTGGACACGGTCCATTATTGCTAAATCTTACAAGCATTCAAGCTCCGGATGGCAAGCCTGATCGGACTGAATTGCCATTTCGCTTCACTTCATTATTCAGTCTGACATTGTGTTCATGCCAGCTGATTTCCGTTTTTTTAATTAAGTCACATCAGCATTTAAAACAGCAAGATTTTTTGACAATCGCCCACAATCAGTGAATTTGCTTGCAGGGGTGAAGTAAATCAAACTAAATCTTTCATGTTGAGTTCAACATAAGGGAAGTTTGACGTGAAAAATTGTGCCAAAGACCAATTAGCTAACCATCTTGACAGCACTGCTGACCTTTGTAGAAACGAAGAGCTGGAGAGTCCAAAATAGAAGAAACTTCCATAGCTCATTAGCTGTGTGTCACTGTCCAAGTTCCTCTATTGGATTATAAATTGGTCCACAAAGAGGAATGGTATGCAGACAGTTATGGGACAAGAGTCAATTGTGCAAAGACATCTTTTGAATAAACTGTGGAAACTTATTGTTCGACTTTGGTTCTCGTTTTTCATAGAGCTGTAGACTCCTTGTTGGTCGATATGCTCTGCTGGTGCTCCAACATGGTATATGGCGGTAACGCACCTTAACGCTGGTTGCTACCACCCATAAAACGGAAAAAAAGAAGAAGAAGAAGATAGCACTGCACACCAAGCAGCAGGCCGAGGAGAGGAGGCTGATTTACTATATTGCGTGAACTTCGTTTTTTTTTCCCTCATCGATTGGTTGAAGAGTAGGTACAATTTCAGTTGACCAAGATCTTCTTTGGTTGACTACAGCCCTAGTTTTTCATGATGATCGAGAATTTAAGACTGTATTTTGACTTGAGTCGACTTACAACGACCTGTGCAGCTGCGTTGAACTCATCCCTGCTTGTGTGAATTGTTGCTATTTTTAATGGATGTAGCAATTTTCTGCCTCTAGCACAGGAAGATGATGTCCCCGTACTTAATCACGCCTACAAAACT
The DNA here is from genome assembly GCA_038419695.1 of Scomberomorus guttatus. NCBI lineage: Eukaryota > Metazoa > Chordata > Actinopteri > Scombriformes > Scombridae > Scomberomorus > Scomberomorus guttatus. The sequence goes on along the minus strand of CM076468.1, from coordinate 8,836,464 downwards.
TAATAGTTCTCAATGAGCACAACACCAGAACTATTTGAATCTGAAAAAATCTGACATGTTAGCTGTGATTAAGAGGTCTAGAACTAAGCTACTTCCTAGCCTCTATAGTACAGTATGCACACTCAGCATGCCATTAATCTGAAATGGAAAGCAAAAAATGCTGATGTTAAATCCATATCTCAAAAAATATCTGTTTTTTAAAACCATTACATAATATGCAAGTTTTTATTTATTTTTTAACCTGTCTTCTCACATCTGGTTCAGCCTACCAAGACTCCAATCATTTATACTTCCCTGTCAGCCACAAAGCTGCTAAATCCATAGTCTAACAGCACCAACTGCAGAGGAAGTGAGTCACCACCATTCTGCTATTTTATGGTTGCGGGTAAATGTTGCGTTTGTCTTGTTGCACCGTGCTGCACTCTGCGCTATAAAGTCCTTTCCCTGCAAATTAACTGTCCTCTGAGAACATAATAAAGACTGAACTGTACTTGAGCTGATTAGTGGGATCTGGATCCTTATATCCTCTAGAGATCAAACTCCGCTCTTTACAAACACTCGCTGGTTTACTGATGTGGAAACATGCAGCGTGTGATGATGGGATCAATTAAAAGATCGCTGTAAAAAAGATACTCCTTCCACAGACATCAAAGCAGGTGAGCAAGCTGCCTTATTGAGGCTTTTATTTAGTTGATTTCAGCACCACGGACAGCTCCTTTCCTACCACACAGCACTGCTCAGGATGTGGATTTTCCTGTCATTGCAGTGCAAGAAATATATATAACTCTTTCTATCCACTGACACGCACACACGGCATTATACAAGCACAAAGACATGTCGGGGTTATGTCAATAAGTACACAGTCAGCTCTATCAATCACAGCTGTCTGGCCTGGTTAAACGTCAGGACACTGCGTCTTTACACAATGAAGCTCCAACAGTGGACAAAACATCAGTATCACCACAAATATACAGTATATGAGATCACTCCTTATAAACACCCCATCTGGAAAAGACTATTTCCTTTTTCCTCATTTCTTGCACACACACACACACACTTACACAGAGTGTACCAGACAAGAACTGGGCACACCCTGTACTTTCCCAATGTGCAGATTTGGACTATTCCACAGGCTGCTGGCCAGACTCTTGACCGTAGCAAAACACGCACACACATCTCCGCTCAATGACTGTCCTTAAATGCACTGCAAATGGCATTTAAAGGCTTGGGACCAACGCATGAGCGTGTGGAAACTTTACATTTCTCTTCAGAATGGAGGTTTTCTGCAAAGGGGGAGCATTTGGTTGGAGGGCGGCAGGTACAGCTACTGTAAGTGTGCTCATTTATGAGATAAGATAATCAGATGAAACCTCTACATCCTGCTGGGGGAGTTAAAAATATAGGATATGGCGGAGAATACAGACACACAAACAGAATATAAATAAGCCAGAAACCAAAAGAAAAAAAACACAAAATCAACTCAACTTCTGAAGAATTGTGGAGGTGCAACAGTGGAAGAGTGTGGATCCATGATGTAGTTGATTACTTGATTAGAAACATAAAAGTATGCTATATACATAAATATGTGTAAACCTGTAAGTACATACAAGTATAGATATTTAACACTTATCCTGACAATTTAAACATGAATGTAAAAGGACTGTTCTGTAAAGTCTGTGTTGCCCTTTGGGAGCCATGCACTGTACGTCAAAGCTTTTATTGACAGGATCGCCTTGTGTGATGAAAATAAGAGATCTGAAATAAAGATCGATAGGTAGAATGACCCTTACAATACAATGGGAGGTCATGCTACAGATGAATTCACATTAGTGTGTGATTTATTGTGAACATAATGACTTAGTACCTTGTATGGATGAACTGTCTGGAAATCTCTACTAGAAATCAGTCAAAAATAAATTGCAATAAGATGATAGAATATACTTCACTCCTCTAATCTTACATTCACTAGTTGTTGTTTTTTTCTGGAAGAAGTCTAAGAACTATGTAAAACTGAAATGCATGGTTTGGGGGGCAGAACACAAAAACGACAACTACATGAGGTGAATAAAGGACAAGAAAAATGCCTCATGGACTTCCATCAGTACATGATGGAAGTAATGATTTTTTAAAAGTTGAGCAATGGTTATTTTCTCTTACTTGTGTCTACAAGCTGTCACCGTGTGACACGCCGTTCGCCGTTTAAACTGTATCCGTATCAGCGGCAGACCCAAAATACTTTACAGTGTTGCTTTTCAACCTTTGCTGCACAGCAGTACATCACTGTGGGACAACACAGTCCACAGCACAACACCACATTGATTCTTTTTAAATGTCACACAAAGCCCAGTGGAATCAAGGGGCAGAAAATACAAAAGGGCAGCAAGTTTGAAGTTATGTTTTTAAAAGAAATCTGATGATTGGCTCTTTGCTGTCGTCAAATCAATTATTTTTTATATTTGGCCAAAGGGAAACAACACTTCAACTCACTACTGAGGGCAAAACACATACTAGTGTAGAGCAACTTTTTCTGTATTATTGTACTCTACATGAATATAAACTGCTGTCTGCCTGCAGTTAAAATATTTGTCTCTTGGAGACACTGAATTTCCACTGCAATGTGCACCTTTTGCTCTCCATCAATGGATCCAGGAGCTCTGAGACTAAACTTAAAGATTAGGATCAAATGGACTGATGGATCCCCAGAGGATAAAGGCATTTACTCACTCCGTCACTTAACGTTTGTGATGATGGAAGTGATTAAAAATTCAGGTGTTAGCTTAACTATTTTTACCTGATATATGGTCGCGGAGAGAGCTCATGATTGCATGATAAAACCCTATTACATAAAAAGTCAAGTGGGGCTTTTAAATTCCAAGAAATCATGTATCCATTTTGAAAATCTGTGAAAATTCATGATTCCAGTGTTGATTGTTTACCAGCAAATGTTTTACAGAGGACTTTCAACTTGAAGGTGTAAGAAAGTAAGTATCACACCTAAAAGAATGATTTTTTTTGCTGGTTTTGGAAACATTCAGCATTTTGGATATATTTCAGATTTGACATATTTATCACTGATCACACCATGTCCATGACCACAAATTCTAATATTCATGTTTCATTTTCACATCACATTATTTGCTCTAGATCTCTTAAAATGTAATTTAGCTTTCTGTGTCAGAGCCTTTATTGTTGTTCTTTTTTGGACTGTGGAGTAGTACTTTAGCTGAGGTCATGCCCCTGGGGAGTTTCACCACCAGTTAGTTTCTGGTTGGTTGGCTGTACTCGCCTGTTGTAATGACAACCGAGCATTGACTACCTCCATCTATTTGGTTCAAGTCAATCGGAAAGGTTAAAGAAAGAGCACACAGTGTGCGCACATGCATATCTGCTTGCAATGTGTAAAAAAAAAAAAAAAAAAAAAAAAAAATCCATTGGCTGCAGAGTGCGTGAGTATGCACTAAATACTTCCCTAATGCACTCGAGCGACTTCATTTGTCACTGGGCGCATTCATGTCAAAACACATAGAGGCACAAACATTACATCTGACTAGAACATCTGCACCAAACATCGAAGCATAATTCCACAGGCTAAAAATAACGCAGCAGAACAAGCGGCGCTAAACGCTGCCTAAATAAGATTACACAGGAGGACGGTGATCATTAGGATGAATAAGAAACACTTGTGTCTTGCTTTTTGAATCATAATGTCGGAATGAAAATCTCTTTGCTTTCCGAGTGCATTTGCGGTACAAAACAGAAGGAAAAGTGCAGTAGGTAAGCACAGGCGAACATGGAGAAATAATGCAGTGACAGACATCAAACTTTAAACAAAAGAATCGTTCAACATTTTGGTTTTGTCACACTTAGACATGAAAAAATGCAGATGTGGACTGCATTAAAACCAAATCATCACCAACCAGCTTCACTCTGCTACGGTCAGACAACCAGGAGGACTGAACCCGATGTTTGAGTTTTCAATTTACTTCAAATTGAATTAGTCAATTCATTTCAATCTAATTAGAGGCAATAATAGCCATGCCGAATCAGTGGAGCAATGGGTTTAGGACTTTAGACCTTATGTTTACACATATACATGCACGGTTTCAGCGTGTGTGCATCTGGAAGTATGCATACTGTACTGTACGGGGGTTTACAGTACACTGGGTGTGTGTCCACAGCGCAGCTTTGAGAATACACAGTGGCACTTAAGTATTATGTGATAGTATTTAGAGCAGAACTAATCGCTCCACTAGCCTCTTTAGCAAACACATGTATCAGCAAACAACGGACTGAGTTCAGCGTGGGCTCGTCCATCATCTGGCTTGTCACTCAGTCATCTTTAGACAGTTTGACTATATTTGCTAATAGCATCGACAAATGTTTTGTACTGTTTTGTTATGTCCCAGTTAAAGACAGATCAGACTGGTGGACAGAGGTTAATATGAAAGAGTCTACTTTATTATAACCCACAACTCATGTGACTCACAGATGTGGCAAACCCCAACTGATATGAAACCACCTCTTCAATTCAAATGCAAAACAAATTTTACACAGCTCAATAAAATTCCACAGTTAAATTAAATTAAAGATAACATTTTTTCTGTCATGTTTGATTAATTTGTTCCACATTGCCGTCTACTTCCCTGTTGCAAACCTCACTCAGAAGAAGACGGAGAGAGAGAGACTATAAAGTGTTAGATGTAGATGATATTTTTAACTTTCCTCGTGTCCTACAACCACACAACTGCTCCCTGTGTGTAGTAAAACTCAACCAAAGTGATCAATTATTGAGCATGCGCTTGCTAAGAGGCAGTACAGAACGGCTGGATTCATGTCACATCTTTATATACTTTGGTTGCTCCACTTGACAGTATGTGAGTGGTCACATTTGTGGATATTTTTTATGTATTTTGAGAACATTGAGTCATCACCGGAAGAAAGATATAGTTTTGGAGGTCATGATACTTGTTATATAATGAGAACACAGATGCCAAAATCACCCAGGTGTCCTTGGTGTTTTATGCTAACACTTTGGCATACATTACATTACTGAATGCATTCATGAGCATTCATCTAAAAAAGGAAACAAAGGCAGCTGTAAGGGCAAACAGTATGGAAAGTCGAGGGAAAGGGTACAATACATTGAGACATGCACTTCACTCTGGAAATGTACTGGAAATGTAACATGTTGGCATCATGTTTGAAAAGAGCTGTTTTTCTGTAAAGCTTTTGCTGGCAATCACAAATTTCACATTTAATTTCCATATCTTACACACAAGTCTTTAAAAAAAATAGTTCACCATTTTGGGAAATATGCTTATTCACCTTCTTGCCAATAATTACATGATAAGATTAATACCACTCTTTCTATGTTAAATGTAAAGCTAGAGCCGGGAGATGATTAGCTTAGCTTAGCATACCAACTGCAGGGGGGAAACAGCTAAAAAATAGATTTAAACACAATATAGCTTGTTCTATCCGTACAAACATAAAAGTGTCTCTGCAAAGGAAACAAATGAGAGCCATTTACTTAAATGTTGAGGAAATTAACTGGGGAGGTTGTAAGGTGCCCCCAGCTCTGCATTGTATATGGCTGGCAATCAAACCACGTCACTCAGTAAGCAGCAATAAAGTTGTTTTTGTTTTTATGGCAATACTGAAATAGCCTATTTAAGGACTATTTGATTTGATTGATTATGTTTGATGATTGTTTTTAAACTCAAATAAGTGTTCCCACCGAGCTGAGGAGAAAATGGGCTATAAATGTACCTTATCACAAGTATTGTGATTCTCCCATGTCATTTTCAAACAGGGAAATTTCCATCATTCCATAAGCTACTAACTCAACATAGTGCACACTGTAGTGTTAGAGTAAAGCCTGAGAAACTTCAGAAAGAAGATCAGTCACTGGAGAGGATCTTCTCGGGATGCACGGGTGGTTTTTGGTGCCTTTGTTCTCAGGGATTGCTACGGGGTTCAACCTAAGGCTGAACACCAGTACATGTCTTGTTATGATGGGCGTTAGGGAACATAGAGAAGGTCATCTCAGCAAATAGAAATGCCTCAGTTTAAACTTATGCAGTCACAGTATGGTTACAAGACAGTTATCCATTTATGCAGCAAAAGCCTATGCACCTATGTGTCTTTAAATAATGCACTAAGCCTAACCCTTACCATAGCTTCCATGCAGAATATATGAGACATAAAAGCTGACAGAGCTGACAGAGAAACAAGTGCTGTATGTCTAATTCTCTTAATGTTTACAGTACTTGTGAAGCACTCCTGTGGGTAAAGTTTCAATACGAGCGTCACTTTTTGCATCACTGATCATCTGGCATATTGTCTCTGAATTTCATGTGTGCTTGCTGTTTGAGAATAATATTGTAATTGGGAGATGCCGCTTCCTCTAAAAGCTATTTGGTTTTGCGAAGCAGAGATGAGGGAAAGGAAGTTCAGATCTGTGCGGAGCAAGAAACAAAATGGGTTTTGCTTCATTTGCATAATTGATCAAATTTTGTCTCTTGTCAAAGGGGAGTGGGAGCATGACGCGCATCGCTCCAGTCTTCCAGTATTATCCTGCGTGAGAGATGACTGGAATTATGGAAAGCAAATGTGGTAATCACAACATAACAGAACAGCAGTGCTCACCAGGAAATGAATCCCTGCAGAAGACACTGGTAAGAATGAAGGACTGATTAAAGCATCCTATTTCAGAGCTGGTATATTTTATCAAATAAGCACTGAGAGATAACAAATGTGTTATTGTGTCGGGGTGAAATTAAACTTGCTACTGTGGCTTTGCACTTAAAAGTTTTTTTTTAAACAAATGTGTAAACAAAGCACACCTTTAAATCTATTTCAGCATCCCGACACAGTCAGCTAGAACCGTATCGGTTTAAATTTGAAGAAAGATGAATCACACCTATGAGGCAGACCTGGTTCAAATTACAGGCAGGGATAGATAGACAGATAAGGGGATGGATGTGCTACCACATAAAGTAGACAGACAGGTAAGGGAGAGAGAGAGAGAGATGTGTGATGTGATTTCATATATACTGAATGAAACAGCCAACTGTGTGCTCACCCTGCCAGCACCTCCTGCAGTGATCACCGACCAAATCCCTTAGGAGGATTATCCAGACTCAAATCAAGAAAATCGTGCAACTTTAAGGGTTACAGACAGAGAGTGAGAAGAGAGAAATAGAGTGGGGGTGGTTGCCATGTAGCCTGATGTTGTTGGTTTTTTTTTTTCTCCTCTTTTTCTTTTTCCAGCCTCTGATTTACGTGTTTTGACATATGTGCTATGTGCGGCGACGTGTCCACCTACACCAAATTACAGCCAGTTTGGGGGAAAATACACTTGGCTGATGGATATTTTTAACTATTCAGACATCTGATGTGATGTTAATGGATTGGTTTTTATATTTCTAATTCTATCTTAATATAATATTCACATATCCTTAATGTACATTGAAACTATGCATTGTTATTGGTCGCCTGCTGCGCCTCCTGTTTATACTGGGTGTAGAGTAAGGAGGGTGTTTTGTACTAAAAAAGTGGTAAATCTAGATGGTAAGTCACTTGATTTGAGCAACTGCTGAAGCTTCATACCAGCTTTAGCTGAAATGTGCATATTCGCTTCATTGCCAAGAACTAGAGGACAAGATATCGTTCTCATATTTGTACGTACAAAAGTGTATTTCCTAAAACGTTGAACCATTCCTTGAAGCATGTATTTTTACTGTTTGATCTATAAAATGTAAGAAAATGGTGAAAAAACACAACAAACCCAAATATATTCAGTTCACTATCATAGAAGACTAAAGAAACCAGAAGACATTCACATTTAAGAAGCTGGAATGACAGAATTTTAGTTTAATTTTAGTTTTAGTTGGTGATTAATTTCCTGTTGACCGACTAATCAATTAATAAACTAATCGTTGCAGCTCTATTCCCATCTTTTACAGTGCAAACAGTTATAAAACTGCAATAACAGAATTCCACATACACTCCCAATCTCTATACAAGTATCTGGAAAAGTTGATCTCTTGTTAAACTGCCTTCATAAATTGCCCATACTATATTATGATTAAAGCCAAGGCTGACAGCCTGCATAAAAAAAAATTGGACTTTCTTAATGACACTGTCTTAAGTGATTATGAAATAGTCGCAGGCCATTTTAAGTAATGAGGCCTCTGACTTACTCAAAATTGAAAATCACTCTGAATATTCTTTAGGACGCCACAACTTGTCAGATGGCTCTCAATACAATGGAACTTTGCCCTCTGAAGTAGCAGCATGCATTGGCATAGAGCAGAAGGCAATTTGGCACGCATAACTGTAATCTGATATTCAGAACACAAACAAGCCCTGCTGGCTAGTTTTGTTGCCAAATACCAACACACTAAAGCCAAGGTTTTCCCACACTACACACACTGATAGATCCTGTCTTTGTGTTTTGGAGGCATGGATTCAAATGGATAAGAGAGATTGGGTTAATGTTCCAGATATAAAGCCAGATGTGTGATGACAAAACTCTCATTAGTCCACACAAAAACTGAAACATCACACACCCCTCTCACCTGCTGCAGATGTCTTACTTCCTATCTTACAATGAATGATTTATTATGAGCATTAAAAGGTGACAAATGATCCACAACTTCTCATTAAAGCTTATGGAGCAAATTTGGCTTATACACCATCTGCAAACAGAAGACTCCTAAATTGTATTATGACAGCTCACCATACACACCGGCCATCTGGGAACTAGCAAAGTGCAGCTAACTTGCCAGCGATACAAATGCTCTTTTGGTGCCTGTTACGCCATTATTAACTTCCGCCATTATACACTCTGTCGGCAATACGTAGAGCCAAATTTCTAAAAATGGGTGTGGTGAACATTATGACTGGCTGACAAAATGCATAAGGAGAAGCGCAAATGCTCCTCAGGAGGGAAAACTCTTGGAAAACAAGGGGAGGGGAAGCACTTCTTATGAGAAATGGAGGCTTTTTAATCAAATTAGCAGTTGTATACAGATAAAAATGTGATAATACGGCTATGCAGTAGAGAACATGCACACGTTAGGCACTTGCTTCTGTACTATGTGACACTTTTATCTATATTTATGTGCGAAATATGAATGTTCTCCATTTTATGTGTTGTTTGGAACAGCTATTCATTGAAATAAAGTCTAGGAAAAACTCATTTCGGGAACTCTTTAACTGTTAATCTCTGTCTTTATGATTTAGAGAACAGAAATGAGCTCAGAGTAAACATCAGAATAGTTCAGCTGAAGAAGAAGCACATTAACAAGCAGCGTTTAAAAGATTCTGAATGTTATCAGTATAATGAGCGCTGAGTGCCGTGCTTTGGTTTTCTTATTTGTTTAGCTAATTTGTAACTGAACGTCAGCCTAACTTATTTTTTCAAAAAGCTACTTTAAAAAGGTTTAGCTTCTCTGAAGCACACCAAAGCAAGACAGGATAGATGGATGGAAAGACGTTTGATACCACTCTCATGTCTGTCACTTAAATACAAAGCTACAGCCAGGAGACAATTAGTTTAGCTTAGCATAAAGAAAAAAGGAAACAGGGCGAAACAGCAAGCCTGGCTGTGTCAAAAAGTAAAAGAATCTGCCAAACAGCTCCTTTAAAGCTCACTAATTGTCATGATATCTCTCGTTTTGAAGTGTTTTAAGTGTTAATATGCTTCAGAAAAACTCGTTTTGCTGAAAATCACAAGCAGCAAATAGAAAAATGCACAACTGACAATTGAATCAAATACAGAGTTGGGAGGAAGGTCACTTGGTAGTTTTTTTCAGGATCATCAGGCTAAATGAGAGTTCAAGGTAAAAAATGTTCAAAAGAAAAACATTTCAAATCTTAAAGCTAACTTTCTGTATTTCCAAATCTACACTAAAAATGTTTCAAAACTCTAACTTCTATTGTTAAGAGTTTTATTCAGTCTGTACCAGACTCAACTGTACACGTGACAGAGATTGGCCTTGAGCTGGCAGCTTGATTTCTCTCAAAGCAAAGTTGTGTTTTTCACAATCTTCCCTACTCGACCAAGACATGACAGTGTGCACCTGCTAGCTATGACGCTGAATCCCAACACAACAGGCTGTGTCTGTCTCAGAGTGGCTTCCTCAGGATTCTTACCAGTCATAACTATGAACATCTCTGACCACATTTAACTAAAAAAAACACACATTAGTTCATTCAATTACATCAGTTCAGTGTTTGAAGCTGCTAACTTTCTTGCTGCAAGGGCAGATGTTCAAACTTCAGTGTATCTTTGATTTTTTTTTTCAGTTTCTTTTTTTAGTTCCTTAATTTTTTCTGCCTTTCTTTGAGAGGAGTAGAAGATGCCCTCCAGATGCTAACCTCCGAGTATATGTGTAGGTTTAAAAGATTTGTCATGAGCCATGTTTAGTGGGCTTAGTGCTGTGACCACACATGAGTCAAGGATCATGCAAACATGTATTTACGTACATGTGTATCGGGTAGTGTGCATGTGTGTGTGTGTGTGTGTGTGTGTGAGCGACATATAAAACCACAGTGAGCGGGGATTGTTGTGTGTTGAGCTCCTCATTATTGCTGCAGCTCTGACTTATAGTCAGAGTCTCCTCCTGTCTTAAGACTTCTTAGAGTTTCTTCACATTTCAGGCCTGAGGTTGGTTCAATTCAACTTGTTTCGGTATGTGAAATGAAAACAACATCTTTGGGTAAAACACTGTCTCAATAGTTGCATTTTGAATTAAAAAAAAAAACATAAAAACTCTACCTCACCAGCCAGATTGAACGTTTTACCAAGCACAGCAATGCAAAAATCAAGACAAACTGCAAGAACAAAGACATTTTTAATTTACCCCAAGCATTTAGCCTGACTAATTGCTCATTTAATTTATCAATGCCACTACATTTCTGAACAGCTGGGAACATTGCCAATTCACCCTGCTGTCAGAAAAATCAAACATTTCAGCACTGCTGCCATTCTGCTGCTGGAAAAGGTATTCAACTATCCAATCAGACATTTAATGTCATGTCTGAATCTCCTGCCCATGAACTGCTTTATAATTGCCGTAAGTGGGCGTGGTTGTGTGTGATGGGGAACGGATAGGGTTAGTGAGGGTAAACCCTTTTGAACCAAACTGTCTTTTTAGGTACTTAGTAGTCTGGTTACAACCCTTCCTTTGCCTCTGTGCCCTCCACTAGCTCACTTTGTCTTCCCATCCTTTTCAGTAACCATTGTCCGTCCTCTCTTGTTCCTCTTCCTTAATCCCTCGCACTATCTGGTTGCTCCGTGGTCTCTCTGATTCTGTTTCTCTTTTCATTTCCTACATTCGCTGAGTTGCTGCTGTTGTAAATATCCATATCTTAGTAGGGGTTGCACCGTATAGATCCCGTCATGGTGATTTCTTCACTCAAACAACACAAATAATACAAGAAAAAACACAATCAGGCCTCTACTAGCTAGACAGGACAAAATACATCAGTTGCTTCACCAAACATACCTTCTAGCCTTGTCAACAAAGTCTCTAAATTGAAATTATTATTCATTGGAAGAGTCATAAAACTTTTTGGGTGAAACACACAACAGTGGACAGTGAATGATGGGTTCATTCCTTGAACATACAGCAAAACTTGGCAAAAACTGCTCAAGCTAACAATATATTTGATACTGGTCAATTTTTGCATTTTGGGTGGAATATCTCAACATTGTTCCCAAGATAGTTGTCAAGATATCTGAACAAAAAGTTTTTTTTAAGAGTTATTTTGTATTCACATGCACAATATGTTGTGCCCTCAGAAAATCACACATTGAGGAACAGGCAGGCGTTCAAGCATAAAGGAGGAACTTCCATTTACTCGTTGAAGATGTTATGTGACTGTGAAAAAAAATGACCTCAGTGCCTTTAAAGTGTAAAACTCAACACACGCACTCACCCAGACAGCTTTGGCATCTTGGAGAAACCAAACATGTCCATGTGGTCCTGCTACAGAGCGCTATGTCCCAAAACTCAAGCGCTCCACATCGGCATTCTAATCCACATCGAAATCCTGTCACATTTAAAAGCCAATCCAGTTTCAACCCGGATCCATATCAAGAGTCGACAAAAGCTTTTCGAACACAGAATTCAGTTTTTCTTACAGTTCAAGAAAATCAACTCAAATGGCAGCGAGGATCACCTTTGTTGAATGCCCCATCTGGCGCACAGACAGTTCAATTCCCTGTTTTTCCACAATGTTCTAAAGTGATGACAGAGAGGGTCACCTCCCGCCCCTCTCCTCTCTCTGAGACGAGTCAGCCCTTTCAGCTTGTCTCCACCTGGCTTAGTTGGGCTGCAATGAGCCCTCTGTGAGTGCTCTCCATCTCAGCGCATGGAGAAGTGCAGTGATCCTAGCCGCGGCAATCAGAGGAGAAGAGAGGAGGAGGAAGAGGAGGAGGGAGAATGGAGGAGGGATGGGATAGAGAGCAAGGGAGCGGGGGGGGGGGGGAGGGAGGGAGGGACGAAGCGAATGGATGACGGACGCTCTCTGGCTCTGCCTTTGCCCTCCATTCATCGGGTCTGCGAGTCCCTTCGCGGGGCAGAGGAGAGGATGGAGGGAGGATGCAGAGGAGGGAGGGGCTCAAGAAGAGGAAATCAAGATGAAAGATGGTGGAGGGACAAAACGGACAGTAAAAGTGCTTTGGTTGTAAAGAGAAAGCAACTGAGAGAGCCAGGCGGGGGTGTGTGTGTGTGGGGGGGGGGGGGGGGGGGGGGGGGGGGGGGGTGATGGGCAGAGGGAAGCTGACTCTGCAGAATGGGACGCTGATGGGAGCAAGACCCCGTCTCTCAGGTTTCTCTTTTTTCCCCCCACTTTGGTTTTACTAAGTGAGCTTGTGCGTGTGCATACTCATACAGAGCACCATCATATGACGCAAGCAAGCATTAGTCTTCTAGACTACAGACGGGCTTTTTGACACTCATCCAGAAGGAACATTTGGCTTTGCATTCATTTTAAAATTAACAGTGATTGCTTCTCTAATGAATGGAGAAGTAAAAAGGCCTGATAAACATATAGTTCTCTTTTGCATGTGTGGGTAAAATGCTGTATTTCACGTGTTTCCAAAGCAGAAAGTAAATGTTGGTTCATGTATGTGCAGCAGCGCATACAAAGTGCAAAAGGACTGGGTTAAGTGGAATATAAATGGAAGGGTGTGGTGATTAGTAAACACATTCTTAGCCAATCACAGTGATTGGTTGTCTGGTGGTGTAGAGCTGCACGATGTGAACACACAGCACCATCAATCTGTAGCCAAGCCAGCTGGTGTGGGGTTTTTCAACAGTTAATTAGCACAATGACCGCAATGACAATGTTGTGAAATTGCTGTTTATACATCAATCTGTTTATACATGTATCTCACCTCGTAGATGGTCACATCATATCTTAATGTATGTGACACAACAGTGTTTGTACTGTAATGCATTTTAAGAATAAAACATGAAACAACACTTTTACTAACATTTAGAAAGGATACCATGATGCACAGGCCTGATGAACACCTGTGTGCTATACACTTTACACTGGGCATCGGAGTATCACACAGACCTCTGCCAAAAAAAATAGGGCCCGATATCTTTATCCATTACTTTCAACTTTATTTGGAATGAAAACAAAAGTGTGTTTTAGCAGACTCAATACAAGAAAACTGACTTAATATGAATAACTTCTACAGAATGCATATTGTTTCTGACATAACGACTGAAGGACGTGTTTTCTTTGTTGTGCGTGCACACAAATACACACACATCCCGTCACAAAAGCCTGTCGTCAAACTCTGACAACAAGTCAGAGCTTTGTGCGCGTGTGTCTGTATGTGGGCGCGCGCACAGATGGTTCAGCCTTAGCAAGATGCTGCTCCTGCTGGCCCTGTGCCACAAGGGGCCAAGGACGAAACACAAAATGAACCTCAGTGGTGACGATGAACTTTAATTGAATGCAAAAGAGTGGAAAGTATGTTTAGCATTCCATGTAATCCGATCCAACTTAACTGTGCGTGTAATGAAAGGAAGTACATGTTTTCAGTTCTCTTATGAAAGAAAGATTGAGTTAGTACATTTTTCATACTCTCATTTTTTGCGTGATATCAGTTTCTGCATGTAACAGTGCACATTAATGGGAATTCTAATCAAGGCAGCTGCTGAGTTATTTTATTCACCTGTCACTTCAATGTGGCTGTCCCCAGTGTCAACTGACTCTTAAATGGCAATAATTACTAGATTGGATTCTGGGTTTCTCTTAAAATTGCAGTCACATAGCTGTCAGATCACGACAGCAGAGGGGAGACGTAATGTCAACCGACACGTGAAATGAGAGAAATGGAAGCTCAAGTTGAACGCCACAAGACTTCAGAATTCATAAAAGTTATTCTGATGGTTTAGGACAGTCCAATCATTATTTATGAGTATGCACATTTCTCCAAGGAGCAACGCAAGACTGCATACTTGATCACCTTAAAAGTTTGAGGCTCGCTTTTTCTGTATTTTAAGATAACTTAAAACATGCAAAAACGCATTGTTATATAGTTAACCTGGGCCTTGTGGAAATGTACTGTATTTGGTGTATGTGAATAAAAGGTGTCGTGTGTGTGTGTCCCCCCCCCTCTCTTGCTCCGTGCAAAGCAGTTTTTGTGTCAGGCACTGGGAAAGGCAGCTTTGATGCAGAAAGACTCTTTGATGACCCTCGTCCTCCCTCGGGCCCCACATACATGCACACACGAAAGCACACGCACGCACACACATCAAACATTCGTTGTGGGAGGCAAGACATTAAAGGCCCTATTGCCCTCTAATTTCATTCAGGTTTGGTGACACCCCACCTCAGGATGAGAAAGAGACAAATGAAAACCCTTTTATCTGTTAGCACGTTCAGTCGCCTGTCTGCATTTTATAGTGTACAGATGGGAGCTATTTTGGGATCAACAGTACAGTTGTGCATCACTGGGAGCTTTTTTTTTAAACAGTTTTAAGAAATCAATCCATTTTTAATATAATTAAATAATGTGACTCCTTAATGGGAGATTCTTAGATCGCAAGTAGGTGGAAATGTCCTAGTTAGGGCAACAGCAAAACAAACCAAAACTGTTGCGCCTCAGTTCATTTGCCCCGACCGGATTTCAAATATATTTTTTCTCCATTGGTCCCCACTCAATATATTTGACATGACACGCTTTGACAGAAGAGCAGAGAACAACAAACATGGAAGGGAGCCAGCCAAAATCATTACGCTGCCTGCAAAAATAAAGAGGTTTCCTGTTTCTTCAACGACACGGCAGACATCAACCTCTTGTTATCTTGTGAAATACATTCTGCAATATGATGATAAAGCAGACTGACAGCTTCTATGGTACTAGCTGTACGGGAGACGTGGCCTTAGTGTGTCCCGTAAATACGACAACCTTTCACCTTTTTTTGGGGGGGGCTCTGAACAAATAAAGGCAATGCTGATAAAAATGTAGTTTTAGATGGAGTCTCGGTGGCTGGAGCAAACTACAGGAGACGCTGATTGGATTAGTAAAGAGGATGGCGACTAATGATTGGCTCCTGTGCAGGTAGGTGAGAGGAGTGGTACCTTTAGGTTTAAGAGATTGGATAAAGTGATTGCGGAAGGAATTGCCCTATTTTAAAATGACAGGATAATAAAGGGAAGCAGGGATGTATGAAAATGGAGAGCAGCCAAGAGGTAGGAGTGACTGAAGAAATGGGGGAGAGTGAATAAAGTCTTCCTCACTGAACTTTTGCTCAGGTCCACAAGCTCCCATTTTATTATTACTCGTTTCATAAGGGGATGAAAGACTGTTGATTACCCATGATACTTTCCACTAAAATCTCTGCACTGAATGTGGGTGCAGCTGCTCATTTACCACATCTAATATAATCTGCAAAGATTTCAGTTTAGACTGCATGCAAACCCAACTTATTTCTTACATCTGCACACTGTAGGAGCCACTAAACTGACTCAGATTTTGCTGTCATCCTTCTTTTTCTGTCAAAAGTATGAAAAAAAAAGCCACTCTGTTCACTAAGAAGATTGATTCAGGTTCATTAAACAAGTCTGCACTCTTAACTTTTTTGGGTGGGGTGTGTGAAGGTCATGCAGGACCTTTACTTCCAAGCTTGTAATTTACTTTCGCACTTCACTGATTCCACCTCCAGTGACTTGCTCACCCATTCAACTTTCAAAGCCTCTCCGAAAATGTGATGAACAGTGTTCCGTCTCAGAGTGACTCAAACCGTGCCAACTTTGAAACCTGCATTGTCAAACACACTCATGCTACAACAACACACAACCGAAAGAAACTTGTGAAAAGTATATTGTTGCCACAACATCTGCTTTTTTTCTTCTCTTAAAATCTGTTCTTTTTGGTTCTTGACAACTTAAACTATAGGTCACTCCTCAGAAAAAATCATTTCTTTAAATAACTGTGATGTCTCCAATGGATTGGGATAGAAAGTGACTTGACCTGAAGTGAACTGATATCTTCCCTAAACCCGAAGATTAAAATGGTTAAAATTATATTATGTTATAAAACAGTGTGTTGAGAATCAACTCTTAATTTTCCTGCCAACGGATGAATCAATGCGACAACAGCCGTAGACCAGCAGGCAGGCGGCAGATGATTCCTCAGATTGTCACATTTGGATATAAAGACTCTGCTGTGGTCAACAAAAATGGATGGCAACATGCAACAAAACTCACAAGTAACCCAGTGTAACATCTGCCAGGTATAATATCCTCTAGTCCATTGTGCCTTCTGTAAACATTCAGTCATTTTTGACAGTCGTGCTCCAAATGATCCACTGTGATGAGATGATCAGCCAAAAAGTTGGTGTTGTTGGTGTTATCACTCGGTGTGGGGTGGATTGGGGTGTGGGAGGTTTTTAAGTCACAAATTGCATATGTATAAATAAAGTTTATAATATAATGTATCTCACTGAAAAAATCGGTCTGCCAGTTATTTCACATCAAGATAATTGAAAGGTTCAGTCATCTGGCCTTGCCACGGCTTTTCTTTGTTCATCTTTCTATACTTACAGTCTGAATTTTAAAAACTAAAAATGTGACAGGCTTGCCTTCACTGTTTCATATAAAAATAATAATTTTGGCAGTGAAAGTGTTAAGCACCTGACAGACAGGACAGCAGGACCTTTCTTTTTATCTTTCAAGGCTACTGTCTGATCTCTCCACTCGGCTGATTTAAAACAGTGACGCTTATTACAGTGAGGACAGATAGGAACGTTACTGGCATCCCACTGCTGGTTTGTGTCCCATAGAGATAAGAGAAGGCAGTCTGCCCGCCTCCGTCCACTAATGAATAACAATATAGCCCAAGGTCACCATTCAAGTGTGAGTGACTGCGTGCGTATGTGAGAGAGGAGGCCGAGGAAGACGAGGCACGTGTGCTGCACACCACATTGGCATTCAGCACTCCTTCACTTCATGGTCTATGATGGTTAACGCACACAGAGAGTTAATCATTAACCTGTCTGTGTGCCTGTGTGTGTGCATCTCTTCTGTCTCCTTTAACAGAGCAGAACAACTTGTCCAACAAAAATAGCCATCCTAAATAGAATCATGTAATGAGATTTTCACTAGATGCTGCTCCAGGAACAATAAAGTCACACAGTTGAAATGTTCTGTGTTGAACATATCCGTCACGCTATAACACCTCAGGCTTATCAGCTGATGATAGATAATGAAATGATTAAGCTTTGTTTCTTTATTCTGCCAGTAGAATTTGAACCTTGATGACTGTGACATTCCCTTGAGTCCCATAGTGGCGGTGTTCATACATAAATCACTGTCACCTTTGCAACAGCCACTTACATCTCCCTGCTTGGTCTCCCCATTCTGCGAACCACTGACAAATATATACAGAGCCAACCCTGTCTGGTACAAAATATGGTTGTGTGCTACTTATTTGCTCTGCCAATTACATTTTGATAGAAACGCTGTTGCCGCCTGGATTACGTTCACAGGCGGCGCTTTTTTTTCCAATTCATGAGATTGACATCTTTATACTGTCACAGGGAGGAGGTCAGCGTGGATGGGCTATCGCACAAAGCACACAACTCTGCAGACTGAAATTACAGTAGCATGCTGCATCCCATGTATACTTAGGTTTAGGCAACTAAAACACTTTCAAAAAGTCATCACGTCTCCTCTCATGCTTCAAATTTAAGCATGAGAGGAGACACATTTAAGCAAGACCTTTCCTTAACATCAACCAAACACCTTGAGTTACCTAAAAACACTAATCATGCTTTAGTTATTCCAAGCAGATATTAAAATATGTTAACAGTGAACATTTTGCTGATGTTGTCAGTATGAACATCTAAGTTCACGAAACCAGTGGTGAGAAAAAAGTATATTTACTCAAGAACTGCACTTAAGTACTTGAGTATTTCCAATTTATGCTACTCTATACTTCTACCCCACTACATGGCAGTAGAAAGTAAAAGTACAAACTTTTCAGATTTTACATACAAAACATTTGATCTGTTTATAAAATGCAGTATGCATTATTATAGATGAAGTAAATAAAGCTAGATCCACCCTGATCAACTGCAACATTAAAGTACTCCTTACTTATAGTACATCCAATGATCAAATAATATCCAAGCATGCGTTATTTTACTTTGAATACTTTAAGCACATTTCATTGCTAATACTTCTATACTTTTACTTAAGTAAAATTTTAAATACTTCTTCCACCACTATTAGAACAGTTTTAATAGCATTAAAAAAATTAAAATGTAGTGTTTTACACGGAAAATGGCTTGACATAGTAATGTTTGTCTGTATTATTTGTGTCTTGTGTTTTACCATTAAGCGCACATGCACCCCACAAGCACGAGGGTGACAAGTTGGTGGTGAACATGCATTGTAAAAGCAATGCAATAATAAAAAAATTTAAAAAAGGAAGAAAGCCACAATCCGTGTAAATAATGCAGCTTTAAAAATGTTTTAAATAGTTTTGCAAATGTTTTATGATTAAGGAAATGCATTCAACATATTTATTAGCCTTTATGAATGCACACAATAATTTTGGTGAAAAACATTGACTCTGTTGTTTACTCCCCCAGGTACCTTTAAGTTATTATTATTATTTTCATTTTTAGAGGTGGTGTCCTCTTTAAAATAAATTATCATGTTGCACGCTGCTTTACTGGGTCACAGCACTGTGTGAGGCGTTCAATCATAATATTACAGCATTCTTTAGTTGAATTCTTTAGGTTTTTTTTTCATTATAAAGCAATCTTATTGCTCTAATGTCCAGTCATACACTCATTTATAATACTGACAAATATACAGTACGCCATAGTGATAAATGAATAGAATAAAAGTGCAAATCGGTCATTCATTAAACTGTCGTTCTCTCACCACATGCATGATTTCCCAGCATGCAACAGGGCAGTTCCTGGCCAGCTCCCTGTCATTACAGGGGATAAAGCAGACGCCACCCTTCGCATGCACACACACACACACACACACACACACATACACCAACTTTATGTGACTCGTCTAAACAATGAGATCATAGAATTTCATTCCCGCATTGCCTTTAATCCAACCAGCAATCTCTCGTTCTCTCTTTTCCTTATGACACAGGCCTAATCTGATAGGGCAGACAACCCTAAAGCGAGGGAGGTGGTGGGGGGTAGATTGAGGGAGGGCGTGAGAAAGAGGAGAAACGGACTGGATGGATAGAACAAGGGAGGTGTATGTAAGGAGAGCTGATGAGGGTGTGAGGGGGAGCGAGCGAAAGGTCAGGGAGGATAAATGGATAGAGGGAGAGATGGGTGTTCGAAATAGAGGAGTTGTAAGATGAAGGTGTGATGTGGGAGTTGATGATGGATTGGGAGAGAAGGAGAGAATGAAAGAAAGAGGTGGGAAAAGGGCAAGTGGAGGCACAGAGGGGAAGGGGGTTGTATGACAAGAGGAGGAGAAGGGAGGAGGCTTACAGCATATTTAATATATTAAATACTATTTAAGAGATTTTTGAGATGGCAAAAATAAGATAGTGTTCCATCAGTGTTCTATCATTATGCATAAATGTAGCTTTTTGGCTAACGTTACCATTTTTTGGGTGATGTTTCTTATTCAAAGTAAGCTATTGCAAGGAGGGTTTATCATAAAAATTGTTTACTGGCCCAGACCAGATAATCAAACTTTGAAAGTGATGGTTTCCAAATGCAATGTTAATTGATAATGTAGCATGACCCATGTTGGATCTTTGAGGCCAATACTGAATATTGGATAATGATATATCAGCCAGTAGTCAATTTTCTACATACTGTAAAGACATTTTTGATAAGGATGCAAGCCTTTAGTTTGTTTTTTTGTGACCAAGAATTGTGAGACAGATGTGACCCGTTATATTTTTTACAGTATGTAATGTCTAAATTACCTAACATACTGTATTTTGGCATTTATGTATTGCAATTTCTAAATAAACTGGCTGATTTCATGCTGTAGCTTTAACTGATATATTTGTTCATTGCTGGCGAGGTACAGTATAATTCACAGACCTCAGAAACAAGTAAAATTAGCTCCTGCGTCATTTTCCCCTGTGTAATTTCTGTGGTTGCCAGGGTCACACCGTGAGCTGCAGCGACACCTTGAAAAAAGTTCAACCATCAATTACTGTGACTGTAACTTCCCCGGTCTGATTCCGCCCGGGGATCTGTGTTGGATGTTATTCCCGCTCTTTCTTTTCTCTTGATTCCTGGCAACTCATAGCAGTTCACTCTTAAATAAAGGCAGCAACGCCAAAAAAATACTTCTCTGGATAATATCCGATAGATATCTTGATCCAGACATGGATCAAGTAGGATTTTCAAAACCTTTCTGTTGTTTATTTTGATACATTATAGGCACCCAGATTGGGGGATTTACAGTATAAATAACACAATGCGTGCCAACAAGGACAGACAAAGTCGAGATAACATTTGAAAATGGATTAATTTAATTTACAGGGAGTGAACTTAATCTTCTTAATCTGTAGACAAACACAAAAACTTGTTTCAGTTTGTCCAAGAGGAATGAAGCACAAAGAAGTCTTTGCATTTGATATTTGACATCAAATGCAAAGACTTTTTAATGATCTTGTTTGGTGAAATAAAAGAGATCAATGATGTATGTTGGTAGTCTAATACATTCATTTTCAAAAAATCGTACATACATATTTTAAACTTTTATGATTCCCCAAGATAATATCCTGTAAAACTTTTCCACGGGCCCATGAGAGCCTGTATAATAAAAGTCTGGCATATGTCCTCCTAGAGCAGCCGTGTTTTTTATCTACCTGGCATACCTGCTGTACCTGGCAGCAAGCAGAATGTTTCTGATGCATTAAATCCATTGAGTGCTCCGTGTGGGTTTAAACAAATAATACATTTGGCTTAGATCTGCTTTGTTTCTGCCTCCCTGTCTCCCTCTCTTTCCTCATGCCTCCCGCTGTCAGCTTACTAAACGTCCCTCTTCAATAATGGAGCTTGTCGCGGACACTTAGGAGATAAGGAAGAGTGGGAAACAACGGGAGCTATTTGTCACTTCACACCATATTAGCAAGCTGCTGGCTGCCCTGCACTCCTGAGCATTTTTTGTGGGGGGGCGCTTGCACACAGGCATGCATAAGCTGTAAACACACACACACACAAAAACATCTTCCAACTACTCCTTCTTCAGGAGTATATATGTTCACTTGCTCGGCTGCATGCCATGCACATATTCCCATCATGCCTGGCGTGCACACACATCAAAATGCAGAGATGGAGACACATATGTAGACTGAACAACTTGATCAAATGCTATTAGCTATTCTTCAAGCCCTGCGTGACATTTAATTACACACACATGCACACGCTCACTAAGCCTGAATGCTGACGAGAGATTTTTTTTTTTTTTTTTGTGGTGAGCCACATCTCTCGAGGCGGCCAGCAGAGCCAATACTCTGACTGCCAAATACGCTCACACACACAAACTAGCACGCAATTACATACAAGCAAGTGTGCACACACTTAACACTGAAGTCATTTTCAGTCTGTCTTATTCTCCTTCTTACAGTGCATTTTTTTAATACAATCACATAATAATAAAATAGAAAGTGTGGCAGAAAATAAAACACACTGACAATAAAGAACAAAAGAAAAGAAGAAAAATAAAAACTGAGTAGTTTATTTTGTCAAAAACTACTGCTCAGTGAATGTAGGGACTGAAAGTGTGATTACCAGGCTAAGGATCAATAATGTGTGACGACAAAGGGGCCTGAGGGGTTCTTGTTTGGGCAACAGTCTCAGCATTGCTGAACATAACTGGGCAGCACTCCCAGTGATGAGAGGGGAAAAAAAAAAAAAGTGAGAGTCAGAGTAATGATGCAAGTGTTCTGGGCAAGAGTGTGGAAGTAATAAATAACCGCTTTTCCTGTAACAGAAGCTGAGAGGCCGCATTGTGGTATTTTGTGTGTTGCCCTTTGAAAGCGATTTCACTTGTTCGAGTGTGTTGACTGCAGTGTCACGTTGTGACAGTACAAATTATGGAAGCTCTCCGTAAGGATTACATCCGAAACTGGCGAACTGGAAAATGCACCTTCATCAGAAGTGTCAAAGCATGTGGAGGTGGTGATGACAAACACACAATTGTGATTAGCCAATTAAAACATTCCTACTTCGCATAACGTATGCTGTTTCACATAACTAATGCCGTGCCACATTTAAAGGAATAGTTTGACATTTTGACAATACAATTATTGCTTTCTTGGCAAGATTTAGATGAGAAGATTGATACCACTCTCACGTGAGAGTGCTATCTCTCTTCCCATCTGATTCTGCAAGTGAAAAAGTGTGTTTCATGTCTATGCAGCTACACAGATAGTATGCTTGCCATTTTATCTACCGTACAAAGTAAAACCCATATATCCACCAGACTTACAGCAAGAAATTTAGCTCTGAATTAATTAACTTGTCAACCCCAATTTTGGCTGAGGCATATTTCAGACACAGTAGTGCAAGAAAAGTAGACCCAGGCTTTATTATTTATTTTGCTTTGCAGGTAGTTTTCAATAAATCACTTTACCTCTTACTAATATTGAGAACTAGGGGACTAAGGCCTTGTAATGACTGATGTTGAAGATATGTGGTGGTCTGAATGTTAATGACGCAAAAATTTCAAGTTTATCCTGTATATTCCTGCAATGAACACTAAGCTTCTGATCAGAATTCTGTGCATTTTTGAGTCTGACATGAAAGTTGCAGCATCAAACAACATCAAACAACAAGGGTGGCAGAAAACTTGTTAATCCAAATCTCATCCATCTGTTGTAGTCATGAAACACGCAAGGGAACACCGCTCAGAACATATGCGGCACATGGGTTTTACATCTCACGGTTGCTACGGTAGACACGCGCGAGATAAACATCGTGTAATAACTCTGCTGAATGTAAATGTTTCTTAACTGGCGGAGTCGCTGCCATGTCTGCATTTAGTCATTAACGGATTGCGGCTTTACCACATTAGCTCATCTGACATTTATGAAAGATCTCTGACTGTTTGGAAACAGGCTACGGATTTGCGCCGCAAATCCCCACTTACTCCAACACATGGGTTACATGTCTGGTGCGCACATCCAAACACACACACACACACACACGCAGGCTCACACAAACTCAGACTATGGATACTGTGTTTGTGTGATAAATGGTATTGCCAGTGAGAATGTCATCATCTGCTTCCATTAGCTCCTGGAAGAACAACAACAATGAGATTAAAGATATACACGCCAACTCCAACATCAACATCTAACAGAGCTAGGAGAACAAATAAGGTCATTATCCATGGCTGTGTTTTTTAGGGAAGCTGTGTGTATCTTGGCTGCTGGCAGATCACAATGCAGAAAAATACTCCACCACAACATGCAGTTTATAGAAATATACCTGCATTCAAAAGTATTTTGAAACTTTCAAGATTTGTCAGCAGGCAGGATGCTCTCAAAGCATGTTTTTTTGGTTTCCTACTTGCTAACATTTCTATATTGAACAAGAATCTAAAATATAATTACAGCTTGACTTTGGCAAGTTGTCAACACTTTTCGAAGCATTTACAAATTCAGAAAGTTCCACAGTCACATACGGATGCAACCGCAGCAGGCAGTTTACTAGACATTTGCTATCAGATCAAAGCTAGCAGCTGACACCCCATATCTGTTGGCGCTTTGATTTGCAACCTTGTGGTGTACTTTTCAGGAAACAGGAGGAAATGAAACTGCTTTTGTTTTTTTTTTTTTTACCACCAGAGATGTCGGGTCTCTGAAAACTGAAGAGCCAAGTAGGCGATTGTTATTGTGCTGTTTTTCATGATGTATCCCAACTCATTTCTGTTTGCTCTCTTCGGCCAACAGGAGTTTACATGAATTTCCATCTGACAGGCAGAAGAAGGAGAAGAGGAGGACGAGACTTTGAGCACCTGCCAGCAAACTAATCGGCCTATGACCGATTTGGCCTCAAGGCCCGTCCAGCCCAAACCGACCAATCCGAGCACGAACATCCTACAGTGCAGCGGGGCACAGAGGTGGAGAAGCTGCAGATTATAATCAAAGAAGGAGAATTTTCAGTAGAAACATGACTTCACTGCACTTTTTTTTATGAAAATGAGAGAATTAGATTTGGTTGGAGCTGCCAGGGTGTCTTATTTCATTCACATAAAAAAGCTACACTGTCTATAGGAAACCACAGAATTCATCACATTCAATTTAGACTCAAATTTTAATATAAAAGTTTTGTCAAAGTTCAGAATAAGATTTCTCCCTTATGTGCAAGTCTAATGAAAACGCAACTAGGTAAAAATGAAAAAAGAGGGATTTCTCGGGGTTATAGGTGTACTTTCAACCTCAGATGAATAATAATATTCAAGAAATGAACTTATCTGTGTTCATTATCTCTTGGTTATAAACCTTGACAGCATCACAGGTTGGAGCCTCAGCCTGGTATTGCCCTTTATTTGAAATCCAGTGACTCCATACTGTTCCAGTAAAAATACTATCTCTTGCTTAAGCATTGACATGCACAATAACAAAGAAAGGAGAAACTGTTGTTGTCATTTGGAAGGTTTTTGGCTTCTTTTCCTCAATAAAAAAAAAAATCCTACAGTGAAACAGGAGTGAAAAAAGCACAGCAGGTTCACTTGATTTTACTTGTCTCACTCCTTCTGCAGCTGCTGAGTCAACATTTAAATATTTGGAATATCGCTGGTTTGAATACCAGAAACAGCAGGTGGACAGATTAAAAGAAATAGTCCATGCCTGCCTGCCTGCCTGTCTGACTGACTGACACAGCAGAGCTGAGTCTGAATCTGAATTAAATTTCATTTGTCTGCTTTCTGGGCCACATGTTTCCTGGCCAATGACCTATCACCTCATTGCTGTAATCCTTCGACAATGATGCTGCGATCTGGCGCCTCCTCAATCCCACAGTCCACTGCTGACCAGCAGCTGTATGGGTTTATGTTTAGGTAGAAAGAAAAAAATAGAAGACAGAAGCACACACTTTTCTCTCACAATTGCTGCATGTTAAAAACCATACAATGGTTAAACAAAACTCTCCTGAAAACGCATACAATATTTTCTTATAGAAAAGTTTTTAGAATCAAAGCACTTTTAGTTTGGGATCTGTTGAATCACACTTTTTTATAAGTTAAAGCAGCTGAAAGAAAGTCATTTCAGACTGCTGTGAGATGCATGTCTTAGTATGAGAACTCCAAATCTTCCAAATGTTTGCAAAATAGATTTGGTTAGTTAAGAAGTCCATCAATCACATGATGTGTGTGTGTGTGTGTGTATGTATAGATATGGATTATCACTCCAAATGACAATCTGTCAAAGTAAAC
Source organism: Scomberomorus guttatus (assembly GCA_038419695.1). Taxonomy (NCBI): domain Eukaryota; kingdom Metazoa; phylum Chordata; class Actinopteri; order Scombriformes; family Scombridae; genus Scomberomorus; species Scomberomorus guttatus. The sequence goes on along the minus strand of CM076468.1, from coordinate 8,810,535 downwards.
ACAGCAGCTGGCTGTCGGAGGGAAACAATTAAGCTTCAGTTACTCACTATCGTAAATGAAGCCAACTCCTGAACCTTTAAGCCTGCAACACATACACATTAATATAATACTGTACAGCCTGTATTTACGTACTGTATATGAACAATGCATACAAATGTGTGCAAAATAATAACATTTTATGACACCGCACGCACGCACACACACACACACACACAGACACACACACACAGCCAGACTTCCCAGCAGCCAGCTAGCTAAACCCCCTCAATCCATGATGTAATCTCTAAGTGTGTTCAGTAATTACAAGGTCCTGGGTTTCTCCGCTGCTTGGAGCCACCTCACCCTTATGTAATGGACAGCTCACGTGCCATCAGTTCAATGAGCAAGATTACAATATGGCTGCTCTGAAGCCTGCAGTAACACAGCCTGGCATTACATCCAACAGCCTGCTCAGACAGACTGTCGATAATTGATCATACTTATCTACATTTTCTGTACCATTAAAAACATCAATAAACAATTACCTCAATTGTAGTGAGACATGATTAAAATGAAAATGAATGAATGTCATCACCACTTTGCATCCCATTCAGTCCAATTTGATTGGGGATGCAAAATTGCACAGATGCACTCACTGTAACATAATACACATCCATTAAAATAGTAAAACACACACACACACACACACACACACACACACACACACACACACACACACACAAACCAGCAGAATGCTTGTTAGAGTTGCAAATATTACAGACAAAATGATTTTGTGACGTATGTGTGCCATCATAATTTCTCCAAAACATTTCACTGGATTGCTTTTATGACTCAATATTCAGCTCTGAATCACACCGCCATCGTTAGACACAACGCAGAGCTGACATTGGCAATCAAAAACAGAAAAAACACCTACGACCCACAACAAAAAAATCCATATACATGACAGGATTCAGATAAAAACAAAAACAGCAATAAGCAAAGGATCAAGCACCGAAAAACTGGCTTGAAACAGCACGCTAGTGTTCATAAATCATGTGTGACCCCGAGCCAGAGGCCCTTAACAGGCTCCCACAACCAGCAGCAACTTCTATGTAAACCTCCCAAGAAGCTTCATCAACAAAGCCCTCGCTAAAGAGCTTAAACACTCTGATGAGGAACTGCTGAGAGAGGTGGCAACGGCTAAAATTTCAGCTTCAACTCAAAGAAATTCAATTCTCCAAATAAGTCCACCGAGACGACATGCGCTCTGCACACAGCAAGTAAACAACAAGGAGCGTCAAGGGACATCAGAACTTACTGGAAAGCGGTTAACATCCCCACTTCGTCATCGTCATCACACGGCTCCATCCTGTCAACCGGACAGATGAGGGAATGAGCGGGTGGAGAGAGTGGGATGGACGCCCCGGCCCCACCGCCACCGAAAGGCTCAGAGCGTCGGAGGAAGAGCTCCTGTCCCGCTCCCCGAGTCCAACTCCTCCACTAAAAAAATCCACTTCCTCTGAATCTCTTTGAAAAAAAAAAAAAAATCCCAAAACTCAATTTCTGTGTGTGTTTGTGTGTGTGTGCATATGTGTATATCTGTGTGTGTTCCCTGTTTTTTTTATTTTTTTTTTCATTCCTAGCTTGGTGCCAAATGTTCCAGCTTAGCACCGCTGTGCAGCACCGCTGGTGATGGATTTAGCCGGGGCATCTGGGCCAGCAGGGATAAACTCCATTCAATACACACACACACACACACACATGCACAGACACCAGTCCACACACGCATGCGGTGTGTGAAATCGTGGGGGACAATGTTGGGAGAACCTCCCCTCACACACACACACAGCATCATCAGAGAGATGACAAGATGTGTGATATACAGTATGTCTAAAACACACACACACTCACAAACACACTGACGTTCCACACACACACACACACACACACACACACAGCTTGCACACAGAGCGGGCGGATCAATGCATGAACAGATGTGTGCCAACTTTAGAGCTGCCACTAAGCGCAGACATCAGCAGCTGTACTTACAGCGTGCATGTGTGTGTGTGTGCGTGTGTGTATCTCAGACACAAAGATGTCTGATGCCACTCTTAAACCCTGATGCAAGGAAGTGTGTGTGTGACATATAGCAGGCATGTATATATATGTGTGTGTATACATGTGTGCGAAGGCATGAGAATCAATGATTACGATGCGATTCTCCCCGGTCAGAGCAGACAGAGGTCAACTGTGCCTGTGGGCATACAGCAGGCCGTGAGAGATTAACACAACAATAATGTATATACAATAAGAGAAGGACACAACATAATCGTGCAGCCGTCCTTGCTGACTCAGTAGAGGAGATAAACAAGGACTAGTGACAATAAAATCTGACTGTGTAGAGGGAGAAAGAAAATTTATTCACGCACCATCACATAAACTACTTTTGCCCTCCCTTTTCTCTCCCAGCAAAAAAGGGGGAAGTGCACAAACGCTATGACATTACAACATATTGTAAAATTAACACTGTGCTCTATGGGGGTGGGGTTGGGGGTGGGGGAGCATTGGCTCTATAGCACAGGCAGAGTAGGAGGGTCACTGATGGTAATCTTCACTCCCCCTGCATCAACATGTGGACTAATAAAAATTCAAGGGCACAGATTTTAAAACATTCATAGGTTGAAACGTCCCCCCAGTGCAACAAAAAAACTTTAGACTATATTTTATCAAAGCAACACTTTTTATTTAATATTGAGCTGTTTGATATATTGTGTTAAATGAAAAAGGGGTCAAAGCAGATAACAGCTAGTGCATTCTTGTAAACTGAAATGCAGATTTTGCAATTGTTTTGTTTAACACACGTCCCTGTGCTTTCCTGCTAGCTGGCTCACATTTAGGGACCTAAGCTAAGCTTAAGGTACACTGTGCTGAACACCTGCAGAGAGCCTAACAGTGAAGAAGCTACTGAACACGGCGCAACGCATTGAACAAGAAAGACACTCAACATGAACAAGGGAACAAGCTCTGGAAAAAAGTTACAAAGAATCTTAAAGAAGAAGTGTGACTTTTCAGCTGAGCCAAAGTATTATGTCATAAGAAATCATTACACATTTATATCTTCAATTACGATCGTTTGTCAGCAGCATGGCTGCTGATATACAGTATTTATTTTTTTTTAAATGCTGTGTTAGCTTGCTACAAATTTATTTTTACAGCGATGCAAGCAGTATATGCTCTCTCACGTCAAGATCAATAGCGAGTTTTAGAAATTATAGAGTGTTGGTAGTGAATTAGGAGGGTAGTTGCATTTTCTGTTAAGAGAGGAAAGTTTAGCGACGCCAGAAATCACGCTGTTAAAGCTGCTGGGGTTGCTGTTGGCCTAATACAATAAAACATCTGTGATAGCAAGTACTACTTTGATAACCCAAGTGATATACAGTACCCACACTCTCAAACACTCAACTCTATTACATCCAGCTGGCTGTTGAAAAGTGCTGCCTGTCAAGTGCTGCCTGATTATCCTGCAGATTTATGCCTGTGTGGTCCGATGTCCTCAACAGTTACCCTTTGCTGGTGAATGCATCATTCATTTGACAGCAGGATTTGGCCTTTTGTATATTGTGACATCAGTTTCTTTGTATTACAAAATGCGAATGGATGTTTCACAGGATTTCACAACGACATAAATGACTTTCAAAGGAGAATCAAGCAGTTTAAGCCGCCTTTTGAAGAAGAGACGGTTGTGGCAGAACACTGGTAATGATTGGACGTCAGCTGAGAAGGAAAGGCATTTTTTTTTAAATATAAACTAGAAAAATATGATGTATTGTAGTTTGTAGGTACCATATAGCTCAGCACATTCCAGTTCAGTGGAAGCCAGCTCCATTTGCTACCCCTGAGATGCCACCTGGCACTAACTCTTGGCCAAGTAGCTATCTATAGTCATGTCTACAGGGATGCGACTACTGATTTGTACGAGCCTGTGACACCTGTGTGTCTAATTTTATATACGTAACAATAAAAAATTAAGGTTAGAAATATCTGCTGATACAGTATATTGTGTCGAAATATCAGATATCAACCAGCTAGCGTTTTCCACTGCAGATATGGAGGCTGCTCCCTGACCGGATACATAAAGCAGTCTCAGAAACTGCAAGTAAATCCTATTTCTTTGCACATTTTATTTCGGCTTACTCGGTCATGCATTTTATGAATCAATTCTTCATTTAAAAGCAGTCACTTTCTGACAGTTTCTCCAATAAATGTGTTTATTTACTGCGCCCCAAAGAAAGAACTGAATTAGTATGGATTTAAGTGCAAACCAGGAGTTTTTCCCAAATTAATTAAAAGAGAAGGCAATGATTTGGATTTACTATGAAGGTTAATGTCAGGCATTTGACAAAGTTGAGCATGTAGGGAACAAATATGGGATTAAGGAATGAAAATTAAGATCTTAAATGCCCTCAGCTGTGTAACAGAGCAACAATACATGTGTGCATGTGTGTGTATCTCCAGCCCATGCTATGCTGGAAATGATTCCTGGCCAAATGACCGGACCTCGGTCATGTCCATCTGGAGGCTTTGTGGATTTATGTAACCGTGTCTGTTTACTAGGAAAATGATGCAAGAGTCTCCTAAGTAAAGGCTATTTATTTTTTTATCCACTTACTACCATGGGCTCTGTTTTATGTAATATTATGCGGATTGCCGTGGGAAAGCAGAGGTTGGGAGGAAGACTGGGAGGTGGGAGATATGGAAGGATGAAAGGGAGGGCACAAGGAATGTGGGAGAGAAAAATGAGTGGAAAATTGGAGGAACAAAAGGCGTGGAGAGATGAAGGGAGGGAAGAGGATGAGTCATTGTGCAAAATACAAAGTGATGGATTTTAAATTCAATTTGATTGGCAAAATACACTTCATAATAACTTCATCCCTATTCAGAACAAAAGCAACAACATGCCACCAATTTGCATAATTTGTATCGTTCACATCTCATTTGCAGCTAAAAGAGTCTCATCTGGTGGATTTGACGCAACAGACGGCTCACTCCCGAGTGCCAAAGGTTCTTACTGTTTCATTAAAAGGAGAATAGAGATTCATCCTCTCTTTAATTACACCCTCTCTTTTCTGTCATAATACACCGCAATCTAAGTGACCCAGCTCCCAGCTGACCTGGGTCAAAATCACTTTTACCAGTACAGAAAAAGCTAAAGTGCAAAGTCAAAATGACCTCTGCTTCCTGGGCTTTACTTTTCCATATTGTTGGTTCTTTGCACCAATGCATTTGCTTAATTGCATGTGAGCCCCACTTTTCTCCACATCGAATTACTGCTTTAAGGTAAAAAAAATTTGAAAGACAAAACTTGCTGTCTCAGATAACACTGCTCCAATTTTGGACAAATCAAACATGCATGTATTGCCCCAGTAGAAACACTGTAATTAAATGCCAAAATACTTAATAATCCTGAAGTCTGCATTCCACACACATCCAGCTTTGCTCATAAATTCAACTGGTGGTCCGATGAGAGCAATTCAATCAAAGGTCAAAATTTTAAACTCAAATGCGATGCATCAGACAACACTGGAGCGTCATATGCACAGCTAAAACGGGCTTCCTTGTACAATGAAATTCGTCTACACACGAGGTATAGAAAATGAAAAATATAAATATAAAAGAAAACAAATAAATATCAGGAGCGATAAAATACGACAAATAAAATATCCGAGGAACACTATGTACAATTTACAATATACTGAGTAGTATTAGGCAACCAAATAGCAAAATTCTATATACAGACAGTGGGTAAATGTGTAGTGTGCAGTGTGTATGTGCATCTGCGTGTGTATGTGTGTGTATGTTCGTGTGTGGGGGGTAAAGTGAAGGTTCCTGTATGGTGAGGTGTGTTATGGTGGGGGCTTGGGCAATGGATTAGATCTGGCAGGATAAAGTGAAATTTATTTACTGGAAAATTTTCAAGGCCATCACGACAATATATTTATACTTTATTTTTGCATTACATTATTTTTTGCATGGAAAGGACGGTCACATAATGCTATCTGCTTTTGGCATCACTTCATGCAGCACTATGCACCACAAAATGTTTATCTTGATGCATCCAACTGGAAATGCATTAATTCCTAGTTTGTTTTGCAGATTTTCCGGTAATTAAAGTTGGCGCTACATTTAGATGGAAACTTGACTATTGTTAAAAATATATATATTGGTTAGTGAGGCTTTAAGTGATGTTTTGTAAGTCATCAGCAAACTAAATCACTATTAGCAAAATCTCCACTGTTACGGGCAGGGTATACAGTATACGTGGGTTTACGCAGGGGCTCTTAGAGAGTGCAGTGCACAGACTCACACTGGAGCCTGACTTTAAACCCTCTCAAATTTCATGTCAAAACCACAAAGCTTGAAAGAAGTAGAAAAATGCAGTTACTACAGTAAGATAAGTGGGAGGGCTCAGATCAGAGTGCCTCCACCCAAGTGTGAAAATGTCTGTCTGCCACACACTGTGCATGCCTGGAGAGATGTGGAGAGAAACAACTTTCTCCACAAACCTAGGACCTAACCACTTACACCTTCTGCTCAGAATAAATGAGGCACTGAGTGCACTGGAACATGGAAACATAACGTGATATTTGATTATCCGTACTGTGCAATAAGCAGTTAAAGTTGAATATATACTGTATTTTGAACAGCGACGTCCACAGTATTTCAATAAAGAATCCAAAATAAATCAATCAATTAAATAACCAGCATATGAAAAAATAAAAACTTAGAAAAAAAATGTAAAAATGACTAAATAAAATAAAAAAAAAATAAAAAAGAATAAGCATGTACTCACTCCACAGAGAAATAAACAACCCCTGCACCTACAGTACACTCTTCCATAGATAGTGTACACTCATCCACACCCGTCACTGCACTGTATGGACACGGAGGATGAGATGTAAGTAAATACTATATCTTATCTTACCTCATGACTCAGTGTTCCATCCTGCTGCGTCTCTCTGCCCGACTATATCCTAATCCTCTGGCTGCCACCAGCAGAGGGGCAGGCTCCAACAACAATAACCACAACTGCAGCAAAAATTACTTTATGTTTGGGTCAGTTGGGGGTGGGGTGACAGATGAAAAAAAAAAAAAAAGGTTAGTAGTTGTGAAGCAGTGGTGATGCCAGAAATTGAATGAGAATAAGAAGAAGGAGAAATGATAAGATTTGGAGAATTTGGGAAAGAGTGATGATTGGGTCAGTTGATTCAGCAGCAAGAAGCAAATCTCTGAATCTTTTATTTTTTCTTCACATCTCTGTGCCTCTCTCCCTCTGTGGTATGATTCTCTTCAGGCTGCCTCTAATTCTTTCTCTCCCTCACTTACTCCCTCTTCCTTACATCTGGGTATGAAAGGGGTTTTTCAGTTTTGTTTCGTGCAGAGAAAAGATGCACAGCAAGGTCAAAGTCAAAGAAACAGTACTTCGTGGTTAGAAATGGTAATTATATTGTTATTTTTTTAAATTCTTATTCTCACATGATGGATCCTACCTTGTTCCAGATGGTCCAATCATTGCTAAGCTTCCCTAAATGCACTAGCCAATGGGGTATAAGCGCACTAACTGCTGTAACCTTTTTAGACTTTAAATAAGCACAGGAACATTAACTGTTACTCTGCACATTACTGAGTGAGAGATGAGCACAGGAAGAAAAAAGTGCGAAGAGGGAAAAAATGGAGAATGGCACTGGAGGAAGAGGAGGAAGAGGATAAATTGGTTTTCTCAACATATTATTTCGACATTTTGGGAAATACGAGCATTAATTTTCTTGCCGACTGTGTCTGTGTACTGTTTAAACAAACAAGATACAATATGTTAATTAGTGAGGTATTGGGAGCTACATTTTTGAACTTTGGAGAGAGGCACACCAGCTGTTTCCCCTTGCTTCCAGTCTTTATGCTAAGCTAAGCTAATTGCCTCCTAGCTCTAGCTTCAGACTAAAGTGGGAGTGGTATCCATCTTCTCCACTAACTCTCAGCAAGAAGGCGGATACATGTATTTCCTAAAATGTCCAACAATTTCTCTAAGCAAAAATTAAGCCAACTCAGAAAAAAATTGCAAAAAGTAATTATTCCTATACCTGAAATGTTAACAATATGAAAAAGTCTAGCTGACATTTGCCATTCCTATTCAGTCATTCCATTTTAAGGATGGAAATCCAGTTAAGAGCCAAATGCATTTACATTCCTCAGCTAAACTTTAATCAGTCTTTGCAAAAAGATACCGAACACTCCACAGGGAGGTAGTGAGTGATTTAAAGACATGGTGCGAGAGTCAGCCGCTGAGTGTGTTCAGACTTTGTGTCAGTTTGTAAAAGGGTAATTATATATACCAGGGCATGGTGGAGTGATGGAGAGTGGAAAGAAAGAAAGGAACTAAGAAAGGAAAGAGAAAAAGAAAGTCTTGAACAACACCCCGGGTTTTCCCACTTGCCAGACAGAGATTCTCAGAAGAATTCAAGGAGAGGTGATTTATGGTCTCCATCTAAACCAATGCTGGGTTTATTTTATCCGCTCTCATACTCCCGCTACTGGGAATCAGACTCCCATTACAGAACCACTCATGATTAAAACCAGATGGAACAGATAATCATCACCACTGTGTGCTAAAAGCTCTGTGAGAGCACTTGCATTCATGAGGTTTTGGTAGAGATTGTTTTTTCCTATTCTCTCCCATCCTTTTGAGAGAGGTTTGAGTTATTTTTCATGCTTCTTAATTTCCAGCCGGAAGGGGGGAAAGAAACACGCCTTTTTTTAACGACTTAACTAATCAAACGGCTTTATCAATTGAATGCCATAACAAGCTCAAAAAAAATATGCAAGACCACATATTAATATTGGCAGGTAAAATGAAAACATATTGATCAGACCTCATGTTTGTATCAAGGGACTCATTATATCACATTGCAGTCTACAGCACCAGATATGTGATATAGAAATGATAGACATTGAATTCTATCCACTGATTGGATTTCGATCATGCTGCGTTCTGGCACTGATATAAGTACACTGACAGGTGTGAGATAGATAGAAAATTAGAGGTCAAACCAAGGTGGACGATGAAATTTGCTACTTTCATGTTCCCAGAGGGTGGATCCTAATGACCCTGGATGATCCCAAGAGTTTTCATCTAGCACCACCATGAGATTTTGAATGAAATATCGATAATTGTAAGAAGGGGGAAGATCCAAAGGTCCCAAAGGAACAAATACAAATTACATTAGTGATCCACTGACCTTTCATCTAGCACCACCATGTCAAAATGTGTCCAACACAGTCCAATCAAATGTCATACTGTCATTCATTGTTGCCAGATGATGTATCCTAATGACTTAAGGGATCTCCTGACTTTTGGCACGTCAAAATGTTTACGTGTCCAATATTTTTGAAAGAATTAGAATAAGAAAATGTTAGCATGTTGATGTTAATATAAAGTTCAAAGAACAACTGTGCCCAAGACTCTTACATGAAAAATCATGACAATTATGTCTTCCTGCCATATGTCTTGTGCAATATATGCAACCACACTATATGTGCAAGACAGCAATATGACTATGTGCAACTCATTTATGCGCATATGCTGATTTAAATCAGATGACGTCATCTGTTATAAAGAAAAATAAAAAATGAAATAGAAATCTGGCCAACCTCACCAGTAGATTGCACATCAAAGTGTTTTCTGTCACTTATTTTCACCTGATCCCTGATGAATGCTCCAGTTATTGCAAGTGATGTACTTACTCATCGTTTCCAAGAAAGGATGTTTCCCTCCATGCAACCTCTCTGGTTCGCACTTGAGAGGAGAACTTGACTGAAGACATCTTTGGGCGCTGGTCCCCAAAAGGTTTACAGCTGCTGGGAGCAGTCACAGGAGTCAAGACATGGTCAGAGCTCAATGATGTGAGGTCAGTGCTAAGGTCAAATGATGTCCAGGAAGAGTCAGAGGAGGCAGAGGGGCTGGTGTCCACCCTTTCCTCTTGCAGTCCATCACCTAGGTCCATGGTGAAAGGATGAAAATGTGGAGAACAGACTGAAAATGAAGGACTTGGATGAAGACGATGAAGAAGGATGACAAAGCAGACGCTTGGATCGGATAAAAAGATGAAGGGAAGCAGAAAACACTTCCTAATGAGATAAATGAACAGAAAGAGATATGTCTGCACACTCCTGCTGGTCAAAGCCTCTCTCTTCTGTTTCAACAAAGTACTGAAGAGAGTGAGGAGAGGGAAGGAAAGACCAATCAGAGAGAACATTAGACAAAAGAGATGGCGATATGGATGTGAAGGCAGGAAAAGATAACCACTCAGGGAGTATAGAAGAAGGCAGACACAGAGGACGGAGAGTGGAGAGTGGGATGGAAAGATAGGACCCCCGCTGCTGTGGATGGATGGGGTGAACACAAACAAAAGAAGAGGCGGAATCAGGTGAAAGGTGCGGGCAGCAGCACTTAGGAGGTGATAGCTCACATCTCATTACACCCCCACCTCCCAAACAATTGAATCATGTGGTAAGCGGATAGAGACGGTGCGGGACGGGAAATCGATTTGAGATGCATCGAGAGGCTTGAACTGGTGGCTTCTGTGGCTACATGATAGCAGCGGGCGAGAGAGTGCTGTCTTGGGTTACAGTGATAAGCGGTTCATTACAAGAAGTCTGACCCAGTGCAAATAACATTAAGGCTTACCACTGAAACCCATTAGGACCCTGATATGGGGAGTAAAGGTTAGCCAGCCTCCCACAGGTACACTGGGAACAGACTGCAAAGTTTTGTAGACAGTAGCCCAATAACAAATGGAGGCAAATATGCAAGACAGTGGTATTTATCTACCCTAAAGAGCAGCACTGCAACAGTTAATCTGCTGCAGTTAACTAAACTGCAGCAGATTAAAACAAGAGAGCTTGAGAGAAAGAGTTAAAACCCTGCCTCACTTTCATACCTCCCCACGCCTGGCCAATCTCTGCATAAAGTGGGGGTAATGGTTGGATTGTGATATCAACTTAGTCCAAAATAACTCCAACGTTCCTGACTCACTGTACTCTAGAAAGAGTGATTCTAGGAGGGAATAAATTTCCTGTCTCTGGGTTTTCAAATCGACTAAAGTATCACAGTCATGTCTTTATTCAGCTGTAAAAATGCCTTTCTAAGTGTTTTACTCTAGGGCACCCGGCTTTTGATGGATACAACACTGCACAAGGAAACTTTGACTATACTGTATTACAACCTCAAACCCTTTAGCTTCACTAAATTGGTACTAATAGTTAATCAAAAATGACAATATTTCACATTCAACTTTGACCATGTTACAAATAATATGTCCTGTTACTTTGCTTACAGAATCTCTTTCAACACAGTGGTGTCTCATGACAACCAGTTTCAAAGGTGCCTAATTCGCAACGACGTACTGTATCAACCTTTCATCTCTGCCAAAAACATGTCCACCGCTGCTTAGAACAAGAACTAGAAGAGTCCCACGGGTACACTGATTAGATCAACATTTCAACTTGATTACTAAAGCTTGCCAGGGGAACAGCGACAGAGTATCATATCACATCAGTGACAGATCAGTCCTGGCACTTTGGCATATTTTTTATCACCTTTGATTAAATAGTGTCAGAGTAGTGTGATGTGGATTGCTCTTAAGTAGCTCAAAGACAAACATAGGGGGGTATGCTGACAAGGACAGAAGATTCCAAATGTCAAACTGTGGCAATAATATTTAAGTTTTAATCAGCTATGGTCAAGGAACATGGAAGATCAAGGTGATAAATTCTCCCGTCGACATTTAACTTTTAAGAGAGCGGTGCTTTGTGAGTTTTTCTGAGACCGAAATCCATTTACATGCATCGCACATGATGGTAGAACACATTGGAAAAACTGGCATGTATAAAATTGGAGAGGGCAGTACAGGCATACACAATCATGGTGCTTTACGTACAGTATGTGTAAATGAACTGATAAGTTTTAGAAAACATTTTTATTCAAAATCAAGAAAAAAACCGGGGTCAAAGACAACAGACAAAATTGGAAACAAAATAAAACGGCATACCTCTGCACGTAACACTGGAAACTGTATTACACCTCCAAGTGTATTACGATCGGCAATTTATATGATACTGTATCTACAGATATATTTGTTCAACAAACAGCTGAGAAAAAAATAATTGCGAATTATCAACAGGTCTTCATTGGTCCTTGTCAAGTAATCTACCAATTCAACATTTTATCATCTGGGTAACAAAAGCATGAGATTTACAATTAGATGGGTATTAACAGAGTGATCCAGTGGTGTGCAAAGAAAAATAAATAACATACTGTTCAACAGGTGTTTTGTATTTACATTTTCACAATGTCAAGACGAGTAACCAGGAGATCGCTTTTGTTGCATCCAAACAGTGTTTGCAAATAATTCCTAGCATGTGTTTTATGGATTATTCCTAATAATATGTTTAAAATGGCATCAGTCATTATGGTGTAAATCACATAAATGTAGAGTAAATTTGTTTTATCTGATCTTTCGAGTTATCACTGAACTGAGCTGGACAATCTTTAAGTCGTATTTCTTGTATAAGTTGTATTTGTAAATACTAACAGCCTCAGGTGTTCAACTGTAAATTACCTGTTAATAAAACATATCTTCAGAACAAGAAAATGACAGAGCAAAACATGGATTACTCTCAGATATGTTGCACACAGAACTTGTCGTTTGTCTTTTTAAACCACTGTGCCTTCTCCTTTCTGTTAGAAAGTGGCTGTGGTGGGAGGAAAAGGCAGAACAAAGTCAAATAAAAAGCTGCTAGACATTTAGACAGACATGCACAGGACAACATCAAAAGCAAGACAAAAGAGGAAATAAGAAAATCTCTCATGGACACTCGATGGTCATTACACATCCAAAAAGTGTAAAACTAGAGAAGAATGCGGAGGAAAAACAATATTCCTGATTGAAAGCTCTTAAAGAGTCAGTAAATTACAACCGCTCAGCAAAAGCGGCGAAGCATCTCCAGAATAGGAAGAGCACGTCCTACTGTAGCTTTAGAGGAATCATATCTGGAAGGATCACTGGCGGCGCTGCATAGGGAGCGCTTACATGAAGTCACTAGAAAAGAGGGGGCTGGGGCCCATCTTAGGCCTCGCTTCCAAACAGGCGAACCAGCGTACAATTAGCTACAATATCTGAAAAAAAAGTTTATTGGATGCTTTTCAATCAGTGTTCCCTTTCCCTGTCTAGGAACAGACCACAGTACTCTTAAACCGTGGCCATGAAGAGAGGCTTCGCCAAACAGCGGCGATTGTGTGTGCTTCCACATCCGAGTGATTCAAAGCTGTTTCGTTTTGTCCAGCCTGTAAATATCGGAGAGGGAAGAAAACTTTGCATGAAGGTTTGACACTCTACCTTCAGCTACTCTGGTGTGGACGTCAAAGCCTTAGCCTGGTCTTAAAAAGTGTACGCCAGGTAACAAATAGCAGATGACAATGAGGAATGGCTGGAAAAGTAAGCCATCGATAGTAGCCGTCTCCCAAGTATTTAATCTTATCTGGAGCCTGCATACAGGTAGCGCGTGCCAACAAATAGCGCTGGACATGCCTTGAGGCAGTACATTGCACAGCAGGATTGCTATTGAAGCAAAGCAGCATGGGGTGGCTTGACATGCAGGACAGTACCACATACAGAGCGTAGTCGTGGGTTAGTGGCATGGTAGAAGCAACTAGTTTCACAAGGCAACAACAGGAAAACTAATGTTCGGCCAGAAAAGAAGAAGGGGGTGTCCTGGAAAACATAACGCACAGACAGCTGCTTTTTATTCCTCTGTGTGCAAGCCCAGACAGGTCAGGGTAAAGACAAGCGAGGGAGGGAAACAAAATGGCCGACATCTCCTTCAGTAAATTGGCCTCGGTTGTTTCATGCTGTAGTGGGCCTCTGATGCGGACACATATGCGGACTCAGGGAAAAAATCCTCATGGAACTCTGCCAGAAACCTAAGAGAGAAGGCAGGGAAAGGAAGTACAAGAGAAGGAAAATCTTGTGAGATATTTTGAGATATCGGAGTATTCAACATAAGCCGTTTGTCAGATGACAAACAGCGTGGACACAAGCTTACATGAAGCAAAAAGCAACGACAGAAAAGCACCTCAAATGTCACGTCCCAACTCATTTCAACTTCTGGTTTTCCTAGATATCCCTGGCTCATTCCGCATAAATCCTAGACCCCTTTGCCCTCTACCCCAGGATATATACAGTATGTCAGAGACAAAGCCCCCTCATCTATCCCTATACAACCACCAGAGAACCAATCGCTATGACACAAAGACAGAGAACATGGGAATGACTGGACCGACAGTCAGAGAGTGAAAAATCCCCCCCACCACCCCACCCTCCTCCCATCTAATCAGTAGCGGGGAAAACTAATCCGGAATCTTCTTAGTATCCGCTACTCGGCCAAATCCTCTAAATCTTGCCATCTCATCTTAGCTCCACCGGCCTTCCTAATCTCAATGCAAACAAATTATCCTCATCAGAGAACTTAAGAACGCTTTGACAACGAATAACAAACAAGACAACCTAATGGGACAATGACGGGACTGTACTCCACCGCGAACAAATGAAAGCTAAGCAAGACTTGACTCTTGGTTTAAAGAAATTAAGTTAATTGAAGCCTAATTCTTCACTAAAACATAAAAAAATATATTAAGAAAGAATCTTTAAGAAAAGCACTAAACAGGTTTCAATACAAAATATTTTTTTTGGCTGTTTGGTGCCAGGAATCCAGGCTTGTGCTAATCTTTATTTCTGTTAGATAAGTAATAACGCAAGGCAAGCCGCTTTAGGCATACACATTGTAACTCAGCATAACGTGTGCATACACATGTGCACACACACACACACACACCCACACTTAATCATAATCATTCTTGCGGAGAAAGGGAGAGTGAGAGATCAACTGTGGCCAAATCCCAGAATGCACTGCACTTCAGTCTCTGCGACATCAATCAGTTTTCGCCCGCTCGGCACAGTCTGCCACGAGGCTGATTTCAGGCTTTCCCAAAAGATGCGAGCATTTTAATTTGTGTCCAGGGTCCTGCAGAGCCTTTACGTCTCCAACACGGTGAACATATTAATTAGTTACTGAGAAGAAATCGAGGTGTTTTCTGCACTGAACACCATCAATCCTGTCTTAACCACTTATACGGAGGAAATTGGAAGCGCAAAAGTAATTTACTTTTAAGCACTTCACTCTTTGCATCAAAGTTATTGTAGGTGACATTTTGCAGAATAGTGCTCTACGAAAAAGAGATGCTCCAGTGATTTGCAGTCCAATGCCACTGGAGTGAATTAAAAAGACTTTCTAGCCGTGGTTCCCCTACTACTGATGACACTGCATGAGATGCCTTGCCAAGACGAACTGCTAAAGCTGCTGAGAAAGAATTAAGTATTGGTATTTCATTTTACACGCTCACATGTTGACAATGCCATTTTCGAGCCCTTCTGTTCCACCGTGGTGAAGGCAATGCATACTTAGTTGAAAACTGTAATCCTTTCATGCTGCACACCACTCTCTTCCCACCCCATCCAACAAGCTGACATGAATGCCAGCTCAAGCTATTTTAAGAAGACCACCTCGTGATTTTTATGGCACCACGCACTGAGCTCTGGTTTATTTATTTATATGTATATTTTTTGTTGAGTAGTGGACAAGAGGTATTTTTGGCTCTCGTGCACACAGGTTTGTTCCTGTGCCCAGTCCACGGTGAGTTTGGGTGTTGCTCCACAGCACTGCTTGGTGGCAGAAGGCAGTACTGCGTTTGTTTGATTAGAGAATGAGAGGACCTAAATCCCCCAGGTTTGGGACTGGCTGAACTGAAGATCGCTAGGGAGGATTTAAAGATTAGACTCCCGTGCTTGTGTAACGCCCACTCATCTCCCTCCCTCTAACACATGCTCTTTCTCACTCCATCTCTGCCCCCCCCCCACCCGCTCATGTTCTCATTTCCTTACTCTTCCTTGCCTTTTTGTTTTGGTGCTTCTGGGCTATTCTGGTGCATTGATCATTTCCTGACAATAACTATTTTTGTCTTTTTTATGAATTCTATTGTTATCTTCCATCTACTTTTGCTCTTTTACTTACAGTAGCAAAGACTTCAGTACATCATGGTACTGTGCAAAAGACATAAAATATATTTGTCAAGGGTGTTGTAGAGACTGTATCGATGGCTTCCAGGTTCTGCCCCTCTCTCCTCGTGAAATGAGAACTTTGTACAGCTCGATACTGGCAGTTACTGTAGAGCTTAAATGCTTTGCTGGGTCAAACCTTGGGTAATGAACCATGTAAGTTATTAGGAAGGCACATTTTAAGTCAAAGTGCTTCAAATTTAATGTCCTGTTAATTCAATGCAGCAGCGCATCTTTTTAATGATTTATCCTCTGAGGAAATTATATGTGATTCCACACAGTTTCTGTCCACCTGACGGCAAGATCCATTTTTCAAGGAGGGGTTGAGATTCTAATATTACGCCTGAATGTTTTAGTGAAGAAACTAAGCCTTCAGGCCTGAGTGGCTCAAAGATTGGTACTCTCCCATCTTCAGACCGTGAAGACACTATACTTTATCTCTTTAACTCCTTTTAATCATATCGTTTCTGTCCCTCTCTTGGTTTGTGAAGCACTTACCTCTGAGACTGACCTCATACGTGTGAAGGTAATAATACATCTGATTTAACAACAATACTCAGTTACCTGAGAAAGAGTTCCAAATGTTTGACCAGGGCTCGAAGATTCCTCTCAGGGATCTGCATCTTTCCCAGGATCTCGGGAAGCTTCACTGGAAGAAGGGCAAGACAGTGAGCAGGGGTATGTGAAGAAGAAACCCACAGAAACCAAAGCAAAAGGACGACAAGTCAACAAGTAAAAGTAAAGTGAAACCAACCAAAGAGTCGCAAGAGGTGCTGTGATCCGTACAGGTAGGAAGGTGGAGGAGGCTGGTCGTGCAGGGGGTAATTATCAGGTGTCAGCTTCCAGCTCAGGACCTGGTTGAGTAAAGAGAAAAACATTTAACAGAAAATTAAAGACAGTTATCACAGTACATTATGAGTGGATATCCCAGAACTTACAGTCTGTCAAACTCAGTTCATGCTTAAATTCTCTCTGCAATAACAATAATCTCTTTTTGGCCTTTTATGTAACTATCCTAGTGCCCTTGAGCAAGACATTGTTTCCCTTCTGGCTAATAGTACATCCATCACACACAGTTTCGTCACCTCGTTAAGCTCGTTGTTTCTCCGGCTCTCTAGGCCATAGAAAGGCCCACTTCGCTCTTTGCTTGGGGTCAAGGGCAACGGGGAAGATGAGCCGCTGTGCACTGGGGTTTCTGGGTAACGAGAGAGAACAGAGAAAAACAACACATTTACAGATTCTTACTGTGTAACTTATCATGCTGAAATATAAGATGAACCCAATTACAGAAGAAGTGACACAAGCAAACACAAAGTTTTGAGAGAGCAGTTCTTAAGCACTTAGAGAGGGGATGAATGTAGGAGAAAAGAAGTAGGATAACACCATCTACTGGGCAAAACTGGTTATTACAAACACAAAAGTTGTCACATCACTGAATATGAAGATGCTGAATGTTTTTATGAACTGCATTATTTTCAGTCCATGTAAACATAGTCACTGACTTTTGATTCTAAGAGTTCTGAACACCCAATAGTTAAAATTTTCAATACTGGACCCCAAAAAAGTGAAACTAGTAAGTAAGATTATTTTAATGGAGTTTTTGCTTACTTCTGTCGAGGTTAAGGAAGAACTTGGGCTGGGATGAGCTGTCAACCAAACGGCGTTTAAGCTGCGGGGACGCTGTGGCACTGCCTCCACCTGGATCATTCCACACATTGTATTTATAGCTCAAAGGTCAAATCAATGTTACAAGATTCTTCACAAAACAAAAGAGATCACTCATGACTTATAAAACATACAATAATAGATACAGTCTCTTCATATACAATGCATTATTAGCTCAATTTCAAAAACATAATAATTTAGTAAGAGCTGATTACCTCCACTGCTTCCTTCAGCTGGACGGTCGCCCCCAGACGTGTTCCTGGTGGAGCGTCTGAGTGACTGGGACTGGTATGAGATACAGTCCATGTCAGGGTGGCGCCGGCGCTTTGGGGTGGGGGCAGGGGCAGTGGGCGTGGTAGCAGAGATGTCGCTCAGTGCTGGTTGGCTGTCTGTGGATTGAGGGGTGGGCGGGTTGTGCCCCAAAGGGCTCGGGCTGCGCTCTCGCTGGGCACTTTAAAGACAAACAACAAACAAAAAAAAAAGGTTTATAACTTCACACATTACATCACAGCCAACAGAGTTTTCTTATACAACACATATTTATTAATCATGGCACACTTACTTGCTGGAGCAGGGGGAGCTTTCATTGACGGCCAGGCAAAGCCTGGAGGAACTGACTTTTTTGAATTGCGCTTGTTCACAGGGGTAGAGGAGGATCATGGGTAAGGTGAAGTCAAACGTGATCCTCAGGCCATCAACCATTTCCTTACACAACTCCTCACTTGAAAAAAAGGGAAAATTAAGTTAACATTCATAATTGTAACATTGTAGCATCTGTTAAAGCTGAGCGTTTAACAGATATAGAACTTGATCCTATAATTTAAAAGAAAAAGGTGTTGACAACATTTTAATACATTATGACAGTGGTATTGAATAATATTTAATTTTCTGGTAAAACATGTATTTCATCTTTGACAGATTATCTATGTTGGACTGTACTATTTTTTTCCTCTGTGCAGACTCACTTCTTCTCTGGAGGGACTGGCTGTGGGCTGCTGTTCTGGGTCGTGCTCTGTCGCCGGTACCTCTCATTGGCCATGAAGGCTTTGTTGATGGCAAAGTGCTTCACGTAGGACTCCAGGATGTGCACGACATTCGTCTGACAGGGAACCATCACCAGCTAGGAGAGAAAAACATGCAATATTATCAAAGTCAATTCCATTTAACTTTCATACCTTATCTACTGGAAGTACCTTCTTCCTCTTGTTGATGTAAAAGCAGTCATCCTCCAGTTTCTTCTTCAGAACATCGGGGATGCTGATGTCAACATGGACGATCTTCTCCTCACATTCCCTTTTAACATTAATGTCTGGCTCAACCCTCTGAAAGAAGATATGAACCTTCAGGCACACGGTCTATAGAAACTAAAAGGATGTAGTTGTCAATGGACATATTTATAAAAGTCATGTTTTATTTCCAATTTTGGGTCTATCAGCAAATTTGCACAAACTAACATGAGTGAAGATCCAAGACATGTTTAACCAGCAGGACCACAGTTTACTTTATTACTTCTTTATTTTCATATTTTATTAACAATCTCTCCTTGTCTGAGAAGGAAACTAAAGTGATCCACTTTACCATCTTGTTGATATCCTCAGAGAAAGTGCTGTCCCCGCTATTCGAAGATTCAGGGTCAGAATCGTCCCCGTCACTGCTCTCTGAGGACGAAATCAAACCTGGAGACAGAAAATACGGAGGGGCTTAATTTGATTGCTGAGGGAGGCTGGGAGCAAAAGACAAAGACAAAGAGAGATTTTTCTCACATGCGTCATCGCTGTCGTCCTCCTTGGGGAGAGTTTTCAGAGAGGATTTAGTACCAGACTGACGACGACGCCTCTTTGCCCATGCCTTTCTCTTCCTACCGCCAGGAAACAAAACACACACCATCAGCCCCACTCTCGTAGAACAAATGAACAGAAAGGTCAAATTTAAACCTTGTGGATACAGACATGCAGTGCACTGGACTTGGTAGTTTGAGTTCACTGACAGCATTGTGCCTGAAATGTTAATGAAACCTTTGTATAGCCTGAACATCAAGTAACAAAATCCATTAAATGATTATGACCTTGCAGTCAGGAAACACGTGATACTAGTCACCGAAACATCAAAATGATTACGGCTCTTTCATACATGTGGACAATATAATAATGATAATATGATGGCATCTCATGTAAGAAAATATACTCAATTATTGTATATTTTGATTATATATACATACCTTAATGACTGAATGAATGCAAACAGTATGAACTTACATGCGACCTAGAGCTTTGCGAGCCAGTTTACGTTGCAATTTACGGTTATCCTCAGTGTCCCTTAGGACATGATCCTCTGCAGCCCAACGATCCCAGCTACACATAAACAAACACACACACACACACACATTTAAAAAAAAAAAAATCGCAAAGCCCTGCATGGTGTGACAGCAGGGCTTTATAGCTACATCATTACACAAGTTGATGACCATGAGATGCTGCAACAATTAACACTACTATGAGTATGAGTAGTGACAGTAACTCCAGGTTTATCTACTTACCTTCTGTTCCAACCATTAAAGTGAATCAGGTACTTTGGGATTCTCCTTCCATGTTCATCTGTACCTATCAAGACATCAAGGACCTGTAATGTGAACACACAACAATAAGTACAGTCCTGTTAAAGGCTCCTGCAGTTTGATGAACAGCACCTTTACACACAGTTCAGCTGGTGTCACTATTAATCAATGCTTTGCTCAGTCAGCAGAGGTGGGATGTAAATACTTCAGCATAACTTTGATGTATTTATACATTGAGTATTTCCATTTTTTACGCTTTAAATATTCAGTCATTTACATTTTAAAAGGGGAAATTTAAACATCTTACTCCACAATTGTTGGACAGGTTTAAAGCTTTGCTGCAGGAACTCTGTACATCATCTTCTATCTGCCAATGTCAGTGGAGTTGCTAGGAGGTTTTTTATGCCTCAAATTGCTGCTGTTTCACAGTCCAGTTCTAGTATTGGGGTTGTATTTTTATTATCTCTTTTGTTGTAGTTTTTTCATGATTTCATTATTTTATATTGACTGACAAGACATCTGTCTGTGTTACTTGTTTTTATGTTGTTATGTTACTGCATGTCTTGGTCAGGACACTCTTGCAAAGGAGATTTTTAATCTCAATGGAAGTTTTCCTGGTAAAATAAAGGTTAAAGAAAAAAAATTTAAATGATCCTGCCAGCTGTAATTACTAGTTACTGTGCCAATCAAGACTTAACATCATGCAACTTTTGCCTCGTTCCAGATCAAATGAAGTGAAGTGGAAACAAAAAAACAATTCACTCATTATCAATGAGCCAATGATTGTCTGTAGCAGTATGATAACCTCGTGAAATATGATGCATTGATAATGCTAACTTACTGTTTAAATGACCCAGCACTGTGTCACATATTTACTCTTACAACCAAATGGAGCAGCTACAAGACTAAAATGATACTTACTTAGTTAAGTATCAATAATTAAACGGAGCACTTTATATTACAACTTCTTGTAAGCCTGCAAATATGCAATATGGACAGCTAACAGTTAATGCTAACTGCCAGCTAGCCTTGTGTAGCAGCAGGCAAGCTAGAATGCGTTGATGTAAACATGCCCTCAATTGCTTTTGGGTTAGAAAATAATACTAAAAACTCGGCTGGAGCATTCGTGTCTTGCTTGAAACTCTTTGTTTTCTTGGCTACATGAAAGGGCATCAACGCTAACACCGCTAGACAGCAGTGAGATAACGTTACATTGCAATGCATTACTGTTAGCCAAGTTAGCAGGGCAGTTGTGTCGGTGCGTTTGTTTATTACGTGTGACATTATTTTGCACCCTGCTTCTACTATTACGGTTCTATAAAGGCATATCCTTGACCAGTAACGTTAACATCACTATTCATACTGGTTGTTATTAATGACAGTTTTGGCTGGAATGCTTAATTAAGCTGCTTCCTTTGAAATAAACTCCCAAATTATCATAGTTAATTGTCTTCATTATTTAAATCATGCGCTACGAGGAGAAACATTTGTAATCAAACGTACCCGGAACCCATGCAAGATACGGTAACGTTATATTAGGAAACAGCTAACGTTACTTTTCAGAGGCCTAAGTGGCCTTCGTGGTCGCTTCATAACGTTACTCCTTAACGTTTCAGAAACAACCCTGCTTTTCCAGTATAAATTACTCATTTTATAAATGGTCGAAACACAAAAGGAGCTAAATTAGCTCGCGCACAACGTTACCTTAGCGTCGTACAACACTTTCGCCTTGGTGGGGTCGGGTTCAAAGCACAGGACTCTTTCTCCTTTGTGAAAATGATATTTAATTCCCCGCGAATTCATTTGTTCATGGCGACGTGTGGGAGAGGAGGCATCGATCTGACCCTCACAAACTCCTTAACCCTTTCCTTGCCAAACACTTTCCTGTGAGGGGGTCTTCCACAAAAAAACAGACCATGGGAAGGGAGGGCGCTGTTGTGGGATAAATGCAACCCTCTGTTGCTGCCTTCACTGACTCCTCGTAATTCCCCGCGTCAGGGCCCCTGAGAACCGCACTGGGTTGTGCACATTCATTACAAAACTATAGCACGCACGGTATGGCACGATAGAAAGCCAAATGCATCTATGTCACCCCTTCCCCATTCACCTTACACCATTTTGTGGCTTTGTTTAATCGTTTTTGTATGTATAGGTTCTATTTACAACATTTCTCATGACATGAAGGCAGCACGAACAAACGCAATTTAATTAACAGAAATGGTCTCTCACGGACACCGTACTCGTAGTGTATTTTTCAATAACTGGCCGGGAGATGTCAGTATACGAGCACAAATGACTACATCCATGGACTACGTGAAATTAATTTGCCTCATTTGTAAGATTCCAAGAACTTAAAGAGCTTTGTTCCATTTTTAGCTTTAATACATTTATGCAAGCCACATATTAGTATGTAGCATTGCTTTGCCACACTAAAGCAATAAAGCAACGCATGTTTTACATTAACTGTACAGTGTGTTGTGAGTGACATCATGAATATTAGGTTTCCAAAATGATGTTCACTCCTGGTCCTTAAAGGGGCTCCATGTAAAAATGTAACATAGATTTTACTGTAAGTGTTGCCAAAGAGAAACGCCATCTGTGTCCCTATACAAATCAAGCAACCTGGATATCATACACCCTATACCTTAGAGGAGCAAAACATGTTGGTGTTCAGTTAACACAGTTTTGCCCCTTTTCCTTGAGGCAAATTACAGTAAAAGAAAATTTGCCATGTCTCAATAATCTAATCTTCCGCAATTGGAACAATATGGTGGCTCTATACAGTATGGGGATGTTTACATGTGCAGTCAGGAACACGTGAAATCTTTGGTCTGATAGATACATTGCTCTAGGGTGCAGACTGTGTGTGTACATACTCTGTGTGTGTTTAATTTTAGACTGCCCTGTAAGTTTGCAGACATATTGAATTATTTCCCCAATCTCTCCAATCACTTTTTCATTTGGAATTTGGAAAATATTGTTCCTTCTTCTTCCCACCATAAATAATTGCCTTCAACTGATAAAAATAGGCCATGTATCATTAGTCTATTGTTTTGCATTTCATATGTGGACCTACAAGTAATTTGATTTCTGTTGCTCCTGACCTTATGACCTTTTTCATTCATATCTGTCTAACGGGCCCGCACAATGAAATGTACACTGATCCCCGACAGGAAACCATGTCTATACAGCTGTAGCTGAATTCAGATTCTTTTTTCTTAAAATGGTTTCAGGCGGTGCTGCTCTAGTATTGTATACCAAATATGGACAGTGTGTATATAACACTGAACGTGACTGGCTGAAGTGTAGCCCTGTTGATTTATTCCCCTTCCCTTCGACCCTGATCGCGTCTGATATATTTTGACAGTCATGTCAAATGATCACTGTTTCACATTAAATATTTTCCATGGTTACACATTAGTAACCTGAGTACTGCAATGCCCATGTTGTCCTTAACAGGACAGTATAATGAAGAGCACAAAGCAGCAAAATGAAAGGATGGCTGCAAGCATCTGTGATATGGGAACATCTGTATAATATCTACTGTTGTTTCTCCACAAATGGAAGTAGTATGTGGGTACAGTTCAGGGCAATAATGCCTCAAATGTTGGCTTATGTCCACATACTTTTTTATAAACTAATACAAAACATCATGTTCTCTTTCTATAATTCCTGCTTCTGTGTTTTCTCTCAGTACGTGTCTCATTCTTTTCCCCCGCAGACTGTTTTTAGAAGGGTCAAATCTATCTCCGCTGTTATCAGTGTCATGTCATGCTGCGCTGTGTGTATATGTGTGAGTGTGTCATGCGGCGCAGCCTCATAAGCTCCTTTATCAGACCTCCGGCACCCTCCTCTCTGGACTCCTGCTGTCTCTTTTCATTTTTCCCATACTTTCACACACTGGGCCACACATGTCACGCTCTCTTGCGGCGTCTTTCTACTCTACTCACAATACTGATAAAACAAATGCACACATTTACACTCACACGCTAAGAGCCATCTGAAATGGCGAAACCCCTTCATGAGCATCTGTGTAAACATTGCCTGGAGTATAGCCTCATGCACAGGTGTATAAAGAAAGCCACTGGCTATTAATCCCGTGGCTCACTTATTGTTTAGCTAATAATAGCACACAGCAGGCTTCAGTGATAGGCCTATTATTCCCAGACAGCGAGGTGGATTAATGGTAGACAAGGATTAATACTGCTATTTTCATCTCTGGCTAAATCATGTCTGTCTGTCTGCGTGACCTTCTGCCTGTGGGATAATTGTGTCTGTCTACTTGCCTAATTACTCTTGTTACTAATGTGCTGTTAATTATAGAAACACATCTTACCCACTCTTATAATTGCAGAGGCTGCAGAAATTAAAGTTAGTGTCAACGTGGTGTACTTTGTTTAGGGCAATTGAGGACAAAATGCTACTTTTCTGAATGGATTTTTGATGGATGACACCAGTGATCACCCACTGCTGATCATCTGGAGGTAATTTTCATTTTGTTAACAAAGAACAGGAGGCACAATGGGAATCTTTCAAATACACTTTGAGATTTGAAAAGCAAAACCAAAGTGCTGAATAATATAACGTTGGGGCACTAAATTGGTTATTAAGCAAAACATACAGCATTCAAACACTCCTTTCAAGTTTTGTGAACCCCCTCCCACGCTCATGCACACACTCTCTCACACTGTCTTCTCACTCCACTCCAGTTTGGGAATGATCGACGCGCAGAGGAACACAGGAGAGGAAAAGAAGACTTGCGCCTCCTCCACTTTGCGCAGCGTCCGGCAGCCAAATGCAACACATTCCAGCTCCTCACCAGCTCGTACTTGGACCGTCCTTTTTAATGGGGCAACACTAAACGTATGTTATCGTTATATGGGGCGCTTTACAGAGACGCCGATTTGGATGTGAGATCCAAAATACGGAGACATGTCTGCCGCTCATGGACTTCTCAACAGCGTCTTCTCCTGCTCCTCTCCTGCTTCCAAAGCCATAACCAAACGGAGGCTACGCCAAACCCGGAGCTTGGACCCTGCCATCATAAGAAATTGTGGCACCGGGACCGAGGGAGCAAGTGGCGCACCGTTTTCTGGAGCGGCGGCTGCGGACGCAGGTGCGTCTCCAGAGCGCTTGGCTGTGAAACCGGCTTCACGCACCAAAACTCTGACACTAAAGGAGCCCATAACGCCGTCCCTCTCCTCTCCTTCCATTCCCTTGGATGTTTCTCCATCCTCCAACTTTCACTTTGACTATGATACGGTGAAGCGTGCCAAAAGGAATACCGCCGGGGATTTACCGTTTCTAGTGAGGAGCCCCGGTGTTGCGCCGTCCGGGAGCACCGGCGCGCTGTTCTCCCCGCGGAGGTGGCTCCAGAGGAAAGTGCAGCCGACCAGCTCTCATGCTTACGTTGTGTGGAAATCAGAGGTAAACCTTTTCAACTTTGAGTCCAATGCAGCGCAACAAGTTCTTACTCGGTGGTTCTAATTCAATCCTCCTGCAGGTAATTGTGTCACAGTTTGTCATTTGAGGAATCCAGTTTGTATTCAGTGCAGTGATGATGATGATTTAAACTATGTCTCTATGACAGCTCCTGGAGGAATTAAAGAAAGCAATCAGCAGACTTTAACATACTGTTTATTTCTGCTATAGAGTTTTCTTTGCTCACTTGACTGTGTATTGAGTTAGACATTGTGACTAGAGTGTGGAGATGGTGGAAGATTTATGAGTTCTGAAGAGGGAGTGTTGACCTGGCACTGACATCTGCACCTGGAAGCCGACCAGTATCTAACCAGTGCACCACAGCCTGTCGCTGACAACTGGAGCAGTCGTCTTGGTCTTGCCCAAGGGCACACGGGCAATTAACTGGGGGGAAAAGGAGGGGGGGGCAGGGCAGCACTGCTTCACTTCTCCCACCTGGATTTTTTTTCCTGGCTGGTCATTGCTGTGTTTTCTGTCCATGTGAGAGTCACACTTTGCACAAAAGTTTTCCAGGGAACGCTAAAGAGACTTTTATGGAGCTTCTAAGGATTAAATAATTCCAACAAAAGGTGCAATGAAGTGCACAGATAGTTTTTCCCTCTAAATCCCCCCCCCCCTTTTTTTTTTACTCCCTTTGCTGCCGTCATTGGGCTGCTTGGCCTTTTGTCTTCATATAGGCTTCAAATTGAGTGAGAATAAGTATGAAATCCTTACCAAAACATACTTGGGAGACTTATTTTTAGCAGGGGGGCTTTATAGGCTGCATAGTTGGCACAAGTCCACATGCACTGGTGGAAAGGTATGATAATTTTCCCACTTCTTTTGTGGACTTACTCTCTCTTTCTCTGCCTCAGCTGGTGTGTGTTTTGCTTTTTTTTTTTTTTTAAAGTGCCTTTTTGTTGCTTTTACAGTATATGTGTGTGTACGTGCAGCAGCGCGTGTGAGGGTCTTAAGGACACATGGCCCGGGACTCGGTTCTCACGACTGGGAGCGGTCACAGGGTCAAAACCATGCAGCCCTCAAACAGCTCTCCCATCTTTTCCTATTACAAAGAACAGCTCCAGCTTCACTCTCTCTCTCTCTCTCTGTTTCACTTTCTCGCTGCGTGTCTCTGTCCTTTCACACACAAGCACGCACCCACACTCTCTTTTCCTCCCTCTCTTCCTCTCCGAGATGTCGAGAAGCTCTCACTCAGCAGAGTTTCCCACCACTGTAACTCTATTTTTCCATGCTGCCCCCCCCCCCCACCCCAACCCCCCTCCCCTGCCACGGCCCAGTGAGGATAACATGAGGCCATCAGTTTGGAGTCATTAGTATAATCTGGACCATGAAGTTATTGCACCTCAGAGTGTTTGCAAAAATACTGAGCCAAGAAATGTTGCTGGTCTGCTGGGATGTTTCACACACTGTTTTGTGTGTGAGGTAAAATGCTGAAATGAAGTGTAAACAAAGGCTTTATGTTGGGAATGTAGCAGATTTTAGATCATTTAAAATTTCGTCTTTTTCCACCGACGGAGCCTGCATGTTTAGTTTAATAGTTTTTAATCCCTGGCATTTGAGAAAAAGAACATTCTCACTTGCAATTACAGACAGGAGCTGTCAGATACAGTCAACATTGTTTTTAGTAGCTCTGATAGAGAAGCTCTCACAGATGAAATAAAAATAATCTGTTTCTCAGAGAGACTTTTGTCCAAATCAGAGGGATAGCAAAGGAACGCATGTCCATTAGTTAGATTAGATAGTCTCTTGCCACATCACTAGTTTCTTTTTATGTTTATGCATAGCAGACTCGGAGTGTGTTTTACAATGTTTAAATTTCAGTTGACACTTGGTAGTGTGCATATGATGGCATTACTTTTTTTATTTATATGTAAGCCCATACTCTGGACTCCAGGGCCCTGAGCGCGTGCCCAGTTTGCCCTTGTGGTCTTTGTCAAATTATCCCTGTATGTGTAATGTTCTTGCTTACTCTCTGGCTATCAAAAATGGTCTTAGCTTGCAACTTTATTACCACGGGTGATAATAATAATACTTAAATGATCAGTGATTCAAGCAAGTTTAAAGTTTCTGCAAGCTTAATGGCTGCTAATAGCTGCAGGTTATATGTCATTTTATATATTGAGTAAAATACTGAGACCTCTTATAGACAAAATAAGCAGATAGAATCCAGTAAATCCAGTATCGCCACACAGCAGTGCTCCTCATTGATTTACAGCATTACATGCAATGACCTAATACAACCACAGACATTAAGGGGGTAGCTTCTGTGGAGAGATAAAAACCTCTACTGCAGGGTATACACTTAATCTTAAAACATGTGGTTTGGACCAAACTACTATTTTTTTTTCATATCATGGAATAGTAAAAAAATGAGAAAAGTAG
The DNA here is from genome assembly GCA_038419695.1 of Scomberomorus guttatus. Taxonomy (NCBI): domain Eukaryota; kingdom Metazoa; phylum Chordata; class Actinopteri; order Scombriformes; family Scombridae; genus Scomberomorus; species Scomberomorus guttatus. The sequence continues at coordinate 8,782,248 of CM076468.1, read as the reverse complement.
CTGTAGATAAATTAATAAATAATCATACTGGTTTTTAATGTAGATCCAATGTGTCACTACAGAATCTATTCAATGCCAAAACATTTTCTTGGATTTAGATCCCACTTTAAATGTCTGCGTACCAGTGTATATGTGTGTGTGTGTGTGTGTGTGCAGGACAACCTGTGCAGATTAGTCTGGTGCTATGCCTTTTTAAGGAGGGAGACATGGACGGAGAGGCAGAGAGAGAAAGACTGGAAGGGCAAAGCAGAGATAAAGTGGAGATGTAATGGTTTACACAAAGAGCAACCTCTGACAGTTATATTGACTGTGATTGCTTAATAGCCCTTTTTTTTTCCACAGACAGGTTGTTGACATTGAAAGAACAATGACGCAAAAAAAAATCAGAAAGCACCCTCGGTGTTATTACAGTAGGTCAGCGGCTGGAAGCGGTTCTTCTTGCGGAGTGATTGACTCTAAAGTCGGACATCATATCAACACACGTTCTTGCAAAAATAGCATAAGTTTAAAAACAGTGTAGACTCTGTAGAGGAACATTTACATTTAGTAACTTTAGTGTGTGAAAGACCCACTGCTTCCTGCTTTTACCACAATACCTTGCTCACATACACAGACGCACATACACAAAGGCTCAGAGAGGAAACAGTGGTTGGATAATTTAATCCTGGTTGTTTATGGGGCGCCAGAATGTTGACATTACACAGGCTATTTTTAGACCCACTTACTCTAATGCTTTAGAAACGAGACTAAGTGAAGAGAATCATTCCAAATTGAAATCTCCACCGTTTGATGAAAACTTTGCAGCTATTTCCATTAAACGACTGATTTCCAGCGACTGAGCTGTGGTCAGAGCTTTGTGTAATCTGCGTGTATTTGCAACCGCAATCAAAATGTTATACCCACAACTGCAGACTGGGCTACTAACACAGAATAGAGATGGAAAAGAAAAAAGAAAAAAAAAAAAAAAACATGTCGGCTTGCTTGAGCCTCATGTGTAATCTAATCAAGTAAGACAATAAACAGTAATGTTCGCTGTAAAGACGTAAGAGCAGCTATTAGTGTGCAAAAACTGTTGATCCAAAACATTAGTCTGTTTTGATGGTTTTAGTGACACCCATGGTGATAGGTGGTTAGTACTGTGTGCTTTCTACATGTAACTGAATCTTGGTTATGACAACTGGGAATGTGGAGGATTCCCAGTTGTAATTTTCTATTTCCTGTTGTTCTATGAATGGGAATTGGCTTGTTTGGCTGCTTTCAGAGCAGCAAAAACTGGAATCACTGCTAAACACGTCTCACAAAGGGGCATTAAGTGGAAATTTGAATGTCTTTTTGAAGTTTAAGTATTTGACCTTTGCCTTCATCTGGAAAACTAGCCAGAATTATAGTTGCCTACATGTAGTTGTTACCATTCTTGAAATTCTTTAATCCCTCCATGATGATTAAAGTTTGTTGCTGAGCTGCATCTGACTCAGAGCTCAGAGGAGAAGTAAAGAAACACACTTTGAGAAAGTCTAACCAGTCTATTGTTTGCTTTATTAAGATCACCCAATCCTAACTGAAATATCTCAACAACCAGTAATGGATTGACATGACGTTTTGTAGCGGGAAGCAAACAGCGCTCTTGCAAGTTAGGATCTAGTGTGAAAATGGTGTGAAAATCTCTCCTTTAAAGGTAACATTTACAACATTTTCCAATGTTAATAATTGAGCGCAACCGTTTCTCGCAGCCTAAAACCATTTGAGACACTTTGTTGGCTATTGGGTGCATTTTTCTGTGAAATATTTTGAGAGAATCCCCCACATGGTATGTGAAATATCCAATGAAAAACATTTCTGATGCAAGCTTACTCAGCCCATGAGAACAAGCTCCTGGCATAATGTTTCGTTTATCAGAAATTGTGCATTTTGATGCAGCTTTTATGTTTATATAGCCGTATGACCTGCTCCGCATGTTTGCCATTGTTTATGCTGTGAACCATGTAAGCTGAGGCGTTGACACGGCTCATCTGGCTCTCTGCCAGGAGCCGGCAGCTGTGATTTTCGCCAAAATGAGAGACTCCGCATTAAAGTGTTTATGTATTTATTTGTATTATTGTTTTTCCACACAAATACACATACAGAAAAGGATATAAATAAACTATTAATCAACACATGGTCCCAGCATTGGAAACAATTGAGGCAGAAAATCTTCTAATCAGAACTAGAAGGAGAGATTAAGTATTTTTACACGTTAGAGTGGATTTTGTTAAATACCTTTAAGACCAGGACTTGGCTCTTGGTTATATTTCTGAATTGTTAACCTCTTATGAGCTGGATTGCACCCCGAGATTCTCGTGTATTTGCCTCGGCGTCTTTCCTAAAAGAACACTCCACTCTTGCCTTTACGTACGATAATAGACTTTTATTCTGTTCTCTTTCGTCTGCGTGCTTTTTCTAAGGTTCTTGTCATTGGCTGTTCTGATTGATCTTTGAGGCATGTTGTAACTTCATAATGAAAAGCGCTCTAAGTATAAAGGTTATTATTATCGAATCACAGTAGGGGAATACCACAGAAATGTACCACACTACCACCCCTACTTCTGTGTCCTCCACTCCTACAGATTTATATGTCCTTCAATGATACAAAATGAGCTGCGCACATACAGTTTAATGACCAGAGACTGTGCCGCATTCAAAGAAAACATGCACATATCTCAGGCTTTTATGAACAGTAACTGCATCATCAATCACAAACTCTCAGGAATGAGACAGATCTCAGCATTTAACAACTCCAATGAAAGTCAATATAAAAAAAACAAACAAAAAAAAATCAATACATTGGGGATACATAAATATATTTTTGAATACTCAAATGTCTCTGCTTCAATATATTTTCTTTGAAACAGGCTGTAGGAAACTTGAGGCTTGAACTTGTGAACCTAACCAATATCCATTTTGCTTTTCCTCCCTGATTTCCTCCCTAAGTTCCCTGAAAGTGAGGAGGTTGCGTTGGAGGAACAAGACCTTGATGGTTCGACATCCTTGGAATGCTCATACTAAAATACACATTGAAAAAACATTCACACACTACCTCGGGTAGTTCAGCCAAGATTCGCAAAGTCTCACAAATCTAGATATATATATATATATATATATATTTAACCACACAGTATCACTGTAGCAAGAGTGTAGACATTTTCACAATATGTTGTCACAGTTTGAGCTACCGGACTAGATAATGTAGATTAAATAGGAAATAGATCAGAAACAGGATGTCATCAAGCTGTTGCAAGAACCTCCGTTAAAACACCGAAACTGTGATGGAATACAGATTGATTTTCTTGGCTTACAGCATAAGTTTCTGATTTGGTTATGTTCACAGCTGTTCTCACTGCACGGCTTCTAAGTCAACTATTCTTGCCTGAAGGATTTAAAAATAATTTCTGCAGCAAACAATATTGCGATAAATCCATGCAGTTGTGCAAAATAAGGTTACAATATATAGTACATATATCTTAATACAACGGCAAATTCTGCACCAACTTAGCAATTGGTAAAAATGTAATATGAATGAGTAACACCTGCCAAATCCGCTGTTTTAGCAGGAAGAACTGAGATGTCCCTCCGAAAAATACAGCCGAACCTGTTGTTTCTTGTTCCTAAACATTCCTGATCCTGGTATAGATGACCTCTGCGTCATGTTCAGGTCCCCTCCTGGGAGAAAGGCCATGTGCGTCTGCAAGGGCTGTAGTTTGATTATGGTCCTTATTAAGTTTAATGGGCCTGGTTGTTAACATGTACAATCTACTGACAGGCCAGAATGCTGTGTGTCTTCAGGGGATGTAACAGAAACACCCTATTGGACGTGCCTTTTTAGCAGATATTGTTGCGATTTACTACATGATTGCTGTAGTGACGTTACTTTCTTGGATCAGTACTGCAGGATTGCCATAAAGTGCCATAAAGTAATCAGGCAAACTTATATCGCATAGCACACAGTATAAAATGCAATGTAGGGACCATGAGATATGATTTCATTTAAATTAGATGCAACCAGTACCTGAGAGACATCATACTGTATAATGATTGTGAAAAAAAAAATAGTTTAAGCTTCTTCTCATTTGTGCGCAGAAACATGACACCTCATGAGGCAATTTTTTTGACAAGTTTGCATGATACGCCGCTGAAAGGAACCATATGAAACAGCAGGGTTTGTTTGGCAGTGTTTTGGTCAAGCAATCTCACATCTCCTTTGGGATGTTTTCTCAACAATGAAGGAAAAGAGAGCAGCTTGAAATAGAGACGGCTGAAAAGTAAACATTAATTTCCGCAGCCAGAATCTCTCTTGTCTGTTGCCGATTAAACCCTCGCGTCCAGCGAGAAAGCGGCGGTGTTGAGTTACACTTTGTGTGTACGGATGTGTTTTTCGCGTGCGTGTGGGAGACAATCCGAAGGCAGTGAGGGTGGATGATCTAATTGTGCACTTTTGAGTCTTGAAGGCAAAAATGCCCGTCCCCTTGTGTATTTGCGTGTGTGTATTACAGTGACCCCTATGTCCACTAATGTTCTCTCTAATGTGGTTTGTCATGGGCCAGAGGGAACGCATCGATAAGATCCTCTCATAGATGCCATGGTGTGTTTAGGTTAACAACTTCCCATTTATGTATTCATCTCAATCAGCGTAAACGCCGGTGATATGATACTCACACTGGGTGTTTCACAACATCTCAAACACACACAATCTTTGTCTAATCTTGGAGCAGCAACAGAAAAATAGAAACTGAAAAAAAAAAGTCTATTAATTGACCCCAGAAAAGTTTTTTGTTGCTCTAAATTCCCTCCCATATACTTAGTAAGAAACATGCAATAACAAAAGTAGAAATAGTTTATCCTTATCTGATATGTAATGAAAATACAGTGACTCTTGTACAGCATTGTCTCACATCTGTAAAATTATTTTCATACACATACTTTTCATCTTCAGTGACTCATTATTGACTATTATGGTTTACAATCCTGAAAGAAATGTACTATTATTTTTGTGTTATCACCAAGCTTTCAAGTGTGTTCACGTTCAGTTTTATCTGCAAAAAAAAAAAAAAAAAAAAAGTTGAGATAATCTGGCTAAACTGTTGGCTTGTTTGCAACGTGTCAGTTTAACCCTTGTTGGACTTTGTTGTAGAGTTGTTGCCATGTTCACAGATCTCAGCCCATTACTTCGGTGTGTATAATATCGTCATAACTGAGAGGAACGATGGCCCGAACTGTAATATACAACATATAATATAGTATAAATAAGACCCAAGTTTTAATAAACTGCAATATTTGTTTTCATTTTCTGAAAAATATGAGCAGTAAAGCCTCAAACCATCTTAGTTTTAGTTAACCTTCATCATTAATGTGGACAACTTTCATTTTTTCATCGAGTGCGTTCACTGTAACAATCATAAGGAATATCAAATGGCCACTACATGTTCATATCCTCTCCTGTTGCCGTAAAAAATGAGCCCAAACGACTAAAATCCATTTTTGATTTAGAGTTAAATTCAGTTCATGACATCTTGCCTTCAGCCCTCAGATACATTATAAATTTGTCTCATCTGTTCCACCCCTAAACTCTCTGATCTGTGGATTTTAATTACTTGTATATACCGCAGGATATTTGACCACAGTGTCATGCCTGCCCTTGCATGCTTATTTATTGCTGAATAAAATGGTTTCATGCTGTATTTAGTAAGGATTAACTGAATATTCCTTCTCACACATGCAGGATTTGGGCTACTCTGAGGGCTAAGCGCTGAGATTTAATACCGGCGAGTGTATGTGTGTGTTCGCTTTCATGCAAACACATGATTCTTTACTTCGCAGAATGATCAAGTGTCTGTTGATGAAATACACCTTCAAACACTTGGAAAACTAGTTTAAATAAGCCGCGGTTATGGAGGAATTGTGCATGTTGCTTATGTTATGTGTTCGTGTTACTCCAGTCTCTTTCAGTGGGAAGGTTACAGGAATTATTTATTTGGAATTCCATGTCAGAGCTTCATGCCGAGGCCCCGGGGCTCCTGCTGAAGGAGGGGTGGCTACTGACTGAGTGACCCCCCAACTTCCTCTCCTCTCTTCACCTCCCCTCCCCTTTCCTCTTTCATTTTTTCTGCACAGAAGCTAACCACCCATTTCCACTTTTATAGTCATCCACACAACATTCTTCTTTTCATTTGGACTGTTTTTTTTTTGTTTTTTTTTTATCTCCAGTTTCGGCTAAATGCAGCAGCTGAAGCAAAGAACGATGAGATCACATCAGCTTGATTTTACCTTTGAGGAAACAAGAACCAGGCTGGGAACACGGCCTGAGTTTCTTGGATAGGTACAGCTTTGCCCTTCCAAAGATTACACTGAAAGCATGCAGCAATTTGTTCTCTGACATGACGGCTCCTTTGAACTGACCTGCACAAGGAGCCGAAAGCAGCTAAATCAGTGTCATCTTTCAAACTGCTGCGTAAAACTCCCTTTTCTAGACATAACTGTTGATGTAGTTACACTTATTTTCCCTCCCCATATATCACACTCACTTTTCTGTCTCAAAAAGTAGTAGACAGACTTTCAAGGCTCCACCATCAGGCCAAAACCATCAAAATCCACTTGTAAACAATAAAAAACATCAGAATTTTGTAAGAATTTTAAAAGTTCCTTGAAAAATTCAAGCTCCTCAGACAAATAACCCTTGTATTTTGGACCCTACATGACTTTTCATGACTTTTCAGCACCACCGTCAGGACAAAACATGTCCTGAGGGTGTAAGATAAGATAAGATCGAACTTTATTAATCCTGAAGGAAATTCTTGTGCCAGAGATTGCTCAAAAATTACAACACAAGAATAAAAACAATAGAGTAATAAATGTAAAGTGTGTAAGGAGTAAATGCTAACACCGGTGCCTAATAGAATGAATAAGATAAATTTAGTAAAATAAGCAAACTAAAATAGAAGAGTAATATTGCAGATGATATTGATTTTATTGTTCTCAGTGTCTGATGTTTCCGCTGTCCTTCCTGCAGAAGGGAGAGGAGTTGTACAGTTTAATGGCTACTGATAGAAAAGACCTCCGGTGGCGTTCAGTGGTGCACCTCGGTGGTCTCAGTCTACGGCTGAAGGTGCTCTGATATGACCCCAGTTTTTGTGTGCAGGAGATGAGAGACATTGTCTGTAATACTGAGTAGTTTCCTCAGTATCCTCCTCTCTGACACCTCCACCAAAGACTCCAGTTCCACTCCCAGGACAGAACCTGTTTCCCGATGAGCTTATAAGCTCTATTAGCATTGGCTGCCTTCACCCTGTGAAGTGATAAAACATCTGCAGCATGGAGTCTCCTGAGAAAATACAGGAGACTCTGACCTTTCTTGTACAGAGCCTGTGTTTTTAGTCCAGTCCATCTTATTGTCTATGTGGATGCCCAGATACTTGTACTCCCTGACAATGTCCACCTCTGATCCCCTGATGCTGACTGGGTTCAGATGGGCGATTTAGTTCGCGCCACTCCATAAAACTGTCCGCCACACTCCTGTACTCAGCCTCCTGTCCCCTGCTGATACAACCCACAACGGCAGAGTCGACTTCTGCATGTGGCAGGACTGTGAGCAGTATCTGAGGTCTGTGGTGTAGAGTGTGAACAGGAAGGGAGACAGGACGTCCCCTGAGGTCGCCCCCGTGCTACTTACTATTATGTCCGACACGTTGCTCTGCAGCCTCACATACTGTGGGCGACCTGTGAGCCACTGGTGGCCTGGATCACTGAAAAACCATCAGTATGTTGTGCCTTCCACCACTTTCATATTGTGGAGTGTAACAAGCATCTAAAGGGATTTTTGTGAAATACTAAAGGTACTGTTATTATATCTACACTGATATTACTTAATTATGGTCATGCCAATTAAGGAAATTTGACTGTGAGAGAGTGAGATGGACAGACTGAGACAGTGAGAGAGTTGAGAAGGACGGGGGGAAACGAGGCAGACCGAGACAGATAAGTAGGCAAGACATCAGACCTCCACATTGAACGGAGAAGTGTAACTCTCTCCTTTGATTTTCCCAGCAATCTTCTTCCCAGCGCCTTATCTCCTCTGCTCTCTCCTCGCTCCCTCTCGGCCAGGCTGCCAGGAGTCACCATTATCAGCTGGGAGTAAACTCTGGCTCAGACAATTGGTCAATCGGAAATGTCTTTGGGAGTGTTTCCAAAGCGGCATTGATTTGTAACTCAGTTGTTTGATGAGGCACAACATAAACATCGGCTTGTCTTTCTGTTCAGCCACAAAATAAATGGGAGAAATCATCCATGCAAAGTGATTAAAGTGACAAACGGAGCTGCATACATTTGCTTCAAGTTTCTTTCAAGGGTCAAGAGGTCTGTAGGGCATAAGGATGGGAAGTGAAGTCATGTTAAGGCAGATTCTCAGGAGACACTGATACTAATGAATCTACCACCGTTTGAACATCTGTTTCGTATAGACCCAGACGCAGACCAACTCTTCCAATTCTTGTCAAAATGAGCAATAAACATTAAAAAGGCCTCGCTTTTATGACCGCCTGTCTCACCAGCCTCTATGAAAGCAAAACCTTGTCATCCAAGGATACACATATATATGACTCCAGGCATTGAAAAGCTAAGTGATTTAAACCGGAGGACCTTCTCACCGCCCCCTCGTCCAAATCTGTCAGACAGTAAGGAAGCAAAACAGAATGAGACAGCAGGCATTTTAGACACAGCCGGAGCTCTGCGGCTATAAATAGAAAAATAGCTCAGCGGAGGAATGGGTCGACACACTCAAGTTCCAGAAACGAGGCGGGGGGGGGGGTCGCGTTGGTTGCAGGTGTGTGTTTAGGATTGTGCAGATCATGTGCGTAACTGCAGTTTAACTGTTCATTAAAGTTAATTTGTCCTCATACAGTAGCGCTAAATGATGGTACTAATGCTTCCAATTCTTAAGCATTTGCTTATCAGGAAGGCATTATTATGAGAATGCTGAATGAGAATTAGTATCAGTGTGTTAATGCCATCTAGTGGACATTTTTTCCATTACACATACAATAAATCCTGTCTTCCATCACATATCTTCAAACAGCTTATTAGCTGCAACATGTGGCTGCTGACTCCTTTCCTCCCACTTTCCTTATTTCTCCCTTACTTTCATATAATGTTACACATACAATAGAGGAACTAGATAACATTTTCTGAAAAAAAGGGCCTGCCTATGCTGAAAAGTAAAATGTCTAATACCTGTTGAAATGTCAGTTGACATGTAAACACTGAAAGCAGCTGAACCGTCTTTTGAAGAGTAAGAAATGAAAGTAAAAGTAAAAAAAAAAAATGTCTTAATTGTTGAGTAATTGTTGTTGTTTTCATTGAACAACTGAAATTTCAGTTGCAGCTGAGGATAGTTTGGTGTGGCTGTGGCTCAGAGGTAGAGCAGGTTATCTACTAAGCCGGTAGATCAGTGGCTCGATCCCTGGCTCCTCCAGTCCGCATGTCAAAGTGTCCTTGGGCAAGACACTGAACTGCAAATTGCTGTGCCATCGATGTGTGAGTGTGAGTGTGTGTGTGTGTGTGAATGAGCATTAGGTTGGCACTTTGCAAAGCAGCCTCTGCCATCAGTGTATGAACGTGTGTGTGAATGTTAGCATATAGTGTAAAGCGCTTTGAGTGGTTGGAAGGGCACTATATAAATGCCGTCATAGTTGAGGTATGTGCACTGTAAATAGCTGAAGTGTCAATTAGCATGTATGCAGTGACATCAGTAGAAATGTCAGTTGAAGTAGGTAAACTTACACTAAGTATTAATGTATCAGGAACGTCTGCCCTCTGTAGCCCTGCAGCAAACTGTGGAAAACCACTTCACTTTCTCCTTTACTTTTAAATGGTACATAAACAATGTGAGATAACTCTGTCTGTGCGACCCAATGTTAATGTAACAAAGAAAAAAATGTAAAGGGAGCATTATATAGTGTTGCGAGAGAACTGGGGAAGCAGGAATCAGAATGGCAATGTGCCATAATTTGAACCCAAACACCAGTGGGCTTGTCACCTTTTTGCCAGTTTGGGGCAATACAGTAACTTTGCTTATAATATGCACATTCATTCATACTGTTTTGCAACTGTAGCTAAGTTAGGGTTACATCTGAGATATGACACACCTTTCCTACCAATCTTCAGCTGACATTTCCTCCATCACAACCTCCAAGCTTTGAATTTAGGCTGCAAGGTTTTAGTAGAATCACACACAAGCCATTTATAAACAAATGATACTTAGCTTCTACCACTAAAAAATTATTGGTGATATTATTATCCTGTGGACAGTTAAGTGAAATGCATGTGACATTTTTGACAGATCAAAGATCAATGTAAAGAGTCGTTTTAGCCAGCAGAGAGCGCTAGTCAGCTTCTAATATATCATCCATGAGCGGGACAGACTGAGGAACTTTCAGCAGTATCCTGGACACACACGCACGTGTACGCGCACACACATACACACACACACACACACACACACACACACACACACAAATGATGAATCACAGTAAAAATGTGGGTGGGCTGCATTGTGGCCAGTCACAGCTGCAAACATCTGTCTCCTCAGCCTCTCTATGTCATAAGTATCTTACAAAAACATTACAATAGCTGATACCAGCTGCAGTCAGAACATATTTCATGACTCAGGGGCCAAATCCAACTATTTAAAATGCATTAGAAATGCTGATCCTAATTTCTGAAATGTGTTAACTTAATAAAGAAGTTTTACAAGCTGAAAGTATGTTAGACCTCAAACATTTACATATAAACCTCACTAGACCTGTTGTCTACCTATAAATAACCCCCCCCCCCTCCTTACTGTTAAACCATCAAACCAATAAAATCTTCTGGTAAATGTGGGTCTGTATTGTTATCATTACACACTTGCAAAATATTCTCATAAGGGGGTCTCCAGTTGCAGTCGTTTGTACTGTCACCAGCACCCACACGCGCACATCCACGCACACACTCACAAACATAACAACGTGTGTTTGTACTGCTTTAGTAGGGAACAGCGTCACTTCCAAGCAGAGATCATATTCTCTCCTGCAGAGTACCTTCCCAGAACATTAATATTAGTGTTTGTGTGTGCATGAGATTTTTTTTTCTTTCTTTTAAACCTAGTAGTCCCCACAAGATTCAAAAACCCAATATTGTTGGCTTACTCTGCGGACTGGGAAAAATATGTTTTCTTTTTTAAAAGTTTCAGGGAGGAGTTTGGGTTTGGATTCTTGCACATTGACACTATTTTTTATAGTTTTGCTTCTTGATTGCTATGACACAAAAACAATCGAGCCTATAACGCCAGTTCAGGACGGGTTTTACCTTCCTTAACGCCTGGTGTCAAGTGCTTTGTTTGTAATAAACAGAAGAAGAAGCGGGTGGCTGACACGAGCAGTGGTAGCCACCACAGAGAAAGTATATTAACGTGTCTGACATTTATGTTCCCAGGACAGATTCCCAGTATTTAAATGGCAGTAGTGCAAAGGATAGTATAATACACACACAGGTGAACGTCCTTGGGTATATTGTCCTTCAAGAGTTTATTGTTCATTGTTCATAGCTCTGATAGCCTGTGGGAAGAAACTCTTCCTCAGTCTCTCAGTGTGTGATTTGTGGCTGTGCAGGTGTTCGCCTGATCGCAGCCACAGAAACAGTCCATTGCAGAGATGGTGGGGGTCCTTTACTGTCCTCCTAGCTCTGCTTACGCACCTCCTGTTGTGCAGGCTCTGCAGGGAGGGGAGTGCGGTACGCGTAGTGCACTCAACTGATTGCACAATCCTCTGCAGGGCCATCCTGTCCTGAGAGGAGCTGTTCCCATACCAGGCGGTGAGGCTCCCCGTCAGGGTGCTCTGCACTGCAGCAAAGTAGGATAGCAGGGCTTTCTGTGAGACCTGTGTCTTGCCTTTGCGGTCACAGTGTCAATATGTGTAGTCCATGTTAAGTCCGCGGTAATATGCGCACCGAGGTACTTCAAGCTACTCACCCTCCCCGCTGGAGTCCTGCTGATTTGCACTGGGGTGTAAGATCTCTCGTTCAGGGAGAGGTGGTTGGCCTGGCACCACTGCGACAGGCCTGCCACCTCCTCAAGATGATATAACCCCATTGTCACTGTGTATCATCTTTCAGCCTCATTATTCAGGCACTCAGCTGAATAGAAAGCAGATGCTTTGTCTTGTAGTGTTTCTCATCTGTTTTTGTCTTTCACTGTCAAACACTTTAAATGAAGATGAAGGGATGAAAAAGAGTGTGTAGCAGCTCAGGCATCAATTAGGCACATGAGATGCACACTTAAAGAATCAATGAAAGCCTTTCGCCTGAGCTAACAATGAAAGGAGAGGAATTGATTCAAAGAGAAGAAATCTACAGCCTTTTTTTTAAGACTACAGGTGACTGTAGAGATGACTGTGCTTAATAAGATTACCAGAGAGGTGTGTCAGTCTAGCTTCCCGCTGGGAGCTGCAATTTGCCTTAATTTGACCTAATTGGGGGAAGTTTGATGCTGTTGGAGCTGCCAGGTTTGAGGGAGAGTGTGGGAAATGTGGGAGACTTTTGTCGGTGCAGTGATATGAAACGGAGAGAGTGAGAGATAGAGAGAAAGTAGGGGGAAAGAAAGAGAGAAGCCAAGAGAATGAGGGGAGAAGCGGAGGGATGGGGGTAAAACACACTCACAAACACACACACACACCTGGGTTGGATTAGCTCCGGCTAGCAGGGAGGCTGTGTGTTAATGGAGATTTAATAGGCTCTGAAATGACTTACCACAGTCATACGCAGTGTGTGTGTGTGTGTGTGTGTGTGTGTGTGTGTGTGTGTGTGTGTGTGCAAATGTGTGCCTGAATGTGTATTTTGAATGTGAACCTGCGTGTCTTCATGCCTTCTGGCTCCATGAAGTTATTAAATCTTTCCATTTTGCTTTCTGTTGACAGTAGAGACACTCGGCCATTGAATAGCCAACATGGCTTCAATTCGAGTCAATCATAACAATACAAAATAGATGTTTAGATTTGCTTCATTGACAGTGTTTACTGGATTTAGTTGGGGATCTATACGGGAGTGAAGGATACTGGTATACTGCATCTCTCAACAGTGTGGCTTCTAGAGCCCGACAGATACTGGATTTTCTGAGGCCGATACTGATATAGATATTTGAGTCACCTCAGCTGCATGATTGGATGAACTGATCTGTGCAGCTCTTTGGTAATTTACAGCTGGTCCTAATGTCTCTGTAGCACTTTGATATCTTGACGACGGCACATATTCACTGTAAACAGTGAGCTTTACGCTAGATTCAGTGAGTCATAATGGTGATGGTGGTGGGGGGACGATATGTTGCTCCGTGCTTGTTCGGATCAGGTGGCCAAATCCTACATAATGCACCTTTAAAACAGCAGTTTTCTTTCTTTTTTTTCTGGTTTCCTGGAAGCTTTTTACCTCAGTAGTTGAACATAGCACCTTATCTTATTGTGTTCCAGACATCGGTTCTCTACTTATCAAATTTTGACTCAGCTTGCCTGTTTTCTACAAGCTTGCCTCTACTTGCAAAGAGTTTTTTTTTTCAATACTGTAAAATAGAACATTAATTAGGAAAAACAACTCATGCAACTCATGTTGCATATGAAGTATTAAGTTAATTTTGGAGATCATGACACAGCACATTGCAACTGTGTCTCCTAGAAATTATGTTTATATACTATTAAGAGACAGGGTTGCACATCTATAACATTGTCCAGTACAGCATGCTGCTTGGAAAGTGTTTGTTTGAATATTTGAAGAGTTGCATTTTCTAATTGTACTGTGTTGAACTATACTCTACAAAGATGATATGACGCAGGTGAGGAGAAGCCAGAGAGGTGAGATCACGTTGAAAACGAAACGGATGATGCGGCGTAATGCAGCCGCACACTTCCATTTTGCCTCGTCGAACATTATTTTTCAAGGATTTTCAAATCTAACTCTGCAGACTCTCCTCTCTCTCTCTCTCTCTCTCTCTCTCTCTCTCTGACTGTGAGGTTCTGTCTGTTGCCACGGCAACAACTCAGTGATGTAAACACCGCACCGACCCTGGCTGTAGGAGCGAGAACAAAGAAAGCATCCTTCTCGAACGTAAGCATTAAGAGATAGTTTATATGTTCAAAGGCTCTGACGCAGTTTGTGCAAGTTCTCAGCAATGGAAAAATCCGACATGAGGAACATTGACTCTAAATATAAATAGAATTGAAAATAGCTGCAATAGGTGTAAAACATCATCTACCTTAAACATCCCTCATACCTAACCTGACATTATGGCAGCACAATGTTGAAAGAGGCACTCACATTTTTGAGTAATTCAGCAGCACAAGTTCAACAATGATTTCTGCGCAAATTTGTGACCTCTATAGGTCTTAGTACAGGTCTTGTGACTCATAAACTCTGGAAAGTACGTCATGTTTTACGGGAAAAAAGCCTAAATCATTTAAAGATCATTACTCTCTCTCCCTTTTATTTACAACTATATTACCTGCTGTAAATCATGCTTTCTTTGTTTGGGTAAAGTGCAAAAAAGATCTTAAACATCAAGAATCATTACGGAACTCCATAAAGAAAATGGAGAAATTAAGAATAATTCATGCCAAAAGTGTGGAAGAACTCACACAACCTCAACCTTGTTTTATTTTCACTCCTGTAGTCATTTCCTGAGCATACTTTGATTTTAAAATCTAATTTTATGTCACTTTCAACTTCATATTAGAGATTTATTGGCTGAAATATCGTAAAAGCAGCTGAGGGAAAATGCCCTTCAAATATAGCTGAATCTTAGGAGCTGATGTTAATATGGATGCTGGAGGATTAAAGGGTTAAAACGGATAAAATCAGATTTGGAAACTAATCTGTGTATTGACAAGGAAGAAAAAAATTGTCATTATAGTGGCAATTTATATGAAATATCTTTTACATCTTATATTCCATGCTTTCATCATGCATCATGACATAAACTATTAAAATATGGCAACCAAAAGTAGACAATTACTTACTTAGTAAGTACTTAGTAACTTACTTAGGACTACTGCTCTCTCCCTGACTCACACACACACAACAAAAGGTGTGTGCATGTCAGCTGGACAGGTTAGAACAGGCTTATTTCATGGTTACAATGACCCAACGGAAGGGATAACTAGTGCAAATGTAGCTTGTGTGTGTGTGGGTGTGTGTGTGTGTGTATAGCATGATATGAGGTGGTGGGAGTGTGGGTGGAGCCAACAGGGGAGTGAAGCTTGGATTCCAGCTGAATTCCAAAGAGGGAAAAAGAGATGGGATGGATCTGTCAACCCCCACCTCCTGTCTTTCTTCTACTTCTTTTTTCTTCTCACCCTACGCCTCCACCCAAACACACACACACACACACACACACACACACACACACACACACACACACACACACACACACACACACACGGTGAAGCTCATGTTGAACCACATGACAATACTGTCTGGGAAATTTTAAAAAAAAACCTCCTCAGAATGTAAAACATTTGTGCGTTAGTGTGTGTGCGCGTGCGTGCACGCATAAAAATCTTGAGTTTATGCTGCTTTTTCCAAATTTAGATGTTTCAGTGGTCAAGTCCAAATCAGACAAAGTAAATGTTTAAACTAACTGCGGACAAGTTCTATTGGAAGAGTTCTTTTAGGACAAATTGTTGAAGCAGCTGAACAATTTACAAGTGGCACATACCAAAGCACTGTAAGAATAATGGGAAGAAAACTATTTAAAGGAACAGTACAGGTTTTTGAGAGGATGGCTGGTCCAACTATTGATGGTGCAGGATGGCAATATTTTCTTTTTTTCTTATTGCCAATGAATCCTATGAAAAGACCAACACCAACAAGTATTGTGTGTGTGTATCCAAAGCCTGCTATATCTTATTCCTCTGTGCCATAGACCTACATCATTGTCTAAAAACTATTGAAAACACGTCAATGAGCCACATGTGAGAGGGTTAAAATGATCACTGTGGTGTGGGTTAAAGTTTCTTCTTTAAAGTAACGGTTGGAAACGTGACACTCGCAGTCACCTCCTAGTATGACAATTTGTCACCTTATAGTGACGTCATCTGAACTGTGTCACTTACCTACTTACTACGGCCACTAGACGGCATGAACGCAACTATAGGTTGTTTTTGCCAGCTGAATTTTCTACCTATTCTGTCGTTTTTCTTGTGAGGACGGGCTGTTTTAAACTGTTACGTCTTCAGCAGGAATGAATGGGCTTGAGCGTGACAGAGAGTTAAGAAGTTGGAAAGTATTTTTCAGGGTATTTGTTGACGACGAGAAAAATATAGCATAACGCCAGCATAAACCTTTAAGTAATAAGAGTAATAAGAGTGTAAACATCAAAATAATCCACATGTAACCAGAATATCATTTACTTCCATGCTAACGTCTAGCAAAAAATATGTGTTAAGGACCAGAATAACCTGAAGTAAGAAGACTGACACTATTGTAAGCAAATATTTAATTAAACCTTCCATACAAATGTCCCTTGCAATTGAAAAACAGGAAGAAAACATCACTAATTTAGTATGGCTGATCCCCACCTCTCCTATACATACCTATGGAAGTAGGAAAGTAGCTCCAGCCTATTTTTCATTCAGATTCTACCAGTTTCCACCACAAAACATCAAGACGTATCCACACATTATTTAAGAGTACCTACTAGAGCTGCTGCAAACTCACATTTCATCACTTTAAAGATAATGCTAATCGTCTAGTATTACACTGAATCATGAATGTAAGCCGTCTTATATGAGTCATACGGTAGGTTGGAGTAATAGTATGGAGCACAGGAGATAATGATAAGGGGAAATATACGGATGCTTCTGCTGTGCATGTTAGTCCAGGAGTGATGTTGCAGAAAAGAATCTTAGAATTGAAAAGAAAAGAGCTGCTTCACACTTGCTCGCGTAGCAGAGCGGCACAACTTCATAGTTGCACGTGTTGCATATTGGGATGAATCAACAGTTTTGTCTCTCACCCATATTATCAGTAGAAGGATAAAAGCGTTGCTGTCGCTCATGAGGAGAGCATTCCTAGAATGCCTGTGTGTTTATACTGCAGACTAAATATTTATACCCTGAGCCGAGAAGAACTGAGGCTGCTCAGTTTGACTTTGATAAAGGTTTGATATGCTTTCGTCCAGGTGACTTACATGCTCCAGAGATCACACACAGCCACATTCATAGACTGTGTATACAGCTATGCAAACATACTATACATACTGTACCTGTAGTTCTGTGGTTGCATGAGCACATATAGACACGTACTGAACATATGCATACATACATGCATGCTAGAAAAAAAAAAATGTTGGAAAATCTGTGGAATCCAAATACACACATGCAAACATACACTCTCTGATAAACACAGATGAAGGGTATGTCCAAGCAGTGTCACTTGCGCTCATTTGTTATGGCTTAAAGGTTCAAATGAGTTCATAGCCAATAGGAGACCTGACCCAAGTGACACACAGAGTGACTGTAAACTGTGTTGCAGCTACATTATGAAGCAGAATAAAGTCTTTTTTCCAGATTAATTCATTTACAGTTACAGTATTCCTTAACACATCATGTCCTCATATAGTTAAAATGTATGCTGTACCTGTTGTTTTCCTTTCTGCAAATGAAAGAAACAATTGTCAGAGGAGATGAGGTGAAATGGGGTAAAGGGACGGAGTGTACCAAAAACACAACCGCTAAAAAAAGAGCAGACAGAACAAAGATAAATGAGGTAAAATACAAAGAAGGAAGAAAGGAAGGTGTGTCAAAGAAAAAGATATGACTCCAGGGAGGAAGAGGAGGAGAGGGGCAAAGGTTGAGGAAAATATGTCCAACACAATAAGCCCTCAAATCTAAGTAATTCAACATGTCTTAGTATGTTTTTAGTATGTCCTGTACTGAGACACACCTGACACCTGAAATTCATGAGACAAGTTGATTTGCATTGGAAACCAGCGAAATAGTCGCCAGGTCGAGCTGATTATCATTGTAAACAAGCAAAATAATAAAAGCAGCTGAAGCCAAACATGATACACTCAGCAACTGAGTTCCATTTTGTCTACATGTCCTCACCTCTGTATAAAGTGGCTTGTATGATTTCATTTAAACAGGATTTGCATTAAAAAAAAAAAGCCCAACATGTGATTAAACAAAGCGCTGCCAGCTCTAAGCAAACCAATTTGCAAGCAAGCAGGTGATCGGATGTGCGCCTACCAATCGCCCAGTGTACACGGATGAGTCACACTGTCCTCAATATATGACTGATTGCCTGTGGCAGCAGTCCTCTGTGGGATTAGATTAGTTTCAAAAAGAAACGGAGCAAAATATCCCAATAATCAAACAAAAAATTAATTGGGAGTGAATGAAAATGGTTTGAAACCTATACAAAACTATACAAAAGTGCCCAAGCTGACTATATTCTGGTGTGTCCAAACTTTTGACTGGTACTGTACACCGATCAGCCACAACATTAAAACCACCTGCCTAATATTGTGCAGGTCCCCGTCCCTGTGCCACCAAAACAGCTCTGACCCGTCGAGGCATGGACTCCACAAGACCTCTGAAGGTGTCCTCTGGTATCTGGCACTAAGACGTTAGCAGCAGATCCTTTAAGTCCTGTAAGTTGTGAGGTGGGGCCTCTATGAATCGATGGATTGACCCACAGATACTCGATCGGATTGATCGTACCGTAGAAGCAGTTTACGGCCTTCCATTGGTTGATTCTGCTGCTTATTCAGGCTAGTTTTACTCCTATTTTTCTCCTGTGTGCGCTTGTTCTTTCCTCTCGGGCAGTTTAACTGAGCGGGGCGCGTGCCTTTGTCCTACTCAGCAAGTTAGAGCCCAGAAGATCCACCCCGCTGTGATGTGACGGTGTCTGTATCAAACAGCCCCCGCTGCACTCAGCTGAGCGGCTCGCTGTTTGCTTGTTTATTCAAAGTTTATTAATACTAATTGTGCCGCGTGTGCAAATTGCACCAAGTTCTTCGACAATGCGCTCCCTCGTGTCCCCACCAATACACCTGCCAAGTGAGAAGTAGATCGGATGAACAGTTCTTGAGATATGTGAAGGACAAGCACACAGACAGACAGACAGACAGACAGGCAGAGATTCCTTGCTTTATATAGAGAGATGAACCTGGAGCTTTTGGGGCCCCTGGGGGTTGGGCTCTTGTGCAGTTGCCTGCTTTGCCCAGTTGTGAAATTCAGCCTGGATCCACATCTTGGACTTTTTTCTCGAAACCCAAAGTGAAATCTTGTTTGTGTGAGTTTATGTAAAACATATAATCTTATAAACTCAACCTCAGAGCTTAACACTAAGTATAAGCAGAGACTTCAAAATGTCCCAGAATTATTATTACAAGATCTCAAACATCCATGATGGTAGATTCATACACACACACACACACACACACAAAAAAAAAGCCTAAGTGCAAATACATACACACAGGCACACAAAGTGTTTAGATAAATGTGCCGAGAGAGATGCTATCCTTCAGCTGAAGGAGGCTTAGCCAACACACTCACGTCACATCACTCAGTGGACATTTTATTCTATTATTCAAGCTATTCCAAACCCTCGGCTCAGGCGTCTCTGGAGATTTGCTCACCAGAGAGAGACTCTGCAACGGCTGTTCTTTTAGTTTACTCTAGAGTTGGTCTAAAACCTTCAGCGTCAGGCAGAACTGCGTTGGTGACAAAAGAAAGCAGACAAAGTGAAAAGGAGTTTTTTGTTGTTATTATGCAAAGTGTGGATCGCTTGGCGTATTGTAGCAGGCGTGGAGCTGATGTTTTCTAAAGTCCTGCCACCTTTCATTAAAGAAAAATGTCTGAATTTGCGGGCAAGCCTCCATGTTTTCTGTGGTTTTAAGGAGAGAAAGAATGAAAGTATGAGTTATGGTATGTTCCACCATGCTATGTGGACCAGACACAATATCAATTTTGCACAAAGACTGTTTTTTCTTCTTCAACTATAGGTCAAAATACGCCGTACATTTATTTATTGTGTGTTGTTATACTTGAATACCTCTTGTCTCACGTCTAGACTTCATAACTCAAATTCAATTTGGATATTTTAAAGAAATATTTCAGAGCCCCAGACATTTCTGTGACTTTTTTTTTCCCTCCCCAAAATCTGAGCTCATGCGAGCATGGTGATCTTTCATAGCTCTCTCTGTTTCCCATAATGATCCAGACGCTTTCACTGTGGTGCTATGGCAACAAGTAAAGGCTATTTTCTGCTTTTCTGCTGCCAGCAAATGCATCACACAGCAAAAAAAACCCCAGAAATCTCCGCAATTATTTTCCCACGATATTCTGTCATGTTTTCTCAACAGTTTGGCTTGATGTGAAAATAATTCTAAATGGCAGGAATGGAGGCTGCATTTATTCAAAACTACAATAGTTCTCGGACTTGACATTACACAAATATTTGACTGCATGTGAAATACATAATTGATAGTTTCTGAGGGATCATAGCACTCTGTGAAGACTGTATTACTGCATCAAATTATATGCTGACACGTGGATACACAAACACATGCATACCCACCCTATCACAGAAATACACATGTCCTTGTTATTGTGCTGTCTGGCACAGCTGGCGAGCTGAGACACCATGGCAACTGTTGTGGCAAAAAAACATTAGGGAGGCGTGTGCACGTGCGCATCAAGGTGGAGGAGCTGGAGCTGAAAGACGAGGTATTCGTATGTGACAAAAAAAGGAAAACAGCTTTTATTACACGGACAACAAGGCCATTGAGGCGCACTTGAGGAGCAAACAGGTTGTTTTTTGCCGTGCACATGAGCTCCATTCCTCATCGCATCAATTCGAGAAAAACGAAAACACACATGACCGTAAGGATGACACTCAATAAATACAATAAAATCTAAAGTAACACAAATTGACAGTTACACTTTTACTTATTCCTTATCCATATTTTACACATCCTGATTGAAAATTAGAATATACTTTATTTCCTATGAGGCATATCAGTAAATATGCTGATATGCTCTTAGTCAAGGGACTGAAAATTGTAATCAAAAGTACAGATAGTTTTACTTTCATGCCTGCAACCCTCAACCACTTTACTTCCTAAAATGATTGTCAGGCTCTGTGAGGTTATCCAAGATGCAATACATTTGTCTTGTGAAGCATATCTAATAAACAAAGTTGAGGATTAAAGACATTTATTTTCAATGAACAATATGTAATTTTCTGCCACTAGGGGTCGCTCAATCAAAACAATAACAGAAGACTGAGGTTGATAAAGTTGTGAAGTAGCATGGGATGATGGGAGATGTTGTCTTCATTGTTAAGCAGCCACCATTGCCGTCATTGCAGTCAGTTTCTCCCGGTTAGGTTTCCTTCAGTGCTCATCATTCAGACCCAGTGATTAAAACCGGTAAAAACACTGAATAAAACAGTTTCACGTAAAAAAATTAAAAAAAGTGTTTCGAGCTGAGCTGCTGCTAATGTTTGCTCAGCTTGTTTCTCTGATAACTTACGATCCAGACGTCCAATGACTAAAATCCTTCATCCGGTTAAAATATATAGTTAAAAACAACCAAGATTTAAAAACTGTATCGTAAAATGGGGCTTAAAACTGGATAAAAAGTCAATTTATGGCACCTTCTGGCGGACAACCACAACACTGACGCATGTGCAAAGGAGATATGACGCCATTGACAGGTGACTAAATGTAACGGACCATTACCTTGATTAAAATTACAGATTTCTCTTGGTTTGAGCAGTGTTGGAAACATTTGGGAAGTACACAACTCAACAAAATATATAACACAGGTCTAGTCGTTTTTTAGACAGTTTAATGCGACCCTAATGGAAAACCTACTCAGCGTTATTTAGGGATTCACAGGAGAAAAGCCAGTCAGGAAAACAAGCTGACAGAGCAGCAGGCAGACAGATGGATAGATGGCTCGAAGGGTGGAAGGTCAGATCAGCAGATATACACACGAGCAGAGAGACAGAGAGGTGAGACCAGACAGATAAACATACACGTAGATGTGCGGAGAGACCGACATGCTGGCAGAAACCTGATTTCTTTTTCTCCCTCTGCGATGATGTCACTAAGAGTCAGGTGATGAAAACACGCGGGCTCAGAGAGGTATGCATGCTGACACGAATAACACCTGCACACACAGAAACATTAAGAAAACACATGCTGGTACTGGATTCCATTTGCCTTGTGAGCAGAAAATGTTAGCACTTTGACCTGTCCAAAGCCAGAATATTTGTATTTCTTTTTCAAATGATTACTTCTGCAGGAAAGGAGTATGCACTTCCACACTTTTGACAGTTAGGGATTTAGCGCCTTTGCTCAAAGGCTTGGTGTAGGTGATAAATGGATGACGTGTGCCATGCGTGGACCCAAATGATGAATGCTAAAAAGTTTTTTTTTTTGTGGCACTTTAATCATTTTTAAATCAGTGAATCGAGTGAAAACTGCACAACCGGTTCATTTGACCTACTTGAATCCAGTGTGATTGGCAGCACTTAACTTGAAGTGGTGCCCTTATCGTCAATATCTGAGAGGTTGTTCTACATGTAGCAGTTCTTTCAGTCCGCTTACGAGCTGGAGTGGCAGAGTCAACAAGACTGGTTTTAAAAGATTCGACTGGAACAAGACCAACAGCACACTCGCTGGCTGCAATTGCTTTGAAAACTATGAAGAATAACTCTTTATCTTATAGGTTCTAATAAAGAAGACGTCCACTTTTTTACTTTTTCATGTAGTGCATTCATGCCAGGTGTGATTTTTTTTTTTTTTCAAATTTGGTGTGTTCTTTTAGTTTTATTCATTGGTCAAGTAAACAAAGCCAGCTGCAGGAAATGACCTAAAAAAAGAAACAAAAGCATTTGTATAAGAGAATGAATGCTGACATGTGATAGCAAGTGGTGCCTCATGTTTGGAGGAACAAAATGAACCATAGGCAACAGTCAAATTACAACAAGGAAGTATGCAAGGAATTGGAGAATGGGGCCTTTTATGTCAAACCGAAATCTAAACCTACCGCTAAATTTTAATTTAATAATTCATCAGAAGCTATAAAAATGAACGATGATCTGAGATGACTCAGGTGAGATGAGATGATTAATTTGAGTACTTTGCTGAAGATACATTGCTTGTCCTTGCTGTTCTAGGCAGACCTATTGTTTCTTCATCTGGTTCCTTAACTGTGGAAATTTCTAAATGCACACAGACACCAGTCTTGTCCAGGTAATGAGTCAAAAAGAGAGAAAAAAAAAAAAACTGTCCTTGCAACACTGTCATCTGGTTTCTTTGAAATTTCTTTTCCATTAAATGAAGAAAAGTACAGCTTTTCTAGTGGGCTCATTGTCAAGCAGGGGAATCAAACAGACTGGGTGTGGCTACAACCAATTGTGTAAGTGCACGCCTACAAAGTCAGTGAAAATGTCCTAACATACATATATATGTATGCCAAGGAATTAGGTCAAAATTGTGATGTTCACTGAGAAAGGTCCTCCATTTTCCTTATTTTAAGGATGGAAACTGTCTGAGAGCAGTTAGTTTTCATCCATCAAGAAGGGTCTAATAGTTTGTTGAATATTTCCTCAAAATGACCCTCCATCCTGTGAAACTGTCAAACACTCATTTGACAGATTCTGACCTGCTAATTTTACCTGCCAGATATATTCAACGTCCCTCGACTGTTTGTCAGGTCAAAATTTAAATTTGCTCAGTACTTCAGACCTATGTTAACATGCTAAACCTACATGGTGGTAAACATACCTGCTAAACATCAGCATGTTAGCATTGTCACTGTCAGTATTTGTTTGTCTTTTTTTCCGTGCTACCAATGCATGTGGTCAATATTTAACCAAATTTCAAATGTCATTTTTGAACTTTCATCATGAGAGCTTTGAACTCTTTGTACTCTGTAATTAAAATTTCTCAAAGTTCACCTCTCTACACCCTAAATTTACTACCCTGTTGCAAACAACGCTCTTCTATTTTGCTAAATGTAGTAGCCTAAGGTCAGGGCCAAACAGTTCTGACCTGCCAGCCGCTTTAAGCCTGGTCTAACAGAGGTGGTATGGAGATAAAAGTCATATAGCCACGCTGGGCTAGTACCCAAAATTCTTCACTTACATCCCTGCCGGCCCCCCTCTCCTCTTCTCTCTGTCTATTGGCCCTCAGGACAGAGTATGGAGATTTAGGACAAGTGGGTTGGCCTGTTGATAGAAGCGTCCAGATTGAATCCAGACCCACGCTGTCGTCACATTGTGTGTGTGTGTGTGTGTGTGTCCTGTGTTTGGTGGATGTTGAGTGATTGGTTCCTCTAAAAAAACATATTTTCCGCTGGACGGGGGTCGTCTCTGGAGTGCGACTGCGGTCTGAGACCCTCGACAAGACATAATTTGTTAATAATGTATGTTTGTGTGACTTCTGTATTTCCCTCCCAAGCGAACGAGTGAACCCACATTGGCGAAGGAGAGCTGTCTCTCTTTCTCTTAGTCTTTCCCTCTCTCTCTCTCTCTGTTTTACTCACACACACACACACACACACACACACACACACACACACATTCCCCACTTCTGAGGTCATCCCCCAGAGCTGCTTTGTGCTGCTCCTGCTGTAAATTCGTTTATGTGTTGCCCAGTTTTTACCATTCTCCCCCTACCCTCTCTCCTTTCTCTCATTTTTCTTTCTCTTAGACGCGCTCTAAGGGCTGTCTTGTGAAACCGAGGTCAAAGTTCAGTGTCTGAAAGGATGAGAGATAAAACTGAAAGACAACAAGCTAATAAGTAGGTAAACATTAGGCTATTGTGACCATAGTTTTTCTCTTTTCCTCCTTTTTATCAGCTGCATGATTGTCATATATTAACATTTAGTTTGGTTTTTTGTTAAATTATTTGTTTTGAATGTTGCTTGAATGTCAATTAGTGTATAATCACCAGATTGCTGTGTTTTCATTACCTTAGAATGAGCCCTTTATATCTACATAGGGAGCAGGTCCTCTTTCATGGAGCCCGCCTTGTTGCACTGCCATGTTTCTACAGTAGCCCAGAACGGACAAACCAAACACTGGCTCTAAAGAGGGCCTTTCGTGTTTTTCGCAGCCACCGTAGGTTCTCCTACATGGTTGAAAGGGAGGGGTGAGGGCAAGGGGTTGCAATCTGCAACAAATGTCATGCCAATCCAGCCAATAGTTGTTGAGATATGAGTCACAGGCACACTGACCAAACAACTGAAATTGAAATAAACGTTCCCTTTTTTTGTTGATGTTGTATTCATTTTGTGGGTTATGTAATCTATAAATGTCTGGAGGTAAAGAGACGGTATTACTATCTTGGATAAATCTTTCAATTATGATGTAATTCATATGTTCAGCAGCTATTCGGAAGTATTGAGAATACCCTTCCCAGCTGTTGTTATGAGCTTTGTTTCTTGACCTTCTGAACACACACTTCACCCACTCTGAAAGCGAGGCGAGGGTCGCCTGTGTGATGCAACACTCGCAAATACTTCGATCCTGCACTTGCAACATCTATTCTGCGAGTGTTTATTAAACATATCGAAGGCCTCGCAAGGATTTTTTCTCTGTCATTTACTGGATCGTCTTAAAGCACTTTAACAGAATAGTTTCCACTCGATGGGAGTGATTTCACAACTCAGGCATCCAGCCTTTGGAAGGAGGGTGCCGCACCTCCCGACTGAACGATGTAAACATTAGCATTTTGCAGCTCGCCCTGACCATATAGCAGTGGAATTACAGGCTGGCCTCATATGTTCCCTGTAAAATTATATTGGAAATAGCTGGAGGTACTGTACATTTATAACAGGGGATTTCAGCAGTGTGTTGTCATATTTTGGTCTATTTCGATTTATAATAGATGTATTAGCGGCCAATTGGGATTACAAACAGAAAAAGAAATTATGATATAGATTTAAATCAGTATCAGTTTTATTCACTGTCACCTCTCTTGCCCAAACTGCAAGCTGCTCCTTCTCCAGACTTAATAGCAGGGATGCGATATATCAACACGGACCTGCCGTGCCAAATTCAACAGTGGAAAATCCAGGGTGTGCTTTGAAATTGATATATGATCATACGCGGCCTCATTTCAGCATCACTTTAACAATTTCAAGATGAGATGAGAAGTGATGGCTGGCTTTGGGGTGGTGGGGGGGACGTGTGGATTCGGGCTTCGCTTCGCAGTGACCCTCGCAAACAACTGAATGGTGTTGTAACGTGCAGTAGTAGCCGATCCCTGCCAATTGCAGCACGCATGAGGAACTGCACATACACTCCGTCATGTCCTCTCCTTGCTTCTTCTTTCTCTCCTCTCCTCCAGCCTTCCCTCCCTCTCCCACAGGCTCTGTGTATTGTGTGTGTGTGTGTGTGTGTGAGAGAGAGAGAGAGAGCGCCATGGTCTCATTGGGACCATTGAAACACCATTTTAGGAGACAATGGGCTCCTCCTACAGGACCATAAAACGCAGCTTCTAACCTTACAAATGAACTTCAGTGTCTTTAAGGGAAAAAAAAAGCTTACATCACATCATAGCCTTTATGTCTTTCTCCTCCCTTCTATATTCCCTCTACATCATCCTCAAGAATGTAGCTCTATTTTCCAATTTAATGTGGACGCTCCAGATTTTTGCGCAGCTTTCAGCTGTATCACATGGTCTTCAGCAATGTTTTCTGCCAGATGAGATAAGTTCTAAAAGTGCTGTAAGTGAAACAGCTACTGCGCAAACTCCATCCACTGATGAAGGCCGTGTAATAGGGTTGAAAGCTCGGGAAAAAGCTAATAAGTTTTGTCAAAAACAGTGCTATAATCCACTGTCTGATTTGAAGTCTCAACACCAAAAATAATGTGACAGTAAACAGGACTTTGGCTCTGCAGAAAAATGGGGATTTGAACAAGATTTTTTATTGGTCGTTTACTTTTTTTTGTCATTTATTTCTTCATATCCTCACATCAGAAGTTGATTAAGTACCAAAAATGTGACCAAAACTGAGGATTAATGTGTTTTCAGTTTTGTTTTGCATGTTCAAAAAAAAAAAAAAAAGACTCATGGATGTGGTGAGTAATGTGGTGAGGATGTGTGCTCATCTCTTTCCCCATTCCAAACACGTGTGACTGGATTTGTATGCAGATATGAAGATGAAGATGAGTTTTTGGATATGCTCCAGCTCCTCTGTCACTCCGAAGAAGCCGGTATGACACAATGAATGAACGTTCAAAATGTTACAAGTGCACTTAAAGTCATATCAATCACAGCTCCACCTTGTATCCAGTCAATCCAAAGAGATTTTCTTTTTTTTTTTTCTGAGGAAGCACACCTCAAATATTTGAAGCAAAGTCCCAAATCTCATTTAGACAAGATCTGATAAGCAGCCGGAGCTATTCTCTGCAAGAACAGGTTTTCTGTCACCGGTGACTTTATAACACCAGAGGGTTGTGATGATGCCTGTGTGAGATATACATTGCAGTACAGTACAGCGCCTGGTTTATAGCTGAGTCAGTCTTCGGCAGTTTATCTGTTATCTGCGGGTTTTTAGAGTAAAGTAAGTGTTCCTCTTAACTCCTCAACATTCTTTAAATGGTTACGGCATTATCTGATAAGCAGAGAAGAATTTAGTGTCTGTTCCTCACTCATTAACTCATTCCCTCATTCACACACACTGTATATGAAATTAGAGAAGGGACTGTGGTTAGTTTGTGCCATTCTGAATAAACCAACTCCTGCCTGTGTGTCCTAGCCTGCCAACGCAGGGCAGAGCAAATGGTTTTCATTACCTCTCGCTAAGTGTGTGTGTGTGTGTGTGTGTGTGTGTGTGAGGCCAGCTCATATTCGACGGGCCACCGTGTCCTTGATAAAACCGGGTTGTGCTCTATTTGTCTTGCATACTTCTGTTTTTTCATGAGGTTGGATGCAAGCAGTGAGTCTTTTGACACAGATTACCCAACACTGGTTCCACATCAAGTATTGCATAAACCCAAGGAAAGTCTCCCCCCCCCCCCTCCCCCTCCCCCCCTCCGGTTTCCAATCCTCCAGTGGTGGACTGGCTTTTCATGGTGGCTCCTAAGAGCATATTTGAAAAGAGGAATGCTCATAAATAAAAATTACTACTGATTTTTACAATGGAAGCAGTCGGTCACAGTTTTGGTTCTGTGGTCCGTCCGTTTAATTCTCTCTGAGGTGATTTATTTCCTGATGTAATTAGGCCTACAGCAAGCGATTTGTCACTGCTGGGAAACTTTGTATCTCTAAAATATCAGCTTTCCAGAAGCTAAGATAAATGGCTTTGATTTTAGCTTGACCACTGTGCATTTCCTGGATATTTCCAGTGACGATGGCAGAAATGACTCAGCTCACAGGAGTAAAAAGAATTCATGTGACAGCAGCAGATTGTATTTGAACTTTTGCCTCGATCAATTTGAGACACAACAACATGAATCAACCCAGGAATGACAAGAATAGTGATTTAATTTCACTATTATCTCGGTCATTTACAGTTGTGACTGACAGAATAACACAGATACTGTATATCACTCACCTATTGGAGCAATAGTTCTGCAACATCAACTATCCAAACATTAAAATCTCCCTATAAAGGGTTTCCTCAGCATAATATTATCAACTGGGGCTCCACTTGTGGGTCACTGACATGAAAACATTTGAGCAGCCCTGCTGCTGATAATCAAAAGCTTCTTCCAGAGTCCCCCTTTAGTGCCCCGCCCCTCCTTCTCTACCCTGAGACACCTACATTAAGAACGGAAATAGATTACCTTGCCTTCAAAATAAAAGCTTTTTTAACGCAAAAAAAAAAGGTTGCAGGAAACATGAGGCTAAATATGTAGATGCTGTACAACATGCTAAATTAGTGTTTTTAAATGGTTATATGTGAAGTTAAAATGCATTATGCATGTATAAAATTAGGGCTGAGGTGAGCAAAAAGGCTAGATTTCCTACTTGTGACGTAGTAAACTGAAGCCTGTGTCATGGCTAATGTTAGTCATATTTCATGCTGCTTGAAAGGAGAAAACATAAATACAGTCGGGTTCTTTAAGAGTGTCAAAAGTCACTTTTTATTGTGACTTTCTAACAGAAAAGAAAACATAGATTGTGTGTGTCATGTCAGGATCATTATTTTATATGACTGAGTGCTTCTCATGCCCACTGAATGCATTTTCTCAAGGTATTTGTTCCAGTAAAACTCTAAAGTTGCCACCCTACTTTCTGATATTTGTGCAGAAACACAGCGCTCATCACAGCCGGTTATATTTTGAAAATCTCCACCAGAAGTCCTCTCTCGTGTCGTCTTTCACTTGACAGCGGTCTCTCTGCCTCCCCTCGCTTGCTTCAGCATCTGTCTTCGCCAGAGTCCACAGAGCGCGCATTATGGATCCGTTACGCATTACGCACTATGGTGTCCTTTCTGGCACGCAGGGTTTTCTGACACGCTCTTCTGACTGGTGTAAAGACATCAACTCTTAAAAAAAAAATAAGCCTCTGCGCTGACTTACAGTAAAAGATAAGTCTGAGGTCTGTGTTTGAAGAGGAGCAGGGAGACGCAAGTGGAGACTTTTTTTTTTCTACGCTCCGTTCCGACGCGCACACACACTTTTTTTTGGACTTATTATTTTCTAACAGGATATCATTTGTTTCATTTACATTTTTGGCTGTTTACTATATGTGGATACTTATTCGAGACCATGGGAGACTCCGTGTTCCTCGACAGGCAAAATTCCTATCTCGTAAGTACTTGGTTTAATGGTCATAGATTAATTAGAATGACTCGGACGTGCACTGATAAAGCTCGAGGGCTTTACATCTTCTGTTGTGAGAGCGTACGCGCGTGCACATCTAGTGTGCATGTGTGTGTGTGCTTGTGCGTGGAACAGAGAAAAAGACAGATGTTTATTTCTCGTATGAAGATGACTTTAAGACAATTTTGCATCGTCTCTGTCTATAACTGATATTATACACAAATGTGCCATTACATCATTTGTATTATTATATGCATTGTCGTGAATTATAGGTCTATCATCACAAGCATCACAACTTTCTTTAATCTCTCATTAGAATATGCAATAAATAATTATGACTTTAAGACTTTTACACATCAGAAGTATTTGGCTGCAAAATACCAGTGACAGAAATGTGAAACCAGGCTCAGCAGAGGGGCCTCAACATGCAAAAACCTCCTATGATGGAACGAGTGACATGTGGTGTGTAGAGCATATACACATGAATGCACACAAGACCACACATGTTTCTTGGTTTGAAGAAAGCAGCCCAATAAAGACGCAGAAACCTGCAGCACACTGCTGTAGAGAGCCACAGGTGTTGCGTTTGACACTCGGTTCTCAAAGTGGGGTCTGGGGACCCCCAGGGGTCCTTAAGGGGGTTCCAGGGGGTCCCCAGCATAAAGGGAAATAATTTATTTTCACTATAATTCCATCCATAAGAAACACAATGACAGAATGTAGGACTATTTTGGTCATGGGTTTCATACACTTTCTGTAATAAAACATCTAAAAGCAAAAATCTTATCTGATGAGGGACCCTGGGATAAAATCTTACCAAATGAGGGTCGGTGGTCAGTCTAGGGGTCCTTGATGTGAAAAAGTTTGAGAACCACTGTTGTACACCTCAAAGCTCTGAGGCCAGATGAGGGCAAAACACACAGATATGGGTCAAGGCCGTGAGGACCCGATGAGGGCTCTGATGAGAACTGCACCTTCGAAATGAAAGCCTCAGCATTTTTTGAAGCTCGTATTTGGCATTTTTTTTTCTAACGAAGATTAGATATCGTTCAAGGTCTGGAGAAGGAACAGGTTGCTTGCAGTTGCAGAACAGGTTGGAGCTCAATCAAATGTGGGAACCGAGTTGGTTTGTGCAGTGGACACAGATTTAAACATGCACACGTGCTAGTGTTTTATCGTCCTCCCTCTCTCCATCCCCTCCTTCTGTTTCCATCTCTCCCCCCTTCTCCTCCTCGCCAGTGGTGAGGAATCCTCTGCTGGCTGCTCCAGCGGTCTGTCTCCTCTTTATGAGAAATGTTTCTGTGGCTGGAAGCTCTCATAAAGCTACAAGCATTGATTGGAAAACAATACAATTTTCTTTGGCTCGGCCAGCAGCACGCTGTGGTCTGGGTTGGTGCTTTGTAGCGTGGCTATGTGGTGTGAAAGCCTTTGCCACATGGCCCACAGTAATGGTGTCTAAAATTCATCCTTCACTTCTCCAGTACAGGGCATGTCATCTTTATAGAGAAATGGGATTTGATATGTCTGAGCTTTAATTTGTTTATACAAATTCTGGCTTCCTATTGTGAAACTAGTGATATCAGATATTATCAGGTAATCTGTTGGGAATTCAGAGTAACTTGCTGTTAGTTTGCATATTTTAAGACAATGTTTACTGAACATCACTAAAACTAATAGCATTTAATAATGTTTAAAGCCACCAGAGTTTTAATGTGACTATAACATATTTCAAATTATTCTGATGGGAAGTATTTGAGAATTGCAACTGATTTACCAGTCGATCATGGGAAAGATGAGATTGTGGATACGAGAGGCCAAAGTTAGTTTCCTTCACCAGCTGTCAAAGCTCAACCTTTGCAGGGTTATGAGCTCCGACATGCAGAGAGAGAGTTGAACCATTGCTCGTCACATGCGAAGAATCCACTTGAGGTTGTGGCATCCAGTAGATTGTGGCTCCTACTGGATGCCGCTCTGTGGAGGTATTCCAGTAAAGCCGTAGGAACTCCCAAGAAGAGCAGGAGGGAGTGGCTACGTAAAAAGGGCAACTGGGCTTCTTGCTTAGCTTGTCACCACTGAGGCCATGACCCAAATAAGCAGGAAGTTGGATGAATGGATAAGTTATAAGTGCAATTAATACATTGTCTTATTTGACAGTGTTTTTATCCAACCAACAGTCCAAAACACAAAGATATTCACTTTAATATCATAGAAAACTAAGAAAAACCAGCCAATAATGACATTTGAGAAGCTGAAACCAGTGAATTTCTCTGTGTTTTTGCTTGAATAATGACTTAAACAATTAGTCGGTTATCAAAATAGTTGCAGATTGTTACAGATCTATTGATCTGCTAATCAGTTACTCAACTAATCATTTCAGCTGTATAAGAATAATCCCAGTTAGTGTTAGTCAGCATTCTGGTTTATTATGATTATGGCAGGAAATTAGCCAGCTCAAATACCTTTTTTAAATAAATTCAGGGTTTCTGCCAGAAAAGTTGTTCCGCCAGAAAAGGCCCGGCGGGCAGGGAGGTCACAGCACAGAGTAGCGGAGTGAGACGTCTGTCCTCCCTCCTGCTCTCTGCTGTAAACACACGTAGCTGTTAGCGAGCAGCTGCTCTCATGTCTCGCCCGGGTCTCGGTGCTTGTTTTCGGCAGAAACTCTCCCGCTCTCTGCTTGCTCAGCCTGCCCTCAGATGGTAGGATAGTCGCTCCGGTAGCTGCAGCCTCACCGTCACACACGCTCTCTCTTTCTCTCTCTCTCTCCAGACCGAACACTTGCTACGCACTGAGCTATTACTTAAAGGAGCTATGCTACTTGTATAACACATTTTAGTTTAGAAAACATCTTAAAATACATTTAAAAAAAAATCCCAAATGCTTAGGCCTGACCCTGAAATTGGTTAATTATTGAATCAAAAATATTGAATAGTGACCCTGTTTGGGAAGTAGTTGAGTAAATTTGAGCATATAGGTCTATAAGCTGTAACTTGAATAAGTAAGTGTTGGTATCTGATTAGTAAAATGGCATTTTAGGCTGTTAAAGGAAATGAAAACAAAAAGGAAAATGGCAGAAAATTGTCACAGTTGTTTGGTTAGCTATCGGATGAAACGTCATGCCTTTTCTTTGTTTTGAATACATTTTCCTCTTTGGCCTTGAGACTGTAGCCCTGCTGCTTGATTTTTTTTATCTGATTGTGACTTGGTTTCCCAGCCCAGCCCGTGCATGAGCTGTATGAGTATGTGGGTGTGCTGACGGCATATGAAAAGGGGGTCTGGGCAATATATTGATATTATATCGATATCGTGATATGAGACTAGATATCGTCTTAGATATCGGATATTGTAATATCGTGATTTTACTGGTTTTAAAGGCTGCAAAGGCTGCCAGTGATGTAATTTTCTGAACCTACCAGATTCTTCTAGCTGTTCTATTATTTGCCTTTACCCACTTTTTACCCATTATTTATAAAAAATTTCATTGTGTAAATATTTTGTGAAAGCACCAATAGTCATTCC
This sequence comes from Scomberomorus guttatus, assembly GCA_038419695.1. NCBI lineage: Eukaryota > Metazoa > Chordata > Actinopteri > Scombriformes > Scombridae > Scomberomorus > Scomberomorus guttatus. The sequence goes on along the minus strand of CM076468.1, from coordinate 8,748,894 downwards.
TACAATATTGTCGCAATATTGATATTGAGGTATTTGATCAAAAATATTGTGGTGTTTGATTTTATCCATAGCACTCCGCCCTAATTAAAACATCTGCAAAGTTTTTGTTGATGCTCTACACTTCATGAGCAAGCAGTAAAAATCTATAAAAGTAATCTACAGGAGCAAAGTATTTCTGGAGTGTGGCACTGTGACTTTGCCAAGCACTAAAAGCAAATATCATTGGCATTGGAAAATGTGTCTAAAGAGAAGCTTTGTGGAGACTTTATAAGGTAAGAAATTCATTCAGACAGAAGATATTGATTGTAAACATATTAAATCTTCCCTCAGGAAACCTTAAACCACCACTTTATTTCAAAAAGCAGAAGGTAAAGGCATAAGAGATACTCTATGTCCTGTCAGCCAGGCTGCTGGTTTGCTCATAAATCCTCAACGCTTTGCTGAACTTCTTGCAAGAATGCAGTTAAAATATGATAAAGAATTAGTTCCAAAGAAAATTGCATTTGTGTTAATCAAGGATTACGCCCCTTCAAGCCGCTCTTCATCCACCGATGATAAATAAATGCGGGCTTTCGTCATTGCTGTCAGGGCAGATAAATATTTCAGATTCTAGGTTACCAGACTGGAGACACACAGGGATGGAGAAGGCTAAGAGACAGTAAGTGAGAGATGTGTAACAGCACCTCGCGGTTGCCAGTAGTGCGTAAACGTTTAATCCCCCCTCGAGGCAGCCGTGCATTTCTTCCACTTGTAGTGACGTGTGATGTATTCTACTTATGGCGTTAGGGCATTGTGCTAATGGAATACCATCAGGATTAATATAACAGTCTGGATTGAAAGGAATTTGTTTGCCAGTATTGTAGATTACAGGTTTACATGGTATTACGGGGATTATAAGAATGATACACAGGCAATCTTTTTAGTCAACCGAAACAAGATTCATTATCTGTAAAGACGATAAAAATGTCAGAGAGGAACAAATCACTTCTAATGCAATGGTTTATCATCAGAAAAAAAATATGGATGACTTGGCTTGAAATTCATCCTTGTTGGCTTTTTAAGTCAGTGTGAGACTGACTCTTGCTCTCCTGCCCATGCAGCTGTTTGTTAAGGAATGAGCATTTGCAGACATTGAAGTGCTTAAATGCCAGACTTGTTGCTTAACAGATGTCAGCCTAAAACTTAATAGAGTTGCTGTTAATCTTTAGTACCAACACATTGCCAAATCTTACTACTGATATTGCCATCACAACATCCAACAAAAATCAATCATAAACTGCATGTTTTCTGCATATGACGCAGGCCTAATTTATGCTCGATCACAAGACACTTCGCTTAGTGGCTTGTGTATACTGTTTGCTCAGCCCAGTAGATTGATTTAGCGTCATCAGACTGAAGAAGTCATGAATCATCCCATTAGTTCAGGTAGTAAATGCAAGTTATACGCCACATCAGGAGATTATCAGCTGATTCAAACAGGCACCAATCATGCAAGTAATGTCTATCAACTTTCTCAGCTATGCTCCGTGCCTCTTCACAAGCCTTCTCCTGTTCTGGCCTTATCGGATATAGTACTTGTAATAGCATGTTTCTGTAGGGTTCATGAAGTATTCCATATCTCAAAGATATATGGTTCAGGGGCTCTGTTCTCTCTGGAGGGCTTATTCTAGATATTGGACTCGCACAGCATGACATGCAGGAACAACTGTATAACCAGTACAACGACGGGGTTTCATCACTGATATGGAGTTGTACAGTAGGACACGTGCACCGTCTTGATGTCAGACAGTGACGACAGAGAAATGAATAAACAAGGAAGTTTTAGAATTCAGGAGTTTGATGTGAGTGAGCTAATCCTGGGAAGCAGCCAGCCAGCGCAGAGGCTTTTGCCAGTCGTCAAATAATGATTGTCTTTGTCCTGAAACCTTTTTTTTTTTTTTTTTTTTTTAGTTGTAACTCGTACACTTTAAAGTAGGCTATCATTCAAGTGAAGTATTTGTTTGAGAATCCAGTGGTGAATCCTTTTTGGAGAAACATTGACATTGTGCGTTTACAGCTGAAATAACTGAAAGTTCAGTCTCCAGTGGCTCACTGAGCGCAAAAAGATCTTGAAAGCAAGCTGCAATTGATTTTTTTAATCAGCTCAGACTACACAGGATTGAAAGATGTGCCCTTGCTACGGTTGACACTGAGGAGTAAAGAGACAGATAGAGAGTAGCACAAAGGAAGTATTGATGAAATGATTGATTACCCTCCTTCACTATTGTTTGTTTCGTCGTTGACTCTGTCTCTCTTTGTTTGTTTGTCTGCCTCGCATCACTGACCAAACTGAAAATGCTTCATCCAGGGACCCTCTTCAGCCCGAGAGAGCAGCTACCTGTTTAGACAAGCGCCAAATTCTCCCCTTTTGTCTCCCATTTTTCAGCCCCCTTCGCCGTCACTCCTCACGTCACTCATTTTGCAGCTCCCTTCATGCAATCTTCAAAATCCCCCCCCCCCTCCCCTCCCGCTTCCTTTTCACCAAACTCCAAAATGCTTAGAGCAAACATTTTATAATATGCTGTGGTCTCCCTACCTGCTGATGTGTGACCTTGTTCTATTGCAGTAGGTGTGTGTTTGTTTTACTCCCCTGCCACTCCCAGGACAAACAGCTCTGGCAGAAAAAGCCACAAAGCCTTCAGTCTTACGGCAAGTTGGTGGCGACATAGAAAGGAGTTCTTACTATATATATATATATATATATATTCGACATAAAATGAATGAATCTTTATAGATTTAAACCAAAAGAGAATTTTCATAAATGCTCACCCTTTGTGCTCTACTGAATGCTCATGCAAGTCTGTGTGTGTGTGTCTTTGTGTGTGGGCGGATGGCATCAACCGTCCATGCGGCTTCTTAGTCATCAGCACAGCGAGTTTATTTACATTGATCACAAGTTTTCCTAAGCACACTCTGACCCAGAAGGACAACATAGCAGGAGTGGACATTTTGTTCACAGGAGTGCAGTTAGCAGGAATGCAGTGCACACACACAGATACTGAATGAACCGAATAGACATTTAGTTTTTATTACAAAAGCCTGTCAGTCCATTTTGGAGGGGGGGGGGGGGGGGGGGGGGGGGGGTTTCTTTCCTGTTTGAGCAAAATCCTAATTTCAGTACAGCTGTTTTTTTTTGCTTTGCACTGTTCCTTCATTAAGTTAATATGTTGTGACACTCTAGACATGTTCCTGCACATTCATTAACCTGCCGCTTGAAAGGATTCTTGCTCTGGTATAGCATGTGTGACGCCGTTGCAGCATGGCAGGAAAAGGGAAACCACATAGCTGGAAACTGCCTCTTCACGTTCCACAGCCGTCACCTCTGGCTCGTCATGACAACACTGTCTGTCCCCTCGTTTTTCTTGCTAGACCCTGTCAGGGAAAAGGCACTTGTTTTATTATCAACAGCGAAAGAGAAGTCCGCCCTCCTCAAGACTTGTCTTTTTATGGAGACGAGTCGAAGGCTGAGGGGGGAAAAAACAGAGCGGAGGAAACGCAGAAGAGAAATTTCTGGCAAGATCGGATCCACTGTTTGCGGCGGGAGATGCGCTTCCAGAGGCAGGTGTCTTTCTCCGCACCTGAACAAAATATGTGCTCTAGATGTTTTAAGGAGTTTGATTTACAGCTGGAGCTCTTGCCCCGGTTACTGCAATACCTCATCCAGAGGTGTTTCTTTCTTGTGGGAAAGCTGAGGGAGTTGGTCAGCGGGTTCAAGAAAGGGTTAGTCATGTTTCCTGGCTGTTTGTGTTAGAGCCATGAGGGCATGATGTCAATCACTCTGTTGCTGTGTAAAGTGCAGATGTATGACATCATGGTTTGGGCATGTTTAAAGGACCATAACAGCATGTTGATTTACACTACAAAACAGTGTAATGAACTAGAATCAAGGCAGAACTAATGAAGGCTACCATCCTGGGTAGTAAGAGATTTATAATCCATTTCTTTACACACACTGATATCACAGATGCACGCACACACACATGCATGAGTCACGTACACAAAGCAGAACTAGATGCTAAGAACACATTGTGCTGTTTGCTGGAGAAATCCCTGCTCATGTTTTCAACACCTCAGACAGCTGTTGCTCTCTGTTTTGACCTTAGCAACACAACAACGCCAAAACTAGCCAATTCAGTCTCAGCAGAATATATTTCTTGGTTAGCTCATTTTAGCTTCAAGTACAGTGTATTTGCATTGTGTAGCAATCTTAAGATGGATAGTAACGCATGCAAACTTGAGGCTGATGTGAAACCGTCTACAAATTACCCATCCTATTTTCTCGGGGGTTAGAAATTTCCAGGAAGTTTTTTTTTTTTTACAAAAGGTGAAGGAGTCAAAAATGTTGGGTCGACATCAAGGATCGTGTCATCTGTTTAACTGCTTCAGCGTGTCTCTGTGGGTCAAAGGGCACGGAGCAAAGTGTGTCTGTAAGTGCTCTGCTCAAACAAGATGCATGTGTTTTTGTTTTTTTTTGTGCAATCTGTGCCCCCAATACTGTATAATCTTACAGTGGATGTCTTGGTATCAAATAACTCAAGACTCCACGAGCCAGACAGACAGTAGGTTGATGAAGATGATCTAATTATCATTCACATTTACTAATGAGAGTCACATGTGGGCAAGATGCAATTTCTCATTTAGGGTTACTTTCATTGGTCTTTCTGAAAAAGTTAAATTCTACTTTGTGATTATTATGAAGTGATTAATTTGTTCACATTCTTAAAACTGTAGCTGTATTTTTTTACATATCTGTAACTGTTTATCCCTTATCTACAATATCCACTGCCTCTCTTCTTATTTCACCTTTTCAACTTTTTAGCTATAATCTCGTCCGTGCTGTTATCTGTCCTTTTTGTCAACATCATGGTGCAGTGACTGGCCTTAAGTCTGTCCAGATGGTGATGCTAAAAACCAAAACATCACACAAATAGGATATAGCATCGTTACTAGGGAACTGCACAACATACAACTTTTGTTTTTTACTTTACTACCACAGTTTCACTTCGGCTCTCCAGAAAAATGTGGTTTTCATTTTGATTGAAGAGTATTCTTAATCTGCTGTTTCCTTAAGCTTACTATTGCTGAAATGTACATTTATGTCAATGCTTCCTGCACAAAAAACTAAGCTAAGCTAAGCTAAGCTAAGCGCAAACAGCCTCACACACACATATTTTCCCAATGATAGTATGACTGTAAATACTCAAGTATTTGTGACCATTTTGGAGGGAATGGTTTGAAAAATACACAATGTTAGAAACTAACATTCTGTTTTGCAAAATTGAAAATGAAAAGAAAAAATCCAAGATATTCGTGATGCGATGACCAGCATATCCAATGGAGGCAAGAGTCCATCACTGTCTGTTCACTTTAGATAAAAAAAGACATCACATGCAGATGTTTGTTAAGTTACACAGTCTTGTAGAATGCTGTTTCAATGTTTTCAAGACAGTTCATCAAGCTTTTATTACAAACCAGTGTGAACAATTAGCCGCAAAGTGGGAAGTAGCATATGTAGCTTTAAATAAACAACCTCATTCTCAACCAGTGTCATGTTAGTGACTGCTGCCTTTCACAGATTATCTGATAGTGGCTGGTGTGCATGTCGACGTGACCCGCCCGCAGTTGCTTGCTACACTGAGCATTAGTTATTTGGTTTGCTTGAAGCGTGGACAGCAGAGAAAAAACTCTGAAAGACAGACGGACAGACAGACAGAGACAGGCAGACTGATGGAATAAAGGTCAGACATACTGACACAGGAAGGCAGAAGTCAAATTTCCAGTCTGGTGACATCTCAGAGAGCCACGATGAAGGAAATATACAGAGTCAGACAAGGAATAACACAGATGATGCCAGGAATAACAGATATTTGATAGGAATAACAAACAGACATTCGGTGCATCTGGTGCACCATACACTATTTATGTTTGCAGCAGGCGTGTGCGTAAGTGCTTGGTACGCACATATTTGCACATAGGACAAACCCAGGTAATGTGTGTGTCCACGCATTTATGTGTGAAGACTGGTAAGAAGTGTGACCCCGGAGTTCAAGGGGCCTTTGACTGAGACTGGATTAGCTGCTCTCAAGGCTGCCACTGGAATGTGTGGATCAACAAGTCTGTTGTGGCAGCGCGCGCACACACACACACACATGCTGATTCTTTGGTGGCACCCTGAAATACTCACTATTTGCCTTCCAGTCTATTACAGTCTATTAATGTTCCCCCACTCCACCTATTTTCCCTCTCTTTTCTCACTGGGAGTATAGTCAAAATTGGATTTCAGGAAACCAGCACTGGTGGCAGGAGGAAATAAGTGACTATTTTTATCATTTTCATCAGTGTACGCCTTGTTGTGGTTATAAATGAAGTTGCAAAGAGCTCCACATGCGCAGTGATAACCTCAGAAATGTTGTTAAATCACATTTGAAATAAACTAAAATAGTTTATTCCCATTTTTTTTTAAAGAAAAATCTTCTCAAAATTATTTTTTTTGGCCAGCCGCGTATCTTTTCTTATATAAAAAGGGCTTAAAAGAAGAATGAATCAAACAAAAAAAGGGGGAATCCTCCGGCCAAGTTAGCATCATCGGCACTCACTTGTTTATAGTCAAATGATGAGAGTGTGTAAACAGGAAAAGCCTCAGAGTGTGTATGTGTGTGTATATTGACCAGGGCTAGCTGGGTGAGCGCCTGCACGAGCTGATTGATGGATGAGTGGGTGAATACTTCTGCATGGCTGCATCTTCACTCATTTATGCAGCTGCGTCACCGTGACAACACGTGATGCTTTTATGCCTTTTTTGCAATAATTAAGGCAAAAATATCACGATTTCTTCCTGAAATACAAAAGTGAGGCTTTGAAATCTTATTGAAAACACAGCCATTGTGTGTTTATCCCGTTTCTCTCCCTGAAGGTGGTATGGTGGTATTTTAGACAAACCAAATCCTCATGTTTGTGGTCAGGACAAGAACACAACAAACAGGCTCCTAAAGGTAAATAAAGGTTTTTGGTTTCTTGTTAATCTCCTCACAATCTTTGATGAAATTTGTTTCAAGGTTGAACGTTATGCTGGATGAAGAAAAAAAAAAAAAAAAGGCAGTTTTGTTTTTTTGTTTGGGTCATTTCCCATGTTAAAAAATCACAAAGGTTCTTTTTATTAAAACATTTTTTGTCCAAGTGGCTGCAGTGATCTCATGAGGCACCATTTCATTTCTTAAAACAGGTGGAAGAAATCACTTCTCTTTTATTACATTATTGATATACATATTATTGCTGTATTTAACCTTGTTGATTGATAGCTGGCATTTACAAGTCATCCAAAGTGAGACTTTTTTGTTCCGCCAATGGATTTATATTGTTCTCAGTATATCTGATGTGTCAGGGTTCATTTTCTCAGACGGAATCGAGGGAGCGAATCCACTCTGCAGCTCTTGTGGAAACAGTGAAAACAGCCAAAAGTAGTTCCTGGAAAGTGCTGAGATGTTTTGTGTAAATTTCACTCTCTTCCGTGTTTCCTGTAAATTTTCATCTCCTACAATGTGCCAGATTTTGTCATCCAAGTTAGTGTGCAGTGGTTCATGAGAAAACAGCACGATTTAAGGAATTCTTTTCAAACATTCCTGCGTTTGCACCTGGATCCAGATTCACAATGAAAACGAATGACTTGTTCCTTTGCTCATGACTTAACATTTCATCTGATTTCATTCAAATCCTTTGCCAGGGTGTTGAGAAAATGACTCGCAGATAGACCTTTTTTTTTTCGGATTCTGCATATTTTCTTGTTACAAACGTTCTCACTTTTGCTGTCAGTGACCCAGCAAATGACAAGAGAACAAATTTTGGATGAATTTTAGTCCAATCTCTCCCCCCCCAAAAAAATGTGATGGATTCATCATGTTACAGTGCTGGATCTTATTAAACCTTGTGGTTCAAGCTTTGTAGATGTATTCCCCTCAACTCTCACCACTAATCAAACCAACACTAAACAGACCCAGTGGGAAAAAAGACTTTTGTTGAGTTTTGATGGCTCACACGGAGCAGTGCCAGTGGGAAGGTGATAAGTAGTTTACCGTGTTCAGTTAACACCCCATTAGCACTTATCAACCTCTGTTTAAAGTGCTCTACACCTAGTCATTATTGTTAACACTTTATAGAGTTCTTTACTGGCACACATTCATAAACACACACACACGCACGCACACACACGTTACGGTCAGTTGAAGGTTGGTTAGTGTGTGTTGGGCAGGGCAGCGGGCACTGGAGCGCTGTGTTCATTCTCTTTCCGCCAGAGAATCAATAATAGAGCAGCTGACCCGACTATGACCTGCGTTACACGTGTGTGCGTCACACACACACACACACACACACACACACACACACACACAGTCACATCCACTGTCCACGGAGAACAAAGCATCGCTGGGCAGTGGCGGGTGTGGTGTGGGTCTCCAGGAAGTTACACTTGGCTAAAACTTCCTAGACAGAAACAAGGCTGATGGTTTTAAAAGTTAATTTAATTACTTTTGAAGTATTTTCTACTGTGGCTGGTTGCTTCAGAATGGTTTACATCACATTGTTATTAATGACTCATAATATTCAGTTCACTTGTTTTTAGTTTTCATCTATTTTTACTGTAAAAAATAGTCAGTTTTCAGCTGTAGAGTGAATTGAAAATGTGGAGAAAGGAGACACAGAGCAGTGTACAGTAAGATATGTGACAATGGTCCAGATTGGAGCCCAAGATTTGCGGTTACAAGTATCAAGCATGAAGAGAGTGCTCTGCAGTTCAACCATCAGTAGCCCCGAGGGCTGAAATCTGTCATGTCCCAGCGAGGTCATACATTCCAGTCCAGTCATGGAAGACTGTCAATCTCCGTAGGAAGCTGCGAAGTCAGTCCAGACTCCACCTCCTCCTACAGGAAGAGCCCTGGGGTATGAAAAGGGCCCCTTAAGGTGTTTGGGAGTAAAAAAAAAAAAAAAAGTGTCACTGAAAATACAGGGATGCAGACTGAAAAGCAACAACAAGAAGGAGAAAGCTTTCCTGGAGGTCAGCTTTGGACAGACTGGTGACGGCTATTAAACTCACAAAGGAGACCAATTTTTACATCTGTTGTAGCTGCTGTTATTTTCTGAATGAATTATCATATATTAGGATTCATTCTTCTTTCCTTTTATACCTTTTCTAGACAGTTTAATTCATTAAACCCAACTATAAACAGCTCAGACATCTTTACAGCTCCTATAAAGCAGATGTGATTTTCTCTGCATTTAATTGTTTTTTTTTCTTTTCCTTTTTTTTTTTCACGTGGAGCATATGTGAGCAATCCACCGAACACATGTGCGACTTCATGCGTGGCTCGTGCGCAACGCATCACATTTAAGCTGCGCGTAAAGGCCGACATGTGTCTAATAAATCAACCGCGCTTCGTCATTAACTCTGTCATCTTCATCATCAACATCATCCGGATTCTGAGGGGGGGGGGGGGGCAGACCAGCATGTTTTAATCCCCCGCTCTTTAACTACCTCACAGGATTAACTGGGAGGGGTGATCCGGCACCCACGTGGAAAATAAAGAGTCTTACTGAGACTTTACTCTGATCCCGCTGTGTTAAATGGATACGGTGGACGGAGCACAGAGAGCGAAAAAACCAAGGGAATGTGGTGTACTTCTGTCATCTCAAGTTCTTGCCACTGGTGTGAAAAATTAACTAACTATTCGCTAATTGGATCAACATATAATCTGGCACACGTTTACATCCGTTTACAGCACTCACACTCTAAGCTGTGCTAAAGGAAGGTGTTAGGATCGACATAGATGCAGAAAATATGAGAACACAGAGCTCAAGTCCTGCATTCATCAACTCAAGAATTTGCTTTTGAAACGGTTCAGTCAGAAGTCAAACTTATCTTAAATGACAGTTGTGACCCCACTTCCTCAAAAAAAAAAAAAAATACCAACACATCCTACGAGTTCATTTGCTTCGGTGAGGAAATGTTTTTAGGCAAGGTGGAGATCTGTGGTTGCAAAAGCCACCCTTCAACTGAAACTCTTGTAGCCAGACTGTGTGAAATCACGTTTGTCGTGAAATTTGACAAGCAGAGAGAAATTTCAAGCTCTCGACGGGAAAAATGAGTGTTCAAGCTGACTGCAGCTGCTATAGAAATGACAGATATGTGGCACGAGTTGCTCGAAAATTAGAAATTAATTGCCAGGAGTTCTTGAATTTACAACAGAACGTGCTTTGGGACATGTCTGAAGAGCTCTGGAAGCATTCTAACTTTGCTTGTTTGATTGGTCTTTTTTTTCCCAGCGTCATAGCTGTCATGTGTTTGTCTGGATGGCAGGAAGTAAAGGGACAAAGCTGTCTGGGTCTCTGCTATGGTTGTTGTGCGACAGTTCATGTGCATCCTCACATGGGTGTTTGTGTACATGTGCATCTTTGTTTGTTGCTACAGCAGATTGTAAAATTGCAATACTTCAGCATTCAATTGTCACAAAGTTGAAGGAGAATTATGAGGTGTGCGTGTGTGTATGAGGAGAAAGAAACTGCAAGTATTGTGGTATGCTGGATTTTGCTCTTCACAGTTGTGGCAGCGAGTCGGGGGCCGTATAAGTCGGATTCCCGCTTTACATCTGAGGCCTGACGCGTTATGGCTTTTTGGCGCAGATGCCACTTCTAATCTCTGAATCTATTTTTTAGAACATTCCAGGACTGATGGAGTGGTACATTATTTCTCTGGGAGTGGTTTCTGCAAAGACTGTGCATGTGTGTGTGTGTGTGTGTGTGTGTGTGTGTGAGATACCGTTCTCACGGTGCTGACATATTAGAGCGCTCAGACTGCGAGGGGATTCGATGGGAAAGCAATGCCCATGGGGCCACTTACACAACCATTTTGACTGATTGACAGATAAATTGCACACACATGCAAACACACTGTACTATGTACGTATTGAACGTCTATCTGTATTAATGGAGGCACGCTGAATTCAGCAATACAATCACTTCTCAAAACCATAACTGTATACTTGTTTATATCCCGGCTGCGTGCTGTATTTGTTGCTGTGAGCAGATAATAACTTATTTTTCACATTAATGTAGACATTTATGGTCTTTGTTTCATTAATCTCTGAATGAGGAAGTTAGAACTGAACACTTTGTCCAGGAAAACACATGGGTGGAGATGGAACTGTGACTGATAAAGTTTCAGGCACTAAAATAGACCCATGTATATTTGGCTGCAAAATGAGAAACATTTATGATTGTTTTAATATCTCATAAGGTTTATATTTAGTGATGCATTCACTGTGCAGCAGTGTTTCAACCACATCAGGATAGTAACTGGATGCAGATTTAAATGGATTGCCTGCATGCACCGCTGGGAAGCCAGTGAGGGATCATGCCCTTGTCACTGGACTCAAGCTGTTTGGCTACGGTGCCTGCACGGAGGACCCGGAGGTAGCGTGAACCTCTCCATCCAGTCAGTTTTTGGAATATCGCATGTGACGAGCACACAAATGCAAATGCGCGATCCGCAGTCATTGCATTACCGTATAATTGGCTGCAGTCTCAGTTGTTGACTGGAGCCAATGCCTAAAAAGGGGGAAAACATTTTTCAAGAAGCTTGAAACGCATTATACCAAATTAGTCTCCGCTCAACTTTCTTTGATGGGAAAATGATCGCTACAAAACCCCAGGCACCTGTTTTTTTTCTTTCTTTGCAAATGATCCTTTCATTTTTTCTGCCACAAGTGTCTATTGAGTAAAATCATGCTGAAATCTGGTGGCTGAAAGACTACAATTGTCATCTGCTCAGTTCTGTTTGGCACTGGTTAGACTACTGCTGAGTTGTGACCTTAATTTGAGTTTCAAATCACTCCATAACACACGCGGAGGCCTGGAGGAACTCACACACACACATGCACACATACAGGTCAAAGAGGACTGAGTGCTGATTGCTCAGACCGTCTCAGTCTCCGCTGCTGCCATCAGGACACAATCAGTTTGTCTCAGTTCAAGGAGAACAAGCGATGCATTTTTCCACTTATTTATGCTAAAATCCACGATTCTAATATGGACGCACACACACACACACATACAAGAATCATTAAAAGGGCTTCACTCTCCATGCAGGATTAGTAATGATTAACCAGCTTCATTAGCTCAGCCGGGTTAGTCTGGTTTGAGTGAGCAAGGAGGAGAATTTACCGACTTGTATATAGTTGAGTTTACACACATTCCTCGGATAGGGCACAGTTTATGTGTCTGTGTGTGTGTCCAACAAGGAGAGGGAGATGAAATGCTGGAAGGGAAGAAGGGGTGATGGGTAATGGATATGGACGGGGATGCAGAATTGGGGGGTGGGGAGGTCACAAGTAAAGACACAAGTGAGTAAATAAAGCTGAAAGTTTAAAATTTGGTGGGACAGAAATGGGATTTTGAAAGGCGCCGTCCTCGGTGGAAATTATGACCTTGGATATGGAGGAAAGTGCAGAGAGGTGATAAAGTAGGATGGACAGAAGAAGAAAACAATGAGGTCATCCATTGTTTATAGTCTGGCTCCTGAAACTTCCCAAGCAATTTAAAGGTTTCCCAACACGCCCTGCTAGCAAATCAATGGTTTGCAAGGCAAAGTAGGAGTAAGGATGTTAAACACAGCTGCACTGAACCTCACCTAGTTTCCCCCCATTTAAACTCATTTTGAACAGAGGAATCAGCACATTGTACATTGTGGATGGTGTCATCTAAGACAAGTCCGTAAATATGATGCAGGAGCTGAATTATTATAGATATTTAACTGGATCTTCACACTTAAGCTGTGATGTTTCACCTCCCACTATTCTCACATATACACCAAAAACAGTGTAGCATCACGACGCAGGAAGAGGTCCAACACAGTGATATAATACCAAATAATATGACAATGATGTAATATTTACTTGAAAAGTTTTGAGAGCTTCTCCGAGACAGAAATAAGAGAAAAGGTTAGCTTGTGCACAGACTTGTGCACATCATGTCTCAAGTTTGTTTTCTAACACAAATACTCAGTGTAAATGCCAGAGGTTATTATGCATAAAGTTCAGTGTTGCAAACAGAACTATAATATCTCTGACATAAACCCGCTCTGCCTATCACAGCTGATAGAGAAATACCCTGACAGGTTTTTGGATGATATCTGTGGTTGTTCTGCCATCCGCCGACTGCTCCGAGCCAATACCACGCACACACAAACCCGCTTCTCCTTCTACTATTAACTGCGGTGTGGATACAATACCTGATTTTCTTTGCTTTCGCAGCTTATGTAACCATTATGCAAGATCCTTAGTCTTCAAGGTCGGGCCTCATTATTGCTGCAGGGCCTTCATATTAATCTGTCTTTAAAATGTTTGAAGTTCGCCCGACGCTTTAGATGTGCCTGCCAATGATTGGGGTGGGGGAGGGGTGGGGGGGGGGGGGGGTATTTGGAGCACACAATCCAAGTTGCTTTTGCTCATTCTGGCGAGGGAGCCAGCAAGCCCTCATTAAATGCAAAGGCAGAAGAAAAACAATACGCAGTGAAAGCTGATACCCACATATTAATGTTTTTTGTGTTAATTTGCAATTGCTGTATTTCTATGTGTGGTGACCCCCCACAGCATGAAAAATATACACAGAATGGAAATTCATTATGTTCATTTACTGCTCAAATTGTCATTTAAATAACAATTGAATGCAGTTGAGCCACACAAGTCAACATAAAACAATACAGCAATACACTTAAACTGAATCAAGCTGTGCATTGTTGGAATAGATTGTGTCATTCTTCTATGAATCAAGAGCATCAAGTGTGGAAGTCAACACATTCTCAGCCGTGTTTTGCATTTCGGCTCCTTTCAGAAGGGAGGAAACACGATCACTACAATACGCTGAAGTAAACATCACTCTCGGTGCCAGAATGTGACTCTCCGAAGAGAATGTTGGACAGATTGTCCTCGTCTGCATGCTGGAAAAAGGACAAAACTGGCTTAAAGTTGTTTACAGATGCTAATTTGTGAGTGAGCATTACAGTTCTTTCACATTGTTTTGACATTATTGACTTATTAAGCAGGGCTTGGACGTTTGACCAAAAGAGATCCCATGTCAGCGTTTTTTTACTCTATTAAACAGACGCCAATATTCACATTTGTCTTTGAACATTTTTGGTCTCTCTCCCTTTTGGCCAATTTTTGACCTTTTAATTCAACTTTCTGATCAAATTTTCCATTGCAAATTCAGATTATACAGTAGTTATGCATGTGTCTGAATCAGTTGTTTTTCCTTTTTTTTTAACATCAGGACTGCAAAATGGTTACTTTCATTGTCGCTTGTTCTCTTAGTAATTTCTTTGATTAAAGCAACTACAAGGAACTTTTAACTGGTTATGTAACAGTCTCATGATGCCTCTGATGCCTCTATATGACCTACATAAGCAAAGAAGACCATCAGATTGGCCATTTCTATATAGTTATTTCTAAATGCCTGCCAACGGGTCAGACGAAATGATTTACAGCACGCAGACCGGAAGAGCCTATGTTTACATTACATGTAGCATTGTAGCATGAGGGAGTATAAATACGTGACAAGGACGAGAGGAGGAAATTTCTCTTTGTTAAAAGTTAAAATTAAAGTTAGACTTGTTGTTGGCTTCCTGGCTCATTTTAAAAAAGTAGAGAGCTTGCAAGCGAGCTGAGAGAGAGAGAGAGAGCGAGCAGCGGTGGTTGAGTGAGCTAGAGAGTGAATGAAGAAAGGGAGCGGTATAGCTAGAACAAAGCAGTGACTCAGAAAAATATATAAAACATTAAAGAAAAGTAGTATTAAAAATAAGTAGCGTCTAAGTAGCGACACAAGGCGGTGGTGCTCATGGGAAATGCAGTCTTCATTCCGGGAAAACACTACCGCTAAAATCAACACGAAATGATTCAATTTATGTGTATAAAACAGAAAAAAGGCAGCAAAACCTCACATTTGAGAAGCTGACGTCAAATTACTCAAAAAATGTTGATTAATTTTTGATTTATTGGTATAGCTGCATACAGACACAACCAGTTACAACTAAATCACAGCAGCTACCCTTTTTTTTTTTTTTTTTTGCATTGGAATGGGCGGTATGATAATCACATTATACTCCATCTGCATGACCTGCCACACAGTAGGTTGATAACCTTGCATTTTACAACCAGTGATAAGCCTGATACAGCTGAATTACTCTCACATTAGGTTATGTAACATGTTGTGTGTGGATAACCGGGATCCATAATTGGGTATTTGTTTCCCTTCAGGCTGCATCAGGGACAACCAAAAACAGGTGGAGAAGCCTATTAATTGTTACTGTCTGACAGATACATGTACAAACATGCACACACACTTACACACACACACACACACACACACACCCTTGGCTGACAAGCAAGGGTGGTCAGTAATTACAAGCAGATGTGAACCTTGCAGAGGTTCCAGGTCAGTGAAAGCAATCTATTACATGCATGCATGAAGCCAACCTGTAAAAGACACACAGAAGAAGAAAAAAACAGAGAAGTGTTGAAAAATACTTGTGCATTCCTGTAGTTCAGCCTTGTGGCACAGAAACTCTGCTCAAGGGTCATTTAAAGCCAGCTGCAACACAAAAGGGAAAGAAAACAAACCAAAAGTACAACGTGAATAATTTTCGGAATGTTCCTTTAATGTCTGTATTTGCTATAAGTGATCTCTTCCTGGGCCTCTGGTACCTTCCTGGAATATCACTGCTCATGTCATCCTTGATTGTAGCTTATACAAAGCCGACCAGCGTGGTTTTGTCATTACCAGATGACTGTGAATGTTGTTGTGTTCGAGAACGCGTTTGTAAGTCACGGATACTGTAGCGCTCATGCCTTTAACTGGCTACCTGTGTTTTACTCCCACTGGCGAATCCATTATCACAATTATATAACTTGCTGTGAATGTATTAACTTATATTACTGGAAATAAATAGAGGTAGCATGTTGCATTGATTGAAGTGAACCGCACCACGCTGTTCTCTTGGTCTACCGCCACGCTCTGTGAGGCTGCACTTGCTGATGTCAGCCCGCTAACATGCTCGCTATGCCAACACGAGCATGCAGATGTTTAGCAGGTATAAAGTTTATCATGTTCACCATCGTAGTTTAGCAGCTGAGGCTGATGGAAATGTCGTCAGCTTTGTCATAAATCCAAAGTACTGGAGAATTTGAAGTTTTGAGCAGATGGTGGCACGAGTTAAGAGATCACCAAAGTCATTAAGATTCATCCTCTGGAGACCAAGAATGCAATTTGGAAACCATTTTAATAGCTGTTGAGATATTTCAGTCTAGACTAAGTGGCAGACCAACCAACTGACTGATCAACAGACCGACATTGCTATCCCCAGAGCCACACAGCTAAAAATAACAGCAAAACCGACCCTATAATGAAAATCTGCTATTGATGATAAAGCAGTCTGCATCCTAGTTACTATAAAGATGAGAAAATCTGACATAATCTATGGTTATTTTACTAAAAAGCACTTTTATTATCACTTCTTGGCACTTACACGTCTCTCATACATCCGCTTTAAGTTTATTCATCAATGACATTATAAAATTCAGTGTTTCATTTAGTCCTAGTGGGTTGCTCACTTCATTTCTGGCACCACAGCATCCTTGGTGCATAATGTTGCTTTATGTGTAACTATATCCTAGCTATCAGATCAGCACTGTGGTATCGGGAGATATTCTGACTTTTGTATTGGAGTCGGTATCAGGAAAGGGAAAAAAAAAAGATGGAATGGTGCATTTCTTGCACCATTGAAAAGCCTTAATTCAGTCAAATTAACTCCTGCATTGGCATCCGTCACGGGGCCACAACAGAACATACAGCCTGTTTTTAAAGATTTTCTCTCTGTTTATTGCTCAAGCCAGTGGATTAAAGGCTTTATAACAGTTTTTTCCCCCCCCATGAAAAGAGGATTTGCCTCATTGTCTATTTACGGTTGTACCGGATAAGGATATTTCCAACAGTGCTTGAAGGCAGCATGTATATATATATTTCTTTGAGAAGTGGGGATTGTTTTCTCTTGCGCTCTCTCCCTCATCACACATGTACACACATGCGCTCGCTCAGTCACATGCGTATGATCAGATGGGGGGGGACCAGTAATAACATGGTTTGTCAATGCGTTGCCACGGCGCTCCAGACCAATAATGGTCACACTGATGGCTCTCTGGTGTATGGAATATTGAGTGGAAAAGAAGGAGCTGTGTTATTTGTTATTGGCTACATTACAGCTGTCAATAAATCATCCTCAAGGACAATAATGACCCAGAGAGGACATTTATCCAGAGAGGACAGTATTTGTAATGATTACTGTTATGATGCATATTATTAAATGTTTCCAAGTCAGCTTGACATAAAACATAGAAGAATCCCTCCGTCGTCACAGTGATGTTATTCTTTGGAAATGTTTTACACAGTGCATCTCAGCAACAAGTGTGTGTTCCAGGTGCGTTACCATAGTAATATTTCTCTCACTTCCTGGCCCCGTTTGATTGTCTGTGTATGCGTTGCCACGGAAACTGACATATTCCTTTGCCCGTTGGCTCTTTTTGCGCCGTTTTGTCCCTTTGTCTAAAATAGAACAGAAACCACATGCTGCAGTGCAGTGTATGTCCAAACGACATTAGTCATCTAACTGCGCGCTGCCAGTCTAGTCAGCAAAGTCATTCATCTTTCCAGTGAAACATCTGTCAGCAACGGCAACAAAAGACAACACGACATCCCCATGCTTAATAGATTCTTTACACTAAGACTTTACATAACATTTTATATAACATGCACGTCTCACCAAGCTGTTGTTTGGCTTTGATGGACACTTGAATCTCTCTCTGCATTCTTTTGCCCCATTTGTCTATTGCTTTTCTCTCTTCCTCTTTTTGATCAAAAGCATTTTCATGATTTATACTGTTTATTTCTGCTCATGCAAAATTGAATCAGGTGGAGCGAGCCATTTGTTAGACTCGGGATTATTTGATTCACGAGCGCATCCATTCCAGCAAACATCATCTGCACGGGGGTTTTGCAATTGTTCTAATGAATACAGAGGGATACAGATGATGTGTAAAGGCTTAGCAACCAACTATTTTGGAGACAAACATCGGGAGTTAAAGGATTGTGACAGTTGCTGCATGGTAGATTTGTCTCTATACAGTCTGTTCAAACAGTGTTACATCTCACTAAGCATTCACGTCATACTGTGCTCTGTTAATGAACGCTTTGGCTGTATGTTCCAAAGGCATCCAGTGTTAATGTGCGCTGTGGCTTGACATTTTGTGGGGCGAAGAGTGAATGAATATAACATTAGGAGATATGTTATGAGAACGTCATGTCGCTCTTTAGCTCCACTGATACAGCCAAACAAATTAGCATTTACTGTGGTATGTAATAGGTGACTATCCTTATCTCAAGAGGGAGAAAATAAGCACTACTGAATTTGAGCGGCTTTCTAACTGGAGGGTGAAAAAAAAAAAAACGTAAATCTCTCCACTTGAAAATGTTATCATGAACTCCAAATAACACCATGGCAATCAGTCAACTCTAATGGCTTGAAGTGCAAAATGGATCCCAAACCAGTTTTTTTTCTTTAATTTGGAAAATCTTTGATGAAGATGTAATGCACAACTTTCCACAAATTCTGCATCATGTTGGAATTTCTCCCCCCCCTCCCTCCCTTTTTGTTCTTTTGACCACATGAAGGGCTCTAAACCAATATTCACCTTCATCTTCGAGCAATGTTTGTATCTTGGCTTTTTTTTTGCTGCCTCAGACCAAGAATTCTTCTGTTGTTTGTCTGGTGCAGAACAAGGCTGTAGTTATTTTTGGGGAAAGGGATTATTTCTAGACTCAGCAGATTTAAATTTGACTTCTTTTAGGGCTCCAAAAAAAAAAAAAATCAAAGATTCAGTATTTCTGTAGTCGAATGTTATTCCTGGCAGTGTGGAAATAACAGTTATTTGGATTTGTTTGAAAAACCCAAATAATAAAACAGTTCTTTGGTGGACTGGGTGCACTATCAGGTTTTTTTTCACATAATGATGCTGATTTCATTGTGTGCGATCTACAGGAATCACATGCAGTAGCTCTGGTTTGCACAAACTTCTCAGGGTAATGAGACTGGATTGTGGTGAATAAAGACAACAAGTCCAACCACGACAACGTTGATGGACTTCTTTTAGCATCCTAAAATAAACAGAGTGAAGAAAAAAAAATCTAAGTGATAGACATTTGGTTGCAGATGTAGCGTATCTTTTTTCACCCCTATAAATACATTTAATCATACATGACAACAAATCAAACTGTATATTTAAGAAGAATATCCTTTGTTCAGAGTTAAACTGTGCCAAGGGCGCCGGATTCATTTCAGAAGCGCGGGTGCCAAAAACTGTGTGTGTGTGTGAGTGTGTGTAGCGGTAGATAGACTCTCACTAAACTCTTGTGGAGTAACTACAGCTTGCTTGCACCACAGGGTGGAGGTATATATTCCAAACACAAAACAGCTAACTAGTACAAGTTTTTTTGTCCAATTACCCGAAACTACGAGTTTACAGGACAGTTTTGCGGCAAGCAGGCAATAGGAATGTTAACGTTGTCTTTGTGTTGTAAGCAGATTTGTGTGGAGAGTGGACGGGAGTTATTAAATGATTGATTGCCGTAAGTTTTGGAATATGGGCATTTGCGGGAATACAGTGATTCAAAACTTTAAAAGAATGTGGGAGGAGGGTAAAGTGGGGGTTGGCGGGTGGGGCCTATAGCCCCTTGGACCCCCTATGCAGGTTGGTTTTGGAACGTCTCGGTTTGTAAATTTGAATGAGCGTCACTGCGGGTCACACCGGCTTTCGGCTCATTGTTGCCAGAGTCCAGCAGTGATACCAGGATTTAGTCTGCCCCCTTCACTCTTCTGTCAGCATTCCAGGGGTTTCATAGGTTGACACTTAAGAACTGAAGCTCATCCATCCTCTTCAGAAATCCTGCTGGGCAGAACCAGCTCGACCGCGGAGAGGCCTCTTATTTAACTTTTCCAACTGTTTGTCTTTTCTTTTGCTGCGCGCGTGTGTGCGTGTGTGTGTGTGTGTGTGTATGCGTGGGTGTGTACAGGCATGCGCGCCCCCTCAAGCTGTGTGTGAGGTCAAGCGGGAGGGAAAAGGGTTTCCTCCGGCAGCGATAAGGAAGGGCATACACATAACAGCGGTGTTTGATGAAATGCTCTATTAAAAGGGGGCAACATGCAACTTGTTTTTCGCTGGACCCATGACAGGATTGTTCACGCACACACACACACACACATTCACTCACTCAGGTGGCTCTCCAGGCCGTCTGTGTCCACATCTTGTTTTCCTCCCATGGCTGAATGATGGCTCTGTTGCTTCACTGCACTAAGTGGGGTCAAATAACAAGAGAGTTGACAGCGGGAGGAACGATTTAAAAAAAATATTGTCAGTGGAAGCCTAATCATGAAAAGCGAAGCGAAGTTCTTGACATGAACCATAAAAATAAAGAACCATTTCTCTAGAAGATTTGAGGAAGAGTAAACATCATCTAAGGGGCAACATGAAGTAACTATTTTTCCAAGATAAAAACTAATGGTTGCTCTCTGTTTGCAAAAGTACAAAATAAGATCATATAAACACAGACACATTAGAGTACACATGTGTGTCTAGATAAGGCATTAGATAAACTGGAGCTACTCAGATGTTCATCAAAGCCAAAGCGGCTTTCCAGCAATTCATTACAATTCAGTTCAATTCAATTTTGATCACAGATTAAGCCAAAGCTGCCAAGTGAACCTGTCTGCTGCTGAAACATGAGTCTGCTGACTGAGACCGCTTTCTCTGCTTTCCATATACTGACATGTCTCCTTTCCTACGTCGGCTTTGCATTCTTAATGCTAGTTTATGTGTTTGGACAGCATACTGCAAATCCATCAGTGCGAGGCCATTTCAGTGCTGGAGGATGTCCTCACTTGCTCTTCAGAGACAGACAGACTTTTTTTCCCTAAGTGCATGCTGTCTCTCTGTTTATCTATCTGTATTGGCTGTATCATTTTGAATACATTTTGTTTGGTGCATGTTCTACTGTTATAAAAGTGTCATCCTGCACATGTGTTGCATTTTGCAGACGTTTACAGAACTGTTTACAGACTCATTTTTAAGGAGAAAACAGCAGTGGAGGGTTCAACACATGACATTAAAAGCCAATATTAACGTTCTATTATTTTAGTCATTCTGATCTTATCTTTGTGTTAACTTTTGTCTATCTCAGGGTGATTTCACCTGGAGCAGCCTGTCGGGGCGGAGCGTGCGTCTGACGCCAGTCGCCATCCAGAGCCTGTCAGAGCTGGAGAGGGCCAGGCTGCAGGAAGTGGCCTACACCCGTTTACACCAGGACTATGACCTGGGATGTCAGATAACCATGCCAAAAGGTATTGGAGTGTATTGAGAGAGAGAGTGTGTGTGTGTGTGTTCTTATGCTTGTTGCAAAACTGAGAGAAATGGTGTTACATAATTTATATGTTTGTGAGTTCCGGATGAGTGGAATTTACTGCCACAACATACTTCAGATAGCACCAAGTGACATTTATGTGACTGTTAACTGCGACCAAACGCCTCCTCCTTCCTCCTTAACTTTGCTGCGTATGCATGTGTGCTTGTGCTGCTTTAAGCTCGTACAGCTACTTTTCAAGTGTCCCATAAAGTAAAGCTAACGCTCGCTCCTCTGACCACATCCTCTTATCATCCCACAAGTGTATTTAAGGGAAGTCATGTATGGTCTATGTTTGGGGAAGCTGTGACAACACATGGATTTAGATGTAAACCATACTTCACATCTGGATCGGGCGCTTCCTGCCTGACGTGGAATCTGTTGACCCCCCCCCCCCCCCCCCCTTCTTATAATGACACGCGACTCCCTTTCTGCTGTGGCCACCCCACTAGTCACCACGTATACTCTAATGAAAAGTACAAAATGTTTCAAATGCAGGCTTTGACTCCTGTAAACCAAACCATTAAGTGACTTCTGAAAATGACAAAATTAGCCAAATTAATCCAAATCTAGCAAAAATGGGTAGAGCACTGCAGCGAAAACCGCTGGAGTTGGTGGTTTGTTTCCCAGTGGGCCCGCCCTTGCTAAAAATGTCTACATGCATCACAGTTTATACATGGAAGAGAATAAATATACACAATCCCACTCAATTTAAAGCAAAGAAGTGGGAAATAAAGTTAATAAGCTTCACAATTTGGTTATTTGTTGGTTAAAGCACACACTACACTGAACACTACTACAGGAATGGCTAACATATTAAAAAGGGAAATTGATTTAAAAGGGAAAAAGGTGAAATTCTTACTCAAACTGTCTGTTGTAAACATCCATCACAGTGCATAGACTGACTTCCTGGTTCAAATTTGTGGTTTTGTGTTCCCAATTTTCTTGCAAAGATTTCTGGTGAACTCACTTTCAGTTCTCAGCTAAAGTATTTTATTTAGAGCTTCCCAACCTTTAGGCTTTAGGTTTGTGACCGCTGTGTGCAGCCTCTTGTCCCAGGTTGCATATTTCTCCAAGTTGTGATGAGATAGCCAAAATATAATTAAAGGCATACTAGTCAGGATTTGTTGGTTGGTGTTTGTAAACACAACATTCAAAGTCGGCCTCTTCTCCCCGGCTCAATGACACCGGAGCGCCGGAGAGAGAGAGCAGCGGTGGTCGAGCGAGCTAGAGAGTGAATGAAGAGAGGGAGTGGCGCTGGCAAGAACAAAGCAGTGAGTCAGATAAATAAAACATTATTTTCTGATTGTTTCATGGCGCTTACATTCGAAAGCACAAATAAACACCGCCCACACCTCCGCGCAACTCTGCACAACGGAGACAGTGATGTAACCCGGTCGCTACGCTACGCGTCCCGATCTCACACCCTGCGTGTTGTTATTGGCTGGGGGCTACACACCCACTGCCAAAAGGTTGACGCCCAGAAACGTCCCGAACATAGCAAAATTTTAAAAAAATAAATAAATAAACTACAGGCAGAGGGCAGGGTCTCAGGGTCTCTGCAGATACATACCACATATTTCAGTGTTGTAATGATTGAGAGGGATTATTTTTGTATGAGTCTATACATTGTTTTTTTTTAGGAAAATCCTCCATAGTATGCTTTTACATCAATTATTTGAATAATGTTTAGAGGAGTAGGTAAAATTATTCAGTAATTCAGAGAAGAAAAAGAAGAAGAAAAAAAAACAGAGAAAAATGTTTTTTTTCAGTTAATCAATTCAAGACCCCTTAGATCTCTCTTGCAACCCCTTAGGGGCCCCAACCCCCATGTTGGTAACCACAGGTTTAGATAATCCAGCTAAAATGTTGGCTTGTTTACAACCTGTTTGACTGTCTGAGCAATGTTTCTTGCCCCACCAGACTTCTTTTTAGTGACTTCACAGAAATTGCTTCGCTTAGTAGAATGTTACATGACGCAAGCCGACACTGCAAAAAATAAGATCCAAGTTGTAATAAACCAGAATTTCCTTTAACTTCAATTTTAAGATTTTATTCATGGGATTAGAATTGTGAGTCTGTGCACATTATGCACAGTAGATGCAGCCTTTTTTTTTTACTTTACTGTATAGAAGTGGAGTGGCTGCCATAGCAGCAGTATAGTGCAGCCAGTGGATTATCCAGGGCCTTGCATTCCAGCTGAAGGTTAAACCTCTCCCCACCATGATTTAATACGTACTTGTCTGTGTTGCTTATGAATTCCAGAGCCCCTGACGGCCGCCATGTGCTAGCGAGGGAAATATTTCAACTCGTGTGTAAGAGTGTGTGTGTGTGCTATTTCAGCACTGCTAATGTGGGGCTTTTCAGTCCCGCTGTGTCTCGTATTTATCCGAAGGGATCATGTTTCTAGTGTTTCTTCAAGAACAAAAGGCAGATTAAAGAAAGATAGAACGGAGAAAGACAAAGAGGGATGGAATGAGGGTGTAATGAGACAGAGAAAAGCAGCAAAGATGCATCAGACGGTTCAGTTTCACAACTGCTTGGAGTTGAACTAGGGAGGTTTGGAGGTTCGGGGGATTTCCGTACAGCTTTGGGAGCCATCTGTCAAAAATCCAAACCATTTCCTATCTCTGCTTCTCACTCTCTCTCACTGCCCTCACTCTCCATCACAACATCTGCTTTCTTTCTCCTTCTATCTCACACCCCATCCTCGCTGTTTCCCCACCTATTTTTCCCCTCATACACCCTAAGATTTCACCTCACTCTCACTCCTTGCACCTTCTCACTCCAAGCTGCAGTTTTCTTTGCAGCTCAGACTCTGAAAAGGACACGTACATTTCTCATACATCACCACAGTGGCAATAAATTGATTATCAAACAGCAGCTGCAATGTTCAGCTTGTTCAGATATGTCAGAGATGGTTGGACACATGGGGAAACTGAACCTGCTCCCTGACGTAAGCGGCTAATGCTACCATGGTGTTGGGGGAGTTGGATAAAATTTCAACTCATTTGATACAGCTGAAGGGAACATCTGGGGTTCAAACTGAGGTTGCTAAACCAGCAAATCGAGGCTTAGTCCAAGATGATTTGATGTGTGAAAGAGTTGGTTTTGGACACCAAAAACCCAAACAGCACAGTGACTGAATGATAGCATTAAAAGTTGCTGATGTTTCCACAAACTGACATCCTGGCCCGAGACGAGACGGTTTCCTAACCTGCGCGGATTCCAAGAGTTTAAAGTTGCGTGTGCCACGATTTCCACGAGTTTCCTGATCATTAATCAGCAAATTCAGGAGTCATTTATCATGTTGACAGCTGACAAAAGTGGCTTTCCTCCTCTCAGATAACTCCAGCCCAAAAACTGGATGTAAAGCTCCCACATATACACACAGAAACATACCTTTGAGATCAACTGATTGTTAACGAGAGCTTCATGATGCATTTCTGGTGATTATAGTGCATTGAATGTGTATGTCTATTATGCAAGGATCACTAATATCCTTCCAAACCAAGACCTTGGTCTTGGTTTAATACAATTTAACCAATTAAGATCAATTTTTCAAGTGTAACTTGGCCAAAGAAAGTGTATGGATGACAATCCTGCTACATTTTGGTCAGTGTAGATAAACAATATAGGTTATTTACTGTAATAGATTTCAACAGATACATTTTAATGCTGGCTAATACCGGAGCTGACCCTGTCTGACGCTTCAGTTAAATGGATTTGTGTTCATGGGCGGCTTTTCCCCCGTAGCTAATTTATGTCTGCATTCTCGACATAAGCTTATTAGATATAATAAGCCAGATAAGATACAGCAGATATGAAAATCATTTGTTTCAGATGATTTACTTTCTTGTTTGTTTGTTTGTTTGTTTTTTCCCCCAACGCAGATGGACAGAAGAGGAAAAAGTCGCTGAGGAGGAAATTGGACTCTTTAGCAAAAGAGAAGAGTAAAGACAAAGGTATGGCAAGTTGTTTTGACATGCACTCTGACATTTTACCCGTTTGCAGGCTCTCCGTCTCCCTCTCTCTCTTCTCTGTCAGTCTGCCTTTGTTACGACTCGCTCCGCGTCTCAATCTCTCCCTTCCTACCAGTGAGACATAGGGGCTAGTCTGTGGTCTCCACCCCTCAGGCAGGTGAACGGCGAGGTCATAAAAACACAGTTTCTGTTTACTGGGCTTTGACAGTTTATATTTAGCTTAAGTGGAGGGACTCCTTGTAAGGGGACTGGCTCTGAGAAGCAGCCACTCTGCTGCACTAAGCAAAGCATATTTGGCAGAAAGAGAAACCGATCTTAGTCAAAGAGCCCAGATGAGAGATAGGAGCAGGAGATAAAATGAAACAGGATTTTCTTCTGGGAGCTTTTCTTCTGGGAGCTGAGTCTGGGAGCTGATCTCAAGTCTTGTTTACAATAAATACACATGGGAAATGTGAGAAATACACACACCTATCTGAGTTTGTTTTTGATAGCCTGTCATACTCTAACCAGCGCTGATTTTTTTGCAGAGCTTGCATTGTTCTCAAGTAACTGATTAAAATGGCAGGAATGAGTAAGTAATAGTAACTTGCATTTGGGGGATTTAGACATTTTTCATACAAACTTAATATCCACAAACTACACATGTGTATAATGTAAAACCCTGATGATGCTGTAGTGATGTCATCTGGGTTATCTGAGGTTGGGTTTAAAACAGGAAAGCTTGTGTTACAAAACTAAATATGACATATTCCACAATCAAAAGCGTTTAATAAAATGATTTTTAAGAATTTCCTTTTGGGGAGCAGCTACTTGATCCCGCTGGCTTTAATAATTGAGATAAATCTACAGTTCATGAACAGTTAATAGACATAAAAAGCAGCCATGTGTTCATCTGACATTGAATGCATTTTGCATTATTTGTCATAATCAGTAACAAAAATGTAAGTATTGTTTATTCATATTTTGGGACCACATGCTATTAGAATAGATTTTTTTGTGAGTGCTCTGCCAATCTTTATTCACTGCTCCAAGTTGGAGACACAGCAGTCAAGCTCTGGGTTTTATATTGGAGCGATGATGCCATGTTAACAGCTGTGTGGTCCGAAAATAATGCCCATCCTCTGGCCTTTCAGAACCAAATGTCTAAGATTTATGTCAGGGTACAACTGTTTTCTGTGTTTTCCCCTACGCTACATGCCTGGCTCTACCCCTCCAGAGCCCAGCTGGCTCAGATGTACGGGACCTGTGGTCTAAACTTTTTCTCCCAGGGCCCCCCGAATACCAGCCCTGCTTTTCACTTTGAACTGGGCTCAGCCTTTTCTCTGCAAGAGAGAAACAGAGAGAAAAAGAAAAACGCTGGCTTCTTTGATGCGTCCACAGAAACATGAGCTCTATGTGTTGTGACGAGACCTCAGTCAAACTTTAGTTGCAAATAAGGTTAACAGCTAATCTGCTTTGAGTATCGTGTGGGTGAGTTTTTACCTCAGAGAGAATCAAGCAAGTTGTCAGTCAAGACAAAGCTTTACTAATTGGCCTCTTAAATACTTTTTGGCACTATCACTGTATTGTCCTGTGCGGTAAACTCCACCCATTTGGCACTTTGTGCACATTAAAACAAACGTTTCATGTTATTTATAACTTTCCCGAGGCTGCGAGAGACATTCTGCATGCAGAGACCATATCCAGCTAATATAAACACACTACATGGACATGAATAAGAAATAGTTATTTAAAAAAAGGGGTGCTGAAAACCAAGACTGCTTTTCTTAAGACGCCGCAGGCCTGGAAAATGTAGATTTATGAAAACCTGTCATGGCTTGATAAATGTGGTCTGGTCCTGGACACGCCGTGAAGTGCTGTGCATTACGTTGGCAAAGCACCGCACGTTATGCGATCCAGATTGTGTACGTGCATGTTTGTCTGTGCATGCGTGTGTATGTGTGTGTGTGTGTGTGTGTGTGTGTGCTGTTACATAAGCCCTGTTAACTCTGTGAGGTTGCAGAGCAAATCCGTTGTGTCACAGTGTTAGTGGTCATGTTGCTCATGAACCACAGCCCTCCACTTGTGGTTGTGGAATGCATTTTGCTTTCTCTCTCTCTGTCTTTCTTTCCCTCTTCCCTACACTCACACACACATGCACTGAACAGCTGGACTGTTTTTTCTCAGCTGTTGGCTCGGGCTTTGGGATTCTGTATAATGAAATATATAGCCTGTGATGGCCCAGAATGACATAATTTCTCTCTGAAGTGAGCCCGTGCATATCTTCAGTGCTTGCATGCGTGTGTCAGCAGGACAACACAGAAATTAGTCCTAAGTTAATTGCGATTGTTTTGCCTTACTACATTTTTGTATAAACATTTGCTCCTTCCCTTGCAACTTCTTGCCAAAAAAACGATATTCTGCCTGTCGTCATACTTGCCCACCTGCTAGCTATTATTTACATATGTGTCAGTGCTGAGAAGCTTCTAAAAATTACCTCCATGGAGAACATGACATTGCCTGTGGGCGAGAGTCATCAAAGTTGTGTTATTTTGGTCAAAGGCACTACAATTAGTGGTCTGGCGTAATCAGTTTTTTTTTTTTTTCCAATTTTCTTTCTGTGATGTCTTTTTTTGGAAAACAGATAGCGCTGTAAGATTTTTAACTGACATGGTAAACATGTGTAGTGATACTTTTATGGCATGTGCTTGTGTACAAAGCAAGCTCCAACAGAAGTAATAAAGTGTTTAACTGGAGACGCGTTTGATCTTAATGTTGTGTTTGATCTTCATGTTGTGTTCACAGAGGCTAACAGCTATTTATGGATGTTGCTAATAGAGCTTTCTTTTTTTTTCTTTTCGCAGCTAACGTCTTGCAGTTTTAATCTAGAATCCTGTTTTATTCAACTTTGTCTCCTCTTTTCTTGCACCCGTTCCCTTCCTTTTCTCCCTTTTTTTCCCCCCAGAATGCATCCCCCAGGCCTTCAGCATACCCCTCTCCCAGGTCATTGCTAATGACAGAACGCACAGACAGCGTCAGGACAGCTATCGTCAGGACCCTCCACAGCGCGAGGAGCACAAGGACGCCTCCGACCTCGTCTCATCCATTTTACAGGTCTGTCAGTTTATGTGTATGCCTTGCCTGGTATCAGACTGAATTGTCAACTTGTTACACTCCGTTTCCATCTTTAGTCTCACATCGCGTCCACTCTAACCGATTTCAGTAGGGGAAGGGGATTCCATCCCCACTAAACGCTCCGGCTGGTGGTGACGTGGTGGGTGACATACTGCGAGTTGGGTGGTGCTTGCTTTTGGCTCGTCTGTTTTCAACATGGCAACAAACAGACACTAAAATGGGGAGAAATAGGCAATGCGGTAACAGAATCATGATTCATACTGTATTTGATCAGCACTGCCTAGTTTTACTCCTCCTCGGTTCCGGCGCACAGCTTGACAACGCTTGACAAAAGCATTAGTCCCGCTTGTGGCACTGATTGGCTAATCGTTAGTCCCCCTGCGGCGCTCATTGGATCGATTGCTTTTTCAACTGAGAACCTGCTGTCTCATGTCATGATGCCAGATAAATCAGTCAACTCGGTGGAGTGGGCGGATTCAAAGGTCTGGACCCAGGCAAGTGTATGCCTGTCTGTCCTTCCTTTCATCCAACTTTCTTAAAACCAAAGGGGGGAAAAATGATTCCATTGGTTTTAATGATATTTGTAGGAATTACTGTACATAGAATCAGGCAAATCATCCCACCAGTACTGTTTGAATACAATAAACCAACTAAAAACTCTTCTCTTGAATATGTCAAACATAGCCAAATCTAACTCTTGCGTCATCCATTCTGCAGTTTGCCACCAAGCGGCCGTCCAACAAGGAGCTATCCAGCAGTAACTCCTCACTGAGCTCCACATCGGAGACAGCCAATGAGTCCACGTCGCCCAACACGCCTGAGGCTGCACCACGAGCACGCAGAAGGGTGAGACACGCTGTTAGTGCTCATCCCAGTTTGAACTACATACAGGGGATCAATTGTTTGTAGTCTGTTTCATGATTGCATGATTAACCTCCAGGGAGGGATGTCAGTGGACTCCATCACGGACCTGGATGACAACCAGTCCCGCCTGCTCGAGGCGCTGCAGCTCTCTCTGCCCGCCGAAACGCCCAGTAAAAAGGAGAAGCACCGGGACAAACGGCTGAGCCTCAACCCCATCTACCGTCAGGTGCCTCGGGTGGTCGACAGCTGCTGTCAGCATATTGAGAAATACGGTTAGCAGCTACTCTACTACTGTAGCCATCATATATGTACCTCTAGCCTTTCACCTATCCTCTTATTATACTCCATCAACTGTCTTTTAATGCTTAAGTTATTGACCTTCTTTCCCTTTTCCACTCAGGTTTGCAGACTGTGGGGATTTTTCGAGTGGGAAGCTCCAAGAAGAGAGTCCGACAGGTAGGTATTGTTGAGTTTCTCCTTGGTATGCAAAAGATATCCTCTTTTTCTCCCCATCAACAGATCAAAGGCTACATTTCCAGAAAGTGAAATTGCTTTCTTGTGCGAAATGCTCTTCACACATTCTTTTCCATCCACAGAAGGCAACACCAACAAACAAAACCTCCTCTCTAAGAATAGATTGTGTGATGACCAACACAGTGCAACAAATATGTGCCATGGTGCCAAAGCTCCCTCTATTGCATTTGCCATCTTATGACTGTAAACAGTCCTTCATTCAAGAGCCAAACACACATGTACAAAGACGCACTTCTTGAATATGCCTGAGAAATACACAGTGTTCCAACAGAGCTGGTCCTAATGCTGTATTTGTTAGTCAAGCAAATACATTCTTACCAAGTATACATACAATGTTGCTGTACGTAATTCTGCTTCTACTCCTTTCATTATCTCTGACCTTTGACTCCAGTGACTACACAGTGATCGAGTGCTTAAAATGCTTCATTTAGTTTCTGGAGCAATCAGTGTGGGCAGCACATTCTTTTTATGTTACCATTTCTGTTTCATGTTTTTACAACACTGACTTCTACTTGTAGTAGCTGAAAGAGCAAGAGACACTCACTGGTTACTGAGGCAGGGAAGTACACGTCTTTGACCTTCAGGTAGATACGTGTCCAGGGTTTCCTGCATTATAGTTGAGGTGGGCTGCCTCGCTTAAAATAAAGACTGTCTCTGCTAGCGTCAGAAGAAATTATGTATCCAATAAGTAAGGCAATCGTTTGGATTTAGTATAGTCTTAGTATATGAGTGAGCGTTATACATTTTATACAGATTGCTGCTGAAACTCTTGTTGCAGAAAACATTTCCTCTGCAGTATTCATGAAAGCTGTGGTTACAGTGTTTTGTTTTTTTTTTTTTACTTCTCTGACAGGAAGTTCAGATATTTTCACACATGCTCTAGTTGTGGTTGTGGTCAAAAGTAAAATGTGCCTTGACATTGGGACATCTTCAGATAAAATGCTTTGTAACAACAATGCCATTTCTACTCATTCTAGACTGTTACTGCAGCGCTCTAATAAATAACACTATGTGGAAATGTGCCACTTGTTTTAATGGCAACATTAAAAAGGGGAAGCAAATGGAAGATGATAAAACAGACTAAACAACTTGTTAAAAGTCAACCATTTACCATTCAGATACTCTTGAAATTGACTCTAATAAATAAAACAATGCGTTAATTGTGGTTAGTCTGACCACTCTACCTCTGCATGTTTATAACACAGTTTCTTTATTATAAACTCATTAAATTAAATGGTTTGTATTCACAAATCTGTATATCACTTGGCAAGTGTAAATATCTATTTTACATTCTCTGCTGGTCTGTGTTGATTCTCTCCAGCGTCAACATTTATGCATTTGCCACAATTGTCAGCTTACTGTGAAATAACAATTAATCGCATTCACTTACTGATACTGTAATGTGAAGTGTGGTAAATGAGTGAATGAGATGTACCCAATGACCTACAGTATGTGTATCTATCATCATGGCTGACAATGGACTTTCTAATTCCCTGGAAGTCACCCAAAGGTCAGATTGCAGAGATTCAGATCTATACTGGTAAAACTAGTTTGAAAAGAGAGTCTACCATGTCACTTGGAAGACCATACAGGAAGTCAGTGTGTGTGGGTGTGTGTGCAACTTAGAATATAATGTCCATTGTTCTGTGCGAAGGATGTTTCTGAATCCCCTTCTTCCCCTTTGCCCTCTCTTTCTTTTTGTCACTCCTTCAGCTACGTGAGGAGTTTGATCGTGGCGTCGAAGTCCAGCTGGACGAGGAACACAGCGTTCATGATGTGGCTGCTCTGCTGAAGGAGTTCCTCAGGGACATGCCCGACCCACTACTCACCAAGGAACTCTACACTGCCTTCATAAACACCACATGTAAGTTCCATTGTCCCTTTTTTCCCCTCTCTGCCTGACTTTGATCCATCTTTCTCATCTCATGTTGCTGAAGGACTTCCTAACCATCACAAACTATTGCTTCACCTTAAATGCTGAGAGTCAGACAAAAGTTCTCTTTTTGTCTTTATCTTTTCTCTCTCACCCAATCCATCCTAATCTCTGTTGCAGTGTTAGACCCAGATGAGCAGCAGAATGTCACTCAGCTACTGGTCTACCTGCTCCCAGCATGCAACAGTGACACTCTCCACCGCCTCCTTGAGTTCCTGTCCACCGTTACCAACCACGCCCACGACCGGCAGGACAAAGACGGACAGGAGGTGAGCACTACTTCCCAAACAGGAATATTACTTAAAAAATCTTTCAGCAAATCAATGAGTTAAGTGGCATAAAACCCTAGTTACACATGCACATACACGATGACTGACTCTGTTTAGCTTGTATGAGCAGCTACGAGCATTTTGTTTGCCTTGTTTTTACACCCCATTGGGAGGAAATTACCAAATAAACTGATAGGAATCAGTTCGCGTGGTTGGTATGTACACATATATCTCTGTGCCTGTCAGGCACTGAAACTGCGTGAGCGCTAATGTAAGATTGCTCAACAGCCTCTTGTTGATCACATCTTTCAGGATCTGACTGGCTGCATTTACTCCATATTTGCACTCTGGAAGACTGGAGTGACATTCACCAAACCACAAGTCTTAAGGCCAGAGAACAAATTCCCACCATAACTGGGGAAATCTGAGCAAAGTAAATGTCTCTACCTTCCTCAAGCAACAGGAATAGTCTGCATGAGGGTATTTCACTTGAAAATGTTCTGTGGTGCGGCTCAGAAAGATTGTAATCTAAAAGAAATAATCACAATGAAACTATGTGTCAACACCGGAATATAATACAGTAGGTATATACACTAAGGAACCCACAAGACAGTGTTCCCATCAGGGGGGTTGTGATCCCCCTTCCAGGGGTGGCAAGATACACCAAATAGCCAAAAGTCTATTACTTTTGTGTACTTTGGTCTAAGGCAGTTTTTCATGGTTAGGCTAGGGGCCCTTTATTCCAATTAAGGGCAATTTTAATGTTACATATACAATATTATATTAGATAGCTAACAACTTTGTGGAAACAGTTTGAGGAGGGCACTTTCTTGTTTCAACTTGAGAATGCCCCATGCACAAAGCAAAATCCATAAATAAATGAGTTTAGTGTGAAAACCTTGAAAGAGCCCTGATCTCAAACCTATTGAATGGGATGAACTGGAATGCTGACTGCTAGCCAGGCCTTATTGCCAATGTCAGACATCTGATTTTTCTTTCAGACTTTTCTGTAATCTTGTGGAAAAGAAAATCCCTCTTTGGTTGAACTGCTCGTAACTTACATGCAACCCAAGTAGACATTGCTTTGTTTTAACGAGTTACCAGCCAAAAAGGCCTGAAACCATTGTCCTAAGAGATTAAACAAATTCCAGAAAATACAATAATGTCACTAATGTCAAGTTTACAAAACCCTGTAATCATTTATACACGGTCACAAGTTGGAACCACTATTTCTTTTAACAAACTTTAGTTGTGGGATCTCTAAAAAAATTCTGTCCCTAAATATCATCTACAAATATTTGAATAATATTACCATCTGAATTGCAAATGAGGGGAGTAAAAGTAGGAACAGAGGAAGTGACATCATCAGCTGTGATCAAGACTCTGCATGGTTGAAATTATGTTATGCTCTGTTCTCTCCAAGTCCCACACTCCCTTTAGCCTATTTTTACGGCACACTTTTTAGATCCTGGTTGTTTTTAACTGTATCTTTTAACTGGATGAAGGATTTTAATCATCGGATTGCTGGATTTTAAGATATCAGTGAAGCAGTCTCCGCAAACGTAGATTTTAGTCCGTTGCTACGGCACAGGCCAAATGTCTGGCTGCTGTTGTGCACAGCTCTGCCACCACCGGAGAGGAGCCGACCTTTGCAACTGATGCCCTGGACACGTCTGGCCCATACTCGGGGCTAAACCCAAATCCCAAGCCTGCTCCACTCCCTACAACTCAGAAACATGGGTCCTGGTCAGGAGCAACAAGTGTCGAGCTAAACGCTCCCTCCAGCCATGTGCATCGGACACTCTGCAGCTGAGCAATAACTTCCAAATCCTGGGCAATGGGAATGGACCATATTCTCCAGTGAGGCTCCAGCAGGATGACCTTCCATCTTCTGACCACGCCAGAGCCAGTTGGTGGCTCCCCTGCTGCCGCAGGCCACACTTTGCCTGCTGCTACCTGGATCCGGTCATCCAGGTTTTCATGTGTGCACACTCAGGCACCGCCTGGGCTGGTTGGTGCCTCCTCTGCTGCTGTGGATCAGGCCTTGTCTGCTGTCGACCAGGGCCAGCCCCCCAGGTGGTGAACACACGGGTGTGGCGCCCACCGTCAGTGCTTGTTGTCGGCACCACTATGGTCCGGCAAGTGGTGGCCAGACTTTCTGCCATCCAGGCGCCTGTGTAAAGGACGTTACTCAAACTGCTCTGCAGCTGATTGAACAACATAACTCTGCATCTGCAGTTGTTATCGAGGCTGGAACCAATGATATAAAAAAAACAACAGTCAGAGACTCTCAAAGAGGACTTCATGCTCCTCGTGGACAGTCTGCTGGACACCAGGAAGCAGGTAATCATTTCCGGCCCTTCTCCACCCGCCGCGTTTTGGTGATGTAAAGTTCAGTTGCATACGCCAACTTCAAATCTGGTTAAAGGGTTACTGCAGGAACAGAGATATCCCCTTTTCTGACAATTTTACTGCCTTCTTAAACAGACCTCAGCTTTTTAAATCAGATGGTCTCCATCCTTCACAGGAAGGCTCACGCCTTTTATCCACAAACACTGAACTGACTCTGCACTCCTGTATGGCTTCTCATACCCAATGACTATCATATAACACTCCCTCTAAACCTTCTCCTCTCCTCTCCGATCATGTGATATCAAAAATTCCTCTCCTAATTAGAGATAGAGGTAACAAGGTTTCTCCAACTCGGTTTGCACAATTATCAAGCCTAATTCCTATTCCTCGCCAACAGACAATTTCTCTTGCCTCTGTTGGAACCACTCCTGACGGGTCCTCTGTCCATTGCCAACAAGACATTTATCCTCAACTCAACTTATTCATTAGGGAGAATATGGACTTTCTATTTCTTCACTGAAACCTGGCAGGGAAATATGGAATATTCATTCATCAATGAACTTGCAGACTGTAGCTCCATCAGCACGCCGATGCTATCAGGCCATGGTGGAGGTCTTGGACCTTGGTCCAGTTATTTAATGAACAGTGCTTCTTCGTATTGGATATAGTGGCTTTTAAATCTAGACAATTCTCCTCTGTCAAATCCTCACCTTGGATTAATGAGTCAATGGAAAGCCACCAAACTAGAGGTCCATCAGCTGCATTTTAAAGAGCTTTTAATCCCTTTGAATGAAATGATGAGGGAAGCTAGGACTAACCTCATTTCAACTAACAAAAGGAATTCAAAAGTTATCTTTGAGACTATAAACATTATCGTCTCTCCTGCTCCACAAGTGCCTGTTTTCTTGAACACTGATTGCAATAATTTTCTTAAATGTTTTGTGGACAAAGTCAGTGATATCAGAACAAATATTCCCCCATCATCAAACCATCATACCATTGGTGTTTCCTGCTCCACAATCCTGAACTCCTTTTCTCCCGTTTCCATAGAGGACATGATTGAATTGTTGCACAAAATTAAACCTTCATCTGGCCCCTTTGACATTCTTCCCTCATCCTTGTTTTTAAGTGTTTTTAATTCAATTGGCCCCACTACTGTGGCCATGATCAATCTCTCTCTTTCAACTGGCTCTGTCCCTAGCCAGTTTAAACACGCTATAGTTCAGCCTTTGCTGAAAAAAACAAATTTAGACCCCACCCTCCCATTGAATTACAGGTCTATACCCGAGCTGCCTCTTATGTCCAAACTACTGGAAAAAGTTATAGCCGAGCAGCTTATAACTGTTTTTTGAAACACATAGTCTGTATGACTCATTTCAATCAGGTTTTCGTAAACTGCATTCAACAGAAACGGCTCTTCATTAAATTTAATAATGACATTATGATCACTGTCAATCACGGTATCCTTTTAAATAGGCTAAACCAGTTAGTGGGTATTTTTAGTGGGAGTTTTTTCGGTCTCTGTCAGTTCATGTCAGACACAGCGCCTCTGTCATGTGGTGTCCCACAGGGCTCTGTGCTGGGTCCTTTGTTGTTCTCTTTATATATGCTGCCTCTTGGACAGATTATTAGCAGCATCTCTTATCATTTTTATGCTGATGATATTCAATTGTATTGCTCTTTTAAACCTGATGAGAATAACCAATTGTCCATTTCAAATGAATGTTTGGATGCCTTCAAGATTTGGATGGCTGACAACTGCCTTAAGTTAAGTGCAAATAAGACAAAAGCTCTTATAATTGCTCCTGAAAATTTAATTCCAAACATCAAGCAGTATATGGGGTCTTTAAGTGTTTGTGTTCAGCATAACCTTCAAAATTTAGGTGTCATCTTTGACCAGTCCCTGTCCTTTGATAATCATGTCAGCCAGCTTATGCGCTCATGATTTTTCCAGTTGAGGAACATTGCTAAATTAAGATCTGTGGTGGCCAAGGTTGAGATGGAGATGATTATTCATGCTTTTATTTCTTCTCGTTTAGATTATTGTTATGCTCTTTTTACCTGTTTAAATCAAACTTCTCTGAACTGTCTCCAAACTGTCCAAAATGCAGCTCGGCTTTTAACTAGAAATAATAGTATATATATATATATATATATATATATATATAATATAATCACATATGACACCAATTTCATCCTCTCTGCACTGGCTCCCAATTAAATTTTGCATCAATTTTAAATTATTGGTGCTAACCTTTAGAGCCTTGCATGGTCAAACACCCCAGTATATTGTTGACCTCCTCTTCCCTTATACATCCAATAGGGATCTGAGATCTGCTGAACAAAAATTACTGGCTGTCCCTTAAACCCGCTATAAAACCTGAGGTAACCGTGCTTTTCAAGCTGTTGCACCCAAGTTATGGAATGCTCTCCCCTTATCGCTACGATCCCTCCTGTGACATGTTCATAAAGCTTCTGAAAATGTTTTTATTCAGACAGGCTTTTGGTAAGCCTGTCTGAATAGTGGCTCCACTTTATTGTCTTTTTTGTTTTTTGGCTTATTTCCTCGTTTGTATTTTGGAACTTTTGTACTTTTTTGTGTCTCTGTCTCTGTGTCTGTCATGTATCATTAATTTGTTGTTGCTGTAATTTTAACTTGTCAGCCCTGCACTGTTTGGTTTCAATGCTACATTTTAATATTGCCTTTAATTGTGTATTTTTATTAATATAAAGCACTTTTGGATTTTGTATATGTGAAAGGTGCTATACAAATAAACTTTACTTACTTTCTCCCTTTAGCCTTCTTTATTTCCCAAACCATACACTCATTTATGTGTGTGTCAGGAGAGAAAGTTTGTCTGTACATGTGCGTTGGTATGAATCTGGCCACTTTGTATTTCCGCGAGGGAGTGTGTGTTTCTGTGGATGTGCACTGCATCAGTTGTTTGTGTGTGTCTATGCGTGAGAGCAGAGAAAGTGTGTTTTGGCATTACTGCACTGTCTGCAGAGACAGAACAGTGTTTTTTGTTGTTTCAATAAGTATTCATGAGAATGGACTCATAAAAATTTGTGTGTGTTTGTGTTTTTTCCCCTTCACGGCTCCATGGCTCCAGTATCTGTATCTATGATCATGACAGGAAGTCAGAGTGTTTCACACTTATCTGGGAACAACATATCAATACTTTTTGGCTGCTTGTGGTTCCCATCTCTCCTTTGGGACTGGGAGTGGAAAGAAATGAATTTTAGACTAAAAAAAAGTTGTCCAAGCTTTGAAGGGCTTCTAATTCTAGCTGGTAATTGTGTCACAGGATGTACACCAACCCTTGTAGAAAGAGAGGAAGCTGTCATGCACTTCAACACTTTTAGTGTTAACAAAAACCCATGATGCCACCCCATCCATCTTTTGCTCAAAGTGACAAAACGCTGAGAGGGGGGACATGACAAAAGATACAGAAAGATGAAGAGAGAGGTGAGAAAATCAACGTGAAAGATGGATGGAGGATGAGGATGTAAGAGGGACGTAGAAAGCGGAGAGAAAAAAAGAGTGTTGAGGGAAGAGAGGAAATGTCTCTAAGGACTTATTTAATCACACCAAAACAATGATGTCATTTCAGTAATTTGGGTTAGGAGTTGGGTTACAGAGAAGTTACACTTTGCTATTGGAGTACTGAGAGAGACTGTGTACACATATATTTGGTCCCTGTCTATCACTCTGCACAGTACAATGAATTGTTCCATCACAGAACAACATGACAACCCTACAGACATTTTGCAAGTCCCTCCAGCTGTGAGTCTCCAGAATTGTCACCACCTTTTTCACCCCACTTGTGATAGCAGAGGCCTGTGCTTTCGTGTGTTTGAATCCAAACTGCGTTTCTCCCCCAATTTACAGATCACAGGGAACAAGATGACATCTTTGAACCTAGCCACCATCTTTGGCCCCAACCTGCTCCACAAGCAGAAGAGCTCAGACAAGGAGTTCAGCGTCCAGAGCTCAGCCAGGGCAGAGGAGAGCACGGCCGTCATCGCCGTGCTGCAGAGGATGATCGCCAGCAACCAAACCCTCTTCATGGTCAGTCATTGAGCTTGCCTGTGTGTGTGTGTTTATAACTCTCCTCCATACTTCCTCCTTTCATTCTTTTGCCCACTAAACACACATGCACAGTCCCACATGAACTGATGCACGCTTTCCCTCTCACATTCCTGTGTAGACTTAAAGTAAGACAATCCCCTCCTGGCTTAGCACACAATGGTTGTGTGTTAGTTAATGATAACAGAGCCCTGCCTGGTTTAGTGGATGGAGAGGAGGAAAGTGAGAAAGCAAACAAAGAGAGTAAAAGATGACAGATGGATGAGGAGTGTTTTTGTAGACGAGTGAGTGAATGGTTTGTGACATATTACCTATATTTGCAATCAAGCTTTGCTCAGAATCACACCTGAATTCTCTTGTGAATAAATCTTACAAGAAAGTATTGCCAGTTAGCTGACAACAAAAACAAGAATTTTTAATCCAGACACTTGAACTTGTTCATTCCTAAATAAAAGTAGGTAATTCTGGCATGAAATCCTTCATGTGGTGTCAGAAGAGGTCATGATTTCACATGGATTACCGCCTCATCGGTTGCTTTGTTCCTTTCTGTTCTCCAGGATCCTCAAACTGTGCAGACAGGCAGTTCAGGTCATTTCAGGTCCGAAACCTTAAACCGTAATGTTTTGTAATCTGCCACTGCTGCTCCCCTGAGGCTTACATTCCTGCAGTAAGCCAATGAAGACCTATTAATCACATATAGTGAATTGGGACTGACTTGCTCAGTCTTGGTGAGTAAAAACAACTTGACAGCAGCTCAAGTTCTGTGAATGACATTTGAAAGTTGTTTCGTAACCTTCTTAAGATCTGGCAACGTTTCACTTTCCAAAGCATCTGAAGATAGGAATCATTCGGAGAAAGTTTGGGCGGTGTTCTACATTACACCTGTAATCTGCACTGTTTGATGAGCAAAAATTTAGCTAATCACCTGGAGATCAGATTAACAAATGCACTGGAAAATGAAGGTAACAGGGTAAACAACATAGAGATTGAGCTTTCTCATTGTTTCTTCCCTTTTTTATTCACACTGGGCCCTTGAACAGGAGGAAGCAGGAAGCCAGGAAAAAAAGGGTTGCAGTGAAAGCTTTTAATAAAATCTGGATGAATGAGAAGGAAATGGTAAATACGATCCATGTTTGATAAAAGCCAGGCTGGATTCTTGTTTTATTAGATGGAACAGGTGGAGTTTTATTTACTAGAAATCAAGTACATTTAATTGTCTCAACGTCGGATAATTGTAATTGATGTTATTTCACTCAGATGGTTGTTTTTTATATATATATATATATTTTAGGTGCCACCTGACTTGCAAAATGAGGTTTTGATGAGTCTGCTGGAGACTGACCCGGACGTGGTGGACTACCTTCTGAGGAGAAAAGCATCACAGTGAGTTACACACACAGAGCATGTGGTCTTGTGTTTCGGTGTCCTATCTTTCTCTCTTTCATACTCATTTTTTTTCCACCCGCAGGAGTCCTGACCTGTTGCAGTCAGAGGAGCCCTTCACCCTGAGTGAGCGCCGCTCCTCCAGTGACTCTAACAAGGTGTCCAGTGGCGAGGTGTCCCCGTATGACAACAACTCCCCGGTCCTGAGCGAGAGGAGAGGAGAACCAGAGAGCCCGGGGAGCGAGCAGCTCTTCCGTGTCCCAGAACAGTACACTCTGGTGGGGCAGGTGGCCGGCTGGAGCAGAGAGCCTGGAGCTGACACCTGGGCTGCCAAAGGTGAGCTGTGAATGTACTCAGTGATAGATAACTGGATTTTTAATATAGAAATATAAATATAAAAATTAAAATGGAAAGTTTTTTGTTGGGGATGCAGAATAAATATTAAGAAGCAAATGTGTTCATGTTACATGTGCTTTTGTCAAACTGTGTAACTAGTATTTTGCTTCCTTCAGACACCATATCAGAGGAGCATGCTAACATTTGGGGGACGTGGCACACCACTCTGAAACCAGCACTCAAGGACCAACCATACACAGGTAAACCGTTTCACTCAGGTCCTCTGGAAATTTTGTTCGTAGCGGTTAATGATCCAGAGCGGCATGTGCCTGACACCTGGTGTTAGCTTTTAACTATCAGGGACAGAAACCTGCAGGACACTGAAGATAAAGAACCAGCACTGAGTACCTAAACCTTTGAAATCACAGTAGCTTCTGTGATGAAAACCAAATTCCTGCTGATTTTTATTCATTTTAGGCCACCTAATAGCTACTAATGTACACCTGTGATGCCAGGTGAATGCATTTAACTAATTACTAAGCTTAGAGGACAGAAAAACAGCAGTACTTAGAACTGAACAGCTGCAGTAGTTTAGTGATTATGCATCACTTTATTCATAAAGCGTAAAAATTATTGGATGTTTGAGAGCTTTGACTTTTGCATAATTACCAAAGTATTTAATCCAGCACAAATAATTCTGAGGATGTTTTGACTTGCATGAAAAAAAAATAAAAAATAAATAATAATAATAATTAAAAAAATCTTTCCTGATTTTTTTAATCTCTCCATATTTTCATTAAAATTCAGGCCTGACAAAGTGTTGTCTATAAAAGATCTCTACATTTTTATTCCAAGCAGCTACTATTAAGTGATGTGTGTATTCCTTGTCATTCATTAAACTATAATTAATTCCACTGATATGCAGTAGTTGATGTTCTGTTTCTAGGTTCCTATGGCAACATGTCAGAGGGAAGCTCCCGCAGCTCACAGGAGGGTCTCGACGGACTCCATGGCGATGGCAGGCAGCAGCCGACAGCACAACGGACTCAGGCGGTGCCTGGCATCGCCGAGTGCAGACCCCACCCGCCGGTAACCAGAGTGTGTACCAGCCCTCATGTAGGCATAGACACGGGGCGACCACGCCTGCAGCTAAACATCAACCCCTCTGTGACGTCACACCTCAACAGCACGCAGGGCCTCCAGCGAGCAAGCGGACTTGGAGTTAACCAAAACTCCAGACCTCAAGGCGGGGCGAACACCGGCGACGGTGGCCCCGCCGCGCTCGCCGACGGCCGCTCTCCTCCCCCTTATAACGCTCATCATCGACTGGCTAGCTCACAAAGTTCACCTCAGCTCGCGACGGCTCAGCGGCCCCCTCTGCAACACGGGAGGCCGAGCGCGGCGCAGAATAACTCAGCCTCGACGACGGAGGCGCAAATGGTGCCGCATAGCCCCGAGTGGCAGGACTGGCAGCGGGACCGGTGGCAGATCTGGCAACTGCTGTCCTCAGACAATGCTGACACACTGCCTGAAACTCTGGTGTGAGCTCAGACCATGAACTCCAGCTTTATCTCACTAACTAAAGAGATTCTGCTCTGCTAGCCAATCAATGGCACAATCAAACCCTCTCCCCACTGACAATCACACCTTATCCTCATTTTACCTGTTATATTTTCTCTCAGCTTGCATTTCATCCATTCAACCAAGGATTTCTTCCTGTCCTCCTGTACTTCTCCTGCATCTTAGCGCCTTGGCGTTGTTGTTTACGTGTGCAGCTGCTGCCTTATACAGACTTTTTACATCCAAGAGCCACTAGTATTTCTCATTTTGTACGGATGTTAAAACGTTGCTTCTGTTCCTGGCCCATATGTTTCGTCCATAATGAGTTGGGAGTGTTAAAAAAAATGCCCACCAGAAATACCTCAAAAAAAAAAAAATCAAAAACAAAAAAAACAACCTCTCCTTTCACAACTCTCCAGAATGTTACCATCACCATATTTTCTATCCTGATTAAGTTCAGTCTTCATATCTCAATGGAAAACAATAGGAAAATATTTGTTTCTTTAGTTTATTATATATTTTTTTTTACATTTTTAAAAAAAAAATTCACCATACAGACACTAAGATGTATGCATTAGTTGCTGCTAAATGTAGAATTTTGTGTGCGTACTTCTAATGTAATTCAGCCACAGAACTATGTGTCAAAAACAATCAAATGTTGAATTACTTTTCAAGGTCAGATTATGTTTGACTGTATATATATACACACAAAGTGTCCGCAGCCATACATATGTATGTATGTGTAAATTGACATGTAAAGTATATAATTTGCCAATCTACCTAAAAGTAAGTCAGCCCTTTAACAGGCAGTCGAAATGTTGGTGTTTATCAGACTGCTGTGAATGTAAAATGCTTCACTTATTAGATCTAATTATAAAGCACGCGGCTGTAAATTTGCTTATATGTGCTCATGCCACCTGCTTCACTGCAGGAACAATGTGCCAAAGTCTCTCTCTCCTTTTTTTTTTTACTTAAGGATATTTATCATGCAGTTGTGTTCATTTCATCCAGTTGTATTAAATTACCATGTAACAAAAGTATTCATACATAAGATTCAGACACCTCATTTAAGTATTTTCAAATACTTTCTAGCCTTTTCAAATCATATCTTAAAAGGCCAGATGTGAAGAATTTATTGAATATGAAGAACAGTGATGTACCCTCATTTGATTTAGTAAATGTTTGCTCTGATTACAAATATTCAACATAGAGAATTTCATCAATTTGTTCCCAAACACTCACATTATTTGACATACATCTGGTGCAAATATGAACAGATTTGTAGTGTCTGAACCTTAATTTCACACATTCAAGGTTCAAGTTAACATTTACATGAATGACTGAACAGTTTTCTTATACTGCACCTCTCATGCTAGACTGAATATCCCAACTGTGTGCGGACACGCTGCATGTTCAAATGATAGGAATTCTAATGATTCTATAGTAGTCCAACTGAGGTGCTGAATATCTGTAATTTTTTTAGTATACACCCACGACAAACCTGGCTCAAATGTCACAGTCAAGTGGGTATTTGCTGGCAAATATTTCACATTTTCTCAAGTTATGGTGTAATATTTGCAAATTTGAAGCCACTTCAGCATTAAATCTGGAGACACACTATAAATAATTCGACATATTCTCATGTTGATTTGCTTGTGTGTGTGTGTGGGTGACTTTGAGGAGTCAACGGAAGCCCCACAAGTGCAAGAATCAGAAGGATTGTGGTTTAGGTTCTGGCGCCATCTATCGTCAGACCGTATGCATTAGCATGTTGCTGCTTCCCACAGTGCATTGTTTCCATGGGATCCATCTGTGCTCAATTTAGCATCAAAGCTTGCGATTATAAGCACCTTTTTTTTTTTTTTGTGAAAAATATGTAAATCAGTGTGAGGAAATAAACGTGCCATAGGTCTTGCTCTTAAAAGATGTTTTCCATGCGTTGCTCAAGGTTCATATTTTGTGAATTTTTTTGTATTACTTTGTTTTTTTTCTGTTCTGAGTGTTGTAATATATAAATACAATATAACAATTTTTATTCAAGAGGAAAAAAAAGAAAAAAAAAAAGAATAATAATCCTAATGGTCCTAGCTTTGTCTCCCCAAAACAAGATCATGTTTGTCTTGTTGACTTCACTATGAAACTAAAAGAAACTTAGTGTTATGGTGTTTTTTTGTCGATGTTTTTTTTGGTGGGGTTTACTGGGTCCAAGTTGTAATGGAATATCTGGTATTTGCTTTTTGTACTGCGTGTCATCAATATGCTACGATGGAATTAAATATGATCAAGTTTACGCCTGCTGTTGGAGTGAATGCTTTGGCAAGAGGGCCGAGCCTGTTTGCAAACAGAAAAGCAGTGTGTCATAGCGCAATATGGCATATAAAACAAAGGTCTTAGTATAATACATCATTGTACATCATTTCATAATGTTGCAGTGCAGTATGTCATAATGAACTAAACCATAGCACGTTGTTTTTATAGTACGGTATTTAACCAG
This sequence comes from Scomberomorus guttatus, assembly GCA_038419695.1. NCBI lineage: Eukaryota > Metazoa > Chordata > Actinopteri > Scombriformes > Scombridae > Scomberomorus > Scomberomorus guttatus. Next base: position 8,704,400 of record CM076468.1, on the reverse strand, counting down.
CGGAAACTTGCCTCTTTCACTTCGATATGCGATTGATGTAGTGCAGATTGAAGTGCACGCCAAAACATTTTTTTTTAATACCTTTAAAGGCAAAGTCTGTGCTTGTCTTTTCCTCTCTGGCCCAGGGCGTCACCTAGCAGGAAAAGCACAGGTGGAACTAATAACATTAACAATGTCTCCGTGCAGGAAGCCATGTCAGTGAGCCGGTATGCACAATACAATTGCATTGGAATTAAATATCATGCTGTCACCGTTAATGTTATTGCACGAGATTTTCCTGCTCTGAAAAAAGGTTTTACAGAGAGGTATTACACTATATAATTCCTTACAGTACTGTAGGTAGCCAAGTATCTGTCCATCATCTCTCACACAATGTTCACCGTCACTCAGATCACATCTTGACTTCTGTCACACCCTGTGACACACTCATGTGGACGTGTACCTCCTCTAACACTATCTGGCTGCTGAGTGTTCGCAGCTGCGCAAGCATATTCAAGCATATCACTGTGTCAAAGGATCGGGTGTAGGATCGTATCATCGCTGGCTTTCGAAAGTGCTACGTTTTATATACACAATGTGCTTTCACTCATTCTTCTTTAATAAAACAAGTGTCAGTCATTTATCTTCAGCGGGAGAAGGAAATGCCAATCATGATCTCAACTGTAGGAAAGCTTTCTGGTATGTGAGTATTTTGAGTCCTTTGGGTCTCTGGAAACCTCTCTCCGGTCATGTAGCGTGGTTATATTTTCTACAAGGGCACGTACTGAATACTTTTTAAAGATCAAAAGGTCACCAGTTAGGTACATTGTAATATCCTGAAAGAGCAAGACATTACAACATGTACTGGGTGTGTCCGCCTGCAAGGCAAAAAAGGGTTCAGGGATTGCTGGGACATTTTTTGCTAGTGGGTGGCTTACCAGTGTTACTTGTGTGGTCACTGCAGTGTTTTGCCTTAGTGGTTCACTCAAGGACTCACAGAGCTCTGTTGCTCACTCACATTATTAAAACCTTGCAAATTCAATTTTCTAGTCCCAACTGAGGTGAGACACAAAAGTTGAAAATCTTGAGTTTCACTAAAAAAAAATTTGTCTCCTGTATGTGTGTCTTGTTTTGGCAGCTTTCGACTACAAGAGGAGATGGAAGTGACACAAAGAGTGGTTATAGTTAGGAGGTGGAAGACAGAAGGGGAGATGCAGCCATGAAGGGTTCTCAACCAGCCAGCAGAACAGTGACTAATGCAACGTGAGTCTGGAAGTCTGAGCGAAAGATGTCATCTTCATGCCCCTTAACCCTGACGACTGTGCTTCTGTCTGGAGACGCAAGGACAGAAAAAAAAAAAAAAAAAAAAAAAAAGGCAGCTCTGATTCACTCGACTGTAAATGTCAAAGTGAGGCGTGAGCAGGCAGTTTCAAAGTGTCACCTTCAAAAACTTGACGGAGCGGGGTACAGTGGTTGGGCTATAGTGTGTAAACCCCTTATTATACCTGAGAAATACATGAGTGTAGTGGCGCAAACAATAGAGGCAGTGTTCTAGTGAGCAATGGAAAATGTCAGATGGTCAGATGAGTCATCTCTGAAAAAAGACAGAAAAAGTATATGCAGGCCTCAAGTCAACAAGTCTGTTCTTTTCTCTCTCTCTTTAACCCCTTAACTGAAAAAGGTGCACGCTAATAAACCACAACCGAACGGTTTTGATGATGCGTGAAGCTGGTGCAAATACGATCACAAGTCAGCGGATCTCGAGCCAGCCCAGCATTCACAGGAAATGATGTAGTTGTGCTTGAGGTGGCATTTTCCATGACCATCACAGAAACGCCAAATAATAGAGCTTCATGTGGAAAAATGATGTCACATTCCTGCAGGGGAACTCCAGAAATTGCAAGCCAAGGCCTACTGTAGCCGTACACTATTCATTAAATTAATGCTTGTGTTGTCTTGATTTTTTTGGCGGCTAAATGGAATATCTTGAGCACCTGTCCTTAATTAAATGTGGCTGTAAAATGCTGGGAAAAAACTGGAATATTTTGCAGCTCAGAAAACTGAATTCTGTGCAGGATTTTCTGAACGTTAGATGTAACATCCTAATTGTGCCACTAGAGGTCAGCCAAGAGCCTCAGATAGCTATTTGAAGCAGATACACAGAGGCCATTTCTTCATTGCATATCAGCCAAACCACAACTGATACTAAATGAAATTACACAAACTCGTTTTAGAAGGTGAGTCTGAGCAAAACAAACTTTAAAAAAAAAAAAAAAAGGAATAATGTGAGAGCAGTGGGAATGTTAATGGTTTTGTGAAAGAGAATAAAGGAAATGGGAATGAAACAAGAAGAGATTAAAAGATTTCATGGCTTTCAGTTTCTCTTCAGCCCAGCCTGATAGCATATTAAATCACCTTACAGACTCCCAGAGAGGTGAAATTAACTGCTAGCAGACCATTAGACACATTGGAAAAGGTAATGGATTAGCACTGGGGGTCTACCTCTGTGCGTGATGGGAAAGAGACTTGAGAGAGAGTGTGTGTGTGTGTGTGTGTGACTGACTGATGGAGTGAGCTAATAATTGAAATAGACACAATGCGCAATATGCTTTTCTCTCATTCCTCTTAATCGACTTGGGGAATAGTGAGAATAAAGTCAATTTCTCTGTGGCAATGGGAATTTCTAAAGAAACACTTTGAGATTTGCGGCGTCCAGTTTTGAGCATTTATCTTTAATTCTATTCTCTCTCCAGCAGGTTATCAGGAGTTCTTGTATGGAAAGTAATTGGAATCTTTTCTTGCATCTCACAATCAGATCCACACTTTTCCATCCACCAAAGTAACCTGGGGACCTTTTTATTTGTTGCATTTTTCTTCACTTTTTCCAGAGGAAGGCAGAGGAAATGCATTCTCATTCTAGAGTTCATCCCTCACAACACCAGTTAATGGTTTTGCCGTGTACTGATGTTTGAAAGGAGTCATGTTTTCACTGAGGAGCTTCTCGTTAATTGCGATCAGTGAATGTGTGGAAGCAGCTTGCTTCAGACGCTGTACTCTGAGGGACGAATTGACAAAGAATGGATTGCGGCAGCACCACAAATTGCACATCACTCGCAACCGATATCCACCCTGTCTCAAGGTCCGATTCACAGCGCAGACACTCCCATAAAGTTTTGCAGCTGAGTGCAGTTTCCCCTTGTTTTGTGCCTGATTGCAATTATCCACATGGCAAAGTATAATGTTGCCTTTGCGCCAAGAACGCTGTAGGCAGGACAATATTAAATTATCAGACCGCAATTACAAATCCTGACCAACAAGGTGCAGAGACATTCCTCAAAACTTCAGGCAAGAAATTTAAACCAGCATGCCTGGCATGACGATACCTTTGCCTGACTACGATCGCTGCTGCCATGATCACTGGAAAGTCTGGGCGTGACAACCCTTATTATTAAACGCGCTTCAGTTAGCACCGACTCTCTGAAGACGCTAATTATTTCACTCTAACTTCCTGTAGCGCTGGTCTTTGTGAACTGGTTTTTGCAATGAGGCTCATTTGCATAGAAAGGGGCCAATTTTACACCAATTGCATTGCATATTACCTAATTTAAACACAGCTCTTGTTCCATTATTGGCAACCATGAAATGTACGTAAGTACATCGTGTCGTGGCAACTATAGTGTTGGAGCCCGTTCTCATTCCCAGGGCATTAAAAACCGACGCTTTGTCACGTGGTATTGGCACCCTTCAAATTAGTTTGAAAAAATAAGCCAATGAATGATGCATAAGAAGTTCTATTACCACCAAACACAAGACCTCTAAAGGGTACAAGGCCATCTCCAAAGACTTTGGTATCCCTGTTTCAACAGTGTGCAATGTTGTCTCAGTTTTTTCTGAATGCTTAAACAGTAACAGTGATCCTTGAAGCATTATCTCTGCAACCATTAACACTTGTAGCCAATGCATTTGCCAGCTGTGCCAAACTGAATGCACGTTCTCTGCTTTACAATCAGTTAGTAAGTTTATAACACACTTCTAGCAAAGCTGTAAACATTGGTCTCTACATTGCTACACTATTTTGCCAATTGTCTTTCCACATTGACACATGTGAGAACACTTTTAGATAATGAGTTCACTTACAAATCAGAACTCGAGCGCTAAAAATAGGCCACAGGTAAACATTTGGTTTGGATAACAATGGAGGCCAATATTGAATAGAGTCATGCCAGGTTTGGATACGGCACTTCAGGTGAAACTTTCCATGCTGCCTAGCTCAAGACAACATTGCAAACACTTTTTTTTAAAAAAAAAACTGTTTGAGGAGTTTTGCAAGAATTGTTTGCTTTTGCAAGAGATGTATAATGTTTTGCTGGTTTGGTGTAAGGGTTTGTGGTTAGTGTGTAAAGTTTTGCATAAATAGCCTTTAGTTTCAAAGATGGTGCTTAAGCAATCAGAAAAAAAACTAAGTTTGCTAAGCATGCAACTGTCAAGAACCTCTCTGGACGTGGGGGGGTCTTTGAAAGTTGGTACGTACTGTGGAAAAAAACGTAAAATGTACAAAGAGCTGAATTACAGTTTCTTTTTGTCTTATTTGTGCAAGTTTTGCGGTCGCAAAAGCCGCACAATCCTTTTGTGAATTCGCCCATGAGTGCGCTTCTTCTGTTTCCTTTTGTCTCGTTTTTTTTTTTTTTTTTTTGTCGTTTTCTGGAAGGGAGCCTGATTTTAAATAGAATTTTGTGGACCATGACAACAGAACAAAGCTGCTTTATTTCAGTGGCTAATGACTTGGCCAGGAGTAGCGTTATCCAGTTGGCCAAACTAAAAGACAATTTGCCAGAAAAATACACATGCACAAATAGTTTTGCACAAACTCGTCCACACAGAGACACTTGTAATTGCCAGCACAGTTCAGTCCCACTCCTGGAGGGAGCTAAGTATTCATGCATGTCAGTAAACAAAATGTGGATTTCACTTTGTTTTATCACATTTGAGAGGGGCATATGAGGTAGTGCATGTTTGTTTTATGAGCACAACAGTTTAAGCAGCGCATGCACAATGATCTTTCTTTTGCCTACAGATGCAGAAACACACACACACACACACACACACACGTCCTGAAAGGAATTTGTACCCACAAGGTCCTCATTAGCAGGAACAGTTGGTTCATTCTCATGTGTTGCTTCATGCGGTCCAAAAACTGGCCTGAAGATAAAAATGTTAGGAAACAGGAGAAAGGTTGGTGACCTGAATTTACTTGTCTGAGAAAATAAACAAAAGCAGTTAAAAATCATCATATATTCACCCACAACTACTCTTTCATGGACAATAGATCGATGACTACCAACATAAAGCTCAACAAGTGAAAAGTTAAGGTTTTCAATCACATATTCCACCTCAGAGCACAAACCACCAAGGCTGCACTATCCTGTGAATTCAATAGAAAAATATTATGAAAAGCTGGATTTGCATAGACAACCAGGGACATATGCCAGTTTTCTTTCATTCAAGTAAGTTCTGTAGTTAATGAGGAAATGTTCAAAGCCTTTTGTAAATAACCTCGGCTCTGCACAAAGTCTGATCACTTCATGCTTCTCATTCGGCGTACTTTTCAACCAAATTTCATTGAAATCTGTCATCTATTGTGGTTTTTAAGATATTCTGCTAAATTAAAAGAAAAAAAAGGACTAGAAAGCCCCCAAAAAGATAACCTTATTGTTGGAGATAATAAGTGTCACCTGGAGATTTTAGTCATCTGCTGCTTCTGTGCAAAACTTAGCTAATAGATCAATTGTCCTAAAATTGAAGTGAACTGGCTGAATTGCATCCATTAACAAAGCGCTGCTGGGTGGAAAAGGGCTCAAAATGCCACAAAAATACAAATATAATTTAACGATGATGAGTCAAGATGACCAGCAAAGATAAATGTCACAGAAACTTGAAAAAATGTGAACAAAAGTATATGATTACACTTCAAACAAGGCTGGTGTATGTGTTAGACCCCATTTGATTGTAGAGGAGCTACTGTGAGGGGGCAGTGTGCGTTCATTCATGAGCGCGACTACTGTAGCATTGTGACAGGAGGGCGCTGTTCAACCAACCATGACATATACTGATCTGCCCCCCGGAGCGGAAATGCACGGGCATGCTGCACACATGTTCAGACACACACCAACACCCACACACACACACGGCCTTTCTCAGCAGCTTACACTTATAGAAAGTAATGGACCAATCCATCGACTGCACAGCCCAGTTTTGTATGGGAACCCTGACAGATAAATTGCCACAGTCAATTTGTTATTTCCATTCAACTGGATTTCTAATAAGGTCATGCTTCGTTGTTTTCTGGGCTGGCGAGCAATGGTCTCATGAATGTTGCATCTGCCTAGAATGGAATTGAAAATGCAAGTCAAGGTTCATTTCATCCATTTCAAGAGCGGATGAAACAGTAGAAGTGAATAGGTAAAAGAAATCTTAAATAAAAGTATTTTTTCTTTTTTTTTGCATAGTGCAAAAGTGAAATCAATAGCAAACATTTCCCCTCCTTCAGACCTTCCTTCCCTCACTGCTTATAGATTAAAGGCTCCAGGTCACTTACATATACAAGGCACAGGGGTAATCAATGAGCCATCAGTTCAATTAGTAGATAGGTGTCAGTGGGTGTGGGTGAAAACAGGAAGGAAACAAGGACAAAAAGGGAAAAAGAAATGATGAGCTAACCGATAAAAATGTTTAAAATAAATAAACAAATGTATGTATGTATATAAAATCAGAAACCTATCAAAACCTGGAAAAATATGACTAGAAATTGGTGATAGATAGCCTTTCTAAATGTTGATTACACCTGTAGGACAAAAAACAATGTAGCAAATTACTCAAAACTAGTGGTCTTAAATTAAAATTATGTTTATTTTACATCACATAAGGGCACTTAATGCTTGATCAGTGATCTTGCAGCTCCATTGCATGCCACATATTAATAATATTGGATGATTCTGCAAAACCCTGTGCTTTTTGATGTCCAATGCTAACATTTCTAAAATTCTTTCTTTCTACAATACCTGCTAACAGCACATATATTGGTTAGGGTTAAGGAAAGTGGTTATGCTAAATAAACTGATTAAATATATTCAACTTTTCAAATAAGCCTCTTACAATGAAGTTGAATTCATAAGGGGTATAAGCTGCTGCAGTCTTACTTGGTCTGGCATGATCTGTAGCTTATGGTGGCTAATGTTAGCAAACTGTAGCTGACATTATGAGTCAGTTTTCTGACTTTGAACATGAAAGTTCAGTCCTCAGTCTCTCACAGTCTGTCAGTGGATTGGATCCGGATGAATTTTGCTCAGTTGTCAGTTGCAATTGATGACTCTTCGCTTCTTTTGCTACTGACTACCAGCTACATTTTTAAAACGAATCGTCATTCCTTCACTGCCACAGGTGGCCACACAGACCGCTGTTCAAGCAAGAGCTTACGCTCACATTACAGAAATGGTGAGGTCGGCACAGTCGGTGGACATGCCTCACAGTGTAGTGACATTTAGACGTAAGCATTCATGAACATATGCAGAGGCTACTTTAGGCCAGATGTGAAGGTCATTAAACTGAGACTGTGCTGTCCTTGAAGACTGTAATTCCACTCTATATCCTGTTAAATCTGTGTTCCTGGTGATTCATACTGGAGGTATGTGTGTGGGAGAGAGAAAGGGAGATAGATCTTTGATAGTCATTCGTAAAATGACATTAAATTACAGAAGCTGGAAAAAAAACATTTAAATTATAAATTGCATAAATATTCACTTCTGGGGCACCTTAAATTAGCCAGATTCTAGCTATATGCATTTCTACAAATATCTCACAAAATATAAAATAATAACACAGTAAGAAATACATCACCAAAACATCATATCTTGACACATCTTGTTACATTTGACATTTATGTGAGTTCAACTGTGCTGTCACAAATGTCCCACAGCACAGTTCAGACAAGAGGCAACATTATGCTGCTGCACGTTGATGTTAGCAAAACTGACACTCCTTGCTGAGATGCTGTTTATAGTGTGACCAAATAAATGATTCGAGGTGTGTGCATCTGATCACATTTGCTCCTCCATTTCTCTAAGCCCCCGTCTGGTGTGCTGCTGAAGTGTTTGACAGGCAGAGTTTTTTTTTAGTGCACAATCTCTAAAAGGACCTTTTTGAAAAATTCGATGAACTGAACATCCAAATATGCTTTTTAACGGATGATATTCTGAGAGGGGTTGCCAGCTGGTGTCTGTCGAATCCTCCTCAGCGCTTGTGCTGCGTGTGAAAAGATCCTGTCTGTAGTTAATTTCTGGCACGGCATCATAGCCGACCGTTTGGCTTCTATTCACGCCGCGTCCTGCAATACGGCCGTCCAAACCGAGCCCCGCCGAGGTCGCTTCATCTCTCACCTGCTGGCTTTTCAAGCAGGACACAGTCGTACTGAGAGGAAGCAGGGACGGGTGCCATGTTGGTGTAGCAGCATCACAGCTTGCTCTTGGTTTCTCTTTGGTTGTTTGGCACTGGAGCGCAATGGAGTTATTTCTATCTGTGTAGACCTCTCGGTAAATTGTAAATGATGCAAAATGAACTTCCTGTTTGAGGAAGGTCTGTGTATATGTGTGTGACGTCGTTCCTCTAAGACATCTTTCTCCCCCCCCTTTCTTCTTTCCCCTCTTTGTTAGCATAACACACTCAAGTCCTCACATCTAAACGGCAAAAATGGGGATTTGCCTTCCAAAACAACCCACATGACTAAACCGACTTATGGTTAAGGTTTGGCTAAGTTTAAGCAACCAAAACTACTTGGTAAAGATTAGAAGTCATGGTTGAAGAAACCTACTTGGTTAAAAGGGGCACTTCAGTGATTTAGCATGACACTGCCATAAAGTTAGGAAACTTGCAAACAGAAAATTGTGCAGCAACAGCTGAGATATTTAGGCTTTTAGTTTAGTATGGGTCAAGCTCCCAAAACGCTGGGTCCTACACTTCCCATAATGCAACTCGATAGTGTCTCACAGTGTCTCCCTGCCAGGTAAACACCCACATCTTTTAAACTTTATGTCACCGGTTTGTAGCGCAGACTTTCTTTTAAAGATGTGTAGACCCCAGTAACCCTGATGACATCACTGGGCACAGACATTATTTGTGACGACCACAAGAGGTCACATGTCATAAAAAAACAAACAAACCCCCTCCAAAAACATAAATATATGTTGTTTAAGTGCTTGGTGAAGAACCAAAACTCATTGTCTGAACTGTAAATGATCATATCATTATTTTGATGGTTTCTGTGCTCTCTGTAGGTGCTTCTATTACCATCGTACCATTGAACATGTACTTGACATGTCAGGGTGCTATATTGGAAAGGTTACGCATCTTTGCCTTTACAAAATCCTCCACAGGTGTCTATCACTTTGCTCTTTAAAGTCACTTTGGATGTTGCGACTGACATCCGCTGCCCTCATTCACTTATAATCAATGTGCAATCAGTCCCACATCTAATTCAGAGGCTATTAGAGTAGCCAGCTTCAGTAATGGTGTGGAGCAGAGATAATACACTGATTGAGGCTGAGTGATCCTCATCTCCTCTGTTAGGAACCTTTGCACGCACGCATTATTTAAGGTCCGTGCCTAATAACACGTTATGAAAAGACATTAGGGGAAACCTACTAAAGGCCATGAAGCGTTAAATGTCAAGTTCATTAAAAATCTGCTGCCACTATTTCAGCTATTTTGTAATAACTGAGTTATGCTTATTCCCCAAAGTTAGATTTAAAGGTGACTCGACACACAGAAGTACATCTAAATATAGATCTGTATCTATTACTGATATTGCAGCTTGATTTTTTTTTACCCATTTCTGATACAAATGGACATTTGTGCTGCAACTTGAGTTCATGTCGTGTTTGGATTTTTCACCATCTAGAAACAAAAATCACTGAAATCACTTTAGATTGTTAAAAAGAAAAGTGAATTTTTGTTTACTTTACTCACTGACATTCGGTTGAACCGAGGGGCTTCTGGGTTCTGACTGAGATATGAATCAGCAATGCATTATTCAACGTGGTTAACATTATTAGGGATGGTATGAGACGACTCAAAATACCGCAGCGATTCGAGAATGGAGAGGCCGATGTTTTGAAAGGTTTTCTTATCTGAAGTTTAGTTTGGGAAAGTTGAATCCCCCTGTGTGCTCTGTGTCTGAGTCAGAGAGGAGTGAATGAGTGAGGGATGAATAATGCAGGTCAGGATCCTATTGTTTGGAGAAGGCCCTCTGCAGCCCAGGGCGCGGCGCAGGGGACTCTGTGAAATATTGATTCACCACTTAAAAGTTGTTGTGTGGATGTTGTCCAGCTTGTAGGATGTAGATGGAGAATTTCCTTGGCTTTTCCTTTTCTTTTCTGGATGGACTGAGGATCTCGGGGAACACTTTGGGTTGAGTGAGTGTCAGGTCTGACTTTGGTTACATTTTTGACCAAAGGTAATTCAACATTTCAAAACAAGACTTAAAAGCATGTTAGCCTGGTTTTGGAAATGTTAAAGGGGACATATTCTGCACATTTCTAGGTCCATATTTTTATTTGGGGCTCTACTGGAATATCTTGATGATTTATAGTTCAAAGAACTCCTTATTTATACTAACTTAACTTACACTGGCCCTCATGCCCTCCTCCCAATAAGCCCACTCTGTTCTGATTGGTTAGCTCCTGGAAGCTACCCCTCGGCAGACATCCGCCAGCTCAGGAGGCTCAAAAACAAACAAAAGTAGAAGGATTTCACTTCTTTTTGCTCTTTACTTGAAATGCCAACTTCTCAAATACGTACATGTTTCTGGCCCCAATCCGAAAATATTTAAGCGAACAATATGAACAGCCTATGAAGGCTACGGAATGGAAAGCCATTTGTGTCAACGATCTGATGTCGGTTCGATGGGGAAGTAGAGGTAACAGACTGGAGCCCTGGCTTTTGACTTGCAGGGAGCATTATACATACAGTACGTTCACCTCAAGGTTTGGAACTTTGACCATGTTTAACATAGACATGAAGCATGATATGTCCACTTTAAATGTAACAGAAGAAAGAAATTCAATACTTGACTTTTTGCCTCCTTCCAGCCTCTGTCCTTCATTTAAACAGGCAGATTTAGTGTAATTGCTTCATGGCACAAGCAGGGGAGCTACTAATTGGATCTTGTGGTGAGATTGTTTTTGTTGACTGCTGTTCTCAAGGTCAAGAGTGGACTTTGAACCTCAAAAAAAAAAAAAAAAAAAAATTTGATCATCTACAATTCCATGGCAGCTGGGCAAACTCCATCTGCTGATGAAGATCATGTGGCATGACTGTGAGCTCCAGAAACAGCTACTGAATAGTCCTTGTGGTCAGTTTGTTTGTTCAATCTCAGTTGTTTGTCAGTTAATTTTACAAAAAAACATCTTACATGGGACAGTAAATTTATGGGAGGAATTAAAACTAGACTTCAGTTTCTACTGGAACATTCTGCATGAACTCTCCTACATAAACTGTGGCAGTACCCAGTAGTAGTTAGAACAGTTTGGTTTTTGTCTCAAGTTGCACATACTTGTGAACTTTAATGGGGTTGCCCAAAGTGGTGTATCAGATTTAATTCATTGCGATGTTATGGTAGGGATGTAGACAAGTCAGAAACACAATACTGAGGCTGAATGATTATTCTTTACCTTGGAAACAGTCCACTTAAGTTGAAAGCTCTGGAAGAAATCTAGTGAGTGGACCTTGAGTTGTTAAAATGTGACAAATAGCACCTTTTAGTTTACAGAACTAAACCACAGCCTGAATTCGGTTTCAATTTTTTGCCTTGCTCGAGCGGTTGTGTGACAAAACAGTGGTTCTCTTGCAGCCTGCAGATGGACTTGCCCCGCTGGGTGAGCTAACAGGCGAGCCTTTGCCATGGGTGAGCACAAACGTCAAGTGGCCCAGATCTCTCCAGGAGGAGGCAAAAAAAAAAAAGGATGAGCGGTAAGGAAATGACAGATGACAGTGCAGGAGGGAAGGGGGAGAAAATGTGTGAGGGGGAGAGAGGAAGCCATTGCGTGGAGGAAGGCTGAGGGGTTAAAAAAAAAAAAAACGACAGAACGGGAGGTGAAGAGAGGAGAAGTGATGGCAGTGCTATAATTATAGGATATGAGAACCTGGCTGTCACTTCTGCTCCTCTTTTAGTGTGGCACTACCAACCCTGCCACACTTCCTCTCTCCTCCTCAGCATGTTCTCTTCTTTTATGGATGCTTCTCAATATCTTGGTCAGACTTTCTGCCTCAAAATAGATGTTTTAAAATGATTATTTAGAAGTTATTTTTGTGGATAATGTTGCATATTGTACACTTTTCTTCTCCTACTCCTACACCCTTTAATTGTCTTAGTCAGTGATGGTGGAAACTTTCACATATTGCTGTTATGAGCTTGGAAAATGTTCAGAAATAGTTTAATTTCATAATGCTAACAAGCATAAAGAGACTCTGATAACAAAGCCTAGTTATAGCTGTACCCATCAAATAAGCGTATGGCTCATGCTTATCTTCGCTTGCACGTCTCTATTTCTGCTACTCAGTGCCGTCCTCCCCCGTGTCATCCTCATCTACATGTACGTCTGCCAATTCCTCCCACTCCCCGGCATATCAGACAAATCAAGTGCCGCACAACATTCGCAGTTTAACATTCCAGCACACGACTGCTGAATTCTCTGCCGGGTTTCCGAGGGAAGTGTCTGCTTTTGCTTTTCTTCGGAGGGGAAACTTACTGACATTTTCATTGTCTCACAGCCAGCCAAGCCTTCTGTTTATGAAGCCTGAGGAAATTGTACAAAAATGTACATGCCTGCAGTAAAAAAAAAAAAAAAAAAAAAAAAAAAAAATTGTGAAAATGTATTTAACCGATTTCTATAGACAATGTAGTGTAAGCATGATTCCATTTTTACAGCAGGAAATGAGTCTGGCAGAAAGGTGCAGAATTACCCATTCTGTACACAGCGGGCATATTAATTTTTCATTGTCGAGCAGTCTGTCGTCTGTTCTCTACTTTTTCCATCCTCCCTTCTCCGTCTTTTCCAACCTTCACTTTTCCATTTGATTTTTCTTTCTTCCTCCGTCTCCTTTCTCACTGGAAGGAAGAAAAGAATTCCTCATGAATTACTTAAATGTACGGCGCAGAAGCCACAGAAGCTTGTAATCTACCGTATAGCTTTTTGGTTATGGCACGTCTAACTTGTCAGGGGGTATTCCCCTCTGGGATATGATCTCTTTTATGATCCTTTGCTGTGTTATTTTTAGTCCCGGGAGTGGCTGTAGATATGGCAGTGTCGGTCTTTGGTCTACGCCGAAATATTCCAACAGCTAATATACTGTATGTATTATCATGAAACGCTACATACATTCATTATCTTCAGACGAGGAACCATTGACACTTTGGTGATCCTCTGATCTTCCAGTTAGTGCCTCCAACAGGCCCAGATTTCCCTGCCCAGTATCCAGAGGTATTACATTCATATTAGGCAAAATAAATGATACTAACATGCTAACATGTTGCATACTGGCCTAAGCACAGTTCGTCCCAGAGAGACACTAGCGTGGCAAAAGTCTTTTTGGTTTTGTGGAGCGCACCAGTGCCTTTCATTTTCATAGATACTTTGCATGCTGCACATCGCAAATCACTCTTTAGGGGCCTCCTGCAAATGGTCTTACCCTGCTGGAATCCAGATCCTCTACAAAGAAACAAGCTATAAGGATGAAAGGTTTTTGGCTTATGTTTCTCATAAAAATAAGACCACATTTCCAATAAATGATCTTCTTGTGCACAGTGTCCCCTGTCATGCTTTTTGGGTTAAATAGCCAGAACAAGGACTATAGATGAGCCTTCGGCGGTGGATAGCGGACAGTCAGCTAATGTGAAGCTGAAACTCTGCAGTTAGAGAAATGCAACGGGAATCAAGTCATTTATTACCCGTACAATAAAACGTCAGTCATTAAGTAATCTCTTTTGAGCCGTAAATGAATCCTGCAGATATCAGCTACAGCACTAATGGCTGGCAAAAATGCCATTTGTTTACAGCACTTTAACAAATATATCAGAATTACTGTCTTGGCATTAAAACGCTGTACGCAGCACCATAAAAATAACAATCGATGTGGACAGTTTCTTTTTTGTCAATTGGATAAGACTGTAGCCAGAGAGAGCAGGAGGAGCTGTGGACTTCTGCAGTTCAACAGCACAGACGCAGAATACTGTAAATATCCGTAAGTTAACTTTACAGTCATCATCAAATGCAGCCTGTGGGTTTGCTCGCACCTTTTTTATTCATTTTCAACAAGCATCTGACCTCACACCTCTTCTTGTATTCTCTTTCAAACCTTTATAAAACAAAAAAGCCTGCCTGGCCTTGGACAGTAGATCTCAAAAGAACCTGCAGGATAAAGTGCTGACTGCCCTTTATCATATCTGAATTGAGGAATTGCAGGTTTGTTCAAGGCTGATGGAGAATGACGTGGTGTTTATGGTCGCACAGGCTTTTGAAACATTTCTTTGTCATATTCCTGAGGACAACATCCTTGGACTATGAATGACAGGAAAGCAGAGCTGATGTAAGTGTGCTCTCCTACTGTAGCGAGGCCCGGCTTGCTAAAGGCACACTCAGTATTCAGATTCTTCTCTCTGCACCAAGTTGCTTTTAGAAAAACCCAGCCTGTAATACCTTAAGAACATTACAAGAACACTGCTGCATTATTTATTCGCCTTTATGCATCAAAGCAAAAGCTGTGTGATCAATGCGAAATAAAATCATACTCCCCTACTTTTTTTTACAGTTTTGCCAGAAGTAGTTCAGTTAAAATTCTTCATGTCCTCAGTGAGTTGAAATATTCAGTGAGTGGTTTGAGTAGGGTGTGTCGGTCCACATCTGTGGTCTTTCACTAAGTCAGAAATGACTGCATCAGCATCCAGACCTTTCCATTTCCCTGACAGTGCGCAACTGTCTTATTGTTTTCACCATGACCGCAATCATGATGGTGTAGCTCTGAATATGTCAAACACTGTTTGTCAATTGCTGACGGAAATCCAAAGTGATCATTTGGTCAGTGTTTCTAGAAGGTAAATCCAGAGATTTCATCTGCCATCAATTTGTGTCCGACGTGCTTTTTTTTCCCCCCAAGACCTCAGTTTTGCAGCGTCATTCTGTATCTGTTTAAAGTACTAACAATGAATGAGAAACTGTCTTTGTGGACTCCCACAGAGTATGCAATTTCATGCAAATTAGTGTTTTTTCGGTAAAAATTCAAGCTTTTACTTAACAAAATTATACATATGATGAGAAAAAAAACACATCTTGGATAGAATTACAGTGAATGTTTTCCTCATCTCTAGACTGAAGCTGGCTACTGAGTTATCAACACAGAAGACATACTATATGTTACATACTTACATACCATAATTAGGTTGCAGTACTGAATGCATCCTAACTATTTTGGAACAAAAAGTTTTTGTCTATCCACCAGCCATTGTATCAGAGAGCTACTCCAGACATGAAAAGGGCAGTCATGTCTCAAATTTTAAGTCGTCTACATTCATCATGCTGGTCACGCCACACCGTTAACCTTCATGCAATCTCTACCAAATGTGCTGGTAAATATCTGCTCATGCTTTATGAGTTTAGGAGATAGACTAATCAGACAGGGTTGCCAAAAACTGACATCTGAAATCCAGCGATATCCCCCTCATGTGTAAGACTTCGTGTGCAGACACAAGATGACTACTGGAAAGTTGGAGCACACGAAAACTTGTACGGCTTTAGACTTGACAGAAAAACCGCTTAAGATAGCCACAGGCTTCTGGAAATACAGTGGAAAAAGTGACTAAGGTGATGTGTGTGTGTGCGTGTTCGCTTTGAGTCGTGCCCAAACAACCAAATTTCTCAATCCCATATTAGGATGAGTCCCAAAATAGGATTAGGTCCTCATGAAAGGTCTGGTCAGATCACTGATAGAAAGCTTAATTGAAGGATTTCGCCTTTTGCTTCTTCTGTAAATTCGGAAAAATTGGTTTTCAACCAAAGATTGCAAAAAAGCATTTGAGAGAAAAAGCTTTGCGGGACATCCCGTGCGTTGTGGATCCACATGCTTCAGAGCAGCAGAGACTCACGGTATTTTGCTGGTTAGTGCAACAAACAGATGTTTCGCCTCTTTACAAACAGATCCGAACATCAATTCCACATTTACTTCAAACGGGTCGCATCTGCCTGCCTCTGTCCTGTGGCATCTACTCATGCAAACATGCCCTTGTACTGTATGTGTGTGTCATCTTCATCAGCGGTGAAAAAAAACAACCTATTGCACTGGAGAAAGTGCAACATATTCTGGTGCACCATCTGCCAGAGACATTTCCATATTGGGGGAAACAGCACAAAATATAAGCTCATTAAATCAACTCTTGCAAGAGGATTTTCGGCAAAAGGTTGTCGCAGAACTAATTTTAGGACAGGTTTGCATATATTGCCCTTTTCATGACCTGCCAGCCATGTTTTAATATATTTTTTTAGGTATTTCAAATGATTTAGAATTCATCTACTTACAGATGATGGTGTGAATCTTGAGGTCAGGAGAAGCACGTTGAACTTATCCTCTTAAGGTTGGTGTATTCAGCAGAACAAAGCTAATCAGGTGGCAACAAATAGCCACACTGAGAGAGAACATCAAGTCAGCTTTAAAGCTGCAGCAATCAATATTTTTAGATAAACAATGGATCAGATGACTGTTTCATTTTAAAGGTCAACAAATCCATAAAGAATTATCACCTGACTTTGCAGCTTTTTAGCCTCTTTTAGCTCATTGTTTTGGTTTTTGGCTTCTAGTGAAAAGTAAAAAAAAGTGAATATTGGACAGCTTAAAATGTCTGCTAGGTGTGTAAATAGGTCATTGCTTGGTCATAATGTTTTAAGGCGATAATATGGTCACGTTTTCAGATTTTTCCTTCTCTGCTAAAGTAGCTAAACATCCTCAAAACATAAGGATTCATGGGCTGAAAGTGTAAAGTGTATTTGACACTTAAGAGGCAGCCATGCATCCTGCTGGGAAGACTGAACTTAAAATGAGCCATGAAACTTACAGTGCAGCTGTATACTTCCACATGTGTTTTACTGTTACGAGCACCAGAAACGGTCTATTACATTTCAAAAGCTCCCGCACGTCTGTCATGCTTAGCAGAGAGTTACAGACTACACATCGACTAACCAAGCTATTTATTTGCTTTATAATTTCTGGTTCATTTAGAATTAAGTAGTAAACTTTAACAGGGCGGATATCAAATTGTGAAAAAAGTTTTTTTTTTTTTTTTTTTCAGTAGGATTAGGACCAAAGAAAATTTATGATGAATATGCCCTTGGCCCACTGAGTTGAAATAAAGTAGGTAAGACAACTCAATTTTCTATTTTCACTGCACAGGAGTGAAGATAGGTGGAAAATGGGAATTTTAATCTCTGTGAGGTGAGGCAAGGTTTGCACATTAGTAGTCTGGCCCTACAAATGCCTAAAGGGCCTTTTAAAGGAAGAAAATAGCACTTTTCTGTCAGCACTGAGTTATGATCATGTATATATAATGCGAGCATTATAATGAGTCACTGATGTGGCGGAAAGCTCTACAATCTCTGATTTATTCACACTTTCTCTGTGATAAAAACGTCAACCAAACTTTCATTCTCAAAAAAAAAAAAAAAAGACAAACACTCACTTTCCAAGCTGTGTTCTTTACACTTTGGGGTTTTGACCCGTTGACAGTCAACATTTCTCACCCGGTGAGAAACCAAGTCATACAAGCTACAAACAGAACATAAGTGTTGTATACCCACCCAGTGAAACCTTTAAGTTTGTTCAGTGCTAGCACCGCTTGCCAAATGAAAAAAAAAAAAAAAAAAAAAAAGCGCTGAAAAAGTGTTTAAGATTTCATGTGGCTTTTGAGAGCTTTTCATTCCCTCCTGAAGCGTGATTTTTCCGATTCATCTGCCAGACCTTAATGCTTCCTAAGAGCCAAAGGCTGCATTGTTCAGAGGACCTACTTGGTAAAGGTAAAAATATAGACTTATACAGATGTAGAAATACAGTACAGGAATCAGAGAGCATGAAATATACATGCAGGGAAGTGGATGCTGTGGTTTGCCTTTTTATTTGAAAAGCTCTCAACATGATCTCAATTGGGAATTTAGAGGCAGATGATAAAGCAAATATAGAAATGCTATTTTATGCTACGGGATAACAGAACACCTATGCTTTCATTTTTAATTCACTACAGACACAAAGGGTCGACCGTTCAGTGCGGTGCTATTTCTACAGACTCAGAACATGTTACAGGACTGTTATATAATATATCACAATCATGGAAGGTAAAAAAAAAAGGAAAATAGAAATTATCATTATATACTGTATGTAAATATTCTCATTTTTTAACAGATATCTGAGCTATTCCTGCATTTTAAGTTTAAAATAAACCTCCCAAATGCTGGTTGATGAGAAAAATGAATGCTGTAATTTTAAATAATGAATTGAAATTTTAATGAGGTCTACACAAGTGACCTCCCAGTGCACTACAACATTAGAAGAAATCACAAACCTATAAAAACACACACACACACACACACGCACTGTGTGTACTGTACGTTTGTAAAGCGGTGCGACTGGCTGTGTGCTAAAAGCAGGTGAGCAGATACATAATTCAAGACATGCAATGGAAAACAGATGTTGGTATACTGCAAGGTTGGGAGACCAATAATCTTCTCAACATGTCTCGCATGTGTCAACAGTGCCACACATGTGCTGTGTATAAAGTCGTGTGGGCGGAAAATGCCGGGACATAAGTATATGCTAATGGAATGTGCAGAAACAACCGCAAGACCACAAATGAAATAATTTTAGTTTTGTTCTAATAACAAACCACTCGACCACCCCCTCACACACACACACACACACACACACACACACACACACACACACACACACACACACACACACACACACACACACACACACACACACACACACACACACACACACACACACACTTTCTGTTGCTCTGTGTGGGTGCTTGTTGTGTCTTTGACCTTAAAACCTTTCTCTTTACCGCCGTGGGGAACAGTCCTCTAGACGCTGACCTTCCACTGGTGGCCGCATGACCAATATATCCTCAAACCACCTTTATGGACTCTAGTGTGTGTGTGTGTGTGTGTGTGTGTGTGTTCTGGCTGAATTATGTTGAATAAGTGAGCAGCTCAGTTTTTTTTTTTTTTTTTTTACCCCTGTTGACTCATCTTTCAAAGCTTTTTGATTATTACCATATATTTTCATGCAGTCTGTCAGTCACGTTGGTCTTGTGCCGACAAAAAATATTTTTTTCATGAAGATCCACATTTTCATCTTTTTTTTTTCCCCCTTCCTCCTTTTTTGCAGGTCAAGCTCTGAATTTAACTTTACATGATATGAATGATGTCTTGTGGGTAACAGCAATCTGGACAGTTGTTCGACATTGGCAGAGCTTCATATAAGAACTTTACAATACCTTTAATGTCACACATGTGTGTCCAGTATGAAGTGCGGGCCTTGTACATCACAGATAGATTTCCTCCTGGTGTACCATGGATTGATCCCAAATGTGCCTTCACATTTTGTTCCAGATTAAGGGTAGACCAATTCATCAGGCTGATAGAAAATATTCACATCTGATATAATAGATTATGTGCAGATTGATTGCATATATATTGGGTAAAGAATATAAATCTACATATTTGTCAGTGATAAGTGCTTCTAATTTGTAATTTTGATCAGATCCTGGGTTTGACTGGAACATTTCATGTTGTAAAATTTAAAGATACAATAAAATATATGATTTTCTGCAAATTAAATCTCCAAAATATATTAGCACTGGCCTTGAAAAACCTATTTCAATCAAAATCCACTTCAGATAAAAGTAAATTAGATGTATATCATTTGACTTATATAGTTCTTGTCTGACGTCTTCAATTAAACAGTTATAAATTACCCTACAAATTTTACATTTATACTATGAGCAGGGTTCTTTAGTCTAGGTCGTGATTCTTGCTAATTAACCTCATTACACTTTGAACTGTCCTATGGGATCCCTCAGCCATCTATGAGCCACAGCCAGTGTGATAATAACCCTGAGTTCCAGAGAGAAATCCCAAAGAGAAGCGACCATTTTGGAAGCGACATCATCAGTTAAACGCTGACATTTCAGAAGGATAAGGTCCCAGAGGAGCGTGGATACGTTGAAGCCGCAATCTGACACACCAGCATTTACACCATCACTTGTCACTGAGCCAAAACTCTAATTTTAGGCCGTGCTGTAGAGCTGTGCATTCAGACAAGTCATCATTTAGGTATAAATATTTTGAATTTATATATTCTCAAGCATTTTGCATCAGTGAAGCTTCAATTTTGCAGCTTTCATGCGCTGCCTCTTGCATGCAAATGACAAGAGAAGCTTTGTCAGGGCTCCACTTGCCGAATTCTTCATGTGCTATTTACTTTGTACTGAAAGTTTATGAATAATTACAGGAGACAGGCCAGATTTGACTTTTCTAAATGCAAATCAAGTCATGGGCCGTGAGGGGATTGTGCTGAGCCACTCAAATGAGGAGAGGGGAACAAAGAGCAACAAAGATCAGAGGAGTCACCCATTTTATTAATTGTGTTGGTTCTTGCCGTTGCCCTTTAGAAAAGTCAGTGGACTTAATTAAATTACTACACACGCTCGGAGAAGGAAGCAGTAGGAAATAGCCCCGTAAAACAGAGTCTAGTGAGCATTCAATCCCTTATCTAATGAGAATGAGAGCCACGGGGATGCTCAAAGGTCTTTAAGTGTCCTCTGAGTCCTTCACTTATATTTGAATTTAGTATAGGGGGGAAAGCAAAGTTCTTAGCAAACAGCAAAACTGCAGCACAGCTACTGTCCTATTATATGTGAAGGCTAGCATTCATTTTTTTTCTGCACGTGGGTTTCAAAACAGCAGTTAACAGTGGACAAACACAGCCGGGGCTGATGGGAGTGACACTGCCAGTGCTTTCAGCCCTGCCAGTCGCTTTCCTATATAGTACCCTTTAAACCCTCTGGGCCCTTAGGAGTAAAGGCATTATTTTTCCAGGTCAGCTCTCATGCCTGCTTCTCACAGCTGGGTCTTGCTCCCTACTGTTGGCATAGCACATATAGGATAATTAAAAGGCTGTCCAAGGGTTGAGGGAGTTGGGCAGCAGAAGCTGGCATGAAAGAGTAAGCGGTCATGACACACTTGCCCTTCCCCCCTACACATGTTCCAAAGCCCTGAGGCATCGCCCGAGGTTATGGAGGCTTAAGGAAGAGGCAGATGCATACCGAGTAATATGGAAAGTGGAAATGCCACAGAAGACTTGGCATGGAGAGGAAAAGTGGAAATGCCAGTTTCTGTTTTGGTGTTGTATTACAGTGGTAGGGGGAAAAAAAATGGACTGGAACATTAGGAGATTGTGCCAAAACACCCAGAACATGGAGAGGTCAGGACATAACACAACCTCCTTACATACCCATTCTAGTGGAGATCCCAGTGTTTATATAAATTCCAGATATGTCTATTTGCATTTGAGGCAATGGTGCATAAAAAGACATGACGTCTTGTGTTTGAAAATCCAATTAGTGTAAACAGCATTTAGCTTCAATGAGCAGTTGGAAGACGCTGATACATAATACAGTATAATACAGTCAGACAGTGTGGAAAAAGATAATTTTTCCAATCTTAAAGGTAATTAAGGAGAAAATAGGGGTGGCAGGGATAATTCTGGTTCATGACAACTCGGCTCATATTCTGTAGCCATCGTATGAACATAACTTTTAGGAGAACGTGTTGGATAACATTGGCAAATTGCTGACATCTGGGAACGTGGCAACATCGCTACAACCAAAGTCTGATGCAGCAAGAAACATGAGATTATCTAAACCCCTTCATTTGGAGGTTTCTTGTCCCTCATGTGCTGGGATAGTTCCTTGGGACCTTGCACAGAATAAGTGCATATAAATAATGGATCTATGGACTTAATTTGGACTTTCGATAGGTCAGCAATGATCCAGGACATACTGTATCTGTTACTGTAACAGATTTTTGGATAGTTTCACCGCCTTCAGTTTCTCTTTCATATATATTTGGCTAACCTTGGAGTTTGTTTAAAATCTGTACGATCGTGTATTTTGCCCCATCTGACTTCTTTTTTAGCAATGTCACCCTGTCCCCAGATCTCAGCAATAACTTTGTTGAGTGCAACTTTTTTATACTGCTAGGAAGGATGCGCAAAACTACAAAAACAAGACCTAAGTGGTAAAAGAACAGATTTACTCTTTAAACATGAGTTCAATGGTTATTTATAGGTCAAACCTGTCTTTGGGTTAAAGAATCTTGCGTGAATTCCTCAAGCCTGTCATCATCAGAAAATATTGTGTCATTCGATTGATACGGTTTTCAACAACTAAGAACAAATAGGTCAACCATGTGCTATTACATGGGCTAAAGGCAACACATTCACTTGAATATCTGGGAATTCATCTCATTTGTCATCTACTATGATAATATACTTACTACGATTAGTCCCTGAGGACTCGGCGACTTCTGTGCTTTGTATCATCCTTCAGCTTTCATTCCCTTCGACTCCCTGCTGATTTCTTTAAGTTATATAAGGAGAACCCCCGTAGAAAAGAGTGAGGAAACAAGGAAGGGGTTGCTTATTAAAGTTGTCGATCATGGTCGGTCTGCCTTGTTAGAACAAATAATGAAAAAACATCCCTTTCTTTGCGAATACATTTTTCTGAAGAGTTGTGGGAACAAACGTTGAATTTCCACTTGGACTTCCTTTGTTGTTAAACTGAGCAGCCCTCTGGTGATGCTCCAGCGGCACTCCAGCCAGGCATGTGCTGGATGTATTGTCTCTTCAAATAGAAACGAATATTTTGTGATTGGTTCAGCTGATACAGTACATGAAATATTTATGCAGTGACTCAGTGGCAGGGCATATGTACATGTATATGACAATAACAATTTGAAATCTTCATGCACTGAAGAGAGAAAGAGGAGCATATTTTCTGTTCCTGTGCTTGTACTGTAGTGTTGTTTCCCATTGTTATATTTGCAATACAGCTTTTACTTTTTGCTGTAAGAAAGAGAACAATATAAACATTGTTATCACACGATTTTACCTTTTTAATCCAGATTAAGGGTAAAACTATTAGGATGCTAAAACATCTTTTCAGGGGTTATGACAGACAGCTTGGAGAGGTTTTCACTAGTCCAAGTCATAAAACCTGTGCATAATAATAATAATAAAAATAATTTAAAGAAACTGCTCCAAACTAAAAGTTTGGGGTTAAAAAGGTTTTTAGCCTTCCTGCTGTTAAGACTGATGATCAATGAACAATTTTATGATGCTATCAATACAGGCAGGGAGAGCAAATAGTAACTAGGACATAACAGTGTTGATAACAGTGACCTGTGAGGCCTCATCCAAATACCAGTAATGTACTTTTTTTTTTTTTTTTGCCTTTTACAGATGGGCTAAATGGGTCAACAGACGGTGGACGTGTGTGTCAGAGTTGACCTGCCTGTGGAGATTCAGCAGAGGAAAAAAAAAAAAAAGCTGCTGATGCTCACTTAAAAGCAGCCTTGACCTGTTTGTTTCACTTTCAAACTGTACACAGCTGGGATCTGTGTGCACAGTCTGCTAGCACTGAAATAAACTCGCATCTCACTACGGTACATATTGATCCCATTAATTATCTTGTTGATGCACTTTTGAGGTTATAATCCAAACTCCTGCTGTAAGGAAGGCAAGTGCAGCCCCCCCCCCCCGAGGCTGCAAGGCAGTGAACTGTGAAACTTCAGTAACCAGAAGTCACTTTAAGTTGGTGCTTAGCGGGTGGTGGCAGCTGACGAGGTAAAGAGTATGTGTCGTTGCTGATTCCAGCACTTGATGGAGCAAACAGTTGTTATTTGAAAAGTTTGTGTTAAAAATCTCCTCTAAGCTGGCCTTTTTTTACACACTCAAAGTGCTTTTCAAAGAGATAAAGCCCCCAACATCTTCTTTAACAACACAAATGCCTTATCAGACGTGGTCAGGGGCTGTGTGACAGCACAGGACAGGACAGCAAAGTTAATTATGATCACTAAGTTTGAATGTCAACGTGGTCTATCACACAAAACAGGTGTTGCAATTGATTTTGTTTCTGAGACTAAAGTGATGATTTAATTTTTGGCGCCTTGGAAACAGGTAGCACAGGACCATAAAGCCAGAATTTCTAGAGAGCCCAAGTCCCCCTAGTTTGACCTCTGTGTCCTCAAAGAAGACTATGAGCCACAATCAAATCACCACTCTTTACTTGCTCAGCTGCCTGACACTGAAAAAAGGAATAAAATGTATATTAAAACTACATTTAAAGAAAAGAAAAAAACAAACTTGCACCTCTTGTCACAGTTAGTACAAAAGCAAATGCCCCACTCACTTCAATGTTGAAGTAATGTAAGACACAACAGGTCCCTCTAATGTGTTCCACTGCAGCAAAGAAAAGGATGAAAGCATTCGAGGTCGGCGTGGAACATATTAGGACCGAGCTTTGAGCTCTGGGAAGATATTGAGACAGCTGCAACCCGCACAAACACAAAGCAATACAGCTTTGAAATGTCTTTGAATGTCTCATGGGAGACACACTGTATATCACCTGTTCCTCCCTCAATGATCTCTCAAACTCTAGCATTGTTTGCTCTTATCAAAGCAATGTGCAGCAAGAGGGCCATTTTGCTAAGTTACCCTTTCAGCAAAAATGGAAAACAAAAGAAATGGCTGCACATGCATAATCTGAGCCAGATACTACACACATGGAAAAACCAAAGGCCTCTCCTGGGTGGCTTGCAAGATTACCCTACCACTTCCCTGGCGAGCTAGCACATCTCAAGATTATCTCCCTACACGTCCATAGGCGTGGAGAAGAGAAGATACAGACATGAGCACCAGCTTATGGAGTATGAAATAGTCGTCGCTCAAAAGCGTGGCTCATTCAATATTCAGTTTAATCTGATTTTTTTCCCTCTCTTGCACAAGCACTGAAGCAGATGATCGGGCATGTCTGCCCTCATCGGCAGGTCTTTTGCAGATATTCAAGCTCCCTGTTGTATCTCGACTTAGCTGCTGATCATGTTGTTAGGGCTGTTGGAACAGCTTAGGTCATTCAAATCCTAACCGCTTTCAGCGGGGGGTGGGGGGGGTTCAAATTGCCTTCCTTAAGCAGAATTTGGGCAAATGGGTTAATCTGCATGACTTAGCCATATGAATTCTAGACACATTCGTGGTGGCTGTTCAGTATAATGACAGTGAAAATGACACCAACCAGAAGAAGAGGATGCTTATTCATTCATTTCATGTCACTGGCCTGGTCTGAGGTCTCTTGTCATCAGAGACATCAGAGGAGAGTGTGTGCCAAAAAAAAAAAAAAAAAAGCACACAGTCCCACAGTCCCACAGTCTGTAGGAGAATGCTTTGAAGTCTTGACATTTTTGAGGTTTACATGTTTTGAAGCTTGGATTTGGGTTTATATGTTCTCACCATCTTTGTCGGATACTGGAGCTATCAAAATAATCCAAATACTGGGTGAAGCTGAGTCAGGGTAAACACTGAGTGTGAGAGACATCTGTCAATCAAGTAGACATACCTGCACACCACCTTTTAACCCATAAATATTTCATAACAAATGTTTTATATCGCCAAAAAGAAGAGACATTTTTTTACTGGAACACTAATCTATTTATATTTCGAGACTTCATGTTTTTAGGCGTTCCCGTTCACTTTAGGTTAGAGTGGCCAAAAGAGCATAGACAGCAGAGTATATGACTCATGTGCAGCAACTGTAGGGCACACTACATTGGTTAAATGGCAAGGACCCTGGACAAGAGACTGAATGAACACCAAGCTGGTTTCAGCATTGACTGGGTAAGTGTATCAGGAGTCAGTGGGTAACCGGAGAAACTTCAAGGAAGCCATTTACATCCAAAGAGCATCTTTGAGCAGAGACTGCGATTTGGATCTATCCCCACGTGACCGACATTCCACACACATTCCCAAAGGTCAAGAAGGAAATTCAATGCTCAAAATATCAAAAGGTGTATAATCCTCAAGGTATTTCTTGGAGTTAAATGGGGGGTCCAGGGATTCACAAGAGACAGAAGTATGAGTCAACCTTCGGACATGCTTTTTCCTACATTTCCCATAATGCAACAGCTTTCATTATATCTTCCCTGCCTGTTACATGCTCTTATCTTATCTTTTGAACTTTGTGTCACCAGTTTATAATGCAGCTCTTCTGTCAAATATTTGGCAGATGTTTTATGTTTTTCAATATAAACATGAATTGATTATGTATAAATAATGATATCATCAGCAAACAGAGAGAAATTGGTTTAGTCTAAAATGAGTAGCGCCTCATCCTGTTTAGGGCTGAAAGATTAAAACCATGCAGTAGTGAGTTTCATTGAAACATTTCTAATAATTTATCATTTTCTGGCATTAGATTACAGTTCAAATACCAGCTATTGGCAGATCAAATGCTTTATATTAGTCTTTAAAAAGCCAGTTCCAGCCCAGGGCGCTCAAATATTAACTGTGGACTGTGAAGTTTGAAACATCTGCTCTGTACTGCTATTCCCTTGGGTGACAACCACTAAAAGTTAAAAGCAACCAAAAACTGGGAAAATTGCAAACATTACTAAAAATTGAGGCAGTTTGCATCAGCTCTTAAAGAAAGAGAGAAAAAAAATAAGTGTAATATCTTGTGTTATCAGCAAATGGTTGCACAGCAAGAGCCCTTCATTTAGTTAAATTAAGGTAATGTAAGTGTATCTCTGCATTCAAAATGTCTTGGGGGTTTCATTACCCTTGTTAGGACTGGCTTTACTTAGATGTACTGTTGTAGCCAGCTGTATTTGGAAACTGCACACTTGCCTCTGAAAGAGATTTATCTAACAGCAGTATTTTCCACACTGTTCTTTCTTTTTAGGATGAAATCCCAGGAAGGTGTGATAGATGAGCCAAGATTCTGGATATCGTCTCCTGCCTCTCCATCCATCTGCTCTGGATCAAACACACAGAAGGGGCCAAAAAAGCTCAGTGCTCCACGTAATGGAAGCATGAGTTTCCCAACCGCTGGACAAAGCACTTGGAGCGCTGGTTTCCTCTGCCCGGCTTCACGCTTCCCTGAGCCTGAACACATGACGAGTAAAACCCGAAGGCATGGGTTGGGGGTGGGGGGGGTGGGGGGGATGCAAAGCTGAACAGGAGGAGGAGGAGGAGGGGAGATGCAAGAAAAGATCCTAAGTGTTTTGATTTGAGTGTACGCTGGGTGTGTGGATGCATGAATCTGCGTCCTCTCTCTCACCTTTCTTTTCTATCTCTCTAACTCACTCTCTCTCTCTTTTTACCTCACTTTCTCTATCCCTCTCTACCTCTCTCCCTTCAAGGTTACTCACTATTGTTTTCTCAGACTGGAATCATTGCACGCTTCTCTTCTTTTCTGTCGGAGGACCATGTGAGGCTCTTGAATGTAAGTGCCTCCTTTGTTGTTTAATTCAC
Source organism: Scomberomorus guttatus (assembly GCA_038419695.1). NCBI lineage: Eukaryota > Metazoa > Chordata > Actinopteri > Scombriformes > Scombridae > Scomberomorus > Scomberomorus guttatus. The sequence goes on along the minus strand of CM076468.1, from coordinate 8,676,743 downwards.
TTTCATTGGGACCATTCCTTTAGAGGCAATAGATTTAGAGTTTTTTTTCTCTTTTCTTTTCTCGTAGCACATGCACAATGGGATGTCATACATCGGAGGGGTGGAGTGGGTCGGGATGGGGTGGGGTGGTGGTGTTTAGGGGGCTTGATTGCTCCATGTGGTCCAAGCGTGGGAGTTGAATGCACGTGTATGCTGCTGTCATTGTCTCAGCTTAGCTTTTGCACAGCTTTGTCTTTAGTTTTAAACTGCTGCATGCGTTGTTCATTGACTTTTAATTGGCTTTGTATTGTTTGAACTCAAATGTGTCAAATAGGCAAGATCCTTGGTTTAATTGCAAGGAGATAATGTGCTGAAATTAATAGTAGAAGCATAACAAAACCAATTATTTTGCATATATGCAAACAATAAATACAAATTTTCATTCGTATTTCTTTTTTCATTTGTATCCATTCATCCCATTACCTAAAAATGTTATTCGTCCACCTTTTTCCTTTGCTAATTCCATAATATTCTTGCAAAGTCCACCAACATAAGTGGTGATTTTATAGTCGGTGCATTATCATTTAATTACCTGTTAGGAGGTCAAGGGTTGTGTTAATATTTTACAACAGCCTGAAACATAGTTCAGACAACTGAAATTGAGAACTGGAGCTATCTGTTCTGTATTACATGTGATATTTGCAGAATGTCATGTTTACGTTTCACCACTAGCTTGTTAGCTGTACTCTGCAAGTACCCGGAAGGCCTCTGTTTATTTATACCAAAATGTTATCCAATTTATTCTGTGTTCTCTACATACATGAGCCAATGGACAAATTGCTTGTTTGGACTCATGTCCAAATTATGGAAGCCAACGTTTCACAGACGAATTGGATATATAATAAAGCGTAGTTTGCTAGTCAGTATAATAGGCCTTGTTTGTTGGGTTTGATAGTCTCTGCGGAGATCTAGTATTTGAATTATGAGGATGCTTCTTGAGACAAAACTCAAGCATAAGAAGGTACATAGACTAAGATTTTAGGATAATTAGGATGGAAACTTAAAATACAGAGCCAAGGGGTCTGCTAGCATATTCTATGAGCTGTCAAAAGATGCTATTGCTAACTAATGTAAGCAATGATTTCAGTGTACTCATAACTTTTATAAAGCAACTGCTTTGACTGACAGAGGGATGTGTTTTTCACTATATTGTAATGATGGTTTATGCAGAGGTTTTATGCAGTTGTAACATTTGTTTGAGCTCCAAGATACTCCCAAATTAGAAAAGGTTTTTCTTACAAGTTGCTTTCTTCCTTCCTCTACTTTGTACAGTACCTCTGGGTTTTAATGCATGCAAATATGTACTCACTCTCTGCAAAGATTAGAAAATACAGTTCGGCTTCAAATGTTAAGTAGGATAAATTCCTTCAGGTCTGCATGAATTTCTGTGAGCATTAAACACCCTCCCATGCTTCACTGCAATGTAATGTGTCTGAAGCGAACTGCAACTGACATGGCCAATGAATTATACAAAGTGTATATACACTTATCAATTATGGACAACTTTACTAAGCTGAACACAAAGGTCTATGGTGAACATGTGTGTTTACCTACACCTTTCTTTAGCTTATATCTGCTTTAAACATCACTTCAGGCTTCTTTTTTTTCAAACAGTTGACACAGTAGTAATGTTTTCTGTGTATTTGGTTCGTTAATGGTCAGCACACACACAGCTCTAAATATTGAATAATGATGTAAAATGCATTTAGCTGCTGTGCAGTCAGTAGGGTTTCTCTATGGATGATTGAGCAGCATGAATCAACAACTTACTTGAGTGCAAGATACAGCAAATTAAACATATCTTTGCTGTGGTCAAACAACTATGCATCTTAGAAATGTAATTTCCCTGCAGGAACGCAGAAAAACCTTTTCTTAGCAATAGTGCTTTTTTGAGGAGATGTTTTACCTTGTTTGTAAGGCCTGAGGCATCTTAAATGACCCTTATCTTTTGTAGATTATTTTTTAGTAGTCCTTGTAGTGTGTTGACCTTTTGCTTCGAGCTGGATCAAATGTTTCATTATTCACTTCTAGCCAGGCCAATATAAACCATTTGAAGCCATTAAGAAACCATAGCTACTGCAGTCATGGACGTATTTACAGTTCATAACATTTCCAGTCCCCTCCCTTCCCCATTATGGATTCCACACACTCCATTCCCTTATCAGTGCTGACATGTGGAGAGGGAAGTGTTGGTGAATGCAGCAGGATGTGACAGTTGCGTACCTGGAGCTACTGGCGCTGAGCTAAAATGAAATGTAACTGTGTGGAGGAAGGCTTGAATACATGGCACTAACCTGGAGCATACATTCTTGTTCTTGGCGAATCACAGTGAGGGGGAAAGGTGTTAGAGAAAGCCGAAGATGGCTGGATAGCAAATTAAAAGCAGAGATATTTGTGCAATTTAAGGCAATCACCTTCAGAATTCTGGGTTTCTGGTTTTCACTTTGAAATCAAACGACGTCCCCATGCAGTGCTGACATTTCTGGAGGTGACACTCTTTTCTTTAGCTGCTGCTGCTCACAGCCAACTATGCAAACTGCAAACGGCTATTGCTTCTGTGGAAAATCACATCGTGTGCATCGGAAGATTTTTTCCAAGAAAAAGACTATAGATTCAATCACTTATTCATTATTTAAAAAAAGGACATTTACTGATTTGAATATTTCTTTTCTTTAATGTGATTTAACGCACGTTAAAATCCTTTCCCTTTTGAAGTCTTTACTATTTGAAGTATGCTCAAATTATTTTCAGTTTTAACACCCTCTTTGCCATATTTGGAGCCCAGCAGGGTCTCAAGCTAGGAGGCCTTGGCATCAGCGACTGCCAATGTGTCCAATCTTTTTCATGCACAGCCAAACCCCCCACATTCCAGCTATAAAATCCCATCTCTCTGCTGAGGACTCAAGAGCTTGGCATTCAAGTTTCATCTCCCCCGACCGCACAACTCTGGCTCCTCACCACCTCCTTGTCTTATACCAAAGCTCAAGAAAATGAGTTTGAATGGAGAGAAAAGACACAGGGGGAGAGTTTGGAGAGAAGGCATTTTATTTGCAATGCCCTCCATTCATCCACCCTGGGGGTATTGGACTGTATGAATAAGCTGGTTTGTTCTACGGGTGACCAAACATGGCACTTGAATGTTTATCTGCACAATGACAAAGCTTGAGAGAGCCAAAAACACTTGGTGATGAGATGGACCGTGAACTAGTCAAGTGCCCTGTTCTGTTCCATCTCCGTCGGACACTCCGCTTTGGCTCGACTGCAGCTTTGGCCGTGTTGACGATCCAACTTCTCTCAATACATTGTGTATCTGTGCCAGCCAATACAGGACAATAGTGGAGTCTTACTATTGTTAAATGTGCTGGGAAACTTGTACAGTGAGCACTACCACTAAGAGAACTCGCTCTCAGAGTGATGATAATCCTGAATAGAATAGATTACAGCTTACACAGCTGACCTTGAATGCACCTGTGAATGAAATATGCCGCATTGAGATGCTGCATTGACATGACATTAGTGTTATTTATCTGAAATGTCCTTGCTTCTGCATTTTCTTTGTATCCAACGAATGTATCCCTGAAAAGTTGCTTACAACTTAGTCGCACGAAGATGAAGCTTTCAAACTTTTTTTTTGCAATGCTGCCTCATGTGTTAGCCAATCAAAATGTCAATAGAAAAGCATGTGACTTTCATTTGGGTACTACCAAGACCATCTGGTAATTAGACTGATTAGATGACGGCATAAACAGTACCAGTAGTTGGCATGTAAGCTAAAACATGTTCCCAAGGATAAGAAATCAGCACAAATTAATATTTTCAAGGTTAATTATGATATGGAAATTTCTAGTTAATTAGTTCAGATAATTCCAGCACATAAAGTAAACTTAGTGTATGGTAGCTGGTGTTAGTTTAACTACAGCTATGGGTGACCTGTCTGCTAAAAAGGGGAGAGAAATTGACTTGGAGTGGGAGGTCATGTGTGACGTGTGTATTTGCAGTGGTGTTGATAGTCCCTGGTGACCATTAATGAGGTAAAGACAATGAATGAATTAACGAATGCATGAATGATCAGTGACTCTGTAGTATTGCCATTCAAGGACAGATATTGATCGATTGATTTTTTTTCATTGGCGTCAACAAAAACTCACTCGTGACTGTCAACACAACAGAATACAATAGAATAAGCCTCATAAATACAAACAGAAGGTAATTCAAATGAGATCTACTCAACAACATAATAGCTGACACTGTTTGCCTCATCCGGTTTACAAAGCCTTTGTGCCTGTGCAGCTTAGTATGCCATTGATTAACGCCGCAGCTCAGTGTGCATACTGCTGCCTGCATTAATTGGCTCTTTGATTAGCTGAAGCTCAGTCAATGTCTGGCCTACAAGCAGAAGTGGATCGATGTGTCCTCGTGGAGAATACATAAACTAGGAGAGCAGTGTTGAGAGAGCTGTTCCCAAAGCTGGTTTGAGCTGAGTTCAACATTTCAAACATGTCCGCAAATGAGCAGTTCTATCAACGTGTCACATTGTTACATCATACTCCCCTTATGCGATTCCAGGAAAAGATGCTGCTTAATTACGTGGAGCAGTTTTTCCAGGTACAGCGTTGTGATTTGCGCTCACATCCGTTACAACGTTTTTGGGGTGAGAATTTGAAGTTATGCTTAGACTTGCTCAACTTCCTGATTAAAACAACCGCAGGACAACAAACATGAAGGCCAGCCAGCAAAGGAATGGAGACATGGTTAAAATGTTTCATGCTTTGTTTCACAGTACTGCAACCAAGAAATCCCCCGCAAAAATTCAAACAGTGCGGCCTTTCTAGACTGAAAAACACAGTGTTTCTCAAAGCTTACATGCATTGTTACCAAGAAAACCAATTTAGTAATGACAACAAAAGATTATATTGTTCAAACACAATTCCAATGTTGAGGCTTGTAAATTGCAAAGTGGACAAGTCAGGTTTTATGACCGGTTATAAAAAGTGATTTGCATGCTGTCTGAACAAAGCATAACTCTCTGTTAGATGTTTACTGGAGATTTGATTACTTTAGGTCCACATCAGCCTTGAGGGAAAACCACAGAAGGAGAAGTATCACAGTCACTTAGAAACCAAACTGTTATGAAAAATTTACACCCAGTGCGGTGCCAACTTCAATTCAACATCTCGGACATTAAACTATTTATTTGCGCTGTTAAGGCATCAAAAACATGTTGCATCGATCAACACGTAATCAATCAAGAAGCCTTACTTTAGGGATCTGAAGAATGATTCTGTCTTTCAACATACTGAGCAGATTGAGGCTTGGATGTGTAGTAAAATACGACATAGGGCAATTAAGAATGAAGTTCATAAAATGCTGAACCTTTTTGTAAATTGCTTGGCTTGCTGACTGTTACTTTTAAATCAATAGCTAACATAAAATATACAGGTTGTTTTTCCTATTTTGGAGAGGGAGGGAGGGAGTGAGCAACAGAAATGTACTCCATGGTCCTCTCCACAAGATCTACAATAGTGTAATAAACCAGTCAAATTGCGCTTCAACTGTGCTTATCTCAGTGCGATTGATCCATTCGGCGTTGGCCTCTTCACGAGCTGCTGCGTCTAAAAACCTGATTTGTCTTAAATGGGAGGCGATGTTCTTTCAGGAGCGGGTCAAACACTTGAACAGAACACTTGGAGCTCTCTCTTTTTAGCCACAATGTCAAGAATGGATTCCTTCGTCCGGATAGATAACACGTGCTGAGATGTACAAAGCTGTGCATTCCAAGGGAGAGTAATGCAATATCACTAATGGTCTTATAGATTGTGTGCATGTCCTGCTATTGCTCTCCAAAACAAACCAAACACACGCACACACACATGCAGACCCACTATGTCTCTCTTTAAGCTCTGGAAAAGTGCTGTGGGTGGTTTATTGATTGAACTTCTGAGGTCACTTGTGTGTGTGTGTGTGTGTGTGTTACCCTGTGTGTCTAGCTGGCAGTATTTGTCTGTGTTGATGTTAGAGGAATAGAGACGCGGTGTTGGCTCGGCCTGAGGGGACAGCTCGAGCTCGATGGAGAAACATGACACGTAGAGAGGGCAAGCTACCATGTTGGAAGCAAATGTCATTCGCTTTAAGAAGCCTTATCCCCTGGGTTGCACTTCTGTGTGCCAGCGAAACTGTCTTTCTGTCTGAATGCCTGTCTCTCTACCGCATTTGAAGTAACTTGGATATGTGTATCTGCCTCTTGAACCTTTTCTTTTTATTTATTTATTCTGTCTGCGAGTAACTGGTGTTCCCAGGTACCCAGATTTCCAATGAACTGTGAGCAGGATTTGATTATTATTTAGATTAAACTGAATTTTTAACCACTGAAAATCAGACATGGCTCAGTGATTAGCATTGTCGCCTCACAGCAAGAAATCCACAACCACGCTGGGGACTTTCTGTGTGTGTATGTCCCCCCCCCATCCTTTGCGTGCTTTGGTTTCTCTGTCTCTATGTGTTAGCTCTGTGACAGACCTATTCTGGGCGTACAATGCATCACACCCGGGGCGAGCAGGGATAGGCCCCCGGCCTCCTGTGACGCTGCACAGGATAAGCAGGTATGAATACAGATAGATGGATGAATGAAAGACAAAAGAGAGTACAAGTTTAATTAAAATAGAAGAAAAAAAAAGGTGGCCTAGTGGTTAAGTTGCAAGCAACGCAATGTTGATGCCCACACATATTAACGTGGCGATGAAGATTCTGCAGCACCACGTTGCTATTGCATCAACCACCATCCATCAAAAGGTACAATGATTGCTATATGGCCTACTTCTGCCATTCAAAAGCTCTATGATGGATCGGTATGAGTTGAAAAAAGTCAATTAAGCTCTGTTTTAAAGAGTACAGTATATGTACTCCTTCCTAAAAAACAATCTTGAAGGATATTCACAAAGATATTTAGCTGTAGAGTTGAAGTTATAAGTCAGATCAATTTGAGAATGTATTCTGATATTTATGTGGAAGCAAACTCCTTTAATTGCATTTGAATTACAGATTGTGCCTTTAATTTGTGCCTAAACCAACTAAACTAATGATTTAGGGTTATTAAAAGTACACCTGAGCCCAATAGACTTGATTAATAATTCAAACCATTAATGATCCAACTGAGACCATCATTTATTCCATCTATAATTCATTGCTGTCTTATACTGTAGTCACACTGCCATCACACTGTACCATGCCCCTTCCCCACCTTCATACAAAATGTATGTCCTTTGATTGATCCAGCTTTCGATTCCTCTCACTGACTCCATTTCATAGTCATCTGCATCGCCAGCTAGCATCTCTGATTCTTTTCATGGCCCTAGAAGATGCATAGCTTTTATATTCACTATGAGCAAAGTGAGATGTTCCCACTTTCTGCTTTATGTGTGTGTATATGTGCGCGCACCCTCCCTGTCACAGTTGACGGCAGGCCCATAAATCAGAATATTTCCTCACTGCCAGGTAGACTATAGTACATTAACCATTGCATTACATTAACCACACACACATGCACACACAGAGGTGCACTACACTGCAGGGACGAGAGCAGGGGAGGTTGGGGAGCCTGACTTTTACTTATAACTTATTCATGCTTCACGCCGTCACTCGGCACACCTGGGAAAAAGTCAATTCTTTTCACAACGGGAAGGCTCATCTAAAGCAGCAGTGTGTGACTTTAAAATAACAACTTGCTCCTCAAACACATTCACATAGAGTTTCCTGTGACCTCCGTCAGGGCTTCAAATGACAAAGTTGCACTTTGTTTTGTATCTAACTGCACTAAAGTAAGAATCGGTGTCCCGGCTGGAGCAGTTTCAAGCTGTGCTGATTGAATTATTGGCGCTGATGTGAGAGAAGCAGAAGGAAACCAATAGTTCTGGGTACAAGTGCCTGATATGCGATGTAACATCCAGTCTGCTTATTGTAGATCGGTTCACGGCCCTGATACTTGAGCTAGTTTTCATTCCAGTTGAAGTTTAAGCACTTCTGGTTTTACATATGAGCACTGTGATTATACTGAAAAGCAAAGCTTGTTAAGCTGCTAACGATGTCTGCTGTCCTTCATGAACTGAGCTTGTGCTTAACCTCCATTTCATGTAGAATGGTGACGTGGTCGGGTGCAAAATACAAGCAAGAGCATTGTGGAGAAATGTGCTGATGCACTAATTGGAGGGCTGGAGATTGTACATAATTAGGATTTGTATGACTGTACTCCACAGCGTGATGATCTCCTTTTCTGCAAGGGTTCAAAAGAAGAGAAGCGAAGTAATACGCCCTTATTTCACTTCACACAAGATGGCAGATATATCATACTCTCCTCTGAGTGAGAATTTTAATGTGGTGACGCTTGAAATAGCACATTAGCTTAAAGACTAACTCAGCTGTGTGTGACAGTGACTGCCTGAGAGCTGATTGATGCTCACCAAGCCCTGCATGATATCCAGTGATGTATGATATGCAGCTGATGTGCATATGTCTCTTATTAAACCTTCCAGGCTCAGGATAGTTAGTATAACAAACAGGCCGTCCCCTTTTGCACAGTTTTAATTTGCTTTCATTAGAAATTGTAACTTTGTGAGTAAGGAACATCCTGAATCACTAAGATGGACGCATTTTGACACTTAATTGGATATGACACATTTTCCAACTTTGTTAACCTTGATAGAGTGCCTTGGCATTGGTTGGAGCCTCAACAAAGGCTGCAGCTAATCAGGAAAGCGCACTGATTAGTAGAACATGTTTTTCTATGACCCCTTGTTATCATGTGACTCGACTAATGACACCTGAGATGCGGTTGAAAACTCAAAAAAAAAGCTAGTAGGTGGAACTTGAGCTGAGATTATTTTGTCACCGATCCCACTGTCAAGAAAGAACTTCCATGCTCATGTTTTTCTACAAAACTCTTTTTCATTTAACAAAAAACCCCCAAAACTTTACAGTGTGTCAACATTTTGGTCGATACCAAAAAGGAATGAGGTTTTATACCCAGACCTACTCATTAGTGACTTGAGATTTCCAGCTCTAGTACAAAGATGTTTGCTTTGTGAAGAACTTTAAAGTATGTCAATAAAAACTGATACAGGCTTTTATTAACTCTAAAAAAAGCTTATTTATCTTTAAACAATTAACTGAAGACAGCTGAAATTCAATACTTACAAAAAAAAAAAAAAATTTTAAGGGAAAAAAAATAATCTGTAGTTCTCTTGTTGACACGTTTATGCTGTTTCATAACATTTATTTCCTGAATGATATTATGAGTCTGTTTTCTTTGGGGTTATGCGTCATACTGTGCCAGCTGGTGTTGGTTTGGGTTGAGGGTGAGCCGCGGAGACGTGACTCCTTTTCTTGACAGTTTGAGGACACGTTGGGCCCGCTGACTGCTAATGATGATACTGCCTGACACCCTTCCCATATATAGTGCATCGACGACGGTATGTGTTTATGTTTATCAGTATCTGCGTGTGTGTGTGTGTGTGTGTGTGTGTGTCCTTGCGTGCAGATGTGCGTGTGTGTGCTTCTGGGCACTTACGTGTCTGTGTGCTTCTCCGTGTACGAGCGTATTTTCATTAGCCTGCGTGATGTTGCAGTGAATTTCTTTGGTGTGACAGAGAATGACCTTGAGCTGTTGCTGCTGGTGCATGTGTCACAATCAGGCAATGGATCTGGATGTGTGTGAGTGTGTGCGTGCATAATATACAAAAGAGCTATTGGTTGCTTTCAACTTGATCTACACCCTGAAATCTGACAAGGAATGCACTTCCTTTCCTCATCATCATCCTGGATGTTTTTTTTTGTTTTTTTTTTAATCGCATCCTCTTTGAAGCCACGGTTGAAAGGACCCAGTAGGGTACAGATGTTCACAACTACTGTTGATTCAAAGTTTATTATTACTCACTCTGACCTCAGTTGCCTCACGCTCCTTGCCAGATACTCACAAACAGCGGCGAATCAAAATATTTCCGTTGATCGACTGACCTCTGTTTGATTCTCTGACTCACCGTCATGTTTGAAGCTATGTTTTGCGTCTTCTTTCAGAGAATGTCGCGGTCTGTACGCTCTTGAAGCACCTGAGGGGATGTTTATGTCTGGTTTGACTGTCAGTTCACATACGCAGATGAACATGACTGCACACACACACACACACACACACACACACACACACTTTCGATTCCTTGATTCAACACTGCTGATTTATCTGCATCTCTGTGGTGCTTGAAATACTGCTGATATAACATATGCTTGTTAGTATGCACATTTAAAGGGTCAGTTCACCCAAACTATAAAAAAAAAATGGAAATGTCTATCCATCCAGATTGTTTTCCCTTTTGGTTTTATTGCACTGCATATCAAAAAAATATCTATTTCAGAGGAAATTGTGCAGCTGTATATAAACTTTATCACCTAGACTTCTTTATCTCCTGCTCTCCCAACCCCTCTCCCTCCATATCTCTTAATCTGTCTGTCTTGCTCCCTCTCCCCCTCTCTTAAATTCTGTTTTCAGGGCTTTTCTCTGTATTTCTTTCTGATTGCATCAGTTCATTCACTGAGGTCACTTGACAGAGACAGATAGCTTGCGGGCTCCACAACAGTACCTCCTCAACAAAACCACCACATGCTCTCATATACTTTTGTATATGCACTTCCTTCCTTCCTTCCTTCCCTTCTTCCTTTCCTTCATTCCTAATCCCAAACTGTGCTTCAAAGCAGCTGCCATGTGTCTGGGTCTCTGCTCGGCTGGTACCGGCTGTACATCTTCCCCCTCGCTGATTGAAGCCAGTCCTTTATCACCCGCATGTGAACTCACTTAGAAGGCCAGAGGTCAGTTTGAGGGGAAATGTGTTTGGCATTTTCTGAAATGGCCTAAGCTGTGACTACCACAAAGCTCTAAAAAAAAAAAAGGTCAAACACACATTTTTCAGGGGCGCAGGCGAGACACGACCACCCTCGGGATCAAATATATGTATGTATGAGCGGCTATACAGAATATTTCCCAGCATGCCATGAGTCATGCGGTATAAATGCATATCTAATGCATTGTCTGAGATAGTGATCAGTGACTGGGGAGATTTTAAGACGCTGTATATCTAAGTCATAAAGATGCCTCTGGAAGATAATGTGCTGATACAGCTCATGTGTGTATGGATGTTTTTAATGTATATGTGGGATGCTGACTTGTTGGATAGCCTACAGTATGTCTCTATTTGCATTCATTTTACCTTAGAGGTTGACTAAGAACTTAAGAGTGTTGTGGTCACGTGTCCATCTACACATATGTGTAGTATAAACCCTACAAATCCCAGGCTACCCACAGCGACGGTGCCCTCCGCAAAGGTCTTGGTCATAACCCTGTCACGCTTTATCCCCATAATGGTCTCACCCCGAGAGAGGATAGGACTCCACCGCATTCCACTCATTCCTGGTTGTTAAAAATAAGACCTCTCTAAACTCGGGAGTAGAGGCCAGCTTTCTTAAATTCACAAAATTGTCGTGGGAAGGTTGGAAACAAAAAGGCAAGAGTGGTGTTGAAAAGTTTGGTCTAAATTTCACAAGAAGGTGGCATCTAAGGTGAACCAAACAATAAAACAAAACATTTAAAAAAAAAAAAAAAAAAAAAAAAGGACAGATTTTTCTTTCCATAGCTTTTATCCCGTATTCACGGCCCCGTTCATCTCCTGACATGACAGTTTTGTTGCAGCATAAAACCACAGTCTTCAAAAAGACAGAATCAAAACTAAACCTTCTTGCTGCTTCTACAGTATATAACAAGGTGAACTGAAGCTTTTCTTAATGTACAAAATAATCACTCTACATTGATCTTTTGTGATCAATGTAGACATTAAATAATGCACATTGCATGTCCCAACAGTTTTGTACGATCAATGTGTATTGCTGCCAATTTTATTTTGCTCAACTGAATTTGAGTTATTGACTCTTGAGGCTAATTCAAATTTCTGTGCAGAAATATTGCCAAAACATGTCTCTTGTGCCTGGCAAATTAAGTCATTATGATTCCGAACTCAATACATTCAACCTCCATTTCACAATGTCATTTGAAGCACAATCGAAATATCACCATTGGCAAGACAGGAACGCGTAGTTGAAGGTGAACTGTCACTCAGTTTTGTGGTATTGAGGTAGAGGACACTTAAAGCTTCAGCTACAGTACATCATCCACTGAGAGACTTGAATGAATGAAGAAGCCTTGTGCACTTTAATTCTGCAGAGTGCCGCTGGATAACCTCCAGGGGGGGAAAAAAAAATAACTGAAGGCCTGCTAATGCAATGGCTGTATACTGTCTTTATCTACATTGTGGCATCAAGAGTGATGGAAATAATAGAATTTGCGCCTGTAAATTCAACAACTGCAGAGCTAAACTTTGAAAACTTTTAATGCAAAAGGTCAGTTTAGTTTCTTGTGAGTCAAAGACTGACATTGAGTTTGATTTGTGATTTATAGGAACAGAACAAGTGGCTGTTTCCTGTGAGGACACACTACTATTGTATAAAAGATAGATTTCTTTTTGAAATAGATGATGTTCCCTGAAAGTCACTAGTGTTTTCAATTTTGGGACACAGTTTGGAATTTTATTAATCTCTGTCTTCATGTAGCTAATTTGTTAGTCTTGGAAATAAGTAAGTTTTCTTAGAAAGTACTGCATGACCTCCAGTGGGATATATACTTTCAGATTTCACAACTCGGCTCATATTTATTCTTAGTGCATCGACCTCACTGTAGAAATATATTTATTTCTCTTTTCAAGTCATACTACTGACTGTGTTGCCTACATTTTCCTTCTGCCCATGGCGAGGGAACTTTTCATGTCCTGGCGGACTGGTGGAGAGGCTTTGGAAAGTTATTGGTCTCTCCGAGAACTGACCCGAAATGGAAACTCTTTCCTCGTCCCTTTCCAGAAGAACATTCTTGAGCAGCAGCCTCACCCCGACTGATCCCACTCCAACCGCCAGAAACACACAGGCCAGGATCCCCACCACAGCACACACACACACACACATCCAAATCCAAATATTGTGCATGAACATATTGTACTACACAGACAGACAGACACCGAGTATTAACCATCCAAGCAGTCCTGAATACTTTAGGCTGCAGATTGTTGCAGAGGACTTTTCCTATCAGAATGATGTTAGGAATATTAGTTTGCTTATAGGGTTATAATGGTACTAATACACCATTTTTCCCAAAGGGAGAGGGGATGTTCACATCAGTATGGATTCGCAAATGAGCCATCATTTTTGTTTACAGATGTGAAATCTCCATGATCACAGAAATTTGTGATTTTTTTTTAAAACTTCAGGGAACGTTTTCGTGTTCAAACTCATTTGAAATTCACTGAAATGCCGAGCGGGTAAACAAACTCCATCTGAAAGTGGTAAAAGCAAATTTTAACTGATCTTACAGGAATTCCAAAAATACTTTATCTAATTGAAATCTGTGCTTGGTATTTCAGTGGCGCATTCAGTTTGAGACATGCTTTCTGGAACTTATCAGACCCAAACGAGCAGTTTCGCTTGATGCATAAAACTTAAATTTTTGGCCAAAATACCATTTCTGACTCTGTGATTCTGCAGTCCAGGATACAGGACGGGATTAAACCCATGTTCTACACTTCCAATTTCAGGACTCACTCTCCTAGGGCAAAATGTTAGGGATTATTTAGGATCTAGCTACCAATGAGCTTTCAAGCTTTCACGTCACGAGATCTGTAAAGAATAGTGGTTTGGGTTGATTTTCCTTTTTGGCTTTACGCTGCTTTCTGTTATGCACAATTGCCAGGACTAACCATCCACAGTGAATCAGACAGAACGGGCGGTATAATTTCCAATGAGACATCTGATGAATGCTGAAGATTTTTGATCAAAGATTGCAGTCAAGGCAGGGCAGCATGCCTTGTGTGGGAGGGTAAATGACTGACTCGCATCTTGGAGATTAAGTTAAGCTGCTTCCCTGGCGGGACGCATAAAAAAAAAAGGGGGGGGGGGGTTGTTTTTTTATGAGTAGCGGCCAAAGCAGCTGAAGTTTCAAGGTGGATGGAGAGAAGGGTAGACAGCAGGGAGACATTAAAAATTACAGAGGGTGAAGTGCTGCTGAGGGCGGGTCACGGATGCAAAAGTGGAGACAGGCGAAAGGTAATATACAGTAAATTCACAAATAGTGGCATTTATTTACTTCTACTGCAGAGAGGCCTATTTGAAACAGGCTTGCATAAAGACAAGCCTTTAAATAACTTTATCAACATGGATTTATACCTATATTTTATCATATTTTAGTAAAAAGCCTCCCCATTTTCCCATCTGTTCCATTTTTTCTTTTTTATTTTATCACAAATTCAGCATAATCTACATTTCGACTGTACTAATTCCATCACTGCTGCAACATGTCATACGTTGAACAGTTTTTACTGACTAATTAACTGTAGTCTGTTCTACTTTGCTGTTTTTTTGTTGTTGTTTTTTTTTAATGCAGTGGTAAGCTACCATCGATGACACTTCCTGCACAGATGCTTCACATTAAAAGCTTTTCAAAAGCCCAAAGGTCATAATGCCTCCCTCTCCTCGTAGGCCTTAATGTAGGGTAGGAAAAAAAGTGTCGCACACTCCGGCTCTTTTATTTAGTTGACGTTTCAGCCCTGAAGGCCCTGAGGTCCAAAACGTCATCTAAATAAAAGAGAACTGCATATGGAGCCAGAGTGTGCGACACTTTTTTTCCTACTCTCAAGTCTACTTCCAGTGATCAGCGCCTCACTACGACTCTTGGTTGCTTTTCCATTATGCAGCCTTTTAATGTAAAACAATACAGAAAGTTTTGAGTGTCACTGGCAGTAGCTGAACGCTGAAAGAAAGGACGACAAGTCAGTTGACGGAGGGCTGATATCAGGTTGGTCTCTTTGCGTTCAGTGGAGACGCTGGTGTGAAACTTGTTGGCTTAGTGAAGGGGCCGGAGGTGTGGGGAAGCGGTTAGCCTTTACCGGCTCGCTAACGTTAGCCACTGATCAGCCTGCCTTCAGGAATCACCCGGGTTTTGTTCAGAGTTAGAGGGTGTTAGAGGACAGGACTTATGCAGTACTAAACTAGCTTTTCATTGACAATAAATGCTTGTTGAACTACTATGTCTTGTTTTCCGTTTCTGCATACATAAATACAGAGGAATACAGAGGATTTGGAATACTTTAAAGGCATATTTTACACAGCTTTGCTGAGTAATATAACGATTAATCACGTTGTTCTTCTGTAATTACTTCATTAATGTGTAATATGTAACAAGTAATCCATTTTTCAACTAACACTAACACTGGTAGCCAGGTGGTGTAATATTATCCAAAAAGAAAGGTTCTTGCACATGTGCTGACTTCTCCATTTCCCAACATAGTGCATGGACATGTTGGACATCCGTGGGAACTTGGAGGGAAAAGTGGAACAAAAGTTAAATCTGACCCAGATGTCCGCTGGTGCTGGTGAAAAGTTCGCACCCAAACAGGAATTTCTTTAATCTGTCAGTCATGCGGCCTTCAACTGAAGTGATATTTGTTCATTCATTTTTTTTTTTTGTATACCAGCTTTTGAGAATTTAAGGTTAAAAGGGATGAAACTCTCATCTGGCATCTGTTTGCATACACACACACACACATCTACATATGAGACTGCACGCAAGCATATAAACAAGGACAAGTAGACACACACACTTACTCACAGAATGTCTATATGGAGACATCTGACTGCAAACTCACACAACTGGCCCAGACTCCGCCCCCAGTGGTCCAGTGATTGGCCTACTTAGAGGCAGGGCAGCCCACTGGCAGATTTGAATACAGGGAAACAGAGAGGGAGGGATGGACAGAGAGGAGGAGGGGAGGAGAGACAGAAAGGGAGGCGGTGCACTAGTTTGTCCCTGCTCTCTCTCTCTCTCTCTCTCTCTCTCTCTCTCTCTCTCTCTCTGCTGGGTCAGGATGGAAAGGCTTACACAGGCAGGGGAGGAAACATGTCATGAGAGGTGATGACACAGCCACGGAGACGTATCCACATCCTCACTGACTCCCAAGTTCGCTGCTCACCGCTGCTTCTACTGCCGCCGTCGCCGCCGCTGCTGCTGCTGCTGCTTCTACATCCCACAGAGGAGAGAGAGAGCCAAAGATAGCCTCCATTCTCTCTCCCCACCTCTCTCTCTTCCTCTCTTTTTCACTTTTGTTTGTGGATGATGGGATTTTAATCATGTGGAAGGTAAGAGGAGAGGAGAAAAGAGGAGGAGAGGTTGTTTTGTTAACTTGTGCATACTGTATAAGGGGCCTGTCTCAGTGGGAGTTTGTGTTCCTCTTAGTTTACTTAAGTCTGAGAGTCCCTGGGGGATTCCCGCATGCTTTCACCCTGCCTCTCAGTGGAAATGAGGAGTGGAAGCGTTGAGTGCCAACATTACTGGAATGATAATGATAGAGCAGTGGCTTCGGGACTCAGCCAATGAGTGTTGCAGAGCCATCTGTATCATGGCTGAGGAGAAACTTCTGCTGCAGTTGCTGAATTCACATTGTAACAAAGAGTCTGTTTTAACCATATGGTGTTTATGATTATGAATGACTCATTTATTCCTGGTTGCTTTAACTCTCCTTGAAGTTCTGAACAACTTCAGATTAACAAAACTTTAAATTTGATGTTCTATTCATGTCAAAATGTGGGGTCAAGCTCAAAAAATGAGTTGGTTGGAATTGTTGGTGTCCAAATTGTGAAATGTGTGTCTTACTGTAAGAGCAGCAGGGTTGCTCACAGTTACTGACTTTGACGTTTTTAAATATTAAATTGTGTGTGTGCGCGGGTGGGGTGACGTCGCGTGAGAGTCTGTTTTGTGTGACCCAATTTCAAAGAGCCACTGTGTGTGTTTTGGTGGACCAAGACACATAAAAGACATGAGACAGCGCCTGGAGGGATGCTTTAAAATGTGTGTGCACTTGAGTGCTGGAAGTGTGTGCGTAAGTGTGAGTGGGTGGCTTGAGAGGTCCCAAATGTTTGGTCTTTTTTGCACTTCTACAGGGAACTTGACAGGGTTAATGGAAGAGTAGACGGGGGGGGGGTGGATACATTTAGCTTCTTCTAAATGTGTCTATGTACAGTAAATGTAACACACCTTTATGATAAAACCTCCACATGGCGCTGTGTGTTTTTACAAGCCTCCCAGAGGTCAGGTTGTTCAATTTCACAGCATCTCCTGTGTGCTGAGGCGTGTTTAATATGTATCTGTGCATGCGTGTTTGAGTGGGCATGTGTCTTGTGTGTGTGTGACAGCTGGCTGCCACAGGCTCAATTCTACTACTGATCCTTCTCACCTGCTATGGGTCACCGGGATCAAGGGAATCCAGCGTTCATTATTTGATTTGCAAGACAATAGGGAACTTAAGGAAGGAAGGCCACTGTAACTGCTGTGTTTATAGTACAAGTGTGATGGAATGATGAGTGTAACTTTAAGGAAATGCATAAAAGAGAAGAAGCATGTGTTGTTTCTGTGACACAGGGAGTGTGGGAATCAAATATAGTGCTTTGTTGTATGAAAAGTAAGAAAAAAAAAAGTTTCCTCCATCAATAAAAAGTTTAGTTTATATGATAGTCTGTCCCACATATCTCCTTTGACAAATGGTGACTGCTGGAACAACAAAAGGCTTTGTCTGAAGTTTAGTTTGTAGTTGTCACGATGCCGACCAATATAGCAACAATAGTATTGTTGCTGTTTCTTTTCCTGTTTCCCCTGACATGTTTCAGTGGCATTGTCAGCCTGGGCGGGCTTGAGAAAAGCATCTTAGCTCTCAGATCCTCCCCCCCCCCCCAAACCTGAAGATTGTCTGTGGAAACCATGCAGACAAATATAGCAAAAAAAAGGTGGTATTGTCATGCCGTTTCCTGTGTGGGACACTCTGGAGAAGTGTGAATCCTGTCAGTTTGTTTAAAAAGCTTCGTAAGACGGGAAAAGTGCGTTTTTTGAGCTTGTTAAAAAACCCCACGGAGTTGCCTCGGTGTTGTTGCTGTAATCACTTGGAAAAAATACTTTCAGGAAAACTTTGTTGCCTGTTGCTGATAGCATTAGCCACCTACATTGCCCCAAAATATGCTTTTGCTGATAGCATTAGCCACCTACGTTGCCCCAAAATATGCAGTTATCTCACCGGCGTGTAGCTTGCATGATAAGAATGGGGAGGTGTAACTCATAGGACTCTTATCGCCTCCTAATGGGTTAATTTGATCTTCAAAGCGTCAGCAGTCGCCCACTTCAGACGCTTGAGGGGAAACTGCTAATTGCTATCTAAACATCCTTCAAAAAAAAAAAAAAAGGACAAAGACAAACTGGTATACTTTTTTTTCCCTCACTCTCTCATCCTCCCCCTATTTCCACTCCAGTTCAGTTCATTTTATTCACCCCAGTGCGTTCTTTAATCACCAACCGAATAAGTTCAGAGTGCAATGTTGCCATGGAAACTTCAGAAATTGTGACAATGAGCACAATCGGTTCAGTGAGACTTGGCAGCTTGTGCAGTCCTGTGGCGAGGATAAGTGGTTCCTCAAACTTTCCCCCCCCTTTTTTCTTTTTTCTTCATTTGTCAAGAGTCTCTACAGTACAGTACTTCTACAGTACTACAAATCTCAAGTGCGGTAATACCCAAACGTTTTAACATCTGAACTATAAATATATTATCATCGTAGTCCATTTTGCACTGCATGATTGCGTCACTTTTCTTACAAAGTAATTTCAGAGATAACGGCAGTAAAATGATACGCATCAAGGGCTTTGGCTGACCTGCAGCAGACCGGCAGATGTTAAGTCGGATCACGCAGATCATTTTAGAATATCTGCCACTAGAGAGGTCTCTCGAAAGTTCAATATCATGTTTTTAATGACATTCCTTCCCTTCTGATTCTGTGTAAACAGATCACTTTAAGTCTCACTTTGCTCTGTAATGTCATACTCAAAATATGCAAGGGTTCAAAATCATGTGTAATTGTAAGCATATTGCAAAGCTATGCATATGTTAGATATCATGACATGCAATGTCCGGTGTGATTTAGGTTAGCAGGGTCATTTTTTGGCATTCTCAGGTTGAACTGATGACACACGAGCAAAGAAACAGGTTTCTTGAGACGATGGGCTCAAATAACTTCAAGCTAACTCACTGTAAACAAAGTTTGTCTATTATTAAGAACTCAAATCCTTCTTTTATTAAACTACTGCGGTTTCCCAGAACTGATTGTGTCTTTATGTAGTGTCTGCGTGTTGAAAGCAAGAAAGAATAAGGCATGATCATTGCACAAGAACAGTGGTTATCAACTAGTCTGGCCTCAGGACCCACATTTTTCCTTAGTCATTAAGTCGCAACCCAAATTTCTGATCTCGCAAAGAAAATAGTGCAGCAATTCACTTCATGCACTGTTAAAAACATGAACAAAAAAAGGGCAACAAAAGTGCAACTAGGGCTAAAAACCTAATGAAATAAAAAGGCAGACTTATCTTGAATTACAGGCATATATGCTTTTTAAACAAGTTTAAACTGATGATGCTCATCAAGTTTCAAGAATCTAAATTTAACTGTGGCATAGATTACCCTATCAGATACATACTGAACAGCATGAAGAATATTCAGTAGCACTTTACTTGAACCTTTCATCATAATGCTGACATAACAGACCTAAGTTTGGGGGAACTAATGAGACTAACTGGGGGATGTTTTTTGCTCCTGACTCTCAAAATCTGGGGTGATGGCAGACCAAGCAACTCTGAGGTCGTGCTCAATGTCCAGTCTGTTCCTCTGCTTTGTCTTCAGCTGGACCAGAGCTGAGAAAGCCACTTTCACAAAGATAGGTAGTGCTGAATGGTAGGATGATTTTGATTGCATGGGCGGTGATGGCGGTGAGGGATGGACACTCAGTCATCACAGCACTGCACCACAACCGACGCTTTCCGTATCGTAGGGATCACGTATCCAGTTGTCATCCCCGTGTTCCTCCAGGAAGTAGTTGTTAAACCGATCCTGCTGTTTAGCGAGATGTGCTGTGCCTTTTTTCTTCAGAGCATTTCTGCCTGCGGTGTCCAGTCGTTGTGCCTCATGACAAGCACTGGGAAACATGTCAAGCCTATTTTGGGAAACATGATTCGCCCACAATGTGATCTTTTTGAACGCCTTGATTTTTTTAAGACTGTTCAAAATATATTGTGTCACCTTTCCACTTCTGCATGATACAGCACCTGTACATGCAGGTCTTTGCACATTTAATATGCAGGAATTCACATTATAGACACAACCACTGGCCACAATTATGCACATTGACCATACATGGTGTAGCCATATACTAGGTTTTGACCTAGTCTTGCTTTTTCACACACACATATCTGTGACACACTCAAAAAGGTCGCGACCCACCAGTTGAGAACCACTGCACGAGAATCAAGAGGAATAAAACTTAATGGTAGGAATATTTGAAAGAAGTGGATTTGCATCAGACACAAGCTGAAATATTCTTGCAGCACTGGATGATTTCACTTTTCACTTCTTATTTTAGAAAAATAAGCCAAAGCAAAACTAAAATAATACTTAATAAGACTTTGCAGACCTTGCAGCTGCACTGCATGAGGGATGGGATGCTGCATGATTCTGATTTATCCTTATAGTGCTCTATTCATACATGCATATTGTACACAAAGTGCTTGCTTACCTCATCCTTGCCAACACTTTGGGGCTGCTTTCATGTTGAAAACATTCCATTATCCAATCAAAAATGCAATGATAATTTAGTACTTCAGGGAATAACCACATTTAATCACTTTCATCTCAGCTATGGGATCTAAGCACATATTTTGAGGCAACATTAATGCGTTATAGAATAATTGTGATCATGGATGGAGGCATTAGCTAAATTTGTGGTCTATTTAAAAGAAATATAGCAGACGTGAATGCTCCATCATCCTGAAAGACATTCCCCAAGTAACACTGTCTCACACTGCAGAGCTGAGCACAGTAACAATGTGTCTTCAGCATCAGCTCATCCATTTTCATTAGGCGGAGACATGTGAGTAAACTGATATAACACATTACCTGAACGGGCTTTTTCTATAAAGAAGAGGCACAAAAGTGAAACGGAACCAACCTAGAAGTAAATCATGAACAGCTTTCAATTTCTGACACAATAACTGTCGCTTTGCACCGTTGCAATGCAGTCAATTCCAGCAGCGTGATGCCTTATTCAAGCTACAACAAGCACTTAGAAATATGTTCACCTAATATTTGATCCAGGGCCTGTCACTGTGTGTGTGTGTGTGTGTGTGTTGTGGGTGTGAAGATCATTCACCCTGATGAAATACGTCCTTGACAACATCAGACTTGTTTTTGTCCCCTATAATCTCCCGCCCCCAAACATCACATCTAATTTCACATGCGGCACTGTACCCAATCTGGGTCACACAAGCAAGATGCCAGACACACACACACACACACACACACACACACACACACAAAATGTCACCCTTTATCATAATCACTAATAGCCTCGGCATCCTGCACTACGACCGGCCAATCCTGTTAGGTGTGACTGACCGCTTCGGAACATGAAAGGCCGTGATTGGTCACAGCCAGTATGGTAGGAAACGGATTAGGGATCAACGTGGCAGGGTGTCTGGAATCAGACAAAGCCATTATGTGTGTGTGTGTGTGTGGCAACAGTTAGTGTGGTTAACTTGTTAGCGATCAAACGATCAAATGCCGCCTCGCACTGTCCATGGGAGAGGAGAGGAAGTTGAGAGGGAGACAAGTGGAGAAGGGTGGATGTGAGGAGAGAGTGGGAGATGAGATGAGAGAGATTTGACATCTAATACTTCTTTGAACGGGACATCTAAAGCCAAAATCTTTTTTAGCACAGTCTAAAAGTGGAGTTTGGACTTCTTTAGCTTCAGCTCTGGGCATATTCATCACCAAAGTATACTTTTTCTTCTTTCTGTCCTAATTGGCGTTACAGCAACCTCCACCTGCAATCCAGTATGCTGTAGCTAAAATGAGTTTCTTCCAGCATTTGTGCTGCAAGATTTATCACATACTTCCTACGAGCAGTGCCCAAGTCAAATATTTTGCAAGGAAATGATGTAGAAAAATATTTTCTCACATGGCAGGGGAGCATATCAGCACTCTTTCCACATGGCTGCATCTATACAACGTATGGAAGGTGATAAAAAAAAAAAAAAAAAAATCTTTTTGTAAAAAGAAAATCAATTTGCAGAGTTGAAGTTTGCTGCGACCTTGGCCCGGAAAGCATGAGCCTGAAAAGACAACTAGTTCTCTACGACTCCGTGAGGTTGAGGGTTAATCTCTCACAGTGCGCTATGAAAGCAGATTATGGTTTTTTTTCTGAATCGCAAATCCCATAAGCGGTTGAGGAATCTTTAAAATTCTTTGACAGAATCGACGTAAACAAGATGGTTTAGATGTTGGGTTCCATAAATCACTAAAAATGTCAATAATTTATTTAGTTTTGCACAGAAACGTGAATAATTGAGCACCTGTTCTGTGTCTGTGAAGTAGGTAATATTAGTGGGCCAACATATTTTTGCAATTAGCTGTAAAAAGCTCTAAATTTTGGTGATAAAATTTTTATTTGGCAAGCCGCTGTGGTCACCTTTAATTATTTGGTCCACGCTGAAGATATTTCAGACCAAGTTTTCATCTCAAATTCTGACCATAAAGACTTGTTTTGGTCTGAAAATGTGACATTATGAAGACTGACAGACAGATATCATCATGTTTACATGCTCAGCTTCAGAAGCTTTGCCCTCTTTCAATTGGTTCTAATATTTTGCTGCGTGTTTTACAGTTTTCTGCCTCCTGTGAATTAAGAGAGAATTGGAACAGCACAATCATACAGTGACACACACACACACACACACACACAGAGTGTATGCTGATTATGTGAGCCAGGTCAACGGGGATGACCTACTTCTGCTCCGCGGACTGCCACAGCCGCTCACGTCAACTCACCAAATGGACCCCTCCAACCCCCCCCCTGAAAAAAATGTGTGTTTTTAAAGGGGGGTTAAAATAGCTTTTGGCTGCTTAATATAATTGTTTTTTGAGTGATCTGGCAATGGAATTACTCCACAGTCCCGTGGAGGAGTATAATTTTTGCAGCTCAATTTATAGAGCTATGAGTGGTTGAAATATTCATTTTGCTGAAAAGTTGAAACAGAAATGAAATAAAATTCCCCTGAAGGTGAGTGTGAAGAGTAGTGAGAGGATTTAATTGTTAAAACAGAAGGTTTTTATTATTCGCAGCTTAATTAGAAACAATTAACAGTACATAATGAGCGACTCCATGTTTTATGTAGAACTGCAGGAACCACTCACATTACCCCCCCCCCCCCCCCCCCCCCCCCCTCCCGTTTCAAAAACACAGACTCTCCCTCGCCTCTGTTTTTGTCCGCAGCATGCTCTTGTCGGATCGGTTTTTAGAAAATGGATAGAAAGAGCTCTTATGAAAATTTTAACAGCTTAAACTACAGTATGAGTGGAAGGGAAAGCCACAACCTTCCTTGGACCCAAAGTTAATGAAAGATTTAGAAGTAGAGCACAGACTAATGGGAGAGTCAGCCCAAATATAAACAGGAAGAGAGAAAGAGAGAGAGAAAGTTGACAGAGGCTTAATTTTGCTTCATTAGTTGTCTTCATAGATATGCTCATTTGTTTCTATGGTCTTATACTATCTGAACAGCTGGACACTAAAAAGTATTCAGTTGCAAAAAAGGTTTTTCGCTGACATTTATGGATCAGAGGACATATAGAAGGTTTTGTGTCAGAATACAACACCAGCTATTTGAGAGTAGCATCAAGCCAATGACATTTTCTACCTCTCAAAATAGAAATGTAGCATTTGGGACTTCTGTTACACAGTCTTGTAATAGGAGAGAGGTAGAGAAATAAAAGCTGTCAGGAATAGAAAAGAGAGGAAGAGGATACAGGATCGACGATCCGCTTAATTTGAGAGGACAAGCGTCGCTACCGCACGCCTAAAAATGGCGTACATCTGTTTTGATATTATGTCATCTGTGTGGAAAAAGTCACAGGGATTACAGCCATGCTCAGAGGTTCACAGCATTTTAGTTTTTCTTATGCTGTAGGAGAGATTTGTTGCCTTATTTTCTGTTATTCGTAAGATGATTACCAAAATCACTTCCTCATTACTTTTATATCACACGGCATATGACTACAAATAAATTGTATGTTACATGAAATCTCAAAGAATCTACTTTTATTGCTCACATGCAGAAGCTGCAGGGATAAGAGGCAGAAATAAGGAGGATTCTTCCACTAGTCATTCAGCTATGTATTGCCCCCCACTGAAGAGTATCGGTACTGACGTTTCAGTGGTGCCAGCACGGCAGACGAGCCTCTCACAAACAGTGGCAGCTCTGACAGTCATGAGGCACAAAATAATGGTGGGGGGGGGGGGGGGGGGGAATCAAAAACCTCACCTGGATTTTATCAATTTCCTCCTCCAGTCTTCCCCCCTCCTCCTCGTTTCTGTCCGTCTCTTTTCCTCCTTTCCCCTCGGTAACACTCCTCCTCCTCTTTTCCTCTGTTCCCCGCTCCGTTACCTCGATGCGCGGTTCAACAGTGTCACCTATGGTGTGCTGAAAGGCATTTCACCCTGTCTCACCTGCCAATTTGGATTTGTGCGACTTCAGTATGCGTGTCTATGTGTAAGCATAAATTTAGATTCACGTGGGTTTCTCGTTGTCAGAATGGAGGCGGATTTATTCTCTTTATCCTTTAGTGGCTCCAGGTGTCCCTCCTGTCAAGCGGGAACCCGTCAGCGCTCCATCAATGTCAAACTCTCCCGGCTTTGTCTGTAGCTTTTTATTCTCTGTACTTTCTGTAAAATGCTATCTGCTGTTTATGTTGCTCAGCTGACAGCTGTGTGCAGCAGAACGGACCGCGTAAAATGACCTTTCCACCCCAAATCTGCTTCAGTAATACACCACCATTCACTCACCCCATACATTAAGCATAACCTGTTGTAATTCAATCCATTAGTTAATGCTCATTTTAGCTTAATGCTCAACCTTAACCTCCAGACTAGGTGGGGACTTCATGAACTGGTGCATTTTATTGCTGGGCCTGGTTACAGGCAGTGAAATTGGGTCAACTTTCAATAAATAATCAGTCTCCTACATGAAATGTGATCACTTTAATATCAAACACAAGTGTTTATTTAGCTTTAGAACTGCTGCAAGTTGCTTCAATTTTATGCTAGACATGCTTACTACAGAGATGATGTTCTGAATCGATCAACAGCTTAAAAACATTTTTAAAAAAAAAACACACACATCTTCCTTTGACAACTCAAGCCAGCACTCCGAGTTTTACAGTTTACTGGACCGTCGACAAGCTTCCGAAGGAACACCTGAGGGAGGCTCTGCTGTGTATTTGCGTGAATGCGAATGTGTGTATCGATATGTAAGGACATGTGCAGATGCACACAAGCGTAAATGTGAGTGAGTGCATCTCTGAGGGTTTGCGGTCCCTCCTAACACACACACACACACCCATTTCCTTTCATTTGAAGCGTGAGATTGCTGGATCACTTCTATCTTCCTCACTCAATTTCTGTCCTCTCCTCCTCGCTATTATCTTACCCATATTTGCTTCATTTCAACATTTTTTTTTTTTTTTTAAATTTGGGAATAAGGGATCAAACTTGTGTGACTCACATCAGTTTTTCACTGGATGTAAAAATGGTTTTTGCTCACAATAATTTTCCTTCCATTTTGTGCCCCAGCAGCTTATCTGCACTGCAAATGAATCTCAAATATCACAGGCAACAAAAGTGCTTGGACTGCAGAGAGCTGAAGTGAGGATAGTTTATCTGCAGCACTTTTTTTTTTCAAAAGGATGAAAGGAAACCATGCATAAAGACAGCTAGAGAACAAACAGGAGGGATATTCTGAGTGTGTTCGTCCACTCAGATGCACAAAAGCTTTAAGCTCAGCAAACAGTGACATCTGCTGAAAATACCACACAGTGGGAATAAGAGTGGATTATCTTCCCTGCCTTGGAAATAGGGAATGCATTCTAGCTTTTTATTATCATCATCATGAGTTGTTGAAGTCTTAGTTGTAGAATTAATTGCAGCATTTTTATAGCATCCATTTGCATGTTCACAATGTTCTTAGATTGACGAAAAATGGCGTTTGTCAGCAATACTGTTTCACTTTTCTTCATTTTAAAAATGTCCAAATTCCCCAAATAGTGTAGAAACATTTTTTTTGGCTGTTGTGAAATCCTCATCTGCCACAAACTAACTGACCGTTGTTTTATTAACAGGCCTCCGTCTTCATAAATGAAAGAACAAAAAGAACTTCAAAAGTTCAACTTTGACCAAAACTTTTAATAAAGCTGAAATTGAAATTACACACTGAAGATCCCAAACAGTCTTCTACATCTTTGCACACCACAGCACAGAGACTGGACAAAATTTAATAATACAATAAAGAAAACAGCAGACAGCTCCTCCTTCATTACCTATTCAACATCTAACCTCACGGAGACCAGGAGACACACTGACAGCATGCAGACAGAATTCAAGATTCATCTCCTCTGCAGGGGGGGGGGGCGGGTGGACATGTGCACTAATTACTGATTGGCTGCAGCTGCCACTGCTGTGCCAAGTACCAAGAGCACACCTCCACTGCCACAGCAGCGCTGAGTGTTAGAAAACTGAATCTCAGATGTATTCAAATTATTCTACTCCAAGATTTTTCCTGTAAAGGTGTACTACACAAAACTTTCTAGTCACTCTTCTTTTAACCAAGAGTTACATTAATGGCATGCAGGGT
The DNA here is from genome assembly GCA_038419695.1 of Scomberomorus guttatus. NCBI lineage: Eukaryota > Metazoa > Chordata > Actinopteri > Scombriformes > Scombridae > Scomberomorus > Scomberomorus guttatus. The sequence goes on along the minus strand of CM076468.1, from coordinate 8,649,811 downwards.
CAAATGGAAATCATGGTTCACCTTTTCTGCTGGGAAAGAATGAACAAGTACTAATTACTAATTGGCTACAGCTGCTGCAGATGCTGCTGCGCAATCAATTAGACAACACACTCACCAACATGAGGGATATATTATAACGCAATATACAGTAGCTCCTTTCCAGCAGCCATTGGGTTTTATTTAACATTTAATTCCAGACTCGTATTTCATCACTCAGCGCTACGATTGCGACGGCGAGAGATTAGTGCAAAGTTTCTTTACTGGCATGTGGCAATACCGTTGTAAGCGCGGTTTCTTTTGAAAGCTCCTCCTTGATGGTGCATTCAAACGAAGCGACGGCATCTGAAATTTTCAGAGTGCCGCTGTGAAACAAATCTTTTTAAGCCAAGCTTAGTCTAAACTCTCAGATGTCACTGCAGCAGTGCAAATAAATAAATCAGTAGGGCAACAGTGTGTCTGTAGGATGTGGATGAAACCACATGGTAATGATAGGCTTGGTCTTCAGTCTGTGGTGAAGTTTGTCAGCTCTCCTTCCCCTTTTCTCTGGGTGGTCTACCATCGTTTTGTCTTCTTTCTAGTATTTACTTTTGGTACTAATTTGGTACTTCACAATTACACCTTGGTACTAATTGTTTTTTGAGGTTTTTTTTTTGTTGTTGTATTGATTCTCTTTTTGCACAATAACACTTTGGACATAGAGATGACAACAACGTGTGTGACTGAGTGTGTGTTTGGGTATTCCTTAGAAAATGCGGCCAGCATGCACGCTATGACTTTGAAGACCTTGAATCCAATAAGTGGGTTTGCATCCAATCGCTCATCAGTCTTCCATATTCTCAAAGCCAAAGCAGTCCGTCCTCTAAACTGCTTTGGCTGAGGAGAATTTATATTCCACAAGCATCTGTGGACAGAAGTGGAAGTTTCATAGTCAGAATGTTTCTGCTCTATAAACATCTAAACGTCTGATGATAAAACACACTGAGCGTCTTTAAGTATTCTGTTTGTCTAGTCTTCGAAGATATCAATTTTCCCTCATTTTCAGTTTCCACTCAGACTTAGAAAATCCAGCACTTAACACTCTGCCATTCTTTAGGCCCACTCAGTGGCCTGCTCCATTGAGATATAAGCCCCCCCAAGAAAGCAGTGAGAAGTAAGCCGTTTCACACCATTTAATCACAAATCCCTGTGCTTTCTTTTCCGTGTTTTCTCTCTCTTTCTGCTTTCCTCTATCTCTATTTCTCTGTCTCTGGCCTGCAGACAGCTGAGCGGCTCTCCTGGATTTCGCTGACGCTGCGCCTGGTCCCGCCTGGCCTCCTCTAAGCAGGATGGACACTCTGGAGTCAGAGCTGACCTGCCCAATCTGCCTGGAGCTCTTTGAAGACCCGCTGCTGCTCCCTTGCGCTCACAGCCTGTGCTTCGGTTGTGCTCACCGCATCCTCGTCTCCCATTGTGCCACCAACGAATCTGTTCAGAGCATCGGCGCCTTCCAGTGCCCCACCTGTAGATATGTCATTTCCCTGAGTCCTGAGCGTGGATTAGAAGGACTTAAGAGAAACGTAACCTTGCAGAACATTATTGATAGAGTTCAACGGGCCTCATCTTCAGCTGGGCTCCCTCTACCGCTGCCTTTGCCTGCGCCCCACAGCGGGCCAAACTCTCCCGGAGAGGAAGGGAGCAACCGGTTGGCGCTGGTCCCCGTCAGTGCCGCCATGTCCAGCCCAGGTACACCTCCAGAGCCGGTCCAGTGCCAGTTCTGTGAGCAGGACCCACCACAGGATGCTGTCAAGACGTGTGTGACATGCGAGGTGTCCTACTGCGAGGAGTGTCTCCGCGCAACGCACCCTAACAAAAAGCCGTTCACCGGCCACCGGCTCATCGAGCCCATGCCGGACTCCCATCTGCGAGGGCTCCAGTGTCTGGAGCACGAGGAGGAGAAGGTGAACATGTACTGTGTCACTGATGATCAGCTGATATGCTCACTGTGCAAACTGGTCGGAAGACACAGAGACCACCAAGTGGCAGCACTGAGTGACCGCTATGAAAAACTCAGGGTAAGCACAGACGTAGATTAATCATTTAAGTTTTGAAATGTCTTTTTTTATTTGCTTTTATGGAGTGATTTAGTCTTTGAACTCTCAGTTTCTTAGATTCCCTCCATCCGTTATCTAAAACATATAATTAATTTTAAACTTTAATTTTATTCCGCTCTGCAGTATGAAATTTCCCATCTAACTCGATTATCAAGCACGATTTTATCATCTCATGCTGACTTATTATCTCTCCTGAATAATTAAGCAATTAGCATAATCGCTACACCATGCCAGTGTGCCAGGAGGGTATTCAGAGGCCTGCACACAGAGTGAATATGGGGAGTGTCATTAGTGACGAGGCATGGTGTCTTCAGTGAGTTTGCAGGTTAACGAGCGCCAATTGTCTGCTGGGTGTAGGTGTGCTTAATTGAGCATGGCTATTAGAGTGTGCTGGTAATGGCCATAGAGGCAGCATGTGTGTGCATAAATGTGTGTGTGTGTGTGTGTGTTACACCAGAGCTGACGCAGAGTAAACCGTTACCCAGAATGTCCACCGGATGCTGCTGTTCTAATAATCTAATAATGTAGCACTTTTCTTCAAGGGCAATGATTCAGTGTGACATTTCCTTAAAGTTGGCGGACTTCTGAGAGACAAATAAAAAAAAACCCATAATGGTAAAAATCAAAACAGAGGCCGAGATATCACTTGGACTTTTAGTCCAAGCTCCAAAAATGCTGCATCCTATATTTCCCATAATGCAAGCAAGATCATTTTTTTTTCACTAGACCCTCTTTTCTGGGCAAATGTGCTTATTTTTTAAGCGCCATGCCCCAGTTTGTAATGCAGGCTTACTGTTGATGACATCATCAGGGTTATTTTCTCATACTTAACATTATACAACAGTTTGCACTGGCTGAGCAGTACTCCCCAGTATACAGTAAACTGACCTTAATGTGTAAAAGTGGTGCACAGTTACAAAATAGAAGGATACAAGTAGAAAACAAATGTATGAGTTAAATGATAAAATATTTTTTATAGGCAAAAAAAATCTTATAAAACAATGTTTTAGGGAAATAGTCAAAAAAAACCTTCATATCTCTTGGTGCTAGTTATGTAACCCCCCAATGTCCAACAGATGCAGTTTTATTGAGGTCAAACCATTCGAGTGAAAACACAGACGTTCCCTATTTTTTTTTGCCATTTTTCGACCATGCTAATTATCCCACACATTAGTTAGATGTTAGAGATTTTCTTACGGAACAACGAGCAAGAAAATACGTCTAGCTTTTCCAAAAGCGCCACGTACCCGGGGAACATTTTCAGCCATACCCTACTGCGCGCTCCCTGGGAAAGTGTTTACTCAGCCTCGCTGAACCTCCCTTTAAAAGAAATACCACGGTGTGACTCCTATGAGAAACAGATTTTTGCTTTTTACAGGAGGTTTGATACACATGTTCAAGTGTGAAGTAGTTTGTAATACGTCCTCAGAGGGGAGGGGGGGGGGGGGGGGCATGCCTTTAGTGATATAATGGAAGAAACTGATTCACAAGAACTGATTCCAACATACTGACACTCTATTGTAACTGAAACATTTGTGTGAAAATAGCAGCTCTGTATGAAAATTTTTCAAAATGTGTAAAATGTCTAAATAGTATAATGTTTTTCAAGGCCAGAACCCCCCAAAAAGAACAAAATCAATGATTATAAGCACCCATTTTCACTGTATGCTCTGTTTTTCTTTCTTTCTAAAGGAAAACTAAAAGCAAAGCAAAAAACATCCCGCAAGGTTTTTATTTTAGCAGGGTCATCTCAAATCTGCATGATGCCACTAATGCACTGCCCCTACTATTATTATGGGCCCTCTGCTGGTTGGCACCTTTTTTTTATTTTTGAAACCTCCATTAATGGACTTGATGTCTTTGTCGTCAGAGTTGACACGGGTGTCTGTACCATCTCATCCGGCATGTTTCAGCAAATTTAAGCGAGGAAGAATAATTAGCAGGGAAAGCCACAGGTCAGTGCATCATCTAATTATCATGCTCCTCTTTCTCCTCCCCTCCTGTCCCTCCATTCATCCAGAGAGAGAACGCAGCGTAGCACAGGTCAGCGCACCCAGCAGTTATCATACAGGCTAATTACCTGCTATAACAAAGCAATAGCACAACGCATGACCATAATGCCTCTTGAATGCATTATGATTAACATGACATGTCATGCTGGGAATCTATGTTTTGTACACACGTGTGTATTTTAAAATAGAATTCATCTCAGCATTAAAGGTTGCATGAGAGGCTACATGTGAGAAGCACGCATATGATTCACCCTTTGTTTAACCCTACATGCTTTAAAGGACCAGTGTGTAAGATTTAGGAGGATCTATTGGCTGAAAGTAATATTAATATATTCACAAGCATGTTTTAATTAGTGTATGATCACCTGAAAATAAGAATTGTTGTTGTTCATTAGCTTAGAATGATCCCTTTATATCTACATAGGGAGCGGGTCCGCCATGTTTCTACAGTAGCCCAGAACGGACAAGTTTCAAGTTTCATATTGTTGGTTCAGATTCTGCAGTATCTAAAACACAGATGAGTGTATTCTGATAAAAAAAATATCTGGCAGAAGTTGCCTGCTCCATATTTGAATTGGCTGCAATTCGTTGTCGAGATTCATTGACATTACAAGAAAATGAATGACCTACATTTACCAGTCAAGGTCCTCTAGTGCCCACATGAATTATGATGTCAGGAGCAACAGTGGATGTACAGAAGCATGACAGTAGCATGTGACTCAGACATGTCATGTCATTTTCTTTCAACCACGGATGTTGTCCTGCCAAAAGAGCCGTCAGGTCAGAAGAAGCTGTTTAGAACAGCAATGACAAACGGTGTGTTTCGTCATTTAGTTTGGAAGACTAGTTAGAATCATCAATGTGCAGAGGACAGAACAGATGGGAAAACAAAGCTTGTATAACTGCCTCATTAACTTTTAAAGCTTACTCTCTCTGTCTCTCCCACACATACACAACAGCTCCCTCCTAGCCTTTACCCTTACACAAATCTGGAGGAAGTCACACACACACACACAGGCAGCACCTCCTTTTCTCACACACGGAAAACAAATCCGCCTTTTCTGCACAAACAGCGAAAATTGGACCACCTGTTAAGGTCTCACAACCCACACGCCGTCCAGCTGGCACATGACGTGAGTTTGATACAAACAGAGGGTAAAACCCTGTTAGCCCTGACCTGACCTCCATAGACTCTAGGCACAAAGTAAAGTCTTACTTTTTTTTTTTTTACTTTTTGTCTTTGCAAATCATCTTTTAAATGTATTTTTTTAGTTGTGACGTGTACGTAATAATAGCAGTGCTTCTTAACCTCAGGCTCGATGCAGTTTCAAAGCAAAGAGCTCGATTCTGTACATGTCAGTTCACTTAACTTTAATTCATTTCAGTAAAAAATAGCTTTTTTTCCCCCCTGTTTTTCTGTGCGTGGCAGCGTTTCATGGCACACAAAGTAAAAACATGCACACGCTACATAAATAAACACATCTTGACAGAAACAGTAATCTCGTCTTCGATTATGAAACATAAGCGACAGTTAATGTACTCTTTTTAAGCTTTTACACAAAGAAAAATATGCCAGTTTTCATTTAAATAATTCCTCAGCAAACATTAATTACGCAATATATGTTACTCTTAATTTTCTACTAGCTATACTGAGTTGAGTTGAGGGAGTTGAGATAAATTGAGGTCTGGATCTAAGCTAATTACCACAGGAAACATCCCAACTGCGATGTAATATTCATACTGAACAACACATGTGATTTTTAATTCATAAAGACTGAAAACTTTTGTGTAACTTCTCAAAAGAGGAGGTGCAGCGCAGGCATGAAAGCCTCCATCTGCCTGCTAACTTAAACAGTTAAACTTGAAATACTTAAGATGTTACAGGCAGTCCTTTCCCCACTTTTGACTCAGATATGACTTTCTTCTTTCATTTTGGAGTCTGACAAGTTGAAACTGTTTTGGTCGTATTTTCCGGACCATTTCATGCATATCGCTTTTTTTTTTTTTTTTTTTTGCCCTGATGTGCTGGAATTTGAGATATCCCCAGTCCACACAGAAAAAAAAAAAAGAATATGATTGGAATGGTTTCCTTTTTTCAGTGGTGGTGGTGGTGGCGGTGGTGGTGTGTCTGATAAGAGCCATGGAGGTTATTGTGGGAACACCCATCCTTTTTCAGAGATAAAATTACCCCCGTCACAGGAAATTGACAGAGAAGGCGGCTGGAAATAGCTTTTAAAGTCCTTGGCTCTGGGTCTGAGGAGAAAGAACCTTGAGGATAAAAGATGGGAGCTGCTGTGTGTGTGTGTGTGTGTGTGCCACCTGTGTGCCAACGTAATGATTAGGTTTGTTGTGTTTACATAGTAACCTATTAGCTGTAATCAGCTGTCCTTTTAGTGTTGAAACAACATACTTTGAATTGTCAAGTGCTAAAGATCACAATAAAACATGAGCAGACACAAAACATGACATTTGAGTCACGACTTTGCTGATAAGCGCAATATTTAATTAATATTTATATTTACCTTCGGCTGTCTTATTCATAATTTCTATCTTGAAGACACATATTTCATTATTTACTTCCTTAATATAGTCCATCCTGTCCATCCCTATCCAACTTTAAAAAGCGAAAAATTGATTTCAGGGTGTGTGTCGGTACACTGTGACATCACAGCCATCAGTGATGGTGGGTGTGGCCACAGTTGCAACAGACTTGACACTTTCAACCAGAGAGAGAAGTGAAACAATGCTTTTCGGCCTGGTATGAAGTTATTCTGTAAATAAAGATAGATATGGGTGCTAATTCATGAGCTGGATCCTCCAAAGTCCGCATTTTTTGGACTAAAGATGTCATAAATGGTTGAAAAGGCTCTTCTAACTGCAGCAGAGAAATAGAGCCTTTTTCTGCCTGATTTTTTTTGGATAACCAATTTGCAGCCCTTTACTGTCCAATAATCCATTGTGCTGTAGTCAAATGTTTAATGCCACCACTGTTTACTACCTTAGTTTTTCTAATTAGCACTGATACTGCCACCCCTAAGGCTACTACTAGCATGACTAAAAATGAGAGTTGTACCCTTTGTTGATTGTTTGAAGGAAACTTTGTGGGTATTTCAGACTTATCGTGCTGATGAGGAGTGCCTGAATGCACCACGGCTTTTTTGGTCACTGTGAGGCTAGAGCACCTCATTTTGGGCTAACCCTGGCTTCTTGTTTCTTCGCTGTCTATGATGAAAACCTGTCTCGAATACAGACCTGGTTCTCCTCAGTTAAGGCAGATAAAAGTCATTACTGGAGAATTTACAGTGTATTGTGCACACTCATTGTCTACTTTGTTTCCCTCTGTACTGAATGTTCTCTTTGCTTGAGGCCTTCTTGTCTCTCAGTCAAACACGCACACAATCACACATACTCTGTCCTTCCCAGTACAATGATCCTCCCTTGCGGTGTTTTCTTTTTTCTCTGCTGTGCTTTGGTTTTGAGTCAGGGCTACTTTTTTTTTTTTTTTTTTCTGCAGGAATCGTCTTTTTTTTTCTTTCAGATGGCTGCAAACACACACAGAAACACACGTACAAACATATTGTTTCCAATTTACAGACAAGCTCACTGGGTGTCGAGCAAACACACCGGTGCCTGCCATCAAATACAGAAGCCATATATGTGGTATAGATGTGTGTTAAGATGGAAACAAATAAAGGATGCATCCAATGGTGAGAGCTCTCAGTACCGGTCTCACTGCTGTGTTTTTTATGCCCGCTTCTTCTTTCATTTCTGTTCTTGCTGTTCAACTGTACGCCTTTGTTCTCTGCTCTTGCTCTCTCAAACACACACTGACATACACACATATATATGAGCAAACCAATGGGGTAAAATTCTGGCAGCTCGTCGAGGATTCCTGCAAACACAATCCTGCTCAGTGTCCCGGTAAATCTTAAGAAAAGATGTAGCTCCTCTGAAGTTTCAGGTTCAGTTGCCTACCTGTCTCTTTTTGTAGTTGTGTGTGTGTGCGTGTGTGTGTGTGATCCCCTTGCATACATTCTTAGCTTGTCAGCACTGCTTCAGGGTAATTTAGTTCACACATACAGTAGAGTTGCATACACCCACAGCTGTTCATGCTCACATGTACAGTCTGCTAACGACAAATGGGTTTACTCATTTATATAGAGATGATAGAGAATATCAGGAAGAAAAAAAAAAAGGCTGATAAGAAGATATTAGGTGATGAAACGTATGCAAAGTTTGCCTCAGTTTCACAGAACTGATTCTTGTAAGAAGAAGCTCAAAGAGGATCTGAGTGTGCTGCAGCAGAACAACATGATTAAGAGCAGATGCTGTGGAAGGAACCAGCTTTCCTTTTGAAAAAAAAAACACTTGCAAAAGCTGGTTCTAACTGTCAGCTGACCGCACTTTAGGACAATAAATCTTATTTTTAGAAGTATATTTACATCTCAAGCAATCTCGCTCACAGACTCCCACAGTTGAGAGAATATTCTTTGCTGCGAAGTGGCCACGGATGTCACTGTGTGGATCAGAGACTGACCACCGTCATTATACAGAGAGATACAGCAGGCCACCCTGCCTTCGAGGAAAACCTTTATATATTCTGTATATTTTATTACAAACTTCTTGCACAGTGATGGAAGAGGCTTTCAGATGCTTTACATAATTCCATCATATATTAGGCTACGCAGTAAATTCAAAACATAGCTCTGGGATTAATTTTAAACTGTCCATATCAAATTCACATTGGCAAGTGTTATTTCTTGGCCGCATTTCAAAAATAAAATTAATTTAATTTGTGTCCTGCAAGTTATTAAAAACACTTTTCCCTCAAGTAAACCTGGCCTACAGTAATGTATTCTATTTCTCTGCGTTATGACCTAATGCAGTCTTAAAAAGTTTTAAAGACAATAAAGTGTGCAAAAAGGGAAGAGGTCTGAATGCTTCTGAATCCACTGTACATCAGCTGCATTACTGGACGTTAATGGGGATCCTATGATATATCTCAATCTGCAAGTAAATAGGTGTAGTGGAGTAAAAAGCAGAAATAGTACTTGAACTTTGTTACTTTCTGCCACTGGTTTTAGGTTGGGAAGTGATTTTGTATCCATGCATCTTAACACTAAGTTAATCTGAATCCATTGGCTTACTGGGTATCTAAAAACTCATCAAATCAACACGGCTTAGCCCCAGTTGGTACAGAGTAGAGATTAATTTTACAATTTTTTTTTTTTTTGTTTTGTTGGAGGGGGGTGAAAAATCCAGCAAGGAATGGCAGCAGAAAAGTAGACTAGGCAGACACTGCAGATAAACAAGCAGGTTGACTGACAGGTGATCAACCTCCCAGGCAGGCCGTTCAGCTCTAGAAGATTCATACTAGTTGGCAACACCGACACTGTAGATGTGAGTTAACCCTATAACGTCCAAAATTTGACCACAAATAAAGGATGCATTCACCACACACGGAGTTATGGAGACTGACAGCTGGTTTCATTTTTTAAAATCCCCGAGATGTTGCATTTTCGTGTACTGAAGGTTGTGCCTGCAAAGATGTACAGTTTGCACTCAACCCATGCGCTTGTATACATAATGCTGATACTGTATGTAGACACACTCATGAATATGTTTTTCTCTATGCATTGCAGTCCGCATTCATGCTGCATTCATCAACCTGCACGTGATGCAGCTGCTGACTTATTGTTGTGATTGTGATGATCATCCTTTAAGAGGTTTAGTTTATTTTTATCTCTCTGGATGATAGTATGGCAACAGCAGCGTCATATTTCTCTCCGAGCAGGCCTTTATGCCGCTTTCGCTTTTGTGTGTCATCGTCGTATTAAGGCCATCCATTAAGCCTCCAGCACACATACAAATCCCACCATCTCTATCTGTGTTTACTGTTGTTCATTCAATATCCCCTCTGGGTAACTCCTTTTTTAATCCTCAACACAATATCAGCACCTGGCTGTGTTTACACTGCTGCTGCAAAAAAAACGGTTAAAGGTTAAGTGTATTGCTTGTAATGTAGCATATTTAGCTAGTTGGCTTTCTTCATTTAGCAATCTGCAGCAATGGATTTACCTTTGCTTTCGGAAACCTGCGCTTTCTTTGACATTTTGCTATCCCGGCCTTGTTGCTCCAGTGCACACCTTTTTTTTTTTTTTTTTTTGAGACGTTCAAAACATCTCAGCATTTCACCAAGGTTGAGTTTAAATTCATCTGGAAAACAGTTTTCAACAGGACAGTGCAGACGTAGCATCAGAGCGGCTTAAGCACGCTTGGTTTGGCAATAATATGACGGTCTTGGAAGTGTAGGAGACAGCTTATGCCCGGGCGGATGAAAAGCAGCAAAAGAGGAAAAGGGGAAAAGGGGGAGGGAAGAAAAAAAAAAAGTAGGGAGGAGCGTTAAGGGAGAGCGCTGACGTGCTGTCACCTGTTTGCCGGTTCGTTAGCCGAGAGCGCTGCGTGCTCTCATAGGGGAAGCTTTTGATGCCTAATTTGCCGCTTGGCCGGGTTTGCGCATGGCTTGGTGCTCAGTGGAGTGGCTGTCCCAGTCATATCCTCTGATCCTCCGTCGGAGGCTTGGACGGGGCAGGATGAGGAGGCAGTACAGGGATGAGGGGTATCACCCGCGCTCGGAGGTACGTGGACATTAAACGCATCTCTTTTTAAAAGAGAGAAGAAAACTATGAAAGTCTTGAGAATGCTTGTAAAGAAGAAGAGTAGAGGGAAAACATTGCTTCTGTTTGCTGTTCTTTGGTGAACCTGTGCTGAAGGATCAGACATTTTTGCTTATCTTGTGCTTTTTACAATGTAGTTTTCCACTTGCGTTACAACTTTTTTTTGGGGTTTTGCTTTGTGCTTTGTGATGTAGCGCCTGAGGTTGCCTTACAACTTGTGTCAGCAGAGAAACCTTAAGGGGTTGATCTGTTGTATTTTTATCCTCCTTTGATTTACGGCTCTGCACTCACTTCAGTTTCTTTGCATTATTTCTGATTCACTCTGTTGTCTATTTCTTTTTGTGTGTGTGTTTGCTACAGCAAGCCCTGGATTCCAACCTGAGTAATTTGATCAAGAGGAACAACGAGCTGGAGTCACTTATGGGGAAATTGATCCAGACTTGTCAACATGTAGAGGTGAGTCCCAGTGGTCCTGTGAGGTCAACTCTGGCCCACATCGTCTATGACTAGTGAATATGCCATATATGTTCAGATTTTATTGTAGAATTTACTCTATTGATCTGCTTTGGTAAATGTATAATGGTAATGGATATGTACAAACAATATTTTCTTATTAACCTATTATTTGCAATAACTGAATATATTCAAAATAATGAGTTTATATTAATACATACAAAAAAGGTGATTAAGCAAATTGTATCAGTCAAGATTGAGACCTTTAGCTTAGCATGTAGCAAAGGTTAGCAGCTAAACTAACACTATAGAGGCTGATTGAAATCAATATATTATTTGAAAACATTGTATTTTGGAGCTGAAATAATGAGTTGAGTTATTGATTTACAACCTCAAAATTGATCTGCAACAATTTAGATAAACAATTATTCAATTAAATAATTTATCAAGCATTTTTTTTTAAATTAACTCTTTAATTTTTGATATCTGATTTGTCTATTATGTTTATTGTTAGAATGATAACAAATTGTAATATCTGTGTGTATTTAGCTCTACTGAAGGCGATTCTGTGCCAAGCCTGCCCGTTCATGTTATGCTGACCCACTAAGAAGCTTTAAATAAAGCAATGCCACAGGGTTAAAAGGCAGCGACATCTTAGTTTAGAAATAATGGAGAACGGCCTCTCTGCCCGGCACAGCCCTGCAAGGAAAGAGGATTGTGTTTTATCAAGGAGATTTATTTATTTATTTTTGCTAAAGTGCTGTGTGCACAGTATGTTTTTGTGCTACCATCACACAAATATATTTTCTCTGAACTAAGTTGGAGTGCCAATTGTGATGATGCAGGAATTTTAAGAGAAAAAAAAAAAAAAAACACACAACACCAAAAAGACCAAAATAGGAAACACTTCAAAAATCAGAAATTAATAAATGATGCACACGCGAAGAGCAAAAAAAAAAAAAAAAAAAAAAAAAAAAAAAAAGAAATTGACCTATTTTTTCCCCCAGTGCATTATGGTCACAACTGCATGTACAGTAGGGTTTCACAACACACTCTAAACCCCTACAATAGCTCAAGGAATGTACAGTGATAGCATGTTGTCTTTAGGTGAGAAGAGTCAGTGATGGAATTTGGCAACAAACACGAGCCAAAAATAAATGCTTAAACTCATATAAAATCAGTAAAAAGTATGTTATGGAGGATGTTATAAGTTTGCACACACAGCTGCCCGTGAGAGGGGGTGAATGTGACAGCGCTAAGAAAAAGAGTCACACAGGTAAAAGCACTGTATGGGCGAGCTTGGCGTGCTATGATGGGAGCTTTCTGCATATTTCACGTCAGATGAATCCATTCCCAAGCTTCTCTGGAGATGCTGCTGAGATATACTGACACCTTTGAGACTCTGGATGGTGTATAAAAACTGTAGCATGCATACTTAGAAGAGAAGTTAAATAAGTTATTGGATTTTTTTTAAAGACAAATTCAAAATAGTTCAAAAAAATTTTGGTCCACAGCTTCCTATAATACTGCTGGTGGTGTAAAAAGACTGCAAGCTCCAGTTCCTCTGAGTCACTATCTGTGCTGTGGTTCCACAATTTAACAATCCTGCCCCACATTATGTCATATCCCAGCATTCTTTTCCAGCTGGCATATCTCGACTAATGGAGTCAAGATGCTGTAATTGTTAGAATCCAATGCCACACACTATTTGGACCCCATCTCTGGTGCTTTTTGCATGTTAAAAAAAATAGGACACAGTCATGTCTTAGGGATGGTACGGTGAGTTTGAATCCAAGTGCCTTTAAATAATTACAAATAGGCTTAGAGGTACAATTCCAGGCAATTAGTTTGTTTGTAAAATGCAATAAAGAAAATGATTTCAAGCCACTCGCAGAAGAAAACACTAGTCTTACTGTTTTTGCTGCGGAAATCTAATTTAAGAGTCTTATTAGCAAAAGCCACAGCAGCAAAACCTCTGTGTCTTTGGCATAAAGCTGTACAAACAGGCACAGTGTCACAAGAAAGTTTGGCTGATGTGCCTCTCCAAAAGTTTTTAATATCCTCAAGGCTTGAGTCATTTGTGTGTGTGTGTGTGTGTGTGTGTGTGTGTGTATCTGTGGTTAAACGAATCAATTAATGTCCCTGCCAGGATACAATCTGTCATACTGATCATATGCTCCAGAGGGCTCTGCCCACAGTCATTAGATGCTCCACATTTTTACATGGCACATGATGTACTCTGGTCACAAAACCGTGTGTATGTGTGTGGGTCTGTTTATTACCATTTTACCATATCTATAACCATTTATTCACAGATACACTATTATAATGTTTTAGGCTACAAAATGCCTCCAGATTTTCTCACTGGAGAAATAAGGAGGGGGAGTGGCCACGGCGTGTCTGTTTAAGATGACTTGTGTGTCAGAAATGAACAATATCTGTCATCTTTATTCACACTGAGTCCTTCAGGTTAACGGTCATGAAATGCCAGAGAAAGCAAATCAGAGTCTTTGTGATCTTTGCTAAGAAAAAAACTTTAATTACAGTTCAATTTTAGTTTAATTGTTGTTTATCAGTTGGAAACCAAAACGGCTTCCTGAAAACCCCATTGATTTCAGATCTGTATAAGTATACTAATTGGCGTGCAAAATGCCACAAAAAGATAACATACATACAAGCTTTTCACAGAGTAAACCGTTTTAAATCTCAAGCTCACCCAGAGTTGTCGCAGTGATATCGCAGAAACCAATTAACAGTGTTGAAAAGACGGATTCACCAGGATTGCTACAGCCTCTCCATACGGCAGTGCTAAGAGGTTGACTCTCACATAAACACTGAGATGTAATCCAGGTGGCAAATTGTTTCTGTTGGCAACGTGATCCCAGAAAAAAAATCACATAAATGTTGAGGAAGGAACGTTGAGGATATTAAGGAAGTCCTTTCCAGCCTTGTTTGGCTCTGTGGAGGAAAGGCAAATGAGTCCCTGTGATGTCATTATTAAAACACCTGTCAACATGCGTGTTTGTGTGTGTGAGAGGGAGCGTATGAGTAATTGTGCAATCTCTTGTTGGCCTGGCAACGCTCACAGCATACTTCCCTTTCATTGCTCCCCGTGCTATCGCTTTGCCGCAGCAAGAAAACACTTTACAAGGTGCTGAAAGGACCATGAGGAAATGACCGCAATGAGAAATTACACATTATGTTAGGAACTGCAATCTTATAATTGGACTTGAACAACTTTTATAGCCTGCTTGGACTGTAAAGGTTCCAACTGTAAAGTGAAGCAAATCCCTTCGAGAACGGAGCTGGATGCCACTTTGCACTGGATTTAATCAACAGAATCAACTACACTTCCCCAAACACCTTCCAACTAAATTAAAATATTTTTTCTTAAGTATATTTGCCATCAGTGGGTTTCATGCCAAGCAGAAACAGAATATGCTTTCATACATACTGTATATATTTTCCTCAATCATCTTTGTACATAGTGCAGTTCATGAAAGACAACAAGCTAATTTTAGTCTTGGTTCAACACATTTTAACATGATTCCTGTGAGAGAAATTACAATTATCCACTGACTGGATGTTTTCTCGGGCCAAGGCGAGGGCAAATGCACTAGAGAGCAGCCAGATGAAACAAGGCCAGATATGAAGGGTGAGAAAGTGGTCAGAGGCATCTTCTCGGCAGATAAGAGGCAGATGCAGAAACCACCGTAGACCGAGCTATGATTGAGGGCAACTGTGTATTAATTAAAAGACAACTGTTAGCTGAGGATGACAAAATGCTCTGTGATGTAGAAATATGACGGCTGAACTTCACCGCAGCTATCTCTCAGCCCAGCAGGCTGGAGATCCATTTGCAAAGTTGCAAATAAAACTCCGAGAGACAGATGCTCTCTGTGAATTCATCTTTTATTACGAGGGATATATCACACGACATCTCTTGGCTAAGTTCAACGCAGTAATCATCCTGTGTAGTCTGATCACGGCATAACTGACCAAACCAGTGGTCGTCGGGTCTTAAGTAAGGATTCAGATTAAGCTAAATGTTTCAATACCAGCTGTGTGCCAAATATATGTAAACCTATATTGACCCAGATTGAGGAGAATCTGTAACGTGCCAAATGTCAAACAGTTGATTTCCCAACTTCAAAATGGCTGCCATGGGAATTAGGGCTATTCTTTGTATCTAGGTCTTCAGCAGATCCCCGAGTGTCTGCTCTCTTATCACCACGGGCTTTCCTGTTTATTTCACTTGTCACTCAGCACTCAAATCAGCAGGAGGCAAAATGGTTGAATATGCCTCGTCTTCAGGCAGGAGGGCCAGCTGATGGATGAAAATGACACCCTGTCCCGCGGTCGACATGATGCGGAGCCGCCATAACATATATCCCTCTACGTCCCCCCATCCCCGCCGTCCATCAATCCCGTTGTTTATCTAACACTGTCTGTGATTTGGTCCTCAGGTGAACGCGTCCCGCCAGGAGGGCAAGCTCCTGGACGAATGCGATGTCCTGATTGACATTATCCAGCAGAGGAGGCAGATCATTGGCAACAAGATCAAGGAGGGGAAGGTGAGATGAACACTCATACCATTTATTTTCTCTTTGCTGTTTTTCACTTCACATTCACTCACTTTTTCTTACCTCTGAAAGTCACGGACTCTGATTGATGCATTTTTAGCAAACAGTGAATAAACTAAAATTAGTTGCCCCTTTTAAAGCTCCTGTGGACCCAGTTTGTCATTTTGTTCTTCCACCACAAACAGCATAATGTACTTTCTTTATTGGTGCTATAAATAAGTCATCAAGGGGCAGATATTGTCTGCAGATTTTCCACAGTCGTATGCGTAAAAATAAAAACAAATGAACTCCCTCATTCATTCAGTATGCAATGTAATGTGCAAGTGTGGTACAAATCAGTATTTAGATGACAGGCATTCACAATCCAAAGGTTGGGATTGCCACAGTTGATTGACTGGCAATGCCATCGCATTTATTCATCACTATTTAAACACAAACATGCGCTGAAAGCACTGTAGGCCACCGTTTTAATGTCAAATGCAATACTTCGTCACAGCCACTTGACCTGATCCTTATATCCTGAACAGACGGCAAACTGTTCAGCTGCCTAAAATGCAAACCCTTCAACACACTGCGAACAGACGGAGAAAACAGTCTGACTGGCCAAAAGTAGATCCCAGAGCATATGGGAGGGCGAGTCTAGTACTTGTACTCTAAACCTAGATGATTTTTTTAAAGCTGTATCTAATGAGACTTGGAACACACTATGTGTTTTTTTTTTTTCACCGTGTAATGTAGCTTTTAGGATTGAATCAAAGAAAATGTGGATGGATACAAAGAGATTTATTGTTTTTATTTTTTTTAACAGATTTCTACAAATTGCTATTTGGTGCAGTGCTAGATCATAATCAATAGCACTCAAAAAGCTTTTTTTCTGAGAACAAGTTTCTGTTATTCCTGTTTTTCTAACTTTCTTGTCCTTTTTTTTTAACATGACAATGACTTTGCAAACTTCAATAGATTTGAACTGAGATTACAGTGTTTCGGGCTCTTTACAAGCCAAACTGCTGATGAAACGTCCTTCGACCTCAATCCAGCCACTGACCTCAATCTGTCTCTTAAAATCTCTGCTCATAGGGAGAGGGGATGGAACCGAGGGGGCAAACTGGGGAAATGAAATCCCAGATTTGCGTGCAGTAGAATCGTTGACACGCCTAGAAAACTTTAGCATTAGCAGTGACATGGGAGAAGCTTAACTCGTGTAATTCAAGCATCTTTGTCAAACCATTTGTCGGTTTCTTTGGCTAGTTTTTCTTCTTTAGACGTGTTCAATAGAATCTTCTTTTATCCTCACAGTTGCTAGCAAATTAGAGCTTCTAAACAGAAAAGTCACAGAACAAGAAAAAAGTAGGGAAATCAACACAAATCAGCTTCCTGTAACCGGCTAAGCATGATGGATGTGTTCATGCCCTTTGCTAAAATTCTTTGTTCATACTAATCAAGAAAACATGAAGATATAGATGCCTATCTGCATCAGTGAGCCTTCGGATTTGACCTTTTTCTGTATGAGTGGCCTCAGCTTTGAAATGTTAAAACCCATCTCCACATACCCATAAAACCCCCAATTTTTGGGTCATTTGCTGCTGTCAATTCTGATTTGATGTTCTCATCCCTAATGATCCACAACACCTTGACCTAAATGAGGGTATTTTCATGCATTGGTTAAAATTTGATCCAGCCAAACAGCACTTCTCTTTAAATCATGCATTTTACCATCTTTTACAGGCACAAAGGCTTCGGAAGCTAGCCCAGCAGATCTCCAACTGCCAGCAGTGCATCGAGAGGTCCTCGGCCCTCATCACACAGGCCGATCAGACGCTGAAAGAGACCGATCACGCTCGCTTCCTGCAGACCGCCAAGAGCATCAACGAGAGGTCAGAGAGCCCACACACTCGCCACACATGCTGGGAGTCAGTCAGCTTAGCAGAGTAACGTAAGGGCAGAGGAGTGCACACGTAGATGATGAAAAACAGTTTGGAAACTTTGTGCACTTGACTTCCCCTACAGCAAAGACGGGTAGAGAGAGATTTCATCTTTTATTTAGCCTAATCTTATTGCACTCACTGTGTAAGCTTTCTGACTAACTGATTTGGCAGTTGAGAACAAAACCTGGTGTCCAATATGTCAATCCTCAGGAGAAACAAAAAGCTGAGTGGTATAAAAAGAAATCATTATCATTTAATCCTTCAAACAAAAGTAGTCTTTCAATCAGACCCTAATCTCCACAGCTTCACTAATTAGGAGGCTGATTTTATTCAGATTTGAGCTCGGTATTTTTCATTTAGCAACTGTTAAGGGGTTTGTTAATGCTGCATATCTGTGCAAATCTGATGAGGTGCAAATGCTAAAATTCCTTGTTTCTACACCTTGCAGTAAAGTGTACACATTCTAATATGTCCTTTTTCTATTTACAAAGGTAATAATAAACTTTTAAAGTACAGTTTGCAGCCTATTTTAAGTGGTCCGTACTTCAAATGTGGAAATAGTGGAAGTATCTCTGTAGATTGAAACATTTAAAGGGCAGGTGTATGTTTACTAGATATTCTCTTAATTTAATCATTTATCATATACCGTAATATGAAAACCTGTTTCTCTGCGACCTAGGGTTTCCATGGCAACTGCGTCAACCCAAGTGCTGATCCCTGAGATACACCTCACTGATACCTTCGACACCTTCGCCCTGGACTTCACCAGAGAGAAGAAGCTGCTGGAGAATCTGGATTACCTCACTGGTAAAACCTCACTGGGACATTTACTGATTAAACTCAAAAAATGTTCAATTTTGAGATCTGATTCATGTGCATCATAATCTGTTCATGTTTTCTGTCTTTGAGGTTTGAATAACCCAAATTGCCCTTTTGTTGGAGCTATATTCTAGCCCTTTAATTCACTCTCTCACTGACCACAAACTGCCTCTAATTACAGCTTTAATTTCAGATTTTGTTATTTTTAAAAATTTGTTTGAAGTGTCTGCTGTCTTCCAGCAAGACGTTTGATGGAACAGGCCCCAGCCTATTAACTCCCAAATTAATTTTTAACATTAATTTCCGATGTCCCATTTGCGAGGACCCATCAAAATGTCGCCATTTGAATTATGAGCACACTGGGGACAAAAAACAAGGCATCATGTGTAGTGGATCTGAAGGCCTGTGAAAATGGCTGGCTCGTATTTATTCTCTGCGATGCATGAGGGCTTCGCTGGAGGGCCTTTTTCACTAAGTGAATCAGTCTGAATCACTCCACTATGTGCACCCACTCATGACAGAAGGTTACAGAGAGAGAGAGAGAGAGAGAGAGTGAGTGACAGACACAGAGAGAGATAGGAAGTGGCGCTACAATCAATTTAAGATGTGCTTTTGTATCTTTGTTTATTACCCTAGTCCATTCTCTTTCCACTAGAAGCTTCATGGCTTAAATACAAAAAGGGATTGATTTTATCTATTTCACTATAGAGCCACCATAATAAAGTTTTCACACGGATACAGTGTAGTAGAGTCAATCTAGCATTATGTAGTTGGTCCCATTGGTTACAGCTAAAAGGACTGTGATATTTACTCTTCCCGCTACTTTAATGTGAGCTGCTTTTTATTTGAAAATTTCATTATTTCTCTTCCGCGTTGCTTTTAATGCTCAACCTACCACTCTACTGGAAAGAACATCTTCAATTCTGTGTGTAATGAAGCCTTCAAACTTATAAATTGAACCAAATGAACAAGTACAAGGTTAATTGGGGCTACTGTTTGTTGTAACAACTGACAACCTTTGAGTGCATTATCATTTTGGAATATCATCAGTGTCATTTGGAAGTATATTCAATTGAACTATAGCATTAGAGATGTTGTCGAAGGTCATTCCTTCATGTAGTTTATTTAAATCTTTTTTTTTTCCCTTTCTCTATGCAGCTCCAAGTGCTCCAGCCATAAGGGAAGAGTTGTGCACGGCTTCCTATGACACCATCTCTGTCCACTGGACGTCTGATGATGAATTCACAGTGGTGTCCTATGAGCTCCAGTATGCCATCTTCACTGGACAGTCCAACATTGCCAGTAAGTATGTCTGGTAGAGAGAGAATGCCTGAATAAGATAGGAAATGTACTGATTTTGGAAGAAGTATATTCATCTTGAAACACAACTGTAATCTATCCTAAATCCTGCAGCTACTTTTCAGGACACTGGGGTCATTTTATGTTTTTCTGGGAAACTGGGTGTTTTTAGCAACCTGGGGGCAATCCAGCCCATCTCTCAGATTCTTTCAAATAGGTCTGGCATTGTGCTCATTGACTGTTTCCCCAACTAAATTAACTATAACAGTCAGAGCTTCAGCATTTAGACAAGACTTGTTAATAAAATCTGGTTGTTGTACTCCGACTTTTTTTATTCAAGTATTTTATATAAATCTAAAAACATTTGCTGTTTACAGACTTGAGATCTGCTCAGTACAATCATGCCACTGTTCTGGTGGCCACTGTCACCCTATGAGGCAGTTTGGAGTCGAAATGCTTTAGAATCTTAAACCTGAGATAGGGGCGAAGCGGAGCCTCCCGAAGCCTCAAGCCTTTATGCCACCATCACTCTCAGATGTTGTCACACTTCAAATAACTGGAGCTTGCGAAGGATGAAAGGAGAATAAGATTTGACAATAGCGCGCAGCAGAAAATCCTCGCTGTATGTGCAGCTCTCAGTAAGAGATGAGGCTTCTACAGTGGATATACAGAGTTCTTATGTCTATACATGCCACCAGGTTTAAGTGGCACCAAAGGGATGAGACGTCGCATCAGGAGAGATGACAGCTGTAAAATGAATCAGCATCTCCGACACACACTTAGTGACACAATTGTCTTGTAGAACAACAACAGGCACACAATATACGCTGATACACACACCCTTACCCGACCCAGAAAATCATGAGCACAGCACACTCGAGTGAGCAACAACTACAAGGTAGAAAATGGGGTCAGGGCATCTGAAGATGAGCTCCCCCTCCTCCCTTTCAATCAAACTGCCTTTTTCTCTGTCTTTCATGTTCTTTTTTGAAGTCTTCCTTTTCCTCCAGATTCAAAAACAGACCTCACAGCACAAATCCTCCCTTCTTGTTTCTTAAACTCTTTCTTTTCCTGCTCTGTTTCCTTCCTCCTTTTCAAACTCCGCGTGCCATCTTTGATTTCTTTCCCCCCCATCTCTCCGAGGTTACACCTTTGTCATTGCCTTCTCGCAGTGTCACGTTACAGTAGTTTAATGCCTTCTCTCGACAGCCATTAAACTAATGTGACACTTTATTTCCCCTCTTTCTTTCCCCCTCTTTCTCTCACATCCTAGCGTGCTTCTGCTCCCCAAGATGCTGTGATTTTTCTCTCCTTCTGTTTTCACATCCGATAATGTCAGAGGTGTTGCTGTTGGCATCTAAGTCACGTGCCAGAAAATCCCCCCTGGATCAATACATATCAAACGCTACGCAAGAAGTGGAATAGCCTTTTTTTAATGTTAATATAATAAAAACACAAAAAAACAACATCCGTAAATATCCTGCATAATTGTTCAGTACAGCGCTCTGAATTGGATTTCCTGTGGAAAATTTGTGCAGAGAAAGTGACGGTGTCTGCTGTTTTCTGATTTGATATGCACAGAACTATGAGCTTGATTACATTAATTTGCAATGTGTTTCATCATAATTAATGTTTTCACTTTAAGTCTGAACCAGTAGGAATGGTAGCAGTACTTACTTTAATGGTTAAGTCATAAAAATGAACTATTAATTTGTCAAAATGCCACTTTTGTTCAGTGTTATGGTTGGTTAGAGCAAAAATAAACACAAATTTTAGTAATTTTTTTAGTTATTTAAAGTTTTAATCCTTAATATTTTGCTTTTGATTATATCAAACCACAGTTTTGTTGCACTATATTGCCTCTGTATATAGACATTTTCAGTGTTTATATTGCATAACGACACACAAGGGATTGTGTGGGAGTTCAGTATTAGCATGTTGGACAATACTGGTGACTTTCTTTAGTTCATGGAAGCTCAAAGATTATTCTTGGTTCAAAGAGCAGTAGGATAGCTGTAACTTCTATGACAAGGAAGGAAAAAAATGCACGCATGCACACAGACGTCATTCTGCATGACGGCCTCTAAAGCAGATAATTGAGTGGTCTACATTTTGCCTTAGGAGGTGGTGCAGCAGTACTGGAGTGCCATTGAGAAAAAAAAAAAAACACACACACACACGCCAAGCAGAGAGAGCATATTGCAGCTGTGAAGCCAACAGAGTGTGAATGGTTTCCTCTTGTGCCTTTTCACACCCTCTCACCTGTTCCCACTGCCACAGGCTCACACACAACCAATCATTGAGTATGCTATGCTTTCACACGGCTGTACTGAACATCCCCCCTCTCTAGGAGAATTTTAGGAACCTCAAACAACTGAAAACTCATTGAATTAACCGACTCCTCTGCATACTTCCTCCTTCTCTTCTGTGCCTCTTTCTCCCCATCTCGCCCTCCTTGCCCCCTCCTCGCAGGTCTGTGTAACTCGTTGGAGAGCTGGATGATTGTTCCCAACATCAAGCAAAACCACTACACAGTGCACGGTCTGCAGAGCGGTACCAAGTATATCTTTGTTGTCAAGGCCATTAACCAAGCGGGAAGCAGAAGCAGTGAACCGGGGACTCTGAAAACCAACAGTAAGCGACTGACGAGTGATAACGAACGCTCCGCATAGGATCGACCATTACAGAAAATTCATTTGTAAACATTCACACAGAAGTAGCTTATTAGATTCATTATTGTAATTTGCTCCACTTACTGTGCTTTAGATGGATTTTTCCCCCCGTTGGCAAATATGAAATTGAATTAACTGTGAATAAATTAGCTGTTTTGTACAGAATGCTGCCTGTTATAGATCTCAATGCATTCACACTTCAAAATCAATTCCCTCCTTCTCCACTACCAGGCCAGCCATTTAAGCTGGATCCAAAATCTGCTCACAAGAAGCTGAAGGTCTCACATGATAACCTGACAGTGGAGCGGGACGAGACCACGTCCAAGAAAAGCCACAACCAGGAGCGTTTCACCAGCCAGAGCAGCTACGGCGTGGTAGGGAACGTCTACATCGACAGCGGGCGCCACTACTGGGAGGCACTGATTGGAGGGAGCACATGGTGAGTTTTATTGGCATGTGCGGAAGAGCCACACATTTGTAATCATGATTTAGGGATTTAGGGAAGGCTTGTGGCTTCCGCTTGCTGATAACAGAATCTTCCACCCCTCCTCAGGTACGCTGTGGGTATAGCCTACAAGTCAGCCCCCAAACACGAGTGGATCGGCAAGAACTCGGCCTCCTGGGTGCTCTGTCGTTGCAACAACTCCTGGGTGGTGCGCCACAACAGCAAGGAGCTGGCTATCGAGCCTTCGCCCCACCTGCGGCGTGTCGGGGTCCTGTTAGACTACGACGCCGGCTACCTGACCTTCTACGATGCTGTGGGCTCCCAGCACCTGCACACGTTTCACGTCTCCTTTGTTCAGCCTGTGTGTCCTGTGTTCAACGTGTGGAACAAGTGTCTGACGATTCTCACTGGTCTACCCATTCCCGACCATCTGGAGGGACTGGAACCCCACGACTGAAAGCTACAGACAGACAGAATAAATCAGCATAAACTGGTCTTACTTATCTTAAAGCTGCATTGGGCAAGATTTGTGAAAATGCTCATCTTTGAATGGAGAACAGAAGACACACCAATGCTCTTCATTCATACAGATCCGCTCTAATTGTCCAAAATAAATTCTTGTCTTGTGCACTTTCCTACTCAGCTAGCGAACACTCTGTCCAAAGAAACTGAACTCACCAGTGTTTGATATTTTCTTCCTTTCCAATGGTTTACTTTGGCACATACCATTGCAAACCAACTAGTAAACATGAGCATTTATGAGCGGACAGCTTAAAGATGGAACTTTTTCAATCCATACTCGCTACCATTTGTGCAAAGTTGCCCAGTGCAGTGTAAAAAAAAAAGAGAATATCTGATGCTTGGAGTATTATTTCATCAAGCTTCTCAAAAGTGATTTTCAGTTAGGGACCAGAATCTTAACAAGCATAGTTTATTATAGTTTATTATGATTTCTAAAAGCAAATATGATGCTGGTTCACGTTGTTTTTGACTCTTAAAGGTTTAGTGAAAACCTGTTCTAGATGGATGACAGTAGGTGGGAGTTGATCCAGAGGAAACCAGGACAAATGGACAGTGTTGGACTAGAAATTCCTACTCTAAGGCACTTTGGGCTCTGATGGACATGTTTGTACCACAGCGACTAGGAAACAAGCCACAAATAAATTTCTAATTTTCTTTTCTCTTTTTGTTTTAACACCACCTTATCAGATGGAGCACTTTGAAAATCCCTGAAAGTACACACACACACACACACACACAATCAAATGTGCTAATACACACATACCACCACATACTACTTAAATCAATCTGGAACGAGTGGTATACAGGTGTATATTTTGTAAATTCATCACAAAGCCCCCCTGCCATCTTTTCCCATGTCTATTACAAAGGAACCAAAGTAGCCATTGCTGTCTGTTCAAGTGTATTTACATACATTTTACTCTAAGTTAATAAATGCTGAATTATTTTTAAAAGGTGACAGAGAGGAAATAGCGTTATGCTACTATTAACTGCAGGATTCCCATAAATGTAGATGATGTCCTTGTTTTTGCACATTGTTCATACTTTATTCATGGTTTGGTAGAAAACGCCTAAATATCTTAATTCATTTTGTGCAATTAACATGCATTAATATTGGGAAAGTGTTGTGTTCTGTTTGACTTATTGTGTTAATTTCCTTTTTTGGCAGTCGGACAAGTCCTGCCATTATGATTTTATGTGATACATGATATGTGAGTTGTGTTACAGTTGTAGCCCCGGGTTAGTATTGGAACTTAGGGGGTGGAATGCAATTTTTTTCTCACTTTTCTGTAAAACAAGCATATGGCTGTTTAGTGAGACATATTGTACTGGTGTTCCAATACTGCAGAACTATTCATTTTTGTAATGTCTTCCCATTTCATCTTTTCCAAAATATTTGATTTTTTTTTTCATTTTCATGATTCATTTTCACACTGAGGTCTTATTTCATCAAATCCACATGCAACATATTATTTGAAAAGGTTAAAAGTTCAGTTAATCTAAATCTTTAACAAAAACACACTTTCATTCACTTTATTGAGACTACACCACGCACAGGAGGCCGTCCTCGGACTTGTTGCACAATGATGATGTCAGTAGGGTGCACCTCACTCTTCACTTCAGCAACTGGCTGATTCTTATTTGTGAGCATCTGATGTTAACTCACTCCACAGTTGGAGAATCCCCTGAAATACCTGGCTGTATTCCACCTTTAGAGGGGTTAGTCCACTTAATTTTTGGGGAATGACCATCTACCCCTGAGCAGTCAATTTCAAGCCAAATTGAGTAGATTTTCCAGAATTCTTTGTTATTTAAAAAGGGACAAAAAGGTCTAAATGCGTAATATAATGTTTATTAATGGAGGCAAAATAATATTGATGTACAATTTGCATTTTTCTAGCACTTATTGCCTCCACTTTCATTCCACAAGAGATAAAATGCATACCCCGCTTCCAGCTGGAGTGACAAGACATTCAGCCACAAAGTCAAGACCCTTCAACTCCCAAAGGGACATTATCAGTTCTGTATTCTATGATTCAGTTTTGTTCTGTATGTAATAATGTTTAAGAGTAACAAAAATGGAGATGGTCAGTGTAAATAGAAAGATTTGGTTGTATTTCTCAATGTTGCTTTGTTTCAATACCCGGTACACTTAAAAAGGTATGGAGGACAAATAACAGTTTATTCTTTAATTCTGTGTTTCCTTGGCAATAAATTGAGCTGTATGTTTTTCATTGTATCTGATACAAATATATAGTGCTTTATTTAATGTTTCCATTTGAACTTTATGACCTTGGTGTTCTATGTTCTGTCTCTGTGGACATTTTTATGGAAAAACAGGATATGAGTGCTTACATCACTGTTGTCTGAGATAAGTCTATGAGAAGGTCAAAAATAAATGTTCCTTTTCACATTAAAGTGTGCTTTTTATCCACTGAAGCAATACAGCAGAGTGAGAATGTCAGGAGCCGTTCTCATAAAGCAGGACGGGGTGAAATGCCAGGAGCCATTTCTGTATTTCTTTCTAGGGGACGTACAAAGATGCAAGCAGTCCCAAATTCAATAAGTTTAGACTATGGCATTTTGGTGTCTCTCCATGTCTCCTTAAAGTTACTGGTGCCCTTCAAGAAGACGCTGCACAGTTTATGTTGTTCTTCGTCAGCCCGCCCAGTTAAACAGGACAAATTCAGGCCAGATACTATGTCAGTAATCAGACATTTAACTCATAATACCAAAAAGCACTCTTACCTAGTCTCATGGAGCCCAATGTAATTCTATTTACTTAAAAGTAAGAAGATCTGGAGACAACTATTGGCAATTTATTTTGTTTTTTTCCCCATCCATATTCAAGACTAAATTGACTGTGTGTTCCCAGAGATACACTATAAACCTCTGTATATGGATGGTCCCTGAAGACCAGTGGTTCCCAAAGTGTCAACAAAGTTGTGAGCAGTTTAACTAAAAATGTATTGTTCCTTTTTAGACCATTTCATCTGAATTAGTCTTTAGAGGCCTGTCAAGGTAAAATGATCCAGTAATGAACAAGAAAAACCTTTCTCTTACCTAATATATAGTGATGCATACCCAGCTTGGTCGCAAAACCACATTGCCCACGTGTCTAACCTTGGATCAGTGGCTTTTAGTTGTTTTTAGATTTATCTAGCAATGTGGAGTCTAATCATCTTGACTAAGGAATAAGGTAATAATTTGTCATCTTTTGGTAGATGGAGTTTCTAATAATATGGTTATACATAGGAACAGATGCTGCATAAGGCATCAAAGCGCTTGATCTGTATTTTTTCTCCCACGAGATGAATCATCCAGGCAGGTGCTAATGTCAACGTCTAAGTTTAGACCTCAACTTGTCAAGTTCATTGGAGTTGATGAATTTCCTGTGGAAAGGGAAGTTGTTGAGTTTATCATGTGAACTTCCTGTGGACATTGGGGGCTCTTCCTGATTTTCCAGGGAGCAATTGTTCTTCTGACGCCATGGTTCAGAGGGGTTTCGTTGGTGAACAGCTAGCGTTAAGTGAAGCTTGTGTGTCGTTCACACGGCCCAGTGGTGAGAGCGAGTGAAATGAGTTTACCCAACGCTCCCGAACAATAAAAACGACACAAGGACAATTTACAGGTCGCCATCCGCAAATAACGGAGACGTGTGCTTGTTTGTTGTGTACTTGTTGAAGATGACATAAGTAGACTTGTCAAATGCATTGATAACAGTTATAATGGCTGCTTTTTACACTACTGCTCTATGGAGATACACAATGTGCATTTACTATCAACATATATGCATATGCAAATCCCTTGAATTTGCCTTGAAATGAATTTCTACTTAAATTCTGTTAAATTGTGCCTGAGTCCAAGTTAAGAAACATTAAAAGGCAACACGGCAGAAGAAGCTACGAAATGTGAATTACTGACAGAATCTAATTAGTAGAATGTGTCATCACAACTGGTTTCACAGTATCTATGACACAATTATACTGATTGCATATTAAATGTATAAAATCATGAGTCTCAATATGAGGCCATCTGTGCTTCTCTAAAAGGAGCAAACCAAGCATAACTTGTGTCATTTCTTGATATGTGGATATCCATAGAGAGCAATTATCTTCTTAAAACCGTACTGTATCTTCTGTACTTAGGTGATGTATCTACTAGTTCCCTACATGACAAAACAATGAATTCATTGTTGGCCTTCTGCAATGGAGGCATGCCTTGAGATTTTCTGAAACCCTTTTCAAGCAATTGCATTTGCTTTATAAAAGTAACATTTCTTGGCCCTAAATTCTGACCTTTTCCATCCAAGTTTAATGCAATTTAAGCCAAGTTCAGCAGTTAAATGTGCTTACTGACAAACTCTTGTATGAGAACACAAGAGTGTGTGACATTTCAAACAATCGATACAGTAACTTAATGTGTCTTGGGATTTTGCTCTTCAGCTGAAAGGTACCGCAAAGGTTGAGGACCAACTATTTTATTAACCTTTATCAAGGGGAGGATTTGCTGAGCTTGTGTGTTGTTTTTCCTACACAACCTTGGTCCACATACAGTACAGTACATACAGCAACATACCACCGTATTAAGACTTGACAATCGGTGTGAAAGTCCAGGTACTTAAACAGCTGTAGCAGCAACTGTGGGCCTCAAGGGCACCTTGGAGTTACTTTAGCAAGAAGAAGGGTCTGTTACTCATTCCATTTTTCCCCATGGGTCTTGGAATTTGAACCACTGACCTTCCTTCACAAGACCACTTCACTCTCCTTTAGGCAAACACTGTCCCACTTTTGTATGTATCATCAGGCCAGAGTTGGTTCAGTGTGTTGCTGTTTGTGCTACCACTGCAACTGTACTTGTATGGGCAGTCTTGGGGCTCTACATTCCCCAGAGGATTTTTGCAGCGAAGCCACAGCACAGAGAGAAAGACAAGACTCCGAGAGAGACAGCCCTCTGTGCTCCTGGGGGAGCTTATGCTATAGGCTCTTGTCATCCTGATGTGTATGTGTGTGGTAAGTGAACTTGGGCATGTGTCTGTGGCTTCTTGGTGGTAACAATTTGCCAATTGCAAATAGGCAATGGCAGCATTTTCAGACACGAGCAGAGGGGAAATAAGGGCCAACTCCCTCAGGAGTGGATCTGGAAAATAGCACAGAATTTGGTACATAACTACAGTAACGACAAAGACAAAATAAAGCTTATATGTTCATAAGAAATTATGATGATGGGCCATTGTACATCCAAGCCAAATATATTTACAGTGGGAAAAGTTAGATTTTTCATGATTAAACAACTTATTCTAAGCTAAACAAGAATGTTTCCTTGTTCAATTCTTACTAGCTCTATATGTGTAGTTGTAGCAGGCTATGTGAGAGCCCTGCTCTCTATGCTGTCTTCCAGCTTAAGGAAATTAATTCTTTAAATATCCAGCAGATGTCACTGTTAAGATTCAAGAAAATAAGCATACAAACCCAACAGAAATGTCACTGGATTGTGGACATTAATTGCCAGCAGTATTTCCAAAGATACAAATCTTATCAGTTAATTGTTATCCATGGCAATCTATAACTGAAACTGAGCATATCCATTTATTACATATCATATCTCATCTTCTCATTTCTGCTGAGTTAAACATTTGGATCTCCAACAAGATATTCTCCGATTCCTCCAAGTCACTATCTATTAAATCCTCAATTTGGTTAGTTATTTAAGGGACAGTTATTCACAAGTACATGCACTATTAGAGACCACATATGTGTCTTGTTTAGAGTAGAACTGGCTATGGGCAGAGAAAATGTGCTATAATAAGTCATGAGGCTTGACTGCAGTCATAATGTTCTATTGCAATCCAGGGTGTTTTGAAAAGATCAATATGCAATCAGGAGCTTGTCGTTTCTTTATTCCTAAAGGGTATTCAGTTGCTAAACTGCCTGTGTTTGTGTTAATGGCTTTGTAAAATCTCACAGCACTCATTTCCTTATTGCATTAAATATTCTTGGAACAAAGCACGTGGCTGAGACATAATCATCATAATAACTTTCTCAGAAAAAAGGAGAAAGCATACACTTGCTTCACAAAGGTAAAGGTAATAGAGAAATGTGTACTTTTCGTAACCTAACAAGTGAAAAACTAGCAAGGAGGAGCTTCATTATTCCATCCAATCAGTATCATTACACTGAAACAGTAAGACTAACAGAGAATAAATTGAATTCAGACTGGTGCAGTTTTGTGCGCTTAGCTCAAATGTCACATGGAAAATTAGAAAAAGAGGTCTGCAGTTGCCCTATTTAGAAAATGTGGGTGTTCCACTCATTCACTTTATTATTTGTGTTTTGCCAGCTACATGAAAGCAGCTCCCCTGGCAATTAATCTGAAGCAGAAGCTTTTTTTTTTTTAAAGGATCCATGATGTTAGACTGTCCTTCAACCAGAAAAAGATCAAAAAGGAACCTTATCCAGTTTCAGCAAGCATCTGCCCTGCAAGACATTGAATCCCTGCCACCTTCAGAGATGCTGTTCTGCACCTTTTATCCTTGACTATTATAGTAATATTAAACATTACATTTTAAATAGCTGATATCTGAGAAATCCCACACCCACTCTGACAAATAATTGCTAGTGTGAAGGTAAAATTGCCATTATTACATGCATATTATTGAAGTTATTAACTGTTGTGGCTAACAGGTTTCAGTTCAAGCATTAGCAGATAGGTGCAGGCAGCTTGCAGGACTCTCCATGGGCTCTGATTGTCTTGACAATGAATGAAAGGTGACCTGTTCGGTTTGCTTTGCAGCAGTGATTTACCACCGAAGGCAGTCAACCATCTCCTTTGATGTGCTGTTGCCAAACTGTTCCACCTTCTGGTCAAGCGTCTTGATGACCACCAGAGCTGTGGAGTTTGCCGATTGCAACTGCTGCCAGCACGAATCCAGGAACTTGGCTGATGTCCGTGAAGGCCAGGTTGCTGGCGCTGGTACCGCAGCTTCTTGGCCTGATCTGGGTTTAGAATTGCCGTCTTCACTTGGCTTAAGTACATCTGGGAGGATGCTACAAGGCGTTTGGCTGTCAGCTGGGCCTCACCTGTAAGGAGGTGGAGTAAGGGCACAAAGGCTGTCTGGCCAGTCACAGCTACCGATGACCTCTGGAAAATCCTTCAAGAATGTCCCAAGCGTAATGCCTGGCTCTAATCTCAAGATGTTGAGGTTAAAAGGGCAAAGGGAGGGCTGTCTACTTCTTTAGCCTGCAATTAGCCTTTACACAGTCTGTGCTAATTGCAGGCTAGCTGTTGGGGGATTTGGAGGTAGGAGCAAGTATTCCATTGTTGCCGGCTCATCCTGTCTCTCAGCACCATTAAGCACAGTCACTAATCAATGCAATTTTTCTAAAAACATGTTTGTCTTTTCCTTTTCCGGGATTAAGCGTATACATTCATAGGAACACTCTGAAAAACAACAACTGCGGCTTACTCCTTGCTCACACACTAGCTTTGGTCTCATTCCCAGGCTCACCACCCCCTGAAAGCAGAGGAGACAGATATAGGGTTGTTAATGAGAATCAGGACCCCCCTCACCTTTCTCTTCCTCCTGAATAATGCTCAACAATACCCCTGCTTGCCAAAACCTATTTTGCATCTTTTGATAGCATTTTTGGAATGAGACCCCTCATTTCTACTTTATTGCATTTGATCTTAATCACAGACTTGTTATGTATGCACCAATCTTGCATTCTAATCCGTTGCACCAGACAGGCACTGGAGGCTTTTGTGATGAACAATTTATTCTATTGATCAGACCAGGTCTGGGGCACAATTAAGGCCAAAGGAAGGAATGATCACTTTACTAATCAGGGTTTTTCCTGGATTCTTTTGAGACAAAAGTAGCAAAGGCTGGAGAACGTGTGAATGAATAGAAAAGGGGGCACTATTTTCAGTCTCTTGCTCCAGTATACTGTGTGCCAAACCGTTCACTGGTGTCCTTATTCCACTGACATACAATATGAAACATAACTGGCAAGTAAGATAAATGGTCTGCAGCCTTTTTATTTTAAAAAGTTAACTGCATTAATTAATGAATTAATTATTTTGAAAGCATCTTACAGCCTCCTGCCTGTATGAGAATAACAAAATGAGGGGGAGGCGAAGTGCTCCATTGTGTTGTTATTAACGTCATGTCTCCAGCAGTGGAGAGCAGCCTCTCTGCTGCACTGTTAGCTCTGCAGAAAGCCACTGTTGTCCAAGACATTGAGTGGGCGTGGGATTTTTAAGGTGAAACAGACTGTTCAGAAGAATTTTCTTCACGTTTTGGTGTAGAAAGTATTCGCACTATTCTTCACATTCGTCTCACAAATATAATTATTTAGTCATTAAATCAAAACATACTTGCAACCGCTGCCTTTTTTTGAAGATGAATTACAAGATAACTCCAGCATGTGCGCGCTGTTGACTGTCTGGGTGCTGCACTGCCCTCGCAGGTGAGTTCCACCTTTTTCGTTCCATCAATACAAAGGTGGCCCGCCTTTGAGTTAGACAGGCAGGGAAAACCCTGCTAATGATAAGGTGACCGGAAAGTTCAGCAAGAAAGTTATTAAGTTGAACTCCCTGCCCTCCAGCTACAAAATGGGTACAAAATGGTATCATTAAAAAACAATATTCAGAAGTATGCTAAATCTGTGACCCTGATTTTGATTTGAAACTACACCGCTCTGGATTTCTGACTGATCTGGGTATCTTTGCCCGTTACTGTGTTTTATCTCTATGTCAAAATACTGTATATTGTCATGTGTGTCTTTGTCTAGGCCTTTCTTGCTTCCCAATTCCCTTCATCCTTCATCTCCCCACTCATTTCTCTGACAATCCGTCTTTCTCAGCACTTCTACCCTTTTTCTGGGCTTCCCTTCTTAAAACTCATTCACACACTGCATTTCTTTCCCACCTTCTCAATCACTCACTCAATCTCGCTTTGATAGTCTAGCAATTTTATCCAGACAGCCAGTCAAGAATCCAATTAGTTTGCACCTCTCAACTTGGACAGACATGCTTTTACCGCTTCGATGCCTAATTAAGAGACGATAATTTATTGCACTCCAAATGGGCAAAGGCTTTTGTGCACTCAAGTAATTGGAAAAAATATATATATATAAGCGAGACAAGAGAAGAGAGCAACCAAGCGACAAGAAACGATAAAGCCATGAATTAAAAAGGTAGCAGACACGGGCAGGGTGTTAGCTAGGTGTTTGAGCCGTTTCTGCTCATTTCTCCCTTGACTGAGTCCAAACTAAGAGTCGGACATTTTATAAAGGAGTCCCATTGGGGCAGTGTGCAGTGCAGGTCGTATAAGGACTCTGGTGTGCTTCATTTCTGTTTTTAAAATTCAGGGGAGCATTGCTTGTACCAGCAAGACATTGCGTTTTCATTTTTATAAGGTAACTACTAGAGAGGGCCTCTGACGCGGCAAGGTGGAAGAACAAACAAGGCTGTTTTTCTTTGAGTGTATGTGTATTCTTGTATTTTTGTACTTGTGACAGACAGATTGAGTTATGGATCTTTGGAGTAACATTTCATGTTGCAGTTAACTCACATTAAGAATAGGTTTAGGGTAGTTGGTTTTACTTTAGGATTTTTTATTGGGGGAAAATGTCCTTTTTCCATTCATTGTTCACCCAGATTTAGTGAAACTTCTTCCTTAAAAATTAGAATTTTATCAACACCATTTACACCTGGTGTTATTAAGAAAAGGAAAATACCGAAAGTAGAGTCCATACAATAGCATCACTTCCCTTGATTTCCCTTGTTTGTTGACCACCAGGTCCTCCTACTGAGTTAGCATATTGAGATCCAATCACA
This sequence comes from Scomberomorus guttatus, assembly GCA_038419695.1. NCBI lineage: Eukaryota > Metazoa > Chordata > Actinopteri > Scombriformes > Scombridae > Scomberomorus > Scomberomorus guttatus. The sequence goes on along the minus strand of CM076468.1, from coordinate 8,616,474 downwards.
AAGTGGACAGAATACCAAGTGAAAATGCTAAAGCACATTTTCAGATGTCATTATCGAGTCAATACCAGGTGTAAAATGGAGTCATTAGTTCACAGTTAGGGTGTGGATTTAAAGTTTGTGGAATTTGATTGAATTTGTGTTTCAGTATAAGCTCAAATTAAAGTTTCGGTCAATATTCCATAAAGTTGAGCAACTCACAAAAGACAAACAAACAGCCAATGGTCAATGCAGCAGAGGCTGACATTTCCTGACTTCTAGTCCCGAATATGGGTGATTCCCCAAGAACATTAGATTCTCCATTTTCCCAAAATGCAACACAATATCATCTTTTGTTAAACTATTTTTCTGTTTGGTAAATGCCAATGTCTACCAAACACTACATGTAGCTCCAAGCTGGTATTGTAACAGACATTTTGAAGTCTATGATGACATCATGGTTATTTCAGTTATTTCTGTTTCCACAGGTTGAGTAGTACTCTTCATGACACGTAAACATACCCTTGTATAACATCAGAGTACCCCTTTAAGTTTATCAAGAAGGAATGAATGGGGTCAGTGGAAAGACCTTGTTAGGACCGAAAGTTAACTTCTATATATGAGTGTGCATGGAGGAGAGAAGGTGAGGGTGAGAGTGAGAATGTGAAAGGAGAGAAAATGTGAATTTGTTGAGTCTGTGTGAGCAAGGAGAGCATGCGTGAGATTAGGTGTATTTGTGTGTGAAGGAGAGAGGAGGTGAGAGAAAAGGTGAGAGGAAGATGCTCACATTTGCACATTCATATACAAATGTGCGAGTGTGTGTGTGTGTGTGTGTGTGTGTGTGCGCGCATGTGCTCATGACAGCGTTTGTTCTTGCCTGAGTGCATTTGTACAGAAGAGAACGGATATGACAGGCCTGTCTGTTGTCTCCCCAGAATAATTGCTTATGGATTACCTGAGGCGAGTCCCACTGGAGATACTTAGAAATGACACTCCCAGGTGACTCCTTGAATCATGTTCATATCCGGTCTGAGCGAGAGTTTGATTTTGCTTTGCCTGATGTGCGCGCGTCCTCGTATGCCTCCCTGTATGTGTGTCTGTGCTTGTGTGTGAGCGTTTGCAGATCCAAACGGGATATGTTGTCGCTTTCATCTTACTGACTCACACACACACATAATTCCAAAGACGTCACAGCTGTTTATTACACACACACACGCACGCACCTTCCACATCCATCATCTATGACTCAGCTCAAGTTCCATGTGGTAACAGCTGACAAACTTATTACAGAAACATTTCAGGCGCTAATTGTGTTGACATCCAGCATATCCAGGCGGTTTGTGTACTCTATTAAAGCTAGATCCACTTAAGTGCCACTCTATTGACGGAGACATTTTCTTTCTCAGAGAGCCTTTCCTACAGAGTCTACATGTACCTGTAGGCATTGCCCTGCAGATACTCAACTCTGAAGCCTCAAGGTCTGAGGCATCATGAGGGGTAAACCCTGAATGATTCAGCTGGTCAAAAGCTGAACAGGGGCCCCAGAAGATAGCTGCGATTAAATATATTTGTTGTTTCAGAGCTGTCTGGGGGCCCAGATCTTTTTTTTTTGTTCCTGCTCAAGCCAACCCAGGTTGTGGATGAGAGTGTTTACCTGGCTGTTAGAACAAACTCTTGTCATGCCTACTGAAAGCAAGTGTTTGTGCATGACAAATATAAACAACAGAGCTATTACATGCGCCATTAAAAAAAAGTCACACAACCCAAACAATGGGTGTAATTTGTGTTGGGACAGTTGGTGAAATAATGAGCAACCCCCAAAATAACTGCTTACCGGCTACTGTCAGTTCTAGCAAGGGTGCTAGCCATTACTAGGAAATCAAACACAACAGCTAATACCTAGCTGGCAATATACAATTTATCAATTTATCTTCAACACAATCTTAGCTTTATAGCATCTTTCAGCTCATTATTTTAGTTTTCCGTCCTGCAGCTTTCCTGTTTTTGTTCACTCTTCCCCTCATAACGTATTTGGCTGCAGCAGTCGACTGTTTTCAGCAAAAGCGCTCTAAAAACTCACTGTACACTACCTGCTCAGCGCCAAATGGCAAACAGACAGTTGGAAACTAGCTGGAGAACATACTGTAACGGGGTAATTCCCTCAGGAGTAAGTGGAGACCAACATTAGAGCTAAAAGGAGAGTTACACATGGATTTATATATTTGTAGGGTAGCCAGAAACTGCTCAAGATTCACTTTATTGTCCCCATACAGGAAATTTGGATTGGGTTTCCACCCATAAAAAAATATTTCACATACATAAAAGACAGGGTAAGACAGCTACAGGGAATATGAAACATATCTAAGAACATAATAATAAAATATTTAGTAAGAAAGACAGAAAAAACATCGACTGATGTTAAATAGATAAAATCCTATAATACAGAAGAGCACAGAAAGGTGGTACAACTTTAAAATAGTAAGTAAAAATAAGCTGTTGGTTTTTATATTGATTCCATCTGCCGCCATTTAACATTTTTATTGAAATAGGGATAGAAGAGTTTTTAAATCTATTAAATCGATAATGTGGTACATTAAACCTCCCTGATGGCAGTAGCTGGTACTCAGTGTAACGCACATGGGTTATTATCTTGTTGGCTTGCCCCAGAACAGCCTGTTTGTAGGTAGACTACAGGGATGGATGCTGTCTTACACCTATTATCTTCCATACAGTTTACATGAGTCAGACTAGTTTGGACTTCAGTTGCACAGAGAGGTTACCAAACCAAGCTGTGATGCCGTATCTAATTAGGCTTGGAAAGACCACCTGATAGGAGACTACCATAAACTTCTGATAAACACCATGATCAACACCAAGGTATTTGTACGAGGAGACCTGTGAGATGGTTTCATCGTGGATGACCACAGGCCTTTGGTCACCCACTCCTCAAACACCATCTCCTCTGTCTTTTTAACATTCAAGACCAGGTGGTTATCGTCACACCATGCTACAAATCTTTGTATTTCTAAATAATACTCTGAAATGTTGCTGTCCTATCATCTGAGAATGTAATGATCTAATTATAAGGGTTATGGCTTCTACACTCATTAGTGTATAAATAGCTAACTAATAGATGTGGCTGTTCAGTATTAAATGCTGAACTAAAATCTACAAATAAATACATAAGAAGCAGATTCCTCTAAGTGCTTAGATATAAAATGCACCAAGGCTGCGACAGCATCGTCTGTACCTCTATTACAACTGTAAGCAAACTGAATGAACAGTTGACTTCTATTGTCAATAGGTTGATAATGATTTTCTCAAAACATTTCATAACTACAGAAGTCAAAGCAACTGGTCCATAGCAGTAGCAGAAGCAGAAATCACAGTGTGGGTGGGCACAGAGAAAAAAGGGAGAGGTCACAGAGGACATGTTACAGGCACCAAAATGAACGTTAACAGCATCACATAGCCTGGCACGGCGGCCACACACACACACACACACACACACACACACACACACACACAGCTGACAGACGCAACAGCATCATTAATCAAGTGTATAGATAGAGGTAAACCAGCAACAACATGCTAAGTAACGTTAAAAAGTCTGGCACGTTAAGTTAAAATTGATTTAACCATGCAACAATTTTTTTCTTATCATGTTGCGTGCGGCGCACGCACCCCTACACACAACAAACAGCACTGTGTATGATTCTGAAACAACAGCTAAGCTAAGTCACATGTATCTCGGCCTATAATTTAGCTGTTTTCGTTATTTTTCTATAGATACATAAAGCTGAGGGGACTAAGCCCCCTTAAAAGTATGGCGCTGGGCCGACACACGCGCGCGCACACACACACACACACACACACACACACAAATGGCAGATGCAGCAACATCAGCATAAAATCCAATTGTATACCCAACAAAAACTATAGCCAATAAACAATAATATTGAAATAGGCAATAGGCTACTACAGTCCGAAAATGTAAATTAGTTACTTACTTTTAATGATGACAGCAGGAGATGACGGGGCTTGGTGCTGGACACTGAAATTATTTCATTATAGTCCAACGCTTCAGTCAGTTCTCTTTCACAGGAGAGCAGGGACAAAGAGTTCAGTCTGTATGTCATCACTGACGCCCTGATGCCAGTTTTTATCCAACTGACAGTTGAAAAGAGTCTTTCAACAGTACAGCTTGTTGCTGCTGAATTAGCAGCCACTTAGGTGTCACTACTACTCGGCAATTGTTGAGGAGAAACTGGCGCAGGAGGAGGCGTCTGTGTTAAGAATGTTGGCTGAACTTGAGCTGACAAACTTTAGCAAACTGCTTTGTTTCTCCGTGTTTTTTTTTTTTTATCTTAACTTACATTAAAAGCAGCTAGCACAGCTAGCTAGCCAACAGTAGGCTTCTGTTCTTCTGTGCAGCAGCAGCGTGCGCGGGCCGCACGTTGAGTGAAAGAGGAGGGGCTGCTCGCTGCTGGCAATCTGGCATTTGCCAAATGCACTGCCACTCAAAAAATCTGACCTATCAAAATCATCATAAGGTAAACAAGCGGCAAGAGGCAAAAAATGAAGCCTTCTGATTGGGTGCTAGCGCCAGGTCCATAGTCCTTATTTTCTTTACTGCATGCTTTTTTAGGAGCAGGAATAATAATAGAATTTTTCCAGATGGAAGGAATAGTATGTAAGTCCAAAGATTTTTCTGGTAGATGAGGCAGCAGTTCTCTGCCATCTCTTCACTGCATGATTTCAGCAGGAACCCTGAGATGCTGTAAGGAGCCAGAGGCCTTCCTGGGGCAGGTGTGTGAGAACAATCTCTGTAATACATGCTGGTCAATGGTGATTTTTGGACAGTCAGATGCAGGTAACATATCTGCTTTTTTTTTTGGCTAATGTGGCTTCATATCTGCTGGAGGTGTAAATAGGCAACCACATGCTAAGAATTTTGCCATATTAAGTTAAAAATGTATTAATATGTCATTGTTGTGTTTACAGCTTGTTTCTGTTGCCCCTACGTGGCCAAAACAAACCAGTCATTGAGTGTTTAAGTCTTTATTGTATAGCTAGTGGTGTTAGTGCTAGTGTATAACTGTAATACTCAGCTATAGAGGTAAGAAATTGAGCCAAACTTGTTCTGGAGGCTATTTTTCCCCCTTCTGGCTACGTTTTCAATAGTAGAACACTTCAACAGGCACTATAGACAAGAAAGGGGAACATTTTCACTCAGTGTATGGGTATTAGCATATCATACCAAAGGCTCAAATCCACCTCACACTTTACAGTGAAAACTGACTTCTCTTTGCTATCACAGCAGTCATTTACTGTCCGTGAAAGAACAAATGTGCAAAACATAAAAATAAAAAGGTTGCTACAATTTTCTCAGTAGGCGATAAGCTTGTTTTCTGATTTATAGCGAATTAGGGTTTCAAACAGTGACAGTTACCGCTAACAACAATTGCTCCGCAGGAGGGTTTTCAATATCCCTTTCAAAGAGTACAGAGTGTAGAGGTCATTCTACACATTCAAATAAAACATTTTTGAAATAATGACAAAGAAAAAAAAAAGGAAGAATGGAGAAAGGAGGTCTTTTTGCTGGAACATTTATTGATTTGATAGTGAAATATGTCCTCTTGCAAGTACCTTTCTTATAATTCACTGGACTTAAATACATGCTCCTCAACTGCAAGGTGAGATAGGGAAGTGAATGACAATGTGTAATCCTTAGTGAGGTTGTCCCTGAGTTCACTCATTGTATTAAACACCATCTCTCATTTAGGGAAATTCGGGACTTTTTTGGCTCATTGTAACCATTAAAAGTCAGCAAGAAAGACCAGAGTCTGCAACAAATGGAGGATGATGAATGTTCGGCAACAAATGTTTTTATTGTCACATAAAAGCCGAGGCAGTTTGGTAGAAATCCCTTCATCAGGGCTGCACAACAAAAAAGAAAATGGTTCTAAAACACCTTTCCAAAATTGACTCATCAACATCAGTAAAGTGACCAGGTAAAATGCCACATCAAGAATCATTTAACAGCTGTCAGTCACTTCTATTTATTGTAGCTTTGTTGCCAAAGTAGCCAAATTACTAAGGTTATGGGAACCTTGAATAGAGTAAAATCCAGACATATTTATTACATAAAATAAGTCTACTTTCCTGTTGTTAAAAAAAAACTCCAACTTTATAGCTATCATCTCCATTTCAAGCTGTATTATCTCATATTTTATGCAGCCTGTTATCAAAAATACAGCCAGGAAATCACTACTGACATAAATGAAGCAGACGATGCTCACTTCATACTGATAGGGGCCTTTAGAGCAGAGGAGACTGTTTGTGAGCAGGGTATTTGATAGAGTTTTAGTCTCACTGGGATGGGATCCTGTGAGCGGTGAAAAGTATATCAATTACATACCTCTCTACACACAGTACGTATTGAGCCATGATGGGCCTGCAGTACATGATGGGTGACAGGGATGAGCTCAAAACTCACTGGTCCTTGTATTTTACCAGCATAAGATCACAGTTTGGTTGTGTGGTTCATGCACTGGTCAGTGCCCAAAGCACAGGCTTTACTTACATTACATTTAATGTCATCTAAATTAGGCTTAAACTTGTGCTGCTCGCATTTTGAGAATTTAAATGTAAGGTTTAAGCTGGTAATTGTTAACATCTTTATTTATGAGCATAAATACTGAAATCCCTCAATTCACTATAGCTCTTGTTGTTTCCTTAAAGTCCTCATTTTGCCAAAGAGCCCCAGGACTCCTTGATTGACCCATTTTGAGAATCAAAGATTTTTTTTGAGTGCCCAGCAGGAAAAGATTACAGCACTACACAGATAATTACTGATTTATAAGCAACAGTCATAACTTCAGTGTCTTGTTGGAACTTCATATCTCAAAAACTTCTTTATTTAATTTCCTGTCAACTCAAATGTTATGATATGACATCAGTTCTTCATTATTTGGGGGCCCACAGGCGCCACAGCTGTACTGTGAGTGTAGAAATAATACAGATATATATTTTTTTCTCTTTCTTATGACCTATAATAAAGTATTTGAAGTAGTAACCCTTCCCTTTGCCACAACATGGGCTTGATGGGGTGTTACGACCACAAGGTCATCTGAACATTTTCAACGTATTTATTGTATGTGGTGATCCTGCTGTGGTGCCTGTGTGTGATGGGCTGCAGGTGAGCTCGTCTTATTGAATGATTGTGTAGGTTGTTCCAAGGAGCTGAAGGGTTCCAGCCTCTAAGCTTGCAGTTTAAAGGCCCGGCTCTCCTCTCTCCACTCCCAACCAACCTGCCAGATAACATGTTTCTGTGCGAAATGTTGTGCCTAGATTTGCTAACTTGATATAATAGCCCGGGTTTGGTAGGGGTGGGTAGCATTTTTGTTTAATCCTTTTTTTCTGCTGTTTTTGTGCAGTTAGGAGTTAGCAACTTGTCTTTTTTTTGTTCCTTTTCGTTTGAGTTGGTAATTTTAGGTTGCTCAGCTTTATTTCCCTTTTGTTTATTGTTTTGCTGTCGGCCCACCCTGAAGCTAAAAGATTTTAAAATAAACCTTTAAAAAGGGCTGCAGATCCTTTGTTGCTGGTGATTCTTGGGAGCTGGGAAGAGTTTTTCATGTCGCGGCAGGGTTTCTTCTAGGCCGGGTCGTAACAGGGGCAACCTGGGCATGAAGGTGACAAAATACAAATATCACTATGAAACATTATTTAAACACCAAATAAGGAAAAAATGTTGCATCTTATGCATGAACAAATACAGTATATATTATTTTTTATTGTTTGTGAATGACTTTTTGGCAAAGAAATGTACAGTATGTTATCCTACATAGTGAAATTACTTATGCTTGGCATTAATTAGACCCCAGAAAGGTTTAACTACCAGTTAGACCTTTATTATGAACAGAAAACTCCAATAAAAGAAATGGAAAATGAACATGAAAATGCATTGTACAGTGTTTAACTATGTTTTTTACGGGTCGTAGACACCTGAAACAGCAGTAATGCTTCACTTTCTGTAGCAGATAGAACAGTTGGCGATAGCACCAACTGTCATGAGGAGGAAACATAACTGAGGATGAACACAGTTAGGATTAATTCTTGGAACTGTGTGGGTGCAGTTCATACAGTCGGCCAGCAGAGGGCGATGCACACACTGTAATGGAGCTTTTCCAGACTGCGGCTATGGGGGGGAAAAAGCTGTAAGCTACTCTCCAACCCTCTGCAACACTTTGGAAGAGCTGAAACTGTGTGTGTGTGTGTGTGTGTGTGTGTGTGTGCGCTCGCCTAGATGTCTGTGTGTGTATCCATGCATGTGTGTACTGTCATAGTACTCAGCTTCAACCCTCTCCAAGCACACTGAGAGCTGGAAGCTGCTGCATGACATTCACAAACAATGGCCACGCAAGACAATGCAAACAAGATGCCTGGGATCATTTCCCTGTCCCAGTGTGCAACAGCTTGCAAAGCTTTTTGCTTCCTCCACCCACCCCTTTCCAGCTCCAACATAAGACATCGCCCAAGGTGTGGATTTATATAACCACACTGATCCCTTTCCAACCATCCTTTACCCAAAATCATCCCACATTCAAAGCACCTTTATATCTCAGCTCTAAATCAGACATGTTAACACTGGAGCTTGCGAGAGCCGTTGTGGCTTTTTGGAAAACCTGCAATTACTCCAGGGCAATTGAAGCTGACTGCATTTTGCAGTGCAGCATAAACATCCTAAGGGTGTTGTTTCAGTCAAACATCCATTTGGCTCAGTAATTTTATGGGTCAACTGCACACCAGAGGAAGGGGCGTAAATACTCTGGCAACACCTTGAATAGTAATGCTCCCTGGGCATCTTCTCGCAGTTGGTGTTCATGTATGTATGAATGTTGGCGCATGTGTGTTTATGTGTTTCCGTGTTTGTGTCAGCAAACAATCTGTCCAATAAACTTTTGAAATAGTGCCATGCAGGATTAAATCTGTGCAGGAAAACGTGCGCGCGGAGTTCCAATTTGGTGAGTCACAGTGTATTTGGAGGTAAAGGAGTGTGATGGATGGTTATTTGTAGTGATAGTATAATTTTGAGGAGGAATTGCAGCTCAAAGCAAGATGGACAGTAGTGCAGTCAAGGTTAGAAGTCTTCCAGTTCATTTCCACAGAGCTGTAAGGAATTATGTGCTGACAGTACAACAGTTGACTGGCGAATTTGAATAATTGCCTCCGACTATAATTAGATTTGCTGTGTCACTGAGCATGACAGAGCAGAATTCCGGCGGTTTTTGACTTTATTTTACAGTTGTTGTGTGTTTTTTTTTTTTTAGCCACATGATCGCTGATGGTATTAAAAACTTTAACATCCAAACGGTATAGCTTAAAAAGGCACTCCTGCTGTCCAATACTCCCACAATGAGTGAATGTAATCTCCAACAGTTTAAACAAACCAGTGAGGAAAATGTTCTTTCAACAAAAAAAAAAAAAAAAAAAAAAACGCCTACACTGCACTTACACGTCTTTAAATAGCCGTGGTTAACAGTTATAACAGCATTTCTGCTATAATGGTCCCTTTATGCTCTTTTAACATTGCTCACACACTACCATGTTTATTTTTATGCCTTATGGTTTTCTCTGTTCCTATTTGATTGTGTTAATAAAACTAATAGTATGCGTTATTATCCACTGATTTAGCCTTAAACTGCTATAATCAGTGGATTCTCTACTCTATTTACTGCTTTTATCAAGCCAGCAGATATGGGAACATAGGACCACGTAGAAAAATCCCACCTACAGGTACTTTACCAGTAGTTTGTTACATCTTTTTTCCCCCCTGTCTTACCATAAAGTCTGTGAAATCAGATCTCTAGGTCAGAACAGTCTGTAGCTGAGACACAGACATTACAAACAATACTGAAATTCACACTAAGTGATCCCATCTTCTGAAAATTGATGACGAACTACAGTTGGATGCATCTGCCTATATTAGTATGTTCTTGGACAATAATCATTTATGATTCATGCATGAGTGTGGTTCCAACCAGAAAGCACATTAACTTGCAAGTGAAGTGCCAATTCACAAACAGGAAAAAAAAGCATCTAATTTATACACAAAAGTACCATAAGTCTCATGCTGCAGTTTTCTCTTATTGTACACTAATTGGAAACTTGAATACTAAACTCAGATAGCAGCAACTTTCCTCTAGGTGTGTACATCTGAGAGTGTATGTCTGCCCATCCTTGGAGATGTTACTATGGGGACAGATGCTATGGAAGTAATGCAGACTGAAGGCACATTTCAATCCAGTGACTCAGTGTGTTTTGAGGCAGAAGCGATGCCCTTAAATGCTATGCTCTGTATAGTAATGGAATTATTGCCTGGATGGATTGTAGCTTGGGACGTATAGCTCGCAGCACTGTGGAAGTGCATTTCAAGGTAGAGATTTAGGGATTTTAGGAGAATTTGAGGCTGAGAAGTAGAGGGAATAGTCATCTGTGTAATGATGGGAATTATTATTACTGGGGGGGAAAGAAGCTAAATGGCAGCAGGGCTGACTGGAAGTGAAACTTAAGCGGGGAATCAGTGTTGATTTTGGAGTGCAGCGACATGTTGGAGTCAATTAAAAGTCATTTCAGGCAATTTGGGAATTTTACTTGAAAATATTGGAAGGCAGCTTTTATCACAGGTGTTTCTTTTCAAATTTTAAATAAGTTGAAATTAAATGTCATTGAATTATTATTATTATGATTATTATCATTGTGAACTGTAAATTCAGTTTTTAATTAAATGAGAGGGAATTTAGAAAAAAAAAGAAAAAGACAGTGTTGCCTGCAGCTATGAGCCAATACATGCATTTAGGATTGAGATAAAAGCGAGTACTTGTGCGTGAAAAAATGTAAAAGTGTGTTCACGTGTGTGTAAGTTCACATAGAAATACATGGCGACATATGTTTGCATGTGCACACACCCTACAGCAGCGTAGCCGATGTGTGAGCGCGTGCTGAACATGCGCCTCAGTTCTCGGGCTCCTCCTCTTTCAGCATGTCTGGAGATCTGTCTCCTGCAGATTGCCAGAGCTCTGGGTGAGACACTTCAAAGCGCTATGAGAACTAGTCAGGCTGAGAGTGAAACAGGGGGAATCAGCTCCTCTACTCCAATCAGCCCAGCGGATGGGATGGCGCAGCTCGTGAGCCCTGCTTTATTCCACTTTACAGAGCCAAAAAAGAAAAAGAGGGATTTCAGCCCCTCATGGATACTTCGGAGCTTGTAACTACCTTTTAGAATACCCATGAAGCATGATAAGCAGGGAATATGACAATTTAGGGAAGTAAAATAAGGGGAAAAAACCCTTTCAATCCAAAACCATGGCCTAACAATGGGTATATTCACAACCTCCTCCCCTGCCTTGATTCCTTTGAAGACAGGCAGTTAGCCATCGGTCTTGGTTATTCTCCAAACACAGACTGCTGTGAGTTTAGAAGCCTTAGAACTTAAGTTTTGGGATCCACTTCTCAAATAGATCATCTATCCCAATCCAGAATAAAAACGTAGGCATTGTACGTTTCTGCAAACCACGGATCTGGACGGAATCTCTATGTTTCAATCTCTACGTTTCAGTGTTGATCGCATTTTAAGCTTTTCGTGTGTCTCTTAACGCCGCATTAAATGGCCATTATCAGTTGAGTTATTATGTTTTATGGGGTGACAATGCTGTGGTTAAGGTCTGGTTAGGTTCAGGCACAAAAGTGAGCTCATATAGATGACATCTGAACTATGTCACCTTCTATGATACATATTATAGAAATGTTGCTATGTATTGAACGTATTGAAAAGTAGAGATTAAACATATCCGTGGTTTGCAGAAAGATACAATGCCAATCTCCGCTTATATGATTCCATTTTTTTTCCCTAAAACTTGACTTAGGAAAAAGTTTGAAGATATGAAAAAAAAAAAAAACCCAAAAGACTTGGAATGAAGCAGGAACATTGACTAACTAAATATAGGGTTGAAAAAACTTCCAGGCTTTCCCTTTGTCATAACATCACAAAAGCTTCATGACTATGATGGTTAATCACCACACAGTATGGTGGTAGCAACATTACAAAAATACTGTAAGAAATTCAACTAATTTGAAGCACAAGATGGGCGGCATGTTGAAAAACCCGTGTTTGTATAAATTGCTCATCAGCTGCCATCGTTATGCTTTGTGTAGTAATATGATTGGCTTTCTTGTGTCTCATCACAAGAGAACAAACACCACCCCACAATCACCCTTTGATGCTATCGTGGACCTCAAAATGAATACAAGCCATGCAGATTCAAATTGGAGGTCCAATTTTCCTTCAGCTCAATATGGAGCAGGTGGATAATCACCAGTGCCCTACAAAAGCTAGCTTTCATTCTCTCTAATGATCAAATCTATGTGGAAGCCATTAGCCTGCTATTCTACCGAAACTGCATCAAAAATCCTGTCAGAGGCGCCCGAATATTATGATTTCAATTACTGCGGTTAGATGTGTTGAACACTGTAATAACACTGAATCCTTTTGTATGTGGGTGGATGATGGGCGAGATGTACATCCAACTTTTACTGTCTTATGATCACACAACTGTACAGTATTTAGCCAATGGACACGCTAATAGGGATAAGATATATGAAGGTTGTAACAACATCTCTTCCAATATGATAAAATAATTGGATTCCTATTGACTGATGTCTGTTGCTAATGCTCATCTTGAATGGTATCTGCTCATAGTAATCAATTTAGAGCCTCTGAGGACAATTTAGAGTCCATATGCTTTGAAAATTGGAAGGAACCTCACACAAATGCCAGGAGAATATAAGGGTTTTATGCAAAAGGGTGATCAGGCCATTATCACAAAGGTATAATGACTGCTAACATGTTCATTCATCCTGTGGGATCATGACAATCAATCCAGTCGTTTCTGAAACACTACAAATGTCTACCTCAAGGTGGCACTAGAGAAAAGTGTCTGCACAAAACATCATGGATCCATCCAATAGTTGGCAAGACTTTTCACAAAAAAATGTCAACTTTACCATAGCGCTAGAAAATAAAGGCAGGGGTTCACCAAAGTCAGTTGGCTTCATCCTCTGGGAACCATGAATGTCTGCACAGTTTTACAGCAATCCGTCCAATAGTTTGGTTCAGTCTGAACGAAAGGGGCGGACTGACCTATCGATTGACCTTGCCATCTCTAGAGCCATGCCACTTCTGTGGCTAAAAATACCTGGCAAGAACCTACTGATGTCATCAATTGCTGTATAGTCCACCTTGCAATTTCTCTGGGAACATGCACGAGTGTAAGTGTCAGTGTCAGAGCGAGAACAAGAGACGCACCAGCTAACCTCATCTGCTGTCCTGTAAGAGTCTTTCTGATGACATTTCTCAAGAAATTACTAACATCAAATCATATAATTTCAGCTGTAAATCCAAAAATGTGTTATGATAGAATTGCTCAGTTTCTTGACGTGATTGCCATTACGTGACCACTCCTTAGGGATTTGCTGGTTGGTCAGGAGTATCAACCACCTGCCAAACTGACACCCATTGCGTAACTCTTGGATTATGTACAAGATAATCACACATATAGAGAATAAACAATCAGCACAGACACATGATGACTTAAATCAACAAAAATTGGATTATGAAGTTTTGGATTGTGTCTTTAATCATTGTGTAAGATGTCATTTTTGGTCCAGTAGGGAAAAAAAAAAAAAAAGCTGCTTCTGTATTGTTCCAGTCTCCCATTTTGCCCACTTCGCAGTGTTGGGAAGTAAATTTGAGCAGGATCCATTCCAATTGAGACTTTGCCGTGTTATTTTCAATCAGACTCCCCTGATGCAGTGCCAGCCTTTCACATTAACCCTACCTCCCAGTTCTCCTGACCCTTCTATACCTCCAGCCCTCCATCCCCTCATCCCGCTCTCAACCCCAGCTTGCCTCCAAGGGATCAATTGTACAACAAATTCAATGAATTCTTTGGCAGAGCCTGTATTTCCTCTGAGAGCACCGGTTGCTCTTGAGCTTTGAGTGAAAAGGCGATGGGAAAGGAAAGATGGGGAGAAAAGAAGTGAGTGAGAACGCCAGAGAGAGGTAGTGATAGAGAGATGGGGAGGGAGGGAAAGAGCACCTTTGAGGCCACTGCATATTTAGCCCCGAGCTTTGACGAGGCTTGGCAAAAAGGAGGTGCTGCGTCGTGGCGTCTAGATGAAAGGCACCAGAACGGAAATGAAAGGGGCCAAAGGATAAGATCAGGAAATACAATAAGAAGCTGTCTTGTAAACACGCCTCAATGCCAAAAACAGATGATAAAAAGAACAGGCTGATGAAGCAGTACTTTTATTTTGCTTGACAGAGGGGTGTGTCCAGGTCATTATATTTCAGAATGGGTTTAGGAAGCGTTTCTGGCATTACGCTGACACCAACATTATTTGTTTGAGGAGCTAAATAGCTCTTTGTAGTTTTGCAATATTTCCTCCCTTCCTCTACCTCCCCCACCTCCTCCTTTCACAATCTTTTTAGGTAAAACTGGAGAGAAAAAGACCTTACAATACAATCAGAGAGCCAGAGTACTTGTTATTCAGTGCTGTGCTGTGAATTAAAAGATCCCTCTGAGCCACACACAAAAAAATACCAGCTAATAACATTCATAATACGTATGAGTAGAATATGTAAGTAAAGATTTAGCATTATTATTGATTTTATTCATACATTCTATAAAAGGCCATCGTAACAGTTAATTAGCTTGAGTTGGCCTTATACATTATGTATATTTTCCAATATAGAACAAAAGAATAGATGGTGTTTCAAAATATGCCTCAGAATGCTTAACGGTGGTACAAGGGGTAATTATACATATGTGTGTGTGTGTGTGTGAGTACTCTCTTTTGAAATTATGGTGTGTGTGAACTTTCTTTCCGCAGAGGGACTTCCAAAATGGCAGGGCACAATAACTGGACGAAGCACATCGTGTACACCAAAGGATGTTCCAGCACGCTAATGAGTAGAGGAATCATGGTTACCATTTCACACAAAAGAGAAAAGAGTCCATAGATCAAGTGCATAACTTTAGAAGATTGTTCTAATTGCATCTAGTTAATATACAGCTGGTTTCTATCTAAACATATTATACAAAGGCTGCTACGTCTATTAAAGCCATGAGCTTGTCTCGGACTAATAAATAGAAGGAGATATTAATGTAAGACTTTATTCAAAGTGTGGAAAAATTTTTTCCCCTCAAAACCGATCAGGTTGGATTTGTGTGTTAAGGCTTTATTAACCGCAGTGTTGCTGTAGCAAAAACGTGACCAAATACTTTCAAAAACTAATATCGCCATCTGCCTCAGCTGCACTTTTATGTTTCGTGCCAATTACTTTTTGCATTCGAACGCACTCCACTAAAAAAATGCTGAACACGGTGACATTTACCTGCTAAACATCAGCATATTAACAGTGTCATTGTGTGCTATATCAGTACATTGAGCACAGTTTAATTCATATTAAAATTGCTTCATTCTTCACTCTTGAACAGCACAGAATGACAGTTAAGTGCTCCACGGAACTGAATCTGAGTTTCTATGAAGCATGTCCACACTGATAACAAATGTTATAAATACATAAAATCTCAACAACAATGTTATTTGTATTTAACTAGACAAAAACTAAAGTATATCCATGTTCATTCCAAGATCAAGACTGCATAAATTCTAAGTGGATCAAAGCATGTCGAGAACAAATGGAATGGTGGCGATGAGGAAATTAAATGTGAGCACTGAGTGGAGTGAGGGAACTAAATTAAAATATTGAGCACAGAAATAAGCAATTGAGTGCACAAATCTGTAATTTTACCGAGGAGATTTATCCACCCCCTTCCTGGTCTTTATAGAACATAACTTTTGGGGCAGACACAACCCGGCAACAATTCTCTGTCTAGCTTATGCTGCTCTGTTCATCTGTTTTCGCATCCCTTGCATTGTCTAGCAGCATAAAACACAGTCTCGCCTTTCAGCAGTTTTGAGTGTTGCATTGTGACAGATGGTCAGCAAGAACTGCCGGAGTTAACCACCCACGCAGGTTTGAGTGACGCTTCATTAAAAAGAAAATTTGCGTATATAGAATATAATTTTTCTGCTTACATCTTGCAATATTTATAACATTACTGTAGACAGCACCCACAGGAAATGTGTGGGTGCTCCAGGAGGGCGAAAAAAAGTTCATAAAAAATTATATTTTAAATCACTCATAGTGGTAATTAGCCATAGCATGTAGATTTGTTTTTCAGATATCCAAAGCTATTAAATTTATATGAATTTCCTGTATTGTCGCTATTGGTTACATTAAGTTGAGAGATAAATATGGCAAGGAGAAAGATACTACTTTGCCAAATGATTACATCATCAAAAGGATTGCTATTGCAGCTCTTGTGGGAAGATGCACATTACATATATGAAAGGAAAGTTGTACAATATGCTCACTCTTAATATTTAAAAAGGATATCAAGCTGCTTGCTATACATCACAGAGCTAGTTACCAAAAAACCCTGCATAGATCCACACAGGGTATGGATGATGCATAGGTGAAGGAAAAAAAGAAACAAAAAAAAACATGTAGAAGTTCTGAGGGGCTATTTCACTGTTCATAAATCTTTAGTTATGTATTTTTGAAGTTCATGTTAACTGATAAAAGGCCAGGTTTTATTTGATATTTTCCAGTAGGGATTAAGTTATGCATTTATGAGATAGCTGATCAAAAAGGAAATCGTCAGGGAAATACAATATGAACATATTTCAGCATATGCAGAGATGTTACAGAATGTGTTAAACTGATTTGCAGGTTCTCTGCGTCTTTGTGATTTATCAGAAAACTAGATATCAAGAGCTTTGCACGAGTGGCGGGAAGTGGATCGGCAGAGAAACTATTCCGGCGAATGCGGACGCCGCACCGAAGCCACGCGGCGGCGTGACAAATGAAACGGGCCCACGCTTAGCCGGACAGCTAGGCGTGATACATGAACCTCATTGTACACTACAGGCAGCCACATTCATTGCCGATTTAATGGTGTGTTTAATTAGCTTTTAATCATATTTTGATTCAGCCCCCTTCACCTCTGTGGAGTAAACCTGGATTTCTCCCTGAGTTCATTAACTCAAAGACGAATGCTCCATCATTTCCAATAACATTCTTCAGACCTCAGGTAAACCTAAGCTTTCATTTAAAATCACTCATGTGAATAACGTGGAGATTCCACTTAATTCTGACAAACCAGGTTGTGAGTTACATCCATCAGGTGAGAAATCAAGTCATGCATTGAAAGCACTCGGGGGGAAAAAAAAAACAAAAAAAAAAAACAAACTAGACCGCCTCTGCATGTTGCATCCCTCCACTTACTGTCAACTGTCTGCTCTATGTAACAACACCTTCCTGAACTCTAGGTAGGTGCCAGACCACCATGCATTTTTAATTTGCATTGTCTCCGGGATGTGTAATGCAGGCAAGGTGTCGAAAAGAGATAAACGTCATGCTCCAGAGGTAATTACAAATCCTCTAGGTCATTTCAAACTCTCAAAGAAGAGAAAACAAAAAAATATATATAAATAAAACACCCTTTTTTAAACTTTGGCTCAGACTGTCCTTTGTGAGAGTGGTTGTTAACTCCCCAAAGTCACTTTCCCTGTCTGTCTTAAGAACGGAGTTAGCGGAATCGTTTTTACGCCTCATTTCCTAGGCAACCTCTGAAACCGACTCCTGTGTCAGGCCAACCTGTGCTGACAACCCCCTGCTGTAGTAGGGCACACATACGCATGCACACAGTAGCCGCATGCAGTCTGAAATCCAGCATGATGTCTTGGATTTTTCTCCCTCTCTTCTCAAATCTTGATTGACTCGCTTCTGCTCACAGCCTGCCAGCCCTCCAGGGTCATTTACGCTACCGAAAAAGAAGAAAAGAGATGGCGGAAAAAAAAAAGAGAGACAGATCAGGAAGAAAAGTCCAATAAAGGGAATGAATTAGCAGAGGTGAAAGAAAAGGGAGGAGGCCAGTCTCATCTCGAGCTGTCAAAAGCCCCCACTTTGTGAAGCGGAAAACCTTGTCATTTTTTAACATATTTTTTATTTTAGGAAGCGCCCTCTGGGATTTTGTCATTAATGTATTTCTGCAGAGCAAAAGTTTGGACTGCAGCTGGAAAAACACAAGAGTTTGTCAACCTTGGAGCCAGGGCCACAGAGGGAGACGCTTCATATGGAGATTATTGTGGGAGATTAAGGACAGATATATTTATATTTGTTTGATATGTAAAAAAATGCTCTTAATATCATTGAATATGGCATTTTCTGTATAATCAGTTTGGAGCTTGCTTTGTGCTCTTGAAAAAAAAAAGAAAAAACATGCTTTAGTCAACGTTTGGGACTCCACATCCAATGTTTTCAGTGCTGTTCAAGTCCAAGCTTTGGCTGCTGCACTCAAGGACATTCAGAGAATTGTTGTCCTCATGCCACTCCAGCCTCATCTTGACTGTGTGCTTGAGGTAATTATCGTGATAGAAAAAAAAAAAAAAAAAGGTGAATCTTCATCCAGGTCTCAAGATGTGTGCGCTTTAGAGTAGGTTTTCCTCAAGGACCTCTCTGGATTTAGCTCAGTTTATCGGCTCAGAGGAGGTTGCGGGGCGATGGGCGTTGGGATGACTGAATTATGGGTTAAGGTTATACCCAAGCACAGGTAACAAAAGTTACGTCGAGTGCTTCAATTTGGTCACCCTGCCATTAAGTCCTGATTGATTGTGAGCTGTAGGGATGCATGTCCCCCTAGCAGGTTCTTCCATTTCTTCTAAGGGATTCTAAAACTTGGTTAAACACAAGGTAACCATTGTGTTTTTCTTCCAACTTTAAATCATGGTGTCTCCCAGCCTAATGGCACCCACTGTGCTGGGAACATTGCTTTAGTGCATTTTTGGTCTTCCAGGAACGATGCCTCAACATGAATCCTGTCTTGTAGGTTTCAAGGCTTCATTGCTCTAATATAAACTGAAGAAGCGTGGGTTGTGTTTAGACAAGTGTGCCTTTCTAAAATCATGTCCAATCAAGTGCATTTATCCCAGTTGAAGTACTGTCAAATTCTGCAGATATTTAAATGAAACAAAAAGGAAACAGAATGAAGAGCCCGATGAAAGTGTGTGATTGAGGTAAGGCCTAGACTAATGTCTACCAAAAATATTGACTTCTACGTGAATTCATAACAAAATGTGATTTTTTTTCTTAAATAAGTTATAAGCAATAATTTAGTTTACTCATTTAGAACTCACTCCTGTTCATTTTGATATAAAGTAACAACTTTACTCAAACTTTCCCAAATCAAGCAAGTCTAAAATAAAAAAAAGTCAAAATTTAAGTTGTTTACAAGTGTTATTTAGTGTATCTATGCTAATGTGTAGAATACAATATGTTATTGAGGTTAGTACGACTTAAATGTTACAGGATATATACAAATGACACCAAGTTATACAGATATCTGTAGTTGTTTGAGTGATTGAAATGGAAATTATCCATAGTTCTGTTTATTTTGCTTAATAAAAAAAAGCATCTTGCAGATTAGATTTTTAAACATTAAAATGAATTTGTACAGATGTGTCCATGTTCATTTTAGAACTAACCAAGGACATCAATCATGGTTTTTTTTAAAATCCAGTTTGCTTTGATTTTGGTCTGTATTGTCATAGTTCAGGTACAAGGCAGCAGGGAAGAGGACCCAAATGGAGACAGTGCCGCAGCAGATGGAATAAAATGGACTTGAAACTATGGTCAATGAACAGGCTGTTGTTTGGTATCTTAAGGCAAATGAATCCGGGAGGGCAAGGCGAGTAGGAAGGTTAGAAACAGGAAGAAGGTCTAAACACAGGTACAGATTGCAAGCAGCATAACAGATGTTAGATATAATGGCCAATGGCATTGACACAACACTGTCTATTCAGCCAACAGAACTGCAAAACTGGCTGTTTTTTTATACATATGCTGGGGCTTAATGAGGGAACACAGGGCAGATGTGGGCCAACGAGGGAGTGAGGGACAGGTGTGCAGGGAGGAGCAGGATCAGGTGACTGAAAAAAAAAGAAAAAAAGATGGGAAACTCATGAAGGCATCCAATGGAGAGATGGAGCATTGCAACGAGGTGAAGGAAGAAAGTCGAATTTCTTCAATTTCAACCAAGAAAGCTAGTCTGTGGTAGCTTTCACAAATTTCGCCAATCTCATTTACACAGCTGCTCGACTAAGACTGAGATGAGAAGATGTGATATGGCAGGTAGTGCTGTTGGTGACAATACAAGCAATACATCTGTCAGCAGGACAGGAAAATACACAATATTATGCCAGGTATTGCCAAGCCATGCGTCATTTAAGGCAACATTCTTTGCCGACACTAGAAATCACCATATGACCTGCTAAGTAGTTAGCACGCATTAGCTCGGAAGGGCTAACTTGGCTTAATTATTGAATCTTTTCTCATCTTTTCATGTAATGTCTTTATTTTTTGCACCAAATTATCAGGAGTAGTATCAATAATTGTATCGATAAGTATCGGTATCAATAGGCAGTATCGGTATTGATAAAATCCTAACGATACCCATCCCTAGATACACAACCCACACATATTACAGATACAGATTGTATTAGAGGATCCAAATGTTAATAATGTAGGAGAGTCATTTGCCAGCATTAATTGATAGAAAGAAGGCAAACTAATCGAAAGGAGCAGGAAGGAATGACATGTTTGCTTTCACATCAGCTCTCATTTTCATTTCCTCTCCTCCCTTTTATCATGTCACACCGGTGTCCTGCTGATTGTTCACGCTTTGAAGGGAAAAAAAAAAAACAAAGAGAATCAAACAAACAGAGCCAGCGGAGAGCAACACATGGTGAAGATTTACCTCCGGTTGTCTCTTATTTTCTCAAAGGCGCTCAGCTGACACACACATATGTTGACACACACACACGCATATTGAGGCTCGTATCATGGGGATGTCTCCGGGATTTCAAAAGTATTTATTGACAGGGCGACCATATTTTCAAACCCCTAAACTGTACCGCACATTCGTGCACGCGCACATGCATGTGTTTATGCACTGTCCCCCATCAGGATGGGGGACAATTATTTCGGCGCTTAGCACACCTACCGAGCGAAAAATCATGTTTTTGTCTCCCAAAATCCACCAAGGTATTTGTCAGTGTGCACAAGCGCAGGCTGCCGGCTAAATGGCCGACTGTGACACATTCTCTGCCAGCTTTTAAAAAAAAAACAAAACAAAACAAGGTCCAAATCTCTAAACAACTTCATAAGCCATAACATAAAAATGCTAGATCTCCACAATGCTACGCCACAAGCTGGTAGTGAGTTTACAAAGATTAAAATGTCAAAATATTAAATCACAATTGCACCTCCTTAATAACATAAACCAAGAAAGAGCCTTTAAAGAAAGTTACCTTTAAGAAGATTGCCGGGTACTTTACGCTTTGCAGTCTTTCGTCTTAGTTAGCGTTTCTTTTCTGGAGCTCTCAGCTCTCGGGGGGGGGGGGGGGGGGGGAACCACCGCTTATGTTTGGCCGCCTTAATATGATCTTTTAATCGGCATTTCCACCAAAATGTACTCTTGCAGTGTGTGCAGAACGCAGCATTTTCATTGCTGGGTACTTTATGAAAGAAGGAGTAAGCCTCCTGGAGCTCTTTAGAAAAGACAGACTCTCTCTTTGATATGACAGCTAACCGTTAGCATATTGACAGATTCTGTCAGAAAGAGCTGCAAGTATCATAAGCTAGCAACAGCCTTGACATCGACACATTGATTGATTGACACGTACAGACAAATCAGTGTTGAATTCAGACGCATGGTGCATTGTTTATGTTTTTATATTGGGTTAGGTAGCGGGTGGGACAGAACATGATAAACATCTATGTAAGCGCTGAAAACAAGTATAAGAGCGCACACTCACACTACTCCCACACTAATATTCATAAACAGAGCCTCTCTCAGATCTCTTTTGGAAAGCGGCGTGTACTTTTAAGTCGTCATATGCGAGCCGAAACTGCTCGTGCTTCACGCTCATTTGCCATTTCTCATTTGTGAAACCTTGAGACCAGCCTATCTGAATAATACAGTTGCTCCATTAAACTGCAAAACTAACACAGTGAGCATATTTGCTGGATTAAGTGCATTCTCTTGCTTCATAGGTATTTTACAATGTACTTTCTTCTCTCTGAAATGAATTTGAATTTGGCACCTCAGAGTCACACAGGAATACGGGGCTGAAAGGAGTGAAAAGATGATAGCGAGGCAGCTGACGTCTTCTTGGCTGTTTAAAATGTAACATGAATTCTCATTAGGGTTGGAAGGGGCTGTTGCAGATGGAGTAATCCTTGGCAGGCACGGCGGCAAGCGCGCTAATATTTCCAAAAGCATTAATCCGTCAAGCACATTTGGGTATGTGTAAAAATGTGTGTAGGAAATGTGTG
The DNA here is from genome assembly GCA_038419695.1 of Scomberomorus guttatus. Taxonomy (NCBI): domain Eukaryota; kingdom Metazoa; phylum Chordata; class Actinopteri; order Scombriformes; family Scombridae; genus Scomberomorus; species Scomberomorus guttatus. The sequence continues at coordinate 8,593,973 of CM076468.1, read as the reverse complement.
TGCGGGGGTCTGACTGGTGGCTGAGAAGTAGGACGCCCGCAGAGGGAAGTCAACCCACAAACACACCCGCCGGAGATGTGACAGAGACAGACACGCACGCGCAGATAGAGGCTGAATCATCCAGGAAAAGCGCTGTGGAGCTGAGCGCGATTTGTTAATGCAAATTTAGGCCCAATCACACCCACGCTGACTTTGTTTAGGAGAGGAGGGGAGACACGGTGAGAAAGGTTAAAGGAGAAGAGGAAATCAGAGCGGCGTTGAAAGGCGTAGAAGGCTGGGAGATAAATAGCGAGGCAGAGGAAGAGGGAGAGATCTTATTTCCAGTTAGAAAACAGAATTAACTTACCATAGGGAGCAAGAGAAGATACACAGAGAAGGAGAAGGGGAATGAGTAATTTTAATGTCTAGGATTTTAGTAATCAAACTGTATATCCTACTCCAAACTGCAGGATTACACCAAGAAGAAAAAAAACCCTCAAGCAGATACTGCACAATAAAAAGAAAAGAGTTTGGCACTCATGCTTGAATAACCAAAAAACAATTCACTCTCATTAGAATTAAAAGTTTAAAAAAACACAAAGGAGTCCTCTGTTATGTTATCTTTCGTGCTGTAAAGCTTCTCTGCAGGATATATCTAATAACCTTTTTTTTTTCCCTGTATTTGCAATGCTGATTCTCGTGATGAACACATCTTTACATTTCTGCTCCTGGTGCATTTCTGACCTTTTGAAAATATACAGCCAGCTCTTAGTATATGGCACCAACCCAGGCACTGAACTCTGTGGCCTAGGGGAAATGCTAATCAGGCAGTTGGGACTGGTGAAAATCCACTATACAGTAGCTTTGCCTGAGCTACTGTAGCCCCTAGCTAGCAGATAAGTCTACATTAGACATTTAATATGATTCAAAACACTGATAACGTGCTCCCTGTGCCTGGTGCTGCTCTCTGGGCCAAGAACTCATGGAAATATACCAACAGGATATAGTCTGTAGGACATAAAGGTGACCACTGTCTGTATCTGATGGGAAATAGCACAAATATTATAGTTACCTCATGCAAAATTCCTACATCCATATATTTAAAAACATGTGTGGGTCTAAATCAGGGTGAAACAAATAACCTTGAAGCAAGGTGTATGTTTCCAGGAGCAGTACAATCAGTCGGAAGCACTTTCAGTGCTGGGGCCTTAAAAATGTAAGGTTAAAGGCATCACAGTCCCGCCCACACTGTTTGACTGACTAGCTGCTTTTAATGTAGGTTAAGATAAAAACCACGGCGAAAACAAAGCAGTCACAAAAAGACATTGTGAGGAGCAGGAGGAAGAGAAGTTCAGCCATCATTCTCAATCCAGACACCTCCTCCTGCGCCAGTTTCTCCTCAGCAAGTGCCGAGTTGTAACGACATGTATGTGGCTGCTAAAACTCCTTTCCCCTGTCAGCAGCAGCAACAAGCTGTACTGTTGAAAGACTCTTTTCAACTGTCAGTCAGATAAAAACTGGCATCAGGGCATCAGTGATGACATACAGACTGAACTCTTTGTCCCTGCTCTCCTGTGAAAGAGAACTGACTGAAGCGTTGGACTGTAATGAAATAATTTCAGTGTCCAGCACCAAGTCCCGTCATCTCCTGCTGTCATCATTAAAAGTAAGTAACTAATTTACATTTTCAGACTGTAGTAGCCTATTGCCTATTTCAGTATTATTGTTTATTGGCTATAGTTTTTGTTGGGTATACAATTGGATTTTATGCTGATGTTGCTGCATCTGCCATCTGTGTGTGTGTGCATGTGTGTGGTTTATGTAGCTGCTGTGCCAGGCTATGTTCATGTGTCATTTTTAATGTTACTGAGCATGTTGGTGCCAGTGTACCTCTATCCATACACTTGATTAATGATGCTGTTGCATCTGTCAGCTGTGTGTGTGTGTGTGTGAATATGTGGCCGCCGTGCCAGGCTATGATGCTGTTAATGTTCATCTTGGTGGCTGTAGCATTGCCTCTGATGATGTATAAGTCTTGTATGATTAAATTGTGTTGCATTCAGGCAAGTTGTAATGGCCTATTATGGTTAACATATGTGTTTCATATGTTATTAAGTATGATTGGCCACCTAACGAATGTAAGTCTAAAATTCACCCTCCTTTTAGCTCTGTTTCGGTCAACTCCTCGGGGAAATATCAGCTGCTAAATGCTCCACTATGTTCACCTACGCGCCAATAGTGTCTGCCTTTCATTTAGCGCTAGCATCCAGTTGGTTTATACGAGCTTTTTTTTTTTTTAACGAAAACATCTGCCTTCTGTGGCTGGAAGCCGATGAGGGGAACAAAACAGTAAAGGTGCGGGACGTAAAAACTGAAAGACACTAAAATGCTCAGAGCTTCATGACATGACAATGACAATATGCACAGTTTTTAGCTTGCTTGCTTGTATTACATGGATTTCCAACCTTCTAAAGATTGTAGAAAGAGAGAAGCATTAGCGCAAAAAGATTACACAGAACATTTTTATTTAATCAAAGCTGAGTGTATATTCGCCGCCAAGAAGCTTTTATTTCCATTTCTCACTACTGCTCTTTAAATGTAGCATCATATCCCCCCACAGAAGATACATTTTTGCTTTGTAGTTTTTGCAGGTCGTCTTAGAGGTAAAACAGTGGGCCATTCAAGGACAGTAATTACTAGCTCCCCACTCTCCCTCCATGCCCATTAGGTCTAAAAGCTATTGATTGATAAGATGTAGCTCAATAATGATCTGAAATTGCAAAGTTTAGATTTACAACCGCAGGCATACAGCTCACCTGCAGCAGCTCCGCCGCCCCCGCGTGCATCTGCGTGGGAAGTTGAGTGCACAGAATATTAGAGTATCAGACTTGGTTGAAAATGTGTTTGAGTAAGGTCTCGTCTACCCCGAGATGCAATTTGCCTTTCCATACACTTAAGCGGCATCAAAACCCCCGACATGTCACTGGCAGGATAGAGATGAAAAACACATTCTTCACGTTCACCCATGCATTCACAATGCACTCCACTACTATTTTCTCACACTCTATCTACTATGCATTGTAATTGCAATTGGGAGACGACTTGAGTAGCGACATGGGGGCACAAGACTGCTTTGCTTTGTGATGTTTAACACAAACAAAAAAAAAAAAAAACACCCCTGCCATCTCTGTCTCTTTGCCCCTCCCTCCCCTACACTTTTCCTTGTCCTCAAAATCATCCACGGTTCCTCTCTTAACCTTCTATCTCCGTTTACTATTGTTCTCCATCGCTGTATTTCCTCCCCCCCCCCCCCCCCCCCCCCCTCCTCTCTCAGTACAGAGTCAGCTTTAGAATGTTAAAAGCCTTGAACACTGTGATGTCCCTGCAGAGCCCGCTGTCCTGAGAGTGGAAGCTGAGCTGAATGCTAAATGGGCAGCGGCGCAGTCGCTGACGCCTGCCACCGCGGGTCCTGTTCCATGCTCAACCTGTGCCCGTGCCAGGCGGGCGTGAAAGTGAAATAACGAAAGTGGGCGCGCGTGTCAAAGACAGACACTGAGAGAAATGAGAGTGAGTGGCTGAGGGCATGTGTGCCAGTGGGTGGGGAGCTAAATAGGGTTACAGAGGGGCTGGCAAATGAGGCATTGCCCCGGTCTCTCCTATAAGCCATATTAATGATGATGAGTGAGGGGTGCTAGGACCCCAACTGAGCTGTATCCATAAAGAGAAACAGCTGAAAAAAGGTTTTTTTATCTTCACTTCCCCTAACTGTAAATCCTCATGCATGGCTGGATGTCTAAATTGAACATGTATGCATTTAACAAACCACAATGACTTCTTTTAAAAACAGAATTAGTCCACATTTAACTCAACAGCTTTCAGTCTAGCAATAGGTAGTAACACTGCAGTGCTCACTGACTCGTGTGTGTGTGTGAGTGTGTGTGTGTGAGAGAGTGTGTGTGCCATGACTGCAGTCAAATATTAGCCCATTAAATCAACGGTGGATTTGTCATCATCTTCTCCCTGTCAGTATGCTAACGTGCAGCCGCTTTGCCAGGCAAAAAAAAAAAAAAAAAAAAAAAAAAAATCAAAGATTTTAGCTTTAATGAAATGAAAATTGAATTTTCAGAGTCATTTTTTCATACTTTAATTTATTTTTCCACCTGGCATTGAAAATTAAGTAAATTTACTTTCAACCTGTGCTCCATGTCTGATTTATCATGTCTGACATTAAACCACAAAATTAAATATGTTCAAAAAAAATTGTTTCAGAACTGGTTCCATAATTGTCAATTTATCTACAGTATTTCACTATGAAACTCATACGAAGAACACCTTATGTTTCCATATATATGTGATAATTCATCTTGGCCTTGGTCTGTTTTGCTATTTAACAAACATATGCTCTTTGTCCAAGCAAAACATAGTTTTTTTTTGTTCTTTGTTTTTTTTCTATAGATGACTTCACAGACAAGTGTGAAATCCAGGCTTTAGATTCACAGTATGGGGCCTTCAAGGTACCACCTCCTACCAAGGTAGGAGTTTTGTACTGCTAGAAGTGATATGGAGGAATGTGTTAACCAGTGGTCCCTGTTTTGTTTCTATTGTGCGTGGTCATGAGGACACAAATACACATCCAAGTTGCACATCCATTTCCAAGTATATATAAACAAAACATTTAAAATTTGTATTCTGTCTAAGAGGGGTACTAAAGAGAGGCAGATTTAAAGAAAAAAAAAGGTCAAAATAGATGCAGCAGAGTTCAAGATATCCTCACTTTTAGTCCCTGGTATGGGCCTAGCATCAAATACCCTGGATCCTACACTTCCCATAATAATAGTGAAATAATAGTGAAATGCATCTCAAGGTACTTTACATAGATTAAAAAAGAAACACAAAAAAACTATATTTAAAGCACTTAACAAATCAAAGCTGCAAACAAAATTTGTAAAATGTGTATATTAAAACAAACAAACAAAGATATTCCAGTGAGATTCAATAAAAAATGAATTCGCTATAGTTGCATGTTGGATATTTATGGGCAAGCTGTTCCGCTCTATAATAAAAGAAGGCTGCCTCTACTTCTTTGTCTTGACTGTTGGTACATCTAGTGCTGTAGTGTTCATTGACCTAAGATAGCGCCTGGGTGCATAGACAGTACTGTGGTGCTAAACCATTCAGGGACTTGTAAACTAGTAAAAAAAAAAAAAAAAAACTCAAAAGCATCTTTCTTTAGAAAGATTCTCCCTTCTCGCCTGGTAAAAGCCTGCATCTTTCAAATTCCACGTCCTCAATTTGTGCTACAAGATTTCTGTTAAAAATGTGCAATTTCTAAGGACTTTCTTAGACTTTACAAAGCTCCTCCAGAATCACAGAAGGCATTATACAGCTGTTTTTACAGGTTGTGTGGTGCACCCGGTGACTAGTAAATTGACTTTGACATGTAAATTCAGTGGAGCACCCCTATAAGTCTTTATTAGGTCAGAGTCAGCTAACACGGGCTGGGAAAAGACAGTCACATACAGTATGTAATATGTGCTTAAAAGATGACTAAATATGAATGGGGAGCTGCTAAAAATGCATAGCCTGGGACCTGGGGATAGAAAATGGTGGCACAGAGCTTTTAAAGCAGCAGGAGTTGGTGACAAATACACCGCCCATATATGAACAAATACAAACCTCACGCAAGGAGATGCATTTATACCTGAGTGCACACATACACTGACTCCTGCCTGCGCGCACGCGTCCGTGCGCACACTACACTGCACACACATTCACACCTAAATGAACAGCTGCTGTGTTAAGCATTATCTAAATACAATCAGGATGCACTCACCAACAGCACAATTTGCATCTCTCTCACTCTGTCTCGGCATTTCGCCATGGCTCGTCAGCAGTTTAGTAAAAGGGCTTTTCACGCACAAACACAAAAAAGCCCCCAACAGGCGTCTCAGGTGGGTAGCAAAGCTGTAATCCTCTTTCCATCTAAGCACCTTTTTACTGTAGGTAGAGGAGAGAGAGATGAGAGCCAGAATTTGTCAGCCCTTTCCTTCCCTTTAGCAGCAGAGGAGTATTTGCATAGCACATACACAAGGAGCAAGGATTGATTTAATTGGCTATCTTGTCTTCTTCACCAAGATATGATGCTGCGGATGGGGAGGAAAAAAAGGGGTTATATGGTGTGTTTGAGAGGGAAATAAAGATTTCCAGCGTTTCTGCCTGTCCGTCTGTCTGTTGGCACTTACGTGGCTGTCGGTGTGTGTGTGTGTGTGCGCGCGAGCGTATTCACGTGTGTGGGAAATACGTGTGCATCTCTGACAGGAACGGAAAAAAGGGTTTTCAGGACCGAAGCGGCACGGCCGAGACAGGAACACACACTCTTTAGTTGAGAACACAGGCCTCATTTAGGTTAGCACAGGATTAGCCACGCCGAGCTGCACAAGCACAGGAATTAAAATGCAAATGAGGACAAGGATTGCACAAGAGGAGTGCAACAAGACGAGGATAAAATAGCATGGGTAAGGATGGATACAATGTGTGCTGTACTGGTATTATTTATATTGTTGCTGTTTTTAATTGCCAATGTTGTGGAGATGTCATACTAGCTGAAGCAGATCCACATATTAATAAGACTTGTGATATCAGGCATTACAATGTATTTTACTTAATTGGAATATACTGGCAATTAAAGTGTCTGTTGTGAACAAAGAGTCCAGAAGAAACAGAAGAGGGTACAGCAGGCTGGACTGTCACTGCTACTGATTACAGTTTTACTAAGTTGCAGCCAACTTTGTAGGTCGACATGCGTGTTTGAAAACTTTATCCTTCCTTATTTATATTCTGAAACAAGTGAAACAGTATTAATATAATATTAGCAAACTTTTTCACTTGTTTTCACTTAAAAAAAAAGAATCATTTTAAAGGAGAACACCAGTTTTAACAAAGTCAGGTTGCTTGTTATTGGAAGTACTCATCCTATGACATCAGTTTGTATAGTGTCCTCTGTGGCTGTGATGATGTCATGGTGATGTCATGAGAAATATCTAAGCTTGGGCTTGGAGAGTACTCATTTTTAAAATAGAGCTTGTATAATGTGTAACTGGTTTGAAAAAATGTGTCTACTTAAAGGCTCAACTCAAGTTGCATTATGGGAAGTGTAGCATCCAGCAATTTTGGAGCTTGACCAATAGGCGAGTACCACAGCTTGAGGCTGAAGCCAATGCAGTTCTCCCTTAAAGTGCAATGTCACCGACGGCCACTAGATCCAAAAAATCCCTGACTCCAATTGACTCCCTGCCTGTATACATGCCTGGTCCCCCGGAGCATGATGACCTTTCTTTTCACGGAGTTCAGCTGAAACTACGTCTATTTGCAGTCTTCTTCTGCAGCTGGGATGGGAGCCCCCGGGCAGGGTAAGTGGCCTTGCAGTGTGGTCCTCCGCTTGAAACCCTGTCTTGTCGCAGTTGTAGACACGGCTTCACCTTCAACCCATGCTCCTCCAGGGTGGCAGTGAGGAGCTGGAAGTGCCTGTTGATGGGCCCCGTCTTGGCACAGGATGCCCTTCCATGATTGGTGATGTTTGGAGTCTGGACAGTGAGGCGATGTTCGTTCTGATCACGGAAGATATCCACCGCATCTGGCCAAGAGCAGCCTTCTGTGTGTCTGCGTGAGGCCAGGACCTGAGGCTTCATCAGCACTCCACCAGGAATTTTCATCTTCAGGGGCGAGAAGTGGCCTCTGACCATGGACGCAGCCAGAGGCCACCCTTCCACTGACTCAGTCACTCAGGCTGAACTATGGTACCTCAAACTGTTTGGCAGCCTGCCTGCAAGGGAGCCTGCCTCCTCCCACCTCCTCCCATAGCCTGTTCCATGGCCTCCCGTGTCCACTTTCTTATCTTCCTCTCCCTCTTGCTTATTTGCCGAATGTTTGGCATATATACATTTTTTATCAGGCAGAAATAAACTCAAAATTAGATCTACAGATACATGTCATGTCTTAAATATAATTGAAATTGGTTTAATTTACCTTAAACCAAAGCAGCATTTAAATTTCTATATCCACCTTTACGTTTAACAAGAACACAAACCACACAGAGGCATACAACTGAATGTCAGTTGTATTCAATTTTGGTTTTACATGTGCTCAACCCATTTATAATATAATATTATATATATATATATATACACACACACACAGATGGGTGACAAATGAAAGGAAAAACCTGAATAAATGAGTGGAGAAACATAACAAATGCAGATGCTTCCACACAGATGTACTGCATGGTACAATTAAGCAGTTAACATCCAATCATGCTCTGTTGCCATGCCCAGTTGATTCTGAAGAGCAAAAGATCCAAGTGACTCTGAAAGTGCTAAAATATGCATATGTTGGATGACAACAGATTGATAATGATGAATTCCTCTGAAGGAGAATAAAGAACTGCTGGCAGGCATTTAGAATAACTTGTATAGAAATGGCCAATCTTCTCACTGATGGTCTTGTTTGCTTATGTAGGTCATATAAAAGGCATCAGACGCATCATGAAGCTGTTTCATAACCGGTGAAAAGTTCCTTGTGTAACTTTGATTAGTCCCGGTTGTGATGATATAATGTAATGTAATATTGTCTGGTTACCATGGAGACGACTGAAACCTTTTGCCGAAGCATAAATTGAAAACATTGCACAACTCTTTAATTTCTGTGGAGCGACACTTAATATTAAGGTAATTATAATTATAATAATTAAGTAGATGAACAATTGCCTCCTAACAATCAGGAGTTAATATTACTCACTTTTTATAAGTAATTAGTTGTGTAATGTATTGAGGTAGGTAGACTTAGTGTATCACAGATGTTAAATTTAGATACTTTTTACTCAAAACATGAGGTGAAATCTACCAAAATGAAATTGAATGCAAATTGTTACCTCACGTTTATTGAGTAGGTTCTATAGGTTTTTCTTTACAGTGTACTAGATTAGTTATTATTGAATGGGGCTCTCTATCATTGGCTTGACATTGAGAAGGGTATGCAGCACTGAGGCAATTATAAGTTTTCTCTCCGTGCATCTGCCCTCCAGCTAAAAACACAGTAGCAAATTAATCATCTTAAAATGGCCAAAACTAAAGGTTAGCCATAATCCTCCACATCATTGTCCATATGCGAGCATACAGACACACACGCGCACACACACACACACACACACACACACAAGCTTCTATCCTCCTTGTCTCCTCTTGTGTACTCCGAGTGGACATAATGAAAGTTAATGAATAAATCCATAACTTATATTTTAAAAAATGGGACACCCTGCACAGGCAGGAAAGGACATTTCTCTGAATATGTGCATAGATTTCAATAGGGCAAGAACACCGCCTTGGGTAGGTGCAGAGGGCCAATTGAAAAAAGAAGCCGAGTGTGCAGCAGTGAAAACAGCTGAAAGGAGCGGAGGCAGTGATGAACACAACACTAAAAACAACTAACCATCCATTTTGGTTAAGGCTGCAACAGCGGTTTCTCTAAAAGTTTGATTAGTCGGGTTTACAGCCATCACACAGGGTGTTTTCCTTCAACGAGATTTAATTGGTCACTATCATGAGTGTGTCTCTGACATTGACATTTGGAAGTAGAGAAAACTCAGCCAAGGCCATCAATAAGTTTGACCTGCTCAGGATGACTGTCACTGTGGACCTCTGAAGGTCTGGTTGAAGCTTCTATGTCCTATGTGATTAAACCTAATCAGAACATGAGGCTCATTTATCTTATTTTGGTGGTGGTCCACTGAAGGTTATACCTGAAACATATCCCTTAGATGTGAAAGATGAGATGAGAAATGGCCATTGCTTTGGAGCACAGAGGACTGTGTGCATTAGCCCTCGGTACTCAGGTGAGGCTTGGTGTTTTATTTCTGCCTACGCAATTGTGCTTTTACCCTTGATTGATGCTTTGCATGACAGGCTGACCGTGTGAGAGTCTTCCACTGTAAGTGCACTGTTCAGACCTGTACGTGTTCGCTGACAGAGGACCCCGGCGAGAGGCGAAGCAGAGATTAGATGTTTGATGGGTGCAGAGTGTCTTCATCTGATTAGGCTTTACGCAGAGTGTGGCATCAAGTTGCACTCCATCGGACTTCTCTTTTTTGATCATCTGATAAATGTGTCCAATAATAATTTGTCTTTTAGCTTTGGTTTGGTCTATCGACCAATATCTTGATTGTCTTTTCTTTCTTTCTTTTTTTCCTTTTGGCGGGTAGTGCACACTTGTCCTTTCTGCACTTGTTGGCTAGTTGATGAAAGCAGCGAGAATTAAGCGAACAGTCTGAGAGCAACAGGAGAAACGCAGCTGAAAGTTGGATGTTGTTTCTCAGGCGGGTTCGGCACTACGGGCATCACTTTGTCATTACATGCTTGATGTGAAATGAGAAATTGGGACATCAAAAACATGATTTAATGCAAGGTTAACCATTTTAAAGATAAAAAAAGTTACAAGTAGGCCTTGTGTTTCCCCCACAATTTTATATGTTAGGCTGAAAATACACTTTTTTTTCTAGGTTTTTGAATACTGTTGATATGGAGCTGTAATCTAATCTTCTCTCAACATCAATTATTATCACATACTGAACGTGGACAACACTCACTAATGCCTGTAGGTTTAATTCCAGAAGCATGCATCAAAAATTGGTTCAAAACCTCCCACTGATGGATCAGTATCAATCATCCAACCATGTTTCCTGGACCTTTAAATCATCCGGAGAGTTGAGAGTTTGTGGAAAGAGTTGAAATCCGACATTACAAATTTTGATCTGTATTCAATGCCACCCTGAGATCGAAGCATTTGCCGTCCCAGTGTAAGCAACGGAGATTTACGGCGGGTGTATTTGTTGGCCTGGCCTAATCCACAGGCTTTCCTCAGATAGACCGACAGTCAGACAGACTTTTCTCAAGGAGCCTTGCTTGTCAAATTGCAGACACACAAACAGCCATTTGCGCACACACACACACACACACACACACACACATTCACATTCTTTCCCCAGCAAGGGGTCACATACCCAATCAGGTGCACACAAACATATACACACACATAGCAGTGTACCAGTTTGATATGGCACCCAGAGTGTGATGACAGTATCAGGTCCTTGTGTGATTGAGGTGACGGAGGCAGAGACAGGTTGGGGGTTGTCATCGGCTGTGAGTGACAGGAAGCTGAGGTGGGGAGGGGTAGGGGTTGTGGCAGCTGAGTTCATGGCACGCAGTCTATCCCTCTGTCTGTCTGTTTGTTTGTCTCACTCTCTTCCTCTCTGTCTCTCAAACCATCCATCTCTTTCTCATGCCTGCCAGTCTGTTTCAACCTTTCTGTCTTCTTTGTCCTGTCCGTCCATCTCTGTCTCTCTCTCAGTTTCAAATACATACATTTTTTTTTCTCTCTCTCTCTCTCCCCGGATGATGGGTGGATGAATTTTGCCCTTTCTTCCACATGTCAGACACTGCATCAAGAAAAACAATGGGAGACCCATAAATAGGGTTTAGAGAACATGCACCCAATTTACTTTGACAGTGGGGGAGGTGTGTTTGTGTGTGTGTATGTGTATGTAAGCGTGTGCACGGGTGTAAGTCACTTTGACAGCTGCTGCAAATGAGGCAATATTGCAGGTATTGACTGACATCGTCCGCCCCAGGCCCTGTGCTCACTAGAAAAAAAAAGTGGTCATCATAAATCACAAGTTGTATTAGCGATTGATGCTCCAGTTGGAGATGCAGAGACTTAAAATCTTAATCTAACATTATTTTGTCAGTGATGTGTAACCTCTAAAATGTGTGAATAAAAGGCTGGGGTCATGTTTTAATAAGAAACACTTAAACAGAAGTGTTTGTAATTACCTTTACTGCTATAAGTGAAGAAAATCCCTCAGGTGGCATCCTTAATGAAGTCATAATCAATTAGACCAGAACTAAAAAAAATGCCCTCTCATTTATGGATATTCTCAAGGGGCCACAAACCAGCTATAAACCACGCTTAATGTCATATTCAGTAATACCCGAGGATGTGCACAGGTGTCAAGATCACACCTTTTTTTTGCCGCTGTGGGCCTGAAGAATCAAATTCAGATGAATTAGCGATGAGACATATCAACACCCAATGGCTACATGCTCTCTCCGTGTGTCAGCAGTTTACAACATAGAAAATCTATAAATCGTTATTTATCGAACAGTACCTAAATAATAAAAGAAAGCAAAAGCTGTAAAAGCTCCTGAATTGGCTGCTGGAATATCAAGGAATTGTTCAGGGGTATGTCTGAAACTGTGAAAGTCAGAGCCTGACCATTTGGGAATTTACATGAAACCAGTAAGGGATACCATTTTACGTATGGAAGGTCAAGAAAAAGCACTGAATTTTACATCACGGCCACAACGGGAGACCTGGTTATTTTGAAAAGTTTGCTTCAACTATCAATTTTGACACCTCAAGTTGCTAATTTTCCACACAAACTCCCACAACCTCAGACTCAGAAATGACTATCCATCGACCGACGCACTGCTGACCTGTACGGAAACACTTTAAGTACATTCATGCCAGGCACGTCACAAAAGTCCAGCTACTTTCAGGTATCCCGGCAGCACATACTATTCTTAGGCTTGGCTGTCATTTTTGTCCGCTTTGCCTCCTCTCTTGTTCGGAACAAAGACTGTGAGATGAGGGTCATCTTTTCTGACAGCAAGGGCGGTCAGCCCCTCTGAGGTTGTCATACTCTGCCGCCTTTAACAGTGCGCCGCTTTTGACTGATCTCTTTACTCGGGCGCGCGTTCCCGTGCGCTGTATGTCTGCGGGTGTGTAAGATGGAGGTTGTTAAAATCCTGATCTTTTAACACTGCCCGGCTTCAACCTCCGTCGTGCGTGTGTGCATGTGCAGGGGAGGTGGCATTGTCACAGCCCTGCCCTTTTAACATCACTCTGCTTAGACTTCTTTTGTTTGCGCCTGCAGTGTAAACGTCCCACATTAACAGATCTGAAATCCTCTGACAGGGAGGGTGCTGACCTTTGGATATAAATAATACTCTCTATTTGACTCGTGAACAGAATGGACGGTCATTTCTCCAAGCGACTGTTGGTGGCCGCGCTAATTGCTTTAGTGTGCTTGTCTCGTCAGCTGCCAAGTTGCACTCTGCTGAGCCACAAACTTGGCCTGCGCATGAGAGAGAGTTGGACAACAGGGCTCTAAAATATGCCAACATCCATTTGACTGCTTGGCAGTAATACAAAGCGGATGGAGAAGGGAGGGAGAGAATGAGAGAGAAAGAGAATGAGACAGAGAAAGGAAGAATGAGAAACGGTCAGTGACTGGAGAGGTAGCTGGGCAGAGGAAGATGCAGAATAGTGAAAAATAGTAGACACAGTGAATAGTGGATAATACCTCCTTGTCTGTTTTAGCCTTATTTTGGATCCTGATAGCCCATGACCGAACAGGCGCTCCGCTGCTGTGTAGAAATTTACATAAAAATCAATACCTATTGACTCCCTATTAAATTTATTCCCCTTTCCCCTGAACTATTTTCCCTCTCCCCCCTCCCCTTTCTAATTCCTAATGATTGCCTTTCTGCTCAGCGGGGAATCTTCCAAAGCCTCGAAATTTCCTCCCTGCTCGGTTTGCATCAGCTCCACAGCAGCTCATGAAGCCGCCTGTCATCCAAATCAGGCAGGAGATGAGTGACAGCATATCAAATCCCGATCTTTTAACTGGTTCTGGTTGGAAGAAGAAGAGAAAAGCTGATGAAAAGGGAAATCTCCCCCAAGGCTGTCTGTGGAGTCAAGAATCTTGGCATGCCGGCAGAGGTTGATTTGTGTGTGTATTTTCTCAGAGGCTTGTATAATGGCTTTGACACTGAGCCTTCTCATTGTGACCATCAGTACTAAGCCTCCGTGTTAGGTCACCTACCATATTTCCTCTCTGGCAGTAGTATTAAAAGTGTCAGTCTGCGAGCGCCAAGCATGGAACGTTGATGTCCTCCCAAACATTTCTGCTTGACAATAAACACACTTTGTGTTGCACCCATTCCAAAGTCTGAAGCTTTATCAGTTAAGATGTACTGTAGATGCCATCTCTACAACAAGAAAGTTTATTTTTCATCTTTCTCTTATGGGACGGATCAATATAATATCTGTTGTGAAAACAAGCTAGATGGCTTGAAGCAACAAAAAGAAAAGTATAGCTATAAATCAAAAGACTGCACTGTAATCTCTTAAGACAGTCTGCAGTTGCTCCATGATGATCAATGATTGACTGTGCAGAATCATCGTCTCGTCTCCGGAACTGCTGAATATCTAAAGGATCTTTTGGTTGTGATGTTGCAGAAAAGAATCTTTCTATCCATCCCAATTAATTGGCTATGGAGCTGTGCATTAGAGAAACTCTCAAATGCAGAGAAAATTGTGACTCTTTCAAAGTATTTCTCTTTGGCAGGCATGGAGCAAAACTGTCAGTCATGGTTACAAAAGATTAGATAAAGACCGGGCTGCTGGGTGCAACTATACATCTTTAAGACATAGGGAGCTTCAAGAAAATAAAAACATGGCAAGGGACAAAAGACAAAAAAAAAAAAGACACCATATCAACAAATGCCTATGTTCACAAATTTGACAAGCTTACTCGCATCCCCATTCAGAGCCTTTCAGAGGGCGCCAAAGTGATCCTGATTAAATGCATCTTTTAGGAATTGGATGGTGTGAATACTGCTGAGTGAACTGCTAGTCAGAAGCCAGGATCAACATGAGAGGGGGAATGTCAATTACTAAATCACACATTGTAAGAGGCCACTGTAGATGAGTGATTTGTTGGCTTGAGGCCTCGATCTCTCTATTAGAGCGCTGGCTTTTCCCCCATTGTCCTGCATATTGTATTCTCCATCCTCTGTCATTATTGTCCTCGGTCAGATTTTTCCTTTGTGAAGCGAAATTACCACATACCTGTGATACTTGTGGCTAGTGCAGCTGAAAGTTCGCACATGACACTGAAATGGTGCACCAATTTGCAGACTGTAATGAGTCCGCCTGCAGGAGATTTGAGACAACATGATGCGTGGTGCAGACAACAATCTGTCTCTCCTGAGAGAAAAGAGCTGAATGTCAGTGTAACCCACTTACAGTACTCAAATATATTTAGGACCAGTATCTAAGTCCGTAGGAGGGGTTGAAAGAGACACATGACAGACACAAAAAGCAACTGGACCCAGAAGGGACTTTCAACTTAAAATATATTAAAGACTACTGTAGAAAACAACCCAAAAAAAAGTTTCCTCTCTAAATTGACATTTTATTATTAATTAACTGTTGGATACTGTAATTAATGCACTCAATGCATCTGTTTTCACAGTGCTTCACAGTTTGAACACATAACATAAAACCCCATGAAAGTGGTTACTTAACACATTTCACTTGAAAAGGAAGAAAATGTATCTGAAGCGTAACAAGAGCTCATGATTCCTTTGGTCCGTTCATTTAAGTTCAACTTTGTTCCTTTGTTGTGGTCAGTTCAGCTAGCTTAAGTCAGATAGGGTAGTGTCAAGTCAGTTTCAGTTCCAAAGTGCTCTTAGGTCAAGGAGAATCCAAAATCTTCCTTCGTCAAGGACAAATCCAAAATCTAAGGGTATTTCCAGGGCATCTCAAAACCTAGCCACGACCCTGCCAAAAGCAGTTAACTCCTGGCGCACAGGTCCTTGGATCACCTCTGTCACTTCTTGTAAGTGTCGTCTCAAGGTGTGCTTAGCATTCATAACAAAGTTTCTAACGTGATTCATCTGCTCATATTATTTCCTTTACTCTGTACTGTCGAACTTCTACCTGGAGGGGGTAGGACTTATTTCCCCTCTCCAATCACAAGTCTTCATTGCCTGATATAACCAATAAGAACCAAGTCTGAGTAAGATAACTCTGACTGACACATTGTTTAAGCAAGCAGAAAGTAATACTGGAAATAAAATAATCTTACAGAGCCAAATTCTCTACTGGGTTACATCAGCAACTTCATCATTTGGACGAAAACACCTAAGAGAACCTAAGAAGGCCGAATGAGTCATCCCCATCCACACATAAAAGCAGATACATAATAGAGAGGAAACTAACTTTTGTTGTGCCACAGCCTTGTGTGGGTATTACGTGGCTTCTGGTTCCACTGCACTGCAATAGATAGCAGCAGTAATGCCATGCTCACTAATTCCCACCTATACCGAAGATTTACAAGAAGTAGTGTGGGAGGAAGGCTTAAAACAACACCAGCAATCTAACCCGCCCAAAACACAAAGTGTTTAGTCCCTTGCTGTCTAGAAAATGGCAATGCAGATTTTACCCTGAAGCCATAAGCATGCTAAAGAAATACACCCAAGTGAACCTTACTAAACATTTAGCAAACACAGCCTCCACAAACATACAAACTACAGCCCACCCACCCACCCAGTGGACTTTGTAATGCAAACTGTCCTGGTCTCCTACATGAAAGAATGATGTGCTACTGTACACGCTCACCCCCCATCTGGATCTCCACACCATGCCACGCTACCTCCTGCACTGGCACTGAACACTGGCTTTGGATGTAAGCTGTAAGGTGCAGAACGGTATGGATGTAATTCCCCAGGCATACTGGGCGGCTTCATCATTCATAACAACAATTAAGTACTAAAATGGAATGCAGTGTCTATTTTTGATGTGCAATTGCGTGGAATGACAAAGATGTAGAATCTAATCGCATTTAAGTGCGGCTGATTAAGTTAAGTGATCGCCTGTAGATGGCGCACATTAGCACGTTTGTTGCTTCTGTCGATAGGAACTACACACAGGTCTGACAGTGCTGGAGCTGGATAACACTGGCCAGACCTGATTTCACGTGCTTTAATGCTTCAGTGACGCTGTGTGTTCTCCCCCTTTTCTCCACAGTAACCTCTTACATAAACCAGCTCCTACAGGAAGTCTCGAGTTCAGACCAAGTTGATCACCACGCAAACAAGCACACGAGGAAAAATGAGATATTAATTTGCATTGTAAGTCACCCCACTCAAGTTTATTTAATAATTTATTCAAAGTGAAAAACATTTAATGAAAGAAATCATCAGGTTTCAAAGCCCTGCAGGCACAATAGGGACACATATTATAGATGGTGATTTTTCGTATTTAACAAGGGGTATGGGTGGTTGGTAAATAGTTTTTCATTCTCCTCTCACATTTCAATTAAAAAAGTAGTGATGGGATTTTCTTAGGCATTTCTTTTAGATTTGTACTGCTCAGTTATAGAATGGCAGGAATGGTGGGAAAATAAAGAGCAGACAGTAATGAGTCAGATACACCTATGACATAATGAGTCCACAACCCCACCATTGTTCCTTGTGAGTCACTGCTGTTCAGCCACCCGCCATGAAAGAGTACGCCAGTTTCCCTTCCAAACAAGCTGTACAAAGGCTGATTCAACTAATTGGTTCTCTCCTCTCTGGTTGAAAATGTTAATCAGTGAAATCGGCTGCTGTACAGTTTGGTTGGAAGGGAAACCCTCATAGTCTTCTTTGGCAGTGGACGCACATTGGTTTTTAGAAAGTAACATGGGACTCTGTTGGACACAAGAACCAATGTGTCTGTGTTTGTGGCAGCCTTCTTTGTAAATCCACAGTGAATCACTAGATGGGGTGGGACCAGAAGTGACATATGCTTTAAAGTTTCAACCCAAAGAGAGCTCCTTTTTTGAAATTTTAGTTTAGATTTTAGTTTATTAATGGCATTTTGTGGGAAAATAGGCTTATACAAATATTATGGGACACCATATTGTAGCCGTCAGTATGCATATATTCTACAATATGCCACAATTACAGAATAAACCAGCAGTAGCAGTTTTCTACCCTGTGTGATTCAGCGTGGATTTACCCTTTAACACAGATGCTGCAGTCATAATAATGTCATATGACCCAATCCATCATAAATGCGTGACATTTCAGCACTTTATAATGGTTAACAAGGCCTGATATACATCATGCCCAGGTCTGAGATAATGACTTGCCAATATGACAAGATAGGAATCAGCAGAATTGTTGGCTTAGTTTGTGGAATTCTATAAAATACTGAACCATCAGAGATTGTTAGTTTATTGAGCTTTTTTTTTTAAAAAGGTTTGGCCATGCACTTCGCCGCCCACCCACACATACACACCCACACACAAGATTCTCTTCCCACTGCAGAATCTGCTTCGACAAGATAAGTGCGGACTTGTAATTGTGCGAGGGCCCTCATCTCTCCGCAATGGCTGATAATGGTGCTGTGAAAGCCTTGTGCTCATTAAGCTAGCCTTTGTTGTTTTTATTGCACAGCTCGGTTGATTATTTTTTCAAGAGAATTCAGAAGGTTTAATGCTCTCCCCTGTTCTGTAAACAGAGCTGCCGCTGTGGTGAGCAAACTGCTGCAAAATAAACCAATAAATAAGTAGATGATTAAAAAAAAATCCCAGCCCTTAAAAATCTAGGATTTATATATGGGGTTCTGTAAATCACCTTCCACATTTGCAAACAGTCGCTTGGCATAAAGCACTTGCGATAGAAGTCCTGGTACTGACAGAGGAACCTTCACACTGGTTCTAACTTGAGTGCTCACAGTATTAGGGCCTTTTCACACCTGAGAGTCCAAACCAAGGTTCATGTTTTTGTTACATTGCATACATTTGATCCAGTCAGTTTTGGTTTCACATTGCAGTTATGAGAGCACGCTAAAGAACTTTACGTGACATACCTACGTCCTGTCGTCATCACCTATGTGGGCTGCATCTCCCCATACTTTACATTGCTTGGGTTGTAGACGGGCGTGTTATCAATTCAGCGGGTAGCCTTCTATCACCGTTTGAATTAATGGAGAAAAATGAATGAACAGGATTATTTCATTGGCACTATAATAATATTATTATGGCATTATTACCAGCAGCACCAACTTAAAGCGCAATACTCAAGACTAGTTCGATTTTCGCCAAATGAACGTCTTCATTGTGCGAAAATTGTATTATTGCCGACAGGTAAGAAGGCGAAGACTGCAAGCAATCCTACGAGCCTTGGCAACTCTGTCTCGGGAGAGACCAGTAAGGTGAGAGAGATTTATTACTGTGTCTTTATTACGATGCATTTTTCCATGCAGTAGCATAAAGAAGATGCTTCCAGTTTAACACTGTAGCAGGCAAGGCTACTCTTGCAATTTCACTCGCTCTTGTTCTGTATCTTTCAAATTAAATAGAGTTTCAGTCGACAGAATCCATTCATTTCCTCTGAAGCTTTTATTGTGAATCATTTTCAGGAACATGTTATGGAAAATTCAGTGACTTGCACGGTTCTCATACGGTACTTCATATGTAGCTACTGCCATCTTGTGATACTATGTTACTACAATGACTGAAATGTTGAAAATAGCATGACATAACATGAACGGAAACAGACAATTAAGTCAATAATCGCAATTATTTGTATGACAATTAATCATCAACTAAAATTTCATAATCATGACAGCCCTACTGACAGCTGCCACTCATATTTGCATCCTGGCACCACCTCACAACCCAGCTGGTGTTGTGGACCACAATATGAAGTTTTGGGATGTCAACATTGGCTTGCCCGGGGGGGTTCATGATGCCCACATATTCTTAAACTTGTCCCTTTACAAATGAGGGCAGGATGGAACACACTTGCTGGGATGGCAAGAAACCACTCAGGATGTGGATGCACCTCTTGTGATACTAAGAGATGCCGCGTATCCACTGCTACCATGGCTAATGAAGCCATAACCGGAGGGTAGAGGGATAACACCGGAACAATCTACTTTCAATCACCGCTTGAGTCATGCCAGAATGACTGTGAAGAGGGCTTTTGGACGCTTGAAAGGAAGATGGAGCTGCCTATTAAAACAATGTGACTGTCATGTCACCTTAATCAGTGACATCATCTCCGCCAGCTGTGTCCTGTACAATTTTTGTCAGAGTCGCAATGAAGAATACACTGGCAATGAAGATGAAGATCATGATACAAGACTCATTGGTGGTGAGAGTGGGAAAACATTAGGAATGCATTGTGTGCTTATTTTTCAACTCTGTAGGTATAGACATTGCTTTGATTACTGTGTAATCATTTATGCCACTTGCACCTTTTGCATTGCAGTCTTGTTTTGGTATGTTTAGTGAAACCATCTACAATAAGTGTATCATCGTTTTGGCACTTGCAGCCTTTGTATTGCAGTATGAAACCATCTACAATAAATTCACCATTATTTGACTAAAGTTTATTGTTAAAATACTTCTGTTGATCTCGTTCTGTTCATAATTACATCTCACTTCAGTTCATGAAGTGCTGCTCCTTGTTGCTTGGTTCCCCACTATCATTTTGATACAGGACGCGTGAAGTCTGATCAAAGGGGTTTGTAGATTGGGCCTGGGTAGTTGGTAGTTGTGGAGACTGCTGTGCAGCCCAGTCACCGGGAGCTGGAGGTGGATGATAATTGGGATGCATGGGACCCCAGGATGCTACACGGTGTGGAGCTTGGCTTTGATGAGACATGCCTTGCATGAATGTCTGCATAAAGTTCATAAACATTGTATTTGTGGCTGCCTGCTGCTCCAGCAGCATCCTCAAACGCCTCTGCTCAGTCTCCTGCTGCATTTTCATCTACCTTTCCAGAGTGGCATCCTCCCTCTCCTGCCTACTATCTTCTGCGTGGTTGAATTCTTGCTTCAGCCTCTTGTACACCTGAATTCTTCCACCATCCCTGGCCCTCCTCTTTTTGCTACAGCAAGGAGTTGTCGTGCCTGGCCCATTTTCCTCTTCATGGCTGCATTCCCTCATGTAAAATGAAATGGAGTTATGTGGAAATAAAATGTATGCAGTGTGATAGCCAATAGCCTACTATTGCCACTAATCTACAATAGAATATCCATATCCTCTCTCTCATCCTCTCTGAAAATTCCTGGAAAGTGTTGTGTCCAGTTGATTTTTTATATTGTCGCCAGACTGTATTTCAATTAAAAACTTGGTCTCCTCCTCTCCCCATGTGCTACTGTGGCTCATTTTTCCTTTTTCTGGTTCTGACAACAGCCTGTTGGAACTTCCTGTAATTGGTCCGAAAGTCAGAACCATCCAAAACATGTTTTCACACTAGAAAAATGGTTCAGTTTGATCCGGATATTTTGAAAAATATGAGATTTAACACAACCGTTTGGCAGCCCATTGTCGGGAGATGCAGATATAGACACAGTCCAAAGTCATTAGAAGTCAACCTTCTTAGAGCTGTTTTAGATTGCTGAAGCAATGAACTGAAGAACATTTGAATTTTTCAAGCTTTGCAAGTAATCATTCATAGACAAGGCATCATGCCCTAAAATTTTTCTGTTCTCTCATATCACATTTATAAATGAATAAGCAAGCTGCAAACAGAAGTGCTTTGAGTTAAATGCCAAAAATGACAATACTAACATATTGATGTTAGGGCGGTAACACCATGTTTACCAGCTTAGTTTAACTTAAAAGGCTAAACTAAAGAATTTCACTCTGAACCAAAAGTGTCAACCTGATGGAAAAGTCAATAATCATCAAAGTCATTAGGGTTCATCCTCTGGGAACCATGAATGTTTGTACAAAATGCTGTGCCAATCCATCAAGGACATGTTGAGATATTTCATATTGACATTTCATGTCAATCTGTCCATTAGTTGTCAAGATATTTCACTAAAATCAGTACAGCTACACTAACGTCATTTCAGTGACGACAAACCTCCACTCCAAGGTCCACTTACTTGATTGTTCTGGATCTGTTGGCTATATCATGGCCTTCATCAGCAGACAAAGACTGCCCTGTTGCCCTGTTTTAACATGGTTTAATGTGAAAGACTATAAATACCCTGGACCTTATAGCACTTTATGAGTTGTTTGTGCTTGCTCCAGACGTCATGTGCAGTAGCTACACTGCACTCAACCTCCACATCGTGTTTTACACTCAGTGACATAGGGTCAGAGCCTTTCACCATACTGTGTAGCTTAATGTGCACTGTAGGTACTCTCAGGACAGAATACCACTTCACTCCAAACCCACAAGATGAATTATTCTGTGCTTCTCGTGTGACAAGGTTGGAGTAGATGGATATTTTTAAGTCCAGAGTTCATGACCAACACTTTCAGGCACAATAGATGGCAATGGACAATGCTGCCAACAGTGAAGATGAAGAACATATACTATAAGTGTCAATGGATCTTATAATGTTATATAAAGCCCATTAATAGCCTCTGTATTCTTTACAGCGCTGATACAAAAGGCATCATTTTGAGTGTAGATGTGTCAAGGAGTTCTCTCAGCATCATTACTATAATCACAGAGGAGCATCCTCTTGCCCAGAAACCATTCAGACAGAGCCTATGACTGACTGTAGTTTTGATCTGATGAGGAGGAGAAACTTTCCAGAATAGAATTTTAAACCACGGGATGAAGCGAGGTTGTTTTTGAGCACCTGGGGCTTGATGTCGTGATATAAAGGGCAGATTAAAGTGCAGGAGAATGAAGCAAGGAGTTTGCTCAGCTTGTACAACTTGTCTGTGTAATACACCATTAGGGCTGCACCTGACAATTATTCTAATTATTGATTACTATTCACTCATTTAATTGAATAGTTGTTTGGTCAATAAAATTCAGTCCATAACCCAAAAATATACTACACAGAAGGCAAATGAAACCAGAAGATTCACATTTAAGAAGCTGGAACCAGAGAATGTTGCCATTTTTTCCTAAAAGGTGACTCAAAATGATTAATCGATTATCAAAATAGTTGGTGATTAATTTTCTGCCGATCGACTAATCGATTTATTGACTAATTGTTCCAGCTCTATACACCATCATGAGCAATGGATTTAGTTGGATATTTGTAGTCTAAAATATAAATATAATCTGTTACATGCTCAAAATCATGCTTCTTTAACTTTATACTGTAAGTTTAAATTTACAATAACAGTAATTATTTGAGGCTTTCTACTGACTGTTTAATACTGACTAATCCAACAGATTATATTAGGAAAGTAGCATAATACATTTGTGTAACAGCTACATTTGGAAAGGGTGTTGTCAGAAATTAAACTGTGCTGAAGCATTAAGTGCACAGACTTCAATTCTTTTCAATGACAGCACAGCTATTAATTTATGCCAAATTGTCAGAGCAGAAACAGAAATTGAGAATGGAAAAGAAGATATACCAACGCACACACCCGAGTGCATTTATTATTTTATTTCCCCACTAGTTAAATTTCTAATCCCCCACCACCACCCCTCACCTCTGAATCCCTCCCAACACTCAGCCGCCTCCCGCCTCCCACCACTTTCCAGGAGAATGAGGAGTACTAACAAGTAAAATAAGCATGAGAATACTTAAATGATTGGATTATGTGAGAAAAGAGTGTACCAAAGGTAAGGACAAGAAGCACCTAAGCATTATCGCTACTCCATAAATGCTGCCAGCAATCTCCTGTTATGAGTTCTTGTTATGCACAGGAGAATAATAAGGCTGTCTCTTCTCACCGCCGAGAACAATAATGAGTTCGCTGTGAAACAGTCGTCTTGGTTCAATAGCTGCACCTTTGATTCTGATGGCTCTCTCTATTTCTTTTGGTCTGAGACTTTCTTTCTTTCTCTCTCTCCTTCTGTCACTATCAGTCCCGCTCTGTCTCTTTCTTGCTCTCTCCCAGCCGGTTTCAGCTGCGAGGAAACCTCCTCTCTGGGCATCAATCCCCTGCAAATACGATTAAAGCACTGAGTCATCATTTGGCCCGCAGGGTGTAGTGACCAAAGTAGGAAGGCTGTGTGTGTGTGTGTGTGCGTGTGTGTGTGTCCATGTCTGTTTGTGTATTTGTGACATGTGAGACGGTTCAAAGCTGTGGATCCGGGGGTGGGGGTGGGGGGACTCTATACCTCTATCCAGGAACAAAATGGGCAATCCCATTCCACTCATCTCTCTTGCTCTTTGAGATTCAGCAGGGAGGATAAGGCATGACCAATCGCACCCAGATATCCTCACCAAACCAACTTCCTCTCTTCCCATCACCCCTCCCTTCCCTCTTCCCTTGCCCCAAGGCTCAACATGTAATTGCTACTTCTTTTTGCAGAAGCTCGCGGCAAAGTGTGGAGTCTATTTTTTGATTTTTGTTGTTTTTTTTTTGTCTTTTTTGTGTGGGAGCACAGGGCCACATTATGAGAGGGGTAGAGAGACAAAGTAAAGGGTAGCAGATGGAAACTGAGGGTCTAAAAGGGGCTTCTCAGAATGTCAAGTTGAATTTCTTGGGCCATGCAGGGAAATGAAAGGGGCTTCGGTGTGGAAATGATGGCAATTACAGCTATTCCTTCTCCCTCAAAGGAGACCTAGTGTACTTCGGAGCTACTTAATGTGGAGCTCTTTTGCTGTCTGTCAGATGTAGAGAAAGAAATATCACTACTTGACAGCAATGGGGTTTTTTTCTCTTCCTTGATTACGGAGATCAGAAGAACAAGAAACAGAGAGCTCTGCCGTTGATTGCAACAGCCGGCGACAGACTTGTCACCACAATGCTCCAATCAGAGTGCAAAACCACATTACTGGTGACATATCATTTTGTCTCAGTTTTTGACTGCTGGTAAACAGTAAACAATAGAGATTTGTACCATGGCTGACTGTCATCCAAAGGAAAAGACCCACATAACACTTACTCTGTGTTTGATGCAGGTTGTTTCAACAGGTACCACAAATTAGCATTCTTGCCAGCAACCGCTCACATGCACGCACACCTGGATAAACCCAAAAAAAATCTATGCTCAAATGAAAATACAAACATGATACAAGTCCACAACACATGTATTGTATCTTGCGCTGAATGATGATGGGAAGGAGGAAACGTATCTGCTCCGAGATGCCTAACCAGGCATATTTGAAGATGTATGTGTGCACGAGTGTGTGCACGTGTCCTCCGTTTTACTTATGAGCCGGTACACTGTACACCGTTGTGCAAACTCAGAGGACAATCACAAGAACAAACGCTTTGAATCAGGTTCATTTGTCCAGAACAGTGTTTGCTCTTGCTCTGGATCAACAGCTGTAGCTGTTTCTGTGTACATCAGAGAAAGACAGATAGCCTTCTGTGCATGCAACGTATACATCTTCGGCTTACGTGTACTTCAAAACTGCTCTGCACGACCAAAACCTATTGACAAAATCGCCTGTGAATCAGTTTTGACGTGGCTGCGGCTACAGGCGGCAATGAGGAGACTGAGTTTGCTCAAACTGGAGCGACACGACAATCAAATGCTGATCTCGCTCTGCTAGGCCACTCCCCCTAAGAGACTGTGTAGAAGCTGCCAAAGTTTGTATTTAAATTATTCACCAAGCAGCTCAAGCCCAGAGGAGAGCGTTTATTTCAGACGGCGTGGTGATGATTGATCAAATCAGTCCAAATTGCTGCAAAGAAGTCAGGAAGATCTGGCCTGCTGGGCTGCTGCCTGAACTCCTGAAGCTGAACTCATCTTTTTTGTACATTTTAATTATGGATGACATTTGCTGAGCTGTGGAGCTGCTCGATAACTGCCAGGAGAAGGCTGAGGTTGTTCTTAGCAGCCAAATCAATCATTCAATTAATCAATCAATCAATCAATCATCTATGTACCAATGTGATTTTTGTTGAATTGGGGAAACTATGAGTCATTTTTGCCATATGCGCTTTAAATATTTATCCAAGAAGCTTTCATTTTGAATAAGAGTGAATTTGCCCACTGACCAAATCTTCAGTCTGCACACAAACACAGTCCGAAGCAGCTCCCTTCCTAATAACCCAAGCTGCAAACCTGCATATAAACACAGTTGGCACCACTCCTGGGTCGTCCTCCCAGCCAGAAGCTTGAGGACACAGGGCCAGCCGGTGACGATTAGACAAAGTGACACGTTATATAAATATATATTTATAGAAGCTGGGCAAAAGTAGAGCTTATCAATAATGCATATATAATTCATTAGGGCAATCAACTCATTCTCCCCTCCACCGCGAGCCAAAGCTGCACAGCACAGATAGCATCTCCATTGGCTGGTGTTGGTTTAATTGATGGGTGATGTAACCACTGAGACTGAGGGAGGAAGGAAGCAGGAAGCAGAGGGGAGGATGGATTGGAAGGTGGAGATGAAGATAAGGGGATGGCTGTTAGTGCATGTCTGCTGACTCACACTCAGTTTTAGTATGACATTAAGACTTATATGGATTTTACAACTATACTGAAATCTGTAAAGCTAACACCACAACTGCTGCTGATGCAGTTAGAATTTGTGTCGACTTGGGAATTAGTACTCCAGCTATTTAGTATGGCTCTTCCATAAAGTGGATGAACTTGCGAGAGACAGAAAAAAAATGGTCAAATTGAAGTGGTGAAGGTCAAGATACCCTGACCTTCACTTCCTAGTATGGGTCAAGCTCCAAAATGCCAGATCCTACATTTCCCATAATTCAGCTCATTGGTATGTTTTTGTCAGGCCCTCTCTAACCTGTACATACACCCATGTCTCTCTAACACCATGCCCCCAGTTTGTAACACAAAAATGTGTAGTCTCCAAGCCAAAGACGAGAGTGCTCAACTGATGCCACTTGGGTAACTTTCTCAGACCTAACAAAGAGCCAGAGCCACAAAAGAGAACTAAATTATACAACTTTCAAGAATGAACTTCCGCTCTCAATATTCAGACTGCTTAACCAATATCTTAATTATTCTCTCAATTCATCTATTAATCATTTAACTTACAAAAATACAGAAAAATTATGCACAGCCAAAGCTACAAAATTCAAGAGATCAGACTGACAGCTAGCAACAGGGAATCCAACCAATCAACTTAGCTAAACTCTTTTATTTGGTCTATATTATATTCAGTCTGGTCTGTCTTTGTTTGCTTTTATTTTCATACACCATGGAACTCCTCCAGACAGTCTGCCCTGAGCATGCTGTTAAAATTGCCACTGTGGGAAGTCAGTGCAACCGTCAGTGCCCATCAAAAGAAAGAGCTACAAAATCTTGTTGGTTAGATTATTTATTATTATTTATTTTATTATTATGTTCTTGTCATATCGTAGCAAAATCTACTCTTGAGAAAACCACCTTTTCAGCAAAGCCCTGCTTTGTTTTGATGTTGCAGGACAGAGTTTATTGCTTTAGATTGCAGCAGATCACCCCAAAGGGCCTAATTATGACTATCAAAGCAAAACTAATGGGCAAGGTATCAAACTGCAAATGCTCAATCAAAGACATATGCTTACTGTGAAGGTCAAAATGTCTGATGACATCTAATATCTCACTGTTTACGTTGCAAGAACATGTAATGCATGACACAGAACACACGATCATGTGACACTATTGTGTGTGTGTGTGTGAAGAGGGTGTGTGTGTTTTTTTTTATAAACCCTGCTATTTTTCTGATTGCATGATTCACATTCATGTGCACACACACACACACACACACACGCAAAAAACACTACCACATCCCAATCCACCCACCCACAGCTGTCTCCACCCCACTGCATCTAGAGCAGGACAATTAGTAATCCATCACCGCTGTTTACAGTCTGGGTGGTAGCGCTGTGGAAGGAGAGATGGAGGGAGGCAGGGAGGGAGGGGGAGATGGAGAGTGTTAAAGGGGTGAGGAAAAAGGGGGAGGTTGAAAAAGCAATGTGAGGGGGACAGAAAAATAGACATAAACAAGGGTAAGAGGACGGCAGGGATAAACAAATGTTTTTATATTGGCTAGCAACTTCTTCACTGTGTGTGTGTGTGTGTGTGTGTCCCGTTTGCTTGTTTTGAATCATTGCAGTACATGGGCACAGTACACAGGGAAGATTACGAGTCACTGCTGCTTTAGTATGCCAAATCAGGAATCTGTGCAGGCGTTCGCGCACTGCCCTGCATGTATATTAATGTGTGTGGGTGTGCGTGTAGGTGTGTGGGATGTGTGTTTGTCTAGGAAAGAAAAAAAAAAAGAAGAAAAAAAGATGGAAGTGTGAGATGCAAGATTCAGGATGCACTGTGGCAGGGGAGAAGGAAGGGACAATGAGAATTGAAGGAAAAAAGGGAAAGAGGGATGAAGGGATGGATAAAAAAAAAGGAGACCACTAGATGGCACTGTGGTGCATTTAATGGCTCCATCCCCTCTTTCTCTCCTCCCTTTTCTAGGTCTCTGCTTCTATCTGGTGTTGTCTCTTCCTCTACCCCCCCCCCCCCCTCCAATTCCCTCTCTCCATCTTTTTACCTCCTCTCCCCTGCTCTCTCTTTCTCCCCCTCCCCTCTTTCTGTGCACAGCATGTATGATGGAGCCAGTTATACAGCTGGGAATTGAACACACAGAACTGTAGTGTTCCCTGAATCGAAGCTAGGTGCTTGAGAAACCCAGAAAGCTTATCCAAGGACAGTGTCTGTTTGTTTAATTGACTGCCACTCTCCCACCCACACTCTCACACACACACACACACACACAGAAATATATATACCCGGGTGCACCCATTCATGCTCCAAATTTGTACTCACATAAACAATAATCAGACACACAGAGAGCCCCACACTCATCTGTATGAAAGATTGGAGCCAGCCTATATTTTTCTTGGCAGCAGAAAGGTGAAAGACCGAGGATCACGAATGCATAAATAATACTTACTAATCAGAGAGGAGGTACAATTTTCGCCAGGGTAAGATGAGTGAAAATGGACGCATGAGTGTGGGCGAGCTATTTGCGTAGTGGAAGTCATGCGTAGGTGAGTGATCAGTGCACAGGGTGGGTATAAAGGGCGATGGATTACTGGTGCCGGGATGAACTGTTTTCTTGAGGTGTCGTGAAAAAATTCGTCTTCACTTCATGAACTCCTGATGATAATCAGCCCCCTGCTCACCTTTTGATTTGATTTTGAAGCCGGGTCTTTATATAGCACAAGAGGCAGCAGGCATCAATTAATGTGTAATGGTCAGTGACATTGTTGTTCGGTTTATTGGTGGAAGGTAAATAGTGGTTATTACAAACATAAACTGCTAAAGAGGAGAGACTGGCAGAGTTACAGAGAGGAGTGCTCATAGTGAACAAAGGAAAACAATAACATCTAAAGCTAATATTCAGCTTATAATCAACAGGTTAACATTTGAATTTCATTAGATTTTTAAGTCACTTAGTAATAAGAAATTGAGACGTCAATACAGAGTGACGTATAGACATTGACAGTTGATTTGGGTTATTTAGGCGGCAATCATTAATTACCTGCAGATACTTAATTTTCTCAAAGGAAAATCACAACCATGCATTCTTATTGATAAATCATTTTAGTGCTGTTATCACTAAAATAACAAGATGCCCCCTTTATGGAAATATAGCAATAAGGGAATTAATTATTAGGACAAGTTGACATATTACATTTCATATATAACTTGAAATTTTGATGGTTGTTGAAACACGAATAAAACATTAATGTGCATTAATTTTTATATTATACCACTAACATGAACTAAAACATGATTTATAGTACAGTATATAACTGAAATTGATTAAAATAACTTAATGTTAACTAATGCAAATATGACTAAAATCTGAAAAGGATGAATCCTAACAATTCAGGTGACCACCAGACTTGTCCAGTGAAATATCTCAACATCTACAGAATAGACTGCAGAATTTGGTATGGACATTCATAGTTCCCAGACAATGTATCCCAATGACTTTAGTAATACCATGACTTTTCCTTAAGTGCCACCATGAGACTCGCATTTGTAGTTTTGAGTGAAATTTGTTACCCTCAGGATGAACTGCAATAACTTTGGTGAATCCTCCTTTTCATCTGGCGCCATAATCACATCAAAAGTTTGACTTGTCCAATACTTTGGTTTATGACGAAATACCTGCAAAGCTAATGGCATTCCCATCAGCCTAAGCAGTACTTTGTGTTTCGTTCTAATTAGCGAGCGTTAACATGCTGAACATGGTAAATCGGCTGCATTCACACAGTTACAAAGTAGTAGGTAGTCTCTTTCTTCATCCGAATGGCTAAAAAGCTTTAATTTTTTTCTGCTACCGCCCAACAGATGCACATGAAGTACCCTGTGGTCCACAGAGCTTCTCCTTTTTTCTGCTATGTAAAGTGAAAGTGGTCTTCAGTGGGCAGCCCACAGTGCTGACATTCCAATTATTTTTCACACCCAAGGTCATCATTGAGGGTTTGAGTCATGACCAGACCTCAAATAGAATGGTTCCCATTCTTAATGTCATAGAAGAGCATTTTAACCCTTATTTAAATAGGCAATAGGTACTGCATGGTAATACTATGCTGGGAATTAGCATAAATATCTACACTGCCTTAAAAAGTAAGCAAGTAGTGTGAGTATAGCTGGGCTGACCTTACTTCATCCCTTATCCATCGAACAATATCATTGTTTTTCTGTTGTATGAAACAATACATTATGCCGTATTGATTCTATGGATGTTTCTTTCCCCTTCTCTTCCTGCGAGAGAGGCTTTACAAGACTTCAGCCACCCATTCCCAGGAAACCCCTCCAGATTGCATCCATTTACAGCCACATTCATTTCTAGCCCGGGATCTTCCCTGGGACTCTATCATTTTGATAGAGGATAAGGGCTGCACGGAAACCCTCGACGACAAAGCAGAGTAGTCCTTTGGCAAACTGTATGTCTAGACATCTAATTCAAATATGACCGTGTGAATGATGGCTTTGCCCGTAGATGAGATTGAGTGCAGGGGGAGGTTTTTTTTTTTTTCCCCCCTCTCCTTCTTCTTCTTCCTGCACTCTAGAGAACTAAAATTGAGGAATAAGCTCTGTGACAGATTCAGATAGCAGAGATACTGTCAGCACCTCACCCTGGGCAGGAATCCATAGCTCAATATGTTTTTTTCCTGTTGATTTAAAAAAAAAAATTTTCCCCAGGACTATAATTATCATTGAATTGGCAGTTGTCCTCATGCCTTTTTAGCGTCTCTGTTTTGCTAACTCTGTTTCCCTCTCGCTTGCTCTCTGCGCCCACCCCCCAACCCCTTTTCCCTCCCCCTCCCTTTCTCCACAGTGCCAAGTAAATTATCAGATTGTTTACGAACTGTAACAGAAGCCTATTTTCAATCCACCCGCAGCTCTGAACCACATTGCCATTATGGAAGGATCTGATAAAGTAGTTCAGCTGAATCATGAATGTTTGAATAAAACGACCAACCCATTTTCACTTCCTATCTGTGCACGGTGTTCAGCTGCGAATGAGACTTAAGTTCAAGTCAGTCTGATCTCAAAAACCTGCCGCAAAATTGCTTATTTTACTTGACTGGAGTGATTTTGGCCCTAGGGGCAAAACCTGTGCTGAAAATTTGTGCTGCATATGAAAACAGTATCTGCTGTGAGGTTGTGAGTGCTTACAAGATATTGGGAAAACAGGAAAATTATTAATGTACAAATTGCAATTTCAACTCCTGTTTCATAATATGTATAATTTAATATAAGTCAGTGTTACAACTTTTAATGTTTTACGCAATCTCACGGCATGGAAATACAGAACATACTGGTGAAAGTCATAAGACGGACTAGGCTTTTCTGCACAACTCAGACTCGGCCCAACTTTATTGGATCACTCGTTACCCTCAAATCATAACTATTAAACAGCTTTTATAATGTGTGTCTGCCTCTAACATTTATTTATTTATTTTCCAGAATTTTATCATCATATATTCTATCTTTTGATATTAAAGCTGGAAGGAAAAAGTAAAGAATATTAACTGGGAGCGTTTTAGCTGCATGGACATAGAATCTTCCCAGTATCTGTGTGTATTTCCCTATGGCTGCATAGTGCTGGCTACACAACTGGTTAGGAAACATTACTGCATTTTACTCAGCCCCTAAAAGTACCTCAAGAGTATTGTTTTGTTTTTATTTTTTTGTTTTTTTTTTTAATTGAAGCACTTGCTCCCACGGCCTCCTCAGTACTTTTCTGCCAGTTAAAGATGCCTTGTGGACACCATATTCCATTTCTGCCAAGTCTGTTTAGCTAGATGCCACTAAATTCTACACAATGGTCCTTTAAGAAAAATAATGATTTTTATTTACCTAACATGTTTGCATCAGCATTATTTTTCATTTTGTTTCCTTTCCTTTCTTTCTTTCTTGCACTAACACTGAAGATGACAAAGGCGTGTAAAAATGACATCTAGTTCTGACTTCATCACAGCTCATGAAGTTTTAAACATAGGAATGCAAAGTTGGCAAACGACTTGGCAAAAAGTTACATATGATACAAACATGGCTGTGTTTATTGATATAGAAATTTATAGTATATAACTGCAAAAGAAGAAATGTGGTCACAACCTTTTGTTTAATCCCCATCCCCTAATATGTGTCGTAATATTTGCAGTTATTCCTAAAAGTACCAGGTCAAAAGTAACCCTGGATGTTTGGATATACTTCAAGATATTTACATATATTAAAACATTTACAGCTTGTGCTTCTTATGGTAAAAATGGTAAAATATCTTCTATGGTTAAAAAAAAGATGCAGTGTGAGATTTCTGATGCAGCTGGAGAGGTGAGACTTCCTGGAATTGCAAATGAGAAGCCGAGCAGACAAAAACAAAACAAACAAACAAAAAAAGATTTACTACAGTGATGCTGATAGGTACTCTGATGCATTAAAATCCATAAGGACTTGGTAAACTCACTATTTACGCGTCCAGGGGATGCAAACTATTTTTCCCTTATAATGCTAAAATTGTGAACAACTAATCCATGTTGAAATCATAGAAATAAACAAAAGAAACCTTGCTGACTGCATGTTTTGTGTAGCACACACACAGTTCTTATTAAACCTCCTTGACAACACACACACGTTAGCTACATGTCTCCCACCTGCTGCAGTTTCAGTCTGAACAGCCAGAGCACCGTGTTGGCCTGCTGTAATGTCCAGCTTGAAATCTTGCAGCTCCTAAAAAGGGTCCTAAAAAATGATGTGTTTTTGTGGCTCAACTTGCCCAAGGTTAGAGGTAAGTTCATCTGATTGTGTGGATAAGTTGAGCCATCTGGGAGTAAACTGACCATCTGACTGTTTAAGACCACTGAACAATCAAAAATGATTATTCTATATTCCTTTCATCAAGGTTGCAGGGACATATGGATTATTGCTCCCTCCTGGTTCCTCCAGCCTTTACAGGTTGAGGTAGCTTCTTACACTCATCACTCAGTGGTAGTAAGTCCCTCATAAACTGCATATTAATGTCTGGTAGTATTGTTAAGTTAGCTAAGAAAGTTAAAGTTAATGCTACATCAGTATGATGAGACAGTACATGAGATTTTGGTTTATTAAAGTGACTAAGGAGAGAAACGTTTGTAGACAGAGAGGACCATTAAAATGTTTTATCAGGATCTATTTTATCTATTATACTTACCACAGTTAAAAAAAGTTTTCTGCTCCTTGAAAGCAGTTTTTATTTCATCCGTTTTCCTCACTTTTGCCAGAGTCACCACTTTGTGGTGCGACTGATTTACTTCTAGTCTCTAATCCTTTCAGATGACTTTAAATAAAAAGGTTGATGATTGATCATCTAATCATTTGCATAATGTTTTATTTATGTTAAAGGTTTGAATGATTTTAACTAATGATAATGTAGAAAAACAAAGATTTTAAATTCGGGACAGTCCGCATTTTCTTCCGGATGGCTTAGATTGTATTTCAGTTAGTTAAGAGCCCTGGGACCCACTCAAATGACCACCTGTGGGTCTCAGGGACTCACTACTTTGAAAACAACATCACTGTTACCATCAGCTCATGCGCACATATTATTCATTCATTATTCCATATTCCTAGCATGAATAACGGCTATGTTGGGAATGGCTGCTTCCTGAACCTGTTTGGAAAGCTCCCTTCATTCATTCATTTGTCCCCCTCCTCTCGTCCTTGCTCCTTTCCCCTCTGTGTCTCCTCCCCAACAGGCTAAATACTCCTCTCTTCACAGAGTTGTAAGTAGCCTGCCTGGTCACCCAGGGTCAGTCCGGTTTGTTGATTTAATCCTTGTCTGATGTTGTCTCAGCTCGTAGCCGGGCTCAAATTACTGCAGCGCAGGCCGGGCCTCTCCCGTTCAGCTGTCTGATAACACCTCTCCTCAGAGCCCGCCACTCCGATCTGATCTGAAAGCTGATGAGAAGCAGCCACAGCGAGGTACCAGTGTTTACCGGAGAAGGTTTAAGATCTGGCATCCAGCTGGGTGGAGTAGGAGGGAGTGAAGTGGAGCAAGGTTCACAGCAGAGAAGAGTACAGTTGAATTGTTCAGGCACGTCTCCGACATATCTCACCCAACTACCTGAAATACTAAAACAGCCTCCAGAAAAGCAGGAAAAATGTAAAAAACTGAACAGAATTCAGCTTTGCAGAGCACATACTGTATATTTTCATGCACTGCATTCGCTGATGCCGCCTGATCACCACTTACACACTGTGCATGTGAAGTATAATTTGCTAATGCAGTTAAGTAATGTTATTGGCTTATGCATGCTGTTCCAGCACGCAACAGCATGAGCAGAGCCTCTCGGATTACAACCCTATCTCCTATTATACATGCACGTTAGCATCATGTGACTTTGGGAAATGGAATCATATAATTTAAGCGTATTCACGACTGCATTTGACTCTGAATCTCTCTTAAAAATTGAAAAATGAAATTGTTGTAATGCTGCTTCTGTAAGATACCCACAGCTGATCAATAAGTCATGCCAGTCACATTTTCTTGCTTTGACAGAATTATTAAACTGAATATTTGACTTTGCGCACATATACAGAGCTATTCACAACTGGGAGATGCCCAGTACAACTGCAGTCCGTCGCCGCCGGCCACTGAGCAGCTCCACTGGAGAAGAGGATTAAATGCCTTCCTCTATGGCATCTCAGTGGCAGTTGTTAAGGGAGGACAGCGCATTAATCATTCATTCCTACCATCCAAATTTTGCCAGCCTGTCTGAGGATCTGAACTGGCAACTGTTTGGTCA